>JAXDDW010000092.1:0-1397500 GCA_034670385.1 Hoplostethus mediterraneus
TTGGGTAACCCCCCAGAAAAAAAACCCCCAGCTTGCTATGCAAAGCTTGTTCAATTATATAATTGCACAAAGGGTTCACAAACCTTCAAGCCATTCGAAAAAAATTAAACCTTGAGTGATGAGGCACAGAAAGGACCCCGTTTTTTTTAAGGGGGAAAAGGGGATTTTCTGAATTGATGTCGAAAAGGGGATATTGATTGGGGAATAAGCCTTGGATGCCGCGAACACACACCTCTCAGTTGCTCCCTTTTTGTTAAAGTACTATTGTGAAAAAAACCTAATAGTTATTTATTAGAAATATAAATGCAGCGCGTATTTCAATATTTTTATTTAAATTGAAACCAGGAGTTTTCAACCAAAATGAAATCTTTTCTTTCTCTAACTAAAAAACTCTAACAACTCTACTCTACTTCAACTCTAGTATTGAATTGTAAACTGTTACATGTCATGGGAGATTATACTGGTTACAGTTAACTTGAACCACCTAAAGTACCCTGGAACCCATCACCTTAAAAACCCACCCCTTGGAGTACAATGATTGAACTGCTATTATTTTTGGGTTTTCCCCTAGTGGTTGGGTTTATCCCCTTTTTTTTAGAGGTACCAGGTGGGATAAATTTTGGGAAGCCCATTTGTAATTGTTCACAACTTTTACTATTTTTACTTTTTTTTTGTCTTTTTATATTGGTTTTTACCCTTTGGGGCAAATTTCATTAAATCTTTTTCTCCCAATGTATTTTACCAGTGCAGATCAGGTTCCCAGGGGGGGAAAGAGGTTGCCATCTTATTCCTCATTATAACGGACAGGGGAATTTGTTAAATTCCCCCGACTTTATCTAGATATAATGTATTCCACCAATGTTATTTGCAAGTTAGAGTCCACAAGAGATTTTTGGGGCCGTTAGGAGCATTTTTTGAAAAAGGGACTACTATCTGAAAATATAAAGAAAAAATGGGAAAAGAACTGGAATTTAAATTTTCTAGAAAAGGAATGATCATGCCATCTGCACAAATTCAAGAATCGGAGGACTTTGAACTGTGTGAGGTCTTTCATAACCCAAGATAAAAGGCAAAAAAGGGGAATCTAGCGCAGTGGAGCCCGTAGGCATTTTATGGCAGACCCCCACTTTTCGGCATCATAAAGTCGTTTGGTGGAGTTATGCAAACTCCATCGGTGACAGAAGAAGAAAAATGAATCCGTTTTAGAACGAAAAGTATTGTTGGAGTACCCTCAGAGAGGAGGCTTTTATTATGTATGAAACTGCCAAACAAATTTATTTACTTTTTAAAACGAAGGTCCCAAAAAGCTATGCCGGATCACCCGCCCATTAACCCCCGGGATCCAACCTATTTGATCCAAACAGCGCAGCGAAAATAATAAAGAGAGGCAATTGGGATTAAATGGGGGCTAAAGTTTACCGACCGGACACGTTCGACAGACTTATAAAACAACACTGGTCCCCAAAAAATAACTTTAAGATGGTCCTGACTCAAACCAATAATTTTAATAGAGTGTCCTGACTAGGGAGGGGGATCTTTAATTTTTATTGATATTGATACCATTATCGAGCCGCTTAACGACCCGGGGCCCTTATCGATACCACATGAATTTTTCCCATGGAAAACGAGACGGCAATACTTTTTTAAACGAACTGGTCTTGCATTTTTTGCTTGTGTAATTCTTTAATTTCGATCATTTTTTGAAAAAGAAATACCCCTACACCATGGCTCCATCAACAAAAATGAGAAAATAGTAAAATAATATATCAGCAGCAATAAATAAAATTCCCCAAACAATGAAGAAAAACAATAGAAAAAAAAATAAATTAGCCTACCTCTACACAAACAAAAAGGGAAAAAATTGACAGTCTTAACACAAACAGTTTTTCTGCGGGAAAAAAGAGCATGTGGGCCCCGTTTCAAAAATATTTCGTTTTCACATTAAGTGTGTTACTGTCACTTTAAGAATGGGCAGACACCTGCTAGCTGCAAAGTAGTAACTAGACAGCCACAAGAGGCTGTTGCCACTTCACTCACTGCCCCGGCTATCTTATTTAGCCACTTAAATTAGCTAAACTAACACCATGGGCTTTGTTTTTTGTGTTTGTTGGATTTTTATCGTCAATGAACGGGGGTTTGGCTGCAGCACCTCCATGCATCCCTTTAGTTTTATGAGGATGGTCCTGCAACAGCTGGGTTGTTACCGATCTGTTCCACTCGAAGACAGTAAAGGTACTGCACTTTGTCTTCAATTGATGGGCAACATTGAGGGGGTTTTTTTAAAATTTAGGAGGTGTTTCCCCCCTTCATGAAATGACCCCGAACACAGTTGGCATTTCGCCTCCTCTTTATCTTTCATTTTGTGAATTTTAGCCAAGCACTTGACCCTTTTCGCACACTCCGCCATTATCTTAAAAATTTGAAAAATATGGGTTTCCCTAGCTATAGGCTCGATACAGAACGATAAACTCCGACCCTTATTGATTTCCGGGTTTTGAGAAATTTGGAACCGGGTCCTTTTTGGGGGCCCGGGGTTTTGATCCCATCCCAGTCCGATCAGCTTTAGTTTTTTATTTCAAGATTCAAAAATTAAGAACTTTATTTGTCACAACACACACCCGGGGTTTAGTGAAATGAAAAGTGGCAATGCTCAACGGGAATTTGCAAAAAGGGGAACGTTCACAGTATTTACAGTAAAAAACCCCAAAACAATATTTACAGTTTACATAATTACAAAAAATTACAGTAAACTCTTATATTAAAAAAAAAACCCCCAAATATACAGTAAACACTTTGGGGAAAGAAAATTTTTAAAGTAAGGGGAAAACGTTGAGTGTAATATACATAAATAATGTGTAGTCATTACCTGGTCTGCCCCCCCGGTGACAAGTCCTAGGGTGGGGAGTGTAGTTTCCCAATATGCGTTCAGCCCGTGCGTTTTCCCATCTTGCAGAACCTTTCCCGTCCTGAGCGGAGTGTTGCCCCAAAACCCGGCAGTGATGCTTCCCGTAGGAGCACTCTACAGCTCCAGAGCGAAGGGCGAAGTTCCCTTGGGGGACTTTAAATTTCCTCAGCCCTGAGGGGGGTAAAAGGCGCTGCCCTTTCCTTCCTCCCATGTCT
The DNA here is from genome assembly GCA_034670385.1 of Hoplostethus mediterraneus. Classification (NCBI taxonomy): domain Eukaryota; kingdom Metazoa; phylum Chordata; class Actinopteri; order Trachichthyiformes; family Trachichthyidae; genus Hoplostethus; species Hoplostethus mediterraneus. The sequence continues at coordinate 3,121 of JAXDDW010000092.1, forward strand.
GGGTGTGGCATGTGAGATCTTTGGTATTTAGGTGTTTTTTACCCGCTCACCCTCTCCCAGTATTCCATTTTAAACCCCAATGGTGAGGGAGTCCTCTGTTTTTTTGTTTTGTCCTCTAAAGCCACATCACTCCTTAGTTTTTTGGGGACATTTAAGAGAAGGCTGTTTCCTGGCACCAGAGGACAGATCAGCAACTTCCTCCGGAGGCCCTTTTCCCTCATTTCAGAGTCAGGCCCGTTCATCCCCAAACTTTAAAGATGGAGGTTGGGGCTGAACCCGGCCACCAGTATGTGTATACGGGGGGTACGTAGGGGGCTGAGGGGCGAACCCTTGGGGGTCCTGTGTTCGGGGGAAGGGGTTTTGGGGGTGTGTTTTGACCATGGGGCCTGGCGGTAGGAAGTCCAGGCCCAGGCACACGGGGGGGGGTGTTAGCCCCAGCTCAATCAACTTGCCGCCAGTTGGTGGGGGACTATGGTTTTGAAAGTAAAAATATAATCAATGAAAGAGTCTACCAGCCCCTTCCGGCTGTCAAGTGGGAGAGTGTGGTGTGCGTACCGGGGAGACAGTCATCGGGGATCTGTTTGGACGAAAAGCAAATGCAGGGGCCCAAAGGGCAAGGGAGGAAGGTGCAGAGTAACCCTTTTCAGCCTCTCGAAGATTTCATGCCCCCGAGGTGAGGGCCCCCGGTGGGGTGATTAAAGATGTGGAGTAGCACTTGGGCACAGGAAATAGTGGCTCTTGAAGCAGGGCGGGGGACCACAGATAACAGGGGGGTGAAAAAATTAGTGGTGAACATGGAGTGCTGTTAGCACGGTCTTCGTACTCGCCCGATTCCCATTGGCCCAAGTTTTCCCTTGTGTTCCCCTCGTCAGAGCCTCCTCAATGTGTTTGGGTACAGAGGTGTGTTTTTTCCCCCAGGGTAGAAATCGTTGGCCCGTAAAGTGTTGTTGTTAGCGGCGAGTAGGTGTTTTGGTCCTAAAACCCTGGAAAATTTGGTTTGTATTTGGGGGTTGGTATAAAAATTGGGGGGGTTTTGCCCTTATTTTGGTATATACCCCAAAATTCATATATTGTTTTTTTCCTTTACCCCCTTTGTTTTATTTTTTTTATTTTTAAAAAAAAAGGGGTTTTAAAAATATTAAACATCCATATTTCCAATTTTTTAGGAAAACCTTTTTTCAATTTCCCCACCTTTTAATTTACTTTTAAATTTTATCCCCCAAATTTAAAATTTATCACCAAAAAACCCATATTTTTTTCCCCCCAAAATTTTTTTTTTAAAAAAAAACCCCTTTTTTTTAATTGGGGTTTTTTTTTTTTTTTTTGGGAAAATTTTGGGGAAATTTTTATTTTTTTATTGGGGGAAAAAAAAACACCTTTCCCCTTTTGGGGTTTTAAATTCTTAAATTCTTTTTTTTCACACTAATTCTTAAAATTTATACTTTTTTTTTTTTAAAACCCCCCCCAAAAAGGTTTGGGGGCTTTTTGATGGAAAAAATCTTGGGCCGTTTTACGTTTTTTTTTTTTAAAAAGTTTTTAATTTTTAAAAAAGGGTAATTTTTGGGGGGGACAAAATTTTATTTCCAATTTAAAAGGGGGGTTGTTTTTAAGTCCTTGGGTTGCAATTTTTGGTTGAAAAAACCCCCCTTTTTTTTTTAAAATTTTATTTTTTGGGGGGGGGGGTTGGGTGGGGGGTGGAAAGGGGTAGGTTTGGAAAAGTGTTTTTAGTCCCTTGGGTTTTTTGCCCCAAATCTCCCCTTTTTAGGAGGGGCTTGAAGGGTTGGGAGAGGGGACTACTTTTAACCTTGTCGTTTCCAATTTTCGTTTTCCCCTATGTTTCCTCCTTCGTCTCCCCGTAGATGCGTCTCCACTGTGGCTCGCTCGTACGATCTCTGCCGGCCATGCTGGGTCGATGGAAAAAGTGGACAAAAACCTTTGTTTTGCGCAAAGTGTGCTTTGTTCGTATGATGTTAGTGCCGATGTGTTCGTGCAAAAAAATATATTAATAACAAACACAAAAACTAAGAAAACGCACAATCTCCGCGGAGCTACCACAGCGGAGCTATCTAGACACGGCCACGCCATCTTGTCGTAGTATACACCCAACAAGGCCGTAGCTAGGCCCGCTAGCTCGTTAGCTAACCAGCAGTTGAATATACTAACCAGACTAACTTGCAAATAATGTCAAAACATGGTGACACTTACAGAGTCCAAGTTTGCAGACGTATGAATTGCTCCATCTGTAAGCTTCAATTTAGATGCATGCCATGCCATAGATGTTGTTGTAGCTCCAATGTTCGCAAAGTAATGGTGCATTCCATCGTACTTGGAAAAAATAAATTCCAAAACGTAAAAGTGCAATAGAACAGTCATTCAAGTCGGAATTCCCTGTCGGAAAGTTCGCCGATATAAACATACCTGACGTCACTACTACACATCAATATATTGGTGCACACTGTGAACAGTCAATTTTTACTTCATATGTTGTTTTAGTTATGAAACATGTAGAAACAACTTTGTAGTTTACATTTGTAACGTAGTTCAGTTGTTTTTAGCCCAACGTTACGAGATAGAAGTCTTTACTAGCGTGCGTTGCTAGCCTAGATGAAACACATTAGATTGGAAGTTTAGAATACCAACTCGAAATTATAGATTTCCGAGTACAATGGAATGCACCATAAGCAACAGTTTTGAGATGAGGTGGTGGGCATGCTCTGATAGGGGTTGGATTATGCTAACAGTGGCCTGTTATGACATCTAAACAGGGGACTTTTAAGAATTTTACAAACTTAGTTCAACATAAAGTCCACCAAGTTTGGTGATGTTTGGACAAACTGTCATTGATTTAAGGCCAAATTTGCACCAGGCTCATGCACGTTTGGAACTGGTGGTGCCCCCTATTGAGCGATTTCAAAATAATTTTACACACACGGTTCAACATTGGTATCAAAGATATCCTGCAGGTTTTGTAATGATTGGACAAACAATTTCTGATTTGTGTTATGCCACGACCATTGTTTGGCATTTGTAGCTCCCCCTAGTGGTCGATTTTAATGTAACTTTCAGGGTATGTTTCAGGTACTTATGTGGACATATTCTGCGAGTTTTGTAATGATTGGACTAACAATTTCTGATTTATAGTCAGATTTGTGTTATGCCACGCCCATTGTTTGCATTTGTAGCGCCCTCTAGTGGTCGATGTCAATGACACTTTCGGGGTTTGTTTCACATACTTATGTGAACATATCCTGCAAGTTTTGTGATGAGTTATGTGCTGAGCCACGCCCTTTTGAACTTCATTGGTCAATATCTTGAAAACTAAATAAGGTATCAGCAAGTTTTATAGAACTTTTTTTAAGCTTGGTACAATAATGATTCACAGAAGATGTTGTAGCAATCGGACCTACAGTCTAGGAGATGTCAAAAATGTGTTTTCAAAATATTAAAAATGGCGGAAAATCTAGGCGGACTTTAGTGGTTCTTGAGGCTTTTTTGAAGAGCCCTTTGAACTGGACTTGTGTGTCAAATTTCAATTCAATCGGATGCACCGTGTGAGGGGCGTGGCCTTTCCAAGATTGCGCTTTTGGGCCTTAATTACAGCACCACCATATGGCCGATTGGGCTCATGTTTGCACATCATTTCCAGTTATTGGGCCAAGTTTCATGGTTTTAGCTCATTCAAGCTCACGGGAATTTGAGAAACGGCATAAGACAACAAAGAATAAATATAGCCGCAAGCAGCGATTCGCAGGTTCAAATCATTTTGTTACGCAAACTGTATGCAGAGTGACAGAAGGAGATACATTCCACAAACAAATACATGCAGTTAACTGTATGTTTAAGTAAGCAAGGCCACCAGGACAGAGGCTTCCATTCTCAAACAAAAAGCCCAGTTTAAAAATTAAAGCCCCAGAAAAATACTATACTGTAAGCCCATGTAGCACTTGTGTCACTGTATCCACAGCTTAAGTATACGACTGGACTAGTTCTAGGTTCGTGGGAGTGGGAGTGGTGATGATAATATAATGAATCAGACCAAAGAGACACAGAGCTTTAAATGTAACAGCTGGCAATTTAGTGATTGGAAAGGTAACAAACAAAAATAACACTTATCATACAATAAGTCAATCTTCTTATAGGCCTAAATCACAGGAAGGTATAACCAAACCTTTTTTGTTTCTCCTTTAAGTTTCCTATAGATTAGTTAGTCTAGTCAGTTTAGTTAGATTAGTCAGCTTAGTCAGGTTTCTAACAGAACTTATTTTAGGTTAGTAGCTTATGCCTATTTTAGCTTAATAGGTTATGTCTTATTTTATATGGAGGATGGAATCTGCCAAAATCAAAAATAAATAAATAAACGACCTATAAATACATTAATATGCCATTAAATGTACCAATAATATTTAAAATAAATGTAGGCATTAATTAATTGATAAAATGTGATATAAATTGATATTTCGATTTAATTTGCTTCTGTATTTATTTACCTTTGTATTAATTTCCCTATTTATTTACTTTCCTATTTCATTTTCCCTTGTATTTATTTCTTCATTTATTTCTCTATTATTTCTTTGCATTTCTTTCTCCAAACTTATTTATTCCTGTATTATTGTCTCTTTTTACATTTCTTCCTACATTTCTGCTTCATTACGCAAATGAGCGTATGTGAACGTTAGCGTTAGCTAAGCTTTGTTGGCTTTATTTCCACTGGCATAAGTTAGTGTGGCTAACCCAAAGATCAACCAAATTATGAGCATTATTCAAAGGTGGGTTTAAGGTAACTGTGGCAGACTGGAGGGAGGGTGGGGGGAAGCTTAATTGGATCCAGGAGAGAGGTGAGTTAGTGGACTGCTTCTTTCCTGGATTCGGTACCAGCTGCAGCCAGTTGAGCCTGATTGCAGCTGGGGCCTTTTTAACGTGTGTGAATGTGTGAGCGTGAGAGCGCCAGTGTGAGAGGCTGGTAGTATGACTGAAAGTCGGCAGGAGATGGAGGAGTCGAGCCGGACTGTCTGGGGGAGAGACAAGCCAGCAGCAGCCGCGTCTGATCGGGGTCCATGGCTGGAGTGCCGGGACGGAGGCGAGGGCGCCAATAGAGTGTATATAGCAATAGATGGCACAGCTGGCAGAATGGGCACAGCGTTGTTAGGTTTGGATTTTTTACGCCGGAGTCCCGCTGGCTTAAAGAATCAACACTCCTCCTCGCTCCAGTCCACATCGCTCAAGTCTGAGACTTCTCCACCATCATGCCTACATTTATTTTTAATATAATTTTTGGTACATTTAATGGCATATTAATGTATTTATAGATTGTTTATTTATTTATTTATTTATTTTGATTTTGGCAGATTCTGTCCTCCATAATTTTATTCCCTGAGTTAAGTCTTATTATTTTTCCTTCACAGGTAAACAGGTAAGTAAACCTTAAAATCAATGACAGGTAAATCAGAGATATAACCTTTTGGGTTTAATGCTTTTCCTTTCTTCCCCAACAGGTAAGATAGAATAAAATTCACCTAAACATCAAATGAACATTACATCATCACAACAACATAACATTGGAAATTCTTGAAATAAATGTAATGTAGTACCAAAGTGGTATATTCTTTTCAGTTCTGTTCAATTCAGATCCACAACACTCCTACCACACTGGCAGCGATGTATTCAGCAGTCATCAGACGTGTACAGCATGCACACTATCACACCACGAGGAAGAAGAGTGTCCAACTCCATGAAACAAACTTCTCAAAAAAAAAACTCTTCCATAACAACAAAATGTATGTCTTTTATAAAATAAATTATCTATCTCTTTCTCAGGTCTCCTTTTTAAAAATAGCTCTGCAATCAAATGGAGCTCGAACCCCTTCCCTCTCCCCCATAAAGGTGAAGGAAGAGCACCATTCACAATTAGTGACTTGAGTGCCTTTTTTTTTTTTTTAAATTGTGTGTTTTTTAACCTGTTGAATATTTCATCTTTTAAAATGTCTTACCTGTTGTTGTTGTTTTTTTTAAAAACTATACTCATGACCCTCATCATTTCCACCCTCAATGTGAGGAAGCGTGAGGTCGAGTCCAAACAGTTTTATCCTTTCTGAGTGCTTTTAAATCAGATGTGTTTTTACTTCAGGAGTGTGCCATACCCTTTTTAAAACAATACAGACAATGGGAGGAGAAGTGGCCACAAGAATCCATTTGGAGCGGATCAAATGAAAACAAAAACAACGGAGTGGCCATTTTAATAAACAATCCCTCTATTCTGGTGAAGGGCAGCACTGTAGTCAGAGACAGACGGGCACTTTTAGCACATCTGACATACATGGGAAAGGACTTTAACTTATCAAATGTTTATGGTTTTACCGACAAAAATGACAGGTATGACCTTTTAGAAGACTTGCAGTCCCACTTGCTAGGTAGGGCACCGTTAGTGGTAGGAGGGGATTTTAACTGTCTTTTATATAGCAAAGATAGGAAGGGGGCAGGGGATGATTTTAAACTTAATAAAACATCGGTTTTATTGCGGGGCTTATGCAGGGATTTTAAACTGCAGGACTGTTTTAAGACCTTCCATCCCAGAGAGGAGTGCTTCACCTGGTTTAGTGGTGACGGCACCAGAGCCTCTCGCATTGACTACATGTTTACACGGAATTGCCCGCCAACCGATGCTAGATTAACCCGTCTTCTTTTCCAACCACGCTATGCTCTCCTGCACCCTTTCACTCTCTTCAGGTGTGACAGTAGGAAGTGGTCTGTGGAAACTGAACTGCTCCCTGTTAGAGGATAGGGAGTTAGTTAGCCAGTTCAGGGAGCAGTACAGTCAATGGCAGACCCTTCAGGACCTCTACGATTCACGTGCGCACTGGTGGGAGATTTTTTAGAAAGGAAGGTAGGAAGAAAAAAGATAGGGAAAACAGACGCATGTTGGGACTGCAGAAACGCCTACAGTGTTATTTTAAACTAATTCAACAGGGTTTCGATTTTAACGAGGACGTGAAAGCAGTAAAAAGGGAGATGTCGGTTTTAGCAGAAATTAAAGGTAAGGGTGTTATTTTATGTAGTAAAGAATGAGAGATCGAAGAAGGAGAAAAGTGTTCCAGGTACTTTTTTTAAAAATTGTAAGCAAAAGGGGGGGTATTTTAGAATTTTTAAAAAAGGAAATGGATACACAACAAACACAAATGAACTAATAGAAGTAATAGAAGAATTTTATGGGGATCTCTATAAAGAAATAGAAATTGATATTGAATTTTAAAGTAGGGATTGTGAAAAAAAACGACAAGACAGACTTGAAAAACTGGAGACCGATAACCCTTTTAAACTTTGACTCACCGACAGCCTCGTACTGATCCGAGACACCATCTGTTATGCGAGAGACAGAAACATCCGGCTAGTAGTCCTCAATTTAGATTTTGAGAAAGCTTTTGATCGGATCTCGCACCAGTACCTCTTCCAGGTACTGCGAAAAGTGGGTTTTCCGGAAAGGTTTATAGCCTGGGTGGGTTTGCTGTACCGGGGAAGTACCAGTAGATTTGTTGTTAATGGGCATCTGACAAAAGCAGTTAACTTACACTGCGGTGTCCGTCAGGGTTGTCCGTTATCGGCTCTCTATGTTATCTGTATAGAGGCGTTGGCACAGATCTTGAGAAGGGACAAAAGAATCAATGGCATGTCAATCCCGGGGAGCAGGGGATTGACCGCCAAATGCCAGGTGTATATGGACGATTTTAACATTTTATGCACCGACCTTATAATAAGATATATAATATAACACCGACCTTATGATAAGACTCAAGCCCAATTTTATGGACCATGGACAGCGACTGAGACAGTAGGACTTCCCCTGACTGTGACCCAGACTGGACAAAAAATACTGCAGGTTAAATTTGACAGGGAGGGGGGGAAGAAAAGGAAATTGGCGAGACATGGTAGGGAAAGTTAAACAGAGACTGGGATACTGGGGACTTAGAGGACTGACTATAGAAGGAAAGGTTTTAATCATCAAAGCAGTGATTTTATCTTTGCTTTTACTAATCAGTTCTGTTTTTATCCCATCTCGTAGGGTGCTTTTAGAGATTGAACGTGCAATGTTTTATTTCCTGTGGGGGAACAAGTGGGAAAGACTGAGGCGGGAGGTGATGAAGAGGCCGAAGGGAAAGGAGGAAAAGGAGTCCCGGACCTCAACCTGTTTTTTAAGCAGCAGATGCACTACACTGCACATTGCATACGCCACAGCCCCATCCAGAGACCCCAAGACAACAGCAATGACCCGGTTCTGGATGGGGTCTTACCTCAGGAGATTGAAGATTTTACCCATTGATCTTAGAGCACCTGTGTCTTTTAACCTGCCACCTGCCTATGCTTTTATCCAGAAAATTTTAAAACGGTTTAACCTAGAGCAGGAGGAGTTGCAAATTTTAACCAACCACCGCTCTCTCATGTCTGTTGTGCAGGAGCGGGAGCCAGTGAGTCCAGTGCACGGGCTCGCATTTGGCGAGCCCTCAACAGTTTGGCGCAACGTGAACCATCCCACCCTCCCGAACAGACTCCGGGACCTGTCATGGATGGTGGCTCACGAGATCCTCCCAGTCAGGTCCGTTATGCACTCCCGGGGCATGTCAGCGATCTCGACCTGCCCTTGACCAGGTTGTGGCGCGCCCGAGTCGGTGAGGCATCTGCTCTGGGAGTGCAGCGCTGCTGTAGACCAGTGGGCAACGGCCGACTCCCTACAATTCCTGTGCTTACCAGCAGGGGAGGTCCTTGCAGCACAACTAGTGCTGTACGGGGTGAGCCAAAGGAATATAACACCAGCAGACTTTGCCAAACAGTGGCTCACCCTGGCCGCCATCAAAGACGACATATGGACCTCCAGAAACCTGCTGGTAAGAAAGCACATGCGGATCCCCCCCCCCCCTGGGCTGCGATCCAAATGGCCGCAGTGATGGTGCAAGCGGCCGTCGCGGCAGGCCTAGGACGCAGCCACAAAGAAGAATCGCCTCTGTGCCCATACGGATGAGGGAGTCGGAGTCCACACACAAAGGGTCAAGGCAGAGGCGGCCTGGCTCTCTGGGTGAGGCAGGTGGGAAGGGGCAGAAGGGCGAGGGTCTCCTCTGAGCACCAGGAACAGGTTCCGAGAGACCAAATCTGTTCGGGAGTGCGGGATGAGTTTATCCTTGTTAGGGACTCACCCTGCTCCTACACAAAGATAAGCGACGAAGAGAACTTTTATCATGTTGTTGTTTCTGCTTTTAATTTATGCACTCCTTTTTAAATGACACTGAAAACACTTACACTGACATACACAAGACCATTACAATCTTTTAATAAAACAATGTCTTTTATCTGTAAGCCGTTTTAGAACAAATGCTTTATTGTTTTAACAGAAGAACATGGTTTTACAGATTATAGATATTTATTTGACTGTTTTATTTATTTGATTGTTTGATTTAGCTAAAGATGTGTATGTTTTTTATGACTTTAAACAGTGTCTGTACTTTACTGAATGTGTGTCAATAAACTTTTTTCTAAAGAAAAAAAAATCTATCTCTTTCTCTGTTTCTCTCTCTGCAGTGCACGGTTGTAACTCTGCACCTGTGCTTTTTTCCCGAGAGAGGAAAAAACGTCTTTCTTAAAGGGATATTCACTAATTAAAGGGGAATGTTTCACTATGAATTTGTATAGGCATACGTTTTAATTGTTTCTTCTTACAAATTACTTAGTGTCAACATTTTTAATTGTAGCCTAATTTATTTTACTTTATTATAATTTATTTTAAAAAACTACTTATTTTATAACCATATTTTAATGTGGGTTACACCCATATATTTACAGCACAATTTGCCAGGCCCACGCCCTTGTTCGACAATGCTGTCACCCCCTCTTGGTCAATTTCAAAAACAATCTGGGGACATGTTTCAACAGCTTAATTAAAAATGTCCACCAATTTTGGTGATGTTTGGACAAACTATCATTGATTTAAGGCCAAATTTGCACCAGGCCCATGCACGTTTGGAACTGGTGGCGCCCAGTATTGAGCAATTTCAAAATAATTTTACACACGTGGTTCAACATTGTTATCAAACATATCCTCCAAGTTTTGTAATGATTGGACAAAACATTTCTGATTTATAGTCAGATTTGTGTTATGCCACGCCCATTTTGGGGCATTTGTAGCACCCCCTACTAGTGGTAGATTTTAATTAAACTGTCAGGGTGTGTTTCAGGTACTACATATCCTGGAAGTTTTCTGATGATTGGAGCAACAGTTGTTGACTTTGGTGTAATTATGTGCTGAGCCACGCCCTTTTGAAGTTCATTGGTCAATATCTTGAAAACGGAACAGAAAATTTGGTAGCAATCGGTCCTATGGTCTAGGAGGAGATGTAAAAAATGTGTTTTTCAAAAAATTCAAAATGGCGGAAAATCTAGTCAGTCGGACCTTAGTGGTGGCTTTTTTGTTGAGCACCTTGAGCTGGGGGCTGTTCCACAAAGCAGGCTTAGAAAAGTGGCGATTAACCTCGCAAGCCTGGTTTGAATTCACCTAACAAATCAATCGGGGCTAAAGTGTTGTAAATAATTATCATTACTTTGATGTATTTTGTATTAAGCAATTTTGATCATGAAAAATGTCAGGCCTGCATAGATATAAAGAGTGTTTTTTGATTAACTATATAACCTGAAGATCATAAGTATAAAAAGTGTGTTTTGATTGAAACATATAACCTATAAGAAACCCAAAATAATCATAAAGTTGTAAAAGATACAGTTTTAGGCCCTCTCACAAGAGGGGTGACCAGGGACAGGCTACACAGGCCCGATCTTGAAAAGAAGTACCTAAAAATAGACTGGCAAGGCATGCGCAGACAGGAGAAGTCCAGGTGGGAGGTACTGTCCACAGAGATCCGCCCAGGGGGCCAAGATTAATATCAAGACCCGCCCAGGAGCCAAACTTAGCATTAAGACCCACCCAGGAAAGCCAAGTTTGATATTACGACCCGCCTAGAGAAGCTATGTATGATGTCATGACGCTAGGGTACTGGTAGATGATGGTTATCTTTGCTGACGCTTGGAGTTTAGGCTTGGGGTATAGGCCTACACATAGGGCTAGTGGAATCATTATTTCTGCTGATCAAACAAAAAGAAACTTGCTGACATTGAGCTGGAGTTGCCAGAACTGGGTGTAAATCTGTATTCTCCACCCAGTTTTTAGGATATATAAGATCATGCGCAGACAGCTTTTGTCAGTCTGGTTCCGGAGCCGACTCGGGTTTTGTCTCTGTGAAGAATAAAACTCTATACATCGAACTCTGATCATCTCCAGTGATTTATTTTGAACCTGTTTGAGACTCTAGTAACTGTTGAACTTTCGGAATTGTGAAGAAAATTAAGTGTTGGTGGGGAGGTACGGTCTTTCAACACTGGCCTGATACTTGGACCTTTCTCTCCTACATCAAAAGCGGTTCCACGAAGCCAAAGTCAAGCTACTGATCGGTTTAGCGTGATCTGGCTAAACCGAGCCAGGCTCAAGCAATTCAGATAATTGCGCGTGCATATTTATACAGTTTATTTAAGCAGCCCGAGAGGTCGATCATGGATCTGATCCTTTCATCATGACAAAAAATGACGGTAAAGACAGAGCCGCAATGTTCACGGCCACTGAACAGCAACTTTTAGTGGAGGTCTATGGATAATTCAGCCATATTACAATGAAAAGGGAAATACGATTGCCATAAATAAAGGGATAGATAAAGATGCTCATGCTCTACTGATGCTCATGCTCCTCCCCCGATGAATCGCCACCTTAACGTGGTGGGGGGGTTTGGGTGCCCCAATGAACCTGGGAGCTGTGTTGTCTGGGGCAATAGCCCCTGGTAGGGTCTCCCAAGGCAAAGTGGTCCCAGGGGAGAGGCCAGACAAAGAGCGGTTCACAAAAACCTCTATGAAATGGCGAAACGACAAACTGGAGGAACCTCGCCCGGAACAGGGAAACCGGGGCCTCCTCCTGGAGCCAGGCCCGGGAGGGGAGTTGGTCGGCGAGCGCCTGGTGGTCGGGCCCGCCATGGGGCCCGGCTGGGCTCAGCCCGAAGAGGCCACGTGGAGCCGCCTTCCTGTGGGCCCACCACCTGCAGGAAGAAACATAGGGGTCGGGTGCAGATGAGACCGGGCGGTGGGCAAAAGCGGGGCCCTGGGCGTACGGGCCCCTGGTGCCGCCGTCTAGTTCTCGGGACGTGGAACGTCACATCGTTAGCGGGGAAAGAGCCGGAGCTGGTGCAGGAGGTGGAGCGTTACCAACTAGATATAGTTGGTCTCACCTCCACGCACAGCGTCGGCTCTGGAACCAGGCTTCTGGAGAGGGGTTGGACTTTCTCCTTTTCCGGAGTTGCCCAGGGTGTGAGGCGCCAGGCGGGTGTGGGGATACTCACAAGTCCCCGGCTGAGCGCTGCGGTGTTGGAGTTCTGCCCGGTGAACGAGAGGGTCACCTCCATGCGACTGCAAGTCGCTGGGGGGAAGGCTCTGACTGTGGCGTGTGCGTACGCGCCGAACCGCAGTTCAGAGTATCCGGCCTTCTTGGAGTCCTTGGGAGGTGTCCTGGAAAGGGTGCCCCCCGGGGACTCCATAGTTCTACTGGGGGACTTCAATGCCCACGTGGGCAATGACGGGGAAACCTGGAGGGGTGTGATTGGGAAGAACGGCCTGCCCGATCTGAACCCGAGTGGTGTTTTGTTATTGGACTTCTGTGCTAGCCATGGATTGTCTATAACAAACACCATGTTCGAGCATAGGGTGGCTCACCAGTGTACCTGGTACCAGAGCACCCTAGGCCAAAGGTCTATGATCGACTTTGTTGTCGTATCAGCAGACCTGCGGCCGTATGTCTTGGACACTCGGGTAAAGAGAGGAGCAGAGCTGTCAACTGATCACCACCTGGTGGTGAGTTGGATCAGGTGGTGCAGGAGGCTGCCGGACAGACCCGGCAAACCCAAACGAGTAGTGCGGGTGAACTGGGAACGTCTGAGTCCCCTGTCCGTGTGGTCTTCAACTCCCACCTCCGGAAGAATTTCTCTCGCATCCTGGGGGAGGCTGGAGACGTGGAGTCCGAGTGGACCATGTTTAAGGCCGCCATTGTGGAGGCGGCTGCGATAAGTTGCGGCCAGAAGGCTGTCGGTGCCTGTCGAGGCGGCAACCGGAGAACCCGCTGGTGGATACCAGCGGTCAGGGAGGCCGTCAGGCTGAAGAAGGAGGCCTTTCGGGCTTGGTTGTCCGGGGGGTCTCCTGAAACAGCAGACAGGTACCGGGCAGCCAAAAGGGCTGCGGCTTCGGCGGTCGTCGAAGCAAAAAAACGGGTGTGGGAGGAGTTCGGAGAGGCCATGGAGGAAGACTTTCGGTCGGCCTCAAGGCTATTCTGGAGAACCGTCCGACGACTCAGGAAGGGGAGGCAGGACTTGACCCAGGCTGTGCTCGGCCGAGGGGGAGACCTGCTAACCTGGCACTGAGGAGGTCGTTGGACGGTGGAAGGAATACTTTGAGGACCTCCTTAACCCGACCAACACGCCCTCTGTTGAAGAGGCAGAGCCTGAGGCCTTGGGGGAAGCCTCGTCCATATCCTTGGCGGAGGTCACCGAGGTGGTTGAGAAGCTCTTCGGTGGCAAGGCGCCAGGTGTGGATGAGATTCGCCCTGAGATGCTGAAGGCTCTGGACACTGTTGGGCTGTCGTGGCTGACACGCCTTTTCAATGTCGCGTGGAGGTCGGGAACAGTGCCTAAGGAGTGGCAGACAGGGGTGGTGGTTCCCATTTTTAAAAAGGGGGACCGGAGGGTGTGCTCCAACTACCGGGGAGTCACACTGCTCAGCTTCCCTGGGAAAGCCTATTCCAGGGTGCTGGAAAGGAGAGTGCAACCAATTGTCGAACCTCAGATTTAGGAGGAACAAGGCGGATTCCGTCCTGGCCGTGGAACAGTGGACCAACTCTTTACCCTTGCAGGAATTTTGGAGGGGGCATGGGAGTTTGCTCATCCAGTCTTCATGTGTTTTGTGGACTTGGAGAAGGCTTACGATCGTGTCCCTCAAGATATCCTGTGGGGGGTGTCGGGGCCATTCATTCGAGCCATCCGATCTCTGTACAACCAAAGCGAGAGTTGTGTCCGCACTCTCAGCACTAAGTCAAGCTTGTTCCCAGTGCGTGTTGGCCTCCGCCAAGGCTGTCCCTTGTCACCTATCCTGTTTGTGATTTTCATGGACAGGATTTCAAGGCGCAGCCAGGGTATGGAGGGTATCCAGTTCGGTGACCTCAGGATAGCATCTCTGCTTTTTGCGGATGATGTAGTCCTGATGGCTTCATCGAGCTGTGAACTCAGCACGCGCTGGGGCGGTTTGCAGCTGAGTGTGAAGTGGCCGGGATGAGAGTCAGCACCTCCGAGTCTGAGGCCATGATGCTCTGCAGGACAGTGGTGGATTGTCCCCTCCGGGTGGGGAGTGAGTCTTTGCCCCAAGTGAAGGAGTTCAAGTATCTCGGGTCTTGTTCACGAGTGAGGGTAAAATGGAGCATGAGATTGACAGGCGGATCGGTGCAGCGAGTGCAGTTTTGCGGTCGTTGTACCGGACTGTCGTGGTGAAGAGGGAGCTGAGCCTGAAGGCGAAGCTCTCAATTTACCAGGCAATCTTTGTTCCAACCCTCACCTATGGCCACGAGCTCTGGGTAGTGACTGAAAGGACAAGATCGCGAATACAAGCGACCAAAATGAGTTTCCTTCGTAGGATATCTGGACTCACCCTTAGGGATAGGGTGAGGAGCTCGGATGTCCGGGGGGGACTCGGAGTAGAGCCGCTGCTCCTTCGTGTGGAGAGGAGCCAGTTGAGGTGGTTCGGGCATCTGGTCAGGATGCCTCCCGGACACCTCCCTGTGGAGGTATGTCGGGGCAGACCCAGGACCCGGTGGAGGGATTATATATCCTGCCTGGCCTGGGAACGCCTTGGGATCCCCCAGCATGAGCTGGTGACTGTGGCTGGGGAAAGGGATGTCTGGGACACTCTGCTGAGCATGCTGCCACCGTGACGCGGATCCGGATAAGCGGTCGAAAATGGATGGATGGATGGATGGATGGAACAACAACAACACTAATCATCATCATCAAACTTGTTACTCATAGCAACATCAAAATGACAACAGTGCTCACTTAATTAAAACATGACTTGAAAGAAACTATCCCATTATAGTGAGCAAGCAAACTAAGCATTTTGTTTAAACAGCAGCAGCAAGGTGGTTGTAATCTACCTGATGGTTGACTTCCAGTTGTCTCCTCTGGTACTTGTGCAGCTGCACTAAAATACTTCTGAATAGCTGACAGTGGGTACATCATTTCTTCTTCTTCTTCTGTGAGGTTTTATGGCAGTTGTCATCCATGATGTGGCATTACTGCCACCTTCAGGTTTTATTCTCACTCAGTGTCAATGCATTTTAAAGTCGACTTTCCAGTCCAGTCTTCCTCAAAAACCTAAATAACCATTTCCTCCCTTCAACACTGTCGCCACAATCTAATATACTTTTAACCTTGTCCTCTACCCGCCCTATTTTCTGTAATTGTGTTATCATTTCTTGTTTCTTCTTTCATAAGTAAATTATAATAAAAGTGCTATATAAAATATAGCCATTTAGCCCCCCCAAAAAAAACACCACCCCATGGAGGGCCCCTGGTGGTTAGGGGGCCCATTGCAGTTGCTAATAATGCAAATAGGCAAAAATGGCCCTGATGAAAGTAAAACTTCACGTAACTAACATTTCTTGAAAATATTACTCACACCTCATGTTCAATAAAAGTAAAGTTGAAAAAAATTGAACTTTTCAGGGAGATAATGAATGATGAACTGATATTTTTCCCAAAAAATGACAGCTTTTTGGGGATGTAAGAATTGATTTTTATTTCACACGAGCATTGTATGTTCCATATTATGCAAATACAAAACTAAATCAATCTATTTTTTAGGGGAGAGTGTACTACAAATGCCATCTCAAAATCAATGCATTTTGGAATAAGGAATACGTTGCCAGCACTGGATATTTATTAACATGCACCTAGAAGGTTGTTTTGTAATGTAACATTTGCAGTTGAGGACATTGGTCCCCTTTAGCTGAAGATTAACCATCTATATTGATCTCATACAATCAGATTATTAACCTCACACAGGACGTACAGTGTTGTGGAGATGATGAAGTGATGAAGAGACTTGAATTAGCATGTTGATAAGAAAACACAAAAGGTCATATGACAGGGTAAAGGGGAGAAAAGGGGTCAAAGCTTGGGAACAGTTTACCTAAATCTATTTTATTATGGGTAAAACTGGAAAAGAGCAACAGAACAGTGCGGGTGGGGCTGTGGCTGCATCTCAATACAGACAAAGTGCATCTCAATACAGACAAAGTGCCTCCTCTACATGAAAGGCCAATCCTCCCCCTTACACTAAACAGACGCCATTTCATAAGAGGAAGAATAAAAATTGTACAGCAGAAAATAGTTTATGGCTCTGTCCCAGTCTAACAGAGCAACAAGAGGAGTAAAGGAAAGGATGTAACTGTACAGTATTCAGATGCATCCCATTGTGTTCCAAAATCTCCCACAGACAAACAAAGTTTTTGACCTGTTGCTCCTTCGCTGTCCTTGTCAGGCCAATGATTGACTGATGATTGAGCTCTGTCTTATTTGTCTTTCTGACATAAAAAGAGCCCAATAACATACCAGTAAGTACCTCTGTGAGTTAGTTGACTATGCACGGCTAGCCAGGGCCTCACCATGGACGTGTATAAAGCAGCTTTCCTCCTGGGAACCCTGATCTGCACTGGTAAGATACATCTGGGGGGAAAAACAGCAGCATCTTTGAACAATGATTTTGGACACTACTAACATTATGAACATTAAGAATCAGTGTTATCAGAAGAAAGGCAGACAATAATTTGTTAAATTGTGAGGGAAACCCAGGACAAGCATATCTGTGTGTCCGGTGTCTCAGATTATCTATGGTTTATACAGATTATACACTAGTGCTGATCCAGGACCCTTTGGGAATCTTTCATCGTATCGGGTGTTGCCTCTCTAAAAGGGTCCTGTCCTGTTCCGTTCTCCCTACGAAAATCAGATAGGTCTATAACAAAGAAAATGCAGAATTTCACTTACCCAAACAGGTATGCGTAATCCTTCACTTGTCTGCTTTCGTCTTGATGGCACAAATAAACTTGTAATAATCAATGTATGTAATGAAATATGTAATGAAATCAAAGACCGCTTCCTCGGCGGTACTCTGCTTTCGAGCAATACGGTCTGCTGCCACCCGTGGTGGACTTAGATAGACTGCAACAATTTAGCTATACCTGTATAGTGACAACGTTTATCAATTGAAAGAATCAAGTAAAGAAGTAAAATAAAGATTTTGATGAGACAGTGATTTTCCTATCATTCCTTCCTTTTACAAACTAAACAGTCAGACTTCACCTAATATAACAGCGAGTTGAGGCCTCTGTTAGCCATGTTTGATTTAATTACACTGGACAAAACTGTGCATAGGAGCGCAGAAGCGCAGACACCTGATTGGATAAGCAAAATTCTGCATAGTTTTTTTGTTATAGACCTCTCCGACTTTCGTGGGGAAAATCGGAGCAGAACAGCACCCTTTGGAAAATTGAACAACTAATACGATGAAAGATTCCCAATGAGTCCTGGATCAGGGCTACACTTACACCTACAATTTCAATGTGACTTTCATCATCCAATCCAATCCAAGGATGTATTACAATAAGTCAAATCAGATCTTGCTTACTTTGCTATTGGATCTTTGAAACCAGATATTCAGATCACAATGTGACCCCTTTCACATCGTGATCTGAATTCTGTGTAGTCTGAACGCAATCTAGCAACAATGTGCATAACAGCATGTAAAGAGATGTAGAAAGAGAACGGGATGAAGCAATGCAGATTTAAGGAAATCCAGCCACATAGGCACATAAAAGCCATTTTCAGGCCAAATATGAACGCACAGATTTCATGAAATTCCAATCTTTAGAGTAACATCTCAAAAATCACATTGAAATGCCAGATGCAACTATAACATTCATTACAACCTAAACCAAGGCTTTATATCATTTACAGCATTTGATAAATTCATGTATTCGGGATATGCATTAAAGGTGCTGTGTATATTTCAGTAGACTGTGGCTCAGAAGAGAAGAATAATATTCTCCATGATGTTTTGGGAATAAATGTAGTTTAGGTAAAAAGGCCTGCAAACTGGCCTGATTGGACAGATTTTTCTATATCTTTAGTGAGGGGAGACAATCAAGTCCAGGTGTGATGCGATTACTGGAGTTGGTCTGATATTGCCTATAAAAATTGATTTTTTTTTAATATCATGTATATACATTGAGGTAAATCTCAAATCTAATAATGGGACCACTTTAAGTAACTAGTCCACTTGTTAACTTCCTGTGCAGAGGCAAGAGAACAAATGATGGACTATATAATGTTTTTTATAATATTTTTTTAAATGAATTTTTTTAATGAATTTCAATGGGCTTTTTATTTGTGAACTGATTCTTTGGTATGATGTGGCACATTGAACATGGCTCAATGATTGACCTGACGTCCTTGAACAAGCAAAAGGAGCTCAGGAAGATCAACACACTGTCACCAAAGTTCACATTTAAAATGGATGTTATATCTGTACATGATGAAAAATGTCCATTTTGTTTGTCATTTCACATCATGCTATGGCATAGCTACATCAGAAATACCAATTTCCCGCTTAAGCTATAATTATACTTGATCCTGCCTCTCCATCAAGATGATACACATTGGACTGATTCTATAGTGCCCTCTAACTCAGGGTTTCCCAAACTTTTTCCAGGACCCCTAGATCAATAAGCCACAGACCCCGACTTGTTAAAGCTTTTGTCACAAGGAAAAGTGACAATATTACATAATATTTTGTTAATAATCATAATAATATTCCAATCGGAACAGAAAATCTGAGTGAAAATTCATTCAGTACGAAAGGGGGTGTATAAACCTTTGGTAATCTGTTCAATAGGCTTGAACCAACTACTTATTTCTGATTTAATAAATTTTCCTTTGGCGCATGTGCATTCACTTATGGTAAGTTACGTCTGCGAGTTTCCGGGAAACTCTGAAAACTTGTCAGTCGGTGGTACAACATTTTTGTTGGAAACACTTAAAGATTTAGGAATCATGGAACGTTTGTGCATGTCTAAAAAGTTTTTGCTACAGTGCACTGTGATTCTGCTCATATCAGAAAAGCGTCTCTGTTTTGCTAGCTATTCAGATTACATGTTTGAGGCACGTAAATACACAACTTAATCAGATGACTTTATTTAGCGTTCATGTAAACAGTACATTTTGAATTCGATCAGAATGAACTTATTCAGAATGATGAAGTATTCTGAATGTAAGCGTAGCTAGTGTATCTCTCCACCAGTGGCGGCTGGCAAATAGAGGGCGCTAGGGTGCTGCCCCACCACTCCCCACATCCTAGACTTCATTGAATAAGACTTTAAAAATTACTTTATTTCTTTTTTTTTTTTTTTAAATGAGCGAGGTAAATATTATATAGTTAGTGAGTAGAATGTATAATCTGCAATAAATGGGCAAAAATCTTTGCCCATTGACTCTCGTTATAAGTTGTACATGCGCAGTTCGCTCCTCTCAATGTAAGAGATAGGAGCTTGGTGGGGCGCTTTCCTGCTTTCCTGCACCCCGCCATCGAACTGCGCATGTACAAACAGCATTTATCTGAATGCTGCTGATTTACACACCACCAACCACTGGTTGGCAGCAGAGAGCGAGTGGCTTGTGGTACATCCGACATAAAATGCACCAGAATAAGACAATATACTCGGTCGTTTTCAAGTAGCTGGTTTAGTAGGAAGGCTTGGCTAATGTGTATGTAGTGACACCAACAGTGTTGGAACTAACGCGTTACAAAGTAACGCCATTACTTTTGGCAGTAACTAGTACTCTAACGCATTACTTTTTAAATTCAGTAACTCAATTACCGTTACTAAATGGTTCGTTACTGCGTTATTTTTATGTAGATTGGTAGCGAGCTGCAGTGCAGTCCTGACTCCTGTGTCACATGCGGAGACACGTTGTGGGCGTGTCTGTGTTTACTGTTTACTCTAGTCTAGACTGTCATGGCGGCGCACACTAAGTCGAGTTTTTTCACATGGAGATATTCTCACTATTTCTCTTTTGTCGAGCACAAAGAAAAGAACGTTGTAGTTAAATGTAAATTGTGTCTTGGCTCAAAGATCCTATCTACTGCCCAAAACAGCAATTCAAATCTGTTGAAGCACCTGTAGAAACAACATGCTTCAACGAAGCTAGTAGCTAAAGAGTGTAAAGACCCGGACTCATCCGACTCATCCGAAGCCACTCCACCCAAGCAACAGCGGCTGGATTTTAACCGAGGGACTGCTAGCCAGGGAAAACTTGATCAAGCAATTGCACGGTATGTTGTAGAAAACATGCAGCCTATTTCTACAGTGGAGTCACCCGCTTTCAGGCATTAATGGGAGCAATTGAAATAATGTTGTTTTTGTTGTTTTTTAAGTAACTAAAAAGTTACTTTTCACAGTAACGCATTACTTTTTGGTGTAAGTAATCAGTAAAGTAACTGAGTTACTTTTGAAATGAAGTAACTAGTAATGGTAACTAGTTACTATTTTTCAGTAACTAGCACAACACTGGACACCAATGCTTTATTTTGCTTTCCCTGCATCCTTTTTCAAACGACAGGTCCCAGACAGGTTTGAATGATTTAAACCACATATCAGAAAAATCAAAAGCAAATGTTTGGGAAAGTAAACATAGCTGCTCAGCTTGATGAAGGCTACAGGACAGGGATCCGTGAGCATAATGAAGAGGTTGACAAAAACAGGCACATCCTGTCTAAAATAATAAACTGTGTCAAGTTCTGTGGTGCCATAGAGTCATTGAGAAATGTGCATCTATTAGGTCTTATTGTGTTCATAATTTTCTGTCATTGTCTCAGGGTTTTGTGTTGTCAGATTTCTGTTGCACTTATCAAGGCACTTTTCGGTTACTTTAGTCTTTCACCATTACATATTGTAGTATCAAAGATAATTATTATAAATAATTTGCACTAATTGAAGTACCTTAACTTACCTTGAGCACGTTTCATTACAACAAATGTTCATCCAGCTCAGCAAATACAAATAAAGGCCTTTTCATTTATTTCAATACACTGATGATACCTTAGTACATGTTTGTTTGATTTTTGGTATAGCCCCTCCTGGAGAAAAGTGCACCAGCCACCACTGCTCTCCACTAAAGCTAGGAAGAGTAAAACCTCAGGAAAAAAACTGAAGAGAAGAAAAAAAAACCTCAAGAAGAGTAATTCTTCTTCTTCTAGTGAAAATGAAATGAAACTTATAATGAAAATAAAGTAATCTTCATTTTCCAGGAACCTGGTCTAATGCCCCCGGGGGTTCCCAGGCTCCAGTTTGGGAACCACTGCTCTAACTTTAATTAACTCGGAATTACATTGTACAATGTTTTCCAACTGTGTTGTGTACTTGATGTCCACAAATGACTCATCTTTCAATGGACGGTTCAATGTTGCAAACACAAAAGGGGTCCACTATTTCAGCCTACTGTTACATCACAGCGCAAATAGATTAGGCCATAGTTTCTCATTCGTACATAAACATCTCATGCACATAGCATATCATGACCAGAACATCTCCATTACCATGACATGCCCACAGCATGTCATGCTCATAAAATCCAATGTCTGTAAATGTCAGCAAAACACCACTCTCATTCAAAAGCCTTGTTCCATAGCAGGGGTCATTCCTATGTTCCCAGGGTCCTATGTTCCCCAGATTTATATGGCACATAATGGGAACATGACAAAGGGTCCTATGTTACCAGGGTCATGTTCCCCAGTTCTACATATGTGCTCTCCCAGGGTCCTATGTTCCCAGGGTCATGTTCCCCAGTTCTACATGTATGTGCTCTCCCAGGGTCCTATGTTCTCAGGGTCCTATGTTCCCCAAGTCTATATAGCACATAATGGGAACCTGAAAGATGTTCCCCAGCTCTGTATTCGCTTAATATGACATGGGCTATTGTGACCAGGAACACCACAGATGTAACAATTTCAAAACCTTCAAAATCAAATAAAATGATAACCATTGGTTTTGTTGTGTTTATATAGCTGTTTTGTAGTCTTGTTCCACTAAAGAAAACTGGATAATATTTATGAAATATTCTAACTTGAAACGGGTCAAATTTGACCCAAACACAATAGGAGGGTTAATGTGTGTTAACAGAATTTTGAACTAGGGAACATTGGACCCTGGGAACATTGGACCCTACGAACATAGAACCCTGGGAACATAGGACCTTGGGAACTTAGGACCCTGGGAAAATAGGACCCTGGGAACATAGATATGCTCCCAATCAACATATCAAGTGAATTGCATTGTGAAAATTTGCATTCATTAACGTGGTTCAGTTCGAAAATTGACTTTTTCTTGCTTATGGATAATAGCAGATAACAATTCATCATTTGGAACAACATGCACTGATACTACAGTTATCAGTAGAAGAAGTCTTGTTGGTGTCATATTTCTTATGTTTTATTTCAAATAATTGCGCAGTACACATGGTACCCTTAGATTGACCTAATCCAGTACACATGGAATCCCAGTACTGGAGATTTGAGCTTGCCATGACAACAAGCAAGACTGATGAGGAAGCTCTGTGGAACAGACAATAACCTATTTCTATGTTTTGTCCCTGATTCCAGTTAGTGGTAATGTATTGGACGGCTACGCCAAAACCGAAGGAGCGTGGATGCTCTCGCTGCAAAAGAGACAGTACTCTGTAAACACAGTCGCTGAGTGCGCTGTCAAATGTAACGCTGAGATAAGCTTCACATGCAAGTAAGTACACACTTTTATTATGGTGGGGTTTTTTTTTTAACGCCAGGCATCCCAACTTAACACTGGTTGTGTCCTCTCAGGTCTTTCATGTACATAGAGAAGGACCAGGAGTGTTGGACAGCAGCGGAAAATTCCAAAACAGAGCCGATCCTGCGCAGAATCAACACAGCTTTATATGAAAATAAAGGCAGGTCCCTTAAAAGTGCTTTTCTGTCTGCAGTTTTGATATCAAAACTGCAATATATATAATAAATATATATATAAATAAAAATATATATATATACACTCACCACTTTATTAGGTACTCCTACTTGTTAATGCAAATAACCTGCTCCTCCAAACAGCAAATCATGTGGCTGCAACTCAATACAGTGCCGTGAAAAAGTATTTGCCCCCTTCCTGATTTCTGATTTTTTTGCATATTTATCACACACAAAGGTTTCAGATCATCAAACCAATTTTAATATCACACAAAGACAACCCAAGTAAATACAAAATGCAGTTTCTAAATGATGATTTTATTTACCAAGGGGGGAAAAAAATACAAACCTATCTGGCCCTATGTGAAAAAGTAATTGCCCCCCCTTGTTAAATCACAAATTAACTGTGATTAACCACAGTTTTGGGAAAGCTGAGTTCAATTTCACTGGCCACATCCAGGCCTGATTACCACCACATTTGTTGAATCAAGAAATCACTTCAATAGAACCTGTCAGACAAAGTGAAGTAGGCTACAAGATCTCAAAAACAAACGCATCATGCCACGATCCAAAGAAATTCAAGAACAAATGAGAAAAAAAGTGATTGAAATCTATCAGTCTGGAAAAGGTTACAAAGCCATTTCCAAGGCTCTGGGGCTCCAGTGAACCACGGTCAGAGCCATAATCCACAAATGGAGAAAACTGGGAACAGTGGCGAACCTTCCCAGGACTGGTCGACCAACTAAAATTACTCCAAGAGTGCGACGACGACTCATCCAGGAGGTCACAAAAGAACCTAGAACAACATCCAAAGAACTGCAGGCCTCGCTGGCCTCAGTTAAGGTCAGTGTTCACGACTCTACCATAAGAAAGACACTGGCCAAAAATGGCATCCATGGGAGAGTTCCAAGGCGAAAACCACTGCTGTCAAAAAAGAACACAAAGGCTCGTCTCACATTTGCCAAGAAACATCTTGATGATCCCCAAGACTTTTGGAAAAACATTCTGTGGACTGACGAGACAAAAGTTGAACTTTTTGGAAGGTGTGCGGCCCGTTACATCTGGCGTAAAAATGGCACAGCATTTGATAAAAAGAACATCATGCCAACAGTGAAGCATGGTGGTGGCAGTGTGATGGTCTGGGGCTGCTTTGCTGCTTCAGGACCAGGACAACTTGCTGTGATTGATGGAACAATGAATTCTGCTGTCTACCAGAAAATCCTGAAGGAGAACGTCCGGCCATCAGTTTGTGCCCTCAAGCTCAAGCGCTCTTGGATTATGCAGCAGGACAACGACCCGAAACATACCAGCAAGTCCACCTCTGAATGGCTCAAAAAAAACAAAATTAAGGTTTTGGAGTGGCCAAGTCAAAGTCCGGACTGAAATCCAATTGAGATGCTGTGGTGTGACCTTAAACGGGCAGTTCATGCTAGAAAACCCTCCAATATGGCTGAGTTGAAACAATTCTGCAAAGAAGAGTGGGCCAAAATTCCTCCACAGCAATGTGAAAGACTCATCACCAATTATTGCAAACGCTTGATTTCAGTTATTGCTGCCAAGGGTGGCACAACCAGTTATTAGGTTCAGGGGGCAATTACTTTTTCACATAGGGCCAGATAGGTTTGTATTTTATTTTTGCCTTAAAAAATGAAATCATCATTTAGAAACTGCATTTTGTATTTACTTGGGTTGTCCTTGTGTGATATTAAAATTGGTTTGATGATCTGAAACCTTTGTGTGTGATAAATATGCAAAAAAATCAGAAATCAGGAAGGGGGCAAATACTTTTTCACGGCACTGTATATGCTGACAGTGGTGTGATTGTTGGTCCAGAGGTGGTGGTTCCAGCATCTCAGAAAGAGCTGCCTTCCTGGGATTTTCACCACTACAGTTTACAGAGAATGGTGGAGTAACAAAAAACACCTTGTTAATGAGAGAGGTCAGAGGCGAATGGGCAGACTTGTTCAAGCTAACAGAAAGGCCACAAATACTCCAATAACAGCTCTTTACAACAGTAGTGTGCAGAAGGGCACCTTGTTGAATCCATGCCGCCAAGAATTCTGGCTGTTCTGGAGGCAAAAGGGGGTCCTACCTGGTACTAGATAGGTGTACATCATGAAGTGGCCAGTGAGTATATATACAAAGACCACAAACTGCTCCAGTTATATTCTGTGTGTTTTCCTAGAGTCTCTCATCACATCATGGTTAATGTTTAGCCTGTGGTACGCGGTCAGTTGTGTTTGGACTGTGTCTGCAAACAGACTGAAGAGGTGATGTGGGTTTTCAGGGTGAAATACCACTTCAGTGTGATCAGATACACAACTCACTTGGAGCACCACTAAACAGACTGAAGAGCATATTACCAGATCCCATTTCTTCAATTGTATTTGTTTGCTTGAAATAAATTACGAGTTCCGTACTCAGTAGCACTTATTTCAGATCTCTACTCGGCAAATGTGAACGTGTCAATAGCTGTTACAGATTAATAGCATGTTGATTACATTGAATGATCAAATCAACATGTAATGCTGATATTGTTGTGTGATAGCTTATCTTTTTTCTTGTCTTGTCTAGGGTACTTACTGGAATGTGTAAACGGAATAGGAACAGACTACAGGGGGACAAAGTCCAAAACCAAATCAGGAAAGGCATGTCAGAGATGGGCAGGAAAGTTCCCACACAAGCCCAAGTATATATTCATACCATACCATTTCACACCATAGGTCATATCATCATAAGCCATGCCATATTGCATCACCTCATATGCGATGTGTCTGCTACAGTTTCACCCCCCAGACACATCCTAAAGCAGACCTGGACTCCAACTTCTGCAGAAACCCAGATGGTGATAGCATGGGACCCTGGTGTTACACCACCGACCCCAACACCCGCTGGGAGTCCTGTAATGTACTGAACTGCAGTGGTAAGATGGATGGATGGATGAGGTAGTGGATGAAAGGAAGGACAGACAGACAATTAGCATATTTGATGCTAATGCACACACACACACAGGATTCCCAATGTAGCTTTGATTTGAAATTCCATGACTTTTCCATGACTTTCCATAATTATGTTGCAGCACTTTCATCCTTGAATGTAAATGAATGTGTGAAACAAGTTGAACATTCAACATGTACATTCTGCTATATTCCTGTAAAGTGACCCATTTGTAAAACTCCCTGATATTCCCTGACTTCCCGAGACAATTTATCAAATTTCCTGACTTTCCCTGTCTGGAATACCCCTCTTGAAGCTCATGATATTCCAGAAATTACATGACCTTTTAATGCAATGTAAAGATGATAATAATGGTGATAATGAAGAGAATTTATGTTGATACGTAGGTAGATACATAGATACAAAGATTCCTTATGTATATATTTGAAAAGAGAGCATATGTGTAGACACCTACATTCTAGTTATACACATGCATACATAGACAGGCAGATTAGGTAACCATTGAGACAGGCAGGTGCGTGATGTTTGTGCTGGCTGCCCATACAGAGGATTGTATACACTGCAGTGGCGAGGACTACAGAGGGAAAATCTCCACCACGGAGAATGGTTTAACCTGCCAGCGTTGGGACTCCCAGAAACCACACAATCACGGCTACATCCCCAGCGCGTAAGACCCCATAAACACCACACCAAACTACAAAAACAGAACAAAAGCTACTGTTACTGAGTTACTGATGGACTCACTGCAATCTATAATCAGTGATGTAGTGTTAAGTAAAAAGGAGGGTAAACTAAGTATATATAAAAGTAAATCTATTATAAAGTAAATCTATTGTAAGCTATATAAATCTGTTATATTTTCGTAAAAGCAAAAATGCATGTTTTTTCCCCCTATGTATATCATTTTACTATTATACTTTATGCTTGGAGTTGTTTGAAGTATGCTTTACAAATAAATTGACTTTGTATCTCCATCTATCTCTATCCCGCTTTGTACAGGCTTCCAGAGAAGTATCTTGAGGAGAACTACTGCAGGAACCCGGATGGAGACCCCAAACCCTGGTGCTTCACCACCAGCACCACCAAACGGTGGGACTTCTGCTCCATACCCCGCTGCAGTGAGTCCCCCCCTTTTTTTCATATATTTTCAACAACAGCTGACAACAGCTTATTGCACTTGAACCTCTGCTGTCTCAACAGTACACACATGGTTAATTTCTGTGCTGTTTTTCACTGGGAACTGATCATTTCACCACTGATACATCTAATTGATTCTGTGTTTACATAATGTCAGCTTGTTAGCTAGCTAAACATAGTATCTGTTCAGCTAACCGTCAATGTCTTGTTGTAAACACATCTGATTAGCACAAGAGCTAATGTTACGTGGCTAGTTGCTAGAAGTGGCTAGCAGTTGCATGTTAACATTAACAGTAGTTGCTTTGCAAAATTAGCCTGCTGGCTATGTGGTAGCTAAAGCCAAATAAAAACAGGGGCAGGGGTGGTGCTAGGAATCTTGGGCCCTCTGACAACTGCTATCAGCGGATTCAGTTCAAACATATCAGCATCAGCATTGGCCTTCAAAAGCCCAGTCGATCCCTAGTGTCTACACTGAATACAGTACATGCCCAGTAGTTCCTCTTGGTTGCATAGGTGCAGAATGAGCTATTATGTCATCCAAGGTTTTAGGCAACACCACTCTGCTACACCTGCTCTTTCCTCTATCCCTCAACCTGTTTATCTTTTCTTCCTCTCTCTAGCATCGGAGCCCCCCACCATTGTCCCGGAGCTGACCTGCACTACCGGTGAAGGCGGGGCCTATCGCGGAACGGTTTCGGTGACGATCTCCGGTAAAACATGCCAGAGCTGGTCGGCACAGATACCACACAAGCACAACCGCACCCCCGACAACTACCCCTGCAAGTAAGACCGACCAGCAAAATATTTCTAGTAATTTTCATGAGAAGAGAAGTCCCCACTTTGATCTATCTATCGATCGATCTATCGATCTATCTATCTATCTATCTATCTATCTATCTATCTAGAGGCCTAGATAATAACTACTGCCGTAACCCAGATAATGAGAAGATGCCCTGGTGTTACACCACCGACTCGGATACCCGCTGGGAGTACTGCAAGGTGCCTAGCTGTGGGGATGCACCCAGACCAGGTACAATGAAGACCCTTGACGATGGTGGTGATGATGACATCCTACCGACATGTCACAATATTCACATTGAATTTGCATTCAGTTTGAATCTAAATCTAAATTGATTAGAGCCGTAAGAGGGAGAGAAACTCTCAGCGATGAGAGTTTAAACTTTGGAGAAAGAACAACTTTGTAAGGGATTTACTATTTTTTGTGATTTGTGATGTTGACTAGCTAGATATAGCTAGGTAGATGTCTTTAGAGTCCTTTGAGACATACAAATGAATAAAGGATATGGAATGATAAGTACAAATAAATGATCGTATACTCCCACAATGATGCTGAAGATAATGGTGGTTTGGAGAAAGAGTATAAGAAAGGAAGAGACTGGTTTGATATACTTACAGTATAGAACACTATATAGAAAGCAGTCTGTAAAGCAGTCTGATTTCCTGTCTGTTGCTGCAGATGAGCCTGTGATCCCCCCTGAGGAGGAAGACTGTTATCAGGGAAACGGGTCAAGCTACCGTGGCATTACGTCAGAGACCATCAGTGGAAAGAAATGCCAATTCTGGAGCTCCATGACTCCTCACAACCACAAGAAAACCCCGCAGAATTTTCCCACAGCGTGAGAGACAACTACTATACTGCATATTTTATACAAAAATCATGTCGATAAACTATTGATTAGGGTTTGACCGATTTGTTAAGTTTAGTTATGATTATGATTACATTTTCGAATGATTATTTCGCACGGCGGTGCATGGTTGCCTGTCGTAGCATAGCAATTTTAATTGTATTTACATTTTATATATCAATATATTGGGGGGGACATTTTGAGATTTGAACTGTCCAGTCGCAAGCTCGCTTCTCTTACTGTCTCAATTAAACAAGGCAACAGTAAACATGGTGTCCCCCATGAATGATGCAGTCCCCCTCTGGGTCAGTCAGTAATGTCACCATGTTTTGACCTATAATTGTAGCAAACCCTTGGGCCAATCAGTTTTGAAAATGCTTTAACCCAGCAGTGAAATGCATCATGCTTAATCAAAATCTGATCAGTGGTACCCTTAGACTGTCTCCTGCTCCACCGACTGAGCTGTCCGGGCCAAGACCAATCCATAGTCTAATCCATAGTCCCTCTCTCGATTTCATCATTAGAAACAAAAACAGCACATGTAGGTTTAGGTTATTATCTGCTATGCTGAAGATCCAGGTCCTCTCTGTCTGCAGGGACCTCAGGAGGAACTTGTGCAGAAACCCTGACGGAGACCGAGCTCCCTGGTGTTACACTACTGACCCCTCTGTCCGCTGGGAGTACTGCAATGTGGAGAAATGCTCCACTACATCTTCAGGAACTCTGCCCACCAGACCTCCCAAACCCGAGGCCCCCACTACAGTCACCCAAGTCCCACCAGAGAGAGGTGACTCATTCATATGTTCATCTGTGTGTTTGTCAGTTTGTTATGAATTTATTTCTTAGTCATTGATGTACGTGAAGGTTCCAGCCAGGTAGCTCAATCATCTTTCAATATTTAAAATTTGAGGTTTTTATTCTATATATTTTGGTTTACAGCCACCACTTTTTCTGTTATGGATAATGTCTAAGCTTGATTGATGGATGTAATTTAAACTTGATTACCTGTCCACTAGATGTCACCATGTGGAATCCCTGCAGCCTCTGTTTTTTAATTACACCTCTAGCCCTTGCCTCTGATTGAATACCCCTGATGAAAGCATAATTTCTTCCCACCCTTCTTCCCCTCAGTTGATTAAGTTCCTGCCCCAGCACTTGTTACTCATCTTCATGAGCTGCACCTTGAAATGGCTTGAAATGGCTTGAAATGGCTTGAAATCTATCCGGCATCCATGAAGCCACCACAGGCATTGAGGAAGCAGACATTGAATACAGTCAATCTGCAATAAAAAAAAGTCAACAATGATGTTCACCGTGTTCTCTGGTCTGCTGCACATTAAGCTTTGCTGTACTCTTACTGCTTTCCTCCATTGTTGTTGTTGTGACTTCCCTGCACTGTGGCCGCTAGCCTCACCTTGATAGCCACAACCCATGCCTCTACAGCATGCCCACAGCAAATGGTATACGCCCCAAAATGTCCCCAACATCATTGAAAAGCCAATTTCAGGCCTTCAAAATATTGGAGCTTTAAATGGACCCTCCCCTCTCCTCTCAACCTGCAAATGTTTGCTTTTATCAGACTACCAGCCCACTAGCTTGATTCTCTCCTACATCTATCCCACGCATTAACCCATCCACCTGCCCCGAGTCTGCCACACTCACCCTTCTATCCATCTTTATTCCTATTGTCTCTCTATTCCTGTGTTAGACTGTAAACTGGGGAGTGGAGCTACATACCGTGGTCCAACCTCCATAACCATGCTGGGCGTCACCTGCCAGGCCTGGAGAGCTCAGAGCCCCCACCAACACAACAGCTTCACCCCAGAAACACACCCGGACAAGGGCCTGGAGGGCAATGTGAGAGTGTGTGTGTGCGTGTGCGTGTGCGTGTGTGTGTGTGTGTGTGTGTGTGTGTGTGTGTATACTTCTATTCTTGTGCGAACCAGTGTGGATGAGTTTTAGAACCTTGGAGTAAGAACATTTTGGCCAGTCCTTATTCAAGGGTCTAGTTTTAGGATTAGGGGTTGGGTTAGTCCTCAAGGGTTACAGATTAACACTAGTTCAGGATTAGGACTTGGGTTTGTGGTTAAGATTAGAGTTAGAATTAGGATAAAGATAATGAATGTAATCAATAGCAGATCCTAGTAAGAGAAAGATCTGTGTGAAAAAATAAGTGTCTGTCTGAATGGCCCAAATTTTAATGTCCTCACTATACCACCATTCAACTTCATGCTTTTAAAGTCAATTAATCCAATTAGTATTGTAATTAGCAAGTTATTGAGCATATTCCTTGTTATATAACTGACTCCCTCTTGTTTTATGCTGCTGTCAGAGCTGCAGAAACCCAGACAGCGATGTGAACGGACCATGGTGTTACACCACTGACAGGAATAAGAAATGGGACTACTGTCAGATCCCTGACTGTGGTATGTGAATGTAATCTGTGTGACATCATAGGGACATTGTTTCTTTATTGATACATTCATATATCCATATATACTATCCAAACTCCAAACTGTGATATATTTATATTATATTAGAAGCTATTTATGGGATTTTCAGATAGAGTAGTATCATCAGGCTATTGTCACCTCCATCATTGAAGTAACCTCCTCATGACCTGCTTTGCATCAGGAATGTTGCGTGGTTTAGAAATTTAATTCGCAAGTTTGATAGTAGAGTTCAACATTTTTACGTAAAATCCAACACAAAACCTCTCAAATCCTCTTAAATGAACACACTCAGCAATGAATAAGGGCTTGCAAGGTGGAAAATTGAGACAACAATTCAAAGAAACAAACCTGTCCTATGTCATTATGTTTATTTTCCACTCCCCTTGTGAGAGTTGACAGCTGAAAATGTTCTTTGTAGCGGGATTGAAGTGTGGGTCACCGGTCATCAAACCAAAGAGGTGTTTTGGTCGTATCGTGGGAGGCTGCGTGTCGAAAGCTTACTCCTGGCCGTGGCAGATCAGCCTCCGGACCAGGTGAGTAGGACCACCCTAAAATATGGTGGGATGTGATGTGATACTATACAACACTACTTTGTACGATATTATAATTTATGGTACTACGGTTCAATATATGGGTTTTTGAAGCTGCCAATTGCCAATATTTTGCACCAATATTTAAATTTGACCATTTACATGGCCAAAAAATTCAATAAATTACAAAGATTCAGTGTTTCTCCCAGAATGATATTCTTACCAGGGTGAAAAAGTGTATGAAACAGCTTTTAGATAATCATGGAACAGTAAATCTCTGCTTACACTCATACTGAAATTCAGCTCTTTAAAGGACAATTTATTTAGTTGTGGGTTGGACATGACTGGTATTGGATAGTCAAGTCAAGTTTACTTATATAGCCCTTTATCCCAAACAAGCATCAGTTATCAATTACAAATCAAATGATGACAATTGCAACATGACAAAAGCACATGAAAACAGTAACAGGATGACGGATTGAAAAGACGGAAAGGATTTAACAGAGAGGAAGACATAGGAAGCCTACCTTATCTGCCTAAGTTAGTCTAACTTCGCCAGCACCACCAGCCTAAGGCACTCTATGAAGACAAGAAAAAACTCCCATATAGGAGAAAAAATGGAAGAAACCTTAGGCGGGGCTATTCAAAGAGGCTCCTCCCACCAGGACGGCTGGGCGTGCATTAGATAGTTCAGTTCAGAGAATAGGTCAGTATCCATGGTCAGCCAGGCCCCCTATGCCATATGGGTCAGTGTCCTCAGTCGACCTGAATAGATTGAGATAGATCCAGTGATGAAATCCTGCATCTCATGACAGCGGGGTCTTGGACCACAAACCACTTTGGCCTGGCCAGTATTAGCACTCCATATCCACCAGGGATCAGCACCCACATCCCAGAACGGCCACGGTCCAGCACCCACATCCTAGATTAGCTATAGGTTCCAGCACCCACATCCCAGAACGGCCACGATCCAGCACCCACGTCCCAGATTAGCTATAGGTTCCAGCACCCACATCCCAGATCAGCCAGGGTCCAGCACACAAATGTGATTACTGGAAGAGGAAGAACAATTTACAAATAGAAGAATATTAATTCATATATTGAAACCAATGGTTGTAAATAGTTCAATGTAAATCGGTGTTTTTTATGTAGCTGTGGTCAGGGAGGAACCTCCATTATATCAGAGGTGGACGACACCAGGCCAATGTTGGCCAATATCGGCCTGATATATTGGCAGAGCAAAAAATCTGTCTAACCCTATAAGATACAATTCAGTTGGATGTCATCATGTTATGGACTGGGGTATTAAACTCATATGCTTACCTACCTATCCTTCTATCTGTGTCATATGCATTCTTCTACCAGTACTGGAGTGCATTTCTGTGGAGGAACTCTGATTGCGCCCCAGTGGGTCCTCACTGCTGCACACTGCCTGGAGAGGTCAGAGGAAAAACATCTACAAGATCAAATACAGTAATTATATGCACTTGTTAACACTGGATAGTTATGTAAACGTGTGTGTGTGTGTGTGTGTGTGTGTGTGTGTGTGTGTGTGTGTCCGCGTAGGTCAAGGAGGCCATCGGCTTACAAAGTGTTAATGGGGATCCACACAGAGCGAGCCAGTGAACTATCCAAACAGGAGAGGAGACTGGAGAAACTGGTGCTGGGACCCAATGGAGCAGACATCGCTCTGCTCAAACTGGAGACGTGAGTACTGAACTACCACTGCTACTATTGCTGCTACCACTATTGCTAATGATAATATCTGAAATATGTAGTTGCATAATTTTTAACTGCATAAGTAGCCTGTAAATGGGATTTTACACAGTAGTATATTTGATACTCACTACAAACGGTAGACATAAGTGCCACAGTGTTTCATTACATTCTGAAAATATTACAATTAGTTCAAAAATATTCTACACACTGCTGCACAGTACTGTTGTAACCAAAATGTATGTGTGTGATCACACTGTGTGTGTTGTGTGTATTCCCAGTCCTGCACTAATAAATGACAAGGTCCTGCCAGCCTGTCTGCCTGAGAAGGACTATGTGGTTCCCAGTGCAACAGAGTGCTATGTTACTGGATGGGGGGAGACTCAAGGTAGGTAGGTGTGTGTGTGTGTGTGTGTGTGTGTGTGTGTGTGTGTGTGTGTGTGTGTGTGTGTGTGTGTGTGTGTGTGTGTGTGTGTGTGTGTGTGTGTGTGTGTGTGTGTGTGTAAAGCTGAAACAAGCTGCACGAACAATACAAAATAGATGAACAATACAAAATTGTATAATCTACTGATAACATTGAGATACAGACTGACTAAGCCATTCCAGGATACTGTTCTTGCTTTTTTCCAGCCATTCCTCGGTTAGTTTGGCCGTGTGCATCCAATTGTTGTCATGTTCTTCTTTAACTTGAGATTGCTGCTCTCTGCAAAACCCTTTTTTGCAGAGAGCAAAAAAGAGGAAAAGCTGTTCATACATTTCCTCATCTATCCTGACCAAAGGCCCATATATTTAGGAATTAAGACTACAAATTTTAGTAAATTTGTGAAATTCCCTGATATTCCTTGACTTCACAAATTTCCTGACTTTCCCTGTCTGGAATACACCTCTACATGTCCAGTGGGAACCCTGTAATAAAAGTAGTGATAACGATAAAAATGGTGATATATTGAGGAAGAGGAGGATGAGGATGATGGGTGGATAACTGTATGGTGGTGTATGCCAGGTACGGGAGGAGAAGGCATCCTGAAGGAAACTGGTTTCCCTGTGATCGAGAACAAGATCTGTAATCGTCCGTCCTACCTGAACGGCAGAGTTAAAGACCATGAGATGTGTGCTGGTAACATTGAGGGAGGAACAGACAGCTGCCAGGTATGATAAATTATATGAAAACTGTGCCCTACAATGCCAAAGTACAGTAACTGTGTGAGTAGTGAAACAAAGAAAAATTACTCCTGTCCTGCCAAAAGTAATTAGTGTTTGGTTTAACGACTGGTAGCCTTTATAGGTATAATTTTAGTTGATAATGAAAACTAAACATTAGTCGTGCATTTTTTTTGCTGGTAATACACTCTTACACACTGCTCTTTGCCCAAACAGGCAATATGGAAAACTTTACATGAAGCGGTTCTTACAAGGCATTATAAGGAATAATAAGCACATTGACGGCCACACAGAATTTATTAAAGTACTTTCCCTGTCTGGAATGCACCTGTCAAAATGACATGATAGTCCACGAATTTCATCACCAGTGGGAAGGCTGGCAATGAGTTCAATGAATGTGTGTGTGTGTGTGTGTGTGTGTGTGTGTGTGTGTGTGTTGTGCGTGCGTGCGTGTGTGTGTGTGTGTGTTCTTCCTGTAGGGTGACAGTGGTGGTCCGCTGGTATGTAACTCCCAGAACAGGTTTGTCCTGCAGGGCGTGACATCCTGGGGTTTGGGTTGTGCCAACGCAATGAAGCCCGGGGTCTACGCTCGTGTCTCCAAGTTCACCGACTGGATTGACAGAACCATCCAAGCCAATTAAAAATATCAAGCTTAAATTAATGGCTTGTAGTGTGACCAGTACTGAAATATAGCATGTATGCAGTGGTGTGTGTTTATTTTTAAAGACAATATAACATATGTTTGCAGTTATGCTGTACACATATGTATATCTGTTTTGTGGCCCTCGCCTGATGATAAAACCAGTGGAGACTGGACCATGAAATGAAGGAAGACAATACAGCACAATAAGTGTACCATGTTCATGGTTTTGGGATCTAATAGTATGTTTTTCAAAAGTGATGAAAAATAAAACACAAAACACAAAAAGTGAGGAAGTTGTATTTTATTTAAAATGTATGAAAAACCTACTCGTATATGGAGCTTTTCAGTTTTTAATGGATGTCAGACGTTATGTTGCAATGAATAATATATGTATACACGCACACACACACACACACACACAATCAGACACTTGGTTGGTGCATTGCTGTTTGTCAGGTCTGATTGTAAAAGCAGCTTCCTATGTTGGTTCTTCAGTACACCCTCCTTGTTCTGGAAAATAAACACGTTCTCTTCATAGTAAATATGATGAGCCCTGGCCAAGAAGGCAGCATACAAACAGTTTCACATAAAACAATAACAATACATAAAACAAACAATACATACAAATAGTTTGTATGTATTTGTAGTAGAAAAGATAAAAGCACACAAGAATTGTATATAAGAAAAATAAAACAAGGGGGACATCTTCATACACATTGGATGATTAAAAAACAAGCATTTCATGGTAAATAATTGTTTTATTTTTATCAGTTTTTACATGATCTGTTTCAATGAGAGTCCAATTTCAAATTTCAAGAGATTCCAAGAGAATGGAGGAGTATAGCTGAAAGTGTGCTTTCCATGGCCAGGCATGGCACTTGTGACAACTCATACAATACACAATGATGTGTAAAGATGTGCTGTTTGTTACAAACCGTAAAACAGCATGATACAATGTCCAATGTATGACGATGTGACCCTGCCGCATTCATATATACATAACATATCTCCATAGTCTATTGAAGGTAAAAATGTAATGTTTTTTCTTCTGAACACCAAAACAGGCCTTATTTTTAAAGAAAAAACACAGTTTAAGTTCAAGCTTATTTGTTAGTTGTTCAGTATGCACCTTAAAAGACAATGATTCATCAAAATGAAAGCCCAGGTGGGGGGAATTAACTTTGTTTTTTCTGCATTAACAACTAGTTTAAGCTTTATTAAATTATTTTGAATGATCTGAAATGCCTGTTGCAATTTGAATAGAGCCCCAGACATGGTGGAGGCTGAGCAATATATTGTGGTGCCATCTGCATATAAATGTTTTTACATCATCAATGTGTTCACATAGCTCATTTATATACATAGAAAAGAATAATGGTCCACAAATGGATTCTTGTGACAATTTGCTTCTCTGAGAATATTCCAGAATATTATATTAATGTGCACACATTGTGATCATTGCAACTAAGATCATTGTTAAACTAATCAAGACCCTTTGAGGACAAACCTATTTATCAATGTGCCATGACCAACTGTGTCAAAAGCTTTAGACAAGTCTATAAACAGAGCAACACAAAGTGCTTCATTGAAGTCATTTGTAACTTTCATTGTTGCTGTTATAGTGCTATGCTATACCATTTAGTATGGAATGGAATGGAACTCTTGACAAACAGTCGACCTCAGTGTTGGGAAACATCTCACCTATCAGGAAACTCAATATCATCAATGGTCTCGGGAAGAGGAACTCCTCTGGTCTCAGGTAGCAGCAACACCAAACCTCCAGCAATGAATGCTATAGCTCCTGTATAGTTACACAACATGGACATCAAAGCTGATAAATGTTGGAGATTTGCAAAAATTGCAGCTGCAAAACCAAGTTGACTGAATCAGTTACAGAAATTATTAACACATTACACATTACATTACATTTCTCTTGAAGGCTTTCCCTGTACTACTGCAGTTAAAATTGCACTACACCACCTCCACCTCACCAGACAGACACTTGTGTCACTATGATATAGGTGATATGGGTGTGGGCAAATTCCCAGGCCCTGGGATTCCTGGCAGCTGAGCTGCACTTGAGACTGGATTGTCATAATTTCAGTTAGCATGGAGGACTAAGACACACAACAATGTGTGCCAAATAGCCAAATAGCCAACTTGACTGGTATTTGGGGAGATGCCTTAATTCAGTCAAAACTTGAAGGCACATACTGTAACCATCACTGATGTTACCTTGTGATAGTGAAGTCCTCCAAATTCAAACAGTTGCTGCCATTTGGGGCCATCAGCATGCAACGTTTCCTAGTGCAGCTTTAACACA
Source organism: Hoplostethus mediterraneus (assembly GCA_034670385.1). Classification (NCBI taxonomy): domain Eukaryota; kingdom Metazoa; phylum Chordata; class Actinopteri; order Trachichthyiformes; family Trachichthyidae; genus Hoplostethus; species Hoplostethus mediterraneus. Next base: position 40,848 of record JAXDDW010000092.1, read on the forward strand.
TATCATTTCCATCATTCATACCATGTCAGCAACCTACCAAAGATGATGAGGGGCAGCTCAAGCCAGATGATAGCCAATCTGTAGAGCAGGAAGGGAGCGATGATGCCTCCAACATCACACAGGGTAGAGCAAACTGACACTCCTAGATTCCTGTATCAATCCAGAGTTAAGACATTTGCCATTTGATTAGTATAAACTAACTAACAGCCATATATATATTGAATATCATGATCTTCAGTCATTGCAATTCATAAAACAATATTCTGATGTGCTGGTTTCCTGTGTGCATTTCCTTCCCCAAGAAGATGTTAAAGTGACTCAGTGCTACATTTATGTTTTGCTATGTTTTCTAACAAAAGCTGATATAGGCTATATGACATACCTTTGGTGAAATACATGAATGCTGGTCATAATCATAACAATTCTGAGCATATGTGGTAGTGTCACTATCTTAAAATCTTGTCCTATTTTCCCCCCTACTGGTTTAAACATGCACACAGTAGGTCTATTAGTGTTATGCGAAATTGCAAAGAGAGCCTGTAGTTTTTTCATTAGGCTTTGTTGAACTGCCATGACTGAAATGCCTGTGGTAGTAACCTTTATAGGCTGGCTCATGATCATACGTTACTGCTCCAGATGCTGGTAGTTTTCACTGCAGTTGTATTGGAAGATTGATTTCTTTACCATTCAAATGCTTGTGGAACCAGAAGAAGACTCAAGTAAGTCATATCATTTTACAACATTACATTGTTTCATTTAGGTGTCAGGGCAACACTTTGCAATGTCTTTATCATGTTTATTTGTGTACCCTTATTATAAAGTGTTTTGCATATTGTTGGTTAGACATTGTAAGTAAAATTAAATGGAAATTAAAAATAGATTTTACACAATTATAGCTTTAATTTGCTGCCTTCTTCTCATAATATTTAAACAGCGGTTTGTTGTTGTTTGTTTGTTTTGTTTTTTTAAAAATATTCACATTAAAAACAACTAAAATAAGAGAAAATAGCACATATCCTAAAATGTATAAAAGCTTTGGAAAACAATAAACAGTGATGTAAAACAATATGGGAATGCAGGAAATTAGCAAAAAAATGGAAATCGTCCTTTAACCCTTTATTGAGAATGTAATGTTAGCGTAGTAGGCCTTGCTAAGTTGATGTTAGCAGTAATTGTACAGTTGCTATTAGTGCTGATTTGATATGATTTTTCATTGTTATATTTTAATTCACCAAGGGTGTCACAGCTGGAAGGCATGTAACTAGCGTTAAACTAGTTTTCACTTTTTTTTGTTTTTTCCAGCTGCCACCCTGGAAGCTAATTATGTATTGCATTGTACTGTAGGTAATAAGCACATTCTCTTTCTGTTTTTATATTCCTTCCTTGATTCGTTCTTCCTGACGAAGTTGGGGTTGAGATCACAGAAAGGACAGATGTGATGCACATCATAAATTTCCTTCGTAGAATTTATGCAAAAATAAAAGTGACAATAGAAATAAAGATGATACCAGAATTCTTACCTGATAAAGGTAGGGTAGAGCTCAGTGTTAACAAACACCACCATTTCAAAGGCCATGGTGATAGCCAGCCGTCCAGTGCAGGCCACTGCTGTCTTAAACCAGAACATACCTGAGGCACAGAGAGAGAGTATAATTTAGAAAGTGTACAATTAACCAGAAACAATTGGCTTGAACATCTGAGTTATCTGAGTGACAGAACAAGTCCTCCATTATGCGTTTAATGTAATATCTAACAGTGAAGTATTTGTTTTTAAAACAACAGCAAGGGTAGAAAAAATTCTGGAAGCTTACTTGCCAACCACGGCTGCATCTGATGGTGACTTGGCCAAGGAGACCATACAGTCTATAGTACAATCGTATAGTAGTCTACAGTCTATAGTTCCCTCTTCTCTGCTTTAAGGTGTGCTAATCAGTGAAATCATCTGCAAACCTGCATACTCTCAGTCCTCCATGGCACAAGATTGAATAGCCCTGGTCAATAGTATAGTAGTATATACAGTAGTCTATAGTCTATTAAGCTGTAAAGATGTTCTCTGTGCTTCAGTCCATCTCAAACTGCAAAGTTTTCCCTGTTCTTTATCTCAAACTTTAAAGATGTTCTCTCTTTAACAAATTGGGAAGAATGTGCTCTACAAGGACACAAGTATGGTCTTGTAGTAGAGTTCTTGGATTCTATTCTGAATAGAGGTTTTGGGTCATGGAAGCACATTTATTGATGGAAAGTCATGGGACAGTCTTACGTGGGCCTCAGTGGGGACCCTGGTGACACAAAGGGAGGACCATTTGTGTCACCAGGGTCCCCAAAGGGAGGAACAGCTGCAACAGCCATTAAAAACTGGATCTTGTGAGTGAAACATCATGTTTATATGGCATGGTAAAACAATCCATTGATAACAGAGAGAGTGTTGCACCTGTTCATCCCTAAGGCCTTACTACCCATTTCAGATGACACCTCTGCTCCTGTTTTATTCACAATTATTTCCAGCAGCAATGGATTAAGATATATTCTAAAGTAGTATTGGATCTCCACAAGTAAGGTGAAGGAATCAAAAGACAAATTAACGAGATTTGTTTCTTATCTAGTTGGGAAATTTAGATTTTGGCAATGTTCTCCTCACTGTCAGGAATGAAGGCAGTAATGAAGCAGGAGGCCCCAGCTACAATGTTGGCAGTGGCGAAGGGAAGGCGTCGGCCGATGCGCTCGATAGTGAAGAGGATGAGGAAGGCGGCAGGGAACTCCACCAGACCAGAGATCAGGAAGTCGATGTAGACATTTCCTCCCACTATGCCCAGTCGCATGATGAGGCCCTGGTAGACCACACCACTGGTGAACCTATAGAGGTAGAAACAATAACATATGATGTTTCCTTCATGCGAAATTTGAAAAGATGTCTTCGCCAAAGCATCCCAATACCAATAAATGTGGCCTGAAGTGTTCAACCTGGCCAACTGTGATCTGTGAAGATGATGTTCATATGGTTGAGTCTCACCAGTTAAACATGAAAATGAAGGTGTGTTTTCTCATATTTGGAGTTCTGATCAGGTCCATGCAAGAGGCAGTGGATGAATCTGCATTGTCATCTGTCAGTGTCTGGAAACAAGAAAGCATTACCAACTGGACTATGAAAATAAGTAATTGAAATAAATGCATCCAATGCCGATGATAAAAATTATACACAGGGGGCCATGAAGTGACACAGGAAATCAGTAATATTAGTTCTTATCACGCATTGCCTTTTTCAGGAGAACGTAGATATTAGGTAGTCTGTTAAATACATCTACCTTTATGTTCTTGGAGAGTTTCTTCTTGTTCTCCTTGGCCATGGCTTCAGTGATCTCCACAGCTTTGGAGTTGTTGTTCTGAGAGAGAAGCCACCTTGGAGATTCTGGGATGAACCTGGAAAGTTATATTCAACATAGCACATAGTAAAGTCTACAGCAACTCTACACCAACACTTCTCCAGATAATGGATGGTAAAAATCACCTGAACTCAGTTAGCCATTTCTTGCCTTATCTTGCCTCAAAACAGGTTTAAGTCAAAGATGTTGAACATACTAATGTGACAATTCAGTCTGAGGCAATGTGTGTACAATGTAATTGACTTCCTATGATTCACACATTAGTTCAGTTACCACAGTAGTAAATAGTTAGTTGTGCTTAACATATTAAAAATATTGCATTTAGTTAGTCTGTTAGGCTACAGTTTACCCCATAGGTAAACCCTAACATGCACAAAACCAGTTTGTGGGCTTTTGACAGTATAGTATAGCAATGGATGATTTAGTTATGGATTTAGTGCGGAAGGCACAGGCGTAATTTCACCCCAAAACTGACACCAAAATTCCACTGTGACAGCTGTTTTTTATCGACACACACGATACACTCCCGATACACCCCGCCCACCCTGGCGCAAATCTATCCACCAGATTACCAAACTGATGACAGCTGGGAAAAGTTGTCATTGCGCCTCACAAAATTGCCAATACGCTGGTGAACACTGACTGTGCTACGATTGTGCCAACATCAAAATAGAGCCCTTTGTCTTCAGCTGGATTAAAACCCAGGACATCATAGGTACATGGAATATTCCTTAGCGAACTGAGCCCTGAGGACATCCCATAAATTTGTAAAAACAATATCATGCATCTCACCAGTAGTAGGACAGGAAGAGGATGTAGGGGGCAGTGATGAAGACCTGTAGCCAGCGCCAATCAGTGATGAAGTAGGCTAGGAGAGGGAGGATGAGGACACCAACACTGAAGACCATCTGGTACAATATGCCCACCGTCCGTCTGTACTCCACTCCAACGATCTCTGTGGCTGAGAGAGAGAAGAAGTTTAAATAAAATTGAGTGTAATTTACCAGAAAAAAAACAATTCACTAATGTAAATAGACCACAACAAAACAGTTGCTCATTTAAAGGGACATTAAGTGATCTATGACCTTCATTGACCTCTGTTACTGGCCAGTGGAATTGCAATAACATTGATAGTTGCCTTCATACAGACAGGAAATTCTGACTTAATGCATCAATTTAAGTGGGACAAAAAGCAGTACAACATTGAGCACATACTGTATGTAGCCAGCCTTCTTTAAATTCACAGAATGTTGGCATGATATAATATGGCTGAAAATGTTATATAGATGATATACAGATATATTCTCTGGCAATATTTGTAATACAAACTGGCCATTAGTTAAGTGTGAGGTGTCCCTGCAACTCCCAATACAATTACTTGCTTATAATGACAATTCTGTATTAAATCATATTCTTCAATCAATTTGAGACTTTATTTAATGTGTATATTCATAAAGAACCATTTGTAGGTACCGCATACAGAACAGGTGGAATTATGTTTGTTTGATTACTTAGTTATATCTGCAGACAATTCAACTTCAGCAAGAAATGAAGCAAACATGAAGTTGTTGTCATTACTCAACACATATGCGGCCATCCAGCCTCCTTTGACTCCAAAGCCATAGATGGTCCTGAACACCAACATGGAGATGTAGTTAGGAGCCACAGCCACCAGGATCCCTGCTATTCCATTCAACAGGCTGGACATCAGGAAACTCACCTTCCTGCCAAACCTGGAGACAGACAGAGAACATAAATGGGGATTCCTATCATAGTAGAAAGGGTTGAATTGGCTTGTGGAAAAATTTGTATTGCATCTTTTTATAAATGTGTTAGTTCAAAGTTATGTAAAGGTGCGGTGCTTTAACATCAATAAATCGTTAACACATTAATTTTGAGACATTAGTATAATTGTTGTAAACAAACAAGACCATTGCGCAGAAGATTGGCATCCTCTACATGCCTCTACATTACATTTTACATTGTGTGCCACTGGGTCAGATTTGGTGGGAAATCTGCTGTATTGCTTTACAGCACAACACACAAAGAGGGTAAACAGCATAATAGTGCAGCAGATAGGTGAAACTATCTTTCAAAATGTGATATAAGCACCAAACTTGGCACAAATACTCCTTAGGGGTTACTTTTTTGAAAAAATACACTGGCCACCTGAAATTCAAGATGGCCGCCATTTTTTCAAGATGGCCACCATTCTGGCATATAAATTGCCTATTTTACCACAGAATCTCACTACAGTAACCGATTTAGTTGATCTTGGTGTTAAAAAGTAGGTTCTCAAGTATGGGGAATCCAACATACAACTCTAAGATCTCTTTGGAGCTTCTTAGGGTAACCCTAACCCTAACCCAGGAGCTGACTGCTGAAACAAAGGCTACCTCTACTACTACACCCTACACCCCAAACTATATACATCTAAGACCTACTGCACTACTATAGCATTATGTAGGTTGACCACAGTTCTGTAATTTTGATCCGAAGTCCCAAATAAGGTAAAAGGAAGGTTCTTAGTGAATGAGAAGTTCAAAAATCAGATTCTGCATGGTCTAAAATGTATGATTCGGTACCAGAATCATCCATGTTGGGCAAGTCTGTGCATATTTATTGCAAAAAGTAATATTTCGGTATTGATTATGGCTGCCATCTTGAAAAAATGGCAGCCATCTTGAATTTCAGGTGGCCAGCGTATTTTTTCAAAAAAGTAACCCCCAAGAAGTATTTGTGCCAAGTTTGGTGCTTGTATCACATTTTGAAAGATTCACCTGAAAAAATCATTTATCTGCTGCACTATAAACAGAGCAGATGGTGGAAGGAGAGAAAGGCCGATGGAAAAAAACACTTCCATCTTCAGTAAGGCCAAAGACACCAGGCAGGGGGAGGGGGACAAGAAGAAGCATCCTCATTGTGACAGGAAGCAACAATGGAAATGCGGTCTTAATTTTGAGAATCACCAGCACTAACAATACCACTGGCATAAGATAGAGGCTACCAATTGTCTTGACCATGGTCTCTTTTGTTTATGGGTTCAAGGTTCAAGGTTCAAGGTTTTTTTATTGTCATATGCACAACGTTCACAAGAAGCAAAAGTATGCAATGAAATTCTTGTGTCTCTTCGACACCTAACGCTAATGCTAAGGACATAACAGACATAATTAAAAAAAACAAAAAACAAAAAAGAAATATAATAGCAAAAGTACAAAATATAATAGAAAAAGTACAATGTTAGGAAAAAGTACAATGTTAAAAGTACCAGTTATAAATTATCAAGTATAAAAATTATAATCAAGTATAAAAATTATAAGTTATAAAGTGTAGCGGAGTTTAAAGTGACCTTGAGGTAAAGTGCCATCAGGGCCAGGTGCCTTGTGTGGATTTGTCCTTTTGAAGGCTCTGCACACATCCGCTCTAGATATTGTTAGCGGGCAGGGGTCCTGGGCCTTTGGGACCTCCACAGCCGGGGAGGTGTTCTCAAAGCGTGCGTAGAAGGTGTTAAGTTCATCAAGTACTTATACCAAGGTATTACAGTTAATTTGACAATGGTACATAGAGTACCTTTAACCAGACAAATCCATTAACAATAAATGCCAGAAGCCTAATACATGTACATTGGTAATGCCACCATAGCTTCACTCTAAACATGATCTGATTTGGTGACCTGGTGGCCAATGAAACATTTACCTCTCTGCAAAGTACAGTAACACTAACACTGACAAAGGTGTACTTGTAAGCTGGACGGCCAAGATAGAAGACTCACTTGTTGGTCCGGTAACCAATTGTGGCCTTACCTGTCAGCCAGGTAACCAAAAGCAATGCTCCCAACCAGGAAACCCACATTGAGAGTGGCTTGGTACATATCCACCAACCAGCCATCTGAACACACCAGGTCAAACTGGAACCAAGGAATATTTTATTTCTAGATATGTCTAGATGTCTATACAGTACAACACTAATTACAAATAACAGCTCCAAAGATGGTGAATTGTGTGATTTGACCTATCGGGATCAAAGATTAAAATGAGCACTTGATTATTGGTTTCATTGAGGAACACTCAAACAATTGCAGTGATGTTGTAGTGTTTACATATTGTAGTGATTCAAAATTAACTTTATTTGTTTTATTCTAAGAGCCAATCCCTTTACAATCCCCTCAGTTAGTAGATTGTACATTGTGGCACCCCAGTGGGGTTAAAGAGGAGAGGGGAAGCCCTGTCAGCACCATGGACAGTGCCGAGCAGCCCCAGGTAACTCAGGACCTGTAGTAACTCTGCAGCCAATTGGTACATGGACCTGGACAGACCAGGGGCCTCATTTAAAAAACTTTGCGTAGATTCCATCCTAAAACATTGCGCACAAACCTCAGAATCTACTAACGCAAGAAAATATTCAGATCTATAAAACCATGCGGCGCACACCTGTACGCAGTCTTCACCTGCGGTGAATTGTGCGCTTGTATACTTCTCCCAGTGTCCTCCCACTACTCCTCCCAGTGTCGTCCCACAATCATCCATAAATGGGCAATGCTCAATAGCTCATGAATATGCCGACGTTGTTAAAGAGCCTTTGTTGACTACCAATGCGGGAAAGACTGAGAGACGCCAGCTGCAAGAAAGCCGAAATTTGCGGAGTGCGAGATCGAGATGCTCATCAGTGAGGTTGAGCACCGTAAAGGTGTAATGTTTGGGGGCTCAGTAGAGGACCTGTGCCACATTGTGGAGAACCGCACAAGCTCTAATAATCCGGCACACCTTAATAATAATAGAAATAAACTTTTGTTATATAGCACTTTTCAAAACAAAGTTACAAAGTGCTTTAGAAGACAAAATAAAAATGGGAGACAAACTGATGATGAACAAAATGATAAAAACAATTTAAAAACAGTTTAAAAGTTATACAACATTGAGCATTAGGAGCTACATATGAAAGAGTAAAATATGCTTAGCCCCTTAGTTGTATTTTTGCCCCCTCTGTTTAAGCTTTATGTATCTATAGAAAAATATTTTCATAGGTGTATGCTGGGGCGTCCATAGTAGCCCACTGAAGGAGGAGATTGATAGACAGACAGACACGTCATTTAGTTCGGTTTCTCAGCCTGCTTGCTTTTCGTGGTGGTAAATACAACTTTCAGCCCTAATTCCATTTTCCCCAGTTGGGGGGAGAGAGAGAGAGGTTAGAGGGAGGGAGAGAGAGAGGGAGAGAAGGAGAGAGAGAGAGAGCGAGAGAGAGATGCAAGCTGCAAACTGCGGTTTCTACTCCTCCGCCTGCTGATTTTGACAGAATCGTTATCGTTCATAAATTCTCTGCAGTGCTCCGTTCTTATGTGAGTCTCTGATTAATAAATGTATTCTTTGATTTTGAACAGTAGCATTATGTTGTTGTTATTTAGCCTTTCTGAGGCTGTTGCATGGTTAAATCAATGAGTTTTATTTCACCTGGCGCCGCCCGGTAAAATAATCAATAAAATAAGAGTTAATAGAATGCCTTTGTATAAAAATAGGTTTTAAGTAGTGACTTAACAGATACAACAGACCACAAACCCTGTGAAAGCACACTTATAAAACTATGTTTTTAAGAGGACTGAGCTTTATTTTGTGATCTCCCCATCGGGCGTTGGTGATTCCCGTATCTGAAAAACTTTGCGGTGAACTCTACGCATGGGAGAAAGGATGCGTAGAAGTGCGCACCTTTTACCGCATAGAATTTTTCTATAAATCCCGACGTTTGCGGTAAGATATGCGTACACACATTTCACCCCTGTTAACGCCACTTTTTTGTGCGTAGCAACCTTTATAAATGAGGCCCCTGGTCCCAATTCCCTAATTACCAGCCTCACTATAAATACCCTTAGGTAGCCAGGTCTTTTGGCCATTTGGAAGCTTGGTGGTGTAGATACACATCACTGGTGGGCTGGAATGGTGCATACCGCTTTCTCTCCTGTCTTTCAGGGGCTTAAAGAGACCAGCCCGGTGTGCTTAGTGAAAGAAGACTATTTATAGCCCCAACTGGGAAGAATTTAAGTTTGATTTCACCCACTCCCCTTTCCCTAAACCCCAAATAAAATATTATTTTTTGTTTTCCTGTCTGTCTCCTGTCTTATTTTATTGTGAATTCTGCCTAAAATTCCCTCTGGGCCGCCACAGCTGTTTAGGGGTGTTAGCTTTTGTATTTGCAGCACCACTGAAGGGGAAATTGATTAGGCCAACTAAAAGTACATCACAAAGCCAAAACAGAGATCGACTTGTTTGGCCATGTTGATTGATCATTTAGGTCAGTCAGTCGAAGCCAGTCCTCACCTCTGTGACAAAGGACTGTCTGCCCTCATAGTCGTATTCCCAGCCATCCTTAATGACAAGAACAAAACACTGCATTGTATGACGATGATTAAAGAATCAGCACTCTGAAATTTGCCCATCTATGTACATTATTTCTTCAGAGATGCACCTTGTATTTGAGTTTACATGTCCCATAGGGGACTCACCTTGCACGTGGTGACTGGAACTCCACTGAGGTCCAGTTCCGATGTGTTACAGGTGAGTGAAGTGGCGTTCCAATCTAGCTCATATTGTTCACAGTTGCTGTGTTGCAGCAGTCCAGAACTGTTGACCACAGGCACAGTCAGCCTGCGACTGTCTGCCAGGCTCCAGCCGCAGACCTGCCTCCTCTCCACCACCCCAGGGTCCCGACACCAGTGATCTGGGGTGAAACCCTGGAACACGATGCCAACATACACACCGGAAAACGGCAACGACACCAGGCAGAGCAGAGCGAAAATCCGCCTCTGGCAGTGGCCAAATTTCCCAGTCTCCTTCAGGATATCATCAAAGGTGGTCATCACTACTGCGACCAAAGTGTTCTGTCTAACATAACAAAATACAATTTCAATGTGAGATTGTGTTCTATTCCTGGTGCAGAATCAAATACCAGTAGTCTGTTCTGGAGATTTTGACATAGTTGTCCATCGGGGTGATTGCACCCTTATACACTCCCCTTCAACAATCAGGTTGGTCAGGAGCTAAAGTCCAAAAGACAAAGCAACCTTGGATATGGCTATTTGGATTCAGACTGACCAACTTTAAGCTGACACATGAGCAAGAGCATGAGTAATGGAAATGGCAGCATGTTACTATTTAATGGAGCTAAACAGAGGATGCCAGTATCTAGTGGAATTATGCAATCCTTGAATGAACCTGCACTGAGCAGGAGCCAAAACAAATATGTATTTTCCTGTCAGTGTACGCACCAGGGTTACACAATGACTGTGTCACAGGACACAGAGTATTAATGAAAAAAATAACACTTTTGCTTATGACACTATGTTTGGTGTAGGCCCAAATGTCAAATGACATTTTGCAAACAAAACTCACTGGGATTGTTGAATGTGTTGCACAGAGGCAGGAATTAAGGGGTGAAGTCACAGTAGAAAACACTGTTTAATGGATACAGAAGACTACTACAGACTACCTGGTGGATAATGATAGAGGTCGCTCAAAAAACAAACACAAGCCATGATGTGAGTTTGAGTGCAGTTCTTGACTTGTATTGCCTGTCATCCCCTCTCTCCACTTTGCAAGACTTCTTAATAGCTATCAAGGACTGGATGTCATGCAACTTCCTCTAACTTAATCTGGACAAAACTGAAGTCCTTATTATAGGATCAGAGAGTATTTCTAGTACAGCAGTGTATCTTGCAGCAAATGTTGAGCCTGCCTCTAAGAACTTAGGAGTCTTTTTTGACCAACAAATGAAATTTGAGTTGCATGAAGAGAAAGTGGTCCAATCCTCCAATCTTTCAACCAAGAAATATTTCAAAAATCAAATCCATTTTATCCTGTCAAGACTTGGAAAAAAATCATTCATGTTTTTGTTGCTTCCTGTTTGGACTACTGTAATGCACTGTTCACCACCGAGTCGCTCTGCTGTCTCTTGGCTTCAGTTGGTCCAAAATGCTGCTGCCAGACTCCAACACACGTCGTAGGTCACGCATTACTCCATTGCTGGCCTTTCTACATTGGTTGCCTATTCAGGGCAGAATTGCTTTTAAAATTATTTTATTATCACTTATAAGGCACTACACGGGATGTCCCCACTTTATATCTCTATTGTGTCCCCTTTCACCAGCTGGATCTCTCAGGTCTTCTGAACAAGGGAGACTGGTTTTAAGAAGCTTCTAAAAACTCACTTGTACGTAAGCATTTTAGTTTGTAACATGTCTTTGTCTCTGCTGTTTTTAATGTTTAATTTGTATTTCTATTTTATACATGTCTTATTGTTATGCAGTTTATTGCAGTTTACTTTACTTACTTTACTTACTTACTACTATACTTACTCTCCTTTTTTAAAAACAAAATGAGTGCAAGTTGTGTTAGAAGAAAATTCTTTATTGCTGTTGATACGAGTCGATACACCAGCATCTCATTCTGCCGACTGTAATAACAAAAATACACTTCAATAACACATTCAGCATCAATGTCACTACAGCCTAACAGAGACACATTACAGCAGATCTAAAACATTAATTGGTAGAGACAGCCAGGCTACATAATTGAGAATAAAAATCAAGGGAGGTATCTATCTCAACAACAGTCATTATTAGAGTTTTAAAATAACAAACATATAATACTCTTGAAACAACATAAATAAATAATTTGGTCACAGAGCTTTCCAAAAGCACACAGGAGGAGATCAGACAGTGGCTGGATCTTTGTTGGTTGTGACATTGCTGGTGGGCAACAAGTTGGCCAGTTGTTGTTTCTTCAGCGCAATGTTCTCCTTGGCTCTGAGCAAAAATATAATATAAAATTTAAGCATATATAAACAATGAGAGGAGTATGAGAGTGTGAGAAAGATATGTGGAAATGACATATGTACATAGACAAACACATGTATGTACACATGCATATGGACACTTACATGCACACGCAATGATTTGTGCAAAAGGCAGTTTTTATTCAGCCTCATGTTTTATGATGCTGCTTTGAGTCTCAGAATCAAGAATCAGCAGAGGATTCTCACCTTTCTGGGAATTCAATGTCATCGATAGTGTCGGGTAGCGGCACACCTCTGGTCTCAGGAAGCAGTAACACCAAACCGCCAGCCACGAATGCCAGGGATCCTGCACAAACAGCACTACTTATTCTGAGCACAGCGTTTCCCATGCATAATGTAACCCCTCCCTCTGCTAAGAGCGGGATGCTGTAGCACATATATTAATAAGCAAATAATTATATGATGTCATTTGGCAACTTTTAGAGACTTTTTGATTGTGGTTGCCAGACTGGTTTGTCTGATTTCTATGGTGGTTTTGAGGCATGATGCAGCAAAAAGCAACAAAGACAAGACATCAAGACATTCGGATGACTGGAACTGTATTAAAGAGGACTAACTGAGATTCATTCCAAAATGATGATAGCTACCATTTACCACAGGCTACTGAGTGTTATGGAAATGATTAGCTATTATTAGTACCTTACTTAGAAACCATCAAGAGGATATCATTATCTATGTTTGTTATGAATTTGGTAACAAGAATGAGCATAGAATTTTGGAACGGATCATTTTAGTATCTCAGCTATTCAGTGCATGGGTTGAGAGGGGTTGAAAGCCAGCTGTAGCCACAGCCTGTACCAACTGGTCTCACCACATAATAACATGAAACCCACCAAAGATGATGAGGGGCAGCTCCAGCCAGATGACAGCCAGTCTGTAGAGCAGGAAGGGGGCTATGATGCCTCCAACGTCACACAGAGTAGAGCACACTGACACTCCCAGGTTCCTACATATATAAACAATGAGAGGAGTATGAGAGTGTGAGAAAGATATGTGGAAATGACCTTTGTACATAGACAAAGTTCCTCTTTTCCCCTGGTTTACTTGCACATGACACTTCAGTCTGCACACCTTTTACGGTGTTGAACAGGGTGTTTACCTATGCAAATCGGCTTCAACAGGCACACGCATCCAATTTACGAACGATTGGCATTCATCAAATATACACCTGTTTTATTAACAAATCGAGGTTTCCCGCACGTTTCATGAATCCCACATTTGTGTTTTCGTACGCACACAAGTACGACAAATTTACGAATAATTTATGAAAACATTTGTAAATGAGGCACCATTATATTATATAACAATATATATTATACATTATCAGTCTGTCTGTCTGTCTGTGTCCCTGTGTATTGACGCCTAAGCCTGAAACTGGCTTTTCAATGGTGTCGGGGACATTTTAGGGCATATACCATTAACTGTATGGACGTGGCCAGAACATGGTGAACCAGTAGCGTAAGTAGAGCATGACGGGCCCTTGTGCAAAAACAAAATTGACCCGTGCACCGGGAACCCATGCATTCCAGGTGCAACTGCATACTGATAGTACCCAGATAATCATTTCACCTGACAAAGGTAGGGTAGAGCTCAGTGTTAACGAACACCACCATCTCAAAGGCCATGGTGATACCCAGCCGACCGATGCAGGCTACTGCTGTCTTAAACCAGAACATACCTGAGGGACAAGACAGGAATGGTTGATTATAACATGTGAACAGGATTTACAGAACAAGGATGTTACAATCAGATGACATCTGAATTGCTGGCATCTGGTCTAAACCTGTTAGGTTGCTGTCCTTTCCACAGTCAAATAGGAACCAACACTTTATTCCTGTCAGTCACTGATTTGAGTTAATTCAACATCAATGTAATATAAATCAAAGACTGCCTAATACCTTGTTCTTAATATGTTTTAACTAATCTTCTACCCTTGATGTTTTATGTTCATAAATTGTAGCATTGTCCTTGTAACCCCTTAGACTCACTCTCAGGAATGAAAGCAGTAATGAAGCAGGCGACTCCAGGCTACGATGTTGGCGGTGGCGAAGGGGAGGCGTCGGCCGATGCGCTCGATAGTGAAAAGGATGAGGAAGGCAGCGGGGAACTCCACCAGGCCAGAGATCAGGAAGTCGATGTAAACATTTCCTCCCAGGATGCCCAACCTCATGATCAAACCCTGGTAGACCACAGCACTGGTGAACCTGGAGGAGATAGAGAGAGGAAAGTTAGATGTTGGCGAAGAGATGGATGGACAACTCAAGGAGTCTTACACTGAGTATTTATACAAATACAAATACAAAGCTAAGCATCAAAGTGTACATAACACCATTAGAAGTACACTCATGTTGCAAAAATATTTGTCTGATATACTATTTCAAACAACATGATCTATACTCTTATACTATACTATTATAGAAGTGCTCAGAGCTGAAAACTCACCAGTTGAAGCTGAGGATTAAAGTGTGTTTTCTCATTTTTGGAGTTCTGATCAGGTCCATGAAGGAGGCAGTGGTGGTATCTGCATTATCATCTTTCAAAGTCTATGACCAAAAATCGTGAGTAATGTAAATTAAGATGATTTATGCATATTTCCATATTTATTTATTCTTCTTTTATCCTGAATTCTCCTAATTGTGTCCTATTTTTAATTTCCCCATTATATATTTTACTAATCTTGTTTTTATGCATTCCTGTAAAGCACTTTAACTACTTTTTGATTAGTGCATATGTTTAGTATACTATATATATAATAAGTTTATATTATCATTATTACCATCCATCAAATAATTTTGCAGAAAATACAATTACATAAAGCAAAAGTTATTTAGTATTATTTACCAGAAATTATTTCTGCATAACAGAGATTTTCTGTCAATTTGTCTGAACTAACTCTTGACTCAGATACAGATATGTCTGACTACAGATATGTCTAGGAAAGTATGGTTGACTATGTTCACACTGCAGCTGTAAGTGAAAGTAAATCCTTTTTTCCCCTTCACCTGTGACACAGATCTGATTTGTTCTTTTTCAAAGCCAGTCTGGACCACATGGATAGGTGGTACAGAATTGGACCCTGAGGTATGTATGACCTACGTGTAATTTGTATTTGAATGCTCAAATTGAAATTTGCAGAGTAAATCTTCATTCACCATTCATAGTTCTCTTAGTTTGGCTGCGTTAGCATGGAGGACAATGAGACAAAGACGAATAAGACAAATAAGCTGACTTAATTAACATCAATTCAGGTGCTTAAAATGTGATGACTTGCTTGCTATTGTTACTCTGCCCACGTGTGTCTTTTCAACATCGCTGTCAGTTCATATTAGTATGGGATATGGGTCACATCCTACAATAGATAGCAGTCACACACAAAAAAAAATCCAGTAAGTCAGCAATGAGCATGAAGATCTGCAATGTGATTGTAGCCTTATTTTACTGTCTTGGTTGCCTTGGTGTCTCCCCTCACTAAACATCCAGCTACCTCAATGTTCTTGGAAAGAGTCATCTTATTCTCCTTGGCCATGGCCTCAGTGATCTCCACAGCCTTGGAGGAGTTGTTCTGAGAGAGAAGCCACCTTGGCGATTCTGGTATAAACCTGCAATTCAGAATTTCCATGAAGCCATGCCCACAAACAGGATGCGATGTAAACCCGAGGTGGTGCTGGGCACACACACATGCATTATTATCTGTTTGATTCAGATGATCCATATAGCAATACATCAGCCTTGTTAGATTGTCTAAGTGATTATCAAGGAAGATGGTGGGAGAAAGGGAACTTGAATGGGGATTCTTGCTGGCTAAAGGGTCATCAAACTCTCTTACCACATAAATGACTATGTAAGCTTTCAATTCTAGTAAAAATTAAACCATAAATGTACTTATGTGGCTTTTATTCAATGGCAGTGTTAAAGCTGCACTAGGTCAGATTTCTATGTAAACATCCAGCCATCTAATCAGCCTTATGAAGTGGGACTGTGAGTTAGAAGTTGATTCATGGACCTTGGAGTCCAGAGTACTGCTGGTTTTCTATTCTGCTGGGTAGTTTTCATTCTAGCTGTCTAATCAGAGACAGATTTAGATCTGGGATACCAGGTGAATGCAATTAACTACCTGGTAAGGTAGAAAACCAGCAGAACTCCAAGGACTGGATTTGAGGACCACTGCCCTAGAGGTACTTAATCTCCCTGCTGGCCTGGGGATGCCTTGGGATCCCCTAGGACAAGCTGGAAGAAGTTCAGGGGGGAAAGGATGTCTGGGCTGCTCTGCTTGCCTCATTGCCACTACGACCCTGACCCAGAAAAGCAGCTACAAAATTGATGGATGGATAGAAATCTAAGCCACTAAGGAGAAGAGGATTAGGTCTGAGGAGTCTGATTTACTTACGTTACATGATTTCTGGGGTTTCTGGGAATTTCTGAATAAAGCAGAAAGTAAAGGAAGAGGGCATTTCTCACCAATAGTAGGACAGGAAGATGATGTAGGGGACGGTGATGACGACCTGAAACCAGCGCCAGTCAGTGATGAAGTAGGCTAGGAGAGGGAGGAGGAGGATGCCAACACTGAAGAACATCTGGTAGAGCACTCCTACCGTCCTCCTGTACTCCACCCCCACTATCTCTGTGACTGAAAGGGAAGAAGAAAAGTATTAAAATCGAGTGTAGCAACCAACAAACAATCAGTAAACGGAAATAGACCACGGCAATTTAGTTAAGAAAAGTCCCATGGCAAGACTAATCTATTCATCTTTGTCATTTTCAAATGAAAGATGCTTTACTTCCATCCTTTTAATTTTCTGAATTTTCTGAATTTATCTTACAGACACTCTTAGTTTATTATTTTACAAACTGTACAAGATATAAAAAATGTACAAAATAAAGCTGAGGTTAAACAGTGTTCTTACTCAGAACATATCCAGCGACCCAGCCTCCTTTCACCCCAAACCCATAGAGAGTTCTGAATACGAGCAAAGACACATAGTTGGGAGCCACAGCCACCAGGATCCCTGCGATCCCATTCAGCAGGTTGGACATCAGGAAACTCATCTTCCTGCCAAACCTGGAGACAGAGAGGAACGAACAAGAGATAAACTGACTGAAAATTTCACTGGCCATATTTTATTCACCCATTACATTCATTTATC
The DNA here is from genome assembly GCA_034670385.1 of Hoplostethus mediterraneus. Lineage (NCBI taxonomy): Eukaryota > Metazoa > Chordata > Actinopteri > Trachichthyiformes > Trachichthyidae > Hoplostethus > Hoplostethus mediterraneus. The sequence goes on from JAXDDW010000092.1 coordinate 58,213, forward strand.
TGGGACCTAATATAATCAAATAGGGGTCTGTGGTCTAATGATGGTCTCTTTGGGTTTCCATGACCCAGAAATGTTTGAGAACCCCTAATCCACTGTGCGGTTCAATTCATTTCACTGCATCTATACTCTCATTGCACCTGTCAACCAGGAAGCTACTCTAACTAACCAATCACAGCCTTACCTGTCAGCCAGGTAGCCAATAGCGATGCTCCCAACCAGGAAGCCCACATTGAGAGTAGCCTGGTACATATCCACCAACCAGCCATCTGAACACACCACGTCAAACTAACAACATACACACACACACACGCACACGCACGCGCACGCGCACGCGCACGCGCACACACACACACACACACACACACACACACACACACACACACACACACACACACACACACGTTGTATTCATGTCTTTCTGTTGAGATGATAGATAAGATTAGTAAAGCAGAACTAATCTTAGAGTAAGAGTAAAGCAGTTCTGGCCAAGATTATTGGCACCCTTGCATTTTATGCAGATAATGTACAATATCTTCTGAAATAATTGGAAATTGAAACAACTTTTGGTATTCACACATTCTACTGTTTTATTTAACATCATAACATAGCACATGATCAAACAATAAGAATAAAAATATATTTAAAAAATCTTTCATGGCTTCAAAACTGAAAAGTAGCTATGGCCATTATTATTGGCACTCTTTTCTATTATTCAGTTGCACAGCATTTTCCCAGAAGGATTTAGGTTCTTGGCAAAGATCAATGGGGCCTTCTTGTGTTTCTCTTCCAGCAGTAGTGTCTTCTGTGGCCTCTGACTGTAAAGTTCACTGACCGTTCTTGGTTCAGTGTCAGGCGTATGGTATGGACTGAATCCATTACCCCAGACCTCTCCAGGTCAGCCTTGAGATCTTTGGATGTCATGCAACATGTTTTTCAATGGCTCGCACCAACCTTCAATGATATCTGAGATCAATTTTCCTCTTACCACCACGTCCTGGGAGATTCTTAACAATTCCATGAGCAGCACCTTTTTTAAATAACATTCTGAACCAAGGAAACAGGAATACCAAGGTCTCTAGAGATGGCTGTATAGCCTTGTGAACTCTTATGTTTGGTCATAATAAATAGACAGCTCTTTTCTCTTTCACATCAGCCAAGGAAGCAGAACATGCTGCTTTATCACTTTAAAATGGATAATTGGTTCATTTATACCATGCAAAATTTCCTCCAACAAAAAAAATTGTAATTGTTCTAAAGGGTGGCATTAAACATGGCCACAATTTTTAAACTATATATATATAAAAATCATTTGTGTCATTGATAGATCAGTGTGTGAAGGCTGAAAGTGGTTTCAATTTCCAATTATTTCAGAAGATATTGTACATTATCTGTAAGTGTTGTAATGTAATGTATTGCTTGATACATGCAAATCAATGCAAACATCCTGAAGGACAGCTAACTAGGTTGTCTGAAAGCATTTTGCCAATGACAGTGAAAAGCGATTGAATGTAAGGAAAAGATATTACAGACTAAAATAAAATTAATGAATGAATGAATTTGTGTAATTTCTTTAAAATAATTAATTGAAATATCTTAATTTTTCTCAAATGGTTTGATTATTTGTACCTCAGTTCAAGGGTGCCAATAATCTTGTCTAGAATTGTATATGCCTTACTCTATCCTACCATTTCATTTTTGCTTCTGACATACAGTTCAAATCAGTATGAGAAAAAAAAAAGGAAAACCTTAAAACACACATTACTAGACAGTGCGTTCTCTCACTCTAGTACCAATCACGGTGCAGGGAGAGAGAGAGAGAGCGAGTGAGAGAGCGAGGTCTACGTTCTTTAAATGACATTTTACGGTATAGGACATTATTTTATTAGTTTATTTTGTAATGTGTAGGTATGTCGATCTTTTAAAAGACATGTTGAAATAAATATACCCATACCAGTAGTTATGTCTCTCGTTGTATTGGTTACACATTACAAAATAAACTAATAAAATAATGTCCTATACCGTAAAATGTCATTTAAAGACCGTAGACCTCTCTCCGAATCACTCGAGACGATCACAGACGCATTCTAATGCCAGGTGTAAACGGACATACTGAGGTGTGAACTTGAGATCTGATCGCCCAAATCGGATCTTAATGCCAAGTCTAAACAGGGCCTTAGAGAAAGGATAATGACAAGAACATGTTTTAAGATCAATTTGATATCCTCGATTACACAGCCCTGAGATTAAAGGTTAAGTTTAAAGGCTCATTGAGGGTTGGGGGGCGGAGCGCGGATAGTTCCAATGCACTCTAAAAAGTTACAATAAAAGAGAAAAAGTAAGTAAAAACTTCTGCTGTATGTAAAACTTTTTGTGGTTCCTCGACCTTTAAGTAACAATGCACATGTGCCTTTTTCTGTACATATGGTAACTACCTGCACATTTTACAATTCTCCATCAGATGTACGTATAATACTAACAAACTACATCTACGTTGAATACATAGGCTATCAACACAGCAACATCTGATCTACCAACCAAAAATAAAGAGACACACACGCCAATTTGGAGAATGATGCCTTCATCGTCACCCTGTGATGCAGGTCAACCAGGAGGACCAAATGCTGGTCTGCCTTTGCCAATTACATGAATGAAATAAATGTATAGGCCTACATTTACCAGATGTGTAACAGATACAGTGCATGAATTGATTTCTACTGCATATATTCCATTTTTGTTCTATATTTTAATTAATTTGTCTGTCTCAGTATGTTCTAGTAGTATGTTCAACTGTACTGTTATTACCATAATCTGTAATTCTGATTTTTCATACTTTTCATTCATATATTTCCACTATATTTCCATATTATCCTGAGCATTATGGATTTGTCGATTGGGTTATATTTTATATCCTCCAGTTGCTATATTCTTATTCATACTCTATTCTTCCTTGGTGTATCCTATTAAGGCTGCATATTTTATTGTTTTTGTTTTTTCTCATTTTCTATTTTATTTTTTCTGTGTAGCATTTTGCTTCTGCAATGACTAGATTTAGGGGATCATAATGAGGGATCATAAAACTTTCTTATTTTATTTCTCTCATCTTACCTCAGTAACAAAGGACTGCCTTCCTTCATAGTCGTACTCCCAGCCGTGTCTACAGGCCGTTGTGGGAGCTTTGCTGAGGTCCATCTCCGATTCGTCACAGGTGAGTTTGGTGGTGTTCCAGTCTACGTCGTACTGTTCACAGCTGCTGTACTGCAGCAGTCCGGAGCTGTTGACCAGGGGCGCCGTCAGCCTGCGACTGTCCGCTGGGCTCCAGCCGCACGCCTGCCTCCTCTCCGCCACACCGGGGTCCCGACACCAGTGATCCGGGGTGAAACCCTGGAACACAATGCCGACATACACACCGGCCCAGGGCATGGACACCATGCACAGCAAGGCAAAGACACGCTTCTGGAAGCGGCCGAACTTCCCGGCTTCCTCCAAGATGTCGTCGAACGTGGTCATGGTTGTGTCGGTCCTGGTGGAATTTGAGGACTTACTGCAAGAAGTGTGTGTGTGAAAGGATGCAGGTTTTCTCTTAAAATAATTTATGTGGCCGGTCACACACAGCGTGCAATTAATGTGTCTAGGCCCACCAGCGTGGATGTTGAGCCTCTCTCTATGGTGTGTCCGGTAAAGTGTCTGTCCGTTGGGTTTTTAACAGGGCAAGATGGTGCAAAGGTCTACAGGACAAGTTGGTGTTGAACTATAGTCTGAGCAGTGGAGCGTTAAAACACGTTTGGTATCACTTGTTCAGACGTCAGACGACATAACACATTTGAACCAGAAAACCACAAGGGCCCTGCTGTCTTTATCTGGCAGAGGGTTTTATAACACACACATACACCAACATGGACACAGGTGCTTGCTTTTACACTTTCTCACCCTCTTACACACACGTGCACACAATTGTGCTCTCAATCAATAATATCCGTAAGCATAGATCCAATACAGGTCTAGTTTAAAAGGAATCTGTTAGATCCTGGTCCTCTCAAAAAAGGGAATATGGGCCAGCCGTTTTAGGCTCTTTGTGAACTCTTTTGCATTATTATTTTTGTCACTTAGAGGCCACCATAACTCGAGAGGATAGGTGGAGGTTAGTTGTGCCAGAGACTTGTGTAGGAGGAGATAAGCTCTGCCACTTTCGTTACAATTCCTACTCGTCCTATAAAAGGTCATGGATTACTTTATACGCCTTTTAACTATTGAGCAATAATTGATATAGATGTATGATGTCCAGTATGTATGAGATTACAGTGGGCTCCAAAAGTTTGAGTCCACTACCAAGAAGTCGTTTCATCATTTATCAAAAACGAATTAAAAAAATGTGTCAAATGATGAATACAATTACATAGTTTTTCCCTAATCAAAAAATGTTTGTCCGTATTTAAGTTAAAGCACCAGCGACAATAACGCAATTTGAGAAAACCTTACCAAATGGTATGAACAAACAAACAAGCATTTCTATCAGTTCTAAATAATATATTCTTGAATAAGAAGTAGCAACAGAGTAAATATTAGTTTTTGATAAATAATGAAAGCAAACAGTTCTTGGTAGTGGACCATTTTCTTGTCCATTAGTCACCAATTCTGCAATTACTATGAAACCACTACAATGGTTAACAGCTGATATCTTATTTATTCAAATTATGCAGTATTTTTACATCACCATTTTCTTTAAATAGGAAAACAGGCAAAAAGCGTTAAAACATATCAGAGAAGATAACTTACACCAACTAAAACAAATAATCACCACCTCCCAGAAAACCGACTCATCAGAGACGTTCTACTGCTTTTTTTCCCCCGAAAACTGTACCATATATTTCTTTTTCACACCGTTTCAATCATTTTCCATTTAACTCTTCCCTTGACTCAGACATTTGATGAGGAAGGCTAATGAAAACCAAAGTATTATTCAACCCTGCACACCTCCGCTTTGGCCTTCACCCAGTCACAAGAGCATGAGAACGTCCATTCTTGTCTTTTTGTGAAAGAGAAGGTTCAAGAACATTATCACAAAGATGAGCTTCACATACTTTGGTGCTTAAAATACAGCAGATAGACATAATACAACGATGAGCGAGAATATCATTCGTCCACCAAACGCGATCATCTGCTTCTCTGTAATAAACTCTTCTCGCCTGAAGAGAAATGGTAGCGCTTCTCTTCACAAAGTGCCTAACGTAGATAGATCCTTCTTAAAAAAAAAAAATTTTTTTTAAAAAGGGCCAACATTTGAAGTAAAAACCGGCAACATTTTCATGGCAACAGCTAAAGGCTAGATTCAGGCCAAGAACTCCACATGCTGAAAGAATCTGAATCAGTCAGAATTCGGGAGCCTAAAGTAATGATCCATAATATTTTCATATAAATAAAGTTTTGTGATTCTCCATCACCGGTTGATAAAACACAACAGTGATTCCACCTCTAGCCAGTTCTCAAAAGCTTTTACATTTGTGGTTGTAAACATCCAGTGTTGGGAAGGTCTTTCCTAGGCAAAATCCTGTACAGGAAGTTATACGGTTTTACATTTCAGGTTTGTTAGAAGTCAGTAGAAGAACTGAGTAGTTAGCATGAGCAACGATAGCAGACAAAGAGCGCCGCCTACTGAAACTCAAACTTCAAAAAGGCATATCTTGATTCTTCTGCCAGCATGGGGGTTGATTTCCTAAATTGCGGATTCTTGAATGTTTCGCCGGGTGTGCAACACGATTCACAATATTTTCAACATGAAATATACATTCCTTTCATTGGATTGGGAACCATTTTCCTCTAGTATTTGCACTGCTTTAACAATTCTTTAGGACCCTGCCTAATGGCTTCATACCATCACTATTCCACTCATTCACCTTCTAAGTGAAGCAGAGCATGATCAAGTTGCATTTCAGAGCAAAATGTGAACAAGGCTTCATTTATTGACATACACCTAAACAATGACATTTCTTTTCTGGAGTCTCACACTTTCACAACATTGCCTCAATGAGGTCAGATCCCATTTCAATTCGATTCCTGATCTCAGGAGATGTGGAAATCAGGTTGAAAAGTTACCGAATACGTACAGCAAAAGGGATAGCAAATTTCAAAATTATGGCACAATTTAAACTCACCCATTTGGACCACTCATGTTCCTGCTAGCAAAACAAGATATGTTTTTGTGTGTTGGAGGAGCGCCTTTTTAGAAAAAAAACTCTCTTGTTTAGCAAACCTTGTGTACAAAGTTTTAGAAATACCCTGAATGGTGAACCATTGGTTTTTTGGATTGAGTACATATGGCTACGCCTGATTTTTAGCAATGACATCACACTTAAGATTTATTAAACATAAACTACTGTAAGAGCAAGGTGATACACTTAGAGTGGTTTAAAATGAGGTCTTCAACTAGCGCTTGTACGATCTGGATCTGCGCTATCTAACAACAACTTTAGTTGCTGTGTATTGTCCCTGAATTATGTCAAATCACATCACTGAATATACCCTTTGTTTTGTACCTTAGACAATGTAATCATTGCATACAACGGAATAAATAAGTAGCCTAGGTTAGTGCACCAGTTTTCGGTAGCAAATGCAATAACTATTCAAAAGAATCAACAGTTGCCACCTGTGCCTAAAGTTGTGTTCACACCAAGCATGTTTGGAGCGGTTTATTCGAACTCTGGACTGTTTCTGGAGTGGCAAGAGAGAACAATGCCATTCGAACTAGGGTGTCACCAAATAACCGACCGATGCGCCTGAAAATACGCGTCTCAGTCCTCTGCCACGCATCCGGGCAGAAATTGGATTCGTTTTGACTCCCCTCGCCACCAAAATCTCCAATCTTGTGGGATGACTGGGTACCAAAACTGTTTCTCAGCTTCTTGTGAGTCCATGTGACTTTTGTTTGCAAGCCCTGGTGTGCTTGAAATTGTGAACCTAAACAAACCAAATACAAAAATGCAGCAAAAGCAGGTATGATCGCACCCTAATACTCTGTGACTGTTCATACTGTGTAGGCTTAATCGTATACTGCCTATATACCCTATGAACTGAATTATGTTGGAACCCTGCAGTCAGTTTAATTTCAGTTCAGATAAACTCATGTGAACGTTTGCAATGATCCTGGTTCAGTTGCTAAGCTGCAAAATATGTTAAATGGAAATGAACTGGCTGCTATCCAGATACATTCATGTCACAACATGTCTGATTTCTGTCTTTTCTGTCCTACCATCACATGCATTTGGCTAAAAAGGGTGAGTTTCGGCACTACAAAAAACTTGGCTTTAGCGAGTTAAACTAAAATCCCACTTTTGACATGGCAACTTCCAAAAGGGTAAAGCTGAATTGAAGTTGAGCCTGTGGTGTACTATAATATAATATGAGTGTACAAATGGAAAAAAAAATCATAACTGCCATACTTCAGCGCCAGTGATTGTACAAATATGGCTTTGGTGGGAGTGGGATTCAAAATCCAACTACTCAAGCTAACAGCGCCTTGTGTCAAACTGATACGAACAGATCAGGTTTCATAACACTTTATAACCCCGTTCTCATTGCCTATCCACTCATACTTAAGGCCATCTCTAGTTCACTCATTGCACAGTTAACAACATAGAGATGCACACAGCTAATCAGCTCAGACAACCATTAAATAATCATAAAAAAACAAAGGTATGAGCAATTCACCGGTGAAGACACGAACAAACATAAAAAGTCCATATTATAGAACATTATCACTTATATACATCATCGTCATTGATCAAAGCAAGACAAAATCATCTGTCTATGGACACAATTCATTGATGAAAATGCAAAGTCATGAGTCATCAGGAAGGCATCACACTTTCTTTTCAAGGAGAAAGAAAGAGAAAGATCTGCTATTGTAGCAACTGTAAACAGCAAGAAAGACAAACGTGTGTCCTCATTCCCTTTAGAAACAACAGAAGACCTTGGCCACCAAAGTCCACGGAACAGGCTATGTAAAGCAACAGATTATCTAACTCTGGCTATTTTCAACCTGAACTCTATTTGTCCTTCATTTTCCATCATATCGATCAATTCTGACCAAAATCTTGTCAAGTGTTTTCTTATAGAGATACCTACATCTTGCTTGCCTGGATGCAGCTCTCCAGCCACTCCTAACGGGCCAATGGAGACTACAAAAATCCCCAAAAGCACCCATGGTGCATCTTTTTCCAACATACTGCTCACTCTGTCATGAGACAGTAAAAACATGTAAATGGAAATTATCTGAAGTCGTGCCTTTCTCAGTTCCGATGCTACCTTGGCCTTTACTTTAGCACATCCTTGTTACTCTTTGCTGGACGGCTGTAGCTGCCCGTCTACATGCACCGCTACGTAAAGTAGTGCAAATAGTGAAAGTTGTCTGGTCATGGATAAACTAAAAAATAAAAATATAAACATCTGTGCGTTAATGTCTTAAAGTAGATGCTTTGGGGGTAAATTTTTGGAGTGCCAACTGGCCCATTGAGAGCTACAGTATCTCTGTAGTGAAGTAATTGATGAGATTTTGGTCAGAATCGATCGGTATGATGGAAAAAGATGGCCTGTTGCGCTTTAAATATTCAACGATAAATAAATAGGAACAGACTATGTGCTAACATTGACAGGTATGCTTCAACATAGTCTGTAGTTAGTGGACTGGAAGGGGGATCAGATGGGGCCAGGTAAAGGTGCAGTCCAACAAAAAGTCCCAAAGGAAGGGAGGGGTTTCTGCTTTCAACATGTTGTTTGTTGGTACTTCATTGTGGTCATTGCTGTTGCCGCTATGGAGACATTCACTGAGAGAGAAAAGTTTTGATTGGACGTCAGAGGAGGGAGGGAGGAAATGACCTCACACCCTTAGGAGGTCCTCGTCACTGTCGTCCTCATCCCGTTTCCTACTGGCCGCTGTGTTGCTATCGTGGTTATGGCCAGTGGAGCGTGGTTTGCTGCTCTTCCTCTTCCTGTCCGACTCGTCCAGAAGGCCGACCAGGTCCTCGTCGCTCTCCTCCTAAAAAGCAATGAAGCAATGACTTTTGTTGACTTTTTGTTGTCATTTAGATACTGTTATTCAACTTAGCTGCCTTTTTGTCACTTTTTGTGTTTCTTTCTTTTAAGGTGTTCATTCAGCACTTTAAATCAGGCCCTGATGTAAAATTCCATGACTTTCTTTTTGTTAATGTTTTTTGAACAATCTGGTTTCCACTACAGTTGGGCTAAAACCCACCACCTAATGCAATGAGCGTGGTGAGTTGGTTATAAAATACTTCCTAGTATATTCTGGTAAAGTGAACCATTTGTAAAATTCACCAATATGTCCAAAACTTCCATGATATTCCAGGAATTTCATGACCAGTGGGAACCCTGTTAAACTGTAAGCCATAACAGAATCTTTAATTTTTTACTACTGTGAGGCAATACACCCACATGCCCCATGGGACAGGATACTGGTTTATGCCTTACTGGGTTTCTCTTTTTGCTGCCACATGCCCAACAGAGGAGGACTCCGTTTTGGTTTCTATGTATTGAGACTTTGAGTGCTCCCTACTAGGGTTAGAATGATATATTGGCCACTAGGCCACTGAGATATTGGCATTTTATTAAAAATCTATTATCGGCGAGTTAATGTTGTCCAACGCTGATATGATGGAGGTGGAGGATTTTATTCCACTCAGCAACCTGCAATTAAATCTGCCTCACCCTGCCTTAAGGGCTAACCCACTTAAAGGGCTTTCAATGAAGCATTTTTGTCCCATGATTCGTCTAAAGGCTGAATATTTGTGAATTTCTAACAACTCCTGAAAATGAAAAGGTCAAATTTCGAGACTTATCAGCAGCTTCAATTAATAAGCATCGGTATTGGTCTTGGAGTTGGAAGCCAACTCATCATCTTGTGAGATCAAAACAAGGCTACTGAGCTGGTTTTTGACAATAACACCTGAGACTGATGAAGAAGAGACACACCTGTAGGAAGGCACCGTGGGTCTTCGCGATGTGCCTGGGTGGTCTAGAAGACTTGACCACGCGCACCCCTGGGACGCTCAGCACTTCATCCTCGCTGTCCTCCTGCTCGTCCAACGAGAAGGAATGCAGGCCGTCTGTGTTTACGGGCTTGGTGGTGATGTGACCGTTGCCGTGGCTACTTTTGCCACGATGAGAGGAGGAAGTGGGAGGAGCTTCCAGTTCCTCCATCAGCCACTCCATCTCCTCTTCACCCCCCTCTTCGTCCATGTTGACCTGGGGAATTAGAGACAAAGTTGAGTAAAGCTAGCAACACTTTGGGCAAATTTTTAAATCCTAACCGATCATAAAAACGCATTGTATCACACACATACCAACGGATTTGACAGTTCCAATTCTCGGAAGGGTGTATTTCCACCTTTAGTGGATGCTTTTTATGTCAGCCAGAAGGGCTAACATCTCCATGTGTTGATGTTTACAAGCAGCTAATGGGCATAAGTGACTGCTCCTGCTGCTGCTAGTTTTCACTGCAATCACATTGGAAAATATTTTTCCATTTCTCTCCTATTCAAATTGCTTGTCTACTGGTTAGCCACTTGCTTTGGCTAGCCAGTACACAGTTAATTTCCCTGTTTTTTGACAAGGTAAGTTGTGTCATTTTACAACATAAGATGATTTGATTTAGGTTTTGCATGTTGTTTGTTGCATGGAGGACGGAGTCAGTGCCTCTGGAGTGGCAGACCGGGATGGTGGTCCCCATTTTTAAAAAGGGGGACCGGAGGGTGTGTTCCAACTATCGGGGGATCACACTTCTCAGCCTCCCCGGGAAGGTCTACTCCAGGGTGCTGGAAAGGAGGCTCCGGCCGATTGTCGAACCTCGGATTCAGGAGGAGCAATGGGGCTTCCGTCCTGGCCGTGGGACGGCGGACCAGCTCTTTACCCTTGCAGGGCTGCTGGAGGGGGCATGGGAGTTTGCTCATCCAGTCTACATGTGTTTTGTGGACTTGGAGAAGGCTTATGACCGGGTCCCCCGAGGTGTCTTGTGGGGGCTACTGAGGGAGTATGGGGTACCGTGGCCGCTGTTGCGGGATATCTGTTCCCTATACAACCAAAGTGAGAGCTGTGTTCGCATTCTCGGCATGAGGTCAAGCCCGTTTCCGGTGCGTGTTGGGCTACGCCAAGGCTGCCCCTTGTCACCAGTCCTGTTTGTGGTTTTCATGGACAGGATCTCAAGGCGCAGTCGAGGTGGGGAGAGTGTCCAGTTTGGGGACCTCAGGGTTGCATCTCTGCTTTTTACGGACGATGTGGTTCTGATGGCTCCGTCAGACCGAGACCTGTGGCTGAGTGTGAAGCGGTTGGGATGAGAGTCAGCACCTCCAAGTCTGAGGCCATGGTACTCTCACGGAAAACGGTGGCGTGCTCCCTTCGGGTTGGGGAGGAAGTACTTCCCCAAGTGAAGGAGTTCAAGTATCTTGGGGTCTTGTTCACGAGTGAGGGTAGAATGGGGCGGGAGATGGACAGACGGATAGGTGCGGCGTCTGCAGTAATGGTCAACGTTGTGGTGAAGAGGGAGCTGAGCCGTAAGGCGAAGCTCTCGATTTACCGGCCCATCTTCGTTCCAACCCTCACCTATGGTCACGAGCTTTGGGTAGTGACCGAAAGAATAAGATCGCGGATACAAGCGGCCGAAATGAGCTTCCTCCGTAGGGTGGCTGGCCTCACCCTTAGAGATAGGGTGAGGAGCACGGACATCCGGGAGGAGCTCGGAGTAGAGCCGCTGCTCCATCACGTGGAAAGGAGTCAGCTGAGGTGGTTCGGACATCTGATTAGGATGTCCCCCGGATGCCTCCCCTTGGAGGTGTTCCGGGCATGGCCAACTGGGAGGAGACCTCGGGGCAGACCTGATTATATATCCCTTCTGGCCTGGGAACGCCTCGGGATCCCCCAGGGGGAGCTGGAAGGTGTGGCTGGGGTGAAGGACGTCTGGAGATCCCTGCTGAGCCTACTGCTTCCGCGACCCGGCCCCGGATAAGCGGCTAGAAAATGGATGGATGGATGGATGGATGTTGTTTGTTGGACTTCATTGTAAGTGAGCTTAATCCTTTGATGAGGATGCAAGGTGCAGGAAAGCATGTAGCATGTAGTTTCAACTTGGGTCCCACCCTATTTCAGTGAACGTGATGCATATTTAGAATTCATTTATTTCATTCTTTATATCAGCCTACCTTGGAGTATTTATAGGAGACCTGGTTTCCTCTCTTGCAGCAGCCAGCTACCTTGTGGATAACCAACTCCCTGTGAAGAAACGAGAGATTTAGCTACATCATGGTCTCATCTTCTGCGCGTCTGAAAATCAAGCAACTGGATAGTACATAAGCAAAAAGAAGGATAAGCATTCAGAAGAGAAGCTGAAAAGCCTCAAAGTTTGTCAAATTTGTTTCAATAATTTTATAATTTGTCTTCGTTTGTAGGATGGCTGTGGCCTCACCTCCTCTCTCTCTTGTGGAGGAGCAGCACCAGGAGACAGACAGTCAGAACCACCAATAGCAGGCTTAGCACTGCCCCCACCGCCTGGCTTCGCCCAGACAAACCCGGAGCCCCACCCTCGTCATCGTACTGTCTGTCAACAGTTCTGCAGGACGAGAGAAACTCTGCTTTTATACCTCTACGACTCAGATAAAATAGTTACATGTATTTGTTTTTTTTATTGCTATTAATATTCTATGCATTATTCTATGTACTATTATCTGAATGTATATGTTATGCCTGTATTCCTATCAATAACGCAATTATTTGTGTGTCTTGAAATCTTTATGCCATTCTTCTATCTACCACCATGGCCCTGAAAATTCAAATGATTTCTCCAAAACTTTCCATAGAGTGTTTCCATGACCTAAAACTGTTTTTGTTAATGTTGTTTTTCAGTCTGGTTCCCACTCCAGTTGGGTTGAAAATCACAATCTAATGTGATTGCAATGAATGTGTGAAACTTGGAAAATGAATTCTGCTGTGTTCCTATAAAGTGACCCATTTGTAAAATTCCCCTACATTTCCTGAATTTGCCAGAGAATTTATCAAAGTTCCTGACTTTCCCTATCAAAATTCCATGCCATTCCGGAAATTCCATAAGCAGTGCGAACACTGGCGTGTATCTGTGTCCACTCACGTTAGACCACACACAGTGTTGGTGTGCCAGATGAACAGATACTGGCATTCTTCCGTCTCCAACATGAACTCTGGGATGCCGGCGCCTGCCAAAGGGTTACAGTGGAACATGATGGTGGACGACACCGTCTTGTTTTTCTGCCGTCCGCACAGCGACTCAGAGGGCACCATCACGTCCAGGTTGCCTCCTGATAGGACACAAAGGTCAGACGAGGCTGTTAATCAACAGTGGCACTAACGGAGAGGACCTGCGCAGTTCGTCGTTTACATGCCTTTAAATGAATGTGTGAACTGCGCAATTACCTTTAATATAGTACTTGGCTTTATTGGAGGAGCCGATCTTGCGCCGGTAGTCTCCGTTGAGTTTGACCTGGCAGATGTTGGCCCCCACACAGTGGTCCAGAGACCTGTTGGTGATGCCGGAGAGCTGGATGTGGTAGATGTAGCGGTCGCCGTTGGGGCGGATGTCTCCAGATGCCTGGTGGTGGCTGAGACGAGAGGAGGGTACGAACGGTTAGAGAAAGAAATGGAGAGGTTTATGTCCATGAGGTTCTCCTGTCCCAAGGGTGCAACCAGTATTATTTAACTGGGTTTTATTGTTGGGAAGGGACTATGAATCAATTTCCATCCATCCATCACTCAATAGCTCAGGCACCACTTATCAGATTTTGATGAAACTTGGGGGACTCGTGCATATCATCTCTACGTTACAGCGTTTTCAAAATTTCAAGAGAGGCACTGCAAGTATAGGTCAAAAATTTAAAAGAGAGAGAGAGAGAGATACCTGAAGTAGAGTGCTCCTAGGCTGAGGTTGGCTCCGGTGTCAGGGATGTGGATCGTCCCGTTCACCATGTCCACCTCACGCTGCTTCACCGCACACGCTGCCCGCGTCTCCCAGCCAATAACAAACTCACATGTCGCATCATCCACGCTGCGCACACGCACACACGCACACACGCACACACGCACACACGCACACACGCACACACGCACACACTTAGTGTGGTTGCGGGGTATGTATCAGTTTTTCAGAAAGCCAAATTTAAGATTCCTAAAAGACCTCTTTAATGTTACCTGGAATTTAAGACCAATTTAAAAGCAAAGCGAAGACTTTGCTTGCAGCTATAAATGGACAATGTAAGAGAAAGGACACCAGGAAATTAAATGTTATGGGGCATGAAGTCCAACTGTGTTTTGTAAAGCACATACAATGTAAAAATGTTTTTCACATTATACTAACACTGGTCTGTATTAATCAAATAGTAGACATGCAGTGCAACAAAGCCATTGTATGGTGAAAAAAATAAGACCTCTAATAATTGCATTCAAGACATTTTAATGCCTTTAATTTAGATTATTTATTTTAAGGCTTTCTAAGGACCCACGGTTTGTGTGCACATGAATATGTACATACACATTTGTGTGAGCGCATGCACATGTGAGCGTCGAGCATCTTCATGCCTGAGCTTGTGCACATCAATGCATACAGATACTATGACAGTCATATACACACACATATATATGTATATATATATACATATATATGTAAATGTATATGATATTAAGTCCACAGAGAAATTGCACCAGTTTTACAAGGGACTCCAAATGACACCATGACCATAGAAAACTTTAACTTTTAAGACAAACACAATGTTCTGCCATTAACACTGGCAGTTAGGCATCCTGAAACACTGTGTAAATGAATGCTATGGTACTGCATTGTTCAATAAAGCAGTGCATGCAATGGTTCCATGCAGGCCAGTTTGTGCAATGGGAGTGAAGCAGAAATTTCAACATGGCCAAAATGAATGCTCTGCATCTCCACTTGACCTTTATGTCCTTACATGCAATATGGATTATCTTTTAGCATCCGCTCTGGTTGTGTTAGAACCTGAGAGGAGTTTTTCTATACTAAATATCTTCTCTTCTACAGTTTTGTGAATGTATTAGGGGTTAATCAATTAACTGCATGCTGCTACTACAGCCATCAGCCATGGAGGGAATGTTTCCCACATGTTGTCATGCGACTTAAAGGAACAGCAAAGAAAACGGGCCTACATCCTTAGAAAGAATTCCAAATATTTTCACAATTTCAACTGGAGTACAGTAAGAACATTTGAGACTAAAACACTCAACATAGAGGCCTATATAATCAAAATAAAGAATAGTTTTATGATATCATTCAAATTCAAAAGAGTGCAAAGGTAAATAGTAATATAATATAGTTATAACTATTTCCTTGGAGGATTTTGAAGGGAAAGTAATGTATGGACAGTGTTGCACATTTTTTAACACACTTATGAATGCTGAGATATTTCAATTCTAATATTAAAAAACAGCCATCAGTTGACAGCTTACACTTGAAACCTAGACCAAAGATGGCTGAATCTCTTCAACACCTGCACCAGACACCAAGAAGAAGACATTTAGTTTACTGACATCACCTTGCAGGATTTCTGGCTATTTAAGTCCTACCTCTTACTTCAGTGCCATTTGGGTCTGCAAACATGCAAAGTTCCTTAGTGCAGCTTTAAGCCAAATCTGCAGATATTTATGTCCTGTCTAAGTTACAAACGCCTGTTGACACTAGAATTACTCCAATTTCTGTCAATCTTCTGAATCCAGAAAAAAAATCCATGAAAGGGAAAAATACAAAAAAAAACAACCCTGAAGAACATTTGCTAAAAAGTCTTTCCTTGGGGTTTATTTTACCTGATGAGCGTTGGGTGTCCGACGGTGGAGCCACAACTCAGCTGGATCACCGTCTTAGCCTTCAGGCCATTACCACAAGCAGCATCTCCCATTGAATAACTGACAAAGATCTTTCCATCTGCAGAGGAAGGAAACAAGAGTGAGGCTGTGATCAGATAGATTTCTTCTCATGCCACAACGCAAACCGCTAGTAACAGAGAGAGCAAGAGCTCAAAGGATACGAGGAGCATTCTTGTACTGTGCAACACAAGTTTGACAAAAACTTGCTATTTGTTTAGCATTAGCTAACCTAAAGGAACAAGGGATAGCACTTCTGAAAATAAAAATGCAGAAGGCTCTTGAAGAAGGAGTACATTATGAAACAGATGATATAGGTACAGGACATCCTCCTGCCCAAGAGCTCTGTCTAGTCGCCTCAAGTGGAGCAGTTCGACTAACTTGCTCAGCTTGGGAAACCGCTAATATACAAGAATACCAGAGGGTGACATGGACTTAATGCAGGACATGGCTAAAGTTGAGACATGTTCAACTTAGCATAGTTTGTAGGAGATGCACACCTGCTGCAACAAAACCATTGAAAATAACCAAGAAAAAAAGTGTTCTACATGTCAGCTATTGGCAGCTTCAATTCAAAGAAGCAGACTAATACCAGACTAGTAAAAGCATATTGAAATGCTTCTGATTACATGACCCACCTTTGTAGTTCATCTTCTGGGTGTAGACCTGGCCCAGGGTGTGGGTCTTCCCGGCTGCTGAGCGTCGGCACACTGTCGCTCCCCCTGGACAATCTGTCAAGCCACCGTGGATACCTTGGCACAGGTTGATATAATATCTAAAGACATGTAGAAAGAGGAGAGAATAGTCGTATATCCATAGCCTCACTCAAGAGATGTAGGTAGAGATACACAGGCCGGCCATGGACTTGTGGGTTACAGCTAATGCCCAATTGCTACTTGTGTGACTGGGATGCAAGCAAAAGCCTCCATGTGGTGCATCCCGGGCAATGCTGATGACATAAACTGTACCACAGTGACTGACTGAAGTAGCCAATTCTGCAACCACCGACCGTCAAGGATAGTCATGTTTTTCACCACTAGTAGTAACCTCAATCAATGTGGAGGGATACACTAGAACAAATGCGGACGTGCTAGCTAGCCACTGCAATGGAAGTGACATTGTCTGTATGCAGGAGACCCACCTGGGTCTGACGAGCAACCGGCCAACACTACCAGGAAACTGGTAGCTGAGATACGTCATCCCAAGTACGGATCAGCCATGTTGGTGAAGCCCCTGTTGGACATCAGGGACATCCAGACTAACAGCTCAGACACCAACATAGAGACTGTTACTATCTGCCTGCCAGAGATTTCCATTACCTTGTTGTATAAACCACCCGCCAGCCCCTTTGTATGGCCTGACCTACCACCTAAGTGCAGGAAGAAGTATGCTGTTGTGATCAGGGATTTTAATTCCCATCACACAATGTGGGGCTATGATTCTACCAACAGTGATGGTGAACTAGTCGAAAGCTGGATGGAAAACACATGCATGCTGCTGGAGTTGATTCACGACGCTAAACTCCCGAAGTCCTTCAACAGCTGCCGCTGGAGAAGAGGCTACAACCCTGACCTGTGTTTCGTCAGTCAGAGACTAGCGCACTTAAGTGAGAAAGCGGTGCTGAACCCGCTCCCCAAGTCACAATATCGACCAATCTCAGTTACGATCAAGCCTGCCATAACAAAGTCGGAAGTTCCTTTTCGACGCCGCTTCAACCTCAAGAAGGCCAAATGGGCTGGGTATAACAACGGGATGGAAAAACCATTACTAGATGTTGAACCCACACCTGACAACTACACCATGTTTGTACAGGCTGTAAAGAAGACTGCTTGCGCTTACATCCCTCGTGGATGTCAAAAAGAGTACATTGCTGGCCTCACAGAGGAATCTTTGCAGCTGCTGGAGTGCTACGAAACAGAGTTTGGAAATGACCTGTTTTCGGACACCACTAGCGAGCTCGGTGATGCACTCATGGAATGGCTGGGGAAGGAGAGGCGGAAAACCTGGCAGGATCTTCAGAGAACATCAACATGACCCAGAACAGCAAAAAAGCCTTGTCCACCATTCGGAAAGTAAATGGTGATAAGATCACTCCGCCTACTATCCGACATAACACCAAACCAGGTCGGGAGCCAACTGGTGGCCAATGGGAGACGAGCAGAGCAGAAAGGAAAGGAGAACATCATTCCACAATCATTCCGGGCAATCAGCAGAACATGTCCATACTAACCAAGCCCTTCATCTTGGAGGAGTTTAAAGCAGGACTTAGCACCATGAAGCTGGGAAAAGCTGCAGGTCCCGACGACATTCTGACCGAAATGATCACTCACCTAGGCCCAGTCGCCAAACAATGGCTTATGAACATGTATAACACATGCCTCCAGACCCAGCGCATTCCAACCACCTGGAGGAAAGCTATCATCATTGCCCTACTAAAACCTGGGAAAGATCCCCACCTCTCCAAAAGCTACCGGCCCATCTCCCTACTATGTATCACCTACAAGCTGTTCGAGAGACTACTCCTTAGCCAACTATCCCCTCAGATAGACGCTAAGCTAATCAAAGATCAAGCCGGATTCTAGATCTGGAAAATCATGCACAGACCAACTGCTAAACCTCACCCAATACATCGAAGACGGCTATCAGAAGAAGCTGACACATCTTCATCGATGTGTCAGCAGCTTTGATACCGTCCAACACAGGCTGCTGATCAAAAAACTCTTCGACATGACAGCTGATGCCAAACTATGTAACGTTATAAGATGTCTTCTGAGCAACCGGATGTTCTACGTCACACTCAACAATAGGAAAAGCAGATGGTTCCACCAGACCAACAGGCTGCTGCAGGGCAGCGTCTTGGCCCAATGTCTACACCAATGACCAGCCCCTACCGGAAGGATGCAGCAGGTTTATCTATGCAGATGACCTAGCCATAGCAACGCAGCAGCATAACTTCCCAGAAATTGAGTCAACCTTGGAACGAGGCCTCTTAGATATGTCAGCGTACTATCTGGAAAACCACCTGTGCCCAAACTCTGGGAAAACCCAAATCTGCAGCTTCCATCTCAAAAGAGAGGCTAAACGGGAGCTCGACGTAACCTGGGATGGTATAAAGCTCAAAAACCACTAGCACCCAGTCTATCTGGGAGGAACTTTAGATCGTACCCTCAGTTACAAGGCATACATCCAAAAAACGAGAGCCAAGGTCTCCACCAGGAACAGCCTTCTACGACAACTAACAAACTCAAAGTGTGGGGCTCACCCAAGGGCTCATCACAAAAGCCGAGTGCACAAAGCAGGCCAATGACAACCAGCACTCACTCCATGAGCACTCTGCTGCCCAGAAACGGCTTAGCTCCAGGAGCAGTTTTCTGGACACCACTGAAGCACTGGAGACCACCCCAACTGATGCCAGGATTACTGAATGGCAGAACCAGTGGAACAGCCTTGGTAGCCAGACAACCCAATGGATGGAGAGAGGCATCACCCCAGATGAATGCCTCCATTTGCCGCAACCCCTGCTGTGCCTCAGGTACACTTTCTTC
Source organism: Hoplostethus mediterraneus (assembly GCA_034670385.1). NCBI lineage: Eukaryota > Metazoa > Chordata > Actinopteri > Trachichthyiformes > Trachichthyidae > Hoplostethus > Hoplostethus mediterraneus. The sequence continues at coordinate 77,670 of JAXDDW010000092.1, forward strand.
TGTGCCCTCCATGTTATTGCCAGCCATCTCCTGCTCAATGTCTGTGTCATTTTCTTTATCATTTTGCATGGTGTTTTTTGCCATGAGAGCCCAATCCAGCGCAGTGTTCCAGTCACAATTGTCTTCACTTTCATGATGATCTCACTAAGTGTTTGATTGTGTCGCTCCAGAAGTCCATTGCTCCATGGGCTGTACGCAGCTGTGGTCTTTATTTCTATGTTGAAGTTTTCTGCCATATCTCTCACCTCATCATTGTTAAACTCTCCCCCATTGTCACTGAACAGTTTCTGAGGTGGGCCATGTACACTTATCCAGACATGGACAAAGTGTTTCACTATTTCTGAGGATTTCTTTGTGGTCAGAATGCTGCCTGCACTAAACCGTCTGAACTGGTCAATAATATGGAGATACCACAAACCTGGTTCTAGTTCATGCAGATCTACAGCCACAGTCTCGTTGTACTGTGATGCCAGTGGCAGGCCAACAGCAGGCTTTGGTTTAGTCTTACTGTATCTTTGACATATTTCACATTCACTAACAATTTTCTGCAGGATGATATTACAGTCTGTATCTTTGTTGCCTGAGCTCTTTAGAAGCCTCTGCAGTCTGTCAGCAGAAGCATGACCAAATTGTTTATGAAGCTTCATCAGGATTTTGTGTTTTTCTGCTGAATTCATTTTTTCGGAGATTGTCAGTATCTCATCCTCACACTGGCTTTCTTCATCCTGATTCCTTCCTTCCTTTGGTGTGACATCTTCAGCAGTTACCAAGACCTGGTCATCACATTGAATGTTCTTGCTGTTGTCATCCACAATGTTTACACAGTAATGACCAGAGCTTGTAAAGTCAAGTTTTACAGGTTGGTTGAACATCACTGCTCTGTCATTTTCCATATCCAGCACTGTCCCTGCTCTTTTCATAGATGCTTTGCTCAAAAGCAGTGGAATGTTAGCTGGGACTACTTCAGTTTCAATATGACACTTAGTCTGTCCAATTTTAGCAGGAATTTTCAACTTTCTGGAGGAATAGACCACTTTTCCATCTCCAAACTTAAAGGGTCTACGACTGAGTGTTTCTGTTTTCTTTAAGTCTTTCATCTCCATGCGAGCCAGCAGTGCTCGCAAATATCCTTCCTGCAGAGTGTGCAGAACTACTTTATGTCGGTCGATTGTCCCGTCTTGGGTTTTTTTGTACTCAAACTTCCCATCGAGAGGGCCAATATGTTGGGCACCAATCCGTGGCAGTGAGTGAAATTGTGGGATTTTGAGTCATTAATTGCGTTAACATTTTTAATCAAATTAATCATGTAAATTAATTAATCTGGATTAACGCGTTAATTTTGACAGCCCTACTTTAAATCATTATTTTTACATTCACTCATACACATCACTCTTAATTACCCATTTTGGTATTGATTTGCTCTTGTCTGGACTTAATCTCAACCCCTTTTTGACCAGGTCTGATTGGACTCAAACTCGACTGGATCTGGTCTTCGAATTGACTTGGACTCAACTAAGTTGGTCTTGACTACCACCATGAATTGCATGTTGCTGTGGGAAGTAATTTGCCGATACCACCTCCAACAATGTATTTCCCATCAAACCTTTTGTTAACTGTAAAACCACACACAGTGTTAGCAAACTTAGCAAACTTGAGTGTCCTCCATACAGACAGGGTGCCCATCCCAGACTAAAGTCAGACTTACGAGTCTCCTCGGTGGCCGAACTTCCACGGTTCTGTCCGGGAAGACAGGGTTTGAAGGTCGTAGGTCTGATGCTGGCTGACCAGCTTACACTCCATCTTCCTGGGGGGGCAAACAGCACTGGTCCGCCACTGGAAAGTAGCTGAACAGCCCCCAGTCAGTGAGAGCAATTGCGGGGTGCCATGCCCTGCAGACTGGTCGCAGGTTAACAGTATGGAGGACAGACGCTTACCAGGCACTGGAGGAGAGAGAGGACAATAAAGGACGAGAGATGTCATTTGTATGTTTTAAAGTATTAAAGTATTAGTAGTATAACCATTAGTTACATTCCTCATCCTTGTCATATATATATATATATATTCATATGATAATTTAAGGGGCTTTAAATAATATATATATTATTTAAAGCCCCTTAAATTGTGTATCGAATACCCAGATTAAGGCATAGGTGTTTTTTGCCTTCTCCAATTAAAAGCTTATTTAGTTTCAAACACACGAGTGCCTGAATTTGGACTGGATAAGAACACATTTGTGGTCACCATACTTTCTCCGCGTCTTTTCACTTGCTTCATTTTTGACAAAATGCTGCCACACATCAGTTACCTGCATCACAGGACCCCCACTTCTTGTCAGAGTTGAAGTTGGCAGTGGTGGCGCACCACTTCTGGCCGTCTGTCCTTCCGTCTGTGGTGCACTCTGTGTACGACTTCGTCATGTAGGTGAAGGGGAACACACACACCTCCCCTTTCTTCGTCACTAGAACAAACAACAACAAGACAGAAAACTATTGTGCTTTGTCCCCCAAAATTAAGAACCTTATCCGATGAGCCAATGATTCATTAAGCTGCATTTGTCCTGGACACAGTGTTTACAAGAAAGCACTGCACATAATTTGATTATTCATTCAGGAAATTAATTTAAATGCATTGGGTCAAATAATTCTTTCCTCCACTGCCTTTTTTGTGTAAAAACTATAATATATTTTTGGTGGACTCTTCATTAGCCCTGGGCTTCTTCAGCTTGCAGAGAGCTGCTGCTTTAAGCGACAGGGCACTGGTTTGTAGGGAATAATTAGTGAAGGGCCTAGAAAATGGGCCTCAGGGCACTCAGCCCCCACATATATGTGCAGGTTCTTCAGCAAGAGAATTACCGTGCATTCACACTGCAAGCAACGTGGTTGATTACCAATTACATGTATTGGTCTCGTGCAGCTACAACATTTTGGCCAAGAACAATAAGCTATGATTTTAGATATATAATGTATTTTCAGTGCTTTTGGCTTGCCAGACGGAACTATTTTTCATGAAACCAAGTCACATGGGTAGAAAAACAAGAAAGCGCAGAAATTGGCTGTTGATGGCCGATGAACATGAAAAGATCACCTTTCGGCCGTTTGATTTTCCCTGGTTGTTCAGCTTTATAGGAAATAAATGGACTTACGGTGACTTCTTGATTGTGCTGCTTACAGTGTGAATGCATGGTTAGAGCTATAAAAGGATCTAATAGTATTTAGAAATACTTTTCATAGTTTGTTTTGGCTTAATTAGCAGCCTGGGTTTGATTCCCTGTTGTGAGGCCTTCAGTGCTGTGATAACTACAGTCTGAGGTTTTGGACATCTTATACAGACTTGGGTGAAATGGTATTAGCTACTACTTTTTATGGTTTATGTTATCATATTAAAGACAATTTCTAAATACTATGTGGAATGATAATGTTAATTGTTAGGAGAAAAGCAAAGGAAGCCTTCAACCCACAATATCTGTTACCAACTATTGGTGTTGTATCTGCAATGGTAAGGCAGCCTATGACAGGTGTGATGACTGGTCTGCATGGTCGTATAATGGACAAGCAATATGAGTCAATTTTACAGGACCTGCTCCCTCATTATGTTCCCATATTCCAAGAAGAAAATGCCCCCATACATGTGCTAAACAAATTCAAGAATGGTTTCATGAACACCAGGATGAAGTCCCCAACTCCTTCCAGGGCCTCCACAATCACCAGATATCAACATCATTGAACCTTTATGGGAAGGAGATTACAACCTCATCAAAGAACTGGGGGCTTTCCTTCTCGAAGAAAGATCCAATATCCCATTACACACAGTTCAGGATTTGATGACAGTACTCCAAGGACTGAAGCTGTTCTGAAGGCGAAGGGTGGCCCTACTCCTCATTAGACACTTGATATTCATTCAAGTGTTAGGTGTTCCGTTTTTTTGTCTACCCCCGCAAATTATTTGTTTTGTATGACCCAGGCCTATTGAGGGTGTGTGAAACTAAGCGCAGTAGACTCACCACTTCTATGGCTGTGCTAGTATGATCATTGGCGATGTGGTTAGCTACGGTCACTGGCTGATGCGAGTTACGCTGATCACGCAAAGTGGTCTCATCTAAACTGGCATTGGCGCCAACACTTTGTGTGGATAATGTGAAACCCCCTTAAAACGACACTTGCCCATTCTGAGGTGGCGAGCTAGCTTGTTAGTAGCACGCTCCACGGTCAAGAGTGTCAATACACTGACGTAAACATTACCTGTACTGTTGTAACGTCCAAGTCACACAGAGTAAATTGTAACGTTACACACACACAAAACATTTTATACATTTGACAGTTATTTATATTAGGGTATTTATTTAATCCTATGAAAGGACAAGAAAAAAATGTAAGACCGAAATTCAATACTTTTAAGGCCTCATTTTGAGAATATTAAATTGAAGGCTTTTTTAATACTTTTAAGACCCCACGGGTACCCTGATTGAAAATAGTGTTGCTTCTTTTTACTGTAAATATTGTTGCTTCTTCTTATTGTAAATACTGTTAGTGTTGTTGTTTTTGCACAATCCCGTAAGCATTGCCACTTTCATTTCACTGTACATCCTGTATGTGTATGTGACGAATAAAGTTCTTGAATCTCACCTGGTGGACAGGGGTCTCCCCCTCCATATTGCATCAGTATGGCCTGCTCCTCGTGTTTGAAGTCCATTTTCATGGCCTTGCTGATGCCAAATGATGACGCTGATTCGACTGATCCTGAACTGGAACTTGACACCCAGCACACAGCGCTCTTCTTACAAGCTGGTTCTGCCACCGAGCCGCAAACGTTGATCCGGTAGGTACTGGAGCCATCCGGTACCTAGCACACAGACACTTATCTTAACAAAATGCATCACAACAGTAATGCTTATCCAAGGCATGAAGGGCTTCCCTTTATGCCTTTTGGGCTGCAGCTCACCTGGATCTCTCCGGTTAGGGCGGACAGGTCAAAGGTGAACTGGAGCTGGGAGTCTGTCAGCTTGCAGCCACTGGTGTTGGTGGCATCAGGACAAACTATAGGGGTTGCCCACTCAAACACAAAGACACAGTCCTGCCGCCTTAGCATCTGGGGAGAGCCCTGGATATAGATATACAGAGAGGTCACTGCTTTGTCTTTTCATGTTACAACTTTGGTTAGACTGATAAATATGGCTGATATTGTCCTTTTATTGAAAATCAAATATGCGTCATTAACCTCTGATATGATGCAGTTTGAATTGAAGGGTTAGGTGTTAGGGTTAGATTCTAATGTGACAATTTATACATGAATGTGGTCTTCTGCTTCATCTTTTTTCCTTCTATTTTATTTTTTGGCATGAAAATGGTCAAATTTAAAGATGTCTCATAACAGCAGCTTATTGGCAGCTTCAATCCAATATTGGTAACAGCATTCAAAAACCTTCAAGTTGTAAGAAGTGCAGATTTACCACTCCAACTAGGATAATAGTGTTAGTAATACTTGATGGTGTACACATACTCTCAGGGGAAAACAATTATCAGTAGAGTGGTGACTTTCTCCAATCTGTCTAATGTGTTTTGTGCTTTTTATTATTTTTCAAGACCTAGAAAAAAAAAAAAAAAAAAAGCCATTCAATTTCAAATCAATTTTTCCATTCAATCTTTTCAGAAAGGGAAACTGTATGTGTCTTGGTAAGTAGGGGTGGGCGATATGACTTCAAATCAATATCACAATTATTTCAAACTTTTACCTTGATTACGATTAAAGAACAATTATTTCATACAGGGCGTTTTATTTTGAAATTTGTTTTATTTTGACTGTAAGCCGTTCCTGTGTCTGACTTCCTGCATGGCTTGACACATTTGCTCGCGGCTTGTGGAAACCATAGACCAGACGCTGAAACTATCGCACAAACTAGTGCGGCGCGGCCGATCTGAACGGTCAAAACCGGTCTGAACCAGTCTGGCATTAGTTGGATGGGGCAGAGGCACGTGACTGAACACGACGTAGTATTTTTTTTTAAGGGGACAATGAACGCACGCATTGGGGAAAGTATTAACCGAATTAACCAACATTAGCAAGATTAAATCGGTGAGAACTTCTAAATGTCTAAATGACATTTTCGGTTAATTGCCCAGCCCTATTGGTAAGTATCACAGTCCTCTTATAAAGTGCATTGGAGTGTGTAGACTGACCAGCTCCAGGCCTCTCTGGCAGGTAAAGATGATGGTGGAGGTGTAGTTCAGGGCAGGGTCAGTTAGGCACTTGGTGGAGCTATTGTACGTGATTGACACCTCATTGGTTTCATTGTTGATCTGAGGACCATTGGTTGTCCTCCCAATGTCCTGAGGGAGACACAGAGAGAGAATAAAACAGAGACAGGGATGGAGGAGAAATGACTGGAAGGCTGACAGAGGGAAGAGAAGGAAGGGAGACAGAGACATAAAGAGAGAAAGAGAGAAATAGACCAAGAGACAGAACAAGAAATATCTGAGGGAACTGCTCCATTGCTGTGGACAAGCAAAACTAGGAGGTAGAAATGGAGAGGTTCATATCTATTGGGTCGTCATGTCTCAAGGGTGCTCGTCCCATCAGTGTTAAGGTGAAAATGCTAGATTAACCCTATATTCAGACAGAACGTAACATATACAAAAATACAGTTGATGTGAAAGCACGTCAGTGGAAGGAGGCGAATGGAGCGAGATGGATGGAACTTTGCTGTAGACCACAAATTGAGGCGAAGTAGTGTACACTTGAATTTCTTCAACTTCAAAGCAAAAGCAGGACTCTTTTCAGGCACCTGTAAATTTCTCCCACACCTAGTTTTTACAACAGGAAAAATATCCTTTGATCATTTCTGACCAATAATACTGACCAATAACATCTGCACAAAAAGTTTTAAAAAAGTGAAATTACCTAAAGTATCTTACTTGTGTGTCTGGAGCAAAATTATTATAATTCAGTGTGATAGAATAAAGGTTCTAATGCTGAAAGCAGAATTTCAAGGAAGCTACAATGTCTCTACACTCTCTCAGGAAAGATGTCAACCAAAACCACTAATCATAACAGCTGGTCCGTCATCCTGCTACTTTTTGTTGTGTCAAGTGGTAGCTTCAAACCTGCTTGCATGTCGTCACACAAATTTTACTGCTCATTTTTCAAGTCAAGTCAACTCACATTCATGTGAGTAGCAAAGCAAAATGTCCCCTCACTTCCTTTCTGAAAATAGGGTAAGAGATAATGTCTGTGTGTCTCACCACAGGCTGTCCTTTATCAGGGTCCATACAGACAGCAGCGCCGGGGGGGCAGGTCACCCCAGGGATGGTGTTGAGAGGCTGGCAGATGTTGATGTAGAAGTCTGGAGATCTGTCATTTTGGTCCACATCCTCATCTAGAAGGAAAGGATTGGAGGAGAAACACATAAATAAACATACATAAGCATTGCCCAAGAATAATGCAGTACCCTTCAGGGCCAATCAGTGTCATTTTGAAAATGCCAGAAAGCAGTGGTGAGACGTTTCATCAAAATGGGATCAGCGGTGTTTGAGATATCTCGCATGACAGACAACCAAATAAACATACAAACAAATCGAGAGCTGCTGCAGGTGTCCACTAGCTGAGAGGAAACAAAAGGAAAAGGAAAAAGAGAAGTGGGCCGAGGCGCAAAAGCAGGTGTATAGTGTTGGAATGCAAACCCTTCCATCTACTGACCTGTGGCAGTGTAGTAGCCGTTGACGTGGATCAGAGGGGTCAGGTCTATGAGAGCAGAGCCATTTTGAATCGAGCACTTTACCTGAAAGATGAAATAAGGAGGAAACAATAAAATGCAAGAGAATGATCAGCGATTTGTACATTTCCATGGAAGCTACAACCAGAAGGTCTATGCTACTAGACTTTAAAGTATTTTCAGTAATTTCAGAAAGTCAAATAAAAGACAAATATACACATTTAACCATTAAAACAATTTTTTCATTTTCATATAAATTACATTACATTACAGGCATTTAGCAGACGCTTTTATCCAAAGTGAGTTACAATAAGTGCATTCAACATAGGTAGGCAAGGGAACTACTGGTCACAAATAAAAGTCCATATTGCTGCATATAGCAGTTGTGTTTTGTTTAATATATATCAATTTGCTGCTGCAACAACACAGTTTCCCCACAAGGATTAAAGGTAGTTAGTTATTATATTAACAAAGTCCATCCTTAATTACATCTGCAGGACTGCTTTTAGATGCACCTCCGTCATCCACCATCTCAGGCTGCGTAGACAGTTTGCTGCATCATTAGCAAGCCGGTTAGCTAACGCTAGTAATCAGTGTCAACCTGAACGGTTATCTATTTCACAGCATGCGTGCGTGCACACACCAACAGGTCACTTGTAATTCAAAAGGTAAACATTTATTGCTAATGATAGTTCCTTCACTTTGTTATTTCTTTTTTGAATTAAGAGAATTGAATATCGATTGACTACAACCCACACCCACACACCCCCACCCCCCCACACCCCCACTTACAGGCTGTTCGCAAACCAGGTGTGTGTGGAGGGAGAAGTAGTGTGTGCAGGTCTCAGCATTTGAGTCGACCAGGACTGGCTCTGTGTTGGCCGAGCCCAAGGCAGGAGGCCTACAGAAACAAAGAGTCAAAGCAGAAATGGATATTTCAAATCAATACACATTATTAGTGTTCTGAAAAAACCTGCTCGCAAATTTTACTTTTTTGGAAAGTGGCTGACAACTGACATCATCATCCAACATGTTGAAAATAAAAAAAATAAATTAAAAAAAATAGAATAAAATAAACAGATGCACTGATTTTTTTTCTAATTCTAATGTGTTGTCATGTGTATGTAATTTGATGGATGTTTCTACCCAAAGCTACAGTCCTAACAGTACAGTGAGTGCACAGAGTTTTTGTAGTTTTTTTTTTGGCAATCTGACTAGTGAGCTGGATTGAATCCATCCCACTTGAAGTTGACAGAAATGTATCTCTATTTAATATAAAAATAGAATATCACCAGATACTGTACATACATTTAGTACTCTGCTTAGAGATATAGTTCTACTAATAACATCTTTAATCAGGATATCTGCAGGTTTCAGAAAGCCTTTTAAAACCTTTTTAATCCACATGGAATTGAGTTTTTTTTAATGATTTCATACTGCACATATTTCATTTTCACATTGTACATATTTTTTATTAGTTTTTTCTTTAGCCCTATTTACACCAGACTAATACTACCTGGGGACGTCCAGTGACTTGTAATAATTGCTGAGATCACTGGCAATTTTAATCCTGTCAATCTGTCACGTCTGATTTGTAAAGTAAAAATTTCAGTGCATTATATCTTGGTGAAGACAGAGGTCACCTTATAATACTAATCCTATGTGAATCAACTTTTTTATTTTTATTTTTTATTTTTTTAAATCACTTTTTGGCCTGCAATTTATTTTTCTTATTCTAGATGCATGATTTCTATCTTCCTCCGGGCATGAAAAATGGAGGCAGTAGTAGAATGCATTGAGGGAGGTTCAACTTTTTAGCTTCGCTAAATCAGTAAGTGACAAATTGTAAAATCTTTACCTCATACATTTGTATCCAGGCCATGGGGGATTTGAGGCAATTTCATTATGGTGGGAAAATGCTTTTCACAAAGTGCAGAAGTTTGCTGATTTATTAATGAGACGAGGTGCACACATATAACTAGTCCTTTGTGCATAGAGCTTTTGTCTCAGTAAATTCTACTGTTACTACTGCTGTTATCGTGCTATTATGTTGTAATGCTCACTTTTTTCAGTCATACATTTCTACGCAACATGTTGTGCTGAAACTGTCAGTTGTGTTATGTTTAATAACTCTATGCTCTATCCTTAATTATACTGCATTTTCCTTTGCTGTATCCTATCCTATCAATTTGCTGGTGCAACAACACAGTTTCCCCACAAGGATTAAAGGTAGTTTAGTTATTATATTAACAAAGTCCTTCCATCTTTAAGTACATCTGCATGACTGCCTTTAGATGCACCTCCGTCATCCACCATCTCAGGCTGCGTAGACAGTTTGCTGCATCATTAGCGAGCTGGTTAGCTAGCGCTAGTAATCAGTAACAACCTGAATAGTTATATATGTCACAGCATCGCACGGGCATGCACACACACCAACAAGTCACTTGTAATACAAAAGGTATACAAACATTAATTGCTAATGACAGTTCCTTCACTCTCAGTTATTTCTTTTTCAAAATAAGAGAATGTTGTGTGTGATGCTGGACGAGAGGAGTACCTGCAGATGAAGTGGATGACGCTGCTGTGTTTGAGGGCGGGGTTGGCAGGGCAGGGATCTCCTCCCTCATAGGTCAGCTCCAGCACATGATCCTTGTATGACAGCTTCCTGCTCACCTGACCACCGCTCGTCGTGTTGCTCCTGTCCTTAATACACACACCTACAACACATGCACACAAAAAAGCAATGCCATAACTGCACTCGTTATTAGGGATGTGCAAAAGTCTGTTTTTTTTCATGGTCGACTAGCCGGTGGGGGGCCTGAAGACCAAAACTCTGTCTTAACACCCCTTTTTTAGGGGCTTGGTCTTGGCCGCTATTGGATGTTGTGTAATTATGTGTAGAAATATGTCAATCTATTAATTTTTAATTTATTTTTACCCTACCACGTCAAACTATTTAAGGCATTTCACCTTTCTATACTTTGATTAACTAGATTTCGAAGGGTATAGTACAGAGCAGATTTGCAGATAGATCTACGTCTCTGTTCATCAAGAAATATTATTTTTGCATTTGGAAAGAAATGTACACTTATTATTGCTTAATTTGGTCTTGAATGAGACTTGATTTGTTCTGAACTCAAGTCTTGACTTGATCCCCTTTGGACCTCGTCTTGCCTCGAACTCGACGGGACCATGTCAAAACCAAAACCATGACCATTACAAAACTCAACAAAGGTATTCTCTCAATAATAGTCAATAATTTGATCCGCACTGGAATTTCTGGTGTTCCATTATATGTTCGATGTTGTGCTCTAAGCTGCAGATGACAAACAGTGGTGACATGTCCTGGTTGTTACATCAACCATTTGGAGCATGGAGACTAATCAGTAACTAGGAGTGGAGGGACATTTAATGAAATTGTTCCCGTCATTAGCCATTACTGTAAGGTAGTCCTATTTAATCCTAGATTAAAATCACTGCTTTTCTAGTAAAGAAATACAGGAATTTCAGAGGGGAAAAAAGGAAAATTTGGCTTTTTGATGTTGCTTTGGTGTTTCAGTGAGGCCTCTTAATACCTATCAGCATTTAGGTGATTGAGACCTTATATATTCCGTTTTCCTCAATAGTCCATTGGCTATTTCTGACAGTAACACTGACCAATGACGTCTGCACAAAAAGTTTAGAAAAGCGTTATTCCCCAAAGATGACATCGGTGGTGCCGCTGCCAAACCTGGCATAAAAGGATTAAAATGCAGCATGATAGAATAAAAAATATCATAATGGCTGTGTCTGCCACCCTGCTACTCTCCATGCAAACTTCACTGCTGATTATAAGTAAATTGTTCAAACTCATGCAAGATAAGTCTATTTTAGCCTTGCTGCCGTCCCAAGGCCTAATCCCAATTCACCCCTTGGCCCTATCACTTAGCCCTTCCCCTCCATTTTGCGCGTTCATGTGTAGGGGTAGGGTGTCCCGATTCTTGTTGGGATTGAGGGGTAGGGTGAAGTGCTAGGGCTACATGACCCTCCAAACGGAGATTTTTCAGGGGCACACTACAAACCGAGGGTTAGGAGAAATCTCCCAGAATGACCTGCGAATCAACTGGAAGATCACGGCTAACGCTACACTACCATCCAACGTGAACCACAAATGTAGTATTTTCTTTGTTAGTAAAGATTTAAAAAATATTCTAACCGTGGTATTATCTTACTTTAATGTCGTTTCAATGTATTATAGACCTTATCTTTATAACAAGCATAAAATATGCTAGTATGCCGATGTCTCTACCTCGCTAGTTAACGTTACAACATTGTTTTTAGGCTTATTTGTGCAAGACAGTACCGCGAGCGTCCATGGCTTTTCTATTTCCATCAGATGAATGGCAAATGTCCGATAAACTTGTCGCATCTGTTTACGTAAACGTCATCAATGATGTATCAGGGTCTTGAAGGGTTGTCCCATTTCATAGGGGGAGATTTCAACCATGACCCCTTGTAACTCTGTTCCGAGGGCCAAGCCGAAGGGCAAGGGGCCTCGAAAACGAGTCGTAGGGGTGAAAATGAGAAATGGGATTCGGCCTGACAAGTGTCTGAGTATATGAACATCGGACAGATTGGACCGATGGGCATACGTACTGGTTCCGGGGCTGCATTCCACATTGGCCACTTCTCCACAGATGTTGAGGCGGAACATCTTCCTCTGGTCTTTATAGTCGTAGATGGTGTAACCTCCCTCCTTGGCCAGGGAGTTCAGGTCAAATAGATGCCCTGGGGGTGGGGTGGTGGTAGTGGGGATGGGGCAATAAGACACACCTTTAATATACTATAGAGGCAATAAGACACACCTTTAATGCACTATAGAGGCAAACAGCAAAGGTGTGGGGCTAAAAAAAAAAATACCACAATACTAATGTCATTCATACACACTTGTTCTCCCTTGCTGTAGGGGAGTACCCGGATTATGAGTGTGTGCGTGTCTGCAAATGCTTCTACACATGTATGTGTCTTTGTGTGTTCGCTTGTGTGTGTGTGTTCACATGTGTATCTGTATGGACAAAATACATACTTATTACTGACGCATGTGTGTGTCTGTATGCGAGTTTGACCAGTGACAGGCGTGCATCTACATGTATGTGTGTCTGACCTGTCACAGGGTTGCTGACTCTGCAGTTGTCGTGCTGGCTGCTGTTGAGAGGGCAGGCGGCAGCGGTCAACCACAGGAAGGTGTACACACACTCCTCGATGGCTGAGATCAGGGTGGGCCGTGAGTCCTGGAGACACACACACACAGATCTGTGTATATAAACTGTACGTATGTGTTTGAACCGATGCAAGTACTACTACTGCAAGTAGTACTACAGCCTCTCCCTTTTTTTATTTGGTGACAGACTAAAAAACACCTAATTCAGACTATGCCAATAGATGAAAACAGCTTAACTTACTCTGTACAGACTGTTCTATATGTTAACCTATTTAGTGTAAAGTGTTTTAATCTGTAAAACCTTTCTGAGTAATCCATTTTGATCTGTCAACCTTTTCTGAATAAGGTGAGTAAGCTTTTTTTTTTGAAAAAAAATCTGTTCACCTTTTTAGATGAAGGTTCAACCAATATGGGTTTCTCGAGGTGAATACAGACACTAATATGTCTGTAGGCTGATATTTAATATAATAAAATATCACTGTTTTAATACCCCCCAAAAATAAAAGCCTCTGAAACAGCATTAAGACCATGGGATAATAAAATAAAAAAGTGAGGCAGGTTTCATTGCAGGTTTTACAGACTGACACCTCTGAAGCTGTTGAGAATAAAACAATTGCAGGGCTAATATCGGTGTATATATATATATATATATCTGTCCAACCCTACTACAGATACTATGATTTATGTACCACCAATACAGAAAAATTGTATTTCTCACCACTTTGTCTTTGTCGCACTGGAAGCGGATGATGGTGCTCCTCTTCCTGCTCCCTCCAGGACAGTCCTGGCCGCTGGTGTACTGCAGCTTCAGGACACCCCTATCCCAGGTAGGACCGGACTCCACCTCCCCTAGACTCACATACTCATCTCCAGCCTTCAGACAGGATGCCGCGGTTGACGGACACTTCCACGAACCTGTCACAAGACAGCGTGAGAGCAGAGAACTCATTTTATATAGCGAACAGGAAAGACAATGGCACTTTCTTAATTAAATATAATGCAACCAGCAATGCTAGAACTATATGAATGAGTATGATATGGATAACAGCATGCATGTAGGGTGTGCAAAATAACAGCAATAGTGCATACAAAGATGAAGAAATGAATGAAAAAAGATAAAGAAATGAATGAAAATATGTACAATAAAAATAAAAAATAAAAATATATAAATAAAGATATATGCAATACATAACAGAATATAACAAAATATCAGAATATGAAGAAAAATATATGTGCTCACAGTACTGATGAAAGGTGCTTTGGATAAAAGTGTCTGGAAGATACAGTCATGAACCCCTTGTGCAGTTATAGAACTTTTAGTTTTTACCATGCAGTCATATTTAATCAAATTAATCCTGAAATAAAGGATCTATATTAATCCCATATGTTCTTTTAGAGGACATTGTGCATATATAATGAAAATAGTTTAAAGGGAATTAGTGCATTGCAGTAGTTAAATCAAGCAGGTAAGTAGAATCAGGTGGGTAAATAATTAAGGTCAGATCTTTGGGGAGAAGTTTGTGTGTCACTCCCATAAATACAGGTGAGAAAACTGGTCAGTTTGGTGTTACCATGCAGGTGGAAGAAGGACCTCAGGAAGAGAGGAGTGAGTGAGCATCAATCTAGAGAAGGTTAGAACATCTGACTAAAAGTGGACGTCCATAAAATATCACCAAGAGCGACAAGAAAAATTGTGGCTATGGGTGAAAATACAACCCGCAAATAACATCCAGAGATCTACAAGCTTCCATTGCTGCTGTGAAAGTAGCGACAGTGGGAGATATTTAGGCATGATATTCAACCAGGACATCATTTAAAAAAAATGTTTTTTGGTTTTGATCTTTGATCTTTCTTCTTGTCCCTGCCTCTTACCTTCTCCTCTCCAGGTCAATTAATCTGGAGATCTGTTAAATGTTTTGAGATGAAAACAGGGAAACACACAAGTGCACAGACACTGACCTCCCTGCTGCACCAGGGACCTACAGACGTTGACGTAGAAGGCGTTTCTTGGTCTCGCCAGTGGAGGGCTCCACCTCCCAGTTTCGAGTTTCTATGGCCAGGGGGGACAGGTCGTAAGAGTGGCCCTGGCCGTCACTGAGGACAGAGGACACACACACACAAAGAATAAGAAAATCTAATGTGTGTTCAAGGCAGGTGTGTGCGGTCTCAGGGTTAACAAACTGTTCCTGATAATAATATAACTGAACTGCTGTTAATGCGATAACTGAACTGATATATAAAAATGGAACTATTGATGTAATATATTAATATATATAAATATATTATATATATTTGAACTGGAATATAAATTAACTGTTGCTCTTAACTGAATGTTTGTGGATGATAATAATAACTGAACAGTTGCCATTAATAATGTAAGTAAACTGTTGCTGTTAATATGACAACTGAAATGATGCTAATATGATAACTCAACTATTATCTACCTGAGCTGTTGTATAATAAGATAATTGAATTGTTGCTGTTGAAATTCTGACTGAACTGTTGATAATATGCTAATATTATCAGCTAATAAGATAACTGAACTGTTGTTTTTACTGTGATAACTGATATGTAAACATGCAAACTAAACCATTGCTGATAATAACTCGATAACCGAACTGAATATTTTATTATGGCTGAACTATTCATTCATATTGCAATGTTAATGTTGATAATATAGCTGATTTGTTCCTGTTAATAACAATTGAACTGTTGCTGTTCATAACTGTACTGTAACAGTTATGATATCAAATGAACTGTTGCTGATTATAATACGACAACTGAGCTGTTACTTATAATATAGAGCTGAACTGAACAGCAGTTAACTAAACTGCTGCTGATATCATGATAACTGAACTTCTGCTATTAATATAACTGAACTGTTGTCAATAATAACAACTGATAACTGAAATAATGTGATAACTGAACTGTTGATATGACTGAACTGTTGCTGATAATATTATAACATATAAGTATAATACTGCTGATAAGACAATTCAACTGCTGCTGTTAATGATACGATACCTGAACTGTTGCGGTTAATGATATATTAACTGAACTGTTACTAATAATGATAGCTATTCTGTTGCTGTGAACAATAATTTAACTTTTGTTGTTAATAACATGAAAACTGTTGCTAATATAATTTATTTATTCACAATATTTAAACAAATCTAGGGACTATCTCCAAGCCATGTTGTGTCATGCTAACACCTGGTTAAGATATCGATCAAGAAGGAGCAACAGGATGAGGAAAGGGAGCAGAGAGAGGAGAAAGAAAAGGGTGTAAGAAAGGAGGAAGAGGGTTTCCCCCTCTGTAGAGGAAGTGGAAGATGTAGAAGAGGTGGAGGAGGAGTGTTACTTGTAGGAGCAGCTGGTGGTTTTGACTGGGATGCAGGCCAGGGCGGTGCGCCAGCTGAACAGGTAGACGCAGTCTGGGGTCTCCTTAATGAACTCTGGAGTCCCCTAGAGGCGGGAGGAAGCACACCATCAGTTTAGAGCTGGAATGTCCCTTGCTGTTATTCAGTGACATTTTTCCATTAACCAAATATCCGAGGGCAACAAGCAGGCAGAGTGTGTTCTACGGGGTAGGAAAAACTTTAATAATAAGCTTTTTCACCATCAGGTATTGAGGTTTACATGACAACTGCAACAATAGCCATAAGCCTTACTAGCTCCTGACCAATCAGACAACAAGAAGAGATCTGTGTCGTAGTGTCCTACTGCAAGGATGATGGAAAGTGTTGGCAGAGGTTAAAGCTATGGAGTCAGTTAACTCTCATAAGTCACAAATGAATACAACACGATTCACAAATATATTTTGCGATTTATATATAAATGTCTCTGTTCACAAATATATTTTTCAATGCACACACAAATGTGTATCATTTCATATAAATGTAAAATAAATAAATAAATAAATTATATATATATATATATATATATAAATGACAGAAGGTTCACAAATAAATCAGTGTTCACAAATGTCTGTTTCCGATGCACACACAAATACGTCTTGTTTTATATAAATGTAAAAGAAATCCACAAATATACTTAGTTAAAAACAGCTGCAGTGTTCATCTAAAACATATTTAAATGTTGTTACATTTATATACAGATTGTCAAATCTGCGTTTAGAAACCTAGAGTTTAGAGTTGTGAACCTCGTTACATTTGTGTGTGGATTTTTGAGAGTTTCCTGACATGGTTAGATTCACAAATGCATTTTTTCTAAAGGGCCTTTCTCTGTAGCCTTATGATCGTCCGATTTTGCTAACAATGTGTTATTTACACAGCTAGAAAAGTTAGCTAGGTAATATTTGAACCATGTTAGGCCATTTCGCACTAGCACCCCAAAACAATCTCAATCCGAAACAAAGTATATTTGTGGATTTGTTTTACATTTATATAAAACAAGACTTATTTGTGTGTGCATCAGAAAAAGACATTTGTGAACACTAATTTATTTGTGAACCTTCAGTCATATATATATATATATATATTTACATTTATATGAAATGATACACATTTGTGTGTGCATTGAAAAATATATTTGTTAACAGAGACATTTATATATAAATCGCAAAATACATTTGTGAATCGTGTTGTATTCATTTGTGACTTATGAGAGTTAACTGACTCCATATAAATCATTACAAATCTGGACATGGAACTTGTCATGCCATACAGTCATGATTGAAAGTTTGACGTTTAACCCTTATAGAAATCTTGCTTTAATCAAAATTGACCAATAATGACCACATCCAAGCATGACTACATTGCACAACAATATTTTATAATTCATGCTATGTAGATGCTAACTAATGAACAGTGCACCACTGTCACTATCAGCTGCACTTCCAGCAGGCTAAACACTTAAATTAAGGGACCAGGCTAATGTTACGTACACCGACTTTTATTTCACATTTTTCTTCAAAATGCTAGTACATTTAGTTTTGGTTTTGTCTTGCTTGGTATGTTCTAGGATTGACTGACTGAGTGGTATCACATACAAGCAGCTATTTCAAATTTTCTATGCTACAAATGAAAGGCTAAAATTCTTGCTGAATCTGGTTGGTGTTGGAATCTATAGAAACACTATAGGTCACACTCAACGGTGGGACCAAATTAAGATTAAGACAAGTGAGGCAAACTGTGGGACCAGTTGCTCTCTCTCTCGGTGTGTGTGTGTTAGAAACTCACAGGATGCATGTCAGGGTGGCAGGAGAAGTGAATCTCCGTGGATCTTTGGTAGATCTTGTGACAAATCTCTCCATTGGTGTAGTTTAGGATGAGCTGGTCACCCACGTAGCTCAGAATCTGGTTGGCCATACCTGCACGCACACACGCATACAAAACATAGATCATAGTCACACATACACAGAAATTTAAAGCCCACTCCAAAACTCTGCTTTTACTATTTATAGGTATGTGTTTCAGTAAAGTGAACATTTTGTGTTTTACTTCATAAAATATTGCCAACATTTCTCCAAAATTCCAAATAAAAATATTGCCATTTAGAGCATTTCTTTGCAAAAAATGACAACTGGTCAAAATAACAGAAAAGATGCAGTGTTTTCAGACCTTGAATAATGCAAAGAAAACAAGTTCATATTCATTTTTAACTTAAGGAAGAGTTCAGAAATCAATATTTGGTGGAATAACCCTGATTTTCAATCACAGTTTTCATGCATCTAGGCATGCTCTCCACCAGCTCAGGCAGCTGAGGAAATTTAAAGTCTCCCGGAGGATCCTTCAGTCCTTCTACTCTGGAGCTGTAGAGAGCATCCTGACAGGAAGCATCACTGCCTGGTTTGACAACAGCTCCACTCAGGACAGGAAGGCTCTGCAGAGTAGTGCGTTCGGCTGCACTCCCCACCCTGCAGGACTTATACACCAGGAGGTGCAGAACCAGAGCCTGTAGGATCATGAAGGATCCTCACCACCCCAACAACGGACTGTTTCAGCTGCTGTGGTCAGGAAAGCGCCTCCGTAGTCACGCTGCCTAAAACAGAGAGACTGAGACAGAGTTTCTTTCCTCAGGCCATCAGGACTGTGAACTCTGACCTCACCAGGGCCCCCACCAAGACCCACACACTGCCCCTTTTATACACACACAGACACACTCACACACACTTAGGTAATGACTACACATAATATATAGTATATTACATTCATACGATTTCCCTTACCTCTATATTTTCATTTCCAAAGTGCTCTTACTGTATACATTGTGTTGTTTTTTTTATATAAGAGCTCTTACTGTAATACTGAATATTGTGGTGTTTTTTTTTTTTACTGTAAATACTGTGTACTATTGCCCTTTTGCACATTCCCATTGAGCATTGCCACTTTACACCCCTGTGTGTGTATGTGACAAATAAAGTTCTTGAATCTTGAAACCAGTGTTTCACATTGCTCTTGGGTGAATTTATGCCACTCCTGTTACAAAAATTCAAGCAGCTCAGCTTTGTTTGATGGCTTGTGACCATCCATCTTCCTCTTGATCACATTCCAGAGGTTTTCAATGGGGTTCAGGTCTGGAGATTGTGCTGGCTATGACAGGGTCTTGATCTGGTGGTTGTCCATCCACACCTTGATTGACCATGGAGCATTGTCCTGCTGGAAAAAACAATCCTCAGAGTTGGGGAACATTGTCAGAGCAAAAGGAAGAAGGACGTTTTCTTCCAGGACAACCTTGTACGTGGCTTGAATCATGCGTCCTTCACAAAGAAATAATCTGTACGATTCCAGCCTTGCTGAAGCACCCCCAGATCATCACCGATACTCACCAAATTTCACAGTGGGTGTGAGATACTGTGGCTTGTAGGCCTCTCCAGGTCTCTGTCTAACCATTAGACAACCAGGTGTTGGGCAAAGCTGAAAATTGGATTCATCAGAGAAGATGACCTTACTCCAGTAAGGTCCTCTACAGTCCAATCCTTATGGTCTTTTGCAAACCTCAGTCTGGCTCTTCTTTGCTTCTCATTGATGAAGGGCTTTTTTCTAGCTTTGCACAACTTCAGCCCTGCCCATAGGAGCCTGTTTCGAACCGTCCTCGCCGTACACTTCACCCCAGCTGCCGTTTGCCATTCTTTTTGTAGGTCACTTGGTTGTTGAGTGACATTCGAATGAGTTGGCGGTCATCCCGGTCAGTGGAGAGTCATTTCTCCCTCTGCCGGTCTGTAGCTTTGTTGTCCCCAATGTCTGCTGCTTGACCTTGTTCTTATGAACCGCCATCTTTGAAATTTTAAGGATGGAAGCAACCTGACGCTCACTGTATCCCTCTGCCAGTAAAGCCATAATTGAACCCTTCTTTTCCTCACAAACAATTTTTCTTTTCAACTCTTTTGGCATGGTCAATAATTCTTTTTTGATTACAATTACTTTTCGGGTACTACTAGCACTGTATTTGCCATCCAGCTGGTCCTATTGCAAGAGGACAGTGATGACCACAGCAGTGTTTTTTTTATACTTTTCCCCGTTAAATAAGATTTGGTTCAGGTGATCAGCCAATCAGTACCTCATTAAGTAGAATGAGGTGTGCCTGTGTTGGAACACAGGCACAACTCATGTCAGTAATTTATAGAATAAAACAAAAATGTTAATTTTACTCAAACACATACCTATTAATAGTAAAACCAGAGAAACTGATAATTTGGAGTGGTCTCTTAATTTTTTCCACAGCTGTATACCACATTACAGAGCACATACAATGGGAAAGAGGCTGATAGCGGAGCCTAAATCAGCATGCCAGACACTAGTGTCTGAGATCATCCTTTCACTTCTTCATTACAACTTATTTTTATGCTAACCAGAAGGGGCTGGTATCTCTGTGTACTGAGGTGTCTAAAAGCATGTAACATTTTTATTGGGCCATTTTGCCATGTCTGAAATGTTTGTTCTAGTAACCGTTATAAGCTAGCTGATGACTATAAGTTACTGCTCCCGATGCTGCTAGCTTTCACATTCTTCCACATTGTTTGTGGAAGCGTTTGGTTAGCTTATAGAAGATTCATTTCAAGTTTCCTGGTTTCCTAATAAGTGAAAATAATAATAATAATAATAATAATAATAATAATAATAATAATCTACGGGACGAACAACTTTGGTTTGGATTTTGCTGTTTATGTTCTCATCACTAGGACAACAACTCCCCAAAAACTCACTGTATTCCTTTAAGTTGCAGTAGTAAGCGGTTATTGGTGATTTGATTTTTTCATTATATTTTCATGTTCCCAGATGCTCCCAGCATGCAACTACTACGTGGCTAGTTTTTCCAATTGGTTTTCTAAATCCACTACCTGCAATCCTCTGGGTGCTCCCCTCCACCTGGCAGGAGGAGACAAGTTCGCTTCCGGTGTCTTTGTGGGTGCAGACGCCTCGCTGGAGCCCTCCGCAGACCGACAGGTGGTAGATGTACTTTCCACTCCGAATGGGGTAATCTTTACCCTTCAGGGAGCTCAGGTCAAACTTGTAGCCGCTCCGGGGGTCTTGAACCCAGCACTCGTCTCCTGGGAGGACAATTTGGAAAATGACCAGACACTCACAGACGCTAGGGTTAGACTGATATATGGGGTTGAGATTGGGCTTTCTTTATAAATCAGATATGTCCTGTCAGTGTCATCCATCTCTGCTATGATGGATATGAAGCAGTTTGTTTGATTATTTTATATTGTAGAATTTATCAATACTACACTGATATGCATGCAGATGTATTGTTATTATCATTACTGTATTATTATCTTTGTGGGTTTTGAATTTTAGTGTCCTTTTATTTTGTTTTCTTTTCTTTTTGTTTTCAAATTTTTAAGCATGAAAATGGTCAAATTTAAAGATGTTGAAAATCGCCGCAAAATATTCAGATATTAATATATATTATAGCTATTAGAACATTGAGTTATTGGCAGCGTCAATCCGAAACACATAATGGTCGAACCCTAGTAATCACTCTCTCACATATACAAGCCATACATGCAGGCGCAAAGTTTTTACCTTGAGATTTCCTGATAGGGCAGGCCTCAGAGGTCCTCCAGATGAAGACGTATTCACAGCCATCTTGACGGTCAAACACCGGAGAGCCCTGGAGAGAGAGAGAGAGAGAGACACACACACACACACACACACACCATAGGTTGGCTTATAACTGAATCTGAGGGGCGATAGCAGCTTACTTTACTATGCAGTTCAACTGTCTACAGTTTAAATTTGTCTTAGAGCAACTTATCTGATCAGACTGCCTGGGCTGATCATCTCATGCAATTGGTTTGGACTCAGGTCACAGACATTGTTGTAATTAGAAAAAATATTAGCAGTCCTGAGACAAGCTTTCATTCCAAGTAGCTTATTAATAAAAACAGTACAAGAGACAACAAAGCAATTCTGAGAATTCTTTGTGGTAAGAAAGTAAAAGCATGGTCTTTAAATTTCTAGGTATCTGGAAGTAAGTTGCTGCCTTAAAGACGCTACGTGTAGCATTTTTAAACATCAAAATAGAATTGTTAAAATAATTGTGGCACCTTGGTATGAAAACAAATGGGACCATGGTGGACCAGTGGTATAGTTTGTGCTAATTAGCTAGTGCAACTCACTGGGTTGTCGTCACACTGGAAGATGATGCGGGTAGAGTAGCGGGATGTGGCGCCACACTGGTCTCCATTCTGGTAGACAATGCTGATAGAGCCATCCTCTGCCACCTGTGGGCTGGACTGGACGTAGCCCAGGTTATGACTGGTGCCACCGATGCTGCCACAAGCACCCAAAGGACCCACTGGTGGGGAGAGAGGAACTAACTGAAGACACGATAGGTGCAGCAACAGAGGACTAGAACTGAGTTATGTACTAGCAGATACGTGTTTTTCAATATTTTTGAAACTGCCGATAGCCAATATGCAATAGTCATTTCCCTTCAAATGATTTCATTGGTTTTCTTTTCAAATTTTACATGCAGTTTTTACCTTGCTATTTTTTTCATGTGATTTTCACTGTACTCAGACCATGTACATATGTTGTTGGTTTGCAACTGTTATGTATGTCTTGACGCTACTAATAATAATAGTAATAGTAATAACAAAAACAACTACATGCATACTTCTGTGGAATCTGATCAAATGTCTATTTAGAATAAATGCAGGTTAAGGGGTTCCCACAGACAACCAGTGTAAAATTGATCAATTCTACAAGAAACATGTAATCAGTCAAACTGCATCATATCCATCATATCAGAGATGGATGACACTGACGGGACTAAATATGATTTTCATTAAAAGGTCAAAATTGGCCCCATATGTCAGTCTAACCCTAATATGTATGCGTGTACACAAGCATACTGACCAGGACAACCCTGCACAGACGGGAGGGGTCTGCAGACGTTTATGTAGAAGCGCCGTGACTTGGCCTGATCTGCCATGTCTATGGCAACCCAGGGGCTGTCCTCCCCATCTCTGGTCAGGTGACTCAGGTCGTACTCGTTACCGTGGGAATCTGAACACAAAATAAAAATGTATATTCATACACACAGGAAAAGGAGGGTTCTTCAAGGGTTCTTTGATGATGGTAGTGTTTCTATGCAGACCTGCAATGCCTCAAAGAACCCTCTGGTTTGTTAAAGCTGCAATGTGCAATTTTACACACACACACTGGCGCCCCCAAATGGCAGCGAGAGGTAACTGAATTTTCACTTGAAAACCCAGAAATTCTCTTGTACAGCCCAACACATTAATTTAGATTGGAAATAAGGCAATATTTCTTCATGAAAATGTAAATTCTCTTGACAATTTCAGAAAAATTGAAAGAAAAGGGTTTCATACTTCTATTTAAAATAGAAATATAAAATTTGAGTTTTGATTTATTTATTTATTTATTTAAATTTACTGTGGGTTAAAGAAAATACCATGAGGAAATGGATTCTGCAACCAATAGTTAAGGTTTTAGTTCCACAGAGTGTGAATGGAAAACGTACTGAGATCCCATTAGAGCAGAACAGAGTCCTCTTTCAAGTGAACATACAGTGTGACTGCACAGGGAACTGAGTTCTTTTTCAGTTGGTTTACTTTTTGGTCTACTTGAAAGGAAGTGAGTTTGGTTCATTTCAACTGTGAAAACACCCAAGTGCTGAAGCCTTCCTCAGTGAAAAGAAAGCAGTGAGAGGTGATTTGGAGATCACTGCAGACCTGTACCTTCTCTCATTTCATTTTTTATCCTTCCCACACTCCTTTTAATAAAAGGATTATTTTTGTTGAGCAGTGAAGAACTGTGTCCATGGTGTACCTCTCCATGTGTGCGTTTTGTCCTTACCGATAACCTGGCAGGCGACTGGGGCAGGCATGCAGGCAAGAGCAGTGGAGAACTCAAAGAGGACATTGTGGGTGGTCTGGTTGGATGAACTCAACTCCTCTCGCACCAGTTTTAAGGAGCCGGTGTGCGAGTCCGGATCGCATACAAAACTAATGGTGAAGGTGTCCCGGGTCGCTGAGAGGAGAGACACATATGAAAGGATGGAAGAACAGAGACGAGTCAGGACATGTTCAGGTCCTTTCAGTAAAATGTTAATTTGATCAAATCTGTACATTTCAATGTGTTCCTGCTATCAACATGTCTTCACTAGGCTCAGACATGGGCTCAGACCATGTCTTCACCATGTCTTCTTGAGATATGGGGTGATTTCTATTAAAAATCAGATATTGGCCAGTCAGTGGAGGTTCCTCCCTGACCAGTTTTCCTCAACACAGTATCTGCAGGTTTCAGAAAGCCAAACTGCAGGTAGCATTTTTAAATGCAATTGAATTGAAAACCAATTTAACAAGCAAAATAAAGAAACAAAGCTGCAATCTGTATTTCTGACTGAATATAGTTAATGAAGGTTGTGAAAGTATAAATGGGCAGTATGGTGAAAAAAGTCCACCTCTAATAAGTGGGTTTGAGACATTTTAATACTTTTAAAAGGTCTTAATTTTAAACTATTTTCAAGACTTTCAAACTGTTCAATGACCCATGGACAACAGCTTTAGGGGTGACAGTCTGTAAAATCATCCACCTTATGATGAATGTTCCTCCGTGACCACAGGTACATACATACAAAGAGTCTGGAAAACGTGCATGGCCATTTTCTTTTCTTTAAAATATTTATTTGTTTAATTGTTTCATGTTTTCTGTAATAATAATAATAGGTTTGTCTGTGTCCCAGAGTTTCCCCTACCACTGCATATGTGTGGTGGATCACCAAGCCTTAAAGAGCTACAAACCCATCGAAAAGTATTTCATTAGTCTGGGTTTCAATGGAGAGTTTTAGTGTCCCATGATGTTTCGACAAGAATCAAATTCTGGTGGAAACACTCATCTGAGAATTTTTTTTGGCATCTAAAGAATTTGAATATCAGCATTATATAGATATTAGTTATTAGGCCTCAACTCTTAACTCAACAATCCACAAAGCTGACCATTGTAAACTCCATGTTACCTGTGGGTTTGTCCAGGTTCCCCTTGTACGTGAGTGTGAGCAGGCCATCGGTGGAGTAGTGGAGGGTTTTCTGGACACCCACCGGGCTGACGGGTTGCCCATTCTCCAGCTCACAGCCGGCCACGCCATCCCCGCACTTCGCCACGTCCGAACAGATATTTACCTACAGGGTGGAGAATGGGGTTTGTTCTTCTGCACAGAGCGTTGCAGGGTGGGTGTGTGTGTGCGCGTGTATGTGTCCTACCATGAAGGTCTTGCCATTGCCCTCTGCTGAGTATCCAGTCTTGGAGGCCAGAGGCTGGAGGTTGAACTCAAAGCCAGTGTTGGGGTCCACCACAGAACAGCTCTATGAGACACACACATGAATGGCTTAAACATAAGGCAATTTGCATTTTGGAATGGCCGAGTCAGGGTCCTGACCTTAACCCTATTGAAATGTTGTAGCGTGACCTGAAGCAAGCCGTTCATGCAAGACATCCCAAAAATATCAACAAACTGAAACAGTTCTGTGAGGAGGAATGGTCCAAAATAACATCCTAACTACAGGAAATGTTTGCTTGAGGTTACTGCTGCTAAAGGAGGTTCCACTAGTTACTAAACCTCATGGTTCACATACTTTTTTCAATCCAAGCGGTTAATGTTTGAACAATGTGTTCAACACATTTTTTTTTTTTTTATCTATTTTTATAACTTAGATGAAGATCAGACCATATTTTTGGAGCTATTTATACAGGAATGCAGGTCATTCACAAACGTTTTCCTCACAACTGCAAGTTCGTGAATTTTTAAGTTGAAATTTCATATAAGAATATGCTGTCAACTCACATCGTTCTTGGTGGTCTTGATGGCGCAGGCTGCCCTAGTCTCCCACAAAAAATTGGCAGTACAGTTCTGGTACATTAGGAAGCGTGGTGCCATTGACTGCACAATAGGGAACACAAACACACAAAAAAAGCCTCTGAAACAGTATTCAGACTTTGATGGGGCAAGAAAACAAAAAAACGGAACGAAAAAAGAAAGATAATAATAATAATAATAGTGTAGTGGACTTGTATAGTGGACTGTGAGCAGCATTCACCATATGTGGCACGGCCCCTCTAAGACGGTAGGATGGTGGGAAGAGGGGCGTGCCTGTGGCTTGTTATTACAGGAAGTGTAACAGTGAATGAAGGAATTGTTTGGTGTGGAATAAATGGCACGAGTTGGTGGCCAAAGAGAATTAAGAAGTCCGGCTTTTTCCTGCGCCTCTAAAGTGGTGACCCTGACGGTTCTCGTCGAGTACGGGGACGCTGTTTTGTTTTTGTTTTTTTCCGTTTGGAGGCTTTTGTTTGGTGATGGCAAATGCAGTTTCCCTTAAGCTGCCAGAGTTCTGGGAAACCTCGGCTGCAGCATGGTTTGTGCAGGCGGAGGCACAGTTCGCGATCAGGACCAGTACAGCGGATGAGATTATGTGGTAGCAGCGCTCGGGTGTTGAGCCTCCTTCAGGCTCCCCCAGAGCAGGACAAATATAAAGCTCTGAAGGACCACTTGCTACGGGCCTATGAGCTGTCGGATGCTGAGCGGGCTTTTTGCTCCTATCCATGTACACTGGGGTGGGGGGGCCACATCGGCCTGTCCAACATCCTTGCTGCTGGGGACGAGTACCAACGCCTGCTTGCTGAGTTCCCGGATCTCACAATGCCCACCTTCTCATCAGCAGCTGCCATGCACGGGGTGGAGCACTACATCATCAACCACCGGGCCTCCAGTCTACCGTGCCTCGATCTGGCCAAGCTCGCCATCGCCAGGGAGGAGTTTGCCATCATGGAGCGCCTCGGCATCGTGCGCCGCTCCAACAGCCATGGGCCTCTCCTCCGCACATGGTCACGAAGGCTGACGGGGGTTGGCGACTTAGCAACGCCGGACCGCTACCCCATCCCACACCTCCAGGATTTCTCCGCCCACTTGGCGCGACTGTAATTTTTTCCAAAGTGGACATAGTGCGCGGATACCACCAGGTGCCGGTCCACCCGCAGGATGTGCCAAAAACAGCTGTGGTCACGCCGTTCGGTCTGTTTGAGTTTATGAGAATGCCGTTCGAATTCAAGGGGGCTGCACAGACTTTTCAGCGGCTCATGGATTCTGTGCTGCCGGATATGCCATTCCTGTTCGTTTATCTGGATGACATTCTTGTGGCCAGTACATCCGCGGCGGAGCACCGGGCCCACCTCCAGCAGCTGTTTGAGCGGCTAAGCCAGCATGGGCTCATCATCAACCCGGCCAAGTGCCGGTTTGGACTGTCGACCATTGATTTCCTCGGGCACTAGGTCACCAGTGATGGAGCGACCCACCTCCCTGACAAGGTGGACGCCGTTGGCAGGTTCCCATGCCCATGCACAGTGAAGTCCCTGCAGGAGTTCCTCGGCATGGTGAACTTTTGCAACCGGTTAATTCCCTGAGTGGCTCACCTCATGTGCCCCCTGTATGAGGCCCAGAAGGGTAAGGAGCGCAGTGGACTGGTCGGCAGAGAGAGAAAAAGGCGTTCAAGGATGCCAAGGCTGCGCTGGCCGATGCCACCAACCGCCCCGGTTGCGCTCACAACAGACGCCTCGGATTACGCTGTGGGGGCGGTGTATGAACAGTGGGTGGGCGAAGCCTGGCAGCCGCTCGCCTTTTTCAGCCGCCGGCTGCGCGGAAGTGAGAGGGGGCCGTCCATTTGGGACTGGACTACGCGGCTAAGATTAAGATTGACTTTATTTGCAACATTGCACACACACAACACATGCAGGGGAAGTGGCCGCCGACACAACACACACACGCACACACAGATGCAGGGTAAGTGTCCGAGTTGAATGAGTTACTGCATTTATCCCATCCCCGCCGATCTTCCTCCAGTACCAGCCAGGGAGCAACACCAGCGCCTGGGGACCAATTCCTAGATGTACGTCGCCATCTTTGTCAGGGACAGGACAAGATGTTGCATGTTTTTAGATGGGGTTCTTTTTTTTCTTTTTTTTTTTTTTTACAGGAGGAGACCCATGTGACACAGGGGAGAACATGCAAACTCCACACAGAAAGGCCCGGGAGATAACCCACCTGGGCACCCCAGACTCAACAGCGCCCCAGGCGGGAATCGAACCCAGGACCTTCTTGCTGTGAAGCAGCAGTGCAAGCACTGCGCCACCGTGCCCGTGCACCATGGCTATGGCTGCTGACCAGGTCACTGACACGGAGGTGCAAGCTTACCAGATGGCTGACACTGGGCTAAAGTTGAGGGATGTGGCGTTCGACAATGCGGATGCCACGCTTCTCTGTGGCGTTTCCACGGGTCGCCCCCGTTCCCACTGGCTGGCGGCAGTGGGTTTTCGACACCATCCATCGCCTTTCTCACCAAGGCGTGAAAGCGTCAACGAAGTTGGTGGGGGCAAAGTTTGTATGGCATGGCCTCAGGAAGGAGGTCAGGTGCTGGGCTGGCACCTGCGTGGCGTGCCAGCGCTCAAAGGTGCACCGCCACACCAAGGCCCCTCTGGCATCGTTCTTGGTGCCTGAGAGGTGATTTGACCATGTCAACGTGGACCTGGTGGGCCCCCTTCCTCCCTCCCGGGGTTTCACTCATCTCCTCACTATGGTGGACAGGACCACCAGGTGGCTGGAAGCTGTCCCACTGTCGTCGACCACATCTGCCAAAGTGGCCCGGGCTTTTATCGGGTCCTGGGTGGCCCGTTCGGCACGCCGTCAGATTTCACCTCCGACCGGGGCCCGCAGTTCACGTCCGAGCTGTGGGCCACAGTCGCACAGGGCCTAGGGGTGAAGCTCCACCGCACCACAGCATACCACCCACAGGCTAATGGTTTGTGTGAGCGGTTTCATTGTTCCATGAAAGCCGCTCTTTGGGCCAGCCTCACAGACAGTAGCCGGGTTTACCGGCTCCCGTGGGTCATGCTGGGCCTCCGGACTGACCCCAAGGAGGACCTCAAGTCCTCGTCGACCAAGCTGGTTTATGGTCAGCCGCTGCGGCTCCCGGGGGATTTCATCCCTAACGTCACAGCCCCCAGGTCGGCAGCCCACCAAAAGACTATGCTCCGGGGCGGCGCTTGGGAGTTTGTGCCAGTTCCCACGGCTCAACACGGCCGGCCCCAGTCTCACGTCCCTTCTAGTCTGCGGTCGGTGGGGTTTGTCTTCATCCAATGTGGGCCCCTGCAACCTCTCTACGACGGCCCATTCCACGTCCTGGAGAGTGGGGACAAACATTTTGTGGTGGATGTCGGCGGCAGGCCGGAGCATGTTTCGGTCGACCGCCTCAAGCCTGCTCACCTGGACTTGCGAGCGGCCTGTGGATCTGGCCCAGCCCCCGCGGCGTGGGCACCCCCGAGCCAAACCCCCACCCTCACCTCCTACCCGGCCCCCACGCCATCGCAAAGTCCCCAGGTTTCCTCCTGTGAGCCCCCCGGCCCCATCAAAGCGGTGATTTTTTTTATATGGTGAATTCTGGGGGGGCGTGTGTAGTGGACTTGTGTAGTGGACTGTGAGCAGCATTCACCATTGTGGCACGGGCCCTTTAAGACGGTAGGAGGGTGGGAAGAGGGGCATGCCTGTGGCTTGTTATTACAGGAAGTGTAACAGTGAATGAAGGAATTGTTTGGTGTGGAATAAACGGCATGAGTTGGTGGCCAAAGAGAATTAAGAAGTCCGGCTTTTTCCTGCGCCTCTAAAATAGTAATGATAGTAATAACAACAACAACAACAACAACAACAACAACATATTCATGCATAATTGTGTGGAAACAAAAAAATGTGCCATTAGAATTAATTCAGGTTAAGGGTTTCCCATAGGCAACCAGCGTAGTGTCATTCAATGATACAATAACTGTAATCAATCATATTAATAAATATTCATATTTAATAAAAGTTTAATATGGTCAACTGATATATCAGTCTAACGTTGCTGTCCCACATTTTGTTGGGAAAAAACCCCTGCTGATTCTCGGTTCTCCGTAGCACACTGTTGCCCATGGCAGATCTAAAGCATACGGACTCACCACAGTTCCCCTAGAGCAGACCAGATGGATGCGTGTTGTGTAGGTGAGCTGCAAGCTATCTGACTGGCAGGCAGAGCCATCCGTCAACTCCAGCAGCAGACGGTCCCGCCCCTCAATGATTGGCCCCCGTTTGGCGATGCCCATGTTGCTGACTGACACAGTTTCGGCCAGAGAGCCCTGAGGACGGAGGGAAAACACGGTTTCTAAATTTCATATCAAATACCATATGTCGTAAATATGGTACATTTGCAATTGTGATTTAGTTATTAAGTTAAAGTCCTTTTCATGTGGTGTTTCCGTTATTTTGTCCAGCACCTATACTACTTCCCATTTCTCTAGCTTTTACATACCTGCTGGAATGTGTACTTCATCTGGCAGACAGACGCCTGGCGGTCGCACCCCTTTACAGCGTTGATAGGCCGACATACATTGATATAGTATTTCATGCGGTTGTGGGAGTCGGATAGATCCATGGTCTGCCAGTTCTTACTGGAGCTGGTCCGAGATAGGCTGGAGGCAGAGAAAAAAGAGAGAGCGAGGATGAGGGCAGGAGATTTAAAATGGGGGAGAGAGAATTGACAAGTGGAGAGAGAGACAGCAAGATACAGTCATGCTTGAAGGTTTGTGAACCTTACAGTGGGTATAGTAGTCGTTATTTCATATATTATGGAAATAAAACCTTAAGTCCTTATCTAAGCCATGAATCTTAATGAAGATATCCCAAATAAAGAACATGCACAAATAAATCATATTGTTTACTTAAAAACTCAGATATGCGCAATGTGAACTCCTTCAAATCAATAACTTGTGGCAGGTGTGGTTGAGTGTTACCTGGACAGGTCATACTGGTCCAGAGTGTCGGGGTCTGTCACCAAACACTCATGAGGCCTCTCAGGACACACATAGGATGTATACCAGCGGAAGTTATACGTGTAATTGTCCTCAACCTGCATTCACACAGTTAAAATAAGCAGAGATGAAACCTAAATGCAATGTTCCAATTTTCATGAGGAAACATATTAAAAACTTTTCAAGAACAAGATGGAATGTAAGCATGGAAGTAAAATTAAATATGGGAGATATGAAAATATACAAATCAATGAAACATATGCAGTGAAAAAGAAGAAATGTATAAAATATAAATATATCAAGATATATACAATATATTCAGGGATGGAGGGAACAATGAATTCAAATTGTATCAGGAAATTCTACAGGACAACATCAGGGTAATAGATGACTTAGATGAATGTCAGACCATATTTTAGGATCCATTTACACAGGAATGCATGTAATTCAAAAGGGTTCACAAGCTTTTTCTCGCAACTGTATGTGAACTTACAACTTGTAGACATGACGTGCAAAATGTGCATTGTATTCACATTAACACTACAGAAAGCCATATCAGTGTATAAAACTGGTTTATGCATACAGACCTGCATTGTACTATTTATTTGATCAAATACATACAGTTCTTTGTACAGACTTTTGGACTCCACTGTATATTTAATGATGATATGTAAAGAAAATTCAGACAGACATTACTAAGGTGGGAGAGGGGGAAGAGTGGAAGAGTTCACCTGGAATTCAGGTTTTCCAGCCCCAGCGTCTCGGTCGCAGAGGAAGGAGATGAGGGTGGATCGGAGGGTGTGTTTTCTGTTGTTGTACTGGGAGCCATTAGTGTAGCTTAGCTGGATCAGACCATCGTAGTATGAAAGACGGGAGTTTGACTCGCCCAAACTCCATGAGTTAGAACTAGAGAGGGAGGAAAAATGACAACAAGGCAACAGTGGAACATATCATTCTCTGCAAATGATGCAGTCCTCCATTGTAAGTTATACAAATGTGAAAAATGCCAGCAAATAACTGAAATAGCATTTGGGGGGGAAGGGGAGTAGTTTTCAAAAAAGCGAAAATGGTGGAAAATCCATATGGCCTACAATGTTGGTCCTGGGCGGATTGCTGGATATGTGCAATCGTGTCCAATCATCCAATCATGTCATTTCAACTTTCAGTGTGTGGGTATGAAGATGATTTGACCTGTGATTGTAGCTAAACAAGAAAGTAATCATATACAAAATAATTTGATCAATAAATTGACACCACTTGTACCAGTACAGGGTCTGGCACCAACTAGCATTGCCAATCTTCTTCCCCAAGTTTACATGTGATGGATGAACGAGCGAATGAACAAACAAATCCATAATGTGTGGATATTTCACAACTCAAACCGCCTTTGGTCTGTGTTCTAAACACTTCACTCTAGCAGTCCTGATGGTTCCTGGTTAAGTAGGTTCTACAGTAAATACAGTTGTAGTGGATGCAGGAGACATCGTCTTCCTCACTCTTCCTCTCTCACGAGACAGGATGCACAACGACAAGACAAAGACTAACACATTCCCCTCCCAAGGCCTCGTGATAAGGTCAGGACCCCTGCCGAACTCGTGAGAGTCCCAAGGAACCCCCCCCTCTCATCCAAGGGGGCTCTCGCCATAAAACTGCTAAAAGTAACACTTTCCAGGGCCGGTTAGACCACGTGGCACCGGGGGTCATTGATAAGTGCCGAGTAAGTTGCACTCAACCTTATCAATGAGTGAGTTACACTAAGAGAACAAAGAAACCCTGGAATGTGCAGCAAAAATGGACTTTCTTTATATGTCTTAGTAGATTTGAATAACACATCCTGTGGCAGATGATGTACCCTACTTCCCAATGTATTATCTTGTTTAGTCAAAGCACACAGCATGCGTTATTAAGATGTTTGTTGTGCGCGCCAGTGTTTTGTGGTAAGATGGTCATGTTTGGTATCATACTGACACATTTGTGTTAAGGTGATTGGATATGTCACTTGTATCCCAAAAGGGGACAAGAAAAACCATGTTTTCAAACCTAGGTGGAAAAGCAGTTTTGGCGAATGCTAATCACTGAAACCCAGGCCATAAATCTGAATGCATGCAAATGGGGGGAACACCCATTTGCCTGATTTACTATAAAGCCCGCTGAGCCCTGGGCTCGCTCTCTTCTCTGATTCCTCTCTTCCTACCACGAGTTCTCCCACGAACTCTCTCACAAACCAAGAAACGTCCTGAAACTAAGTTTGAACCTGGCTCCAAGCTCTTCTCCAAGCTCAACTACCAGATCAGCTCTACGGTGAATATCGACAAGGCGCCTGCTCGAATTCACCCAACCTGATCCAGAAGACTAAGCAACTAAATCAGAAGCCACGCCGCTCCGCTACTCTGCTACCTGAACGACGTGTGCCAACACATCGACCCTTTCCTCTATCTTCACTGAGGTGAACTGTTGGCACGACTACCCTGACGAACCACGGCCCCGGACCGCTCTCCACATCGGCCCTCCTGAAATCGACCGGCCCCGCCCAACACGTGCGTGTGTTTACCTGGCTACTGCGACTGCGCAACGGTTACCACGGAGACGAGGACGCCGCTGACACCCTGCTAACCAGACGGTAACCAACTTTCTTGTTGATGCACGGGTGATGCCAAGGCAGTGTTGAACTGTGAAAGTGAGGTTAGAATCCACGTTTCTCTCTCTCTTTCTCCACTCTTCGCTGTCCCCTTTCCTTTGGTCCCAAGTCTCTCGGAAACGGTCAGCTGTCCTCCAAGCCATCTTGCGCTGTTGCCACGATATTACTAGTAGACGCATTACAGCTCAGGTCGTCTTGTCTGTGCCAACTGCTTTGCCATCTGTGATCCCAATATCATGTGCCATTCTTATTTGATATATCCTCTGCCACTGTTTTACTTCCTACTTTATTTGTCCGTTTTACTGCCATTATCTGTTTTAGTTTAGTATACATTTATTCATTTTATTGGTGTTTTATTTGCATAATTAATAAAATCTTTGCATTTATAAAGAACTGGTTTTTGTGTGTCATTGATATATCCTGGACATGAAGGTAGAAAATCACTGTAATCTAGAGCTCACTTCTTTTGATTATTAGACTGATATCCTTATAAAGAGACTATTCCAGTGTAAACTGGTGGTGCCCCAAGAGTGTTAATTGATAAGATATTAATTACGAAGAATAACTTCAATAGTTGTCAATTGTTAGAATTGACTAAATAGTCTCATCGTTCATAACGAAGCTCAACACACTACACAGTAATAATTATAAAGTAAATATTATATTGGCAAGAGTTGGATGAGATGAGACTCCTCTCAGGAGCCGAGGTATGGAACCATTAGGAATTGGGGAAAACCACATTAACAAATATTGGCAGTGCTGTCTAAACATTGTCCTCATCATTACATCAAGACTCACATAGATAGGACAGGAGATCCAGGTAGGAGTGAGCGATGAAAGAGATAAAAATTCCACCTGTTAACACCAACGCGCTGTGGTACGTAGGACAGTGTTGTTTTAACAAGAGAATCACTGAACAAAATACTCGTGTTGACTTAGCCACTGCAGTTAGAAAATTGGCAAGCTACTTCCTGGAATGCAAGTCCACCGTGCACAAAGCAAGAGCTGGCTTGTGCATGTGACCTCTACCATACTTCCTGGTGTATGAGGCTTATGCAGTGCTCTTGGGCCAACGGGGGCCAAAGGTATAGCATCTTAACACATAAGCAATTCACAAAGATAATTGAAATATAAACATCCTCAAAAGGTGTGTGTGTGTGTGTGTGTGTGTGTGTGTGTGTGTGTGTGTGTGTGTGTGTGTGTGTGTGTGTGTGTGTGTGTGTGTGTGTGTGTGTGTGTGTGCGCACTAGGGTCCAACCATCATTTTATTTCAAGGCTGATACCAATACAGATACAGAAAACCCACAACATTTGGAATCTGATCAATATGTTTCAATATGATTCAATTCAGATTAAGGGCATCCCATAGACTGATCAAGTGTAGTACTGATCAATTCTACAATAAAATATGTTATCAATCAAACTGCATCATAACAATCATATGAGTGGTGGATGACAGTGACTGGACCAGATCCCATTTTTAATAAAAGCACAAATCATATCAGCCCTATATATCAGCAAACCAATATATCGGTCTAACCCCAGTGTGCACGTGTGTGTGTCTTGTGTATATATTTATGTGCACATGGTTGGTTCTTACCTCTTGTCTACCTGGCAGGCTCCAGCCTTCTGAGGACACTTAGCAGCTGTAACAGAACCGCAGACGTTGATGTAGTACTCATAGACGCCGCTAGTCAGGTTGTAGAAGCCGCCGTCGGCTTTTGAGAGAGGTGACAGGTCGAAGGAAAAACCTGGATGGGAAGGAGAGGAGGAGAAGAGGAGAAAGAGGGAGACGGAATGATTTCACTCTTTTGACCATCTGCTGTCACGAGAAACACTGAAGGCTTTAGCTGTTTGTACTGGAAGAACAGCGTCCTCTTCCTGATTTTGTGCCGTAAACATTTTAATGTCTAAAAATGAATGTAGGAATGACTCCTTGATGTTAATAATTCTAACAAGTGGCACCTAAAATATTTGGATGTCTATCACGGGGTGTCCTGGTGGCTTGGTTTGCTATGGTGCATGCCAAATACCCTCAATGCCCTCGGTTCAAACCCAGTTTGGGACTACCCCATCTTTCCTGTCTCTCTCTACTGCAGGCTATCAAATGAAGGCTAAAATGCCAAAAACATGTATATTACAAAAACGAAATTCAACATCCATTTAGGGCAATTGAGGATTTGACTTTTTTGGCATGAAATTGTTCAAAATATCAACCGGCAGCTGTGATCCATTAAAATTGGTATCAGCTTTCTAAAATCCCTATCAGTCAAACAGTGTGTGTATCTCCTACCAGCCTGGGCATCCTCCACCTTGCAGTCGTCTCCCTCTGTCTTGGATAAGACGCAGGCGGCGGCGCTGTACCACTCCAACTCATACACACAACCATCAGACGAAATGCTACGAAGGACAGGAGCACTCTGGAAATCTCCTATGGGATGAGAGGATTTGGATATAAATATAATGAGAAAACTGGCAATACTGACACACTCACACTCAACCAAAACCAAAACCAAGAAGAAGAAGAATTCTCCATCCCACCTGGTTTGCACTTGAGGGTCATGATGGTTTTGATCTTCATGTTCGAATGGCACTGGTCTCCGTCAGTGTACACCAGTCTGATGTCACTTCCTGTTTGAGTCTTCTGGGGAGAGGAGAGGAAGCTGCCCAGATTGGTGGCCTTATGCTCCTTATCTGAACCGGTGAGACACAATCAAACACAAAACACACTGTGCTACACAGTATTCTCTGGTGGTGCTCTGCTGCTCAAATGAAAGAGGTCAACATAAATTAATGAATCTGGCCTGATTTTCCATGACTGTGGGGATTATGGTGGAAAACTGGTTGCATCACTGGGTTCAAATTGGGAAGTCATAAAATATCATGCAAAAAAAAGCTCACCACCTCTAGATGCCACTAAAGCTCACCAGAAGTCAGTTGCACCAGCTGAACACGCATTCAATCATTAGTCGTGGTTGTGTCCACTAAAAGTTACATTTTGAATCTAGTTAGATTGACACTAATGCTGGGTCTTTGTTTAGTTGCACCATGGAGACTTAAAGCTGCATTATGTAAAAATACAAATGTAGCCCTTCATTGTGATTTAGACTGATAAGACTGCTGTATTTTTTAAAGGTTTCCCACCCTGGAACAAAGTGGATTACTGCCTAGCTTGTCAGCAAATTCCCATGAATCCATTTCTGTGACTGAATCAAGCATGTTTGCACTGGTTTTCAGCTCAGAAAGTAGAAAGTAGTAGTACTTCAGTAGAGAATTTATCCTTCTTCCTGACTTTCCTCTGTCTACAATAACCCTCTTAAACCTCCATAATATTCGAGAAATTCTGCAGGAAAAAAAAAAAAAAGAAAAAGGAAAACCCCTGCTCTCTTCCTCTGCTAATCAGTGAAAATCCTTCTCTTCCCATTGTTCTGTATCCTTACCCACGGCGCAGATGGCGGCGTCCTCTGGGCAGCCGACAGCAGCTCCCCTCTGTATGACTTTGTGACAGACGTTGAGGTAGAAACGCCGCAAGTCCGACTCCGGAGAGTTGGCGTCCACTGCCTCCCAGTTCCCGTTGGACTCGGACTCTGCGGGACACGGGGGAGTGGGAGAGCAACATAATGAGACAGACAGAAGTGAGACAACTGAAAATAGGATAGAGAAGGCACTAGAGACAGTTAGAGTGAACTTGGGTTCAATCGTCATGGGTTCTTGAAGGCTGATAATGATACTTTTGGAGCGAACAAGCATTTCAGAATTTCCACATCTCAAGAGACCTTTTTTTGTCCTACCAGAAAAGTTTAATATTTCCCTAAGGCACTTCATTGTTAAAGGACCGATTCAGGACAGCTTAATTAGTCCGCCGAAGTATGAGTACTCGGGAGCTGGATTGGTAGATACTTAGGAATTTGAGTTTGGCAGTTTTTGTTCATATATAGAAAGAAATATTCAATATCCTTAAATGTATCCTTAATATCCAATTTTTGTGCCAAATAACTCAGAAATTCAGTGTGTTTCCCCCACAATTGTATTATTGTCAAGGTGGAAAACCCTATGAAAGAGCATTTTAACCATGGGGCACGGAAAATAGAATAACTAGAATAATAATAATAATAATACTAATGTCACATCAGAATCAATTCGGGTTAAGGGCTTCCTATACACAACCAATGTAGCATTGATCAATTCACCAATAAATATATAATCAAATATATAATAAGCATCATATCTACATTATCATAGGTGGATGACCTGACTGATTTTTGATGAAAGGTCTGTGTTGTTATTTCATCAAGTAGTTAAGCAGTGATGTTGCTGTCCTGGACCAATTTTCAAAATGTAGCTGTTCCTAGAGCTGCTGTGAAATCTGTGAATTTCCCCTAAATCGTCAGGAATCTCAAAGGTCAGCTAAATAAAATCACTATGCAGTTTGTCATCCTCAGGTGAATCCACACTGATCGCCACACAAACGGAGACTTTGATTCCTCCGAGCAAAACACATGATTACACTGAGCTGCCAATCTCACCGGGGTATTGCGTGAGGGGCGAAAGGTCATAGTGTTTGTTGCCATTGGTGACCCGACACAGTAGGTCCTCCTTCTCCTTGACACAGGCGTAGGCCGTCTGCCAATCAAAGTAATAGGTGCAGTCTGTCTCGCCTGCAAACACCGGAGTCCCTCGCCCACCATTGGCTGAAGAGAATACAGCAGAACAAAGGGGGATGAATTAACCATGGATAGAGATCAAGTTTTTCTATGATTTGGCCTGGAGGATTATTTGCTCTGATGTTGAGTACTGGAAATAAAACAGGGCAACAGAGAACATGTTGTTACCTACAAATGATGCAGTCACCCTTTGAGCCAATCAGTAAAATACAGTTTAAAAAAAGCTATAGGGGGGGGGGAAATGTTTTTCAGAAACTCCAAATGTCAGAAAATCCAATACGGCATACATTGATGGTCCTGGAGGTAAATTAGTAGAGCAAGGATCGCTGGAGATGTCACCAAATTTCATGTCATTTGTTATTTTGCCTTGTAATTGTAGTATAATTTTAAGTCAGAACACTGCGGTGAGCATCATGTTTTGACGACATCTGATCAGTGGTGTCCAAGATTCCATGTATTATGGACAAACTGATTTCATTGTGGGGTACAAAAGCACTTGAACCATCTCATGGATCACCTTCTTTAAAAGGACTATATTGCCTGGTCAGCCATATATTACTATTTTCTAAGGAAATGACTAGCATCAACTTTTCAGAACCAATTTGGTGTTTGTGACCAGTAACACTGACCAGTGACAACTGCAGAAAAAGTTTAGAAAAGTTAGAAGGAAGACAGTGGTCATGTAGCTGCCAAGTAAAACGAGGAAAGAAAGAAGTCGAGAAAGATGTCAACCAAAATTCTTAATCATAAAGGCTCTGACTAGAACCCTGGCTGCTTTCTGTTGTGTCATGTGGGGCTATGAGCATCATTTGCAGAAACTCTGGATTTTGTCTTCACTCTGTGTAGCCACCTTCTCACCTGCGTCTTTGTTGCACTCAAAGTTGATGATGGTCATTCTCTGGAAGCCTGTGGAACATCTGCTACCATCTGGGTAGATCAGAGTCAGATCTCCATCCGAATACCTACAGAGGAGTGACGAGAATGGAAGGAGGAGACCAGGAGGGAGGAAGGAGAGATGTACAATGTTGCTTGACTGACATGGTCTAATGATTCAAAGAAAAGCAATAAATCCAATATAATAATAATAATAATAATAATAATGTTACAATATTACTATAAGATTAACAGAATCAAGTTACCCAGCTTATTCCCATGAGACTATTTCCAAGCGAGGAAAGAAAAAAAACAACACACCAACAGAAAGATGGCCCAAACTGGCAGACAGACAGGCAGATGGTGCTGACAGACAGCAACAGACAGCACCAACCAATCGATTGACAGTCCCGACCAAATGTAGAATGACAGACAGCTTGGACCCACTGACCGCAGCACTAACCGACTGTCAGTAATGAATGAATGTACCGGCTGACAGTGCAGACTGACCGAGGCAACAGACTGCCGGTACCAACCGAATGATGGTCCTATCTCACCAACAACCGACAGAGCTGACTGTACCGACAGATTGAAAAGGGGGGGAGGTACCGACCGAGTGACAGGCTGGCCAGCCAATGTGAAGACAGACAAAACTAACTGATCCAGTACCAACTGACTGACTAGCCAACAAATGGTACTAGCCGATCAAACTAACTTAAGATGCTGACAGACTGAAAAAACATACGGTAACAACCGACAGTACCGGCTGACTGATGGTAGAAACTGATGAAACCGACTGACCCAGAGACCGGCCGACTAAAAGACAGAGATACAGACGGACAGTACCGTAGCGTCTGGTTCTGGTATCTGCCGGCGACCTTCTTGACGTCTCCAGAGCTCTTCAGCTGGCAGGATGATATGAAGCCTTGTTGGTCGCCACACTCCCCGGCTTTGGTCTCCCCACACACATTCAGGTAGTAGATGTAGCCTTCAGCCCCATCAGCCCCGGACTCAGCATAGTATGGTTCGTCTGTAGCTACACACACACACACACACACACACACACACACACACACACAAATATTTGGGTTTGCCGATATATTGGGCTGATATTGTCCTTTTATTGAAAATGGGACCTGGTCCAGTCAGTGTCGTCCACCAGTATTGATCTGTAGTACATTGGCTGTCAATGGGAGGCCCTTAACCTGAATTGCTTCTAATCAGACATTTTCATTGCATAGATATAAATTATCATATCATCCATCATCGTCATCGTCATCCTGGGTCTCAGTGGAGGTTTTTACTGTCCCATAAATGCTGTTTCAGAGGTTTTTCCACCCTGAAAAGAATAAAATCCCATGGGAAACACTGAATGCTTGAAAATATTAGTTCAATAGATAAAACGACACATTCAAATATAATCTACACCCACTTGTATAGCACCAGGGAGACAATTCCAGTGAGATAGTAAATTGTGACTGGATTGTGACAAAGCATGGAAGAAGCTAGGACTAGCAATGAGCTGGCAAAAACAAGGAAGGTCATTACACATGACTCATAAAATCACTTCCTTTAACTGGGCTAAAAATATGTGGGGCTGCGTGACAATATTCCTCATAGCTTAGACAGTGGACATTTTGGCCAGTCCTTACTTCTTCAAAGGGTGTGTGAGTGTTAGAGAACGTGTCCTTACAGGTGAGGGTGAGGGGTGTGAGGTCTATGGAGATGTCATGCTGATCACTGGTCAGTTTGCAGGTATGGCTCTCCACATAGTCTCTGTGACAGGCGTACTCCGTCACCCACTCCACCTCATAACGACAGTTCGCCCCCGCTGTCATCTTAGGATCGCTGCCCTGTAGACCCAGAAATCATTTCTTAGTACAGCAGAAATTTGTTTCATTTGCATGTATAAATACTGAAACACCAAGAGAAGAGAGAAGAAAAAAGAAAGACCACATTTGGTAGGTGAGAAAACAATGCACAGGCATCCTTTTCCAACATTTTCTGTAGAGAAAAATGTCCTCTTTTTTGTTTATTTAAAAAGGTGAACAGCTAGTAACGCACATTTACAAATCTGCATGTTATGTACACGTGAAGTTCATATATATTTGTTAAGTTTAAAAGTTTTTTCACAATGCACACCTAGACATTTTCATATAATATGACGCACTCTCCACATCACGCATAT
Source organism: Hoplostethus mediterraneus (assembly GCA_034670385.1). NCBI lineage: Eukaryota > Metazoa > Chordata > Actinopteri > Trachichthyiformes > Trachichthyidae > Hoplostethus > Hoplostethus mediterraneus. The sequence goes on from JAXDDW010000092.1 coordinate 119,261, forward strand.
AGCATGTAAAATCATACATTTATTCCCTTGCTTTTCCCATATTGCCTCTCATTTGTTCTATATTGCATATAGATATATATAATATATGAAAAAAATGTCTCATTTTGTACTGCACATATTTCATATTTTTGGTATGTTTTCATATTGTACATATTTCTCATGTGTTTTTTCATCTTGGTAAGTTCTACTGCAACAACTGGTTTTATTTTGCACACAAGTAATCCATACCTTTTCGTACTTTTCATTCATAAAGTCCACTTAACGTGTACTAGTGCTGAAATTGTAAGTTGTGTTATCTTTAATACCACCGCTCCCAATTTGCTATATTCTTATTTAGTGGATTAAAGATACACCAAAAATGTGTGTTCTGTAATACTTTCAAGTGGTTAATTTTCACTTTTAATGTTAGTTGCCTATACACCTAAAACATCTTACTCATGCCTACGTGGTCCACCAGTCCTACGATGACACTGACTGAGCTGCCGTTTGCTCTGATGCCCCAAAACAGATCTGGATTTCCCACCCAAATAAACTTTTATGCATTGTGTATATGGTGCTTGCCCAAACTCAGCATCTATTGCACGCCCAACCGTCCTGGTAGGGGGATCCTTCTCGGAGTAGCCCCTCCCGAGGTTTCTTCCAATTTTTCCCTAAAAGTTTTGGGAGTTTTTCCTTGTCCTCTGTTGAGGGTCAAGGCTGGGGGACGTCGTGTAGCCAATTATTGTTTCACACCTCAAAAACAAACACCTCAAAGGGCTTTCACACTGTGAAGCCCTATGAGACTGTAATGGTGATTAAGGGCTATACAAATAAATGTGATTTGATTTTGATTTGATTTAATTCCTTAAGCACTGTGCATCACAGAGCATTGAGGTTTATTACTGACTGTAAATGTCTAATTCATCTTTCTACCTTGTATGCTCAGTTTGACTGGCCTATTCTGTCTACTCAGACGTATCCATTTGTACATTTTTATTTGATTCAAATTGTATTCATTTATTTTCTATTTAAAAAAATAAATACTTTCAAGCTTACCATCAACCCCAACAATGGATGCAGCTCGCAAGCATTGTGTTTGAGGCATTTATTCCTGTATTCTTACAAATTACAAACTGGGAAGCCTTGAATGGTCTTGCCCATTTTGCACTTGCCAGGCGGAACTATTGCTCATAGAATGAAACTATTTCAGTAGAGAAACAAGGAAGCAGGCAAAACAAATTGGCTGTTGACGGCCGACGACTGTGAAAAGTTCAGCTATGGCCAAGTTTACTTCCCCGGTCACTTTGGTCACTGTGACTCACAGGTCACAGGAGCATCAGCACTGTGTGTGTGTGTGTGTGTGTGTGTGTGTGTGTGTGTGTGTATAACTTACCTGCTGTCTACGTGAGGGGCAGATGAATGTGATGGTGACGGCAGGAGAGTGTCCATTACAGATGTCTGGATGAGAGGAGTCAGCACTGACCTCATACTGTAACCTCAGTCTGAGAGGAGAGGAGACAAGAAAAAAGCATGAGAAAAACAAAGACAAAGATGAAAAATTATTCCATTCAAAATGTCAGTGACAAGGCGCCATCATCCACAGCTGGTTAAAAAAAAAATTCTGTGGGAAATGCGGAATGTATTTATTTTAAGTGGTTACCTTGCTAGGAAACTTTACTTTATAGTACATCAACCAACTAGGTGGCGCTCATGAGCGCTACTGTACACACTATGCAGAAGAAGTCAACTGACATTAACAGGGAGTGTTCAGCAAGATGCATGAAACTGGGAGTCCGCAACCAGGCCTGGGCACGACAAAGAATGTCAGGTTGAGTCGGATTGGGTATCTTATTATGGATGTGACTCAGGCAAGGCAAGGCCTTATGCTAATGATAAACTGATGTGTGCATTTTTTGATGATGAACTTGAATTTGTTAGTATTATTATATAACTAACCATCATTATATTTCATTCATTGTCTGCTGTGTGAGCTCTCCTCTCTCTCCCTCAAGTTGTGTGTGTGTGTGTGTAGCCTATGTAAGCTAAGCCACTTGAGGGAGAAGGGAGACGTAGAGAGACCAAATAGAATTATGCTGCAGCATTTGGCTGGTTCGGATCGAGTTTGGGTCTCAAATTTGGGAAGACCTGTCAGGACAGTTCAGGTAGGGCCTTAAAGTCGGCATAAACAGGCAGGTTTTGTGCTTACATTTTACACCCAGGCAGACCTCTACTGTTTTAAAACGAGATAAGTACTCCAAGGGGAAACAATAATTATCAGATAACTGGTAGAAATAGCCCCTTGTGTCAAGCCAGGTCTGTTTGCTGTGTGTCTGAGAGAGAGAGTGAGACTGAGCGTGAGAGTAAGTGAGTGAGTGATTGAGTGAGTGAGTGTTCCAACACTAAGCTCAGTATTTATTTATTTTTTTAAATTTTACCCCCTTTTCTCCCAATTTTACATGGCCAATTCCCCCTGCTTAAGCAGTCCCGGTCGCTGCTCCACCCCCTCTGCCGGCCTGGGGAGGATGTAGACTACCACATGCCTCCTCCAATGCATGTGGAGTTGCCAGCCGCTGCTTTTCACCTGACAGCGAGGAGTTTCAACAACACGTTATCCCCCCCAGTTCCCCTCCCCGCTGAACAGGTGCCCCGACCGACCAGAGGAGGTGGTAGTCCAGGACATATACCCTTCCGGCTTTCCACCCGCAGACACCCGACCAAGCCAAAGGTAACTCTGAGGTTCGAACCGCCGACCTCAGTGTTGGTAGGTAATTACTTAGTCCACTACATTACCCGGGCACCCCTAAGCTCAGTATTTTGTCTTAATCTTCGGGAAATGCATATACAGACTTACCTCAATTTTATATTGCTTAAAGAAAATAGAATGCATATATGTTTTACTAGTATGTTTGCTTCCTGCCTAGTTAAATTCTGCTTCACTGTCAACCACATGATAACTATTTTCTGTAATAGCTTAAATATGATGAAGCCACGTTATTTCAATATAAGCCAAGAAAAATCCTGTAAAGGTTACTATGTCAGACAATTCAGATCAGTTCAACAAGGACCTAATGAAAATACTAGTCTCTAGACATGTCAGCACATGGAGATGCTTGCCCTTTAAAATGAAAATGTAAAGTATTAATAGCTCAGTAACCAGAAGCCAGACAGACTAGCATTCCCTTCCACAGGCCAAAGAGCTGCTAGCCATTAGCAGTCCATATGTATATTCAATAGCGGTTTAGCATTTAGCAAGGTACCTGTCGCTGGACACAAGCTCTAGCTGTTTGGTAGGAGAGCCCATGTTGTAGGAGCCATTGCTGGTGGTCAGGCAGGCTGCTGAGCCCTCCGGACAGCCACTGTCTGGACGGTCTAGGAAAGGAGGAGGAGAAGGCCATTTTATCACAAAATGGGCTGCTCTTAAGTGACAAGCCAAAAATAAGCTAATTCCTTTATCTACTCAGTCATCCATCCATCCAGTCCTCCTTTCACGCAATCATCCATCTATCCATCCATCACCAAGTACTGACTGAGGCTGCGGCAGATGTTGATGTAGAAGTCAATGCTGTTATCGCCGTCGTCCACCAGGTAGCCGTTGTTCACTTTGATCAGCGGGCTCAGGTCATGCTTCTTGCCGTCTGTGTCGAACACGTAGCAGGGCACCTGGACGGAGAGGAGGAAGCGTCATACTGTAGGCCTGATGAACATTTACATTTACATGAATATGAAGTTAGTTGCAATTTGGCCCAGGAGGACAGTCAATCCTACAGCCACAAAAAGGAGTTTTTTTAGATAGGTTAGTGGTTCTATACAAAACCATAATGAAAAACACCTTCTTTAAAACCCTTGGTAAAATGAATCACCAATAAATGATCCACAGGGTTTAGAAGTTCATAAAACTCAACCCACAGTGCATGAAAATGTAGTCATTGTAAGTTCTCACTTCATAAATTTAATATAAATTAATTAAACATCCGATGTGAATATCATACACAGGTAGCACCTGTTACATCAGACAACCAGCAGATGGCAATGAATACATTTGACTGACACGTTTGACCCTGCCACCGTCCCACAGTTAGGTATACATGGTAGAGTCAGCTGGCTCTGCCATTGCCACCACAGGTTGTGACATCAAATCCAGGGGTATTGACTTTTGATATTTCAAGGTGTTATTTATACACTGAATGTAGCACATACAATGGGACTTGCCTGGACCCATCGAGTGGCTGCTTATAAATACATTTCTTCTTTTTTTATTCTGGTGTCTCTTTCCATGTGTTCACACTGCAGGCAACTTCATCAACAAGTCACTGGAAGTCCATTCATTTCCTATAGAGCTGAGCGACCAGGGAATATCAGATGATGTGTGGAGGGTCAACAAGCTTGTTGGCAAATGACAGTTGACCATGGCTGGACGTTTAACAGTCATCAGCCATTCTGGTTCATATGCTTCCTTGTTTTGCTACTGATGTGATTTAGTTCTATGAGGTCAAACGTCCTGCCCGCAACGTAACCACAATAGGCGTTCCACCAAGATGCACACAACTCAGTTATCTATCGTTTAACAGGGAAAGGGGAAATATCAGAGTAGGCAATTGCATTTTATGAAAAACAAAAACTCACTGTTAAACCTTGCAAGACTCATTGCATGGACTTGGTAAGTAATATGAAGCCATCATGATGGGACAAAGGAATTTGTGGCATTTCAATATAAAATATGTAATATGCATGTAATGTCTGGTTATAATGCGTTGTATAGGATGGAGGTTTGTACAAACATAAAGGACTCAGGTTTGCAGAATGTCTTGTGGTTTGCTGACCAAACTAGATGACTTCTTCACACACCAGCCTCCAGTGCATGGCCATCTGCAATCAGTCTAAAATATCCATGATTGGTTGTGTTGTCCTGTGGAAAAGCATCTGCATTTCCTTTTCTGGTTCATTGCCTTTGCAAACATCTCATGGTCAGCTCTTCAAAAGGGTGTGGAGACTTGCTGAGCTTGTTAGAGGAAATCTGCACCTTTATGCCTGACTTCTAAACCCTGAGATTCCCTTAGTTGGTTTTTTGGTATTTCTGATTTCCCTAGGTTACTGTTTCCTCTTTAAAGCCACAGCAAACACATTTTGCAACCGTTTTGCACGTGACCATTTCTATGTCGGCTATGTCCGTCTTTGTTCGAGGTATACTGCCGCCTTCAGAGAGAGGCTACCGCAGTTTCACGCTCTCCTACACACACACATCCATTCTGTACTGCTGACTCACCCTGCCTATCAGATGTCCCACCTACCTCTTTGTGTGGTTTGAATGTGTCCTTCTTGCAGGCGGCATAGGTCCTCCACTCAAAGTAATGCACACATTGGGACACAGTGACAAACTCGGGGGTTCCCTGCAGAGGAAAAACACGTGTTGTAACATGTTGGATTCATTTTCATTTTAGCTCAATAAAGGGAGACAGATTCCAGAAAGGAGTGATAAGTGTGGCACTGGAGAGAAATGAGGCCAAAGCACGGTGCATATCATCACATGACTTCAACAATATAATACAGAAAAGACACCTGTAAAGAGAGGGTGGGTTCAGCAAAAGTGGGTCACTTCCTGCCCAATGTGCCAGTGTACTATTATAGGAGATATTCACTTACAGATATTACACTTCAATTCTGTTTTTGAGCCATATTTTTCAGCTTTTTGAGGGAATATTGTTATGCTGGAACAGAGTTTCACACTTTCACACCTGAGAGCTGTCCAAAGTTAAGAGATAGACCTTTGTTTAACCAGAAACCTTTGTTTAACCTCTTCCTGCAACAACTCACCTCTCGCAAGTGAGACTTCTCCTTGAGCGAGACTTCTGTTTCTGGTTAAACAAAGGTCTATCTCTGTAGGGATCCTTTCCGTAATGTTGTCAGAAACTTTGAATAACAATCTGAGCCTGTCAGTGGCAAAAACAAGCAGTTTTAGTACTGGCGCAGTACTTTTAGTAGACGTCCACTAAGTACACTGCGTATATGGCGCAGTGGTCCCAACAGATTACGTTGCAGCCATTGTAGTCTGTTTCACGACTGCCGGCTGACCAATACTGGACCAATTCCAAAACTTTTTGTCCCCAATAGTCATTTAGACCCCAAAATATGTACAAATAGGGCCCAGGTTTAAAAATACCAGAATTACCCTTTAACACTGATATAAATTCTTTACCATGACATAAATGCATGTCTAGTGTTCATGATGGAAATATTCCTTAACCCTTTAAAACCGAATGTGTCGTCGGCGACACGTTTTCGCATGCGCACTTTGGATTACCATAATTACCGTCATTACGGTAAGTTAATTCGCGCCTCTCCAGGAAGCCCGCGAAGCAGCCCCTTTGTTCCCAGGGAATACACACACAGAGGCGGAGAAATACATACAGCAGAGCAGTGAAAGAGAAAGATAACAGCGAATTTTGATAGAAATAATGTCAGCAAGACGACCCGTCCGGGTGATAAAACCTCCATGGAAGTTGAGAGAAGGATTTGTGACCGAAGGAGCAACGGAAGGAGCAACTTCTGGTGAAGAAAGGTAACGTTAGACGAGTTGAATTTCTGGATGAATGATGCTCTCTCTACTTTTCTCTAGCTAGTTTTTACTTTGTATACGTTATTGTATGTGTAAAATGACGCTTGTATTGTGTGGTGACTTTTTTAGAATAGTGTAACGTTACCAAGTCTTGTTTGTATGTATATGTTTGTTTGTACTATATAGTGTGTGTGACCACCTGAATATTTTTCTCCACTACTTTCCGTTTGTCTTGTGATGAGGAACAGCTATACTGTGTATGTGCTATGAAATGACAATAAATAAATATTATTATTATTCTTCAAGTGGCCTGTGTCCTGGGAGAGGCTGTGGGTATGCTGGAGGTGGTGATGAGGAGGTGTCCACCAGAGGTTACATTCAGGGCCATAGAGGGAGAAGCCATGGGGATGCTGGAGGTTCTGGTGATGTGGTCAGAGACCGAAGCCGCTCACCCCATCATCAAAGATGGAAGACGGAGGCAGAGCCTGATGATGGAGTCCCTCAACCACCGAGGTTCAACCCCAAACGCACCCCAGGTGTTCAACCACCTCTCAATATGGGAAACCCACCACCAGGTGAAATCTTTTCCCATTTTTTTGATGCTGCAGTTTTCAAACTCATATGTGAAAACACGAATAAGAATGCAGCCAAAAACCTGGAGAAAGGGAGAAAGTTCATCTGGACTGAAATAACTCCAGATGAAATGAAGAAGTTCATAGGCATGTTGCTGTACATGTCAGTTTTGGAACTGCCGAAGATTAGTGACCTTTGGCGTCGGCAAACCATTTTCCATGTGCCATTCCCTGCCACCGTCATGTCCCGAGACCGGTTCTTGGCCATATTATCTAATCTTCATATCAGTGACCCAAATAAAAATGAGGAAAATGATAAGAAGAAGGGCACAGAGGATTATGACAAAGGGGCCCCCTTTGAGGCACGCAAAGGGGGTGCCTCAAGGCTCTGTGTTAGGACATATATTATTTTCCATTTACGTCAACAACCTTAAATTTGAAAATTTATCAAATGCTATGTACCACTTTTATGCTGACGACACTATCATCCATTGCTGTTCATCAACTGTTGTACAGGCCTTTGACTTTTTACAGTCTGCCTTCGATATTGTTCAGTCCCGCCTGCAGAAATTGAAGCTGGTCTTGAATAGAGATAAAACAAAAGTCATGCTGTTTTCCAAAGCTAGTGAGCCACAAGATCTCCCTGTTTTAACCTCCCATGGAAAAGTACTTGAACTAGTCGCAAGTTATAAATATTTGGGCATTCACATTGATCGCCAACTGTCTTTTAAGTCCCATATCTCAAAGTTAGTTTCTAAGCTCAAGGTAAAGTTAGGTTTCTATTTTAGAAATAAATCATGCTTTTCCCGTGGAACCAGGAAATATCTTGTGTCATCGACCTTCTTACCTCTGCTAGACTATGGTGACCTCCTGTACATGAACGCTTCTGCTCAATGTCTGCATTCCTTGGACTCTGTGTATCACTGTGCCTTGAGATTTGTCACTGGATGCAAACATCTTACTCATCATTGCACATTGTATGTAAAAGCAGACTGGCCATCCTTGTATGTACGCAGGTGTACCCACTGGTTGAGCTTTATATACAAAACTCTCCTTGGTCTGGTCCCTACCTATCTGTGTATATATCTCTTCAGAAATCAAGAACATTATAGCCTCCGCTCACAGGACACTTTGCAATTGAATGTTCCGCGTGTTCATACTGAGTTGGGCAAAAAAGCGTTTAAGTATGCTGCCCCCTCTGCCTGGAATACTCTCCAGAAAGACTTAAAATTACAAGAACTGATCAGTTATGATGCTTTCATATCGATTTTAAAGGACTAAATTGTCATTGCTTTTAATTCAGTATCTGTGCCCCCAAACCTGCTTTTAATTTCTTGTTATTTAGTATTATGTCTGTCCTTGTGTAGGAACGTATGCCTGTGTCCTTGTGCTGCCCTCTTGGCAAAGAGATTCCTTATCTCAATGAGGTCACCTGGTTAAATAAAGGTTTAAACATTTTTTTTTTTTTTTAAATGACCACCTCCACCGGGTCAGACCTCTCATGGAGGTGATATGCATGAACTGCAAGGCCATCTACCACCCAAGACAGCACCTTGCAGTCGACGAAAGGATGGTTGGGACCAAGGCCAGGCTCAGCTTCAAGCAGTACATGAAGGCCAAGCCAACAAACTGGGGGCTGAAGTTTTTTGTGCTTGCTGACATCAGCGGCTACACCATTGACTTCAAGCTCTACACGGGCAAGTCCAAGGTGGCATCAGGGTTGTTGTAATGGGACTGGTCAACAAAAACTACCTGGGGTCTGGGTATATTGTCTACACAGACAACTTTTACACCAGTCCCCTCCTCTTCTGACACCTGAGCCAGCAGGGATTCGGAGCTTGTGGAACATGGTAATGTGCAATGGCTGCCCACTGCTCCTAGTGATGTGTATCATATATAGGATGGGTCAAATGCAGAGAATACATTTTGTTTCAGTGTATGCAAGTACTATGAAATTACAATAAAGTAATCTTCTTCTTCTGCAGGCAGGGAAGAGTTGGTGTCCCCCCCACCCAAGAAAATGCCCTCATCAAAAGATCCCCACGAGGCAGTATCCGGTGGATCAGGGACGGGGATCTTCTGTTCGTGAAGTGGATGGACACCAGAAAGGTCTCCCTGTGCTCCACCATCCACCCAGTGTACAGTGGAGACACAGTGCACCGCTGGCAGAAGACAGGTGATGGGCCACAACAAAAGATCTCTATCCCCAGACCCACCACAGTTACAGAGTACAACAAGTACATGGGGGGAGTGGACACCTCGGACCAGATGATCTGCACAAATTCAGTCCACCGGAAAACCAGATGGCCCACCACTGTTTTCCAGCATCTGGTTGACATTGCTGTGACAAACTCCTTTGTCATCCACAAGGCTTGCTGTCCCAGCCTGCAGGAGAGGCCTATGACCCGTCAACATTTCCAGGAGGAGCTCGCTGCACATCTCCTTGGGGTTGACTTGAAAAATGTCCCTCAGAAGACCTCGGGTCAACACATACTTATGCCCACAAACGGCAGACAGACCAAAGCGCAGAGAGCCAGTATGGAGTGACAGCGCTGCAAACTCTGCAAGAGGAGCACTGCCTGGAAGTGTGAGAGCTGTGATGTGGGCCTGTGTCTGCAGGCAGACAGGAACTGTTACTGGCAATACCACCAAGGCCTTTGCGGAGCCAGAGAGGAGTGAATTGCCCTGTGTGGTAAAAAAAACTCCTGTACATAGTTTCCATTTTATGGCCTGTTTTTGCACATTTAGAGACAAAGACTCACAAATTTTATTTATCTTATTTTATTTTATCAAATTTCAACTTTAACATGCCAAATCTGTTATTCATGCTCAATTGCATTGTTCTTTTCCCATAAAACTCTAAAATCAAATTCCGTTTTTGTGTTTTTCTTCATTTTAAACTGTTATTACACTCTTATAACATGCAGTAAATTGTAAATAACTGCCAGATATTGAAAGTTCCAAGTTTTCTGGAAAAATTGGCAAAAGCACTTACTCACAGGACATTTTCTGACCCTTTTTATAGTCAAGATGAGCAAAAAAGTCCAGGCGGACATTTTGAGGCTTAGGTGTTAAAGGGTTAATAATAACTATTAACACCCCCATTGATCAGTCCTGCACCCTAGAACTAGTTTACAGCACATAATGGCTACAGTCTGGTGTTTGCAAAGTGTGTGTGATCGTATAGCTTTATTGCATCAGGAATGCTCAAAGTGTCCCACTTTTTCTGAAAAAAAGTGCTAAACAAAAAAAAACCCAATTGTTGCAAATATTTGTTTTGAACTTTAATCAGAGTCTAAGGAGTTTTAACAAAATATAATAGAGATGAGAGACGACAAATTCTTATTTACATGAAGTCTGATTATTTTTTTTATTTTTTTTTAAAGAGTTTTGGGTATTTTTGCCTTCATTGGATAGTTTGACAGGAAACATTAGGAGAAGGAGAGGGGGATGACATGCGACAAAGGTCCCAGGCTGGATTCAAACCCAGAATGTCACGGTTACGGTTATAACGGTGGTCTCTCTCTGAATAATAGTCTACTATGATGGCATGACAGTAACTGTAAGTATGTAATTGTTGAAATTACTTAAAATAAAAAATAAAAAATAAATCATAATTCTCAATGTTAAAATACCAGAGCACAGAAAACTTTAAAAGTCTCTGACATTCCACCTTTGTTGATCCCATCCTACTGTAAGCTATAGCAGCAATGTTTGGCACTGGTTATTCATGTTTTATTATCATACTTGCCAGAGGGGCAAGCATCTACATGTACTGATGTCGCTAGACACAACTGTGGTATTTTCTTTAGGTCCTTGTTGAACTGCATGTCTGAAATGTGAAAGGGTATGGCCAGCTAGTAGAAGATTCAGTCCAAGTTCCCCGGTTTCCAGATAAAGCAAGTTGTGTCATTTTAACACATCAGATTATTTGATTTAGGTTTGTTTGTTGGACGTTTTCATAGTTATATTTTCATTTGCCCAGACTCTCACAGCTGGCAGGCAAGCAACTAGCGCTACATTTGTTTTCAACTGAACTATTTCAATGCACCTCCAGTTCCTCCAGACTTTGTAGGAACTATGTGTATAACTGTTGTGGTCTTCTGTTGAAACAGAAACACTTCTTTAGGCAGGAAATAGAGCATGTTCATGTCACCCACCCACAAACCTACCCACATTTATTGCCTCCATTGAGCAGAAATGGAGAGCAAGTCAGCGTCATGGTATTAAATTGTTTCCACTTAAAGGTGTCACCTCAAACCCAGGTGTGAAAACGTCTCATCTTGGTTGTTTTCTTGTTACCTTTTCCTGCCTAGCCACATTTTCAAAGATCCATTTTTCTCCGCCTAGACCATCTTCATTCATTTTCTCCCCAGCAAAACAAACAATACACCTGTGTATAGTGTGTAGTGGTCCTCAAACTTCTACGCATTGATCAATTATTTAAAAAAATAAAAATAAAAATAAATGAATAAAAAAAAAATAATAAAAAGGTGGTGCAAATTAAGATTGGTATTACCCACAAGACTGTGTACAAATTTGCACCTCCCTACCTATCCAACCATTTTAATCTAGTTAAAAACAACCACACCCAAAACACTAGAGGCAGTCTAACAAATTGTATTCCTATGAGATTTAAAACATGTTTTGGGAAAAATACATTTTTAAATACAGCCACATGTCAATGGAATAAGCTGCCTTATCTCCCTTAAGCATGTTTTACTGCTTGTTTTTTTTTTTTTTTTTCTAATGTCATTCTTGCTTGACACTTCTTATTCAATCTGCCATCTTGTACTGCGATAGAGGACCACAATGGAAATAAGCCCTCAGGCTTTTTTGTGTATTTTAATCCTCGACAATTTTATAAAATCTTATATGGAGTTATTATGATCAGCCTGTCATGTATGTTTTATTTTTTGTCAAATCAATCAATCAATCAATCAATCAATCAATCAATCAATCAATCTGTATCTATCGATCTATCTATCTATCAGTCAAAATCCTTTAAATTGATTAGTTGGATGTTGACCCTTAAAAGGGGGGGTATTGTACTCATTTTGGGCTATTTAAACTGTTCCTGGGGGTCTTTACAAGACGTTTGTGAAGTGTATATTAAAAAAAATCCTAAAACCAGCTTCTGTGGTGTGTGTTTCAGTCTCTCGTTTTCTCCATTGTAAAGAACAGGCTGTTTTGAGGGCGTGGAGGTTGTATGTAATGAGCACTGCTCTGATTGGCTGTATCAGAGCCAATCAGAGCAGTGCTCATTACATACAACCTACACGCAGTGTGGATGTGTGAGCAACACTCTCTGCTGTAGCCGGTCTGTTTATGGCTCATGTCCATAAGCTTATTGAATACAACTTGCAGACAAGCTAGGATGACAATTTTGTTGAGCTAGTTAACCAATATATTATAATTATTTTAAATTTTTATTTTTAATTATTATCAAAACATGCTTATGAATTGCTCCATCTTTAAGCTTCAATTTAGATGCTAATCCTGCCTTTGCTCAAGCAGTCTGAGGACTGATCATCACACAGAAAAAAACTGTAGCCGTTGCCGTTAAAAATAAAATGAATCCACTTTGTCCTGGCATTTTCACATGTTGGGAGATTGTGCAGGGATCTATGTTGCTGCCTGCATCCTACAAAATAATAACTGGAGAGTTGATATATCTCGTAGATATATTGTTGCTTCACTCGTCGGAAAGTAATGGTGTACACATTCCAGTGTACTCGGAAAAAACGGCGTCCGAATGTGATATGCACTTATCCGAATGTGATATGCACTTCTCTTCACTAATGGCGCTGTAGTAGTTGATGTTGAGTTTAGATTCTTGTAACATTCTGAGACTTATCATACAAACATGAGTTTGCTGCGGGCGATTATGTTTTCCCGAGCAGATGCACTGGAACACATTTAGATTGGAAGTTAGGAATACCGACTCGGAAATATCAATTTCCAAGTACAATGGAACGAAATTTCTGAAATGGGCCGTTTTTCTCCTATCTTTGGCACTGTTTTGGGAAAAAGGAAAATACAGAAAAACGGGTTGACTTCCAGATTTCAAATTTTCTCAGCTGCTTAGAGAAGTAATTTCCTGTGGAACATGTATAAGCGCCAGGAATAAACCGTTTTCCATAATATGGGACCTTTAAGAAACTCCTAAATCATTATTTTTACATTTGGAAAGACCTGTTCCTGACCTGCACTGTTGTCTCTGGCATGTTGTTGTTGTTGTCGATGTCTTGATGCACGATTGCTGCCCTTTGTGTGTTTGTTGTTTTGTTCACATGAATGGGTTGAACTGTGAAACGAATTGCCCTTCTGGGATTAATAAAGTACTCTGAATCTGAATCTGAATGTTCCTTTTATTGCCTATTTTGGTCTTGAATAGGACTTGATTTGCTCGGATTAGGACCTTGTCATAGAATTGACTACTAAGGTGGTCTTGACTCTTTTTCATCAAGAGCAATTCAAAGTCGAATCCCAGCCCACAGATATTTCAAGGGGATTCTTGTTCTTCAAGGATTCATAGTTTTTAGTCAGCATCCCCACTGCATCACACTGGCTTCCAGCCAAGTATGTTTTTTTGCAAATTATGATGAAAAGCTGAATGCAAGTGGCAAAATATTTTAAATAATGTCTGCATAATATCTGTCCACAATGACCCAGAGAAATTCGCACCTGGTGTCGCTTTGTAAGTCTCATGACATTAGTTGGTACATTAGAATATCATCACGGTTTCTGCAAGTTTCAGCAAGTTAAATTTAAGACTGAAGACCTTTTTAATGCCACTAAGAATGTAATTTAAGACCAATTTTGCGACAAAAATGAATGCAAAATAAACAGTTGAATTTGACAGCTGTTTTATGTTTTTCACTCTGCATATGCGATTTCAAAGCTTTGATTCCCATTGTGCCTAATTTGGTTCAAATGAAGCAGTGGGCTTTGTGCTCATTTAACTCCACTGGCTTCAACCAAGTAGCAAACTCATTTTGGGCTATTTAAAAATGTTCCTGGGGGTCTTTATGAATCCTAAAACCAGCTTCTGTAGTATCTGTTTCAGTCTCTCATTTGCTCCATTGTAAAGAACAGGCTGTTTTGAGGGTGTGGAGGTTGTATGTCATGAGCATTGCTCTGATTGGTGGATGCGGAGAGCAGCGCGCCCATGCTGCTCAAGGTAAACAAATAAGCTTGACGCCGTAATTTACCGTAACCATGGCTGTTGCTCCAGAACCAACACTGAGACTGTACATGTTTGAGTCTGACCCAGAATGGGAAAAGACAGCTGAGGAGGTTCCACTTAGTTTCTCAATGATAACAATTCTGTGTAATATTGTACTTCTGTGCGTTGCGTTTGTGTGTATGTGGGTGTGTGAGCGATGCTCTCTGCTGTAGCCGGTCTGTTTATGGCTCATGTCCATAAGCTTGATCATATGTATCATCATGGTTTCTAACACGTATGGGCATCTTTTTCATCTCCAGCCTGCATGAAAAGAACAATAAAAACTTGCCCAATACTAATCAATATTCAGTTACTTGACAGGGTAAGACCGACATAAAGAAATTCTTGATTATGTAATTGATTTGTTGTGGAAGTTTTGGGTTTTTTTTTTTACATTCAGGAAGTATATTTAACCCCTTCAACCCAGCTGAGGAAGAGGCACCTGATTCGCAACATTTTTGACATTTGAAAAGTTTGCGTAAAAATCATCAGCTTTTTTTCCTTTTTTGGTAAAAGTGTCTTACCATGGTTTTCCCACACTGGAAGCTGATGCTGGTCTGGATGTTGTTGCCGCTGCCCAGACATTTCATTGTGTTGTTGTAATCCAGCACGGTGCCAGAGAGCCTCTGCAGCGACAGCTCACCTACACATTCAAGACAGAACAACACAGCATTACTAACATGGTTCCTACACATATTCAATTTTTAAATTCCATTTCCCAGGACTTTAGTTTCTTGAATGGATCGATAGGTTTTCATCAATGTTAACTATGATGTGTTCCGATAGTGGCTGGGCAATATGACCTGGCCTTATTACTCAATATCTGAATGTGAGGATTTTTCACAACAATTATTACAATATGCAAAAAGACAGGAAGTCTACATAAATGTGCAGTCAAATGTGTGTGCAATTCCCAACTTTTCAAGATCTGGAAAGGATCAAATTAATCTCCTGTACTTTTCCAGAGTTTTCAGACCTGCATTAACAGATTAACTGTGAAACATACAGTACTCAGGATGTCATTAAGTCGAATGCCGACCTCTCTAAATGGCAGATAGGGGTAAGTAAATAATACCAATCCTTTTTGGGGTTTTTTTACTGAAGAGCACAAACATGTTGGATGTGATCTTTCCATCGTCCTTTCACCATCCTGTTTTGTGCCATAAGGCAATTTCCCTGCCGTAATTTCCCACCAAATGAAATACAATGTAAATTGCAGCGTACAGGCCGATAGAGACTGCCAGTCTTCTCAGCGATGGTTTGTTGTTGTACTAATGTC
This sequence comes from Hoplostethus mediterraneus, assembly GCA_034670385.1. Taxonomy (NCBI): domain Eukaryota; kingdom Metazoa; phylum Chordata; class Actinopteri; order Trachichthyiformes; family Trachichthyidae; genus Hoplostethus; species Hoplostethus mediterraneus. Next base: position 134,872 of record JAXDDW010000092.1, read on the forward strand.
TCAAAATGAAAGTGGTAATACGTTTTTGATGGTAAAATGCTACACGTAACACCTTAAAACTGTGCACAGCCCTGTGAAATCCAGACAGCTCTTTCACATGTAGACCTTTTCCCATTGCTTTCCTGTTTCCCTTCAGAGTGCTGTCAGATGATGAATGAGTAGTTGTGAGTGTGTGTGTGTTTTACAGGGCAGTGGGTCAGGGGAGGTTGGTGGGTCAAAACATTATTCTGCCAGACTGTCTGCTATGATGAGATGAAGAGCCCTGGGAATGTGAGTCACTGTGTGTGTGTGTGTGTGTGTGTGTGTGTGTGTGTGTGTGTGTGTGTGTGTGTGTGTGTGTGTGTGTGTGTGTGTGTGTGTGTGTACACGGCTTAAACAGACAGAGAGCGCTAAACAGAACCAGCTAAGAGACAGACTGTTTACCAACCAACAACACAGTAGCGCTGAAGCCCAATCAGAAGCGCTGACCAGGATCAAGCAGTGGTTGAAATAACTCTTAGCATTTTGAGTGGGATGTACCACCTATGTAGTAAATTGTTAATCAAAGAAAAACACACTTTTTCTTCAAAATGATTCCCTGTGATAGTTCCTGTCTTCCTATCACTGTATAGTCCTGTGTGGCAAACCCCATCTATGTACTGGCACCCAAGTATGTCGAAATGAACCATAACAGGTTTTTGCATGATTTGCCCCACGTCTGATACCGACATACAACTTCCCTTTATGTCAGTTAATCCAACCTGACTGCCATGATGACCAAAGTACATGCCAGTATGAAAATGCCTTATCTAACTTGTGTGACTATCGTAAATTCCCTTTCCGACGACTGCTAATTCGACTGTGCAGGGCCCTTTTGGAATGTGTGTGCAGGCACGTTTCATATTTGTTTCCGGCTGACTACATCGATCTACAAAGAGTAGGGTGGATATTTTTTAATTCATAGATTTCATTTTTCTTTGTTGTAACCTATTACTATTATGCAGCTGCAATGAGCTGATTTCGTAATTCTTCCTTAATGCTTCCCCACCAGAAGTTTCAACTTATCTGTGTGTGTGTGGTGTGTCTGCTGTCTGCTTTGGATGTGTTACATATGTGTTTGTGCATATGAACCAATACGTGCATGATCATTACTGAGTGCGAGTGGTCTGCACCCTGTAATATGGCAGGAATACAATTGAGCAACAACAAGACCTACTAACACAGATTGCACAGCTATTAACATCTAGCATTGTCTGCATAAAGCACTGTCCACAACCACGGGACTGTCTGCATTAGGTGGTGTTCACATCCAGCACGGTAATTCACATCCAAGACTGTTCACAGCCAGTGCTGTTGACATTAGACATGCAGTATATATACAGGGGAGGGGGGGGGGGGGGGAGAGAGAGAGAGAGAGAGAGAGAGAGAGAGAGAGAGAGAGAGAGAAACCTGGTGTGTGTTTACATCCTGGTGTGCTCCATGTCTTGTGATAGGTCAGCTGGTGTGATTCACCTTCAACCCTTTTGAATACACTGCTTTCTAAACACTTTTTCTTTCTCACCGTTTGTGGGATTTCTTTTGAAAAATGCCTGCCAAGGGGTGATGAATAAAAGAAAAAAAAGAACAGAAGGCTCTTCAAAAAGACATTCAGCCAGTCTAACACTCCTACAATCCTTCATTCCTTCCCTCTAGCATAATCTGGGAAACACCACGGTACAATAGGTGCAAGCTAATCTGTCTTTAATACTTTCCCTATTTTTTCCCCTTATTTTCCATCATCTCTCTGAAAAATCACCGATGGGTTGACAGCAGCTCAAAAGTGAGGTGGTCTTCTCATCTACGACAGTGGAATCCATCTGTCTACATCAGAAATACTATTTGGGTATTCAGAGCCTTATCTTCTGTCCACACAAAGTCTCTTCTGAAAACGAAGATGAGTCATCTCAACAGATTCGTCTGGGTGAGAAAGCTGAATGGATGGAACATACCCAGTCAAGTCTACTTGAATGGAAGATATGACATAATGGGCAGGAAGTCCACTAAAGCCTCCTGTATTGAAGCGTTATAAGCCCCATGTTATAGTATCAGTAAATTAAGCCTGACTTTGAAGGACTGAACTTAATTATCATTATTCCACCTTAAGGGAGAATGAAACCATTTGTCTTAATCCTTCTCCCTCTTATAGAGCTCGCAGACCACGGTAGACCATTTGTTGACATTTGATTTGATTGGACTATTATTAGCTATGTTGATATTGCCACTTTACGTAGAAACATTGTGCTAATTTTGCAAGTTCTTGCAAATACTGCAGAGATTTGTTGAATTTGCATTAATTGTTATAAACGCAGAATCACAAATTTCTGATTTCTTTTTGTTGTTGGTATAGACAAACCCTCCCCCATGCCACGACTCTGCTCAAGAGCTTGCCAAAACCGGTGTTCTCCAAAAACTCAAACTCAGTGTTTGAATATTAAAGAACGCAAAAAGTCTTCAGTACAATTATTTGGATAAGACCTTACAATTCAGCCCCATCAGGCATCTCTAGACACTGGACCCAATGACACTACTGGCTGTAGGCCAGCATATGCCAATTTGTCACCGAGGGATGGGTCACAAACTCAGGCAGTAGGACAAGTTGTTGTGTTGTTCTGAAATAACTCTGGCTGACGTACTGACTCTGCTTTGACAGGCCATTGGTAAAAATAAAGACGGTGGTCTAACAGACCTTGAGAAATAGCCTTATATAGTCCTAACAGGCCGAAGGTTTGAGCATCCTTCAGTAAAGTTGTATGCAGAATCAATGACCCATGTTGGATGTAAATAGTGTTTAGGGTCTGTGGCATTTGGCCTGTTCTACTTACAGAGCATGAAATGTGTGATTGTACGCAGCATTTCTGCAGCAGAAATACTGATTCTGGCTACAGGGAAGGTACTGTTTGAGATTAAAGCCTCATCTGAAAGGCATTCAGCACAACACTACATGGCAGCCAATCGAATAAGACAGAACTGATTTCAATTAGAAAGGTTGACCCTACATATTGGGGAAAAAAGTCTTACTCTTCTTATTGCAGAAAACTGGACCAAACCTCAGTTAAGGTTAAATCAATTTGTCACAATGTGATTAAGCAGAGATCAGGGCTGCTTTTGTTCACAGAAGGTGAGGCCTCTAAAGACAGAAACAAGGCTTGAAACACTTCACAATCTAATTGGGACAGAAAGTTCACACACACACTTTTGAAGTGGGACAACCGCAATCAAATCAAAGCAAAACAATGGCTCTGTATCAAACGGGTTCCTGATTGGCCGCCTGTTGTGCTGCTCTAACAAAACTCATTGAACATTTCTAGGGTGACTTGTTTCTGTGAATAATCTAAATTATTTTGTCAGGTAAGACTTATTCTTGGCAGGTGGGCCAAAAAGTTAACTTCGGACAGAACCGTCAAAAGGTTTGACAAAGACGGCTAAGAGGAAAGCGGAGACGCAGCAGACCTAGATGTGCATCAGCACAGAGATCAGATCTGCTAATTTACTGTTAATGTCCTGACTCTGACTGATCCATCCTTCCTTAACACTCAGAAAGCCTTCGGAGGTAATGGCAACAGGCTGGGTTTTATGTGTGATCTACAAGCTCCTCTAAGAGTGTACAATGATCTGCAGTAACAAACCCAAGGCTAGCGGCACTCATTATCCTTCTACACAGCGTTGGGCTGGAGGTTACCTGAACTCACTCTATCCAGCTTTTTATTTGCAGAATAGTTTACCAGGCTGACATAAATCTTAGTTAATTCAGAGTAAACACCACTGGAAATAGAATCAAACAGATTGCGTTTAAAAGCAACAGAATTGAATAGACGTGGTTAATTTATGAGTGCTTATAAGTGCTTCCATATTTCATTTAACTGAATATTCTGACCCAATTTTGCTCTCATTTTACCGGTTTAAGTGTTGTATTTCATAGTTAAAATATGTTCATCATAGCCTTCAATTACTAACAAAAGTATGTGACATGAAATTTTGTGCAAAAAAATGTGGACGATATGCAGCGTGGAGTTGAAGAAAGTGTTTGAGATTTCAGCTACAGTCTAATATGTACATTATATATTCTTTTCCAGTTTAATTATATGAGTTGTGGTGTTGAGCATTGGTATATGAGACGTCACTCAAATCAAATCAAATCACACATTTATTTGTATAGCCCTTAATCATCGTTACAGTCCCTAAGGGCTTCACAGTGCCCAACATGTGAAAATAATAAATGATTAGTACACGACATCCCCCAGCCTTAGACCCTCACAGAGGACAAGGAAAAACTCCCACAAAAACCTTATTGGAAAATTGGGAGAAACCTCGGGAGGGACTACTCAGAGAGGGATCCCCCTACCAGGACGGTTGGGCGTGCAATAGATGCCGTGTTTGGGCAAGCAGAGTATACACAATATATGAAAGTTAATTTTGGTGGGACTCAATAGATGAGCCTCAATCTCAGAGGGCCAGAGATAAAAAATAATTTACCACTGAACTGGAACACCGTGTGGAACAACCAAACAAAAAGCTGCAGACAACACATCACTGTGACTGTCATGGATTATCATTAATTAATCACCCATGACTGACTGACTATTGACCTTCAAGTAGGAGCAGCGTCTGTCTGACAATTAAAAAGTGACAAATTACTGTTTAGCACCGCAAAGAAATTATGCTAGAAGTTGGGGCTTTTAGTTTCACTCTCAATCTGACCAAGTGCAAAAGCCTCTTCCTTCTTGCACTGCCAAGTCTGCCTGACGTCTGTCTAACATCAAGGCTTCTACCATCAAAGCGGTGATCAGATTGAGGAGAATATCCCGCATTAAAAACAAAGATTACGTTTGAATAGAAGCCTGCATGTAAAGGTGTTCAGATGTCTAGACAGCAGTTGCCTGTGGGAAACACTGCATTGCTATTATTCATTGCCTCTTTCCCATTTCACTGTCTTGCAGATTTTCAAAGAAATTATTTCAGAATGAATTCATTTGAGGTGATGTTTTGTAGAAAGTTGAATATGTATATGTAAATATGTCTGTCATTATGTTTTATGAAGAGCACTGAGGTTAGATAGGTGCTCCACCCATCTCAAGCACACACAGTAGCCCGACTCTTCTCAAACTCCAGTGTTTTGGAGTACTAGGGCTGAAGACACAGTTTTGTGTCACAGTAACCTACATTTGGAGACAAATCTTCCCGATCACACTATTCACTTTTATTAAGAATGTTGCTGCAAGGACCTATGCCCAAAACACAAAAAAAATGTTTCCAAGGTTCTCTCTTTTTTTGCTTGGTTATTATCATTTGCACACAGCTAATTCTCCCAGTATAGTCCAATCGACTGTACTCACCGACAGACTGGTCTTCCTTGGTGGTGAGGTTTCGGGCACACATTGCAGTGCCGGGACCACAGCTGGTCGTTGGGGAGGAATCGCAGAGCTTCAGAGTGTACCCCACTTGGTTATCTTGGTCTATGGCCTCCCATTTATAACTGCAACACAACAAACAAGACTGAAAACTGAATCAAAAACAATTTGGGCGCAACTACTAAGTTGCAATTTGCTCAAGAATTCAATATTATATTAAAACATTCAAAGTTAGCAGCATTATTAGATGAGTTATTCAAGAATTAGGGGTACAGGTCTGCAGGAACCAACCACACCTCCCCTGCACTGCTGCTTTCACCCTTTCGTTTCCATTTCTTGACTATTGCCTTAGGGTGCAGTAGGTGGAACACACATGGTTTGATGTCACATTAGAAAATAGATTTTGTTTCCTGGTTAGCGGTCAGAGCTTTACACCTTCATATTAAGTCGGAAAAAAACCCCAACCCATCTCATAACAGCACTTTAGGTCCTCTATCCATGCAGGTTTGAGAACCAATAGATGTAGATAATCAGCCATTCAGGAAAGTCGGAGGGGCTAAAATGACAACACCAATCGTCAGGAAACTCTCTCCCTGACAAGCCATATGTCAATGTGACTTTGGGATCAAATTGTAGTGAATTCAATTATAGTGAAATTAAATTAATCCTCATTTTGCTGGGGGGAACCCCTCAAGGACCACTGGCGGTCCCTGGACCAAACTTTGACAACCGCTTGTCTAGAATACTAAAACATATTCTTTTAACTGTGTTGAATTATCACGGTTTCATTTTTATACAACGTAACGTTAGTTTCCCGTTTAGCGTTTCTGCATGTGCCTACCTCCTCCATATGCAGCTGGCTAATCTAATGCTGCCACGCAGGGAAATGAGTCACCGCATGTCAATGCTAGGCAGGTGACTAGAGCTCCAATAAGAGATGAAAACACTGTAAAGTTAGCTAACAGACTGATTTTTAGCCGCTATACGTGCCGTTCTCCCTCGTATGGAGAGAACGTCAAGCCATCCTCCATTCAAAAATACGTCCATTTAATGCGCCCTTGCAGATACACAAGCGATAAAATATGACCTAAGATATTTTTTTAATAGTTAGGAGCCACTCCTCAATTCGGCTTGCATCCAATCCACCAAGTAGCACTCATTTCAGTAAAATATTTAACTTGTAGACTTGTTTCGCCTATTATTCACCGCCTTCTTCCACCAAAACACACAGTGGGCTGCGGTGGCAATCAGTGTGAAGCAATTATACAAAGTGAGAATTCATTGAAATTAAGTGCGGTTTGGTGGATTATGTCTATGCCGAATTGACAAGAAGACCCTAACGATTCGTTAAACCTCAGGAGTCATGTTATATTAGGTAGTTACGTCTGGTGACAGGCAAAGCAACATTGAACTGACAGCTTTTAGAACGCAGCTTGGCGTGACGTTCTCTCCATGCGAGGGAACGGAGCGTATCGGTTCTGTTTGTTTGTACTGTAGCTGCAGTGTTGCCGCTGGAAGGTTTATTTTACCTGCAGAGGTCCTGGTACCACGGGCTGTCGTCCTCCGCTCCAGACCGGACCGGGAAACATCCCAGACACACCAGGAACGCCAGAACGAGTTTCCGCGGCGCATAACCATTAGCTTTATCCAGCAATAACATGTTTTCCGTGATAGGTACTGGCTATGGTGCTGAACTAGGACGACATGATACAGCAGAGTCTATCTAGTCTGGTCCAGATCAGCAGGAAGTGACTGCATCACATGACAGCACATCACATGACACTCATGACTTTGCTGTATTCACGTCCTCTGGGGGAAAAAACCCGCCTGAGGGCGGCGACATGGAGGCGTTCAAATCCTATTTCAAGCTGTCAAGACGCCATGATTGACGTTTTCTGTAGATTTTGGTTGCTCCTTTTCACCCAGCGTTTCACTTTTAACACACATGTACTTAATGAGTGATACTTTCCAGTTTTATATCAAACCAAACATAACAATATCAACCACAAACCAAAAATTAACCAAGTAGTTGTGCAAGGGTATTTTAAGTTGTTTACCAAATTAGTTAGTTTTTGAGGGTGGATTTTTCCTTTAAGGAACCAACTTGCAGATGTGGTATATCATTATAGCTAACCTATATAAAGGCAATGAAGCTCACATTCATGTTTGATAGTGATTCAAATTGAGTCAATTGTTTTCATCACAGAGACAGCAAGGGAGCCTTGCTGAAAATATTTGCTGAAAGACTGATAAATGATGATTAAATGAGTTAACTGGATTCCTACTGTAATCTTAAAATGTTGATTTGGATAGGACTTTGATAAATAATAACTCTTCTTTTTCAGATGAGCTGTGGGGGAGAAGCTAGGTAATTTTTTTAAACAAATGGGCCAAAGACTGCAGACAGGTAACAGGGGAAGGGAAATAACCTTTGGGGTTAGTGCAATTTGTTGTTGCATTTACAGTTTGTTAAAACAATTTCTATGCAGTTCCACATGTCATGGATGGCATATTTGGCAGCTGTGGGGCTGGGAGAGTGCCACCAGGCATCATATCAACCCCATACCAACCCCTCTTTTGTCCAAATTCCCATACCATTACCAGTCCAACCTCGACTGTACCTCGGAGGAGCATTCGGGTCCCTCCACAGCCCTGCCCTCCACAAGTGACCAAACAACCACCACTACTCAAGGGGAAATGTCAGTCACCGGATCTTAACAATCAATCACCCACCCTTCTATGACCTTGTCTGAGACCCTCAGAAAAGAGAATAGCTGCAACGGAGGACAAGGCTGAAAGGGAGAAGTTTTGAGAGAAAAAAAAGGTTAAAGGGTAATTCCGGGATTTTTCAACCTGGCCTCTATGTCCACAAAATCGCTTTTCATACCTTTAAGTAGATCCCAAAAGTTTCTGAGTTTCTCCGGTCCATCGGCTCAACGGGCAGTCGCGTAACGGCGGCTCTATGGCGGCAACGTAATCCGTAAAGGCATACTCAGCCGGTCAAAGTACGTCCACTAAAAGTGCTTGTTTTTGTCACGGACGGGCTCAGATTGTTATTTGTGTTATTATCCAAATGTCTGACAACATTATGGAAAGGGTCGCTACAGAAACAGCTCGGAAAACGACGGTGAAAAGCGAGGGGGTGAACCAGCTGCTGCAAGTTCTAGCAGTTCCTCTACGTAAACTCAAAACTCGTCTCTCCGACTCACGCATCAACCGTAATTGACATATCAGACATTTCGATAATAACACGAATAACAATCTGCGCCCGTCCGTGACAAAAACAAGCACTTTTAGTGGACGTACTTTGACCGGCCGAGTATGCCTTTACGGATTACGTTGCTGCCATAGAGCTGCCGTTACGCAACTGCCGGTTGAGCCAATGGACCAGAGAAACTCAGAAACTTTTGGGATCTACTTAAAGGTATGAAAAGCGATTTTGTGGACATAGAGGCCAGGTTGAAAAATCCCGGAATTACCCTTTAACTCTTGGACGAATCCTCAAGAAATCTCAAACCAACAGCAAAAAGCGATTCAAGAAAAATAAATCACTTTCAACATATGTCAGTTGTTTGTGGTGGTGGTGGTGCCAGCCAAGTCCTTTCCAAAGGCCTGTAAAGTCCTTTTAGGCTCATTGTGGGCTATATAAAGCAGTCCCACCAGGATTTCGCAGAGTTTTTTTCTGTTTATTACAGCCCAAAATGTTTGAATTTGTAGCGACTTTTATAAAAAGTTCGATGCAGTTTGCGATATTTTTTGTGCTATCTTGGTAAAACTGCCGGAATGGATGAAAATTTCAAGCCCACCCCATCCCCCACAAAACGTTGTAAACTGCCCACTGTTTTTTAAGTTGTTATTTTAAGTAGTAAAGTAATCATCACTGCAAGCTTGTTTTACTATACATGATCTCTGTCTAGTGCCTTTCTTTTTTTTCATTCCTTTTTAATCCTTGTTTTCATTACAATACTTTTTGTCTGTTTTTTCGCTTTAGGCTGCAAAGCAGTGAACCTACACCATGTCATTACATCATTAGTTGACCAATCACATTCACTTCCCGCTCTAATCTCCCTATCAGGACTGTCAGGTCTGTCAGTGCTGCCAGTTTGACACAGAGAAAAGGAGAGAGAGGTCCGGACCGGAGAATGCACATCTAATTATTCACCGGTGGCCGGCCTGTTAGCAGCAAATCCACTTGAACAATTTATAAAAATAACTTGAAATAAATTTGACCAAAGGCATGCTCGATGACAACACAAGCTTTTGATTGAAGCACCTTTGCTTTGCAGTTAAATGTCCATTGTCTTAGTAACGCCTCATATGATAGTGGAACAGTGGGTATAGTCCCCAATGAAATGCATTCCCTCCAGCACCAGGGACTGAGAATTTTCTTCAAGCAGCCGTCCAACATATGGTAACCGAAATGCCCGTGCATCATACCAGTTACCAGGCACACACTGACATGACAGAACCCATTAAGCTAAACTATGCCATAGGGTTCTCACAGTGGCTTCTTTATTGGAATGTGATGCCCATCAACAGTACAGCAAGTTTTCGAAAATCCTGCTGCCCTAAATCCCAACTATGAATTATGCAGGGTCCCTGCATAATAAGGAAAAGTGATGTGACAGGTGTGCATTGACAAGAGCACGGAATTCATGCAGATGAGATTTGGTCATGTTAAACCTGTCTGAATTCCCCCTATAGAATCTTAGTGTGCGCCCTTAGAGACTTATTGTGCTTCCTTGTCATATAAACAGCGCCAATGGTAGTTATCCATCCAGATCCAGCATAGTAAGGGAGAGATGAGGAAGGAGTGAATGGTTTGACTATTGGTTCCACAAATTGTTGGATCTTGGGAACAGACCTAAGGAAGACAGGAGCAACTCATCAGCATAACGTTTACTCTAAGCTCCCAACTATCTTGATTTAAGCTAATATAAACATGACCGTGTATCTGCAGTGAAATTACATTGTGGCAGCTGGGAGGAGGGTGGGGTGAGGCTTCACGTGGATCCAGGGGAGAGTTGAATCTACCCTGGATCCGGGACCGGCTGCGGCCAATTGAGCCTGATTGCAGCCGGGCCCTTTTTAACGTGTGTGTGACTGTGTGAGCGAGGTGAGAGCGCCAGGGTGAGAGACTGGTAGCATGGTTGAGGAGCTGGCATGGAGGGAGAATCCAGTTGGCTGGACGGAGAGCGGAGATAGAGCCAGCGACGGGAGAGACGGAGCGGGAGCGGGCCGTCTCCTGCTACGGCGTCTAGCGGAGGTCCGGGGGCAGTCGGGAGCCGCCTGCAAGGGCTGACCAGCCGGGGTTGGAGCTGAAAAGCGTCCTGGAAGCCTGGCAGGCTGGGGCAGCCTTGGGGCTTCGCGGCTGGCCCACCGGGACCGGGGCGGGCGCCAGCAGAGGAGACGGCGCCGTCGTTCAGCTGCCGTCAAGACCCGGGCCGTGATATTGCTGGGATGTAATAAAATGGCCTGCTGGCCATTAAACTCTCCACCTGCCTATGTCTCTGTCTGTCACGGACCCCGGTTATGTGGCACCTTGTCACATACATATGCAATATTTTAGGTAGCTTTGACCATATTAGGGGGAAAAGCAAATGTCAAACGTTTCTTGGACAAGTAATCATTCGGGAAAAGGTGTCCTCACTGTTATAACACCCGATTTGTAGCCTTGTGGTGTTGTGCTTATGGTTCTACAACCACAACACCTGATTGAACACATTTTCGTTTACATCAAATTATCAGTGAATTAGCAACATTTGGTTCTATGGCTAATAGCTATGCTTTTAATTTACATTTCTTGGTTTAACATGCACTATAATTCTGGTCTGACCCCATATATTACCTCTGCAGATGGTCTTCATCATGTCCATCTTAACATAAAATTAGTGGGATTTCAAAAGCATCCACTTCATCAGCAACAAAGAACGCAATGTCCAACATTGCTAGAATCAACATAATTGTCCAGCCTAATGAATGCTTTTAGACACCTCAAATGACTGCACCCACCTATATCTTCTTTCAAGGCAAAGTGAAACCCATCTCAAACGAGCTTTCTAACTGAAGTAGAAGTAGACGAGGCAGGTTGTGCCACGGCCATGCCCTTGTCTTCCCTTGTGTATCCTGTGTTCCATGCCCCTGGTTTTGTCTCTCTCTGTGTTTGTGTGTGTGTGGGCGTGTATGGGTGTTCCTGTCCTGCTGTCTCCCTGGGTCCTACACTCCCTGTTACCTGCTCATCAGCTCCTCAACCACACACACTTGGCTTCCATCAACTCATCATCTCTCCTCTATATCAACCCCGGCTTTCCACCCACTCATTGCCAGATTGTTTACTCTGCTTCACTGGTAGCTACGTGCCAGCCTTTCTTTGTGTTAGATATCGCCTATGCTTGGTTCCCCGTGTTTACTAATCTGTTAATATCCGCTCTGTCTTCTGCACTCCAGGAACCCAGCGTGTCTGCTTGCCTGCCTGCTAACCAGCCTGCTCCCCACCCATCTCTGCGTTCCCCCGTCAATCACACCGCTTTGCCATCTCCACTCCACCGACCATCTCCAGCCTTTCCTATTCCTCCCTTCTCCGGTTATCCCCTCGATAAACCTGTTTAACTGCAATCAGCCTCCACCTCTGTGTTCTGCGCTTGGGTCTGCTTGTCTGCTACCCTCGACAGGTTGAGGGAAAGTGGGTACACCAAAACAAAAAAATTACAGCACAAAATAACTCCTGGAATGCATTGATAATATGTAACAGTGGAAGTATCCAGGAGTGGATTTTTCCCACAACAAGCTTTGGTGATGGCTGAGTCAGCTCTGACATGGGGATATTGTCTCAGATCTCAAATACTTTCATGACAGCTAAATCAGGCCTAAAGTCATGTAGTGTAAACAACACACTGTTCAGACTTAGAACTGTTTACCTTTGTCATTATGACCTCCTTAGGTAGACACTAGAAGATTTATTCAACTGATGACCTGTTTTCCATCTTTCTGTCTCATCTTTGACTGAAGTGTTTCAGTCAAGGATGTGGCCTTCAGGGTCTGATCAAGCTGCATGAAGAAAATACCAAGGCGCTCAAACTGCCTGACACTTAGATAGCTGTGTGAAAAGATAAAAAAGCAAGAGGTCCGCACGCAGAACAATGCATATGCAACGATGTCTTTTTGTGCTCTTGAGTTTAGGTACAGCTAAGGGAACAAATATACAAACGTTTCAGCCAGAGGCCTTCTTCAGTGTGTAATGTGGAGTCCTCGTACATAAGTCTGTATCTGGACAAGGGAATGAATGGATCGGAGACCCAGTCAGCCAGGGTACACAAGTTATTTTAACGAGGAATCTGTCAACACAAAATAACCCACAGGGTTGGTAAATCAACATAGTACTGAGCCAAAGTCACAAACCAACAATCTGTGTTTGACATAAAAAGGTCAGTCAGAACCTCTTCTGAGATTCCGACGTGGAAGATGATGTGAAATGATGCTCATGCCACACTGTAGAAATGTTAAACAGTGGCATGGCTTCGGGGTACCACATTGCATAGTCAACCACCACTAACGCAAAGCGATACCCTTGTGCACTACAGTCTAATGACAAGTTCCATACCAATACCAGCCTGCTCCCCACCCATCTCCCCACACATCATACCACTTGCCCGACTTCCATGAGTGCATGTTCAAATTTACCCATCAAAAGCTTTAAATAGCAGTAATGTATGTAAAATATATTTCTAAGATATATTTTCACAGTATACTGCAGTGGTGTCCCATCATGTGCCATGGAGGGCCGAGAGTATGCAGGTTTTCACTCCAACCAAAGACTACAGCAGGTGATTTCCCTGATTAGTCCCTCCTCTCTGGTTGAAGGTGTGTTAATCAGGGAAATCACCTGCATACTCTCAGCCCTCCATGGCACATGATTGGACACCACTGGTATACTGTATGTAAAAATGAAAAATGTGCACCATTTCTCTGTTTGAATATATATGTTGCATACATTTTTTTTTAAAATATATTATATAATAATAATAATATATAATAATATATTTTTACTTTATACTACAATTGGTCCACATAATATATGGACATATGTTGAAGAGGGGGAAACAGGTTGCCAATCCATCACAGGGGGAACATATGAACATATTAGAGGGGACAGTGCTAACCACTGAGCCACTGTGTATTTTTCATATGATTGCCCATATTTGCCCACATATAAATGGATAGTCTAAATACCTGAATAATTTTTTATTGTGCATCTTTAGGCCTGTTGTTTTCATTATGCTCTCGTAATGGACCTTGTGGTCATTTATAGCTGCTGTTCATCTATTGTTTCAAAAAAATCTTCATATCAATCTGATGACCATTACCTTACTACACAGCCTTGCATATATTTCATTCATATATTTCTAATGAAATATTAATTCATTTCAGCATCCATCTGTCATAGACTACCATTGTCCATGAGAGGCACACTGCCCTCTAATGTTCAGTCTGAAGATGGAAGGTTATCAGTATTTGAAGTGATCACACCTGTTGTTGTGACACCTGTTTGGTGGTAGATTTGTTAGCAGATCGCTGCATAAAAGGAAGTAAATCATACCTTGTTTCCTTTTTGGACCTTGAAGTGTTGAAGTTGCTGGTACAACACCATGTGGCTTCTGGTGCTCAGCTGCATTTTCCAAGGTAGACCTTGAAGTATTCAGAATATGGATCTTCTGGTAAACAATGATAATTATTGGATGGTTTCCTTTGTTTCAGTTGATGGCGTTCCCATAAACCAAACCCAGAATGTTACCCAGAACATCACAGGTCTGTGCTCCTTGGCCTTAACGCTTGACTTTATTTTGGGTCTCATTTTCTGTATCGATATAAATAATGAAATGCTCAAATTCCCACAGGTTCTGTTGCACCTGTGATTGATCTATTGCAAACAAGCAATGCTGAAACCTTAGAGGGTAACTTTTTTTGTATATTTTCTATCATTTTAGGGTGATTTGATATAGCTAGACTGGCTCATCGCTGCATTTAAGCACCACAATGTTCCTTTTGTCACTCAAACATTTTGACTGTCCTAGAGCGTGAAGCTGGCATGATTGTCCAAGAGGGAGACATTTTGATACTGGTAAGATTGAGAAAGTATTATGTTTCTAGCTGGATGCTAGAAAGACTTTGTAATGTTGTTATACATTACAAACTATATCTTAAAGGACTACACCGGGGAAATCAATTTCTGTGTCTCCAATAGATCTGTCCGGTGTGCATAAGGCATTAGCTTGCAGTATGTTGAGTAATTGTAGGTGACTCATTATCCAAAGTATGAAGCTGGACCTCTTGGTAATCCAAAGTTTGTATTTGTTTTCTATTCTATGGTCTGTAGAATCATAACTTCTGAAAACAAAATCTCAATCTTTGTGCAGCAGATCTACTAGGTCCCATACTAACTACTAACCTAACTCCCAGAAAGTCGGAGTAGTCTAGTTTTCCAATTGTTTTATAGACTGAATTCAACAGTTTTCAAAACGAGTGACAACCTCTTGCAATCAGGCAGGTCACTTCACTTGTCTTAGGATAACCTTAACCGTGGCTAAATAAAAAAAAAAGTGGGAAAAAAAAAAGTGATTGTTGTTTTGGCATCCTGGTGGTTCAACAGTCTAAGGCGTGTACCATGTAACTGCGACTGGGTTCAAATCCAGCCTTCTGTTGCGTTTTGTCCCTCTGATCTTTCCTGTGTGTCTCGCTCTCTCTACTGTCAACTCTTCAATAGAAGGGGGGCAAATTTAAAGACTCCATACTAAACTTACTGGCATTTTTACAGTGTATGACCATGGGCAGTAGTTTTTGTTTTACTGCATTTGTAGGGGGACAGGAATGCGGTGGAGACCCTGTGGACAGATGCCTCCATACCTTACACATTTGATGCTCAACTGGGTGAGTGCTGTGGGTGAGCCATGACATATGACTGCTATTGTGTAAATGAGCTCATAAGTTTCTATGCATTCACCCTAACAGATGCTAGAGAGGCAAACATCCTAGCTGCCTTCAAGATGATAACAGACCACACATGCATTCGCTTCCATAAACGCACCACAGAGCTGAACTATCTGAGGTTAAGGGTGGGCAAAGGGTGAGTGACTTTGCTGCTGGGGTATTCTGACATATTAAAGCTGCACTAAACCAGATTCTGTATAAATCCTGCCATATCAGAGTAAATGGGCTTCAACAGAACAGCATGCCATCCCTCCTAATTGAGAAGGGAACACTGGTTACTCTCCCTTCAATTCTCCCGCTGTCTTTATTCTCCACACTGCATGCTTCCCCTCTATCCATATTTTCCAACCAATACAGTCTACATGTTTATAAATTGACACAGCATATGTTCATAGAACCCAACAATTGTTTACATTCTGTTTGTATTGCTTTATTTTATCTTCTATTTGCATGCTTATATTGTATTTGTCTTTTCCCTACTCAATTGTAGTACTTTTGCTGCTGCAATGACATAATTTCCCCACGGGACTCAAAGTTTCATTTCATCTAGCTGTGCATCCTATGTTGGTTGTCAAGGAGGGGACCAGCCACTGTATTATGGCCAGTCCTGTAGTGTGGGGAACCTGTGCCATGAGCTCATCCATGCTCTGGGCCTGCATCATGAGCACACACGCCCGGATCGGGACAAATACATCACTGTGCAGTGGCAGAGTATCATGTCAGGTAAATTCTTCAAGTTACTGGAAGTTCAACCTTAGTCTAAACCATTTTAATGTGAGGTACCACAGGTGAAAATTGCAAAAAAATTGGCTTCTATAACTAGTGTAGTTTTATTCAATATACAAAGTTATAAATGCTTACTTTACTATGCCAGCTGTGTCAAATGCACCAAAAACTTTAATGACAATTTTCTCAAAATTACATTTCATGTATGCACAAAGCGACATTTCCTGGAGAACACCATCTATCTATAAACTGTAGTAGTTAGTTGCCAGGGGATTACTAGTGTTACTAAGTTGTTTTTTTGTTTTTTTTAAGTAGTAGTGCTGAAAGATTATATGGAGAGAGACCTTGTGAAAATACCTGCTTTGAACATTCCAGTTTGTGTATTGGAAAATAATTTTTAATAACTGGTTTTACATACTTTGAGGAGCTAGAGACTTCAATACCTGTGGGGCCGCTTCAAAGTTTATGCTCTGATTTATCTGGCAACATAATAATTTGGCACAACTCTGTCAAAAGGGAGACAGAAGAATTTTAAAATGAAACACGGGAACACTCTAGACCTGCCATATGACCTCGACTCCATAATGCATTATGGGAGGTAAGTCCTAACCTTTTTTTGTCTTTTCTTTGTCTCCTAATATTTCATTATCTGCCTGCCCGAGCACTTTAAGCTAGCTAAATCAGTGCAGTCTTTTAAATCTTCTTAAAACTCATTTCTGTAACAATTCTTAGATTCTTAATATTTTATTATTAGGGTTCAAACCCCGGCAGGGTAGAACCCTATTGTTTTCCTATCGGTTTATTATTCATTCTTGTCTTATGCCTTTTCTCAAATTCCTGTGAGCTGGAATGAGATAAAACCATGAAACTTGGCCCAATAGGCCAGATGAAATTATGTGCAAATGCTTCCCAAGAAACATGAGCCCAATTGGCCAGATGGTGGCGCTGTAATTAAGCCCCAAAAGCACAATTTTGGAAAGGCCACGCCCCTCACACTGACTCCGATTGACTTGAAATTTATCACACAAGTCCAGCTCAATGTGCTCAACAAAAAAGCCTCGGGAACCACCAGATTTTCCGCCATGTTGAATTTTTTGAAAAACACATTTTTAGCACATAAATAGACCAAAGTCAACAACGGTTCAGCCAATCATCACAAAACTTGCAGAATATGTCCACATAAGTACCTGAAACATACCCTGAAAGTTTACTTAAAATCGACCACTAGGGGGCGCTACAAATGCAAAGAATGGGCGTGGCATAACAAATCAGACTATAAATCAGAAAATCATTACAAAACCTGCAGGATATGTTTGATAACAATGTTAAACCATGTGTGTAAAATTATTTTGAAATCGCTCAATAGGGGGCATCACCAGTTCCAAGCATGGGCCTGGTGCAAATTTGGACTTAAATCAATGACCGTTTGTCCAAACATCACCAAACTGGTGGACTTTATGTTGAACTAAGCCGCAACATTGGTCCAGGCAAGACTGGACTGTAAACAAATACAAGTAAATGGGGAGCTGCGTTTTTTCTGGATGAAAAGCACTAACGTTTACATTTCTCAACTGATGTCAATGAGTCCTTTTTTTATATTCAAGGGTTTATGATCTACGTGGAGTAGTTTTTTTTTTTTTGTTTGTTTTTTGTCTCCAGTTATTTAGTTGGGCTATAATCGCTGCTAGACGCTCAAGAGCAGTGTCAACGTTAGACTCGCATTAACTGAATTACTTACGTGGTGGGAAAATAATTCATTGTCAGAAGGCATTGTAAAAACCTTCTGACATTTGGCTTACTTTCCTTGGCTTATACTTGTGGAGACGTCCATATTTAATGTACATGAAATGTGCAGAAAGTTCTTTTTCTGTCCGTGTCCCGATCATTTTAGCTTTTCTTGTGCTCCAGGTCAGAACACAGCTCATTCACTTTGAAATACTGGGGGGGGAAAAAAAAAATCTAAACTTAATTTTTAAGTACTAATAATTGCCCATCATTGAGAAAAATACAAATTACAATAGTGAAACATTGGCAGTCAGTCTGGTTTCTATATTTTTAAAGCAGTGAAAGGATACAGATATACTCGAAGACAGACAATTACAGACAAAGACTATTATAAGATACGCCTTTATTGATCCCCAGAGGGCAAATAAAGAGGGGGGGGGGGGGGGATTCAAATGGCATATAATTGAGATTTTCATCTATATACATCTATATTTCTCCAAACCGATTTTTATGACAAGCTACTTGTTTCGGCTAAGCGGCTGACATATTATGAATCTAACTAGTTAGATGGCTAGCTAACTTTTCTCACACTTTGAAGGTTTCCCAAAGACAGAGTTGATACACAGCGATTACAGCCTAACGATCGAGTAACTGTAGTAGTAACTGGAGACAACTTTTTTTTATTTATTTTTTTCCCCTACTCCACATAGATCATAAACCCTTGAATATGAAAACGGCTCATTGAAATCGGTTGAGAAATGTAAACGTGATAGTGCTTTTCATCCAGAAAAACCGCAGCTTCCCCGTTTACTTGTATTTGTTTACAGGCCAGTCTTGCCCGACGGCGACGTTTACGGACGATCCACAGGCCAATGCGGCATCTGTGTATATATGTCGATGGTCATAGTACTTCAAAGTTGTATGAAGTTGAATGCAGTTGCATTACAAATACATTGAAGTCTATGTGAGTTCAAAATACATGGAGGTCTAGGGATCTGGATCCAAAATGGCGAAGGAGACTTGCTGTTTACACAGCAATCCCACTAATAAACCGAGGTGAAAAACAATAGGGTTCTACCCCTTCGGGGTTTGGTCCACACAAGCGTTATAGCACCGTTTCAGAAATTATCTCCGTCCAAAAGAAGCATATCACATCAGCATTCACCTACACTGGGCATGCTCATGCCGGGTAGCGCTGTAATTTAAGGGCCAAAAATGTGATTTTGCTTACTTAAACATCAAGTTAAGTGCATATATTTTGTTTGTGGAATTTATCTTCTGTCACACTGCATGCAGTTTGCAGTAACAAAGGTTTGAACCCGCAACTCACTGCTTGTGGCTATATTACTTTATTAATGCTATTATTCACTAGTGTTTATGCATCTTTGTTTTTAAAAAGCTACTATACAAATAAAGTTTACAAAGTATGTAAGGAATAAAATGCATGGAGCCAAGACTGAAGATGAAGCAGAGGCTCTCTTTTAAATTACTCTACTTAGTACAAGACTTCTTTAACAAAGACCTTCATCTGATGCAAAATATTTACTAAATATACATTTTTAACTTAAATTTACTTGCCGTAAACAAAAATAACATTTTGGTACAAAGTGTTGCCAGTTAGTTTTGATTAGAAATCTCAAATGGACCAGACTTTTTGACACAGACCCCTCAAACTTTTGCAGATATAAGATTGGATGTAAAACAGCAGTTTGTTGTTCATAAAGAACAGACCTCAAAATGCCTTCATTGGCCAATCACAATTGTGTATTCAACACAGCTGTAACAACTGCCAGTTGTAGTGTTCAAAAATTTTCTGGCAATGACTATCCTTTTTTTCTTGCAGGTTTTTCTTCACTGCAAACCAGCATCCAACCATCTTGGCCAAGCATGATGAAGGGCAGATGGGTCAGAGAACGCACCTCAGCCCACTAGATATCGAGAAACTCAACAAACTCTACCACTGTGGTAACAGCCTCTCAATTGCTATGCTTTAGGCCGACCATAATTCTGCCCTGCATAAATGTATTTAAAAAAAACAATAGGAGTTTGAAAGCCTCCCCTGGCAGGGCTAAACCAGCACACACTACCCAATGGTAGGCATAAACAAACTACCCAATGGTCATACGCGCCGATCACGTGTCCGGTGCTCGAGCAGCCACCGAAAAGGTTGAGCACCCACGAGGAAGGCCAATTAATGTATTAAATGTATTAAACTGAATCTTCTTTAAAAAAAACCCCACATTTAGTTTATTATTATTATTATTATTGGTGAACGTTTTAACTACAAATCGCATTATCCAATTAAACTTGTTACAGCTCTGTGCGTGTGTAGGCTACGTTAAGGGGCGTAGCCAACTGCCAATGTAACGTTAGGGTTGGCTAAACAAACGTTGTTCCACCATGTAGCTAGCAACACAGCAAGTGTGAAACACGGGTGATGATCGGGTAAAAACGTATGAATTTGCAGTTTTTAAAAAAACCGAGAGATGTGTAAAGACAGTCAAAGTGAGGCATCCACCATCAGTGACTACTTTGTAGCAGAGCAGTGTTGCATTTCGTTTCGGTGTGTCTACGTCCGACAGATGACAGTAGCCTGCACCACGGTAATTACTAAAGCAAACGCAATAAAAGTGATTTTGTGACAATCTTCACCTTGGTGGTATTCACTTAATTTGAGCACCCACTGGCAAAAACATAACTTGGCGCCAAAAGGTCTGTAGATGGCTTTCACTATCAGAGGAAAACGCGCCAGGGCTAATTGGCAGCCAGCCAGTGCAGTAAGTAATGTTAGTATGCCTTCGGTAATCTTTGTGATAAACTAATAGATGGCTGTCATCACATCTGATATGCAAACTACCTGTGAAACCGCTTAGCACTGGCATGCTCTGGCTCACCAGTCTTTGACCTGGTAGTGGAAAAGCAGCTAGTGCCCAGATAGCAAAGAAATGCCGGCCAGATCGCGGCCCAATTTTCACATGCCAAGTCAGCTTTAGTTGGCCCGACACTGGAACCCGGAGATGGCCTGACTTCATTTTGAATGACTGCCCAGAATCAGGCCAAGTACATCCAAGCAGATTCTGATGCTGTACCAGAATAGGCCCGATTTAAGATTATATACGCAGATAGCAAAGAAATGCCGGTCCAGTTCTCACCTGCCGAGTCAGCCGGAGATGGCCCGACCTTGTTTTGAATGACGGCCCAGTTCTGTTTGCTGAATCCAAGCCACTTCTGAACCAGAACAGGCCCGCTTTTAAGATTATATACACTATTCCCTTTCCATCCTCACTGAATTCTTTAATTCCCTGTAAATAGTCTAAAATAACTAATTTTCTAAAATATAAAACAGTTTAACAAACATTTACTGTGTGTGTGTGTGTGAGAGATAGCCACCTGCTGGTCGGAGTATAGCAATCACAAATATGAGAATCTCTTTAAAAAAGGTTCAAAATCAAGTTTTACAGCACCAAATTATAATTTGGTCGTTAGCTAGTCGCGCTAGTGGCTAATGTTGGTTTATCGTAGCTGTAACGTTAGCGGTCGCTTCTACCAAATTTTTTTTTTTTTAAAGATTTGAGTGCAACAACAGTAAAATCAACAGCATAAATGGCAATTTTGTTAGTTAAACTACACAAACCTATGATGGTGACGTTACTCACCTGGAATTACTAATAAAAAAATACAACATTTCGTAGGCTGAAGGATTGCAGCAGCAGAGTCAAAACGGCAAGTGAAAACTGTGGGGTGGGTCATGACCGACACAGATCATAGAGTGATGCCCCGTACCCACCAGACGCGCAAACGTGTGCTGCTGCGCTACACTTCCGCTCCCATGTTAACGACTGCCGCGGATCCCACCGGCCATGGGCGCACGGCAGGCGGGCGGATGGCTCGCAGACGTGGAGCCCGCATGTGTCCGTGCGCGCACCTCATAGAAATACATTGTCTATGCACAATATCTGCATCATATCACCACATATTAATGTTTTTCAACCTAATAGTTTTAGTAGTATTATTTTAATATAGGCCATAATGAAAAAGGGAACAGAGACAATCACCATTACGGGAGTGTGTGTGTGTGACTGACTGACTGACTGACTGACTGACTGACTGACTGACTGACTCTGAAAAAGCAGTAGCCGACCTGAGTGCACAAACAGGGCTTTGGTCTTTTAACTGCTACAGTTGTAGTGCTACTTTTTTTAGTGCCGGCGCGCAATCAATCAAATATGACTCAACACGTCTCTGTGTGCTCTCTTGTGCCATCTACTGACCATAACTACAATGTTTGTTTTGAATGGGGTTAAATGAGAATGGCCAGGGCGTTCTGTCCAGTGCCCCAAATGCTGTCATAGACTTCACGCTAAAGTGCAGTCCTTCCAACAACCACTAGGTGACAATGCATGTCAATGTAGTGTGTGTGAGGGACATACAACTTGGTGCCTAAGAGCAACAGAGACGGTAATGAAGTCCGCAAACCAACAAAAGCCAATTATTCAACATACACATATTGACTAGAACACATTTATATGAATTATAAATACAATCTATGAAATGTGTTCAGATAAAAAAAAAAAAAAAAATTCTCTCCATCAAATCAAGTGGGGCGCCGCCCCTATGGATGAGCCGCCACTGGTGTTGCTAGGCAAAAAATATAGTCATCTGCCGAATATTGACCAGATCTGGTCCAAATTCAGACATCATGATCTGGGCCATATCCGGCAAGCTACAGTCGGGCCAGACTCTCCGTGACAATAAACCAGTATTCACCCAAGTCCTCCACTGCCGGAGTCGGCGCGGCTCTGGCACAGCTGACAGCAGCCGATTCTGACACTCAGCCGATTGTACCGTCAGTGAAGTGGGCGCTGGCCCGAGTCTCATTGCTATCTGGGTGAGAGCTAATGTTAACTAGCAGGAGAATCCACAGCTAAATCCACGTTACCATAAACGGTGATTGCTAACTAGCACGGCAGAAGCTAGAACTGTGCTAGGTTTCGAACGTTAAATCTCTTACGTAATATTAGTTTTACAAAGACTCTAATTAGCGACTGTGCTTCCTCAAGGCCAACGTGCTTTATTAAGTTTGTCTTATTTCTAGATTTGGAAACAAGTTTTTGTTTGCAGTCTGCAGCCACACTTGACCGTTTCTGCGGCATTGTTACTAATTAGCTTAATTAGCCATGCAGGTGATGTTCCAGTCCTCTCTCTCCCTACCTGTAGCTCTGTATGAGCCAATCAGAGGCTTTGTTTACATCTTGGATTGGTTGACCAGATGAAACTGAGATCGTACATTTGCTTGTACAACCAATTACTATAATTTTTGCTCACCGACCGTGTTTCGGCAAAAAGCATCGCGGTTCATTACCCAGCCCTAATATCTTGTTGACTATGAGGTGTATTGTGGGCTATGTCAGTTATGATGGGGCCACTTAGACATCTATTTTTGCTGGCGCACCAAATACTGCCCCAAGTGGCCTCCAATTTCCTTTGCGCCACTCAATTCCTCCCCTCGTCTCAAAGTTACTTCCTGGTACAAGAGTAGTGGTTATGAGGGAGGGGAGGAAAGGAGTTTTGGGATCCACCCATAGTGTATGCTAAAATTTTAGCATGGTGCACTGGAGCAAACAAACTACTGGGGATTCATAAGTGATGAGAACATGGACGCCAAAATCATCTAACTTAAGTTGTCAAACGTGATCTTCAAAAAACTTATTTTCATTCCATTCTTTTCCTCCTTCCAGCTCAGAGGGAAAACTCCATGTCAATGGTCACCAACGGTTATGGAACTGGAGAGTGACTCTAGTTTTTGTTCTAGCATCCTGCATTTGCCAACGGATTAAAATTATTTTACCAAAACTAAATCCAGGCTTTCTCAGTCCTTTTTTTTTTTTTCTTTGAAAGCATACCACTGAACCCAAATGAGCAGTTTGCCTCAGGTCCATACCAGATCAGTCTCTATAATAAGAGATATAGATGGCGATGATCTCTGAGGCAAAACAGGAGAAGAAAACTACCTGTTTGGCCAGTTGTGTGTTACAGTAATGTTCTTCAAAACATAGATGGTCTTTGATATTGGGCTTGTGCTGCATTTGTGTCTGATGAGGAAATATTGTAGATATGATCTTAGTACTGTGCTGTTCACCACAACTTTCAGATGGTAATGAACTTCTTTTTTTTTTGGTGATGGACGCCCTCTAAATTCCTGGCAGACGACAACTAATTGGTGGATTTGCAATGTTTGCTTTGCTGTAAAACATGAACTACGTGTACCATCAAAGTGCATGCATGTTAAATGTGGAAAGATTATCAGGAGCAACCAAAGGCTACAGAAAACCTCAATCATGGCATTTTGACTGCTTCAAGCATGACACACATGAACAATTCCATGTTGTTACATTCAAGCATAATTGTTCTGACGTGTTTATTCCCATTTGACGTAATTGCAGCCATGGCTACCTAGTGAACACTTCGACATTGAATAGACCTTGATATGAGGGCCTGGACCAATGTTGAAAACGCCCCCAAACATAGTGCCAAAATGAAGGTGAGGTGATGTCCATAACTGGTACCTGCATTGTGTTGTGAAATCCGAAACTAAATGGCTTTCTGATATCTGAAGTTCACATACTACTTCTCCAAATGTATATAGTTACTAATTTACATAGCTTTTTTTTTTTTTTTTAATTGCACTTTAGCTTCTGAGTCTTCATGGTGACACATCACCTATTTTTGTATATAGCAAAGCGTAGACATAATCATCATAAAATTGCTCAAGTCATGGGTGAGACACTTACAGTACATTTTAGGCACACCTTAGTTTCTAATATATTAGCTGTATCATACATTTAGAAAGTACTTTTCATACACATGAAGCATACTTTAAATGGAGCCCTACGAATAAATATGGAAGATTTACAGTAAAGGTCAAAGCTTGCAGTGAGGGGTACATTGTTGCCCTGATTTGAAATGGAAAACTAGCAATCAGACTAATGGCATTCACCTGCATTTAATTGTAGGCACCACCAGTGACTCTGGGGAACCGGAAACGAACAGCGCCGGGTGCCTGGCAGTAAGTCTTAGGAGCGGTGCTTGGTAGACACTAAGCCGACTATATACTTGCTTCTAACTACACGTTCATGTGCGCAAGATGGCTATCCTGCGTTCCTTAAGACTGTTGTGCGTGTCGTCAGAAATTAAAGAGAGGTGTGTAGCCGCAAATGGCAAAAAAATGGCCCTAATCACTGTTTGGGGAGAGCCACGATTTCAAAGCCAATTCAACAACATGGAAACGAAAATAAACAAACTGGTCCGAGACCATTAGGTACGAGCACAGTGGGTGTTTTGTCCAGCAGTCATCAAATGCCTGGGCTGGCTAAAGAATTTTATCAATAACTGGTCCACTGACACCAATATTCCAGAAATAATACGGTAAGTGTTGTACGTGTAGCTTCATAATAGCAAAATATAGGCTGTGTCTATCAGAATGTTTCCTAGCCTAATGTTAACAAGCAGCAGTTACCTGGTTTTGTGTTTAGGAACTACTATATAATGTCAAATTTACATGCATCAGATATCAGAATTCACATTGCGGGCCAGCTATTAACATGACTCTGTGGTTCTAGATGCCAAATGAGGAGGACATCATGAGCAGTCCTACTCCAAGCCCAGCATCTGTTCTGTCTTTCACCGACCCTGTGTACTGCATTCGATACGTGTCCTTCACCAAGCCTGCCTGTGTCATCTGAGCACACTCCCTACCTACCGAACACCTAGGGCCAAATGTATAAACCATGCGTACGCACGAAAGTGTACTTGCGTCACTTTCCACGCAGGTTCCGAATGTATAAAAATCCACGGGCGGCGAGACTGTGCGTATTGGTTCGCATCCTTCACACCATGCGTACCATACGCATTTTTTTGGGTCACATTAGTGTGATGTTGCGAGTTGGCAAAAAGGGATAAAAGTGTGAATTTGGGTGACATTTTATTTAGAGCTTTTTTTCTTTCACTACATTGTGTTAGGATTGTGAAAGTAAATTTGTACACAATATTAGAATTTATCATTTATCATTCTGTGTCTGGTTGTACTGATACTGTGATGTCACGTGCCATGTACATGTGTCTGTGTACTGCACATTGAGCCAGTGAGGCCCCAGCAAGGAAGTCATAAATTTGAACTCGACCAGACCATTACTATGTGTAGATCCTTAAAAGGATCCTTAGGATGAAACATGTTATCTAAGCATATGTGAACCAATCATAGGAGACTTCTTTGTTCCTAAAGAAACTATAAAGATTATAGTTTCTGACGTTCAGTGAGAGAGACCATGCGGAGGTTCTGACTTACTGTAGGGCCTGGTTCAAGGTATTTCTCTCCAATATATCTGTATACAATATATTTACTTCAACCTATCAGTGTTTTGTGTATTATTCTGTTTTAGTCCTGAGTGCTTCCAGGCAATTTCCACGACAGGATGTAATCTATAGTTTAAAAAAACCTTCACTATATCCTGAGCTGCCCTGAGCCGGGTCATGCCCATGGCGTGGGGTGGCATCATTTCTTTGAGTAATAGATGCATCAGGTTCCCTTACACAGCAGCTGAACAGGCCAACATCAAAATGCAATTTGCAGCGATGTCCAGTTTCCCAAATTTAATATATGTATATAATATTGTTTTCTATAATATCTATATAATATTGTATACCCTCAGGTGACAATGGGTATGCATTGAAGCCATGGTTACTTATGCCATTTACAAACTGTTATGACCCTGAGTCATATGTGTGTGTATGTAAGTGTGATTGTATCCTCTGTTGTGCTGTTTTCCTTCCCTTCCTGAGGGCAGTGCTGTTCTGTTTTGTTGTATGTTGAGTTTCAGGTGGCGGCTGGTGATTGGCCGGGAGACTGGTGGCACCCACTTTAAAAGAACGTCTGCCCACCCGATACTCCTTTGATTCTGCGGAGGCTGCCGAGACCTTCTACAACCAGCGCATTGGGACGAGAGGAGGCCTACGGGATTAAGTGGACTAGCAAATTGGCAAGCTATCCTGGTTGCTGAATGCAGGACTGTATGCCCGCTGCCTAATGGGGAGCGATTGAATGGACACCCTGATTTAACTTTTGAAAGTGACACATCTACCCGACCTGAGTTATCCGCAACAAACAAGGTGACATTCTTCATTCATATTTGGCCAATGTGGTGACTATTGTGCAGCCTGAGGTGTTAACGTTAAGTCGAATGCTTCCAAAGTGGAGGGCTGCTAAGGTTATCCTACCCTTTTTAGTTTGTGTTAAGTCTAGTGTTAGCCTACTTTATTATTTTTACTAGGCAATTTTACACATTTGGCCTTAAAGCACTGCTGGTTTAGCCTACTTAATAGACAGCATTGGGTATTTTTAATTTAATCTTTTTCTTGTTAGCTGGCTGAATGTCCGCAATTTGTTGGGTAGCCCACCATCATTGGCCTACTTGAGTGCTCTGTCTGCACTGTTTTATGATAGGTGATGGGTGTTGACCAAAGTGGCGTTAACCGATTTAGTTTATGTTCTCAATTTCTTCTTTCTATTATTACTATTATGGTGTAATTTATCAATCTTTGGCGTTATGCATTTAAGAGTTTTGAGACTTTGGAGAGTTCATCCAAGGATAGGTAGATTAGTTTACGTATACTGTTCGGAAGTTAAGTGTTTATCACAGATAGGGTGGGATGGGAGTGGAACACAAAGGGGTCTTTCTTTGTTGCTCTTTTTTCGACTCAGGTTTATATCTCATTTTGATCAACTGTTATGATTATGGCTAATTACACTATTTTATCTCTCAATGTTAGAGGGTTAAATTCACCATTTAAGCGCGCTCGAGTTTTGGATCTTATGAGAAGGAAGGGTGTAGACGTGGCTCTCTTATCTGAGACGCACTTGATGCCAAATGATGTGCGACATATGCAAATACATTTTTCGACCGTTATTTAGAAAGGTCTAACTCATGCATCACACAGTCCCAGGCCTCGTCTTCTAGGGCTCTGAATGATTTTACTAAGGATTTAAATCTGGTTGATATTTGGAGGGCACAGAACCCCACTGCCAGAGATTATATGTATTTTTCCCCCCTCCATAAAATGTTCTCAAGGATTGATTACATTCTCTCCACCCCAGACTTGAACTCAGCTGTGGGCACAGTTGAATTTCTGCCCCGGAGTATTTCTGATCATAATGCAATAGTAACCACATTTAATTTAGATTCCATTCAAAGCAGGCCATCCAGGTGGAGGTTTAACACTACACTACTTAAAAATGAGGAATATCTTAAACAACTTAAGCCCAAATTGGAGGAATTTATTAGCTTTAATAAGGATTCAGTTTCTGACCCATCATTAATCTGGTCAGCCATTAAAGGCTTTCTACGAAATAATGCTATTGGTTTTTCATCACATCTTAAAAACGTAGAACACAAGCTATTTCCCGCTTAGAACAATCGTGCAGCAATTTGGAAAGGGAGCTAAAATCTAACTATAGCAATGAGACAGAGCTGAAGTTGAAGATTGTGAGGGCAGAATTAAACAACTTGTTGCGGCAACGAGTTGAATTCTTAATGCATACTACTAAGCATAGATACTACACTGATGGCAATAGACCAAGTCGTCTACTTGCATTGACATTGAAGCAGCAAGAGAACAAATCTAATATTTCATCGATAAACTGTCCAGTAAAAGGGCTAGTCTCCAAAACGGCTGACATAAACAGTGCCTTTAAGTGATTTTTTGCTAACGTATACACCTCACAGGATCGATTCTCCCAGGCTCGTTACCACTCTTTCTTTGACAATCTGAACCTGCCAACTTTATCGGCTGAAGAATCAAGGGACTTAGACGCCCCTATATCGTTAGAGGAGTTGTATAAAGCTGTAAAACTGACCAATAGGGGATGCTCCCCAGGCATAGACGGCCTCCCACCTGAATTATATCTAGAGCTGTGGAGCATCCTGAGCCCGATTTGGCTGACCACTATTAACTCTGCTATAGAGAAGGGCTGTTTCCACAAAGATCTCAACACTGCTCTTATCACAGTCCTGCCTAAACCTGGCAAAAACCTTCAAGACTGCTCGAGCTACAGACCGATAATTAATGCCGATATAAAAATGTATGCAAAAGTCATTGCTATGCGCTTAGAGAAGGTCACAGGAGCTTTGATCAACCCAGACCAAACTGGTTTCCTAAAGGGTCGGTTGGCATCTGACAATGTTCGCCGTGTCCTGCATATAATCTCTGAAACAAAAAAGACAGGCACACCCTGTGGACTCCTATTCCTTGACGCTGAAAAGGCGTTCGATCGCCTGGAATGGAGATATTTATGGAACGTTTTGGAGAAATTTAAGTTTGGTCCAAATTTTATCAGAATGATTAGAGTGTTGTATGATAATCCCTCTGCCAGGGTCTCCACAGGAGGACACTTTTCTGACCTCTTTAATATTTGCCGTGGGTCCAGACAAGGCTGCCCAGCCTCTCCTTTAATATTTAATTTGTCGTTAGAACCGCTGGCCCAATACATAAGGCAGAGCACGTTGGTTACCCCAATAACAATAGGCACCACATCACACTCTGTTTCTATGTATGCGGACGACACCCTCGTGTTTCTCTCCGACCTGCAACACTCCCTTCCAAATGTCCTCAAGATTATAGAGCACTTTGGGACATTATCTGGTTATAAAACTAATTATTCTAAGTCGATTTTGATGTTACTCAACACGGACACTGGGAGGATGGGTGTTCCGCCATGTATACCAGTGGCTCAGAAGGCAACATATTTAGGCATTGAGATCAGTCCTTGTGTTCTTGCAATAGCAAAGAATAATTATTCCTCTATTTTGAGAAGGGTTGAGGCCGATCTTGGGAGATGGATGACTCTTCCATCATCAGTGCCAGCCCGTATTGCCACAATCAAAATTAATGTTCTCCCTCGCATTAATTTTGTGAGCTCGATGCTACCATTGCCAGCCCCAACAAAATATTGGAAGAAACTTGATTCACTGCTAACCAAATTTGTTTGGAATGGGAAGAAACCTCGCATTAAATGGTCAACCCTACAAAAGGATAAGTCTCAGGGTGGCTGGGCATGCCCAAATTTCAAATTATATCATTGGTCGTTAAAATACTGGTTTGACCCAGAGAGGCTCTCTCCCTGGATAAGTGTTGAACGAGAACTAGTTTCTCCATTAAGGCTACAGGATGTGGCCTTCTCTGGGCTCAATCATAGTAAATGTGCTTCAAAATATGGACCAATAATATCATACACACTGCAAATCATGGCAAATGTGGAGAGATATCTGGGCTTTAAAACAAAATGGCACAAGCAGTCCCCTATATGGCATAATTAAACTACTGTCAGGTGGCCAACCTTTTATTCTGCAATCATGGACTCTAAAAGGCATACAGACTTTGGGAGACATCTCAGGCCGACAATCAATCCTAGATTTCCCAGATCTAACATCTCGCTTCGGTGTCCCAGGAAACTCACTGTTTTTCTACTTTAGGCAGAGATCGGCTCTTAGGTCACTCAAGGTTCCCTGGGGATCGGACCTGGCCAGCCACCCAATAGTGTATTTGATTGAAAGATCACATCAAAGGGGGACAGTCTCTTATGTTTATGACCGCCTCATGGCACACTCCTCTGCAAAATCACCAGGGCTCAGACTATGGGAGAACGATTTGAGTCGGGATGGGGAGGGCATAGACTGGGAAGTGGTATGGGATAATGTCTTTGGGGCTTCTAAAAACCCAAACCACCAACTAATCCATTACAAGATCTGCCACAGAACATATCTAACAACCACGCAAGAGGCACCTGATGGGTGTGGCCCCTCACCCTTACTGTACATTCTGTGGTCAGGGCGTTGTAGGTACTTTCATGCATGTTTTATGGGAGTGTCTGGATGTGCAGAGGTTCTGGGTCAATGTTGTGGACAAGATATCTGGCTTGGTAGGGAAGCAGTTCCCTTTAGACCATACTCTCCTCCTCTTGAATGACGACTCCAGGTTCAAGCTCTCTGAGAGAGAACGCAAACTCTGGTTGGCTGGCATGACTGCAGCAAAAAAAAAATCATAGTTCTACATTGGCTTCCTCCTCACCGACTGTCAGTGAAACATTGGTTACAGGCTCTTCTTGACGTAATTTACCTGGAGTTGTCGTCAGCGAGGATTAACGGTGCTAAAGCGCAAACACTAGAAATGTGGAAGAATGCTGCAGAGCAACTTAAAAGCTTATTACTAGCATGACTTAAATTAGTGAGCTAGATGAATTCCATTTCTTTTCTTATGTTTTACAACCCTTCTCTCTTGTAAAGGCTTATTTGTTTTTTTTTTTACATACTCATTATTTAACCCTGATTACATTTTATTCTTTTTTTTTTTTTTTTTTCTCATGAATGTCTTTTCCTGATCTGATCATGACTGTGTTCCACGAGGGGAGGGCTGTTGGGTGGGATAAGGGTGGGTGAGGGGTTAAATGTACTACATTGATCTGTACTGTTCTTCTGTGAGTAATGACCCCTGTTTGAAAACTGAAAATAAAAACAGTTAATTACAAAAAAAAAAAAAGAACACCTGCCCAATGCCAGTTGGACTCTCTCTCTTTCCCGACTCCCAACCAGACCGTGTGGTGTTGTGTTTGTGGATTGTGTAGTAGTGAAGTAAGCTTTCGGATCTCTGTGCCTATTATAGTTCGTATTGTAAGTATATTAGTAAGTATTATAGTAAGTATTTTCTCTAAAAGCAGTCCTGGTAAGGGTAAGAAGCCATTTTCTTTTATATTTATTCTCATGTTTATCATAAATAGGTAAGACCCCTGTATTTTGTTTTCTTTTGATGATAGGTAAGTTAGTGGTTTGTATTATAGATTGTTTGTTTATTGTGTTGGCCGTGCCTACCCTGACGCCTATGCTACCATTTCGGGTAAAGAATAAAACCATATTGTTTGGACTGCATTCTGCTGTGGCACTGGTCATCCTTGGGAGTGGGGAAAAGGGGAGTCTCTTTATGTTATGCTCAGGTAACTCCCAGGCCAGGCATAACAAAACCCCCAGAGCCACAACAGACGCGATATAATGTGGTGCACAGCCGTACGTGCTCTGTGGTAGAGCGTTGCATTGGGCTTTTAAAAGGGAGATGGTTTCGGTTACTTTCTGCCATTCAACTTGTTTCATTTGGTTGTAATGCCAGAGCTTAGGCTTCCAAATAATACGCGTTTTCTTCTGTCATTTTGATCAACCATTATTTCAAGTTCAGTCGGTAAAATTGCGCTTCTTCTATTGCTTATTAAATGCTTCCGCCGTTTCTCCTCAAAACTAAACTAAATGCTGGCCCTTTATATGCAAACCAGGCAGTTGGGGGTGTGTTGGAAGCCATTTATAGTAAATTGTGGGTATGGTCAGAAGGCTCGTGCACGTACATGCGATTTAAGGATGATTGAGATGTATGAAAAAAAAACCACGTGGGAACAGACGTACGTGGGGTTTTATACATCTGAGCATATGCATTTTTCCTGTTTTGTGCGTACACAGGTTTCTACACAGTTTTATACATTTGGCCCCAGGTGTTTGTCGCTGTCTTTGTCAGGGACAGTCGACTGGATATTGCATGTTTTTAGACGGGGTTCTTTCCAGGAGGAAACCCAAGTGAACACGGGGAGAACATGCAAACTCCACACGGACTCACCAGCGCCCCAGGCGGGACTCGAACCCACAACCTTCTTGCTGTGAGGCAGCAGTGCAAGCACTGCACCACCGTGCCACCGGGGGTTACTGCATCATTCGTGGGGGACGACATGTTTATTGTTGCATTGTTTTTCTTTTGAATTACATACTTTGTTTTATACCCACTTAAAAGATCAGAAGCTGGGGCACCCAGGTAGTGTACTGGTCTAAGCAACTGCACCCCTCTGGTCGGTCAGGGCGCCAGGGGGCCCCCCCCTCCCTAACGTGTTCCTCTGCACGCGCTATGCCCTCCTAGTGAAACAGGAAAGAAGCGACTGGCGACTCCACATACATCAGAGAAGGCATGTGGTAGTCTACACCGTCTGTCCCTCTGTCTCCAAAACTACCATTTATGGCACACACATCATAGGCATACAAAGAACATTTGTGTTTTTACCCAGGCAGTGTGGGTTCGACTCCCGGTATGGGAGCTACTTTTACCCTGAACACCGGTAATTTGTCACTTTCCGTCATTTTTTTGATTGTGCAACAATTGTCATTCATGTGACAGCGACCTTACACATCTTCTGATCTAGTAAAGACACACTCCCTGCTGAGTAGCTGTAGCCTGAAGCAATCAATTGATAAGCTGAGGAAAGCTGGAAAACAAGCTTGACTAGACCAATATCAAAAATAACTGTAAAAGTTGAGTGTCTTTAACTTAAGGCAGAGACAATAAATAAAGCAAATATTTTTATTAACGGACAGAAAAATCTAAAAACCTGCTATAATATACTAAAAACCCTAATAAGTATGACAACTAAAAACAGTGGGCTGGGGCTTCAGTGGGGGCAGACTACTGGGGAGCACCCAGTCTCACTAGTCGGGGGGGGGGGGGGGGGGGGGCCCACACACACACACACACACACACACACACACACACACACACACACACACACACACACACACACACACACACACACACCCCCCCCAAGAGTGAGGTCCTCCCCACAGTGACTGGCGTCCCACCTGAGGACACCCAAGCCGCACTGAAAATCACTACTAAGGAGAAACTTCCTGAAACAAAAACCAAAAGTTAACAAAAAAGGAACAACCCAATTGATAAATATCAAAACATACACTCAATGTAATATGTTAAACAAAAATATACTTAAGGTAAACAACTTAATAAACCTGGACCAAAGAAAGCATATCATAAACCATGAGAAAAATGGGCAAATCAGGTGAAAGACCTGGTCCAAAAGAAAAGCGAACCTAACAAAACAACAAAAACAGAACAGCAGCAGGTGATCCTAAAACACACAAAAGGCACATGTTAGGGGGGGGAGGGGGGAAACAACTTTAAATCAATAAAACAAAATGGGGACCCTACTCAACACCTTCAGCAGGCAACCACCACAGGGACCAGCAAGAGGCTGAACTGAGCCAGCTGAGGCCTTTTATACTGCACCTGGGCAGGGGGAGGAGCTAAGGGAGGAGTTTTGCCTAACTACATGGGGTTGCGTTCACAGCCCTTCACTGAGGTTCACTACACGTTTGATATGGAAGTGTATAATTAACTTAATGTAAATGCAAATTGGAAAATGAAAATGAAAGGAAGATGAAAATAAAATGTGAATGAAATAGCCATTTGACAGCATTTTCAATGACATGTTTTCAATTTTTCATGTCCCGTGGTTAACAAACTTCAAATATTAACCAGTCCCTCCAGGATGTTTTATAAAAAGTAGCACAAGTTCAACCAACTGCCGCAATACTTGCAAGAGCTTGGAATTTTGCCAAAACCCTGAAATCCTGGAACTGACCAAATAACTACATGCCACAGTATATTATTAAACAAAACATTGAAGAAATTGGGCAGGTATTAAAAAATATATATTTTTACAGGTGCTACAATGGCAAACTGTAGATATGCTGCATTGGGGAAAAACAAAAACAAAAATAGTGTAAAGAAAACTAGGATTAAAAAGGAATGAAAGACAAAGAAAGGCACTAGACAGAGATCATGTGTAGTAAAACTAGTTTTCAGCCGGCGGCCCCAGGAGGTATTAATGTGTGATGATTACTCTACTACTTAAAACAACTTAAAAAGCAGAGTGGACAGTTTACAATGTTTTTCATAAATTCCTGTTTTACCAGATAATACAAAAAATATCGCAAATTGCATCGCAATTTTTGATAAAAGCCACTGCAAATTCAATCATTTTGGGCCGCAATAATCAGAAAAAAACTGGTCCCTAGTGGGACTGATTAACATTTCCACGGTCTATCAACCTGTCAGTCATTCTCTGAATGAATATTGACTCATTGACTCAAATGATGCATGCATTTTTACGGAGCCCCTTAACGGTCATGGTGGGGATTTTTTTTTGTAGCTACTTTTGCATTCCCTTGCAATACTTTTGCGTTACCTGAAGTGAAGGATGGACCAACACCTACCAATCATCAACCTCGGCCTGGCTGCTGCTGGGCTCAGATGCTGCAGGCTAAAATGGTCTTTCAGCCACTGGTGTGGGCAGGGGGCGGAGCTTCAGTGCTACCAAAGGACAAACTCACAGTTATGCTCATAGCCAGAAAGCAAGACTTCCCACTGGACAAGCATGCCAATCAGTTGATCAATTGATGAATCATTCACCTACAGCGCCTACCCTTGTCTGATAACCAATGTGCAAAGCAGCAATATAAGGACTCACGCCACACATCCAAACACACACACACTTATTGAGAGCTGTGGTGGGAGCCGCTGGCGAGGTCGCTCATTGTTATAAATGCATGTGCGTGGATTTCACTAGGAGTGATCCTCTTACTGGCATCCATCTGGAGCATTTGTTTGAGGAGTTCAACAAACTGCCTCCTATCAGCAACCTCAGGCCCTGTCCTCTCCCTCCAGATCCAACTAAATTACCAAATGATGACAAAAGTCCAACAGGAAATCAGTGGAATCATCTTCCTGACTCACAAAAAGGTTGATGAAAGTCATGAATACAACCAATTCCATGTCTTCAGCAGCTACCACCTACTGGACTACCCTCTGTCAACTCATCCAGAGATCTGATCCTGTAGCTCCTTTAACCAAATTACTGATTGATACTTAAAATAACTATTCTTAGATAAGAAAATGTTCAAGACAAAATTAGATTTGGTCAATAAAGTGGTGTTGTGTTACCAAGAGCCTCCAGCCTCCAGCCCTCGTGAAGAAGAATAACTTCTTTGTTTTACGCCCAGCATTCAGGAGGTGGTCCGCTGGCTGACCCAGGAGGTCGACAATGCATCGCATCTGGAGGCAAAACACAGGATCACATCAGTCTAGACTATCAGGACTCCATATGGTTTTATTTAATTTATTTAGACATTTATTGAACAGGGACAATACATTGAACATTGTTTCATATAAAATACAAAACCGATGTCATGCATATAGGTTTGTAGCCGAGGCTAATTTGCAACCTCTGTCCCTGGTTAGGCCTTTACTAAAAGTTGTATAAGAAAAGTTAAAACGGTATACAAATGTTAAGATACAAAACAAATAAAGACAAAAGACATCTCACAAAACGGTAAATGGTATACAGATGCTAAGATACAAAACAGATAACGACAAAAGACATCTCACAATAGAAAAGAAAGAAGCAAATTAATGTGCGTGTGTGCACATGTGGTTATGTGTGCATGTTTGCGCTGTGTGTGTGTGTGTGCATGCATGCGTTTTGTGTGTCTGCATGTATGCGTATGCTGTTGAGTGTGTGTATGCATGTGTGTGTGCGTGTGTGTGTGCGTGCATGTGTGCATGTTGTGCGTGTGCATGTATGCGTATGTGTGTGCCGTGTGTGTAAGAGAGTCAGTTATTACTTGTCTGCTGTGATCATCATCTGCTGGTCTTAGAGTAGCTACTGACATGGTGCGATTTGCCTGGGGGGATGGGTCTGGTCTATATATCCCTGCCTCTGCTGAATTATTTTTATGCCCAGTGGAATTCTACTTCACCAAGACCATATAAAATACCTAAAGTAAAAATATTAAAAAAATATATCTAACTAAAGCGCTGCAAGTAGGCATATACTGTAGCCTATTTATTTTTATGTTGACAGCACATTGTGCTATTGCATTTTGTGATTATTTTCTATATTGAAGTTTATAAATAAGTGTTTTGGCACCCCTGGCCGAGTGGCGCTATCCACAGTACTGAAGGGGGATTCAATTCTGGCATGTTAAATTAGAATTTAACTTGTTTTGTTGTGTATGATCGCATCCCCTATGTGTCCGCATGAGGAAAGGACACGGCATGAGTGAAAATAATGGATGCTACTTGATGAATTACATTTTAAAAAATGGATTAGAATATTCCTGCAAATGCAAGTTCTGAGATTGTTTTATTAAAGTTCATAATTATTCTATAAATGTTACTTTAACAGCTGCAAGAAATAGCCTAACAGGCTTCATAGTATATAGGCCCACTAATTTATTTACAGGAAAGAAAACGTTTCAAAAACATCCCCCCCCTCTGATTTTTTCACAAATCGCACCCGCCTACTGCTATCAATAATTAAGGGTTAGTGTAGAAAGAGAGCAGAGTCCAGCTATAGTAAGGTACTGACCACGTCATATTCACTCTCCCCAGAGAAGAGTGTAATAGAGGTGAACAATGCCGACATCAAGCAGCCCAGCTACCAAATGTCCGAGGCCTCAGAAAGCGTGAGCCCCAATAGGATTTCTGAGTGTGGAAGAACAGCAGCACACCAAAGCAGAAACATTGTCGTGCTTTGAGGAATAATAATACAACATGGGGAAACATGGTAGAAATGAAAAAATTAGGCATCAGTAGGAGAATGTCACAACAGCTGAGACTGAATTCATCATTTGTTCTCACAGGTATGGACAGGAAACACACACCCTGATATGTATTTACCGTAGAAGTGAGAAACTGCAAACCTTCCAGTAGACCTCACCTGTAGACAAGGGGCTGACGTATAGAGCCTGGCTTTGCTTTAGACCTCAGCATGGCCAAGACAAAGTCTATCAGTTTCACCCTCAAGGGCTCTCTCAGATGATCCACCAGCATAATGTTGTCATCTTCACATCTGCGTGGATCACTCCAATGCTCTTCAGGGCCTTGAATGCTGTGGCCATCTGCAAGTACAAAGACGGTCATAGAATATAGAGCATGAACCACAGTGGAACATTTCTGAAGCTTTGAATTTACTTCCTGTCTGATGGTATCTGTACCTGTCGGATGATGGAACTTATGGCGTTTAGTTGCAGAGGGGTGAACTCCCTCTGCTTCAAGTACTCGTATAAGGTGATGTCCAACATCTCCAACACCAGACAAGTTAGACCGCACATGTTGACGTTCTGATAGAACTTCACAATGTTGGTCTTATCCACATCCAGACATCTGAGATGTTTCATAATGGACAACTAGGGATACATGACAAGTTTGACATGGTGATGTTATCAACAGGTAGTTGACGTGATACACAGCAAATGTTTTAAATAGATCAGACTAAATCTGACCAACAGACCAGATGTAGCACAATTGCATGTCAGTAAAGTCACCCACCTCATTTTTGACAATAGAATATTGTATATACTTCTTTGGTATCTTTATGGACAGAATCTCCCTGGTGTCCAGTTTCATATATTGGTACACGGTCCCAAAGCCCCCCTATCCAAGGTATTTCAGTATCTTATAGTTACTGAATGGACAGGGCCAGGGGAGACAGCATTCCATGTTTGCTAAGGAGGAAAACTGAAAGGAAAATGGAGACATGGAGAGAATAGAGAGAAAATAGTTACTTTAAATATCCATTTAACACAACAGATAAACTCTCAATGTTAACTTGTCATTCAACATTGAGTGTATTCCTATCTGGTGTCAATGGTTAACATCCATTTGGTAAATGTATTCTGCACTTTTACTGCTTCACATACTTTCCCAATATTTACCGTGCAGAGTAGAAATGGCTGAAACACTGGAGAAGCCGTGCCCCCTGTGTGTCTCTGTCTGTCCCTGTCTGTGTGTGTACGTGTGGTGGGCGTGGCTTCCCAATCATTCTCCCGGTTCCTGGCTACACACCTGATCCCCATCTACTCATCAGACATCCAGTATATCTTCTCCGGTTTTCCAGTCATTCAGGGCTAGATCGTTGATTCAGCCAGTGTGGTACATCTCGTTCCCGGCCTCTTTTTGGATTTAAGCTTACCTGTTGTTGTTAACCCTGCTCTCCCTCTGCCCAGGATCTCTATCATCACCAGCCATTCTGCGCATTCCCCGTCTACCTGCCTGCCAACCTGACTACCTGTTCATCCACCACCTGCCTGCCCTGCCCTCTGCCTGTCTCCCTGCTTCGCCCTGCACCTACCCTACCCTCCGGTTTTCCCTCAAATAAACTCTCTTTGTTGATTTTACCTCTGAGTCCGAGTTTGCGTTTGGGTCCGACCAAACCTACTCAAGTCAAATTAAAGTGGTGCCTGACTAAACAGGTAGTCGATCTTTCACTCCACTTTCCACCTGGTTGGAAGTTCCAGCATCACTGGACCTCAAACACTTTGCTACATTAAAGAGGAAAACCACTGACTTACCTAAATCACGTCGTTCTTCGTCCAGTCGCAGTAGTACAATGACCAAAATCCACATCCAACAAGATAGCATCCTCACACCAAGATCACATTAAGTCTAATAATAATGTAGTGATCTATGTACTCTCTGATAAATTAAGAAAAATGTTCAACGAATGCTTGCACTCAACTTTTTGCACATTTTGATGTGCTACAAAATCTATAAATTAAATTTAATAAAAAGTGTTCTCCACCTTACCCTAAATTGATATTATGTTACATATTTTATACAATCATTTATATTATATCCATTGCTTTTTTTCTTATCTCCCCTGCACAAATTTGTAATAATTTATTTTGTGTGGTCATCATTGTATTTTAACACAGTTAACACAGTCTGCTTCTATGCTGCGTATAAACGTTTGAAAGCCCCTGCCCTCTCTACGATATCCCCTTTTATCTCCAGAAAAAAAAATACTGGATTCAGAAAGCCCAGTGAAAAGAAACACCACAGTCAGTCCTAAGAAGAGGAACTCGGACACTCCAAGGAAGAGAAAGATCTCATCCTCCAGTCCACTAAAGAGCAACTCAAACACTCCAAAGAAAAGCAGAATCCAACAAGTTTGTGACTCAATCCAAGTATTGCCTCCCTCAAATTCTGAAACTCGTCGAGTGTATAACAAAAGGAACTACTGTCTCTTTTGCCTCCAGCCCACATCAAAAATTGCACGACACCTGGAAGCTGTACATGGGAATGTTCCAGAGGTTGCTACAGCATTTCAATTTCCAAAGAATTCAAAAGAGAGATGCAACAAGTTGAGCGTTCTTAGAAGCCGTGGAAACTTTGCCCACAATGCCAAGGTTGTGAGGGAGGGAGCTGGAGAGCTGCAGGCCCGCTACAGACCACGAGAGTGTAGACGTGGCATTGATTTTATTCATTGTTTTCACTGTCAAGGACTCTATGCCAAGAAAACATTGTGGAAGCATATGAGAATCTGCCCAGTGAAGAAAGAAATTGGTGATGAATCCAGCATTGGGAAGGGGCGAGTTCGATCCAAATGTGCCCTTAAAACTGCCATAGCACGTGAGACAAGTGAGGGCTTGAAGAGTGTGATTTCCTGCATGAACTATGATGTGGTCATGTCACGGGGCAACAAGGGCTGCGGGATGGTTTTAATAAGCCGAGATGGGTGATGTGTTTTTGTGTGACCAATTGCATGTCCGATTTGCTGTGATGACTTGTTGGCAGTGTTTTGTGTGATCAATTACATGTCCTATTTGCTGTGATGATTTGTTTGCAGTTACTAGAGTGGACCTTTTACATGGATTTTAATATAATTGTTTGCTGTGTCTTAAGGTGTTTTCAAACCTATTTGCTGTGATTTATTGTTTACAGTGTAACCAAAGTGGACATTTTGCATGGACTTGAACAAAACCCATTGTAGGCATTATGAACTGTTGCACACGGTACCTTTCCTCTGGCACTCCCCCCCATGCTCTAATCATCCGCAGCCATTGTCTCCAGCGATTGGTCCACAGTCAGCCTACCTGCTATATAGATGAATGGGACTTACCTGAACGTGGTTCTTCCCTGGGCGTGTCGATCCCTCCCAGATCCGGGTCCGGCGTCCTCGACAGAGTGATTCTTGATGCGAGAGAAAAACATAGTAAAGTGGCTGTATCCCCCCCTGCCGTCGCAGCGATTGAGGACCGACTGAGACGAGACGAGACGGAGACGCCGAGCGATTTGATGGGCCTGAGAACAGATGAGTAAAGGGATGTGATTTGGCTGCTCGTTTTATGGAGTGACTGCGGCTCTTGGCTGAAGGGGTAGCGGCTGCACTGATTGTGTACTGTGTGTCTCCTAGCGGTTTCCGCTTCCAGAGGAGTGCAGCGTGGGGATCAGTCGGACCCGGCCTGGACAGCTAGAGACGATACTCACGGTTTTAATCGCGCATATTGTTTTATCACTGATTGTATTATTGATTGATGATGGCCAGTAGCCAATCAGATTTTAGTCGACCATTTTTATTTATACTTGTACCAATACGTACTTCATTAAAAAGCTTCCTCTGTGCCTTGGCTGTGTTGGTGTGACCCGGGGATTCTTAGCCTAAGTGTACTACAAACCTGTGACAGTCACTCAGATGATCCAAAATGACCAACTTCTCTTGCAGTTTGGACAACATCTGTTTGATCTAAATGGGTCAAGAAAGAACAGACATGACTACATAAAGCAAAGACTTCGAGAACTTGGGCGACTATTACTTGTGGCTCAGAAGAATACTCCTATCCAGAAGGCAGAGGATCTCATCAATCCTGCAAACTTCAATCATGTGATATCTGCTGTGAAAGAGTTGACTGGGTACAATCAAAAGAACAACACATTCCGCACACCTTCCTTAGGCCTCAAAATTGGCAACAGTCTGGGTATAATCTGTGAGCTTGTAGAGACTGATAATTTGTCCACAGTCGACAGACTGGAGACTTGTAGAATTCGCTCGAGAATTCAAGACCATAAAACAATTCAGATGGAAGGGATTGATTACCAGAGGCGCAACAACCACTCTGAGAGAGTCAAAGTGGAATGCACCACAGATTATACCTTTCACTGAAGACATCAAATGTTTGCACTCTCACATGGAGAATGTTAAAGTCGTTGCTGAAAGAATGCTGAGATTCTGTCCCTCTGCAAACAACTATGCAACACTTGCCAAAGTGACACTTGCTCAGCTGATCATTTTCAACAGAAGAAGAGAAGGAGAGGTGTCAAGAATGGAGTTGGCCACTTTCAAAGCAAGGAAAACATCAGAACTCAATGAGGACATGGCCGCATGTCTTACCCCACTTGAGAACAAGATGTGTGATTTCTTCACCAGAGTAGAAATCAGGGGAAAATGAGGAAGAGGAGTCCCTGTACTCCTAAAACCATCAATGGTCTCAGCTATGGAGCTTCTAGCTGCAACTCGTGAGATGTGTGGAGT
This sequence comes from Hoplostethus mediterraneus, assembly GCA_034670385.1. Lineage (NCBI taxonomy): Eukaryota > Metazoa > Chordata > Actinopteri > Trachichthyiformes > Trachichthyidae > Hoplostethus > Hoplostethus mediterraneus. The sequence goes on from JAXDDW010000092.1 coordinate 176,911, forward strand.
CTCCAAAGAGAAAATCTATATGTTTGCTAGACCAGGAGCATTATCAGCTTACAGAGGGGGAGAATGCATCAAAAAGTTTGCAAGGGAGAGTGGTGCCAAAAATCTTGATGCCTTAACCTCAACAAGGCTCCGGAAGCATATAGCAACAATGTCTCAGGTACTTAATCTTCAAGAAAATGAAGCAGACCAACTTGCCAACTTTCTGGGTCATGACATTCGCGTGCACAGGCAGTATTACCGCCTGCCCCAGGGAACACTTCAGCTCGCCAAAATGAGCAAAGTGCTTTTGGCAGTGGAGAAGGGGACTCTCTCACAGTATAAAGGCCAAGCCCTTGATGACATTGAGATTGACCCTGAAGGTATGGATATATGTGTGTATATTAGTGTGTATAATATATTTAGTTCAGATGCCAGGCCAACCCATGGTTATTGTCTTGTGAGAAATGCATCATCAGTACTTGTTAACAGTAAGGTATTCTTTATGCTGTATTTGGTGATTGAAGTCTAGAGATGAACCATATCAATCTGTTTGAAATTGGAGGAATGCAAATGTACAGTCTGAGTTTAAGTATTGTTTACATATTTTACCCATAGAGATGTGTATGTTCATGTTATGTATAACATTCATATACCAAATTATTTTGATTTAATGTGCAACTGCAATAATGTGGGCAATCCATTCAGAATGGACTTATTTTTGTCTCAAGGCTACAATTGCTGAGGCTCTTCCTTTTTTTCCCCTTCTCTTACATTTTCTCTTCAGAAAAACTTGATTCGTCAGAAGATCAGAACATATCAAGTGATGAGGATGAGTCTTTTGAAGACGGCCATGAGGCAACAGGCGAAGACGGCCATGAGGCACCAGAGACTACATCTTCACATCCAACCACTTCTTCCAGTGCTCCTCTCAATCAAGGTAGAAAAATACTGTTTTGGCTTGGGTTAGGTCTTTTTTAACGGGCAAAATCTATCTGCGACTAGTTGCTCTCTGGTTACTCCTCCCGGATCAACTGTTTTTGGGAGGAACATCATTACAGACGGTAAACACAAACCTAACCTAATAAACCTGGTCCTACAGCTGAGTCCTACTGAGCCCTTCATAAAGTAATGTTGGAGCCAAACCATCCCAGCCGGACACTTTCTCTGGCACTGGATAAGGTTTTGAATTGTAGTTAAAATAAAGGCACATATTCAGAGCTTCCATGTTCAATGTACTAATTGATAAATGGGCATGATAAAAACATACTGATCACTAATATCTGATAACTAATATGATGCTTAGGATGAATAGGATTAATTACCTAGTGACAGTAATGTGCTCAGTACAATACAGTGATGGCCTAAAGAAGGGCATTATGCTAGAATCTGCACTGCAGTCTCAGTTGAGCAGTGTTATGTTACGGTCAAAGGCAGTGTAGGAAATTCAAAAAATATTTGGGGGGCAGTTTTTGCCCCCACTGTCTAAAAAATTGGGGCATTTACAAAATTTTGGGGGCACTTTAAAATGTGAAATTAGCCCAGATTAAATGCATACAGTAATCACCACCTTGTGCCAACATGAGTAAATAAAAAGCAAACTTGCTGATCCAAAGAGAAGTGAGCAATCATCTGTATGTGTGAGAGAAAGCTTTCATTTATCTCTTAATAGCCTTTGTATATGTATAATGCATTAGTTTATAGATACATTGAAAGCTTCATCACAGTCTACACTGTAAAAAAAAAAAGTTATTTTACAGGAAATATTCTATATAAATATACAGATTTTTCCCTTTTTTCCATAAAACAATGACATGCCTGTAGATTAACAAGTATTTGCTGCAATTTAAAATGGTACCCCTAAAATTACAGATAATTAACCATCATTTAAGATTACATTAATATTATGTTTTTTAATGGCAATTTATTGTATTTGTACAGATTGAAATGTAATTTAACAAGAAATGTCTGTATTTATTTTTACGGACTTTTCCCTTTTTCCCATAAAACAATGAAATGCCTGTAGATTAACAGATATTTGCCAAAATTAAAAGTTTTACCCTTAAAATTACTTATAATTAACCATAATTTAATATTACATGAATATAATGTTTTTTAATAGAAATGTATTGTATTTTTACAAATTGAAATGCAATTTTACAGGAAATTTCATTTTCTTTTTTTTTTTACAGATCTTTCCCTATTTACAATAAAACAATGAAATGCCTGTAGATTAACATATATTTGCTTTAATCTAAAGTTTTACCCTGAAAATTACACATAATTAACCATAATTTAATATTACATGAATATTATGTTTTTTAATGGCAATTTATCCTATTTGCACAGATCTGTCCCATTTTTTACAGATTTATTCCTTTTTCCCATAAAACAATGAAATGCATGTAGATTAACAGATATTTGCCCTTAAAATTACTGATAATTAACCATAATTTAATATTACATGAATATAATGTTTTTTTAATAGCAATGTATTGTATTTTTACAGAGTGAAATGCAATTTTATGGATTTTTACCTTTTTTATGTAAAACAATGAAATGCCTGTAGATTCAGATATTTGCTGTAATTTAATGTTTTACCCTTAATGCCTATAATGTCAACAAGTTGCCATTACAAGTTTTTAAGAAATTAGACAGGACTGCATATTTATAACAGATTGTATTCATTTTCCTTCAGAAATGTTGCCAGACAGAATGGCAGTTGCATGTAAACACAAAAAGAATTAAACAAACAGTTTACCAAAAACATTGGGCACTGGGCCTCTATCAGAAGTAGGCTGTGAAGCCTTCAAAAATGTTGGCGGACAGGATGGCAATTCCATAAACATTTCCACAAACATTAATTGCTTAGTATTTGAATCACTACTCCAAAAACATTAATTGGGCTAGTCTATCAAAAGTGCTCAGTATATAAATCAGTACTCCAAAAACATTTGGCTTATCAAACGTTAATTACAAAAACATTGGGCATCGGGCCACTATCAAAAGTGCTGTCCACAGTGAAGCCTTCAGAAATGTTGGCGGACACTGGACAGTATGGCACTTCCATATTTAAACACATTTTATCATTATCCCAAAAACATTAATTGAGCTACTATCTATGAAAAGTTGTCTAATCAGTACTCCAAAAATATTAGGCATTGAGCCACAATCTATCAAAAGTGCTGTGTCTAAGCACTGGCCACCGTAATAACGTAATGTCATTTGCAGAGCACCAATAATAATAATATAGTATAATAATAATATATAGAAATAACAACTATAAGAATAATTTGTGTTGAATAAAACGGCGCTGATGTGTCGACAGGGTTACCGTACCTAGTTTGCTAATTTAAGCCAAATTAGCTAATTTAGCTAGCTGCAGGCATGCTAGCTAGACACAGACATCAACTCACAGGGTTACCAAGAATAATTTGTGTTGAATAAAACAGCGCTGGTGCGTTGACAGGGTTACCGCACCTAGTTTGCTAACTTAAGCCAAATTAGCTAACTTAGCTAGCTGCAGGCATGCTAGCTAGACACAGAGATCAACTCACAGGGTTACCAAGAATAATTTGTGTTGAATAAAACGGCGCTGTTGCGTCGACAGGGTTACCGTACCTAGTTTGCTAACTTAAGCCAAATTAGCTAATTTAGCTAGCTGCAGGCATGCTAGCTAGACACAGAGATCAACTCACAGGGTTACCAAGAATAATTTGTGTTGAATAAAACGGCGCTGTTGCGTCGACAGGGTTACCGTACCTAGTTTGCTAACTTAAGCCAAATTAGCTAACTTAGCTAGCTGCAGGCATGCTAGCTAGACACAGAGATCAACTCACAGGGTTACCAAGAATAATTTGTGTTGAATAAAACGGTGCTGTTGCGTCGACAGGGTTACCGTAACTAGTTTGCTAACTTAAGCCAAATTAGCTAACTTAGCTAGCTGCAGGCAGGGGGTGGGGCTATTCGGACGTTAGGACTGTATGGTTCAAACACTAAAAAGATGGGTTCAAAAAGATTTGTGCGTTCATTTTTGCCCATCACTAGAGCTCATATTGTTTATCTCAGCAGGTCAGATGAGGCTATTAGACGTGCGTGAGCTTTAATAGCAGAATATAGCAGACTAGAACTCTGCCTAAGCACACACACATGCATAAACACACACAGACTTGACTATTAGTCCCCCTACAGTTACATTCACCCAATTTGATCTGGCTAAGCACATTCACATCAGAAACACAGGAATGTCAGTGATGTGTTTCTATCAGTGTAAACTGGCACCATGATACTATGGATGTCAGTTGGTCTATCAGGGTAGCAGCTACCATTCTGTAAGCAAGCCTGTTTGATGAGTACCCTGAGTAGGCTACTCATGCCCAAACCGTAAAGTTCATAATTCATCATGTCATGATAATGAATTACTCTTCTCAGTGATTTAAGCATTCCATCCATACAGTATCATGGTGCTATTACACAGACAGAAACACAATGGAAATCCTTGTGCATTTGATGTGAATATGGTGAGTTTGGTTGGTGTTTGCACCTGTAACCATGGGAGAAACATAGATTGCTATAGATAAGAGAGCACAGGACATGGACGTCACGTGCACTTCAGCAGACATTCATGACCTGATGTCCATCCTATTCCATACTGTAACAAGCTCTTTCCCAGACAGCATATGGATGTGGGCCACTTCAGGCAATGATGCAGCACTGCTGACCTTTTTCTGGCCCGGACAAAAATATGAACCTGAAGTGGTCCATATGTAAAGTATAGTAAATATGACCCGAATCAAATGCGGGCCTCTTGGCAAAAATGTGGTGCTTTTGGCAATGTGATCTTAAACGTGGGTGGCACGGTGGCACAGTGGTCTGCACTGTCGCCTCACAGCAAGAAGGTTCTGGGCTGATCCCCACGTGGGGCTTGGTCCTAGGTTTGATCCCCGCGGGGGGCTGTCGTCCAGACCTTTCTGTGTGGAGTTTGCATGTTCTCCCTGTGCTCACCCGGGTTCCCTCCAATAGAACCCCAATCAAAAACATGCAGAAGAACAGTTCGCTCTACAGTCCCACCCCTGACCAATACAGGACTGAGCACTTGGCCTTGGTCCCCAGGCGCCGGTAATGAGGGCTGCCCACTTCTCCCGGCTGACTGAGGAGGAAAGCCAGGGCCCACATTTGAAATGGCAAATGTGGCCTTACTATTGTTGAACAGTAGCCACTTTAGATAAAGATGCAGCACAATTGGTACTGTCCAATCTGAATGTGAGCCTGAAGTGGCCCACATTATAGGCTACATGGCAAAAATGACCAAGATGATAATGACCTGATAATGTCCACTATTTTGGAGTTTAGACCCTATTTGTGGTCTGTCTACCATGAACCTGAGTGATGGAGATCATAATTTCACTGATCGTTCCGGTGTTGAGCTTTCTACAGTTTTTCCGCCCAAATGTGTTTTTCCATCATGGGAATCACAGGGTGTATTCTTACCGGTCTCAATATGCTGTCCTGTGAATTGTATCGCAATCGGAATACTTTTACGTGCTAGCATGGCTTCTATAACGTACGTCCACCCTGTCGTTAGATAATTACGTTGTCCAAGCCATGCCAAGCATGTAAAAAATATTCCGATTGCAATACATTAGACTGTAAACTGTAGAAAGCTCAACACCGGAACGATCAGTGAAATTATGATGATGACATTAAAGACAGTCACTGTCTACAGTGAGAAGTTCAGCAATTTCAATTTACATTGTCCCATATCAGGGATGGCTAATGGCCTAACCACTGCAGTCAACACCTTGGACCTGGCTGGCCTTGAGCTAGGCAGAACAAAGTCAAGAAGAGGGGGAAACGGCTTTGCAAAGGACTGACTCACTCCATGCAGTTAAATAAAAGTCTGAAGACAAATGTTGTAACTTGTATGGAATTATGGCAATGTTGGCAAATGAGTGTTGCTGTGGGCAGAGGCTTAAGCCTAAACTAACAGGTCGTGTAACACTGCAACACAGTGAAGTGGAAAATGTCATTGTCATGTGTGCACAGTTGGCATTTGGGCATAAGAGTGGTTCTAAAGGAAAGGTCAAGGATAAACCTATAGGTATTAATACAACTTTACCATACATTATTAATTTTTTATTCACACACTGCAATGAAAACACCATTTGACCAATTAATTAAATATAACAGCCTACAAATATCACTAAATACACACATTTATTTTCTTTCTTTTAAAACAAGTAATCTTTTGCTGTGTTCCACGCTGAAACAATTGCTATTGGCCGTCTCACCGTGTTGCTATGAGCATGATTGGTTAATCTGACTGTCATCCAGGAAATTGGCCAATGACAACTGTGCGCGCCTCTCACGGTCAAATTTGAAAATACGTCCGTTTGAGTGGGTGTGCTGTTGCTGCGTAGCCACACTGCTACTCGGTAGGTCTGTAATGGCTGTTACGTGGATGATTACCTGTATTATTTTACATCTGCCTGCCAAATTCTTATTTTGAGCGAATTGAGTTGTGTAACGTCAATGGAGAAGAAAAGACTGGACTATGGACATGGAGGAAGCGTCACACGGGATCTGTTTGGTCTCCTAAGTAATGTAACATGGGGTAAGAAAACATTTTCCCTGTTATTTTCTGTAACAACCTAACGTAACGTTATGTTTTGTGTTCATATCCTGTCCTGGGCTTATGTAGCCCAGTCTAAAAATATTTCAACTGTAGGAACTGAATGCTTTGGTAAATAATTATTTTCTAGGGCTTAAAATCCATACTGATTTTCCATTATATCCTTCATACTTTTGCTCGTATGGCCGTTAAGTTGGCATTAAATTTCATTCTGAGTGGTATTAAAAAGGGCTTAAAAATTCTTAAATTGAACTTGTAGAATGGGGTACCCTGTAGTTAAGTAAATTAGCTACAGGTAGCTTTCCCAGCCAGCAAAACTAGTATTGTCATGGCATTAATGTTACAGTTGTGTGTTTCTGAGTTAATCTAATTTTAGGCATAGCTATAACGTAATTGCCACGTTCAGCACTGGTGGAGGCGAATGAATTTGAGAGGTAACAATGTTTACATGCTTGTATTATGATGTTAGCAGTTTTGGTGAGTGGTGACATTGCTACTGCCTTCCTCTGTTTAAATCAGTAATGGACCAAATCTGAAAATATTCATTGAAAAATTATAATGTAGCCTAATTTACATTTATGATCGCATCATGTATGTGCCTGTGAGAGAGAGACTGGTATGCTCTAAGGCTACATCCACACTAATACGTTTTAAAACTAAAGCTATCTCCGTCCACAACAAGCGTTTTAGCACCGTTTCAGAAATGATCTCTCTATTCTATTCTATTCTATTCACTGATACTTCTTATTCTAATTCCAGAGACACACCCAGAGATGCTCATCAAGGCAAGGTGATGATTGTCAGAGGGAAAAGTAAGTAATAAAAACCAAAACACTACAGGTTGTTCCTCAGAGGATGAATGTGAATGTTTTCTATGTGATTATTGGAATATAAATCATACTATTTGTCCCATTCAATCATCTGGTGTTCCTTAACTAGTTGAGAAATTAGTAAAACAAAGGAATTTGACCTATTCTGTCTCTGTCCAGTCAGATAGTCTTTGCAAAAGGGAAAATGCAGCCTCTGCCGAGATCCAGAACTGCCTGGTGTGTTGCTGTGATGCATTATGGGGTTGTTAGTTTCAACAACTTCACTTCAGGCCTTCATTCAGCCTTGCAGGTAGCATCCTTTCCCCCTTCTCACACACATCCAAACACACATATTGACACATGGTATAAACAGATTAATTTACTCAATGGTGTTAAATATTTTCAGTTTGATCTGAAGTTAATGTAAACATTGGCGTGTGTGTAGGGTAGATGGCAGATACCATAAACCACCCCAAGAAATTAAATATACATAGTTGGCAAACAGTGCCACCATGTACAATGAATGGTGCTATGGTAAATTAACAGTCACTGCATCTGTAAATGCATTGTAGCACAACTACAATAAGCATACACATTTGACTGTTGAGTACTGTTGTATTTATTTGATCAGAAAAATAAATATATTAAAGGTATGGTGTGCAGTTACTGATTTCTCAACAGTATGGAAGTTATTAATTAATGAGAACCATGTCCAATATTCCAAGGTAACAGCTCTGAGATATAATTGACAATATTTTTCACTGTGTCCAACTGTATTTCACACAGCAAAGGACCCACAGCAGTGCGTCACCTGTGAGATCATGAGAAGGCTGAAGAACCAGGAGTGAGAAGATAGTGGTACAGAATTAAACCCATGGACAGGTAGGCAAACAGAGGCAAGACATACAGAGATTGGATTTATTCTTACTAATTTGTTTCATGAAACCAAGTTCAAATTCAATTTAAATTTTATTTGTATAGTACCATCTCATACAAAAGCAGTTCATAGTGCTTTACATGAAAAGTAGAAGTAGTAAAATCAGAAGTAATAGCATCAGTAGTAGTAGCAGAAGTAGTAATAGTTGAAGTATTAGCAGAAGTAGCGGTTCTGAATGAATATGTAGACATATTTCATGTCCAGATTTGTGTTTTCTATTCATTCATCCATCCATCAGTAAACCACAAACTGGTCTCTGGTTTCTGGACATTGTGAAAGACAGCCAGGGTCACATTTGACAGTCTCTGATTCAGACTATGCTCACCCTAACCTTGACTATAGCGCAAATGGTGTGAAAGTAGTTGAGCGCTTATGTTTTGTGTGGAAGAAGAGGAAATATTATTATAAATAAGTAAGTACGAGAACATATGTGTGCTTTGCTGAAGCAAGCAGACTCATTATTCCCTCTTCCGCCTAAAGCAATCAACGGCTTTTAAACTTTGAAAAATTTAGCATAGTCTGGAATCACGATCGGTCGTTCAAAGTTTTTATTACACTTTTACTTTTTCTGCAATTTAATTTAATTTGCAATTTTTTTGGCCCTATAGGAATGCATTATAAAAAGATAAGCTTCACTTTCGCTTTGACAATGGTTCTGTGTCTACAAGCCACTAGATGGAGTCCGAGACTGTCAAATGGGACCCTGGCTGTCTTTCACAATGTCCAGAGACTTTGAGGTTTACTGATGGATCAATGAATAGAAAACACAAAGCTGGACATGAAATATGTCTACATTTTGATTTGATGGAGAATGTTTCCATACAAATAATTATTACAACTAGTTATACGTTTAATACTTTCAATATGTTTAATACTTATATTTTTCAATACTATTACTACTACTAGAGCTGTAAATGCTACTACTATTTCTGCTAATACTACTACTACTGCTACAACTTTTGTTACTACTACTGCTGTCACTACTCCTGCTACTACTACATCTACATCTGCTAATACTTCAACTACTACTACTTCTGCTGCAGCTATTACTAACAGCCAGGGTCACATTTGACAGTCTCCGTCTCTCTCTGGGGGCTGTCAAATGTGACCCTGGCTGTCTTTGACAATGTCCACAGACCAGAGACTCAGTTTGTGGTTTGCTGATGACTGAATAGAACACAAACCACTACTTCTGATAATACTTCAACTATTACTACTTCTGCTACTACTACTGCTGCTGCTATTACTGCTGCTTTTACTACTTCTACTGCTACAGTTCCTTAACACAGGATCTTCCTGATTGAATTGACTTTTTTAAAAAACATTTTGAAGCTGAAGCAAGCACACACATTTTCTTGAATACTTACATCAATGTGATATATGTTTTTCCTTTTTAATACATTTGCAAAAATGTCTGTGTCATTATGGGGTATTGAGTGTAGATTGATGAGGGAAAAAAATATTTAAATGATTTTAGCATAAGGCTGCAACATCACAAAATGTGAAAAAAGTGAAGGGTTCTGAATACTTTCTGAATGCACTGTATATGTAGCTGCCTGTTTCTTTCTGAGAATTTTTTACATTCCCTTTTCCAACACTGATAACTGCTAATGATAAGAAACTTGTTTACATTTTTTAGATCAAGCATTGGAACAAGCAACAAGGTTTACGGGGGAGAACAGGCACCCAACAGAGAGACAAGCCCATCACTAGTAAGTATCAACTGCAGTATAAGATATTAATCCATTATAACCACTATTTATAAACCTTACATTGTGATTAATATATGTAGTATTAAGTATGATTTCGGTACAGACAATTTAAATACAGTTTGCTTGTTTAAAGTAATGGTAAAAAATGAAATCCTACTTTTTAAGGACTTTTCAGTGAATCTTAGTGTGTCCTTTTTTTCTCCCCCCACCCCCAGATGCACCAAGGATCCAGCTGATTACTGGCAATTTGGAGGAGGATTGTTCTTTATCTTGTCACTTCTGGTACAGATTCATTGACATTTTGTGGTATGTTTTGATTTTACTGATTAATACATTGTATAGTTAGGATTCTGAATTAAAAGACAATGTAATGTTTGTCCACATATATTATCAGAACTATACGTAGCCCCCAGGGGTCAGGAGAATATTATGGAAAATATAAAACTGAATTGAAAAATACAAGCTAAAGAACAACAGACCACAACCCCCTCAGCTCAACAGCACAATTTGTTGCTTTCTCCACCTGTTTCAAAGGTGAAATCTTGACCTCATCATGATAGTAACCCTAACAGAAAAGATAGACACATGGAGAAATGCCATTTTTAGTTTAATTCCTCCTGGGGGGCTTTGAAGAACTGTTTGTGAATAATTGGTTGATATTGTAAATTTACATCTGAATACATTAAATAAAAGTGTTTTAGAATCAATAGTGGTGTGTACTTTATTTGTAATTAAGTTTCCAACCCCACTTTTTGAATTGAAACAGTGAAAATCTTGTAGATGCAGAAATTCCTTTTTGATTAAAAGTACATATTCTGTTTATACATCGTGTTTCCTGTTTTTTTACTTGGAAAACCCACAATCTTAAAGGTAATTACTGTAGATGGACTGGGCAGTTTTATAAATTTATGAAAAAATGCCCTCAATTTACAGAGATTAACCTCTGTCCACTGGCCAATGAACATTTTTAAATCTAGTAATACTCTAAAATGACTGATTGATACTGTGAATGTGCAGATATTTATCTTTGATTTTACGTACTTGTTGCATTTTTATACAATATTTGTTAGTTATTGTACATGACATTTTTATTTATTTACAGGAAATTACTGTAGATAGACTGGGTAGTTTCATAAATGTACTAATAAATTACCTAAATTTACTGAGATTAACCTGTTTTCCACTGACCATTGAACATTTTTAAATCTAGTAATACTCTAAAATGACTGATTCATTCTGTGAATGTGCAGACATTTATCTCTGATTTTATGTACTTGTTACGTTATTATACAATATTTGTTAGTTATTGTACATGACATTTTTATTTATTTACAGGAAATTACTGTAGATATACTGGGTAATTTCATAAATGTACTAATAAATTACCTAAATTTACAGAGATTAACCTTTTTTCCACTGACCAATGAACATTTTTAAATCTAGTATTACTCTAAAATGACTGATTAATACTGTACTGTCAACAATAATATACTGTAATTTGATTATTCTTTACTGTAAAACCTGCACTGTAATTTTACAGTCTATTACATGTAATTTCGTGGTATAGTTATTTACTGTAATTTTACAGTATCCGTCTGGAAACTTTGCTGCCAGACTTTTTACCGTTTTTTTACAGTTTTTTTTTTTTACAGTGTAGCACTGTCAATCTTCCTCTATAATCCCATTCCAATTTTTGTTAGTTTTTGTTGATAAAAAGCTCTGTGAGACCAGCCTTGTCAGTTTTCAATTTAATGTGTTGTTCGGCATCCTGTTGAGGACAGACCCGTCTACTCCTCACAGATCTCTCCATTATCCTTCCTTTGTCAGCCATCTCATCTGTTGGAAAGAAGAATTTCATGTAGAATTAACTTATGTGAGCCACCCAGTTAACTTAAATGCCACCCAGTTAACTAGCATGTACCATTTATTAGTTTATTTTATGCCGGGATATAATTTCTATATTGATACCTCAGTCACAAGCAGGCTGCCAACCCTCAATCAAATCTCTCAAGTAGCAAACGCAGTGGATTCACCTTGAAGAAAACTGTTGTGGTTTTCAGTGTGTAGCTCGAAGAATTTACCAGTGTTCACAAACACTGCATTTGTATATTACAAATGTGTATTATTTTGTACATACTTAGGGCCCCTAGGATTCCGTTTTAAAAAAAGGCCAATTCCATTTTGCCAAATGGCCAATTCTGTTTTTTTCCGTTTTCCAAATGGCCAATTCCGTTTTTTTCCTGTTTTTACCTAATTTTGCTGGAATTTTCAGTTTGGTCACAGGGATTCTCTCTTGTCTGTGACAAGATTCTTGTATTGAGAGAAATATCTCTCTGTGTCAACACTGGAGGAGATCAGCCAGATGTACTTCCATGTAACAGGATAAGCAGTGGCACGGGATCAGCAATGCTCCTCCAAAATTCTGCGAGATCAGACAGATGTGTAAGTTTTTGAAAGTGCAATGTAGACCAGCCAGTCATCCTGCACTGCCATGGCGAGCCCTTTCAGTGCGGTGTAGTCGGCTCGCTAAATGGTCATTAATTGTACTTACGCGTACATGGTCAAGAGAATGCGCGTAAACGTGACAAAACAACATCCATCTGTATAAGGTTCTTTAATGTCTTGGCTCGCACTTCTGCGGATATTACGTTTTTTTTTCATCGGAGGCGCTATCTCTCCTTCCCCGCTCTCTAGCTTGTCTCGTCATGGGCGCGTATGCGTCAGAAAAATGTATCATGCGCCTGAGTCGTGTCAATAAATGTCAGACAAATGTATAGGCCTACCTCCCTCCCTCTCCCCCTTTTCATTGGTTTAAACGGTTGTCAACTGCTGGAATTTAGTGAGCGGACCAATGTAGGAAAGTTATAAAAAATAAAAAAAAATTAAAAGAAAAACACAAATGCGTTGGTTCAGAGAAAAATGGCCAATTCCGTGAAAAAACTGAAATTCCGTGATCTAAGGCCAATTCTGCGATTCCGTCCGCGATTCGGAATCCTAGGGGCCCTACATACTGCACTGCTACGTTCATAGCTGTACTACTAGCCAGCCTCACCTTCACACACACGCTCTCCCTCTCGACCACACACTCCCTACACACTGATATCCCTTAAGAGGAGCTATGCTCAGGGTGCAAAATTAACTTTTTTGTCCATCGGCCAACTGGCCAGTGAATGTTCAAATTGTACCAGCCACTCATTAGATTACCATTGTATTTTTGGCTGGTGAGTTAAGCAAATCCACCAGCCACTTGCATATTTTACCAGCATTTGGCTGGTGGCTGGAGCTAATTTTGTGCACTGGCTATGCCAAGTTACTTGTATAATACATTTTAGTTTAAAAAACATCTTTACATCTTACAGCTTAATCTTTACATCTTGTTTTATCTAATTCACGTAACTTTAAAAAAAACTCTTATTTGTCAGTGGAGACATTGGAAAGTGTAAAGTATAAGGTTTCTGGCAATATTTTTTATCATGCTTCTATGATAAAATCTCGTGAAGCTATTAATAAAAATACACACCCTATTTAATAAATACAGTACCTGCATCGCCGGCACTGCACATGACCTCAGTTGGTTAAATGTTAGCAAACGGGAGGTAACTAGCTTTGCGGGTGAATATCAATTTATCGTCACAAGCAACTCGACAGGAAATAGTGTGTTTCACATTTTTTGACGAGTTCGCTGTCATTACATGACTGCATGAAACACACGGCATAAAAACCAAATAGATCCTCAATCAACAAACAAGTTTGCTTACCTTAAATTCTGCTCCTTCATGCTCTCCTGCTGTCCGATGCGACATGTGCGAAATTGACTGTGACACAATGATTGCTGCGCACGCATGCGTGCCTTGTCCTCCCACCAGGAGTGGGGGGAGGGGAAATGTCTGTAAACTTCACTTTCTTTGTAGGAGTGGGGGAGTAGGGGATAAGTTATGTTATCATGATCATTTTCTTTTAGTTGATTTTGGATTGATCAGTTTATTGAACGAGTGAATCATTTGTGTTTAATTCAGGAATACTCAGCAGTGACTATTAGATATTGAATAAGCCACCATTCCCAGTCCGGGTTTGACCTTATTCAAAATTGCAACCTAAGAAAATAATAATAATAATAATAATAATAATAATAATAATACCTCAGTGAATGTTCACTGAAAAGCGTTTTCCCCTCATTCGCCACACCCGGGAAAAGGGAGCCGTGTCCCTCGGCCCATGTGTGGCACCTCTCAGGGCTAACAGCATTAAAATCTGAAACAACCTGAGTAATAGAGTGTGAGGTGATGTCAGAAAAAAATCACAGAGGCCATTTATGTAGAGCTTCTCAGACCTTTATTAAAAGAATAAGGCTGCTGGCAGCTCTGCTGTCTCCGGCCAGAGGCAGCATGGCACGGCTGCTTGAAGCCCACACCACGGCTCTGGTCACGGCATGGAAGAGGCAGTCCCGGGCGCAGCAGGCCCAGAGAAGGGAGCCCTGGCTGGGGCTCGCTCGCAGCTCCTCTCCGCAGGATGGCGGTGACGGTGGCGGTGCTGCTGATACTGTGAGGGCGCTCAGCCTCCTGGCTCCTGGAGATGAGGAGGGCGCTGCTGGGGGCGGAGGTGGCCAGCCTGTCAGCCATGAGCTGGATGTCCGGGCCAAACAGCGAGGTGTGGAGAGAGTAGTGTTGAGCAGCAGCCGCTGCTCATGCTCCTTGAGTGAGGACAGCTGCAGCCAGAGATGGCGATGTCTGACCCGGGCAGCTGTCATGAAGCGGCAGCTGTTTATGGCCTGTGCCTGGGACATCCTCAGGAAGGTGGGCATGGTAGTTTGGACTTCCTTGATGTCCCCCTCGCCAAGCTCTGTTTTCCCGAGGAGGAGTTTGTCCATGGACCTGGCCAGTGGTTAGCACTGTCGCTTCACAGCAAGAAGGTCCTGGGTTCGATTGCTGGCTGGGGTGGCTGTATGTCCCACTGCCAGTTCTCTGGTGTAACAGAAACATAGCCCATTTGCATCCATCCATGTACCTTACCCCTGATTATGTTATGTTATGTTATTATGTTATGTCTCTTTTGCTTTACATTCATCTTTTGTTAAATCAGCATTACACTATAACAAACAATTCTACAAAAGACTATTTTAGTCAGCCTGTCCCAGCAGGCTTTTGCTGTTCAGAAAAATGGAATAAATGCATAAATATAATAATAAGGAGAATGGATCAACATAGCAATGTTTCACATAGCAACGTGGAAGGGAGGAGAATGCCAGCTGAAATAGCCGGCCAATGGCAGTCTTAAACCCACAGTCTACATCTGGTGAGCCAGACTACCTCTGTCCTAGTACATCTGGGCCCACGTGAGCACCATTAACCTGTTAAACCCTAAGGTGTTTGGAGGTAATTCTCGCCTAAATAGACATACCCAAAATAAATCAAGAATAGCTCCACAATTATCAGGTCTTCATGCATAATCTTGGTCTCTATGGATAGGTAAGACCTCAGAGAATGTATTCCCAGTGTCAGTAACATTGTGACTGTTACTATGCCTGAGTAAATTGTGACAAAACAAAGGAAAAATGGGTAACACTTTATTTGAAGGGGTGTGCATAACACTGTCATGACACTGTCATAACCATCACATGACACCTGTCATGACCATGAAGGACGCTTCATGAATGTTTATGACTGTTGTCATTAAGTGTCATTCGGTAAAGACATCTCAAACAATGTCAACTTTGCATTAACAATGACATAATTTACCGAATGACACTTAATGACAACAGTCATAAACATTCATGAAGCGGTTAGGGTTAGGGTCATGACAGGTGTCATGTCATGGTTATGACAGTGTCATGACAGTCTTATGCACACCCCTTCAAATAGTGTTACCGAAAAATGTACATGTTTATCCTCGGCTAAAAAAAAATCTAAATTAAACAGTGTATAACACCATGATAGCAATGTTCCCATGCACAGAGATGCCACTGAACTCATTCACCAACTCCTTGACTACAACTGTACAAAAATTGGATAGAAATACCACAACGCACACAGATTCTACAAAGGTTTTAGTAAGGATAGGACCAGGCGGACTTTACAGTTTGGTCAAAAGTACCCAAAGTGTGCCAAATGGTTTTTTTTAACCTCCTGAAATGAATATATAATATAATCATCATCAAACCTTTATTTAACCAGAAATAAAAACCCATTGAGACCGAGGTCTTTTTCAAGGGTGATCTGGCCAAGAAGGCAAGCATGAATTACGTCAGTACATACGTATACAATACATATAAATAACAAAACACAATACACATACAAGTTGTCAGTAGACTACCATACAACCAAAATTGAAAACGAAAAATATTCAGCTTAATAAAATACAAGGGCAATAAAACAGTAACAATCAACCTCAGCATACTGAGGGGACGGAGGCCAGAGGTAAAGTAGAAAAGTGCTACACATCAAACATAATATACTATAATATCAATATAAATTGTCAAAACTATTATAAAGTAAAAAGGACCCGGTACCAGGTCCGTCGGGCTTAACTGGAAATACACCATGAAATGCAGGAGTTTTGTGTAGAAGCTTGTTAAGGATAGTTAGAAAGGTTAATCAAATGTAAGTGAGTTTCAAGACTTTATTGTTGTCTGTCACTATACAGTGTGCCTCTTTTATGTTGTAGTCATGTTTCATATGCAGTGAGTCAGTTTCACCAACACCTTATGTAGGCCTATTCCACTGACTATGAATGTTTTTTGTACATGCACGCAGTGTGGTGCTGCAGCCAGCTGTGTCGGACAGCCAGTTGTGGGCAACAAACAGAATATGAGTACTGATGATTCTGCAACATCCCAGATTACATTCAGTGACACCTGAACTTTATTGTAAGAATCAGACATCAATCTAACACGTTTCAGACCTGCCTGAGTCACATTAATAGCTGTATTATGACATTTCAGAAGATTATCTTATAGATGCAAAATACTAGAGAAGTAAAATAAGCAAAATACATGGAAGTTGGTTTGTGATTTTGGAGAGCTCTGTGTGTGCGTGCGCACCTCTGCTAATTAAAGACATGCAATTTGAGGCTTTTGTGCTCTCTGCAGTTGTCATTATGGACCAATCTGTGTGCTGAAATATGGAGAAAAGCCTGAAACAGCTCTGCTCACTCAATCAGATGCAAAACAAGGGCAAATTGCACTCAGCTGCAAAACTTTATGGGTGTGTTTGTGCCGTCATATCATTAGTGCAATGTCATTGTGGCAGACTGGGGGGTGTGGTTGGGCAGTTGGCTGGTGGTGGGAGGCAGGCAGGCAGGTTCGCCCTGCCCCGACACCGGCTGCATCCCATCAGGTCTGAGTGGGGACTAATATATGTGTGTGTGTCTGTATGTGTTGATGACAGTGAGCGGGACCACAGGAGGCGATCCCGCAGCGAGGAGCCCGAGAAAAGGCGGATCGGGAGAGCGAGCGAAGGCGAGAGAGCCCGTGCCGTGATATTGTTTGAGCGTTTCCTTTCTGTTACTATTTGTAATAAACGGCGCTGCCGCGCCTCACCTGCACCAGTCTCCGCCTCTGCCTACTCCCGGGGTAGTGACATCGCCGGATGTTAGACTTGGTGCTGTTAGCCGGAGCAGCCGGATCCACGGGACACAGAGAGAAAAAAAGTCACTATACTTAGAAAATAAAGTGTTGTACCCTCACAGATAGGCTGTGTCTTAACTCCACTGCAGTGCTCGAAATAAAGTGCCCCGTTCTCCACCGCAGATCTGCTCCGGATTCTTTGTTACCAGCTTGTTACCAGCTACGAGCCAGGCTAAGCTAAGTAGGCTAGCGGAGGCTTCCCAGCTACAGTACCCCGACACTGGAAAGGTAACAGTATGTAGCAGTGCAATATGTGTTATTTCAAAGCACTGTCAGACAAACTGTACACTCATTGCACTGCTATATACTGTTACCTTAACAGCGTCGGGGCTGCAGACTGTGGTTGTAAAGCTTCTGGTGTTGTGCTAGCCTAGTTAGCTTAGCCTGACTCGTACCATCGGCTAGGAAAGCCTAGCCTACAATGCAACCTCTATTTGATATCAACGTTAGATTGATAATCCACGTGATCGGTAAAATTCTTGATAAATTATCGATCATGGATTAATCATGTCCATCCATAATATAAACGTTTATATAGCTATGATTATTCATACAGTAATATTATTGCTTTATTATCAGGCAAAATGGGCCTACCTATTGGGTCCTACAGACCAAATGCAGGCTTCCTATTGGCTCATACAGACAGACAATTCCACACACTTCCACTAGCAGCCACTGTAGAGTTATACACAGATTGGGTGGGGGGGCGGTTTGTGGAGCACACACATACACAGAAAATCTGAAAACAATCACTTTTAGGGACAGTGGAGATTTTAAGGCCAAAACACATTTTGGAGCATTCTGAATAAAATTACAATGAAAAACAATCGGGGACGGTGGTTTTGGTCCCCAAAGGAAATCCCGTCCCCAAACAAATGGTGTGTGTAGGGATGGGGATCATTCATTTTTATTGATATTGATACCATTATTGAGCCTGCTTAATGATCCGGGTCCTTATCGATACCACTATCGATACTTTTCTATGGAAAGATGAGACAGACGGCAATACATTTTTAACAGAACTGGTCTTGCATTTATTGCTTGTGTGAATTACTTTAATTTCTGAACATATTTTGAAAAAGAAATAGCCTACACACATGGCTCCATCAACATAAATGAGAAGAATAGTAAAATAATATATCAGCAGCAATAAATGAAATCCCAACAATGAAGAAAACAATAGAAAGAAAATAAATATAGCCTATCCTTTACACAAACAAAAAGGGAAAACAAATTGACAGCTCTTAACACTAACAGTTTTTCTGCAGGAAAATGAGCATGTCGGCCTGTTTCAATAAGTATTTCGTTTTCACACTTAAGTGTGTGTACTGTCACTTTAAGAAATCGGGCAGACACCTGCTAGCTGCTAAGTAGCTAACTAGCCAGCCACCAAGAGGCTGTTGCCACTTCACTCACTGCCTGGCTATCTTATTCTAGCCATCTTAAATTAGCTAAACTAACACCATGGGCTTCAATTTATTTGTGTTTGTTGGATTATTATCAATTGGATTATTATTGTCAATGAACGGGACTTTGGCTGCATGCACCATCCATGCATACCTTGAGTTGATGAGGATGGTCCCGCAACAGCTGGAGTTGTTACCGATGCTGTTCCTACTCAAAGACACTCAAAAGGTACTGCACTTTGTCTTCAATTGATGGGCAACATTGAGGTGTTTTAACATTGAGGAGGTGTTTCCCCCCTTACATGAAATGAGCCTCGAACACAGTTGGCATTTCGCCTCCTCTTTATCTTTCACTTTAGTGAAATGTAGCCAAGCACTTGACCGTTTCGCACGCTCCGCCATTATCTTAATGTTTGAAAATATGGTCACCCTAGCTATAGGCTCGATAGCAGAACCGATAAGCTCCGACCTTATTGATTACCGGGTTTTGAGAAATTCGGAACCGGGTCCTTTTGGACCCGGGTTTCGATCCCCATCCCTATCGATGACGTATCAGCGTCTTGAAGGGTTGTCCCAATACTTAGGGAGATATTTTCTAGCCCTACCCCTTGTGACTCGGTTCCGAGGGCCAAGCCGAAGGGCCAAGCACATCACTGGAGATGTTTTCTTGAATCAGATGGTGAATTGCATCTATCACTGAGTTGACTGTGGTTTTGGAGAGTAAAGTTACAAGGGAGCCTCTGCCTCTTGTGCCACCAGACAAATGCAACTTTTTGCTGTTCTCAATGCAGCTGTCCAGGTGCTCTTTTAAACAGAAATCATACTTCCCCAGTAGAAGTATGAGTTCCAAGAAATTACCATGATCAACTGTGTGGTCTTCCAGGGTATATGCTGCCTCATTTTCTGACCTCCTGTATGCAAGCCCCCTCTTCCCAAGAACCTTGATGACATCTATGATGCGCTCCAAAACCTGCTGTCTCTTTCTGACCTGCTCTCTGTGCGCCGACATCTGACTGCCACCAAACACACTGCTGATATCAGCACTGGCGGATTTTAAGAGGTAAGCTTCAGCACAGTTTCTGTGTGCACTGCTTCTCTCATGCTCCTCTGTGCGCTGGTGTATATGCCTCCAATCTGACATTCCACTGATGAACAGACTGCTATCAGTTCTCTTACCGAATGCCATGCAGATGAAACAATACAGCATGTGACGCTCTGGACAGTACGTCAGCCACTTTCTACTGGTGCTGTCTCTGCTACAGAACACTTTCTGCACCACTGGATTGCTACTTTTTTGCTGAGGATGGTAATTTAAAAATGACTGGAGATTTTTCTGATCAGGTTGTGAAAAAATTTGTTATTTGTTAAGTTATTTGACTGGCACACTCATGGCTCTCAACAGCTGTTTCCCTCTCAAGTGATCCTGTCTTTGGGCTGGCACACTCATGGCTCTCTACAGCAGTTTCCCTCTCAGGTGATCCTGTCTTTGGGCTGACACACTCATGGCTCTCTACAGCTGTTTCCCTCTCAGGTGATCCTGTCTTTGGGCTGACACACTCCTCACTCTCTACAGCAGTTTCCCTCTCAGGTGATCCTGTATTTGGGCTGACACACTCCTCACTCTCTACAGCTGTTTCCCTCTCAGGTGATCCTGTCTTTGGGCTGACACACTCCTCACTCTCTACAGCTGTTTCCCTCTCATGTGATCCTGTCTTTGGGCTGACATACTCCTCACTCTCTACAGCCTTTTCCCTTACAGGTGGTGCGGTCTTTGGGCTGCCTGCATTGGTCTGGCTCTCTCCCTGAATTGCCCTTGCCCTGAACTTGCCCTGGACTTGCCCTGAACCTGTCTGGGCTGGACATAGGGAAAGTATTTATCATTGGATGGGGAAATAACTCAAAACCACAGAATAATGTACGTGAAAATCTCACAAAAAATAAGTACACCGCATTCATGTTTTTTTCTTTGCTCCACAACATTAACAGTGCATTGAGTTTTCACAAAGTAGTGAAAAAAAATCATTTGAAAATATAGATAAAAGCTATAATTAAGCCTTGTATAGTGCTCAGGGTCCAATATGACCCAATGTTTTTTTTAAACAGTTTTTCTCAGTGGCTTTGGAGCATTTCTCACATCACTACATTTGCACAACAGTTGGTGCATTTCTCAAAACAATTAGTACAAACTGCAAAACCTTGTTGATAACCTGCAAAAGCATGTCACATGCTCAAAATGGAGGTCATTCCTCAAAAGCAAGTATTCATATCAATGAAAGTGTGTGTGTGTCATAAAAAAAAAAGTCCTGACATCATCATTTATGAACAAGATAGTCAAATGGCTTTGTCATGTTTTCATTAGGACACTTTACTAGTGTTTTCCAATACTAGTGTGACAATACCTGAAAATGCTCAAGACAGCACTATACACAGCCATTTGAAAATGGAATGGAATGGACTGATTTATATAGCGCCTTTCTAATCCCTTTCACACACACATTCATACACTGGTGGCCGAGGCTACTGTACAAAGTGCCACCCGCTCATCAGTATCTCATTCACGCACATTCACACGCCGATGGCCAGGCCACCGGGGGCAGCTGGGGGTTCATATATTGGCACAACACCGTGAATGTTTACTGTTGCTATGGCAACAAGAGACAGCTGACGTTTCGGATTTTGAGCGTGCAAGGCGCGCGGCTACATAGAAAACAATGGAAACGCGCGAGCAAAAGACGCTCCATGTGAATGCGGCCTTAGATTGTCAAAGTTAGAAAAATAACGGCTTCAATCCCTGAGGAGCTACGTTAGCATTAGCGGCAGCTGCATTCACTAGTATGCAGTTAGTTAGGTCACATCACATTCAATGTAAAAATGTTTTCTACTTTGTTTTGGACATGTCTCAAAAATGTAGCCTAGCCAGCCCCAGGCTAACGTTACTTACCATGTCTGCCTCCACTCGCTCATCATCGTCGAGTCCTCCTCGCTCGTCTCCCGGCGCAGCAGCACCTGCTGCTGCTGGGGTGGTGACCCCGGCACCAAATAGGTCCGTCAATTTTGCACATTTAGCAGCCTCCACCTCCAGAGACTTCAGCTTTTTTAATCGCTGTTTCTCAGCGCCACCCGGGCGTTTCTTCCTCTTATCCATTTTTCAGTCAAGACGCTCACTACTTAATTGGCTCAGCAGCAGCCCGTCCCGCGACTCCCGCCCATGCCATGAGGTCCCGCCCCACCCTGGTTCGTGTTGTGATTGACAGCACTGTCAGGGCTCTCTGAGCCTGTCAGCCCATGATTGATTGACAATGACAAACAATAGACCAATAATATGTGTCGATGCTGGCAACACACTGCTAGCCCTCTGTAGCCAATTGGCCGGCCCAATTGGAGGGAATTTAGAGGGGAAAAAAAAAATACATAGCGGACCGGACCGGCCCACATTGGATCAACGGTCCACCGGGACGATGCCCGGTATGCCAGATGGCCAGTTCACCCCTGACTACCATTATGATTGTTTAGTTTGTTTTCTTTCCTTTGGGGACAATCTGACTGGCTAGCTGACTCATTCCACCTTTTACCATTGGGTAGTTGATCAGCTGTTTGCCTTGTATTGTGCAGTTCATTGTGCAGATAGCTTGCTTAAACAGAAGTATATTATCATCTTTAACATTTTTATGCACTCTGGGTGAGTTAGTGTGTGCCATATTTTACTCTTTTTATAAACATAGTGTGTGGATTTTATGATTTTAGAAGTGAGCATAACATTATCTACCTTACACGGTTTAGGCAGTGAATGTAGCTTGTGAGCTAGCCCAGAGTGGGCTAAGCAGACAAAGCAGGTTTACAAAAGCGGAGATTAATTTCAAAAGCCTGGTTTGAGTTTACCTAACAAGTCAATTGGGGATAAAGCGGTTCCATAAAGCTGAATTCAAGCTACTGTGATCTGGCTAATCCAAGCCAGGTGTAAGCAATCCAGATAATTGCACGTGCACAGTTGTACACAGTTTATTTAAGCATCCCGATGGTCGATCATAGATCTGATTGATTCATCATGTCGAAAAATGACGCTAAAGACAGAGCCGCAATGTTCACGGCCACTGAGCAGCAACTTTTAGTGGAAGTCTATGGAGAATTCAGGCATATTATAACTAAAAAGGGAAATACGATTGCCATAAATAAAAGGAGAGAGAAACCTTGGCAACAAATTGCTGATCGATTGAATGTGTAAGTAGTTCTTGAATTAAAAACTTGGATAGATATAATTAAATATGTGTTCCAACAATATTTAAAAAAGCTGTGCTAAAAATATTATACATGAAACCATGCCATATACACTATATTGCCAAAAGTATTCACTCACCCATCCAAATAATTGAAATCAGGTGTTCCAATCACTTCCATGGCCACGGGTGTATAAAATCAAGCACCAAGGCATGCAGACTGTTCCTACAAACATTTGTGAAAGAATGGGTCGCTCTCAGGAGCTCAGTGAATCTCAGCGTGGTACTGTGATAGGATGCCACCTGTGCAACAAGTCCAGTCGTGAAATTTCCTCGCTCCTAAATATTCCACAGTCAACTGTCAGTGGTATTATAACAAAGTGGAAGCGATTGGGAACGACAGCAACTCAGCCACGAAGTGGTAGGCCACGTAAAATGACAGAGCGGGGTCAGCGGATGCTGAGGCGCATAGTGCGCAGAGGTCGCCAACTTTCTGCAGAGTCAATCGCTACAGACCTCCAAACTTCATGTGGCCTTCAGATTAGCTCAAGAACAGTGCGTAGAGAGCTTCATGGAATGGGTTTCCATGGCCGAGCAGCTGCATCCAAGCCATACATCACCAAGTGCAATGCAAAGCGTCAGATGCAGTGGTGTAAAGCACGCCGCCACTGGACTCGAGAGCAGTGGAGACGCGTTCTCTGGAGTGACGAATCGCGCTTCACCATCTGGCGATCTGATGGACGAGTACACAGGTCAAATTCAGATACGAACAAAATGATGAATCCGACTATGTTCGTAGAAACGTTCGTACTAACGTTATACGATCAATATACGATCTGATCGTACGCACTTTCGTGAACAAGGCCCAATCTGTGGGACTGTGAGAGCATTACTGTGGTGTGTGCTGTTTTCTATATGTGGCATTAGTAATCTGCAGATCTAATTAATGCTTTCACCTGAGAACCTATACCACTCAAACAAATGTTGGTCCGGGTAAAACAGCGGGTCTGATCTGTCCCTGGGAGTTTTTTCTCTTTGGAAAGCCTTGCATACACTCCCTCCCTCATCCATGACCTCATCTATGAATGGACAGGCCATGATGGACATAGTATGAGACATGGGTCTTCCTCAGCATTATATAAACCCTTTAATTGATGTGAATAAAGATATGGGATTTGATCAAACCAACAAGAATCAGGTACTCTTTGGAATGGGTTAGAAGCACAAATGGGAATATAGTAGTGTAAGCTTTTTGAAGAGTACAGTCACCCCGGTGTGATCATTCTAAAATGTATTCTAACATTCTAATTGATCATAAAGGGTTATAAATGGGACAGTTCCAGAATAGAACACTGAATTGGAACTAGAACTCTCAAAAAGCTCCCGTGGCCATGGTTACACTTGTCGTTTCATGCGATCTCGGTAATCGGAATCTGCTAATCGGAACACACAAGTCAGGGTGGGCAGACACATCTCCAACCCCCTCACCCTGAACACAGGATCCCCCCAGGGTTGTGTCCTCAGCCCCCTACTGTACTCCCTGTACACACATGACTGTGTGGCCAGGTACAGCTCCAACTCCATCGTGAAATTTGCTGATGACACAGTGGTGGTGGGCCTGATCTCCGACAGCGACGAGAAGGCCTACCTGGAGGAAGTTGCCGATCTGACACTCTGGTGCCAGGACAACAGCCTCCTCCTGAACGTCAGCAAAACCAAGGAGCTGATCGTGGACTTTAGGAGGGCACGACATCTACAGAGGACGTATTCACCACTAGGGATTAATGGGACGACTGTGGAGAGGGTGAGCAGGTATAAATACCTGGGAGTCCACATCTCCGAGGATCTGACATGGACTACATACACGGACACTCTGGTGAGGAAGGCGAGGCAGCGCCTTTACCACCTCAGACAGCTGAGGAAATTCAAGGTCTCCCGGAGGATCCTTCTGTCCTTCTACTCTGGAGCTGTAGAGAGCATCCTGACTGGGAGCATCACTGCCTGGTTTGGCAACAGCTCCGCTCAGGACAGGAAGGCTCTGCAGAGAGTAGTGCGTTCGGCTGAACGTACTATTGGAATTACACTCCCCACCCTGCAGGACTTATACACCAGGAGGTGCAGAACCAGAGCCTGCAGGATCATGAAGGATCCTCACCACCCCAACAACGGACTGTTTCAGCTGCTGCAGTCAGGCAAGCGCCTCCGTAGTCACGCTGCTAAAACAGAGAGACTGAGACGGAGTTTCTTTCCTCAGGCCATCAGGACTGTGAACTCCGACCTCACCAGGGCCCCCACCTAGACCCTACACACTGCCCCTCTTATACACATACACACACACACACACACTTAGGTTAGGTCCCCCCATCTACCTCTTATTTTATATTTTACACTTTATATTTTATTAAGTGCTCTTATTGTACATATTGTGTGTTGTTTTATATAAGAGCTCTACTGTAATTATTGTATTTTTTATATTTCTTGCACTGTAAATATTGTGCTGGTTTTTTTATGTTAAATATTTTGTAATATGCCCTTTTGCACATTCCCGTGAGCATTGCCACTTTGCATTTCACTGCATGTATATGTATGTGACAAATAAAACTCTTGAGTCTTGACTCTTGAAGTGGTGCGTCTACACATGACAGTTAAATGCAAGCTCTTTGGCCAGATATGTGTTCGGATTTCCGGTTCCCACGTAGTATTTAAATAACCATAACAACAATCCCTGAAAATGGTGCTGGGTGTGCGGGAGATTTACTCCTTTACTTTATGTTAAGAATTGTGCGTAGTCGCGGTAGGGCCCGTACAAGGCGTTTGCTATTGAGGAGACAACAGCAGCGGCGTGCAATGTGCTCATTCATTGTCGGGCTGGGGTGCGAAGCGGGGCTGGGCTTGAGTCGCGGCTGGGGGAGCAGTCGCCCCGCCGCCCTCCTCTCTCCGCCGCTGGAAGGGCGGTCTGCGGCCCGTCTTGCAGGGTCCTTGTCCACCGCGCCTCGTGCGTGGTACAGCGGGGGGTTTTCGCGGGGCGGTTTTCGCGGGGCGGTGTCCGCGACGATCTCGGTGGAGGGGATCGGGTATGGCGGTCGGCAGCGGCGACTCTGGATGTGCGCTGGGCCCTTCTCGCGGATCTGCCCAGCAGGGAAATGGGCGTGATTTGATGACGTGTCCCCGCTGTATGCGTTTTGAGGTGCCTGATTGCATCTAGACTATTCAGGGTTCCGAGCTCAAAGCGAGCTCGTCCACCTCGCAAGGTGGCCAAACACAATGCGAGCACAAAGCGACCTCTGTGCGTCTACACCTGTCACTTCATGCAGCCTGGCGTGATCGGATGACCGAGATTGCATTGAAAAGACAGATGTAACCACGGCCTTACACTGACCTGGGCCACATCCGGCGTGTGAGCCAGTTCTGTTGACCTGCAAGATGCTCCAGTTATATCTATGTCAACAAGCCGAACTCGCAAAAAATCCAAAAACATTTCCAGCTGCAGACATGTTAAAATGTCCAAATAAAATCCTTGCACAAAACAGTCAATGGATATTTTTACTAAAGGGCTCATTGGCCTTTTATTCTGAAAAGGACCAGTAACGCACGTGAAGATTGCTTGCTTGTAAGGTTTAGCGCAACATGGATTCTTGCCATCTTACTAAATGTCCAAGAAACTAAAGCTTTACAGCAAGGGAACAGTGTCAGGGAACTCTCAAAAATCCACACACAAATGTAATTAAGTTCACACGTGTCTGGCAGTTTGTAAATGCAGATTCTGTAAATAAATATAACATTGAAATGTTGATGAACATTGCAACTGTTTTTTATTCTGTATATTTGTGGATTTTCTTTTTACATTTATTTGAAACGAGACATATTTGTGTGTGCATCAGAAACAAACATTTGTGAACACACATTTATTTGTGAACCTTCTTTTATTTTTTACACTAAAATGACTATAAAATGATAAATATATGTGTGTGCATTGAAACATATTGTGAACAGTCATTTATATATAAATCGCAAAAGATATTGTATTGTATTTGTTTGTGAATATTGAGTTATCTGAGCCCATATATGGCCCATGCTGTGCATTTCCTTTGATTGATGCGGGGAGAAACATCGCAATAAACCTAACCCTATTGTAGGATTCAGGCCTATAGGGCTTAAATATAATCACAGTAAGTTGAGCTCTTCAATTGATTATATGTCTTTTGAGGCTATAAAAGGTTTGTTGAACTCTAATCACCTAAGTATAGAAGCCCTGAGAGGCAAGAGAAAAAGAGCCCAATTGTCTTGGGGGATCCAGTTCTAACTTCCATCTATTTTTCTCAGTATGACTTTCTAAAAAAAATTATGATTATTGGGTATAACTTACCAACATATTTCTCCTCTTTTCATCTGAAGACAGTTGTAAGAAATATGCTAATTCTTCACATAAAACCCAAACTTGACAAACATGTTGATATGTCTCCTGGATTTACTGTAATAAACAGTTTCCACTTTTCACTTTTTTAACTGTTTCAGGACAGTGGAAATGCATCTCAGATCAAGAGTGCAAACAACTAAACACCATTGGAACTGACCTTTATTCAAAGGTTGAATAAATCCTATAAATTGTACATATTAACTACAGAGATGTATGTAATTTATATCAAATCTTTCAAGAGATCAGAAACACACTGTGACAAAAAAAGCGCTGGAGAGACAGAGTAACAAAAAGTAGGTAAGAAACAGACACATGAACAAGGTAAGGTCAGAGATTGACGGTGTAGCTTTTGTTCCTTGGAGGCAGAGCACTGGCAGAAAGTGTTGATGAGGAAAGATGTTCACTAGTAAATATATTCAACCTGCAATATGACATTCAGTGCCAGTGTCTGGACATGGTTACATTTGGAACTTTGCATCAGGATAGGACATCTTCCCTAAAATCTCCACTAAATAAAAGGGGCACAAGACCAATGAAGAGAGTTCTGAGGTCACACACTTTAAACTACAGATAGCCACAGACTTTGAAGAGGAGGGAAGTCTCTGGGAAACTCTGGAAGTGTTTGTGTGATACTGTCATGATTGAAAGTTTGTGAAGTGCTTGCGTAATTTGAGACATTTTTAGATTTTACCATGCAATCCATCATCAGTCTTTTCTTAACTGAAATAAATATTTACTAATTTCATATCACTTTTACAGGAAATTGTGCATGTAGTAAATAGTTTAAAGGTAATTAGTGCAGTTGCAAAACTGAGCGAACCTCCTCTAATGCCGGGATCAGAAGATACAATATTTTTGTGTTACGATGGTCACTGTGTCAGATTAGGCGATTATTCGTGCCGATTATTCGAGACATGACAGACTACACGTTGGTCACCGACCAATAATCGCTTACCTATGTGCGTGATGGCATCGGAAAGCAGGTGCTAGGCAACAAGAATGTAAACAAACAATGGCGTCCGAAGCGGTATGTATGATACTGGCTGTCTTGTGTTCCAAAAAGCCTAAAAAAAAAAGAAAAAACGACTGTGGACCTGTTCTTGGGTCGCATGAAGAGAACAGTATGGGTTGTCAATCCTTCAAAGAGAACTTGAGGTAAAAAAATAACAATGTTTTAGCCTGTAGTGAAACCTAAATGTAGCTAGCTGGCTAGCCTCTACAGGGGTGTTGTTGCCAGAGCTCGACAAACCTTTCCTCTGTTTCATAGTTCCACCTAGTGGCACCAACAACTTCATTCCTCTTTCGCTTCGCCGTGTTTGTTTATAGCGCTCTGTGCTCCTATTGGACAACACCACGGATGAGACAGGACATGTCTCTTTTGTCGGGACATCGTGAGGTGACCCAGATGCGGCGTCGGTTGTTGTCCACTATGTCACACTACACAAGATAAAACGATCGATTGTCGCACTCTGTCGTTCTCGACTCGACCCGATGCCCTACATCTGCCGAATTGGGCTATAATCAGCCTGATATTGTGTAGTCTGATCCAGGCATTAGGTTAATTAAATCAAATAGGCAAACAATTTAGAATAACCAATCAAAGGTGCGGTGTTTGGGGAGAAGTTTGTGTGGCACTCCAGAGAAACCTGGTCAGTTTGGAGTTTCCCAATCAGGTGAAAGTAAAACACTAGGCCACAATCTATAGAGATCGATTGGGTAGTGAGTGTGCAGGGGAAGGTTATAAAGGCATACAGTATGAAAAACATTTGGTCTCCATCAGTCCATTGTGAGAGAAAGAATATACAAATGGACCACCAATAGCAACAAGAACAATATTAAAAGTAGTAAAAAAAACAACAACATAAGAATAACATCCAGACAGATACAAGCCTCCATTGCTGCATCTGATGTCATTGTGCATCCATCAACAAATCTACGTCATATTTACTTGACCATTAAGCTGTGTGTATGTGTGCGTGTATGGAGGGAGGCTGCAGGGTGTTTATTAGGGCTCAAACCCCAAAGGGGTGGGGCCCAATTGAGTTTGTGCCGATTTATTGATTATTTGTTGTCTTATGCCACGTCTCAAATTGCCATGAGCTGGAATGAGGTAAAACCATGAAACTTGGCCCAATAACTGGAAATGGTGTGCAAATGCTTCCCAAGAAATATGAGCCCAATTGGCCAGATGGTGGCGCTGTAATTTTGGAAAAGCCACGCCCCTCACATCGTGACTCTGATTGACTTGAAATTTGACACACAAGTCCAGCTCAATGTGTTCAACAAAAAAACCTCAAGAACCACTAAAGTCCGCCTGACTAGATTTTTCGCCATTTTT
This sequence comes from Hoplostethus mediterraneus, assembly GCA_034670385.1. Classification (NCBI taxonomy): domain Eukaryota; kingdom Metazoa; phylum Chordata; class Actinopteri; order Trachichthyiformes; family Trachichthyidae; genus Hoplostethus; species Hoplostethus mediterraneus. The sequence continues at coordinate 206,972 of JAXDDW010000092.1, forward strand.
AATTTTTTTGAATTCACATTTTTGACATCTCCTACTAAACTGTAGGTCCGATTGCTACCAAATATTCTGTGGATCATTATTGGACCAAGCCAAAAAATAAAAAAATCACCCATAATCTTACAATGTAAGACATCATCAATCTATGATGCATTCCAGGAGTTATTTTGTTGTACTGACTTTCCCTCAACCTGCCTTGACTATTTCTACTTCAGCTAGTGATTTCCTACACATGAATATAGCTAGCTAGTCAACTAGTGTGTCAACACTGGGGTATATCTATGATCACTGCCATGTCCCTTATTCAAATCACAACATGTCCTGTGGCATTGCATTATGATCTATTGAGGCTACTGTCAGTGGAGAAATTGGATCTCTGCAGCTTCTGTGATGGATATCTGCCTATATAATTATTGAACATTGAAAGTGTTTCTGCTATCAAACGCTGGAATATGGATCCTCAATGTGACATCACAATGTCTACATTTGGCCAGTTATCTGCAAGAATAAGAAAAAATACACCACCAAACAAAATGGGGAGAGGTACATCAACAGCTGTTAAGAGTGTTTTAGGGTGGAGTTTTCCTCTTCCATCACTCTGGTACATGATCCCATGTTCAGTAACCACAACAGCCACTTTGTGACACTTTAACGCAAATTCAACAATTTTCTGTTTAAAATAGGGAAATAATTTACGCTTGTATAGCACTTTACAGTCATATCATTGTAGACCTTGTCTAATCTTCTAAGCTGGCATGTTTTATTGCTCTACATTTTTACAGTATTAGAAATTATTTTCAGATTTTTTAAGGTGTTGAGATAAATTATCAGATGTTTGAACTAAAAGAAAGGATCACTTGTAACATACTAAATAAAGAGCAATAAAGAGGACATTTGACTATGAAAGTATAATTCACTATGTTTCAATTATATATGGATACTTTTTCTGGTTCTGTCCTATTGTATTTATACATCATATATAATTTGTCTTTAGGCAGTATTCTAAAGGCAATTTAGCACAATCTTTCTTCTAAGCCAATCTAACAGGGATGACATTAGCACCAAGATTCTTTCAGGTAACTGTGGCCTTGGACTTGCTGAGGCGCTGAGTGTAAAGTGGCAACTAGTATTCATATTTCATCAGATTGGCTAGGTCAGGCAACCTCAGTCTCAGAAAAGATTTTAAAAAGGATCACAAATACAAAGCCCAAATCTGATATTTTTTGGTAAGAATGAATTGGTTAGCAAACTATATTGCTTGCCAATTCAACACCAGCATCACAGAGTGAGGGACAAGAATGAAACTATGCAAGTTATTAGCTGAGATCAGAAAGAATGATACATAGAAATTAAAATACAACATTTAGTAAAGGTGTCAAAAATGAATACCAATACTGCAGTTTTTAATTTCTGGCAACTGAGCATTAGTTAATACAGTGTCTGTGACAATAGTCCTCTCTCCTCTACATTTTATCCTTGTAAAATGTATTTCTACCTACTTATACAGTATAGAAGATGTATTTTCTCTCTTAATATCATGTAACATAATACAATGTTGTTTAGTGGCCCATTTTTCAAAAGAGAATGGGTCAAAGTGTCTATGTGAATTAAGCATTATCAGTAAGCAAAGTCAGAAATATTAATTCCATTGCACAATTATAAATGACATATCTGGTCACATACAGAATGTAAGACTGGCTACAGATTAATTACATATAGAAAACAATGGTGAAAACACAGGCAACCTAAGAATTCCCTACTTAGCATTAAATACTAGGAAGGAATTTTACCAAAAGGCATGGGCAATTAATCCATCAGCTTGACAACAGGGACGGGGCTTAAATAGGAATATACAGTATTCATCAGACACAAATGCCAGATGAATAAACTTCGCGTTAGCGCGGTAGTGTGGGATCCAGATAAAATACAATGATCTTTTCCTTTTCCCTCTGTCTTTACAAACAAAAGATGAAAGTGTCTGTCATTTGCTCATAATACTAATGACAATATATTATAACAACATATTTTGGTTACTGTGACAGTAAACTGTCACCCTAAGTTGTAGCTTGAGAAGAGTCAGCTCAAGAGTGTGTTAACCTCTAGCTAACTAGCCATTAAGCTGATTTAGCAAAGCAACTGATGTGAACGTTAACATGCAACTACTAGTCACTACAAACCCCAGCTACTAGATATGTTAGCCAGTTGGAAAAGGTGTGGTGGTGACTAACAGCAGGATTCCACTACATTTTGTTACTTTAATCAATTTGTTGAACATCTGATTTGAGATTGCTAGGTCTACCAACAGCCAAACTGGACATTTAACACCTGCCTGCTTGAAAATGGCCATAACATTGCAATTGACAATTCCGGAAATGGACAATATTTGTGGTTGGCTTTTCATGACCGGGTATGTGATTAGAAAATTAAAATATTCTACCAATGTGAAATTTTTCAAACAGCACACAATGATCTTTGAATTATCCCTCTGCACTCACTCAGAGCACTAAAACAGCCTCACAATGCAGATGCAAAATGCTCCATTATTGGCAATCCCAGCATCCCTTTGTGAGACTTATTTGCCTCATTTGTCATTTGTCTCATTTAAATAAAAAGTAGGTAGCTAACTTATTGCACTTTTTCCTTAGCACTGCTCTTAGATGCTTGTTTAGGAAGGAAATGCACTTACGATTTCTGGTGACTAGTAGTTCTCTTGCCTACCTATGTTGAATGCACTTATTGTAGTCGCTTTGGAGCGTCTGCTAAATGCCTGTAATGTAATGTAATGTAATGTGTAGTCTTAAGTATAGTGAAGAAAAGATCAGACAACCCAAGGAAAGAACAACACTCTTATTCTCTCGAAAAGCTCATGCCCAGTGGCCTCTTACTCCCTGATGAAATTGTGTTTCCATGACAACTTGATGATAACTACTTCCTTATGTGAAGTCATTCATACAGCCTTGAGGCTGTCAGTCTTGAGGATCAGTCTCTCAATAACAATCTTAGAATTATGATACAAAAAATCTATGTTCTGTCTTTCAGCTTCCTCCCAAACCAGGTACTTTTACCCTATACCACCCCCACATCCCCAGGGTATACCCCAAAAACCCACCATCCCAGTCCGCCAGGAGGAAAAAAGGAAGACAGAACACCTCTTTCCATTTTCCTTTGTTCCTTCTCTTTCTGTGGAAACTGTTAGATCAACTTTTTAAGGGGGATTTTCCCCAATCCTCTAGTAATCTCTCCATTCCATGCCGGGCCTCTAAGAGGAGCTGTCTGTCTCAGGAACCTTGGAGGGGGTTTCCTCTGAGGGTGTCTCACTGGAGATCCCAGTATCTCCATTCTCGGGTCCATCACTCACTGACATCTTCTCCAGAGCTGCAAGACAGACACAGAATGAGATGGATATAAGTTTTTTATTATTTGATTTCCATTTCATTATTAAATTAATCATATTCATGTGTATTTGGTGTAAAGTATTGTAACAACCCGGTTGAAATATGTGATGCTTACTGTTAGTTATGGCGAGTTATGGGAGATGTTATTAGCAGGTTCCTACCTACCAACTGTTGGTTGCCCATCACCAGTCTTAGTGTGCTTAGTCTTCCTGTGATTGGTTGAGAGGCCGGTCAAGAGAGTTAGGTTGAGATACCTGTGTTGTGGTGGTACGCTCTGGCACTTTAAGAGTTTGGAGAGTTAAGTTATCGAGGTGAGCTGTTGTATGGCGTGGTTACGGCCAACGTTAACTAATAATCAGCTTAATAAATGCACTGGATTGCAAACTAAACTAACTTGGTACTAAAAAGTAATTTAGTACCAACACTACAGCTGGTCCCATTCACATCTTTTGGTGAAACTACACAATCCATGTAATTTGTCTTATTTCATGTTGCCTTACTTGCCAACTCTAAAATACTAAATATCACTAAATGTAAATCTCTCAATACCACTATCAAATTTCATATTTAGATCAAAATTAAACTGAAGTTAAAAAAAGAACATTTTAATTTTAAAAGTTTAAGGCCTTATATCATTTAAAGCTGCAATATGCAACTTGTTTCACATTAAACTAACAATAAATAAACAGAAAATAAGTCTCTGTGGGTCCATGCCTCTGTGTTCAAGCCACTTGCCTTGCCCATTAAAATTGGCATTTTAATGATGTTCAAGATGTTTTGGGGTCTATACCATTTGCTATGGGCGTGTTGTATGGGTGTGGACAATGGTGAGCTGCGTTGTGAGCTGATGAGCGAAGCAGGGACATCATAGCAACAACAATAATATAAGAAAGCAGTAAGAAAATAAAAAACAGTAAAGCTAAATGTTCAAAAACACTGAACATCAGCAGTGCTTTTTATTGCAATAGCCTAGGCGTTCTTCACTGCCTTCAATAAATGTGTAGACAGCTCATCAAGATAAGTGTTGTGGCTGGAACTTGACCAACTGAATACACTTCCTGTCTCAATTAGAAAAGTTGCATATTGTAGCTTTAAGTCTTTTTCAGACTTTTTTTAAGATAATGTTTTGCCTCATGTGACAAAGGTCCCAGGATGTTGCGGTTATATTAGCCAACTGAGCCATCTGGACAACACAACTTTATCAGACTTTTCAAGGAGCAACGGATACCCTGCTAGTGGTGAATTCAGTTTGGTACGAGTGGTACGATGGAGCAAATTTGACAGCAATTTACACAATTTCTAGAGATTGTGTTTTGTGCACAACAAAACACAACTCACCCGTGTTTTCAAGTCAAAAACGTGAAAAAAAAATGTGCACAGCAAATTTGCATGCAACTCAAAATTACAAATCCTTGTCTTGTGAGTCTTGAAAATGTATTTGTTACTATGCATGCACGTGTGCATCTCAAGTTGTGGGCACACAAAAATACATCTATACTATACTATACAGTATAGTATAAGACCACCCTTTTGTTCATTTCATTTCCATTGAAACGGCCATTCAATACAGATTGCTTATTTTTTGGTGTCATACAATGATGCAGAAAACACAGTTGCATAAGGAAGGTGAAAGTCAAAGCAAAATAAGTGAAAAAACAGGAGTTTCCAAAAAATATTGCAAGATATAGAGAAAATGGGATTCCTTACAACCATGCAGACCTGGTAGACCACCAAAACTATCACCATCAGATAGACAGTACTTAAAGCTTTCATCTTTGACAAGCTCAACACTTGCTTCAGATATGAAAAAACACAGGTGTTTCTATCGATCCTTCCACTATGACAAGACTACTCAATGCTATGGGTATGAAAGGATGAGCACCTGTCAAAAAGCCACTACTGACAAAAGGAAATTGACACTAGAGAAGAAGAAAACTGCTAAGAAGATCAAGCTGTATTTATGGTGTTCTCAGAACAATGGACTGGCCACCACAGAGCCCAGACCTCATCATCATTGAATGGGTTTGGGATTACTTGGATCGTGAGGAGCAGAAAATAAAACCAATTTCTAAGACTGAACTTTAGAGCATGGAAAAATATCCCTGCAGATTTCTTTGAAAAACTCAAAGCAAGTCTTCCGAAAAGAATGGAAGCTGTAATGAAAGCAAAGGGTAGACACACTAAATACTGAACTTTTTGGTTTTATTTTTTAGTTGTCAAGGGTTTTGTGTAATTCTGTGTTAAAATAGTTTTACTACATTTTTTTCTGAGGTTTAGGGATCCTTTTGTTTTGTTGGGCACAAAAAGTATTCACATTTGTTGCTCAAAAAACGTGTTGTTTTGGCATCAAATTCTCTCCATAGATACCTTGCAGTGATGCTGAGTTGTTGCTAGGTGGTGCTGTGCTGCTGTCCTCCAATTCATCCAGGTAGAGTCGGTAGCGATGGCCACTGTCATCCTCATACTCCACATTCTCATCGTCACTGTCCACTTCTGGAGCCACATATACCACCTCAAACTCTATCTGTCCTCGCTGACACACACACACACACACACACACACACACACACACACACACACACACACACGGTTGATAGAGAGAAACAAGAAGAAACAATGTGGTGCATATGTTTGTGTTACCTGAGGAGTGTAACAGCCGCCTTATGTTTAGTGTCATGGAGGTGTGTGTGTTTGTTACCTGCTGGGACAGGATGGTGACGGCCTCCTTGTGTTTGGCATCTCGGAGGTTGATGCTGTTGACAGCCAGGATGGCATCTCCGACATGCAGACCTCCACATCGCTCTGCTGGCTGGCTGGGATGTATCTCCGAGATCAGGATGGGAACACCATGCTCTTTCCCACCCTGACAAGACAATCCACATACACAAATGTTAAAACACACACACACACACACACACACACACACACACACACACACACACACACACACACACACACACACACACACAGACACACACAGACACACACACGTTAAAGAACCATTCCAGTGTGATTGGATTTTTGCTTATTTCCTGCATATTCTTTCAGTTTAATTTTAAAGGGGACATATTTTACTCATTTTCGGCTATTTAAAACTGTTTCCAGAGGTCTTGACAACATGTTTTTGAAGTCGATATTAAAAAAAATCCTGAAACCAGCTTCTGTGGTGTATGTTTCAGTCTCTCATTTTCTCCATTGTAAAGAACAGACTGTTTTGAGGGCGTGGAGGTTGAATGTAATGAGCACTGCTCTGATTGGCCGCCTCACACCTCAATCACGGCGTGAAATTTACCATAACCAACACTGAGACCATACATGTTTGAGCTGGAGCCTGACCCAGAATGGGAAGAGGCAGCTGAGCGGTTCCACTTAGTTTCTCAATGATAATAATAACAATTCTGTGTAATATTGTACTTTCGTGCATTTGTTTTGTGTATGTGGGTGTGTGAGCGACGCTCTCTGCTGTAGCCAGTCTATTTATGGCTCATGTCCATAAGCTTATTGAATATAACTTGCAGACAAGCTAGGATTGACAATTTTGTTGCACTAGTTAGCCAATATATTATTGGATGCAACCTATTTGCATCCAAACAGCACAGCGCACACAACAAAACGCGATTGTACTAATAGTGGCTAAAGTTTACTGAGCCGGACACGTTCAACAGACTTATAAAACAGACACTGGTCCCAACAAATAACTTTAAGATGAGTCCTGACTCCAGCCAATAACTTTAAAAGATGTGTCCTGACTCCAGCTTTAGTTTTCTTACTTCTTCCACACCCAACAAGCCCGTGGCTAGCCCCACTAGCTCGTTAGCTAACCAGCAGTCGAATATACTAACCAGACTAACTTGTAAATTCAATCAAAACATGGTGACACTTACAGATTCCAATTTTGCAGGGTCACGTACCTTATGAATTGCTCCATCTTTAAGCTTCAATTTAGATGCTAATCTCTGCTAGGGGTGGGTGGTATTACGGTTGAACCGGTATACCGGTAGAAATCTGTGCCAAGGTAGAGACTTGACTCTACCGGATGTACCGGTAGAAGGCTACTTTTAGGCTCTTTGAATGTAAAAATACTTTTTCACATTTACGAATGTAACACACAAAGCTAGTGAACTCTGCGCTGCCATTTAAAGATAATAAACTACTTTGTGGAAAAAGACGATGTGAAAAAGTTGGTCCATTATTGGCTACTAAAAAAAAACAATTGAGTAGAGCAACGTAGACTTCAACGTAAACAGACCTTGAGCAGAAAACTATTATCTGCAAGCAATGTCGAGGGAGAGTTGTTGCTGGCGGTGGTAACACGAGCAATCTGTTTTATCACCTCAAAACAAAACATGTCCGCGAGTATGACGAGAGTACTAGGGTGCGCTCAGACACAAGCAGTCCCTCCGCAAGTCGTGCTAAACGAAAAACCACAACGCAGACGTCACTATCCTAGTCATTTTCCAGTGGCTGTCCGTATGATAAAAAAAGCAAGCGGTGGAAGGACATTACACATTCCAAAACGGAGTACCTATGTAAGGACATGGTTCCTATACAAACAGTTGAGCGAACAGGGTTTAAGGCATTGATCAAAACACTGGATCCGAGGTATGTGATGCCAGGTCGAAAATACTTCAGCCAAACTGCTATACCCATGTTATACAGCAAGTGCCGGGAGAAAGTTAATTGAAGTATTGGAATACTTGCAATTTACATTATTATGTTTTATGTTTATTTATTTTAAAAAAATATTTATTTGTATTGTTCAGAACCTATTTTGGAAAAAGTTTGCATATAAGGTGCTATTTATATTTAAAACAGTGCAGTTTTGCACAATAAAACATTCGTAAACACTTAAGTTCAATGTAAATTTTGTCATAATATACAGATTACAGAATACTAATGGAAGAGTCCAGTAGAAACCTCATAGCTCAAAATTGTGGAACTACGAACTGAGCAGCCGATCAAGAAGGACCTTGCATAGCAGTATTGTATGTAAAGAGTTGGCCACCAATAACCTGACTCAGGCAGCAGAACATGGTCTATAACCGAGCATCCAAGAAGAGGTCTTTTGAGCAGGGCCAGGAGGTTCTGTTTCTTTTGCAGACCTCTGAAAGTGGACTTCTGGCTAAAAGGCAGGGGCCTGATGAGAGCAACTGGAAAATGGACCCAGTGAGCTCTACCTCCCTGTCCTGGAAAAAAGATCAGACATTTCACACAAATCTGCTCAAGGAGTGGGTGTAACATCCCAGTGCAGCAGTGCAGCTTTAGGCTCGCTCCATTACAGATGAAGAGGAAGTTCACCTCTTCTCAGCAGGATGAGTTGGCGGAGTGTGTGCCTGTTCAGGGAAGAGCCTGGCAGGACAGAGGTCATTCAGCACAACATTCACCTCTTGTCTCATGGCTTTCTCTGACAGAGCAGTTGCTATGGGCGTCAAAGAGTAGTCATGCAGTGAATGGTGTAGACCGGTCGTCTTAGTGCCAAAGAAGGACGACAGGCTGCACTGCATTGACTTTGCGAAAGTCAACAACATATGAGCTTTTGACCCGTAACCTATGCCGCGGGTTGATGAACTGGTTGAACGTCTTGAAGGCCAAGTTCCTAGGCACACCTGACCTCTGCAAGGGATACTCACAGTACCCTTGACTGAGGCACTCAAATGAGCTGACAGCTTTCTGTGTCTCAAGTGGATTATTCAATTTAATCGTCATGCCATTTGGGTTACATGCTGCTATGTTCCAGCGACTCATGGACCTCAATCCTTGAGCAATGGCCTCCCCAGTATGATCTTAGGCTCAGATATGGTTCCATAGTTCTACCTGACCCAAAATCATTTGTTTGAGCTCAATCTCAATTTGTCTCATTTGGAATACAGTGAAAAATTATTGCAGGAGGGGATCACGTATCTCTTATCCAGGGTGTTGATCATGCTTTTAAAACCTTCCTTGTGCACAGTGTTTAACGGAGCCATGTCTTTTGCTAAACACAATGGTTTCCGTTATCTCTGTTTGCCTCCGAGAGACTGTGGTCAAGTGAGCCAACTTTTAAACACAGTAAAGATTTTCTGTGTCGCGGGCCTAACATTGATGGGCCCAGTTACACCACTCATTTGCTGTTTAGACTAGTGGTTTAGAGCCGTTTGAAACTTACAAAAGTTAGAAAACCTTATTTTTCACAATTACCATATCATACCAACCATAATCCTAAACTCAATTAATATACAATTAATTGTGCAGCCCTACTCTGACTTCATACCGTGATGGAGATACCCAGTCCCTCATGGTCTTCTTTGGCAAGCACCACCTTCCTGATAGGGCCAACTCCCTGGGTTTTCTTCAACATGTCTGGGTCCTGAAATCAATCAAAGAAAAGAATGAAGTGTTACTCAAGCTGATTAAACACTAGTAGTGGAAATACAGGTCAAAAAGTTTTAAATGGTTTTATTGAGTAGCCAGTGAATAGACACTGAGCACAGAGATTTGCAGCCACTGGGATCTGGTTGATTATTAATTCTTCAGCAGTTACACTCACATGCCCCACAGGGGAAGGAAGAGGTTTCTTTGGATCATTACGTCCCCTACATGCTCGGATGACTGTCTTGTGGCGGTGGAGGTGGATCTCTGCCTCCAATTGGTTCCACAGCTTGTCGTGGGCAGGCCCTTTCATATCACGGCCCAATAGCTGGATCTGCTGCACCCTGGAAAGGTGAAACATTTAGGATTTGCAAAACAATTCAAAGCGTTTCGTTTTTTTAGGATAAGGTTAGTTTGTAGTGCTGCTGCTGGTGTTTGTTTATATTAGCTGACTACTTCTATCACTGAGCTAAAGACGGGACTTAGTAAAACAATATATACAACATGGAATTAAATTGTGTTAAATGCATTTATTTGTAATTTTAAAAGTATTTTAAATAATTTGTAAGAAACCAATTAGCTGTTTTTTTCTGGGGAGCATTACCCAGAACTCATTCTAATTCACTAATACACTACCTGTGAATGAACGACGCCTGCATCAACTTATCTCAACTCAAACAAGTCATGCCATCATGCCACGGAGGCGGGACAACAAAAAAGGTTAAGGTTCTTCATAGCCTTTTCAGTGGCTACTTGTTTGATGCTAGCTAGCTAGCTATCTACAATTACAGTGACTTTTTGGTTGCTTAATACAGTATTTTACATGGGATAAACCAAAGTGGTGGTGTGTGAGCAGCTCCACCGTTGGTTTGTAGAGTTTTGGCTATCCTAATAAAAATACGAATAATACATCACTTTTTTACCATCAGTTGTTGACACAACATCCATGCTCTCTGCTCCCTAAATGTTACATCTTGGCAACTTGGGTATCATAGAAAATTCCCAGTTTCCAAGTCGTACTGACCACTTTGTTGGGTCTCCACAATTCAACAGCTTAAGTCATGGTCGACATTATTATTTACCACATTTCTACTTTGTTATTATTCCATTCGGTGTGATTCTAACCACGCCAGGGTGAAACATTTAATTTAGTGGTTTTCTGCTTTAGGTTGTATGGGCTACTGCAATTTTAACTCCACATACTGGTTTGAATGGGTGATCTGGATATACTCCTTTCCTCAAACATTTTACAAAGAATTTTATTATCTACTAGTTTTTTGGGCGAGAAGAGTGATGGCACATCTGAATGGTGCTCTGCCATTCTAAAATGGACTAGAGCTACTAGACTGTATCAGAAATAGCTTATGTTTTTTCATAGCTTCGAAAACAAATTGCTTTAGCATTTTTAGCATTTTCTTAGGGAATAGTTTGAACCAAAACTACAGACCCATGGCTGGGGGTGTGACAAAGGAAAAATTAAGTAGTAATACTGGGAAACAATAGTGGTGGCCCTGGTTGGGTGAAACCAGGTGAGACTTTTTGGAAAGTGTTGTTTCATAGAATTTAGCTACATTGCAGACTTTGTTGTTGTTATTGTTAGAAAATCCTGCTGTACTGTCATATTGTTGAAATTGCTTTTACTATCAATTTAGTTAGTTATCAAATTGTTAACACTTTCAGGCTTTAACCATTTTTTAACATTTATTCAGGGAAAGTCAACAGAGCTACATGATGTTTTCCAGTAACATCACATTCATACAGTTCTGCACATGCTGGGAGCTGACCAGTCGAACCACAGTCTTCTACTGTTGGCCAATGATAACGCTTTTCCATCAACACAGTTCCTGTGCCAGTGCCACCGCCTAATCTCAAACCGCTCTGCACATTCCCTCCTAAAAAAACTGGTTCTTGGGCCACAAAGTTGGTTCCATTCTAGCACCAAAAAGCTGTTGGTCTGGAACCAAGGAAACGTGATTATGACTCACCAGAGGCGGGCTTAATAGTCACTCGCAGCGGCGACCGACCTGTCTCGGACTAGTGGCTTTAGTGCGCCGACCTATGGTGGATGGAAGTTGCCCCGATTGGGAGAGACGCCGCTGAAAAGCGTCAAGATCGGGTCTTATGTCTGTGACAAATAAAGCGGTCTGCGGGTGTCTCTGTCTGCCATGGCCCCGGTTGAAGCAAGTCTGCTACACACACTTTTTAATTTTGCAAGAAAATATTGAAAAAAAATAGTGATTCAAGTAACGGCCATAACATACATAATGGTTTCGGCTCCAGATTGGTGGAAATGCGGGCCTGTTCTTAAGGAGGTTAGCTGGTTCCAGTGCTCAGCACCGACCAGGCACCAGCACGGGAACTGTGTTGATTGAAAAGGGGGGGTGATTGTGAGTGATCATCTTTATCCTATGATGAAACGTTTCTATCCTGATGGGAGTGGTCTCTTCCAGGATGACAATGTCCCCATCCTCAGGGCACGAGTGGTTTGATGTATGACAATGATGTGAATCATATGCTATGACCTTCACAGATCCAACCTAACTGAACACCTATGGGAGATCTTGAACTTGGTGTTAGACAGCACTCTCCACCACCATCATCAAAACACCAAATGAGGGAATATCTTTTGGATGAATGGTGTCAGGGTAGTAGTACAACAGTCTTCTACTGTGATTGTACTGGGAGCTGCCCACTACAACCACAGTCTACTAATGGTGGCCACAGAGAGCTGCCCGGTGCAACCACAGTCTTATACTGTCAGCCACTGAGCAGCTATACTGCAGTAGTTTGGGGTTCAGTGCCCAAAGAGTACCTCAATAGTGTATGTTGACGGAGGGAGAGTGTTACTCATTCATTTACCCACCCACATTTTCTCAACTGGTCTGGTGATTGTACCAGCAACCTTGGTAACCCTGGTAACCATCCTATCCAAACCAACCCATTCTCTATCCTCTAACCTCTTACCTGCCAGCCAGCTCCTTATCCAGGTATTTGGCTGCCAGCCTGGCGCCATACACCTCTGCCTGCAGTACTGCCATGTGCCTGCGGAGGGCCTCATTCTCCTTCTTATACAGCCTCACCTCCGCCTCCAGCCTCACCTCCACTACCTTCTCCTTCTTACTGGCTTCCAGCTCCCGCTCCTAACACACACACACACACACACACACACACACACACACACACACACACACACACACACACACACACACACACACACACACACACACACACACACACACACACACACACACACACACACACACACACACACACACACACACACACACACACACACACACACACACACACACACACACACACACACACACACACACACAAAACAAAAACAACACAAGCAAAATTAATGGCTGAGTTAAACCTGATCAACTGTGGTTTTTGCAGAGACAGAATGCTACTTATACTAGCAGAGTTACTAGTAGAAATACTGTAATCAGGAATTAGTAGGATTGTGTAGTATGAAATTGTTGGGAATTGTATGGAAGCCGAGAGCAGCCAGGACGATTAAACAATTTTTTAAATCCCATTTCTCATGATATTATAATTATCTCAAGATATCTTTGTTTTCTCGGGATCACAACTTAATTATCTTGTTATATCGAGATGACAAAAAATCATCTTCTTATTATCCTGCCTGGCTAGTCTTCTAAACTGAGAAAGAATAATTGTCATTAATTGAAGACACTGTCAGTTCGCAGAAATGGGACAATCAAGTTGTAATTTCAGCAAAACCAAAAATTTGTGAGTTAACAAGTGGATTAAGTCTAGATCTTGAGAAAATTTGTTTTTGTTATCTTGAGATGACAAGATAATTTAGTCATGATCACGAGATGAATTCAAAAAAACTGCGATCATGGCTGCTCTCAGCTTCCAGAGGGGTCAATTAATCTAAAGTAATTTCTTCCTGCTCATTTCCAACTAGTGCTTGCTAGCTATCTATGTTAACTCATTAAAAAAATGGAATGGTATGAAAGGCTTTCATTCATTCATCTTTGCATCTATACCTTTAAAACTGAAATATATTCGCAAGCGGCAATTTGTGGGTTCAAACCCTTTTGGGGTTTAACAAATCTGAAATTTTGTTTTAAAGAATCTTTAGCCTCTCTGGGATAATGTAGTCCAGATTTGACCAGTGTAAGTATAGTGGTTTTTGATCTGGACCTGGTCTAATGTGGTCTGGATGGAGAAAAATCAGTGAAATCACCCTTTTTCAGTTTTCACAAATAGACTAAACGTCACCACCTATTGTTCAATTTCGCATTTTTTCACATTTTGGGGACATATTCACAGCTTAATTAAAAAGTTTGGTGATGTTTGGACAAACTGTCATTGATTTATGGCCAAATTTGCACCAGGCCCATGCACATGTTTGGAACTGGTGAGCGATTTTGTAGTTGTAGTTTTGTAATGATTGGACAAACAATTTCTGATTTATAGTCTGATTTGTCTTATGCCACGCCCATTTTTTGCATTTGTAGCAGCCCCTAGTGGTCAATTTGAATGAAACTTTCAGGGTATGTTTCAGGTACTTATGTGGACCGTATCTACATCCTGCACGTTTTGTGATGATTGGCCCAATGGTTGTTGACTTTGGTCTATTTATGTGCTGAGCCTGTGTCAACTTTTAAGTCAATCGGAGTCACGGTGTGAGGGGCGTGGCCTTTCCAAAATCACTTAACATAACGCCGGGGACACACCGGACGCGGTAAGAAAAGGCAGCGCCGCGAAAGGCACCGATCGAGCAAGAAAGAGTTTGGTTGTTCACAACCGTTCGGCGCCGATCTCCGCTGGTTTTCTCAATGTAGGGGTTTGGTCTTTCTCTCTCTCTCTCTGCTTGTGTGTGTGCCTGCTAGTCTCTCTCTCTCTCTCTCCGTGTGCCTGTTTGTCTCTCTCTCTATTCAATTTCAATTTGAAGCTTTATTGACATGAAAAGACAGTGCTTATATTGCCAAAGCAAACGTATATGAACAGAAAAAAGAACAACATTTACGACCATATGAAAGTACATGCCACAGTAACAGGGCAACACAAGTAAGAACAGCAATGAATGAAAAATTATTAAGTATTATCAGTGCTTAATTTGTGCCGGGGCTAGTGGCAAATGCCTAGAATCCGATTTTGAGTCCCGGCAAATCAGAGCTCCGGGCTCTAAAGTGCGACAACAACGCGTATATTAAACTGGTATTAAACAACGTTACTTCCAGTGAACCTTACAAGAGTAGGTGCGCGAGGCAACGCGAGTTGAGCCCCGGCATCTCTTATTTTACAAATTAAGCACAGAGTATTATTTATACTTGAGCAGTATGGTGTCGAATAAAATGCACATGCATCTATATATACAAATAAATCTCTCTCTTTCTGCTTGTGTGCGTGTGCCTGCTCGTCCAGTGTGTCCCCGGCGTAAGACAACAAATAATCAACTACATACAAAAGGTTACATTTTCTGAAAATAATTTGTGTGCTTGCTTAAGCTTAAAAATGATTTCAATTTAATCAGAAAGATACTGTGTTAAGAAATCATAGTAGTAGAAGTAGTAAAAGCAGAAGTAATAGCAGCACCAGCAATAGTAGTAGCATAAGTAGAAGTATTAGCTGAAGTAATAGAAACACTACTCTGAAGGAAATGCACTTACGATTTCTGGTGACTTGTAGTTCTCTTGTCTACCTATGTTGAATGCACTTAGTCGCTTTGGACAAAAGTGTCTGCTAAATGACTGTAATGTAATGAAATGAATGAAGTACCAAACGAGAGAGACTTGCAAGCAAACATATGTTGAATGCACTCATTGTAAGTCGCTTTGGATAAAAGCGTCTGCTAAATGACTGTAATGTAATGTAGTAGTAGAAGAAGTAGTGGTGTGTGTGTTGTATTCCGTCATTAGTAAAACACAAACTGAGTCTCTGGTCTGTGGAAGCACACTAATAAATCGGCACAAACTTCAGGGTTTGAACCCTAATTGAGGTTTTCATGTTACTAGCTCAGTGGCTTTGGGCAGGTTCAGGATGACTAGAGTTTGGGCCAATTCACTTTTAATCCAATCAATTTAATTTAAAAAGTCTCTGATCTAAGGGAATAATAGATAAGTTCTATCAGTGGTGAAAGATTGATTTTCAAATGACATTTTGAATTGAAAATGAATTAGCCCAAACACTGCACACTGCTACATAAACAAGACTGACACACAAGGTTCACACAAGCACACACACACTTACCATCTCCTCCAATGTGGGTGCAGGCTTTAGGTGAAAAGAGGAGGAAGAGGAAGAGAAAGAAGTCAAAGATTAGCGGAATTCAAATTCCAGGCAGCAAAGAGTGTGAAGAATCTAATCATTCAGTGAGGCCAAAAGAAAAGGGCATTTGGGGATTAATAAGCACATCAGTACTTAAACAGCAGTAAGAAGTTGAAGAAAAGGATGGGAAAGTAGTAGTGGGGGGCGCATTTTTAAAATGAATCTGTTTCCATGAACTTTGATACCCTGTGAGTTTTCCTGTTGCCATGAAGAAACCGGTTAAAAGAATATTCCCTGTTTGACTGAGTAATAGATAGTAATAGCAACACAAAGTACTACTCACCACTATTGCTTGTTGACAATAAAATAATACCCATAATGATGTGAGAGGGAGTTCGACAGATAGTGAAAACCAAAAGTGAAAGCAGTAAGATGTAGCCACAGTAGCCCATTTAATATGGTAGTAAGTCGAGAAGGGTCCAACTGCAGACCTCCATGTTCAGTACTCAGTTCTGTGAGCCATGGGGGTTGAGCATGAGTAGTGGGGTTCCGTTGTATGAAGTACGTAAACTTTTTTTTTAATAAACTTATTTCTAAAATCTGTTTCTGAACAAATTTGAGGCGAGAAATAAGCTATCCAGTTGCTGAATCTCATATTAGATCTACAAGGCCTAATTTAAAAGTTTGTTCTGACTTTCGTAAGTCAACGGCACTACTGCACTGCCGGTTGCCACCGCTTTCTTGGCCGTGCTTCAACCTAGTGGGGGACACCGAAACGAAGCAGCAAAGGCCCAAACGACTACACATGTAAGTAACGTAGTCTAATACTACTTTTATGTCATCCATTTTTATATTAATAACATTACAATAACGCTGATAATGCTTTCATATTTGTATTCAGAACAAACGCTTTGTAAATAAATGCATTTACGGATCTGACTGCTAGCCTATTAGCTTACTACTATAATTTCCCATAGCTTGCGATTTACAATGGCGTTGGTGCATTCCCTCGTACTCGTACTTTACATTTGTAACATAATTCGATTGATGTGTGTTCAACCTTACGAGATAAAAGTCTTTACTAGAGTGTGGTACTAGCCTACTAACGTTACCGTAACTAGTTCACTGATATGCGGCGTTGTTGTAGACCATGGCAAGAGCGCACTTTACCTCCACTGGCTGAAGGAAAATGTAAAACAACCTCCCTATCTCATGTTGGGATTGACACGCCAAAAGGAAGTTGAGGATAAGAAGAAGGGCCAGAGCCAACTCTACTTCCTGAGGAGGCTCAGGTCCTTCAATATATGCAGTTGCATATGTTCTTCCAGTCAGTTGTGGCCAGTGTCATCTTCTTGTGGTGGTGTGTACCCCAGATCCGGTCAATGATGATGATAAAGGGCAAATTTATTTTTTGTACAACATGTTGGTGTCTGGCTCCTCTATGGCTCCTCCGGAGTCCTCTATGGGCCGGCTGAATGCCTGGAGGGAGGATGTGCAGAAGAGGTCTCCTTGGAAGAGTGGTGTACCGTGTGCTTAGAGGCCCAGACTCTAACGGTGAATACAAGGTTACGGCTATCACAATTTAACTGGCTAATGCACACATATATAACTCCAGACAAACAAACAAATTTAACGATAATATCCCAGACACATGCATTAAATGTGAACAAGAAAAAGGAACATTGTTTCACTGTATGTGGGAGTGCGAGGAGATTAAAAGGTTTTGGAGGGAGGCATCGCATGCAATATATAATATGCTGAACATAAATCTACCTCTACACCATAAATTGTTCTTACTAGGCATATATCCAATTGATCCAATTTTCCACAATAAAAAGAAAGCACATATTAACGTGTGCTTGCTCCATGATAAATGCCTCAGTGTCTCAAGGAGATGTCTTCCTGCTTCCTTTGATTATATATGGGAACCATTCATTCAATTTATGGAAAATATGGATATGTCTGAAGCCCTACAAGGGGCTGAGGAAACAGGAAATGTTTAAGTGATGAGAGGTTGGAAATAAACAGGGAGGAGAATAACTCTTTTCTTCATTTTATTTTCTTCATTTTATTTATTTTATACTTTTATTTACTTGTGGCTTAAAGCTTTGGCTTAGCCTCGATAATATAGTCAAAAACTTTGCCTTTTTCGAGTTTTCGAGTTGGACTTTCTCTACGTTCGATACGGCAACATGAGAGAGGAGGACGGGGGCTGCGTGTTTGGAGCGCTTCGCCAGCTGCGTCTCGTCAGTACAGTATACAGTACAGTACACATACAGTATTAAGGGCGTAATTCCAATGCATTGGTCACTGAAGTGGATGAACAATAAACGTTGTATCGATTAATTTGTTGCAATCTGTTGATTGTCAAAGTATTAAAGATGGAAGAGCCTGTTGCGGACATGGACATAACGTCAGTTGCAAGTGTGCAAACTGCTGGCAAACCGGACACTGTGGCCAGCTGTAGTGAAACACAAACCAGCAAGCGGGTGGTCAAACTTTCTGCTAAAGCACTTGCTGATAAATTGGACCGATTGCAAAATGATAGAAAAGCTAAGCTAAATAAAGCTAGCAATATAAGAAATGTGATACAAGGTTCAATGCAATATGGTAAATATTCAGAGGTACAAAATGCTTTTGATGGTTACATTGAACTGTGTGATGAAATAAGGTGTATGCATGATTCTATAATGGTTTTTATTGCCACAGGAGGAAAAGGAAAGACATGAAACATGGTTTAAGGCAAAAATGATGTTCAATGATGAATTTATTGCCAATACAAAAGAGTGGGTTTCTGAAAATGAAGGTACTGGTAATTTTAATATTGATGGTGGTAATCATGATGATGTAAATCCTGATGACAGTGTTTCCAATGGGGGTAAACATTCAAACAAAAGTGCTACCAGTAATAAATCAAGTACCACTTCTTCTGCACAAATTAAAGCAGCAGCAGAAAAAGCTGCACTTGTTGCTCGTATGGCAGCTTTACAGGAGCGGCATGCGTTGGAGGAACAGGAGCAACAGATAAGGAGGAGAAAGGAACAGCTACAATTGGAAACAGAGCTAGCTGCAAATACTGCTAAGTTGGCAGTGTTGCAGGCTTCGGATTGGACAGCGTTCCTCTCATGCATCGACAAATGGCATGAACTCTTATTTTGAAAGGGAAAAGAGGAAACTGGCACCATTCAACACTCTTAACCCTATGGCAAAGGAATATGAGCCTGCAGCATGGAAAACAACACAGCAAAAGGATTGGTCATTGCCACAGAACAAACAGCCAGCAATGGACGTTAGGCCAAAGCAAACTGAAAGGCAGGTTACAAGTGCATTAAAGCGAGATGCTGATAAACATGATCAACAGCATTGGGAAACATCACAGGTTTTGCAACCCGGTGTAACAACAACTGCTCGGGCAAATCAAAGTTATAGGCAACATATAATCATCAACAAAATGATCAAATTCCATCTGGAGATCTCGTCGCTATAATGCACAAGCAAAATTAAATAACAGCTGCACTTGTTCACCAGCAGCGCTTACTGTCTCTGCCAACATGAGACATTCCTATATTTGAAGGAAATCCATTTCAATACAAAGCTTTCATTAAAGCATTTGAACAAGGAGTGGAGGACAAAGCTAGCAAAGCTGATTGCTTGTACTACTTGGAACAGTTCACAAGAGGACAGCCAAAGGAATTGGTTCGTAGCTGCCAGCACATGGCTCCTGAACATGGCTACATAGTGGCAAAGGTTCTTCTACATGAACATTTTGGCAATGAGTACAAGATCGCAAGTGCATACATAGAAAAGGTTTTAGCCTGGCCAACAATAATGAAGTCTGAGGATGTTAAAGCCCTACAAGCCTATGCTTTATTCTTGCGTGGATGTTGTAATGCAATGGAAGAGCTTCATTACATGCAGGAGTTGGATATGCCAACCAATATGAGACTGGTTGTTTTTAAATTGCAAATTGCATTCAAACTCAGGGAGCGATGGAAAGCTAAGGCTCATGACATTATGGAAACTTCCAATGACAGAGCTCATTTTATTGATGTGGTTGCATTTCTTGAGAAGTATGTGAGAATCCTTTCTGACCCGATCTTTGGAGACATTGAAGATGTATCACAAAATACAGTTGGCTTAAAACCTTCCAACAAGTTTAAGCTACAGTCAAAGAATAGAGTGAAAGGGAATAGTTTTGCCACTACAGCAACACCAATGGATTCTGTTGAAGACTCTATGACAAATGGCTCAAAGAAACAGGATAGCTTGTACTGTCATTGTTGTTCACGTGCTCATCTTTTAGACAAATGCCAACAATTCAAAGGTAAGAAGCACAGAGACAAGATTCACTTTCTAAAGGAGAAAGGAATCTGTTTTGGATGCTTATGTATTGGACACATAAGCCGGGACTGTAATAAGTGCTTGATCTGTGAAGTTTGTGATCAACAACATCCCACTGTGCTTCATATCAAGAAGGCAAATGTGGAGTCAGCACAAACAAAGGAGCCACCAGGAGTTAAACCATCAACTCTCAGACATGTGGGCGTACAGGGGCCGGAAAAGATCGCTGTATTCTATCCATTGTACCGGTGCAGGTCAAGTCCACTAAGGGCAATGAGGTCATACAGACCTATGCATTTCTGGATCCTGGTAGTTCAGCTACATTCTGTTCGGAAGATCTCATGCAGAAGTTGAACATTACAGGAAAAATAACTAATTTTCTTTTAAAAACTATGGGACAGGAAAAGGTTGTTCCAGCATACTCCTTATTTGGGATGGAGGTGTCTGGTCTGGAGGAAAATAACTTTTATCCTCTCCCGGAGGTCCTGACCCAGAAGCAAACATTGCTACTGCTGCAGATGTAAAGAGGTGGCCTCATTTGTCAAAGGTTCATATCCCCAGCATAAAGGCCAATGTTGACATGTTGATAGGAACTGACGCTCCCAAGATATTGGAACCTTGGGAAATTGTCAACAGCTGTGGAGATGGCCCATATGCTAGAAGAACAGCGTTGGGATGGGTCATCAATGGTCCTTTAAATGGAAATGGAAATGGCAGCAAGTTTGATATGGAGATTCCTTCTGTTGTGGTGAATAGGATTTCTGTATCTAACATGGAGCTCATGCTTAGCAATCAGTATAACCACGACTTTAATGAAAAGACCTCAGAGGACAAAGAGATGTCTAGAGAAGATGTCAGATTTATGGAAATTATGAAATCCTCTGCAACACTACAGGATAAGAGGTATTGCCTGAAGTTGTCCTTTAAGAAACCTGATGTCCTCCTACCAAACAATTTTGCAGTGGCTAAGCAAAGGATACTTAGATTAAGGAGGAAGTTTGTGAATAATCCACAGTTGCACAAGGAATATTCAAGTTATCTCAATGGGGTAATTGATAAAGGTTATGCGGAACAAGTACCTCAGCAGCAGTTGCAGTGTACCAGTGGAAAAGTGTGGTACATTCCACACCACAGTGTCAATCATCCCAGAAAAGGTTCTCTACGAGGACTGTGGAGCCAATTTCAAAGGGGGGGTATTGTACTCATTTTGGGCTATTTAAACTGTTCCTGGGGGTCGTTACAAGACGTTTGTGAAGTCTATATAAAGAAAAATCCTAAAACCAGCCTGTGGTGTGTGTTTCAGTCTCTCATTTTCTCCATAGTAAAGAACAGGCTGTTTTGAGGGCGTGTAGGTTGTATGTAATGAGCACTGCTCTGATTGGCCGCCTCACGCCGCGAGTGAGACGTGAGGCAGCCAATCAAAGCAGTGCTCATTACATACAACCTACATGCAATGTGGATGTGTGAGCAACACTCTCTGCTGTAGCTGGTCTGTTTATGTCTCATGTCCATAAGCTTATTGAATACAACTTGCAGACAAGCTAGGATTGACAATTTTGTTGAGCTAGTTAACCAATATGTTATTGGATGCAATCTATTTGCATCCAAACAGCGCAGCCAAACAACCAAACACGATTGTACTAATGGTGGCTAAAGTTTACCAAGCCTGACACGTTCGACAGACTTATAAAACAGACACTGGTCCCAACAAATAACTTTAAGATGAGTCCTGACTCAAACCAATAACTTTACTTTTACTTTACTTTTCTTACTTCTTCCACGCCCAACAAGCCCGTGGCTAGCCCCGCTAGCTCGTTAGCTAACCAGCAGTGAATATACTAACCAGACTAATTTGGTAAATTAAATCAAAACATGGAGACACTTACAGATTCCAATTTTGCAGATGGGTCACGTACCTTATGAATTGCTCCATCTTTAAGCTTCAATTCAGATGCTAATCCTGCCTTTGCACAAGCAGTCTGAGGACTGATCATCACACAGAAAAAAACTGTAGCCGTTGCCGTTAAAAATAAAATGAATCCACTCTGTCCTGGCATTTTCGCATGTTGGGAGACTGTGCAGGGATCTATGTTGCTGCCTGCATCCTACAAAATAATAACTGGAGCGTTGGTATATCTCCAGATATGTTATTTTAGCTTCACTCGTCGGAAAGTAATGGTGCATTCCAGTTTACTCGGAAAAAAACGGCGTCCGAATGTGATATGCGCCGATTCTCTTCACTAATGGCGCTGTAGTAGTTGATGAATTTAGATGCTTGTAACATTCTGAGACTTACCATACAAACATGAGTTTGCTGCGGGCAATTATGTTTTCCCGAGCAGATGCACTGGAACACATTTAGATTGGAAGTTAGGAATACCGACTCGGAGTTTCCGATTTCCGAGTACAATGGAATGCACCATAAGCAACGGCTATGTTCCATCAGGTGAAGGTTGCAGAACAGGACAGAGATTTTCTTCGCTTTCTCTGGTGGCCAGAAGGAGACTTCAGCAGAGAGCTCAAGGATTACAGAGTGGCTGTGCATTTGTTTGGGGCTGTTTCATCGCCTAGTTGCGCTAGTTATGCACTGAGGAAAACCACTGACGACAACAAGTCTGACTTTTCTGCGGAGACTGTTCAAGCTGTTAAGCGGCATTTCTATGTGGACGACTGTTTGATGAGCTTGGGCTCAGAAAAGGAGGCCATGCAAATGGTTAAAGATCTCAATGCTCTCTGTAAAAGAGTTGGCATTGGTTAAAGACCAAAACTAACATTATTGAGAGACCTGTAACTAAACATTTGTTTAATACAAGAGGTAGATTGAATTATGTTGATTTGCATTTCCATGTATGGTAATTGAGGTTTTCACATTTGGCTCCTTTATTGTTTTGTATTGAATTGTTATGTCTGCCTGCACTAACAATTAGGGGCCGGTGTATAGGAGCCAATTAACGCTCCTTGCTATAAATAGGAACCAATCTTTGTAGGTTCAGGTGTTGCCCGGAAGGCAAATCGTTTTTGACCACTCCCACTCTATCAAGCAATCATTGGGATTGTTGCTGCATAGAGAGAAATGTTTGTTTAATGGATTAATGGACATCAAGAATCAACGGAGAAAATAAATGGACTCAATCTCAAACAGAAGTGTGTCTCAGACTTTTAATTCATCCAACATACATCACACACGGTAAAGAGTGCGTCAACTATACCCTACGTGGTGCAACACCTCAGTGGCTTAAAGCTTTGGCTTAGCCTCTATAATCTAGTCAAAAACTTTGCCTCGTTGGAGTTTTCAAGTTGGACTTTCTCTACGTTCGATATGGCAACATGAGAGAGGACAGGGGCTGCGTGTTTGGAGCGCTTCGCCAGTGCCAGTTCAGTGCCTGATTGAGCACAACTTAACCAGCCTTCGATACAGTTGACCACAACTTTTAGATTGACTCACACACTACATTGGTATCCACGGTACTGCACTCTCATCGTTTAGGTCTTTCTGCTATTCTAGAAGCTTGTTTATCCGCTTTAAAAAATTGCATGTAAATAAATGATTTACTCTTAAATGCCAACAAAACTGTTAACTGAAATGTTAGTTGTTCTGTTAGGGTTCCCTTGCAACCCTGAGTGACACAGTGAAGAATCTAGGCATTGTATTACCCTAGGTTAGGGCTGCCCCCTGAACCGAGTCGAATCATCTGTCGGAGACCCATCAGTTGACTGAGATTCTTCAAGTCGAGCAGTCGTTTTGTTTTTTTTGTCAGTCAGTGTGCATTAAAATAACAGGATCAAACAGATAGAAGCTTACAAAAATTCAATGAGGAATTATAAATAAGGGGAATCTATATTTTTTATATTCTATTTTAAAAAAATCCATGTGACAAACATGCGCTGGTATATGAAATGGTGGCAGATCTGGCCGAGAGTCTGTATCAAAACATTGCGGTCCAGCACAAATGGAATGTGAGGACAGCAGCACGGAAACTGAGCCTCCTCCAAAAAAGAAAGAAATTACAAGGAGAAGGAGATAGCCGCTGTTATAGATGCTGCTGATGATGTCAACTGATCAAGAAGAAGAGGGTCACTAATTCAGAACGAAATGAAGACATACTTCCAGGATCAAACAACAGATGATGCGAGGCCACTGAACTGGTGGAGAAGACCGCTATCCAAAGCTGTCCACAGCAGCCAAACGTGTACTCTGCGAATATTCTCAAAGGCCGGCTTTATCGTTAACAAGACCCGAAGTTCACTTCTCTCAAGTAATGTGGACAAACTAGTTTTCCTCTCCCACAACATGTCAAGGCTGAATAAGAACACTGCATAACATGGGGAAGTAAGACCACCTGAAGACGAGAAGTTATTATTTCAAAGCGCCGTGAATTTATTTAAAACGGTTTTGGTTTAATTTGTTTATTAATTTACACGTTGTTTTCCATGTTTAAACTAAAGTGAAATTTTAAAAAATAGGCTATAAGAGCTTGATTTAAACAATAATACATGTGTGCTGTCTGTCTCATTATTCCGACAAATTCATAGTAGCCCGAGATTATGCCTATATGTCGGCAATTCAAATAGGCCGCAATTCAAATCATATGCAGCTGTCTTTTATTGATTCTTAAATGCTCAAAAATATGTTCCCATGAGTCTGTTGCATGTTAATGTTGTTGAAATCATCACTGAAACTCATGCCAATGGATTTTCTGAGTACCATATTATTATATATTAAATATAATTTATATATTTTTTTTAAAAATTAAAAAAGGAACGAATAATCGAATCGTCATATTGAACGGCCAAATCCGATTCGACTGACAAAATTCTGAGTCAGGTACAGCCCTACCCTAGGTGTTGTATTAGTCCTACCCTCTCATTTGACTCGCACATCAAAAATATCATGAAGTTAGAGTTTTTCCACCTTCGTAATATTGCAAAAATCCACCTTATGTTAATACTGACGGACGCTGAAATTCTAGTACATGCTTTTGTTTTGTCGAGGCTATTGTAATATTTTATTCTCTGGCCTGCCAATCTCCCAACCTGCCTTAATTCTCTACCAATCCAGGCCAGATCTAACTTCACTAACTTCACTAACTTCAACTACTTTTCTAATATTGAAAAGTATTTTACGAGGGAGAGGCCTGGAAAGGAGGTAGAAAGCCAAA
The DNA here is from genome assembly GCA_034670385.1 of Hoplostethus mediterraneus. Classification (NCBI taxonomy): domain Eukaryota; kingdom Metazoa; phylum Chordata; class Actinopteri; order Trachichthyiformes; family Trachichthyidae; genus Hoplostethus; species Hoplostethus mediterraneus. The sequence goes on from JAXDDW010000092.1 coordinate 232,461, forward strand.
GGGAGTCTACATGCCGATTAATCCTAACAGGAAAAGCCCTAGTTGCCCATTTGAAATTAATTCATTTCAGGAGTAGCTACAATGATATCCGTTATCACAATCGAAAGGGAATGCAAATGTTTAAGCCATGTTTAAGCCATGTTTAAGCCATGTTTAAGCCATGTTTAAGCCATGTTTAAGCCACACACACCCCCCCCCCTGTTATTATCACAATGGAAAAGGAATGCCATGAATCAAATCAAGCCTGGTCAACCTTCAACCACTATTACTAGAGACATCAGAATTGTTTTAAACCATTTCCCATTACGTTGGTTTCACTTCAAATAGGGAAAAAAAAAGTAAAACATTTCCATCTTCCAAGCTGATGCAAGCACACACATTTTCTGAAGACAATGTAACCTTTTCTCGTTTGGCCTGTAGGCATACTCAGTGTGTGTGTGAGACAGTGAGACAATGTGGTGTATTTATATAGTTTCTCATTAGGTTGTCTTTGATACGACACACAGAACGTGGCTTAATGGAATGATACTACACACAGTACGTGGCTTAACACTGAAAAAAGTATGCTGTATTTGAGATCATGCATTTTTTAATATCCTTTGTCCCTGCTTAGGTGTAGAACTACAATTCTGCACATTTACATCTGTATTTTGAATACATTTGATAAGGTGAAAAGTTCACTCACATTCACTCTTTTCTTTAGATGTCTTTTACTTTGCCATTGTTATTACGGTTTGCTGTTGAAATTACCCATTTCTCCATGGGGATCAATATAGTTTCATTTTCATCAGGCTATGGTCAGCATTTATTCCCCCTCCATCTACCAGTAAGTCTTTAGAGAGAAGACTATAGTTAGCATCCCCTAACACTCCACTTACCAGTCTGTCTTTGATGGAGTCCGAGTCCTCAGCCTGCCCCTGCTTCGAATGAAGTTGCAGCTGGAGAGCATGAAGCTGCAGGAGCTGGTCATGGACCTCCCTCTCCACCACTGCCCGCTCAGCCTGAACCTCTGTCAGCTCTGAACGCAGGTCGACCAGCTGAGCCTGGGATGCAGGGGTGGGCGGATGGAGGGAGGGAGGGAGGGATAAGGACAACAGAGGGAGGACAGAGATGATTGATCAAATCACCATTGTGCTAGCTTGTTTCAGAGAATACAACATCAGTTTTATTTATTATTTAAGTGGTAGTCCTTGAGTTCCTCTTTTTTTTTAATTTTGTTGCCATTTTGTTACTAAGCAGTCTTGTTTTAAAATAGAAAATAACAGTTAAAATCACTGGTCAGGGTGAATACTCAGTTTGTGATGCCACAATGAGTTTCATCTTTGATTACAAATATGTTTAATATCACAATATAAATTATTTAAATGAAAAAGATATGGTGTTTTATGGTGGAATATTTGTCCAATATTTCATAGCATGGTACTTAATATATGGTATTTAGATTGTAGCTTTGGGTTTTTGTCAACACTAAATTAAATATTTCAGTTTTCTTAGTCAACAAAGATGATATCAGGTCACAATACATCTCAATGAGATTTTGGGGTTTTGTAGGATGGATTCTAATCTTGAAAACATTTTGGTTTGGTTCAGGAATGACACTGGTGTCCAGTGATGAGGTTTCAAAGACAAAATATATGTATAACTTTCCCATTTCAACAAGTGAAGTATAGTGAAGCAGTGTTTCCCATGCATAGACTCATCTGCGGCGCACCACCACAATATTGGCAGGACCGCCACATAATAAAAAGTTGGTCAATGTATCCAAATTGAAAATTGATCTCTAACCTTGCGCCTAAGAGGTGTGCATCAAGTTATGTTTTTTCCTCATCCACTTGTGTGAGACAGACACCACCTGCTAGACAGACAAGGGCACAGTCTGACAATAAAAATATTGAATTTTGGATGCTACCATTCGCAAGTTGAAGTCACATAATCATCATTTATTTTATCCCATGCATTTAGAATTTGTTCCTTCAGAGGAGTATTGAAAAGCAGAAAACAGCCAACTTTGTTACATCACAGGTGTAGCCATGCAGAATGCATTTTTCCATAGTCATTTGTTGATACACAAGTTTGACAGTTTGTCAAAGGCCATCTGACTGTTCTAGCCATGACTAGGCAAAGAACGCTGGGATATGGTTGTCCGATCCACAGCTGATTTGGAAAAGAATCTTGTTGGCTGGTAAAGTCAATGGGGCTAGAAATCCCAAAGCATCATACGGCTAGAACACGCAATCCGTGTTCAAAACCTTTTGAACACAGTTCCTAAACACGGTTCCTAAATGCATTTCTATTACTTTGGGCAACACGGGTAATTTTCCATGGCTACGAGGAGTTTGTCAGTATTAATTTATCACTTCATTGGTTCCAAACAGGGATCTTTGCAAAAATACTTGCTATTACCTTCACAATTTCAAGTATTCCTTAGGCCTATGTTATGACAGGATTAGCCATTGTTATCGTTATGATTAATACACATTTTAGATTAAATCAGATGTCATTATGCATAGGCTTGCTCCACCTGCCATCAGTCGCTCCAACTGTCACTGTCACTACTGATAGAAAGAGATGCCTCCTCTGTAGGTGGATGACTCTGAAGCATCACAATCCACTCTCGTGCCTCTAATGAATAGGCTTCAGCAAATTTAAATTAAATTTTCTTAGGCAGCTCCAAATTTTGTTAAGTGGCCCTAAAAAACCTTTTAGATAATGCTAGTGACCTACAGGCATACCATAATGTATGCTAATGTAGCATGTGCGCAGGACACCTACCAGACAGAAGAGGTCAGATTTTGGTGGTACTCCTGTCATAACATGTAAAAGGTAAGTTGACCAATCAGCCAATTTCCCAAAAAGTCAGTGCTGTCATTTCAATCTAGCTAGCTAACGTTGCCAAATATCATTGTCCTAACATATCTGTTGGATAGGGAACAGAATTTTACATTGGGCAACTAGGGGTGGAACAATCTGCATTAGGCGCATGAGACTGGGCAAGACTCAGGGCACTTTGTGGGTTGGTCTAAGCGACCTCCAACCAGTGCACTTTTGCTCCTAAAAGAGAAATAAAGATTACAATTGTGTGGCACCATTACCAACATTGGTCTCCTTGTCTACAATACCTGTTAAAATGGTTATAGACATATTATTATATTGTAATATCTATCTATATTTCACTTGTCAAAAGATAATTTAACTCTCAGATCGCTCACGTTGGTGCTGAATAGCTGGCCAGTTCAGTGCCTGATCGAAACTCAAAGTCTGATGTATATCAAAGTCCGATACATACCTTGACTCCTTGTCTCTGAAAACTAAAGACAAATCTAGAAACCTTGACGTTATTATGGATTCAGATCTCAACTTCAACAGCCACATTAAGTCAATAACAAAATCAGCCTACTACCACCTAGCAAGACTCAGAGGTTTCATGTCACAAAAAGCATTCACACCTTTATTACCAGTAGGCTAGACTGCTGAAATAGTCTTCTCTCAGGTCTCCCTAAAAAGGCACTTAGGTAGCTACAGCTCGTTCGGAATTCTGCTGCTAGACTTCTAACAAAGACGAAAACGTTTGACCACATAAAGCCAGTTCTCAGATCCCTGCATTGGCTTCCAGTGTGTCAGAGAATTGACTTTAAAATATTGTTGCTGGTCTACAAGTCACTAAATGGCCTAGGACCAAAATACATCACCGACATGCTCTCTAAATATGAACCCTCTAGATCCAGTAATACCAAACAGGGTGAAGCAGCGTTTAGCTACTATGCAACAAATAGCTGGAACAAACTCTTAAAGTAACTACTTTTACATCTAGATTAAAAACATTTTTGTTCCCCACTGCATTCTGCTAAACTATAAACGTATGCTGTGATTCTAAATCCTGCATTTCAAATGTGATTTTATTCTGTGATTTATGTGATTTTATATTTTATTTTATTGTGTTTTATATGTTCTTATTTTCAAATCTCATGTCTTCCATATACCATATTCCATATTCCAACCACATTCCATATGGCTCTGCTGTAAATATAGATATAATAGAATAAAGTGGCAACATTCTATGCAGGTCCGAGATTAACGTTGGTCATTGCTTTGGACTACTTTGTCACAAAATGTCATTTTTGTAATTTCTTAAGTAAAATCGAGTTGTTTGTGGCCTGCAAAGTAGGGAGAATTTTGCCATCATACAGGTCCCTCTCCAGTCCTTGGCCAGCCTGGGATGCTGGTCACTCAGCCTAACCTGGCCACAGCCTGCTTGCAGACATCATACAAGTTGATGTCGGAGGGGAGCTTGGGGCTGACCCCCTGTCAATGCTGTGATTGGTCTGTCTTTAACAGACAGGGTGCCATTGGAGCTTCCACTGTTGGAAGGCTAGAGAGCATTCTCTATAGGCTGAGATACCGAGTTAGAAGGAGAATGGACAGTAAACAGTAAAACAGCTGACTTCTCAGAATAGACCTTTTAACTTCATTACCACAGACTTGACACTTAGTTAACTTGGCATTATGGCTAAGGAAGGACAGCTTTAGATGCTGACACATGACTAAGAATAGATGGACACGGGATACTGACCTCTAGTTTATGGTTGAGTTGGAAAACCGTCTGGGCTTTGTGGCAGAGCTGAGCAAAACAGGAGCTCAGGCTGGTCATCTTCTGCCGACCCTCGTAGGTGATGTCGGCTTGGTCTGGATCTATTTCTCCGAGCAACAGATCCACGTCCACAAAGGCCTTGTCGAACTCTTTCTCCAGCACCTCCAGCCAGCGGAACATAGACATGCCGGGGCCGAGGGCCGAACTCTGGGCCGCCGGGGAACAGCCGGCCGATGCGGACATGACTAGAGCAGGGCGGCTAGCTGGCTACAGAGCACTTGCTTACTAGCTAACTTGGATGGTGGATAATGAAGCCAGATTATAATATAATGAGATAAAACAACGAAGACAGATTTTTGATCAAACACCGCAAAATATCACAGCCGGAATAATATTCAAATCCGATGACTTGATTCTGTAAATAGTTTAAGGCGAAGTCTGGTGAATAATGTAATTGTATCCTCCTGAAAAGCCTCGTCTGACCAGGAAGTCCGACATCGAATAGGCGATCGTAGTTGCGAATCTACTAGTACAGTCTGCCACACTGCAGAGGAAAGCAATGTATAGTAGAGCAGTCGATCATTCCTGCTCCTACTGGTTTCATTAAAACCAGTATCATTAGAATATTAAACTTAATAATATCAAACTTAATATTATCAAACCATTATAATTATTAAATATAATAACATTAAACACAGTATTATTAAACTATCATTATTATTCAACCCGGTATAATGTTAATAATAATAATAATAATAATAATAATAATAATAATTTATATTATTAGTAGTAGTAATAGTAGTAGTATTGTTATATAATAATAATAATAATAATAATAATAATAATAAACACAGTATTATTAAACCCATTGTTATTAACCCAGTATTATTTAACCAGTATTAAATCCAGTATCTGGTTTCTGGTTTAATGTTATTATCTAAAATCTCCCTTCAAAATTACACTAATTTTTTGAACAACCGAAAAATTGACAATGGGAATGAACAAATTATCGATTTAAATATTGGCTCTATATTTTTAGATTCTCAGAGAACATATTCTATCATCAAGAGTGATGTTGGTGCCAGTCAGTTCCTTTTGCATGTAAAATGTGTTTTTAACATCAGAGCCATTGTTTCAGATGAAGCAGAGGAAACCTACTCCCACCCTAGCTAATCCTCAGGCTGGTATTTATATTCCTGACTCCCAAAAGGCAGGGCTCTGCCTTTTCAAAGACACAGAGAAACAGCACTTTGGATATCCTCACAGTGGTATTTTCCTTGTAGCATAAAATTATACAAGGCTATTGGCAATCACAATGTGTTTTGTTTTACTCTCTTCTGAGTATTAAACGTATCCTGTGTATTTGCAACAGTGTCAAATAAATATGTCCAATAATACTCCCTTAAAGTTCATCTAAATCTTATGGTGTACAGGAAGTGATGCATTTTACGTTCTCTGAGAATCTAAAAATATAGAGCCAATATTTAAATCGATAATTCATTCAGGGACTGAATGGGAAGGGACTGAGCTGAAAAGTGGCAGTCAAGAACGGTGAAATTTATGTTTCAATGTCCAATAAATCTGTCCATTTGAGTAGAGAGTCCGCTACAGTAGGCTACAAGCGTGTCGAACTAGAATACTCACAGATGGGTCAAAAGATCACTCTCAATCTGCATTCATGTTGGGAGCGTGCCTTTTCCAGCCTATGCCTCACCCACACGCTCCCCCTAGTCAATTATCAGTGGGGGGAGAGAGTGGAACATGCTATCATTAATATTTATCAAACAGAAAGGGAACAGATGATTATGGTTTTAAGATAATAGGTATCAGTATTAAAAGTGATTATGGATTTCAGAAATAATAGGGTGGGATACAGAATATTATTACATTACATTATTACATTACAGCCAACTTCACCAATAAAGCCTGCACACAATGAAATACTGAGTGCCCCAATATCTTACCAGAGAAAAAGTATGTTGAAGGTTTACTCTGTATCAGTTCATGTGCACAGAAGTGTAGCAACACTACTTTCCATTAACATGGTCCTAACAAATGGAGACAAAGACTAAACATGAATGCAAACATGAATGCAAACATGAATGCAAACATGAATGATGTATTTCATCTTAAAGTGTGTGCAATTAATATCCCTGCAATTGTGTGAAATAGTGTAGAATAGTAAGAATTGTCATTCAGATGTGATGCATCATTCATGCAACTCACAACTATACTGAAATGTATATGTAATGTGATGTTTACAGTCCCTCAAATTTTATATAGAGGAAATGATTACAATAAAATACTGTTAGGAGCAAAACCTGAGGTTTTGGTGCCCTACTAATACCGATATAAGGACTCTCCTGCTGCTTTTTCATATTCATACTTTTTTAAAATTCCTATTTTAGTTTATTCACCCTTTCTTGTCTAATTGTTATTTTATTTGTGTTTTATTTATATATGTGTGATTTAATGTATACATACCCAGTTGCCTTGTCCCAAACATTTCATTGTCCAGTATGACTGTAAGTGATACTGTACATATGTTTGTCCCTTGCTGACCACCGTAAGCTGGTAGGTGTGGTCAAGGGGATGTGGAGGTGTGGTGTTCCTCAACTTTGTTTGATTCATTTAGCCCCTAGTGCGCCCTCTAGTGGCAGCAAGAATTGTGAGACAGGGTGTCCAGTCCAGCAGAGGGCAATAATACAACATGAAAATGGATGTCAACCGCCAATACACTACTAGAAGAAGAAGAAGACGCAGAAGTGAGCTACGTGTGCGTGTATCACGCTGCGAGGTGAGAGGTCAGGGGCTACCAGGGAGGAAGGAAGATGACGGCCAACGGAATGAGCTGTTGGCAACGCTAAAGTAGACTGGCGATTCTAAATCATAACTATTACTGAACGCGGATGTGCAGCAGTTACTGACAACTATCCTTACAGATTGTACAGAGCAGGAGGACGTACAGTAATGGCGCTGCTTTACGGCTTGTTGTGGCGTGTTCTGCTCGTACTGGTCCACCTCCACAGAGCGCTCGTCTCCTGGCTCCGAGTACGGCTTCGGAGCTGGAATGGCCGGCCGTGGGAGCAGACGGTAGCGGCTCTGCTCCTGCCGGTAGCCCTAGCTGGATTCCCGGATCATCAGAAGAAGCTAAACCATAACGACAACGCTGATCCTAATCCCAACCCGGTGACCGGGAACCGCTACGCCAGCCGCCGGTCCCGGTGGCTCTCTGACGGTCAGTCTCTGGAGAAGCTGCCGATCCACATCGGCCTGCTTGTGGCTGAGGAGGAGCCCAGCTACACGGACATAGCTAACCTGGTGGTCTGGTGTATGGCTGTCGGTATATCTTATGTCAGCGTCTATGATAATCATGGTAAATATTTAATATTTAATTTATATGGGACCAGGACAGTCATGTGCTTTTTGTTGCACTCGCTTCCAGTTTTACTGGCTGAATAAGAGGACACCGCGAAATCTAGCTTATCTATTTGTATCCACATTTCTATATGTGCTTAATGACCAGTGTCAGCACTGGGCTGCTATCTACTTGCTGTTGAGTTTTTACAAGGCCCAAGTTTTGCCTTTTACCACAGTCATTTTTGTAGGCTTGTCTTACACAGAGGAGAATGTAAAATCCAGTGGAAAACCTGGTAGGTCTGTATATGAGGGTTGAAATTCAGAGTAAGTTTTATATTTATTTATACTATCTTAAGGAGATCATTTTCACACACAAATTTGTCTAATTTTGAAATTCTGTGAAATCTGTTGATGGTTTATACAGCAGGCCTAACCCTATCTGCACCCTCAGACTGGGTCAAATACTCACATCCCACTGTGTTACAAGTAACTGAAGAGGTTAAATGAGTTTGTTCCAACTTGTGTGTCCATTTCCAGCACCCTAGGAACCAAAAAATGCCAATACATGACTAAAGCCTATAGGAAATGTATGATGTATTTACCATCAACTGTTGCACCCATTTCCTAGAAAATCTCAGTGAAATTCCTGAACTTGTAAAATCTTATGTACTGGTCTGATGTGTTTGTGATTCTTGTCTGTCTCTCTGCTGCCAGGTATTTTTCGGAAGAACAACTCCCGTCTGCTGGAGGAAATTGTCAGGCAGCAACAGGACCTGTTGGATCTAGAAGGATCTAAATACAATGTGGAGTTCCTCAGCAATGGAAATGACAAGCACCAACACCACGGTAAGGACCCAGCACAGCTGACACAAGTATACATTTCAGTACCACAGTAGGGTTGGGTGATTGTGTACATCTTCCTGTCAGCCAATAATCATCGGATATATATCAACAATTCCCAATGTATTCATCTATTCTGGGGGCGGGGTGACTTGGATTTAAACACAGCTCTAATATACGCAAGAAAGGGGCATTTTGAATGGTAGTACAAGTCCTTGAAGTCAAGACAAAAAAACCTGTTGAATCAGTATGAGGTGGGAAGAAATGTCATAAAACCAGCGCACCCTGAGGAAGGCTCTGCCTCTAAATACATTTTAAATCAACTTGAGCATAATTTTTCTCCCAGTGTGTGCTTCCCTAATTGAGTGTCTTGCACTAGGCTTCATTTTGAATGACCCAGGTTACCATAATACTGTTGCTAGGCGCGCAGCCACTATCACAGCTGCGACACCTCACAATTATTATTGTCAAGGTAATTTATCAACAAAAAGTTGGCAAGAGAATTTCCACCAACAAGTGGATTCATTCAGTTGCTGATCCCCAGTGTATTTATTTACAATAACACAATTGTAACGTATCTGATATAGGCCTATGTGTTGAAGCAGGAGCACAAAGGTTAGCATCAGTGTATATAAGGAAGCATGTCATCTGAATTTGGTCTGAAATGATCACTTAACCTTGAAGATATGAGAAGGTGAGGGTTTTTGTTAGTCTCCCTGCCAAACGTGACCCAAATCTCCTCAGTTTATGTTTATGTCCATTTCGCCACCACTTCAAAATATTTTGGATGAAATGATCCCAAGCTCTTTCTCCTTGAGTAAACTACAATATTTGCGATTATGAGGAGGAGCAGTGGCGTGCACAGACATTTTGGGGGGCAGGTGCTCAAATAACAAAAAAGGGCACCCCTCTCTTATAGCTTACTAATATTCAGCTAAAGTAGCTTCATGTCTGATTTAGAATCGCCAAACCACTTTGTGTAGTTAAAATAAATTGTGGACCTATAAGAGATTTCAATAAAATTAGATGAACAGTTAAACTTTAAAATCTGAGCTTGTAAAGGCCCGGACAGTTGTCCCTGAACATGACTCTGCTCTGGACTGACCTTTCTTCTTCATCTGTGATGGGTTCTGTATCAGGTGGCAATACATCTCCCTCATTCTCCTTGCTGGTAGATGGCCTGACCCAAGATAGCAGAGAGCTGCTTCCCTGGGCTGGCTGCTGTAGCTCCCTTTCTTTCTGTTTTTTAGTCTGTCCTTTCTTGGCATTATTATGCTGCAATTGGTAAATGAGCAAAATCAATGTTGTGCAAGATAATTAAGGGTTAATCTCCCTAAAATAGACAAACAGTATGATATGATATTTATTTGGGTAAGACTGCTTGGTGAGAGAGTCAATGCATTCAACAGTAAGCCTCACCAGACTGTAGCTAGTCAGTCGCAGGGCTCGACATTCCCTATAGCCTGCTTGCCCGAGGCTGTCTACTCATCACGTCGGGCTGGCTACCATTTCTGAAGGCTTGTCCGCTCGGGCAAGTCGATTTTAATGCGAAATAATGTTTAAAACTAAGAGAAGAGAGAGAGCGGAGTGGAGAGCGGACAGTGAGCCAGCAGCCGCGTCTGAGCGGGTTCGCGGCCGGAGTGCCGGGACGGAGGCGAGGGCACGAGCTGCAGAGGACGGAGTGGGAGAGCCTGCGTCTCCCTCCGCGGCGACAACCGTCGGAGAGAGCATCTAGGTAACCTGAAAAACAAAAATTTTCTTGTGGGGAGGCCCTCCAAACTCCCCCTGGGGATACCCCTCCCGCACTCTCCCCGCGCCGCCTTTCCGTCGTCGCTGTGGGGCTTTTCACGCCCCACTTGTCTGCTACGCGCAAAGTGGTGGGCAAGTGCCTGACAGCTGGGGGCAAGTTCATTTTTTAGCAACTTGCCTGCAATTTTGGGGAATGTCAAGCCCTGCAGTGGCCCTCAGTTTCCCTCGCCAAAATTTTGCGTAACTTTCAAGCCTTCCCGACAAGGGGTAAATGACAGGGTTGGTACCAATGGATGCCTTAGGTCTTCAGGTTTCATATGAATATCGGATTTTCAGTCTAGCTTTAAAAATGAGCCCTCTACAGCCTCTGAGAGTAATGACGGGCGCGGGAGTAATGTCCGCGTGCATGGAGTTTAAGAGGGCAGGTGGCCTATTTCGAGGCTGACTGCTGCTGTATTGAAATGTTTTAATAGTGGTCTAATTTCACAACAGTGACAACAATGCAGAGTTAGTTTGGCGACTGGCTTAGGGCAAACACTATTGTTACGTTACCTGGCTGGCTGTCATGTCAAGTGGATGCTGCTACAGGTCTCACAGAATTACAGCTCAAATGCAATTTTCGGGCATTATTACACGCTTTTAATTGAGAATTGATGCCATGGGCCACATTAAAAAACTAAAGTAGAAAATTAGAAAAAGAAATGAATAAAAAATGTCTTTCAAAAAGGGCACTTATCTGGTCAGAGGGCAAAAGGGCAGGTGCTTGAGCACTACTTGGGGTCTATCTGTGCATGTCCCTGAGGAGGAGACAATGGCGCAATGGAATAGAAATAGGTTCAGTGTTTCCCCTAGGATGGAGTTGTAGCAGCGGAGGTGAAGCACGCGCGCAAAGCACAAACATTTTTTTTGTGCGTTCGCAAAGTGCGCCCTGCCGGGAGGTTTCTACATGTCTGCCGGCACCAAAAGGGCTCTTGAGGCCGAAGTACATACAGTACATATTTGTGCACGGTAATGAGCAGGGGAAATGTCTGTCTAGCTTACATATGAGGTGTCTCAAGACTTAGGAAAATACACTTTTATTGAACATAATAAAAGTATAATATTTTAAAACAATTTTGACATTTATTGAACAAAACATATATTATATCAACAACCACCCATATACAGTAAAATCACATAACACAAATATCCTACAACAATCCAAAAGGTCTGTGCCTCCAACCCATGCATCCTCCCACTCCCTCCCCTCTCCCCATCACAATCCTCCCCTCCACCCATCGTTCACACCTCCGGCCCTCCCAACCTTTCTACCGTCTTCCCTCCATTCCCTCTCTCCCATTTAAACTCACTACCCTACCCTGCCCTCGTCCCCAAACCCTCAAGGTTCAAGGTGGGTCTTAGTGGTGGCACAGTTGGCATCCTGCCTGAGAGCATTTGATCTTTCGAGGGCTCTGAAAGAATAGCTCTAAAGCTCTCTCGTGTCTCACGGTGGCCCTTGAGACACGACATATAGAATACTTGTCTCGCGCATAGTAACACCCGCCTCCAGGAGAAGAGAAACAAGGATTCTGTTTTTAAAAAAGGCCAATTCCGTTTTTTCCAAATGGCCAATTCCGTTTTTTCCGTTTTTACCTAATTTTGCTGGAATTTTTCCTTTTTTAACCTTTATAACTCATTTAACCCATTAAGTGCAGTTATTTTCTTTTTAATCTTTCTTATTTTAAACTCATTTAACCAGGTTGAGTTCAGATCAAGCTCAAGTTCAGCTCTTTCATTTTCACCATTGAAATGCAGGATGGCTAGCTGTTTGGTAGAAATGTCACTGAGGGATTCTCTCTTGTCTGTGACAAGATTCTTGTATCAACATTGGAGATCAGTCAGATGTACTTCCATGCAACAGGATAAGGTAGTGGCACGGGATCAAGTTTCTGTGTAAGTTTCTCTCTTTTTGAAAGTGCAATGTAGACCAGCCAGTCATCCTGCACTGCCATGGTGAGCCCTTTCAGTGCGGTGTAGTCGGCCCGTTAAATGGTCATTAATTGTACTTACGCGTACACGGTCAAGGGAATGCGAACAAACGCGACAAAACAACATCCATCTGCATAAAGTTCTTTAATGTCTTGGCTCGCACTTCTGCGGATATTTTAAGTTTTTTCATCGGAGGCGCTATCTCTCCTTCCCCGCTCTCTAGCTTGTCTTGTCATGGGCGCGTATGTGTCAGAAAAATGTATCATGCGCCTGAGTCATGTCAATCAATGTCAGACAAAACGTATAGGCCTACCTCCCTCCCTCTCCCCCTTTTCATTGGTTTAAATGGTTGTAAACTGCTGGAATTTAGTGAGCGGACCAATGTAGGAAAGTTATAAAAAATAATAATAAAAAAAACATAAATGCGTTGGTTCAGAGAAAAATGGCCAATTCCGTGAAAAAACGGAAATTCCGTGATCTAAGGCCAATTCCGCGATTGCGTCCACGATTCCGTGAAAACGGAATCCTAGGGGGCCTATTATCTCTTGGACCTGTTCCCACCATTGAGTAATGAGTCAGACCTCCCCAGTTGAAAAACAACAGGATGAGTGTTGGAAAGAACCTAAAAGTTTGAGTTTGTCAAACCGTAACCAAGAAGAGAGGGACAGAGGGGAGGGGGAAGGCCGAATCTCAATTCACCCCTTAGCCCTTCCCCTCCGTTTTGCGCGTTCACGTGAAGGGGTAGGGGTGTCCCAATTCTCTTGTGATTGAGGGGTAGGGCGAAGTGCGAGGGCTACATGACCCTCGAAACGGAGATTTTTCAGGGGCACGCTTCCAACCAAGGGCTAGGAGAAGTCTCCCAGAATGACCTGCGAATCAACTGGAAGATCATGGCGACCGCTACACTACCATCAAAGTGAACCACAAATGTAGTATTTTCTTCGTTAATAAAGATTTTTTTAAAATTCTAACCGTGGTATTATCTTAGTTTAATGTCGTTTCAATGTATTATAGACCGTTTCTTTATAACAAGCATAACAAAAAATCGCTAATATGCCGATGTCACTACTTCGCTAGTTAGTTACATTACAACATTGTTTTTAGGCTGATTTGTGCATGAGAGTCCTGCATTTTGACATATTTTCATGTCGCATTTCCCCCCTTTGATGGCATATGACGCCCGAAATATAACTAAAGTCCAGCAGCGAAGTTGCTGCACTTGTTACGGCTCCTCCAATACCAGTGCAGACTACAGAGCACCGCTAACACTATTCTGTCATGAAGTGGACTGGTAATGAAGCAGTGATCTTTTTTATTTGATGACTTGTTTGATCGATTGGTAGCGTGAAAAGTATAAGTTGTGAACGAATCACGAGCGTCCATGCTTTTCTATCTCCATCAGATGAACGGCAAATGTCACTGTGATAATACCATTATTGCCATAGTAATCTCCGACAACAACTTTGTCCCGTCTGCTTATGTAAACGTCATCGATGACGTATCAGGGTCTTGAAGGGTTGTCCCATTTCTTAGGGAGAGATTTCTACCACTACCCCTTGTGACTCTGTTCCGAGGGTCAAGCCGAAGGGCCAAGCCGAAGCCGTAGGGGTGAAAATGAGAATTGGGATTCGGCCGAAGTGAGATCCCATTGGTAGAAAGAACAAACGAGGAAGTATCTTAATAATAGCTATATAACCTGTGTGCATATTGTTTAATATTTTAGTCTTGTACTCTGCAGAGACAAACTCAGGTCTTTTGCTTTAATAAAAGGATCTTGAATCAAAGACTTCTTCTTCTTGGTGATTTTTCCCACTACACTTGCTTGTTGACATCTACCCGGTGCTTGTTGTTATAATCGTTGTGCTGACATTATCATATAGCTACACTTAGGTAAGCGCAAAGTTTCTCGTTTATATGCTTTACTCACAAGTGTGTGAATTGACCTGGATATGAAGCGACCGTAGCGCAAAATAATATAGTTCTTAAAGAGAAAGGAACTACAGAAAGACAGAGCATTGCGCCATATATGACGTTGCTGAAAGTTAGCTTTGCTTAGAAAGTTTGGACACAATTGCATTTCAAATGAGTTTATGAGAGCAACTTTTCCATGAAAGCACGTCACGTTTAAAAGGCCATTTACTCCAGCATTTTGAAGGGGAGAGAGTGGATTATGTTTTTTGTTTACAAAAAATAAATAAAAATAATAATAATTCAGCAGCGGTGTAATGCCGCTGCTAGGTGCATATAAGGGAAGCGTTGAGGTTTTGTCCTCAGACTACAGACTTAGTGCTCAGTTTTCCCAGAGGCTGAAGTTCCCCTTTACCCGGAAAAAGTTCCCCTTCTGGGAATTTGATGCTATAAGAAGATGGGTGTATTGCAGTCCTTTTTGTCATGTGTTGTCTTCACTTAGTTGTTGCCACCCAATACCCATTAGACTAATTCTGCATGGAGTCCTGCTAGTAGACCAAACACTTAAACTGATATGTTAAGTACATGCTCTTTAGGCTGCCTGTTACACTACATTCAGGTTATTTATGTGTGGTGAGTCACTTCATGATGAATTCATTACAAACTAAATGTGTAAAAGTCTAACAGGCAGCCAATCATGCACCTGTTTGCTACGGAGCCATTATTTTGCTTTTATTTGATTTGCTCACAGTCAGAGGGCGTACAGCAGCCAGACAAAGTTTGAGACAGCCAAATAACAAAGAAGGTATATAAGCAAAGCATTCAAATGTTAGTCGCTAGTCAAATCAAATCAAATCACATTTATTTGTATAGCCCCTTAATCACCGTTACAGTCTCTAAGGGCTTCACAGTGCCCAACATGTCAAAATAATAAATGATTAGTACACGACATCCCCCAGCCTTAGACCCTCACAGAGGACAAGGAAAAACTCCCACAAAAACCTTATTGGAAAAGTGGGAGAAACCTTGGGAGGGGCTACTCAGAGCTAGTGTGGCGGGTGACCCTTACTGACTGCTTTATCAGCATTTGATGCTTAGTGGGTGTTAATTTCAGACCCAGTGTCTGTGCAGTGTTTCCTATAGGCTATCAGTTGATTTGTAGTGGTGGCTGAATTTGTGTTTGTTTATCTATTTGTGTGTATTTGAGGTGAATGATATGGAAAATATATCATCACCATGTTTCAGTTATCACAATTCAAGATACAGCCTAGACTTAAATACTGTGATGGAAGTTACTGAACAGTTCAAACCAACTGATAAAAGTCCTGTCCTCTATTTACATGTGTATGCAAGAAGACAAAAACATTAAACAGAATTAAAAGAGTAACTTAAAGGGGGGGTATTGTACTCATTTTGGGCTATTAAAACTGTTCCTGGGGGTCTTTACAAGACGTTTGTGAACTGTATATCAAAAAAAATCCTAAAACCAGCTTCTGTGGTGTGTATTTCAGTCTCTCATTTTCTCCATTGTAAAGAACAGGCTGTTTTGAGGGCGTGGAGGTTGTATGTAATGAGCACTGCTCTGATTGATCACGGCGTGAGGCGGCCAATCAGAGCAGTGCTCATTACATACAACCTACACGCAATGTGGATGTGTGAGCAACACTCTGCTGTAGCCGTTCATGGCTGGTCTGTTTATGTCTCATGTCCATAAGCTTATTGAATACAACTTACAGACAAGCTAGGATTGACAATTTTGTTGAGCTAGTTAACCAATATATTATTGGATGCAATCTATTTGCATCCAAACAGCGCAGCCAAACAACCAAACACAATTGTACTAATGGTGGCTAAAGTTTACCAAGCCTGACACGTTCGACAGACTTATAAAACAGACACTGGTCCCAACAAATAACTTTAAGATGAGTCCTGACTCCAACCAATAACTTTAAAAGATGTGTCCTGACTCCAGCTTTAGTGTTCTTACTTCTTCCAGACCCAACAAGCCCGTGGCTAGCCCTGAATAACCAGCAGTTGAATATACTAACCAGACTAATTTGGTAAATTAAATCAAAACATGGTGACACTTACAGATTCCAATTTTGCAGATGGGTCACGTACCTTATGAATTGCTCCATCTTTAAGCTTCAATTTAGATGCTAATCCTGCCATTGCTCAAGCAGTCTGAGGACTGATCATCACACAGATGAAAAAACGGCGTCCAAATGTGATATGCGCCGATTCTCTTCACTAATGGCGCTGTAGTAGTTGATGAGTTTAGATGCTTGTAACATTCTGAGACTTACCATACAAACATGAGTTTGCTGCGGGCGATTATGTTTTCCCGAGCAGATGCACTGGAACACATTTAGATTGGAAGTTAGGAATACCGACTCGGAGTTTCCGATTTCGAAGTACAATGGAATGCACCATAAGCAGTGGCTTGCAGCACTGCCGTGAGCTGCATTTTGCGACGATGTAAATGGGATTGGTTGTTCACCTGGGCGTGGGCATGCTCTGAGAGGGGCTAGATTTGCACCTTATGATGTCCAAAAGAACCATTTTCTGAAACGGGCTGTTTTTCTCCTATCTTTGGCACCGTTTTGGGAAAAAGGAAAATACAGAAAAACGGGTTGACTTCCAGATTTCAAATTTTCCCAGCTGCTTAGGGAAGTAATTTCCTGTGGAACATGTATAAGCACCAGGAATAAACCGTTTTCCATAATATGGGACCTTTAACAAAGACCGTCTCAATTGGTGTTCTCGACATCTAAGTGGGTTTTCATACTTATTTTACTGATTTTAAGAGTTGAAGTGTTTGTATACTAATGCAAGTCAACTTTTTTTTTTCTTAATCACAGTTTACAGTCTCAAAGGGCATCACAACACTCACATTATGGAGCATAAATAAAGTACACAGAATGGCTAACTGAGTTAACCTGATTTAGTTCGTTGACAGTTTGCGATAAGCCCAGGATTATTATCGATCGTTATGGATTTAGTTGTGAGGGAATTATTTACCTCCAGCACATAATAGGTGGCACATTGCAAACTCTACGAAGCTCAGCCCTGACAGTGACACAGTGTGTTGGGCTTTGCTTCTATGCGACAGACACATTTTATAGGCTGTTGACGATGCTGTAAATATTGGCAAAGCCACCTTATGCTGCTATCAGACAAATGTACCTTGCATTCAAAAGGCTGCCTCCCCTCCCCCAGGCATAAATTACTTCCATGAAGCTCCTTTTGTACAGGCATACGTTTTAACGATCTCATATTTCACAATCAGTATAGGCTGTTGAAGAACCTATTTCTTCAACACCACCCAGGACCAAGGTGCAAATTATGGGATTCACACCAAAATTGTAAATAGTAAAGTAAAACAAAAATGATATGAACTTACATATCCCTGCCTGCAACACCCCTCAAGTGGGCTATACCATTTTTCTTGACACGCTCTTGCTACTGTGGGGCCTGTTCATTGTGCACATCCGTAACCTTAGTCTTCCACTGTTTGTACTATACAACTAACGCTGGCTACAATTGCTGTCAAGAATATACAAATATTAGACTCAATCTCACAACCTTTGTTGCCATTAGCAGGTCACAAATTTCTTGAGCCAGCTGACAAGTGGTTCCATGAGTTGTTTTTTCATAGCATGACTTTGATCTCTTTGATCTGCATGGTATCAAAAGCTGGTGCCTTTTGAAGGGTCCCTGGTGGGTCCCTTAATTTTCAGGAAATTTAGAAGTGGATTGAATTTATTGTCAAAATGGCAGCTTGCAGCAACATCAATTCTGTGCCCACTCTTTTATATATTTAAAAAAAAAAAGCCAGGAAATGCTCAGCTTGCAGGTTAGTAGGAAACTGACTTGTGAAAAGTTGTGTAAAAGCAGTGAATGTAAACGGCTTGAAACTTCTAAAAGAAAATGGCACATGCATTGTAGGGACCGTATGATAATTTTAACTGGTGACAGTGTAAAATTGTTTTGTGTGTGTGGTCAGTGTTGTCCTGCAGGCCAGTGGTGAAGGTGTTATCACCAGAAGATGGGAAGCAGAGCATCGTCCAGGCGGCCCAGCAGCTCTGTCGATCTGTGGAAAACAAAGAGAGGAGCTTCAAAGACATAAACGTCTCCATGCTAGACACACTGCTTAGAGGTAGGACTAAGTCTGTGTGTTTTGTGAGAACTCCTTAAAGGGTAATTCCGGGATTTTTCAACCTGGCCTCTATATCCACAAAATCGCTTATCATACCTTTAAGTAGATCCCAAAAGTTTCGGAGTTGCTCCGGTAGATCGGCTCAGCCGGCAGTCGCGAAACGGGGACTCAATGGCTGCAATCTAATCCAGCGGGCATGTCAATGCGGTCAAAGTACGTCCACTAAAAGTGCTTGATTTTGCCACTGACAGGCTCAGATTGTTATTCGTGTGTCTGACAAGTGTCTGACAACATTACTGAAAGGATCACTACAGAAATAGACCTTTTTTAACCAGAAATAGACCTTTTTTTAACAACTCTCAACGCTCAACTCTGACAAAGGTGGTCTATGAAAGCAAGAGGATTCACTCGTTGCAGGAAGAGGACGGTTGTTTACACGATCCTCTTCTTGCAACGAGTGAATCCTCTTGCTTCCTTGGATATAGAGGCCAGGTTGAAAAATCCCGGAATCACCCTTTAAGGCCTTAAGAGTTGATGAAAAGTTGATGAAGGAAATAAATGCAGACCTTCAGAGATGGGAGATCCTCTCTTTATCCCTGAATGGAAGAGAAACTGAGAATTTGCGGTTGTGTATGGAGCACAAGCTGGGGTCTGTGGAGCCTGTCTCTGGAAAAAAAAAAAGGGTTAGAAAATTTGGGCTTTTTTCATTGCTGCTTAAATTGGAAGGTGAATGCACATTTAGATACATTTTTCCTGTATCTACGTTATATTGGGTAAGGTTGGTTAATGTAAATGCAAACAAAAGTGATGCAGTCAAAATAAAAGCAGTGAATGTACAGTAGTTGGGATATTTATTTTAAATATTAACAAAAGACCTGTGTAAAATGATTGCTCACCTAGTCAGGTATACTGACACTAAAGCTAAAATGACAACGATAAAACAATGTGGATTAAGCTACCTGGGCGTACTGCTCCCAAAAATGTGCCCCTCTACTTGCAGTGACACTTTTTAGCCTGGAGATGTTGCACATAACTGCTGTATTCCACTCTGGAATACAATGAAATCTAGATTTCTCAGACAAGGTGACCGATAATTCTTGCTTAGCTGGCCCGCCTTGCCTTTAAAGTGCTGTGGAAAACCCTGATATAGATCCTTTGTTTCAGTGAACACCAGGCAATTTTTTTATTAAATAAGGATTGCATGATTTAAAAACTCCAAATTTCTATAATTGCACAAGGGGTTCACAAACTTTCAAGCATGACTGTATATGTATTGATATCTATGGTATTGTATTAAAAAAAAAAAGTAGGTATGGAATGAAGCAGCCACGCTGATGATCTCAATGCTCTGTTTGCTTGGTTTAGGGTCAAAGAATATTCCAGATCCAGAGCTGGTGGTGAAGTTCGGGCCAATCAACAGCACGCTGGGCTTCCTTCCCTGGCATATCCGACTCACCGAGTTCATGTAAGCTACTGTGTTAAAACGTATGAATGAATGTGAGACATTGTGTGTACATGAATTTGAACCTGTGTCTTGGTTTATGTACCAACGTGAGAGCTTACATAACTCATATCCACTATGATTGATTGGGTTTTTCAAGGCTGATACTGATATTTTTGTTTTGCAGCTGCCGATAGTTAATATTTTGTGCCATTATTCACTAACTTAAAACTTTTCATTCCAAAACATTCCAAGTATTTGTGTGTTTTCCCTACAATTGTATTCTTGTCAGGGTGGAAAAGCATTAAGCCCACGGGACACTAAAACTTTCCATTGAAACCCAGGATAATAATAACAACACATTGATGCGTACATGCGTGGAATCTGATCAAAATGTGCATTAAGGTTAAGGGGTTCCTATAGACCAGTGGTTCTCAATCCAGTCATCAAGGACTAGAGCTGTGCCATATCATATCGTTCACAATAATACCGGTATAAATTTGTACACGAAAAAAAGTGTCATATCATGATATAGCGGCGTGATGTCGTGTTGACACATTTGCATACCCTAGCGCACCAGAACGATACAAGCACGGCTTGTATCTGAATCCTAGCTACTAGCTAAAAGGGGAGCTACTTCGGTTAGGTTCGGTTAAAATGGTTACGGCTAAAGGTGGAAACACAACTTTTTTCACCACTTAAAGTAAAAACACACGCGAGTACGAGGACAGTCAGAAGTCGTGTGAGGCGACTTTAGCAGCTGGTGATGTGCAGCCCAAAAGCAGGCAAATGACACGAACTCAGCCGAGCATAGCTGGAGCACTGGCAAGTAGCACTCAAGCTAGCAGCTACGCTATCGTCAGTTCATTTTTTTTGCCTCAACCACGTTTGAGGTCAGTTTTATTAGGTGATACTATTTTGCAGGCTCCTGAAGAGTAAAAGGTTAAGTTACTTTTAGTTATTGTTAAACTAAAATATTAAGCAATTGAGTTATTTATACTTTTACTGAAGATTCCAAGGAAAACACTATTATACCTACTTTTATGTTCATATTTTGACTTATGTTGTCACTATTTGCACTCATAAATGCTGCTGCAATCACCAATAAAACATTGTTCAGGATTTCTTTTTTCATATCGTCATGAATATCTTTATCGCAAATTACCCTGAAATATCGTGATATTATTTTAAGGCTATATCGCCCACCCCTATCAATTGGATATTTTAACCAATTAAAATATCATGAAAACGTGAAGCCTCTAATTGGTTCAGGTGTGCCTGAGTAGAGCTGGAGCTAAAACCTGCAGGACAGGGGGTCCTTGAGGACTGGATTGAAAACCACTGCTATAGACAACCAGTGTAGTAATAATCACCTCTACAATAAGTATCTAATCAATGAAATTGAATCATATCCATAACATCAGAGGTAGGTGACACTGACTGGACCAGTTCCCATTTTTACATCCTCTATTCAGCTAATCTGAGCAGATAGTGTTATGCCGGGATCAGACTACACAATATCAGGCCGATTGTAGCCCGAATCGGCAGACGTAGGGTGTCGGGTCGAGTTGGGAACGACAGGGTGCGACAATCGATCGTTTTATCATGTGTAGTGTGACATAGTGGACATAGTTTACATTCTTGTTGCCTAGCACCTGCTCTCCAATGCCATCACGCACGTAGTCAAGCGATTATTGGTCGGTGACTAACGTGTAGTCTGTCATGTCTCGGCCAAGTCACAGCACAAATTTATCACTCTCTAATCTGACACAGTGACCGTCGTAACAGACAAAAATATTGTGTAGTCTGATCCCGGCATTAGGCTAATCTGAGTTGATTATCTGTCCAGGCCAGCCTGTATGTCTGGCAGCCTGTTAGACACTGGTGGTCAACCTGGGTTAAACAAGTGACTGAATTACTTTCAAACATTTCTCATCTTTGATAGATGGATAGATTTATTGATCCCTGGGGGGAACATCCCTCTCTGTACCCACTTAAAGTCACCCATACACTAATTTTGGGAAATTGTATCTAAAATTTCCCATCTTTGGTCTTCCATAAAAATATTATTTGCAATAATTAATTGATGTTTCCAATGTACTCACATGGAATATGAAACATACATTTTCCAGAAACATCAGCTTAGAATCTGATCTATGGGTGACTTTAAACCGATATTTCTCAAAAAATAAAATAAAATAAAAATTATATATATATATATTCCTGAGAATTTTTATTACATGACGTACAATAATAAACAGTTTGAGTTCTGGCTCTGTTTTTCCATTTAGATGGCGTCACTCCACCGTTTTTGGGACAGCACTGCATCTTTACCATACCTTACACCAGTAGACACGCAGCAAATTGAAAACACTGCTCACTTGACATAGTTCATTTGTGTTTCTCTTGTTGTCCGTTTCAGCTTCCTACCTTCCCATATAGATGTTTCCTATGAAGACTTTCTGGGCGCTCTGCAGCAATATGCCAACTGTCAACAGCGGCTAGGCAAGTGATTGGCAGGCCCACGTCAAGCTCTGCCCTCCAAACAGGAAGTGATGTGTGGTTCACGGGACTGGATGGGAGGTTGGTGGGTGGCAATGCTTCCATCCCTCCCAGCATCACTCACTCCTTCTCTCCCTTCCTCTGAAAACCAGAGTACCAGCCAGCTCACTTCCTACCACCGGCTTCTGTCTTTTAGTAAAACTCTCACTGCTCCTCTGCCCTGTCAAGGCCACAGAGATGCTGCCTCAGCCTCTGTGAGGACTTCTAGGACATGTAGTCCAAGCCAAGAGAAAATGGGACATCAAAGAAATACAGTGACACCAAAAGACTGTCTGCACAGACTCTTCACTGCCACAAAACTTGGCATTTCCTCCTCAAAGACCCCAGCTAAATGTTTATCATTCTATCTGCAATTGCTGTTTACTGCTTAAGGCATGGAAGTTTGCCTTCTTTCACTGGGCTGCAAGGAGGAAATGCCAAGCCATAGTATTGCTTATTGTCTCTCCTTGTGACGAGTCTTGGGAAATATAGGTCTCTTATCACCAGGCGTTACATAAACTGCATTTTAGGGAGGAACTCCATTATCCATCACGCATCAGCCAAAACAAGGCAGAAATCTGACCCGAGGGAGTTTGTAACATGGTGTAAATAAATGATGGCTTCATGTTGCCCTGTTTTTGTCCATTTGGCCTCCAGTTAGATGCTATTGCTAGCCCAGTCATGTGGTTCATTTGCAATACATTGCTTCACACAAAGAGGTGGATTTGAGGCTGACTAGTTTAGCTAGGATACAAAGTCTGTGTGTCTACCTGTAAGTTCATGTAGTAAGACTTGTCCAAATCTTAAAGGAAAGAAACGCACCCTCAAACACTAACAGCTATTTGTGATGTGCCTTGCATTTTGGGGTGCATTGTGGTATATTTTAATAATTGGCCAAATGTAGACAATGTGACATTGCAGAGATATTCCCAGCGTAGGTACAAAAGTGTTTGACAGCAAAAAGAATTTCAGCTATCAAAAACATCAACGGTTAGTGTCAGCCCCTCAGAATCAAAGGGCAAGGACTTCTTTCTAGACTCAGCATTTTGCACTGACGTTCAATAATCACACAGAGAAATCCATTGTAGAAGAGACAGATACTCATTTCTCCACCAACAGCAGCCTCAATAGACCGCAGTGCAGCCACAAAACATGTTTTGTCTATGTTCATCAACTAGTAGCTGATTTTGTGGGTTGTTGGAAAGGATTACTTGAGTAGTAGAAAAACACTAACTAGACAGGTTGAGAGAATGTGTGTACACCAAAAAAGGAAATTACAACACTTAATCAGAAAATAATTCCAGGAATCTGAGCATGAATACTGAGGGTGGGAATTTTTCCTTTAATGTAGACAAACAGAAGTCTTTCTGGCTGCCTGTATACAATGGCCATGACAGCCGTTGGAAATATTTGCTCCGTCCATATCATAGTGCATCAATGATTACATCTGATGTAAACGGAAATGTGTTGTGTTGATCTTTCTGTTTTTCTGTTAATCTGCCATGATATTTTCACAACCGTACAAAAGGAGCCATGAAACCAAACACTCTGGATACATTAGCTTGACCTAGAATGTCTTGGTGTTGGAGAATCCTCTCCAGGCATTTGTAGACCGTCTCCCATTTGTACAGTCTGTCTGGGTCTAGTTGCAGATGTCTGGTGTGGTTGTATTAAATGTGTTCTTTGCCATTTCTGCCCTCAACTCTTTTTTTCCAATCCAGTCAAATTCCATTTCCAAATAGAATCTCTAAACCCCACTCACTAAAATTACCTGTCTAATCAAGAAGAATCAAAAGCACAGAATGTGCTTGAGTTATGTCAGAAACCGGTTAGCTGTTGGCAATCTTTTGGGCCCCTCAGCCTCTGCATTTTGTCTCTCCTGCCTTAAATGTTTGAGCTTTATCCCACATCATTGGTACACATGATGGCACACAACAAACAAACCTTGGACCCTTGCAGAGGACAAGGGAAAACTCCCACATAAGAGGTTGGGCAAACGAAATGGAACATAGAAAGTACACAGAACAAATGCAAAAAGGACGCTTTAGTGAAACCTCCTGGGGCCAGATGCATAAAACATTCTGTATATTTAAGTATAGAAGTCTGTATGCACAAAACAGTCTTTTCATGATATAGTCTAAGCTAACTGGTCTACCCTTAATCTAAGAAGAGACCGAGTCACTAATTGTGCAAAGCTATGTTTGGCCAAATGATATAGAGAATAAGTAGGTTTTTATAGATATCAATAGCGCTTCTTACTTGCCTATTCTGTTCTGGAGATGGGGAGAATGGTAAGAAAAGGCTCTGTTACCTGCAATTTTCTTTTTGACTGTTTGAAGAGATATAATAGAAGTTTTAAAAGAACAAACTACAACCCAAGAACATCCTGAGACCTACAAGCCTCCATTGCTCTATTTGACTTCACTGTGCATCCATCAGCAATAAGAACCTTAAATAGAAATGGCATTCAATCAAGGGTAGCCAGGAAGAAGCCTCTGTTGTCTAAAAAGAACTACAATGCTGCCTGTTTGCCAGCCACCTGACAAACCTCAAGAAGTCTGTTCTCTGGACAGATGAGTCCAAAATTAAAGTTTGGTCACAATCAAAAATGTTTGGCGACAACCAAAACAGTCAAGCATGGTGGTGGGAGTGTCTGGACAACTCAACCTCATAAGGGTGTTGTGGAAATTTAGTCAAGGATGATCAATTACCGCGTAGACTTGCTATTGCAGGAGTGAAGTTAATTCATGCAGCGTGGAGAGAAAACAACATGGCACAAGAAAGTTCCAAGCTTTTCTCTGCCTCACTTAGGGAGAGGACAGACTATACACTGTAGGAATGTCAAGGTTTCGGACTGGTCTCATCCCAAGATGAAAGAGTTACTATTCAGTTTTAATATCATGAGATAATTGGTGCTTATCTATAAGGAGTAGAGGAGTTGAGTGCAGCTGTAGTTCAGCTGCTGGTCACAGTAACCTTGCGAAAGGTGTTGTGAGGTGAGTTTAGCTGCAGGTCTCATGAGCTACACTATGTTCAAAGGAAATTTACTTCTACATTGGTAACCCTGAATTCTGAGGAATACCAGAGAATTCTACAACAAAATGTCATGCAGAGAGCTCAAGCTGGGTCTAAAATGGATGTTCCAACAAGACGATTAGCAAATCTGGCTCAGGAAGAAGAATTTTTTTGCATGTGGATATGAGCTTTGTTAAATAAACCAGTTTTGTTAAACAATGAACGTATACAATTTATTTATGTATGTTCTTTATTTGGAATATCTTCATTAAGATTTGAAGTTTAGGTAAGGGTTTTATATGGTTGTTCTTCTATCATCTGAAACAATGACCTGCAGGCTTCATAAATCTTTCAAGCATGACTGTACATGTGTTACCAGTTAAAACTTACTATACAATTAGAAAAATTAATAATTTGAATCTGGCCCAAGTCTTTACATCTTTTGTGACTCAAAGCTACAATATGCAATGTTTCTGCTTGAGGAAAGGCAAGGCAAGTTTATTTGTATAGCACTTTTCATACACAAGGCAGTTCAAAGTGCTTTACATGAGGCATTAAAAGACATTTAAAACAAGGACATTTAAATAAAAATAAAATAAACAAGAATAAAAGTCATAGTGCAAGTTTATAGTTCGGCAGTAAGTGGTGAACAGAAACGTATTTAGTCTGGACTTAAAAGTGGCTAATGTGGGAGCAAGTCTGTTGTCCTGGAAGATTGTTCCACCTATTTGTTGCATAGTAACTAAACGTTGCTTCACCCTATTTTGTTTTAACTCTGGGAACAGTTAGTAGACCTGTCCCAGTTGACCTGAGGGTCTGGAGGGTTCATATTGGGTGAGCATGTCAGAGATGTATTTTGGGCCTACACCATTTAGTGACTTGTAGACGAGTAAAAATATTTTAAAGTCAATTCTCTGACACACTGGAATCCAATGCAGGGATCTGAGAATTGGTCTGATGTGATTCATCATTTCGTCTTTGTTAGTAGTCTAGCAGCAGCTTCTGAATGAGCTGTAGCTGAGAAGACCATTACAATAGTCTAGCCTACTGGTAATAAAGGCGTGAATGAGTTTTTCTAGGTTTTGTTGTGACATGAGTCCTCAGACATGAGCCTTGCTATGTTTTTAAGATGGTAGTAGGCTGATTTTGTCACAAACTTGATGTGGCTGTTAAAATTGAGATCTGAGTCCGTAATAACGCCAAGATTTCTGGCTTGGTCTTTGATTTTTAAAGACAGGGAATCAAGGTATGTACTAACTTTCAGGCTTTCTTCTTTGGCACCAAAGACAATTATCTCAGTCTTGTCTTTATTTAGCTGAAAATTTTGGCACATCCAGTCATTGACTTGCCTAATGCATAGGCACAGTAAGTCTATGGGACGATAGTCATTTGGAGATAGGGCTATATAGATTTGGGTGGCGTCCGTATAGCAGTGGTAGGCAATACTGTTATTTTTGCATAGTTTGGCCTAGCGGGAGCGTGTAGAGATTGAATAGACAAGGCCCCAAGATTGAACCTTGGGGGAATATTTCCTGTCTTGAAGATATGACTGAACCAATTTAAAACGGTGCCGGAAAGTCCAACCCAGTTTTCTAACCTGTCAAGAAGTACAGTATGATCTACAGTATCAAATGCAGCACTAAGATCCAATAGGACAAGGATTGAATGTCATTAAAAACTTTAACAGGAGCAGTTTAATGATGTGTAGGGGTCAGAATCCTAATTGGAAGTTGTCATAGCAGCCAGTTGAGACGAAAAAATCATTACGTTTTGGAAGACAACTTTCTCAATAATTTTACTAATAAAAGGTAGATTTGGTATAGCTCTGTAGTTGCTAATAATAGATGCATCAAGGCCTTTTCAGCAGTGGTTTAATGACTGCAGTTTTTTCCTGATAAGAGAGAGCTGTTAACTATTTGCACTATGTCTGTTGCCAGGCAGTCAAAAACATTTTTGAGAAAGCTTGTAGGCAGAGCATCAAGGCAGCAGGTGGACGACTTGAGTTGTCTCACTGTTTTGCAATCAATGCCATTAAACTGTGTCATCCTTAGTACATTTCTGTTTTTCAAATGTGGTGGTGACCTAATATTTTTGCTTGTTATAGAAGTATTGAAGGCTTTTCTGATGCTTTCAATTTTATTAGTAAAGAAGAATGCAAATTCATTGCATTTCTGGGAGGACAGGAGTTCAGGGGGAATTTGTTTTGGGGGGTTGTCAGCCTGTCTACGGCTGCAAATAAAGTTTTGGCATTATTAATGTTGTTATTTATGATATTGGAGAAAAAGGATTGTCTGGTATTTTTCAGTTCTATGTTGTAAGCATGCAGTTTATCTCAGCAATGACGTAAACGCCATTTCCGTTCAACCTTACGGCACTCTGTTTTCAAGGTTCTTACACAGGGAGCATTTCTCCATGGTGAACTTTGTTTACCAAAGAATGTTTTAACCTTAGCAGGTGCAATGGCATAAATAATATTCACAATTTTAGCATAGCCTTTGTAAACAGTGTATTTGTATTCTCATTAAAATATCGCTTTTTAACAGTATTTGATGTTATATGCATATCAGGAATGACAGTCATATCAAAGAAAACACAGAAATAGTCAGATAAGGCAGGATCAATTACATCAACATTTGAAATATTGAGACCCTTAGTGATAATCAAGTCCAAGGTGTACTTTCACATGTTGAGACAGTTCAAAAGTGTCCAAAATTGTAAAGAGTTCTTTAGTATCATTGTCATTATCAATATGAATGTTAAAGTCACCAGTTCTAACTAGACAGTCAAAGTCTAGTGGAAACATTGGACAAAAGTTCACTGAAGTCATTAAAGAAGGTGGGACAATATTTTGGTGACCTGTAAATAATGAATAGCAGAACTCTGGGAGAAACCTTCAATACAGCAGGAAGGTATTCAAAAGATGGAAAATCTCCAAATGATGTCTGCTTGCACTGGAATGCATTATTAAATAAAACAGCGACCCCGCCACCTCATTTCTCAGTTCTACAAACATCCAAAAAATGTAAGTTTGCGGGGGCTGACTCAATAAGTATAGCTGCACTGTTGCTATTGTTTAACGATGTTTCAGTTAAAAACATAAAATCAAGTGCACAGATAATAATAAGATCATTGGTGTTTATGGTGTTGGTGACAGGCCCCAAGGCCGGTTGTCGTTGACAATATTTGTCAAATTTGGTAAGTTTGCAGTGTGAGAGGAATACACTTTTTTTCACTCTATTGCTAGTCAAAACAGGAATACAAAAAGTGCCGGCCACTGACGCAGACATTATTTGTTGGGAATGTCTGCCAGCTCTTGGCTCCAATTGGTTAACAGAATATTTCTGAGTACCATATCTACAATTGGAGCCTGTGAGATTTCAGTTACAGCCCTTGACAATAAGCTTTTTAAGTTGGTGGCCCACAGGGCCAGTAGATTTGAGAAGTTGGTGGCCCTGCTCTAAAAGCAGGTGTGCGGATACTGTTTTTTTTTGCGAATAGAAATATCATTATTTCCGTTCATGTAACCCACCATATTGATAGTGCATGCACTTCATATAGCTTACTTTTATGTGCTAGCTTGCTTTCAGTAGCTTAGACATGGCTTTTTGTGATTGTTACCTCTGCCTTATTTATTTGATTTCCGAATGCACACTTCGTCAGCGACCATTTAATGCGTTTGCCCGGTTGTTCCCACTGTCGGAGTGTGCATAAATAATCGATTTTCCAAAGTTAGCCGAGCGGACACGAACTGAATCCAGTGTTTCCCCTAGGATGGAGTTGTAGCAGCGGAGGTGACGCACGCGCGCAAAGCACAAACTTTTTTTTTTGTGCGTTCGCAAAGTGCGCCCTGAGGCCCTGAGGCCGGGAGGTGTCTCAAGACATTTATTGAACAAAACATACAGTGGTGGCCAAAATTATTAGAACACTTGACATACATTTAAGAGGTTTCAGTTGTTTTTGTTCAATTGGCCATTAAAATACCCATAAAACGAATGGAATATATACAAAGTCATCATTATGCTCTATAAACCATAGAATAGAGCCATCATAAGGAGATTTACGTCATTTTCCTTCCAAAAAACAAGCTAGGCCTATTTCACTGTCAATGTCACACAATCATGTTCCTTCACAGAAGAAGCCAAATTACTTGTGTAATCATTGTCAGGTGTGATCGTGGTTAAATTGATGGTGATGCAAGAGTCTTAGGACACAGCTGTGTGATTCTTTTGAATTGCTGCAAAAGGTGGACATACCAAATATTAAAGTTAAAAGTGGATAAAACAGTAGGACTTACTTCATCTGATATTTGTTGTGCTCAGAGCAACCATCTGCATGTTTCATGAACATTATGAACATTCATGAACATTCGGTAGCTAGCTAGCTAGCTAGCTAGCTAGCTAGCTAGCTACCGAATGCTTCCGTTGTCACGGTAATGAAAGGACGCTATCACAGTTGTGAGATGCGCGCTCACTAGGAATCCTATTATGTAGGCGATTTCACGATTTCAAGTTTATTCACATCGCATAATTAGTATTGAAGGAAAATAGTGAGATTGTCTTTTACTGTCTTTTACTGAAGCAGTGCATATAAGGGAAACGCTGGAACCAAATGGCGGATTGAAAGAAAGTTTACCGATTTCGACATGAAGATTTTCATTATTTGAGCATCGATAAGGTAGGAAAAATGTGGTGGCCCGGCTGGGCCACCACATTTTGAAGTTTACTGGCCCGGACTGGCCCGGACTGGCCCGGACCGCTAAAAACACCGCCGGGCCAGTGGGCCAGTGCTTATTGTCGAGGGCTGAGTTATCTTTGTTGGTCTTCAAGTCAGCACTACTGGTGGAACACACTGTGTTTTGCCTGGTCACCGGCGGTGGGGCATGAGGAAGTGGGGAGGAGAGTAGCGCCGAGTCCTGGGAAGGCACAGACGCAGGAGCAGAAGATGGGGGTGAGGGGGGGTTGGTGTCGTGGCGGGGCTTGGAGAGATGGAGAGGAGGGGTGATGGAGAGGAGGGGTGATGGAGAGGAGGGGTGATGTCGAGGCGGTGCCTGGCATTAGACAGAGGAGGCACGTGAATGGGGTGGGGGGGTTGATGGGTGTACTCTTGGAGGTGGCGAAGGCCGTTGACCAGCCACAACTGAAAGGGGAAGAGATTTGGGGCTGAGTTTAATACCAGCATTTAGTGTTCCATCTTGTTCATAAACTCAAGATGGGGGGAGGTGGGGGAGAGATCTCGGGTGGAGGGTGAATTGGTGATATGGGACCTGTCCGGATTGGGAAAAGGCCATTTGCTTTCATCCCCAGAACAGATCTGCAGTGGTATAGTCGTCGGTGCTTGTTCTTTGATCTTACTGGTCCGTGCTCTTCTCATAGTTCCTCTGGTACTGTCTGGTGTTGAGTGCCGTGCTGCTTTAAACTTGGTTTTGTTATTTCTTTTGGGCATGACGTGTTGTGATCTATCAAGTATCAAAATCAGAAGCATGCGCCTTCACCAGATTGTTCACACACACACACACACACACACACACACCTGCATGCTGTCACAACAAGTGGTACTGAGGAGATGGAAACAGTCGTTGATAACGATATTGTGCAAGAGGTGCCTCACGACTATGCAAGAGGTGCCTTGCGTTAATGCCAGTTAAACTATACAATAAGTGTATGGCGAAGAAGACCGTTGAAACTAGCCTGCCCAACTCCCACTCCCAGCCCAAAGCAGGCCCTAGTTATAAAGCTTCTCTATCAGACTAGTGTCATGCTGTATCTGACAGACTCATGCAAATATAAAGGGATAATGGAGGCTACTACCTACCATTTAGCAAAAGACATGGTGCCAATCTATACAGTGAGCAAAGATGGTTTCAAGAAAATGATACGTAGACAAGATCTGCAACAAGTTAAACATGTGTTTCACAAGTTGATATCCCCAAGTTGTATACAAAGCTCAAAGGAGAAGTGAGCACAGGCTGAACGTTACACAACGACCACAGACCTATGGTCCAGCAGGACAACAGAGCCCTACATCAGCTTAACAATACACTTTGTTCACGAGAAGTTTGAACTCAAGCGCAAGTGCTTACAAACAGCCTACTTCCCTGGAGACCATACGGGGGAGTATATAACGCATGGGTTGAGGGAAGTGGTAGTCACCTGGGGCCTGAAAGAAGAGAATCAGTGCTGCATCACCACTGACAACAGAGCCAAAGCCATCAACCTCAATAACTGAACCAGACTCCAATGTTTTGGACACAGGAATCGCTAAGGTCAATTATTATATTATCAGATATTTGACTATATATAATTCGAGATTTATTAAGAATCATTCAAATATTACCTTGTCTTATTATTATTAAAAACTATTATGTGTTATTCAGAGTTCGCTTAATAACTAAAGTGACTCCACCAGGTGAGTTTTCTGAGACTCTCCAAGTTGGCAAGAAAGTATCTATGCATACCCACCAAAAGCTCCCCATCCAAGAGGGTATTGAGTGCGGGGTTAGGGCAATGTTGTGACTTGTTTGAAACAAAAAGGTGGTTGACATGTTGATGTTCTTGTTATTATGTTATTTGTATGCTATATTTTACTGTTATCTACTTGGGCACTTGTTTTTGACTATGATAGCCGCATATTGCAATATCCAGCAAAATTATCGCAATAAGGTATTTTGTCCATATTGTGCAGCCCTACCTGGGTCAAATTCCTGCCCTAACACTGCCCAAACACTGTGTAGCCTGAGGCTGAGCCATAAAGCCACTATAGACGTTCAAGAAGCAAATTGTTTTTTATTGCAGATTGGCTGCATTCACCAACCCTGATGTTCACCATGTTTTTGAATGGGTTTTATCTGACACACGTTTAGCTTTACTATTTTTAATACAGGGTCACAAACAGACTGATAATGTATGTAGCAAGCTCAGGATCGCGACAGACAGAGACAAAGGCAGAAGGGGAGAGTATTGCACAGTAAGCCAGTGAGGCCCTTCAAGGAAGTCATAAATCTGACCAGACCACTACTAGGTGGAGAGAGCCTATAGGATGAATCATGTTAAACATGTTATCTAAGCATGAGAGAACCAATCATGAGAGACTTTCTGTGGGACCTGTGACAAGATCTTTCTCTCTCTCCAATATATCTGTATACAATATATTTTTGTACTCAACCTGTCAATGTTTTGTGTGTTATTTCAAGATTTCTGAGTGCTTACAGGCAATTTTCCACGACACGCACCTCCGCATAGTCTGACTCCGTCTCCTGTCAAACTCAGTCACCAATCTCACACATGCACACACAGGTTAATGCCGGGATCAGACTACACAATATTTTTGTCTGTTACGATGGTACTGTGTCAGATTAGGCGATGATAGAGTGATAAATTCGTGCTGTGACTTGGCCGAGAGACATGACAGACTACACGTTGGTCACCGACCAATAATTGCTTGCCTACGTGCGTGATGGCATCAAAAGCAGGTGCTAGGAAACAAGAATGCAAACAAACAATGGCGTCCGAAGCGGTATGTATGATACTGGCTGTCTTGTGTTCCGAAAAGCCTAAAAAAAAGAAAAAAACGACTGTGGACCCGTGGGTCGCATGAAGAGAACAGTATGGGTTGTCAATCCTTCAAAGAGAACTTGAGGTAAAAAATAACGATGCTTTAGCCTGTAGTGAAACCTAAATGTAGCTAGCTGGTTAGCCTCTACAGGGGTGTTGTTGCCATAACTCGACAAACCTTTCCTCTGTTTCATAGTTCCACCTAGCGGCACCAACAACTTCATTCCTCTTTCGCTTCGCCGTGTTTGTTTATAGCGCTCTGTGCTCCTATTGGTCAACGTCACGGACAAGACGGAACACATTGTGGATGGCAAAAACAAATTTTAACATGCTAGTCTTTTGTCGGGACGTCGTGAGGCATTCCAGATGTCGTTCCCGACTCGACTCGACGCCCTACGTCTGCCGAATTGGGCTATAATCGGCCTGATATCATGTAGTCTGATCCCGGCATAAAAGGACCCGGCTGCAATTGGCCTTAATTGGCCGCAGCCGGTGGTGAATCCAGGTAGTCAGTCCACTGACTTGCTATTTTGGTTCGGACTAAACTGAAAAGTCCGAAGGTCCGGACCAAACAAGGTAGGTGTGAAAGCACCTTCAACTCTCCTGGATCCAGCCTACGCCTCACTCCTACCCGCCCCGGTCTGCCACAATGTATAATATATCCTTTTTGTTATTTTAATGTAAAAAATGTTTATAACTATATGTAATTTAGTCATTGGCAGCCCCATGTGGCAGTGAGAGGTAATCCAGCTTTCTGCTTGCTCGTTCACTGCTGTTTTGGAGCTGTGAGTGTTCACAGTGTGGCGTCTCCACCCGCCATTGCTCCCTCACCACCGACAGAGGGAGCCATCTACACACAGGTATCAGCTGGGGACCATAGTGAATGGAGCCTACCTCCACTGCCACATGATGGGAATGTGGAGGTAACCCAGCTAGTGCTGATCAGCAATCAGGTATTGACCTGGATATAAAGTGGGAGAATCACGAGAGAAGCAGAGCGCGAGGACCAAATACCAAGGAATGTTCAGGATCAAGTAAACCACACTTTGATAATGCATGCTTTCTAATCTGTCTCTGTGTGTCTCCAGGATTACCTAATGTGGACAGATCTGTGATACGAACACTACCCCGGTCCGGGAAGAACTTCTGTTTGTTTGCTCCCCTCCCCTTTTGCCCTTCCTTAATAAACTGTTAATTTCTGTTGGAAACCTGCCTTGCCTGGTGTTCATTTACCCACTTCAGCTTAAAAGTGTTTCTGGAGCCTCTGGTCTGTGGACATTGTGAAAGACAGGGTCACATTTGACAGCCAACAGAGGGTGTGGTAGAATTTATGTCTATATGTCTTGTCTTATGTCTTACCCATCTGTAGTGCAAGTATGAGGTAATCCTAAGAGCCCATACTGAATACCGACCCCATGAGAGAGTCAAGAAACCTTCTCATACAATACATATCATTTAGCCTAGGTTGTAAGTAACCTTGTAGATGTTTTAATGATGATGACACTACCCCCCCCCTTTTGTCTTTCCCTTTATAAACTCTGTCCTGAAGCTCCTCTGGTAGAGATCCGCATACCATACCCATGTGTGTGTATCTCTCCTGAGCGCTCAGTACTGTATTGTATTGTATATTATTGTATTCTGATTGTTAATAAATGTGCTCATGTAATTCATGATTGAAAGACTTCTGTCTAGATCTGAATTTATTCAACAGAGGGAGACAGAGACTGTCAATAGCCTCCCATTGTCAAATCGAAACTTAAAGGGCAATTCCGGGATTTTTCAACCTGGCCTCTATATCCACAAAATCGCCTATCATACCGCAAAGTAGATCCCAAAAGTTTCAGAGTTGCTCCGG
The DNA here is from genome assembly GCA_034670385.1 of Hoplostethus mediterraneus. Classification (NCBI taxonomy): domain Eukaryota; kingdom Metazoa; phylum Chordata; class Actinopteri; order Trachichthyiformes; family Trachichthyidae; genus Hoplostethus; species Hoplostethus mediterraneus. Next base: position 267,435 of record JAXDDW010000092.1, read on the forward strand.
TAGATCGACTCTCTGCAGTCGCAAAACGGGGGCTCAATGGCTGCAGCGTAATCTGTACGGGCATAGAGGCGCGGTCAAAGTACGTCCACTAAAAGTGCTTGATTTTGCCACTGACAGGCTCAGATTGTTATTCGTGTGTCTGACAAGTGTCTGACAACATTACTGAAAGGATCGCAACAGAAATAGACATTTTTTAACCAGAAAACTAAAGTCTAGCTCAAGGAAAAGTCCCACTCTGAAATGGATGGTGGACAAAGGTAGTCTATAGCGAGAGGGTTCACTTGTTGCAAGAAGAGGACGGTAGAAAGATTTATGTTTACACCATCCTCTTCTTGCAAGAGTCAACCCTCTTGCTTTCATAGACCACCTTTGTAACATTTCCAACAATTCTGAACTCTGACAAAGGTGGTCTATGAAAGCAAGAGGGTTGACTTATTACAAGAAGAGGATGGCGTAAATATAAATCTTTGTGTAATAGCTACAGTAGAAGTAGTAGTAGTTGAAGTATTAGCAGAAGTAGTAATGGTAGAAGAAGTAGTAGATGTAGTAGCAGCAGTAGTAGCAAAAGTAATACCAGTAGTAGTAGTACTAGCAGTAGTAGTAGTAGTAGCAGTTGAAGTATTGGCAGAAATAGTAGTAGCATTTACAGCTGCAGTAGTAGTAATAGTATTGAAAAATGTAATAGAAATTATAATGTTAAACATACTGAAAGTATTAAAAGTATAAATAGTTGTAATGATTATTTGTATGGAAGCTTTCTCCATCAAATCATATTTGTAGACATATTTCATGTCCAGCTTTGTGTTTTCTATTCATTCATCCATCAGTAAACCACAAACTGAGTCTCTGGTTTCTGTACATTGTGAAGGACAGCCAGGGTCACATTTGACCCACAAGGGACAGTTTAGGATTTGTAATTAATTGACAGTGGGCTTATTATGCTAATGACACCCAAATATACTTAATCTAGGTTGAACCCTCCATAGACAGTTCTAGGTAGAACCACTAGAATATAAAATGGTTCTAGGCAGAATCCCTCTTGGAGGGGTCTAAGTTAGAACCATTAGAAGGGACACCATCTGTGGTTATTCCCACCAGTTTATCCCATGGCAGACTATCCCACTCAATTACGTCCCAGTGCTGTTAAAATACATCCTTGGTTGTAAATCCTTGTTTAACGATAGTTTGTAAACATGTGGAGGGCTGTATGAAATGGGCCCCCGGGCTGGTTCTGGCCTGTGGGCCGGTACCCTAAGATCCCTGTCTTAAAGGTGAAAAATGATTACTTATTACTTATTATTACTATTAGGTCACCCTCTCTGGGCCTGTCACACACATCTATCATTGTGCTAAATGGCACATCTCTATCAAGTACCATCTAACGCTAAATTTAACGATGACCAATGATTAAACACATTTCCGTAGGCTACACCGACATAGTCCAATCACATCCTACCTTTATCATAGGACTAAAACTTGGAGTGCTGAGAATATGCAGATTTTCACTCCAGACACTACAGCAGATGATTTCACTGATTCAACCAGAGAGGAGGGACCCCCCCCTCCTGCTCTAGAGGGTAGATACCAAATTTAATAACATGTGGTTGATTTGATAGATGTGGTAGATGTTGGTGATGTGGTAGATATTGAGATACAGGCTTAGCATTTTTTGTGCCCCCTATTCTATTAGGTTTCATGATGATCAGACAAACCATCATGGAGTAATGACCTGTTTTGGACCTGTGATAGGTTCCACCCTCTTACAAAATCGACTGCAGTATTTAATGACCATCTAAAGATGGTTCTTGCCATGTTTGGTGGTGGTTGGATCATTTGTGTAGGGGAGCCTTATTGAGAGTTAAGTATTAAAATCATGCTTTTACAGTGACCTATTAAACTACATATCAGAGGTAGGCAATCAGGTGTCATGAAGGGCTGAGAGTATGCAGGTTTTCCATCCAAAGACTACACCAGTTCATTTCACTGATTAGTCCCTCAGAGAAATCACCAAGTAGTCTTTCAGTGGAGAGCCTGAAGTCTCGGCCCTCCATGGCACATGGTTGCCAACCCCTGCTATATACAGAACAACTCCTTTAATGTATTTTTTAACTCAATGGTTGCAAGATGGGGAGAGTCAGCTGGCAGCTTACCATGGCTGGACATGATATGAGTGGCCTACCTGGAAGTTTAAAAAATGTGTGTATGCGTCTGCATTTTTCTTTGAAAGAGGTTGAATTTTCTCTATTTTCAATGTTTCCTACTTGCCATTTTGACTTGATGGGCCATTCCTTTGCATTTTTCCCAGTAGGAATTTGGACAAAGTGCTGTGTTGTGTTCTGATTCCGCTGCTTCCTTGTTGGCTTTGAAGAGATGGAAAGAGATGGAAATCTCTGGACGAGATTTGGAAATATAGTGCTGGGGATAAATTAAACAAAGGTGGGAAAAGTGAGTGGACAGTGGCCGGACCAAGACAAGTCCGAGACGTCCATAAAGTGTTCTTGGGACTAAACTACTAAACTGTAAGAAACTCCTCCCGCCTGGTTTACGTGTGGGTCGCTATCAAGCGCACCTTTGGCCAGGTGGGAACACCTTGGACTCCCCCACATGAACTGAACAATGGTGCAACCCAAACTTTTATAAATCTTCTGCACCAGCGCTATGTTCGGCAGTACTCAGCATGGCAGAATCAGGGCAGATAGGATGGGAAGATGAGCTGCTGCAGCAGCAACTCGCTATACTGTCGGTACTGTCGACCTGCGATCACGACGCAGAAAAAAAACAACTGTGCCATGCAGGATCAGTTCTGGACCTCGGGATTCTAAACCTCAGCGATGAACTTCTCGTCCTCATTTTACGTCGACTGGATCCGACGTCCCTGCTGAGAGTCGGTTCCACCTGCCGTACCATGTTCCGGGTCTGTTCCTGCAACACTCTGTGGACCAGACACTTCCAGGTAGGCCACTCATATCATATCCTATCCCTAAAGCGGCTAAATCGTCTTGAAGTAACTTGGAAGCGTTTACGTTTTTAACTGGTTGGAACGCTCACATCCAAAATAATTTTCATTAGTGGGATTGCTGTAAACTAGCACAGCTCAGGGATGGGCAACTTCTATGGGGATTGGAGCCACAACATTTCTGAAACCATGAGGGACCACAGTGGCTCGTGAAGTTACATACCCACACATGCAGTCAACACATTTCCAGCAAGGGCTGGATCAAATCGTGGCAGTGGCGGTACCTGCCGCTGTTTGTGGCAGCTGCTACTGACCTGATCTTCATCATAACAGCTGTTGTAAACTAAAGATGACCAATCACAGATATAGACCCCAAACGTGTGTGTATAGCCTACTAGTCTAGGTGACCTCTACATTTCTCAGTGCATCACAGGATTCTAATTTAAAATCATGTATTAAGGGCTTTATATCAGTGAATATATTTTAAAAAAATATATATCTGTTCAAATCTGTTATTCAATTAATACAGTCATGACAGATGGTGCACTACATGGGGAAAAAGGTCACAGTAATGAAGACACTATTCAGCCGTTGTTGTTCATTCTTTATTCACCCCTTTATTAAATATTTCACGAGGATCAAGGAGTTCTGAGCAAAACTTCTGTCCTTTTGTTTTTCAAAAACAAAAGTTAAAAGTTCTGCTGGAGAATCATCACCATCCCAGCTTTGCAGGTCCTATAGGGTTTCTCTTTCCTCCTCTTTGTCCATCGAAAGGACAGCAGGAAGTTGAAGTCGTTCAAATTTTGTGTTGCAGCACCAGTCAGCTGCCGCCCTGGTATCTCTCAAAATAATGTTTTCCTGCAGTAAAGAATAAAATGTGGTCAAAGTATTTTGTGTATAGGATGTTGTTCCCAACTAATGCTTCAAACTTGTAGAGTACATTTACACTACATTATTAACAAATAGATTATATTTTGTAACTACGAATGTTGTCTTTATCAACATTTGTGTCATTCAACACCTTAAAGTCAAATCTCTATTTACAGAAATAAGCAATAACACTAAGTGGATTCCATCGAGAGCCTTTCAAACTAAATGCCAGTATATAATCAGATCCTACCTTCATTGTTAATGTAAATTATTACTTAAAGCAAATGGTTGCGACAAATCTCTAGCCAGAGCTTGATCAATATGCACCAAGTACCACTGTTAATTGTGTCCTAGGAGTGCACAAAAGCTACTTCATGTTACAGTAGTGAAGTGATGCTGTATTGTCTAATGATCAAGCAACAGACAATACCTTCATATGATACATCTTATGTGAAAGGCTAATTACATTCATAAGGTTCTTTATGTTCACTTTTTTTTAATTTCCTGCTGTGAACTGTTTTGTGTTTATCTGGGACAATTTTTTATTTTTTTTTTAATTAAAAAAATATATAATTCATTCATGTACCAGGTTTATATTCAGCTCCATTGTTATTCCTTTACATGCAAGCAATGCATATAAAATAATGAATCTGCCAAAATTTACAGATGTCTATCCAAGCCTCAAGGGACACAATTTCATATTTAGGACGTTCTGATGTTTGTGAATGTGATGTCTGGCTCCCGCCATTAGGTGTCGCCCTTGAGCTTGGGTTTGAAAATGTCTTACCTCTTCTGTGCTTTCTGTGTCACCTGTTGTCATCTCTGCAGCTCTGGGAAAAAAGAAAATCCATCTGTAAATGAACTGGTGCCAAATGCCATCATTACAGTTATGTAAACGTGACCTGCAAAACCACTATATGCCACAACTGGCAGAATGGATTTAGTGATGTTGCACATAGGCATGCACAGCCACAACGCAAACAATATCCTGTACCTTTCTTTCCTTGAAGAGTGCTCTTCAGAAGCACAGATTCTGCTTGGTATCGGCACATGTTGCTGTTGCTTCGCAACCACAGAATCAAAACCTACAAAAAATAACCTTTTAAGGAAACATTGGAAGAAACCTCTGGAGGGGCTACTCAGAGAGAGAGTGCAATAGATGCTGAGTTTGGGCAAGCAGCGTATACACAATGTATAACAGTTTATTATGGTGGGACATCCAGATCTGATGTGGGGCATCACAGCAAACGGCAGCTCAGTCAGTGTCATCATAAGACTGGGGACCATGCAGACGCCAACACTGCCCAGATAGGAGAACACAGGATTATATTAAAGAGTTGAAGTCCAAAAATGCAGAAGGCGGGTTCCTAGTTGGTCTGATGTGTTATTGTGAGCAGTAAGTCTCTGGATATGAGGACTCTACAAGAAACATATTTTGGCAGCATATCAATTATAAAGCCTGGGGGAATGTGCTTGACTTAAAGACATAGTAATATCTTCAAATATATACTCAGACTAACTGGAAGCCAAAGCAGAGACTTCATATAGAACTGGTGTGTGCTCTTGTCCTTGCTCCAGTTAAAACTGTAGTAGCATGATTCTGTACCACGTCTGACTCTGTAATTAGTGACCTTGGAGGAGACCTACTTGAAATTTTACTCTTAAAGTCTCAATTTCAGTACAATTTACTTTATTTGAACAGGATAATCCACCCAGTATCAATATTGCTTTCCATGGAGTCCTGGGACCTCATTTATAAAGGTTGCTACGTACAAAAAAGTGGCGTTAACGGGGGTGAAATGTGCATACGCATATTTTACCGCAAATGTCGGGATTTATAGAAAAATTCTATGCGGTAAAATGTGCGCACTTCTACGCATCCTTTCACCCATGCGTAGAGGGGGAGAGATAAACAAAATGGCATTTTTTGAGAGGGGAACCAGCTGACTATAAAATTTTTTTGACCATATGAATTCCCTTGGAAATTACCACTAAGTGATATTTATTCATAACCATTACACTACATAAGGATTACATGCAAATTCCAGGACCACTCTAACTTACCTTATGCCTTACATACAGTCGGTACAGGCAGGGTAGTAGTGGCGAGGACACACCGGTCGACGGCAGACATGACACCTGTGTCGTGTCTTCCTGTCTGAGCCTGTGGGGCAGTCAGCACACCTCACGGATGCCGGGGACACACTGGACGCGGAAAGAAAAGGCAGCCGATCGAGCAAGAAATAGTTTGGTTGAACACACTGGCGCCGATTTCCGCTGGTTTTCTCAATGTAGGGGGTTGGTCTCTCTCCCTGCTTGTGTGTGTGCCTGCTCGTCTCTCTCTCTCTCTCCGTGTGCCTGTTTGTCTCTCTCTCTCTCTCTATTCAATTTCAATTTCAATTTGAAGCTTTATTGACATGAAAAGACAGTGCTTATATTGCCAAAACAAACGTATATGAACAGACAAAGAACAACATTGACAACCATATGAAAGTACACGCCACAGGGCAACACAAGTAAGAACAGCAATGAATGAAACATTAAGTATTATCAGTGCTTAATTTGTGCCGGGGCTAGTGGCAAATGCCAAGAATCCGATTTTGCACTCCGGCAAATCAGAGCTCCGGGCTCTAAAGTGCGACAACAACACGTATATTAAACTGGTATTAAACAACGTTACGTCCAGTGAACCTTACAAGAGTAGGTGCGCGAGGCAACGCGAGTTGAGCCCCGGCATCTCTTATTTTACAAATTAAACACCGAGTATTATGTATACTTGAGCAGTATGGTGTCGATTCAAATGCACATGCATCTATATATATACATATAAATCTTTCTCTTTCTGCTTGTGTGCGTGTGCCTGCTTGTCTCTCTCGCTCACAGACGGTAAAAGTTTAGACACAACTCAGAAATACCATCAATCAGGGTATTTTATTTTGAAATTTGTTATATTTTGGAAATTGAACGGATGCTCTATGCCGTTCCTGTGTCTGACTTCCTGCCAAGCTTTACACATTCGCTCATGAATCGAGAAAATCTTAGACCTGACGCCGAAGCGGTCGCTGCAGGCCGCGGCCATTCGGCGCCCTTCCGCGTCCGGTGTGCACGGCCACATTGGTTAACATGGGCGCAGAAAGAATTTTCCGTGCCGTTTGGCGCCTTTCGTCGCCGTTCTGCGTCCAGTGTGTTCCCGGCGTAAGGGACCTCTGCTTTCTGCTGCCACTGGTCCTGCCTCGCCTGCAGGAGTGCCAGGGGTGGGGATGTCGCACACGCTACAGATGAGGATTCTGCGCTGACGTGACAGATTTGAAGAGGGGAGCCTCTGCTCTGCCCATGGCTTGATGAGTGCCAGTGCCAAAGCCTGCATATACTGCCTCCTCTTCATTTGGTTGTCACCTCTCTTCATGGCATTCTCCTTGTGTATGATCCACAAATGTATCACACCAGCGTTCATCATGCCATACACAGGTGCACCAGTACCAGGGTTCCACATCTCTTTAGTAGACAGATGGTTGTCCATCTGGCAACCACTAAAGATAAAAATCCCCAGCATCGCACGCACCTCTGCTGCTGTTGTTCTCTGAACTGTAGCTGTTCTCTTCTGATATTTCGCAGCTTCAGCATCAATACGGATGTTCGTCCATGTCATGATTTCGTCGATGATTTGGTCCTCAAAAAATAATGTGAAGCACTTCTCAGGGGTGTCAGCATTTGATGCTTCTGGTGTTGGTCCTGGTGTAAAAGCAGGCATGATGTTCCGTGCCGCTGTCCTGGTGGTTGCCGATGTCTGAGGCCGACAACTCCACTGGAAACCAGAAGTACTCCTGTAGGAGCTGTTTTGGAATCTCACAATAGGGGACACGCCATCATCCTCATGGCGCCGTCTTCTCCCCCTGCGACCAGCATGAGGTGTGGCAGGGACAGCAGGAGGTGTGGCAGTAACAGCAGGAGGTGTGGCAGGGGAAGGGGGATGGGCAGTAGACGTAGAGGCAACAGGTCCTGGGGTGAGCATTTGTCTGGTGGTAGGTCTACCGGAATCATGACGTCGTTTTTTTTTTTTCAGCGACACCCGATGGAAACATCACAAAATAAAGCTCAGTCCTCTTAAAAACATCGTTTTATAAGTGTGCTTTCACAGGGTTTGTGGTCTGTTGTATCTGTTAAGTCACTACTTAAAACCTATTTTTATAAAAGGCATTCTCTTAACTCTTATTTTATTCATTATTTTACCGGGCGGCACCAGGATGAAGTGAAATAAAACTTATTGATCTAACCATGCAATAGCCTCAGAAAGGCTAAATAACAACAACATAATGCTACTGTTCAAAATCAAAGAATACATTTATTAATCAGAGACTCACATAAGAACGGAGCACTGAGAATTTATGAACGATAACGATTCTGTCAAAATCAGCAGGGGGAGGAGTAGAAACAGCAGTTTGCGGCTTGTCGCTCTCTCGCTCTCTCTCTCTCTCTCCTTCTCTCCCTCTCTCTCTCCCTCCCTCTAACCTCTCTCTCTCTCTCTCCCCCCAACTGGGGAAATGGAATTAGGGCTGAAAGTTGTATTTACCACCATGAAAAGCAAGCAGGCTGAGAAACCGAACTAAGTGACGTGTCTGTCTGTCTATCGATCTCCTCCGCTCCGTTTCAGTGGGCTACTATGGACGCCCCAACATACACCAATGGAAATATTTGTCTATAGATACATAAAGCTTAAACAGAGGGGGCAAAAATACAACTAAGGGGCTAAGCATATTTTACTCTTTCATATGTAGCTCCTAATGCTCAGTTTGTCTCCCATTTTTTATTTTGTCTTCTAAAGCACTTTGTAACTTTGTTTTGGAAAGTGCTATATAACAAAAGTTTATTTCTATTATTATTATTATTATTATTATTATTATTATTATTATTATTATTATTATTAAGGAGTGCCGGATTATTAGAGCTTGTGCGGTTCTCCACAATGTGGCACAGATGCCTCTACTGAGCCCCCAGACAGTAGCTACACCTTTACGGTGCTCAACCTCAGTGATGAGCGCCTCGATCTTGCACTCCGCAAATTTCGGCTTTCTTGCAGCTGGCATCTCTGTCTTTCCCTCATTGATAGTCAACAAAGGCTCCTTAACAACGTCGGCATATTCATGACCTATTTAGCATTGCCCATTTATGGATGATTGTGGGACAACACTATGAGGAGTAGTGGGCGGACACTGGGAGGAGTACACGGCCGCACAATTCACCGCAGGTGGGTATTTATAAAGAGAAAACTGCGTACAGGTGTGTACCGCACGGTTTTATAAATCAGAATTTTTTCTTGCGTTAGTGGATTCTGAGGTTTGGGCGGACGCAATGTTCTACGCAAAGTTTTATAAATGAGGCCCCAGGTCAGTTAACTGAATTCATGTAAAGAGTGAAGACACCCACTTTTCCTGGTTCCAGCTTTTCAGATATGTTCATTATTTCTCAATCACAGCACTGTAAATTAATACCCTTAGGATTTTTAGACTCTTGGTCAGAGTAAATAAGGAGTTTGAAAACGTATGAGAATGGGTGCTCAGTTAAAATAAGAGTAATTGGTCATGGAAAGAGTTATTAGTTTGAGCCCTACCTGTCAAAAAAGAATGCAAATGTAACATTATGTCATTTTTTTTTTTTTAAATGTTAGAATGCTGTTAAACTGAAAATGCCAATGAAATCCTGTCACAAGGAAACCACTTGGGCCCAGGTCTACTTCATGATACTAAATAAAACTGTTTTATATGCATTTGGAAAGTAAGATTACAGTCACTGATGACAACCAATTTCTTTACCTGCAGTTAACTGGGAGCACAGTCTGTCTTTGCTGTCTTGTGACACATAAATAAAGCTTCTGTTTCATCCTAACTGTAAATACTCCTCATAACAGCTGCAAAGCCTAAAGCCTCTCACGCCCTGTCATTTTGCACTCTGCAGCTAATGTACCTGTAGATGGTGCTTAATGATATTAATCATATATAATGTGATCATGCTTTAAACTCTGATAAGTAATAGAATTTAATCAAGTAATCACAGTAGTATTACACTGCATTTGTTATTTAAAGATATCAACCGATATGTATGCCACTTATTTCTTTCCTCAGCATTGCAACATAACAAACTGATATAAATCAAATGGTGTTATCAGCACACACTTTATTTAATTGACTTTGACTTGAGTGAATGTGACATCCGACATTCATTATCTTCGCATTTGAAAACCGAATTTTAGAATAACATTGTAGTACAACTGTATGAACGTCTTGCTAAAAAAAAACATTGATGAAGAACACCAAATAGTTCACCTTCAGAAATATTGAGAGGTTAATCAAGGAAACGTTGCAAATTAATGCAAAAAGCCTGTCATGGAAATGCTAATTCTAGCGAGTCTAATACAACATTGACGACTGTTAATATTCATAAACTATAAACTTCAGAATCTCACTGGCAAACAGCGGCACCTACCGTGGCAGATAATACATAATAAAGCATAATATTGAAAATGAAAAAATCAATAAGTAAAGAATAATAACAATCAAATAAAAACTATGTGCCATATATACAGCGGCACCTACTGTGGCAGGTCAATGCCAGCTGCCCCAAACAGCAGCAGGTTAGTGGCAGCTGTCAAAAACAGCGGCAGGTCAATGCCAGCTGCCCCAAACAGCAGCAGGTCAGTGGCAGCTGCCACTAACAGCGGCAGCTAGTAGTGGCACCTGCCACGATTTGATCTTGCTGTCTCTCCAAGTTTGTACAATAAAGGTTGTTAGCTTTTAATTACATACATACCTGTATTAACATTTCTCACAGTGAAGACAATTAACCCAACAATGAGTTCTGTAATCCTATTGATTTCTTATTCCATAACATTGTATTCTATCTGTACATATTGTAATGTTCTCTAACTCCTAATACTGTGTAATGCTAATCATTCCAACTTTATTATTTATTTTTCGTGTTATCTTGTGGTAAACAGGAGGAATTGATGAAAAATTTGAGCCCCCATCCTACCCAAAACATTGTAAACTCCCCACTCTGTTTTTTTTAAAGTAGTAGAGTAATTGTCACACATTAATACCTCCTGGGGCCGTCGGCTGAAAACTAGTTTTACTACACATGATCTTTGTCTAGTGCCTTTCTTTGTCTTTCATTCCTTTTTAACCCTAGTTTTCTTGACATTATTTTTGTTTTTTTTCCCCTTTAGGCCACAATGCAGCAAATAATTTTTTTTTTTTTTTAATACCTGCCCAATCCCTTCAATCTTTTGTTTTTATAATATACTGTGGCATGTAGTTACTTGGTCAGTTCCAGGTTTATTGCACCTGCCAGTAGGTGGCAGAGTGAGCGGTTTGTAGTTAATTTTACTGGAAGACATAGAAGAAGGCGAGTGGGAGTGGTTGGTCTGTGCCGATAGTGGGAGAATGGTGTGTGTCCGGTGCTACATTATAGCCAACTTGCATGCTTTACAAAATATTGCCGCAAAGTAATAAAATTTACGTTTTCTACACCACTAATGCAGTTGCTGTGTAAATGGTGTAACACCATTAGTTCCCGTGTCTCTCTAATCTGCCCAGTCTGTCAGTGCTGCCAGTTTGACACAGAGAAAAGGAGAGAGGTCCGGAGCGGAGAACGCACATCTAACTAGTCATCGGCCTGCTAGCAGCAAATCAACCTGAACAGTTTATAAAATGATTAGGCTACACCGCGGCCCGTCCAACTGGCCCAAAGACCCACCAGGATTCGTCCCGGTTGTCCGGATTGTCCACTCTGCATTGTCCTTGTGTGTAACCATATCAAAAGCTCAGGATAACAAGAAAGCAAATGGTGTAAATTGCATATTTAAATAAAAAAACAACCTCCCAAACATGTAGGAGTGTTAATGTAACATGTAGGAGTGTTAATGTGGAAGCACTGTGCCAATTTGACCGTTTTATGCAGGAATATTGCAGGGTTTTGGCAAAATTGCAAGCTCTTGCAAGTATTGCGGCAGTTAGTTGAACTTGCGTTAATTCTTGCGATCACAAGATCGCAACATCCTGGAGGGACTGACAAGTGAGGGAACATGGATATGGACGGTTGTACATCCCACTCCCATAAGTTGAAGCAGTGTTTCATCTGAGAGCCTGTTTCTCTTTTGCTTTCAGGCGCTTGAGTGTGGAAAAGTTACACTGACAAATGTATGTGCTCCCAAACATGCTACCCAGTGACAGTTTTGATTGAAAGAAGGGGTCGGCCTGCAACTCGCACAACTCCATTTGCAGGTCTACAGGCTGTTAATTTACCACTGGTGACGTTAGGTCGGTGAACACAGATGCGAGGCTACATAGCGTAAAAGTCTTAGAAGCGATCTTCGAGTCCGAGCCACTTCAGCTACGTATTTGCTGAGTGGGGTGGGGTTCTTGCATCCAGAGACACTGCCCGCACGCAGGAAAGTGGCTCAGGTTGGTGAAGATGAGGTATTTGTGTGCATCCTTCAGCCAACGCGTGTTGTGTATGACATCCAGGAGAGTTTTCCTGGACAAGCTCCTTTTGTTGCAGTAGTCCTCAAGGTGGCCATAATGGCAGGTTCCCACAGCCCAGGAGTGACTGCCAAATTATGATGCCAGTCCACAGCCTTTCAATACAAATCAACAACATTTCAAGTTAGTCGTTGTAAAATGACTACATGAAAAATCTCCAAGCACTGTTGCAAATTCCTAATCTTTCTCACATCAGAAATCAGTCGGACTAAACTGGTTGGGTCCTAGTGGTGCACATTAGCAAAATAAATTGGGCAATAAACAGTAAATGTATTGTTAAAGTGTTTAGTCCTTCATAGTGGTAGGAGTGTGTTGTTTACCAAATAGCTCTCACTAGCCTACAGATAAACTATTCAAAACATGTTTGAATGTTTGGGTCATTTAGCCAACCTTACAGTCAGTGTGTGGCTCACTCCAAAATCACAAAGCTAAGCTAAACTAACTACAGTGCTAACGTTAGCTGCTAACCAGGGGCCTGTTCCACAAAGCAGGTTTAGAAAAGCAGCGATTTAACCTCGCAAGCCTGGTTTGAGTTAACCTAAACCGAAGTCAAGCTACCGTGATCTGGCTAATCCAGGCCAGGCTCAAGCAATCTAGATAATTGTGCATGCACAGTTCCACACAGTTTATTTAAGCAGCCTGAGAGGTAGATCATGGATCTGAACGATTCATCATGGCGGAAACTGACGGTAAAAACAGCGCCACAATGTTCATGGCCACGGAGCAGCAACTTTTAATGGAAGTCTACAGAGAATTCAACCATATTACAATGAAAAGGGAAATACGATTGCTGTAAATAAAGGGAGAGAGAAAGATTGGCAACAAATTGCTGATAGATTGAACAAATTGTATAGATATTAAATGTCATGTGTTACAACAATATTAAAGAACTGAAAATCTGTAATAAAAATATTATACATGAAACCATGCCATATATGAAATCTCAAGACTGTAAATGTACTATATATCACCATAAATTATGTAGTAAAGGCTATATCTAACGTTTAATCTTACTAGATTAGTCATTGTATAGTACTTGACACTATGTGGGGATCGAACCCTAAGACTGAGAGTCTCATGCTCTGCTGTCTGGGCTGGTTCTTATTTTTATTATATTTTTATGCAATCGGTTGTTTCCAATCCTGGAAATTGATTGGCTGAAAGCGTGTTCTACATGACTGTAAATCCCATACAGTAACAGTTAATGCATCTCCTAGCAACCATGGAAACATTTTGACATATATATGTTCACAAGATGTATTCCAGTGTTTCCCATTAATTACCTAGACTGTGGCAGGAACATTCCTGGCTGCATCCGAGACACCAAGGCATTTTCAGGACACATCGTTTGAGGTAAGTAACGTTAACGAACGTTACAGTATCCACTGCAGTTATCCACAAGTCCAAAAACAATTTTATCATTATCAATGTACGACAGCAAACAGATAACGTTACTGCAGAAGTTATCATTGATAATTAATGTCTAACGTTAGCTAAGTTAGGTAATGTTAACATTATCGTGCGTGCGGCCGCGGTATCTGTCTCTCACAAACACATTGACAACGGACCCGTGTTTTGAAACTAAAGCAATCTCAATCCACATAAGCGTTATAGCACCGAGCAGAGGTGTCTTGTTTGAATGGACGTTGAGGTGGAACTGTTACTGAAAGTAACAAACGAGTATAAGGTGGTAAACGCGGCGGAGAGTGTAGATTGGGAGTCGTCGCAAAGCAAATACAGTGACATATTACCGCGGTACCAGGAGCACTATCCATCGCCAGGGATGGATACGTCTGACTGATAAGACCCAATCAGGAAGCGGATGTGGCTCTCCCACAGCAGCCAGCTAGGGCAGAAGCAACAGGTGAGATTGACAGCAAACACAGATGTAGAAGCAGGGCAGAAAAGCCTCAGTTCTTTTCTTCTGTGCCTGTATATATTTTGTTATATGTTTGACACAACGTGAAGCAATGGAGCTGCATATATTGTTATTTGTCACAAAGTACTTGGCAATTAAAATATTTACAGTGGAGCACCTTATATACAGTATTATTTAATTAATTTAAGAAAGTGTGTAGCAAGATGGAGAAATATTTACACAGTTGTAACGTTACTGTAATGTAACAAAATTGTTTACAAGAGCAGAAAATTCTTCATACATCTAGCCTCTCAATTTTGCTCTCAAAGTGCACCAGATTGATACATTTAAGTTTAAAATGTACAAAAGGTCCACCCACCAGTCTCACAAAATTCTGTGGGAAACACTGTATTCACTTTCTGATTTCAATGAATTTGTTAAATTCACTTGAGGACACTCGTGGTTAAATGGGGTTGCCTAACAACGCTCTGAACCGTGACTGTATCCCCGATACAGCCTACATCATTTTCTATTTATTTTCTATTAACGTTACATTTTATGTCTGATAGTGTAGCGTATAGGGTAATGGTGTTGAACATTAGGATGGCGGAACTCTATTTGATCAGTCGGATCAGTGTTACAGGAACACCGATTAAGCTTCAACTGTGGTTGAGCCTGATATCTAGCCCGAGTCAGGCAAGTTTCGAAGCATAAATTGCCACTGCAACTTAGTTCACAAGCTCAGCTTGCTTTGTGGAACCGAATAAACCTGAAAATGAGCCAGACTAATTGAAATGAGCCTGTATAAGTGGTAAGCTCGCTTTGTGGAACAAGGTCCTCATTCTTAGCCTGAGATTGGCCCATAAAGACAGCGATTACCTGTTGATAAAACTACCATACATGCAGTTTGCTTAGTTTATCCCACAGTTGCCATCTTGGCAAGGAACAGTGAAGCTAATATCCAAACTTGTTAGTGTTAGCTAGCTGGTTTCTGAAAGCAAACACTGTAGCAGGGGTAAATCTAATGTTGCCCGGCTGCCTAATGTGGAAAACGCATACATACAATGTAGAAGGGAGTAGTGTTACTTATCCGTCCAGGAAGAAAAAAGCCAAGTCGGCGTGGTGTTGCCAGATCAGATTGACAGGCAACGTAGGTTGTAATCCTGAGTTCACAACATTTTTGGTCATCTTTGATCGTGCCTTGACCTGCACCAGATGCCATCTTTACCACGAAAGATTTGATGCTGGGCGTGCAGCGGGACTTTTTGTAGTGGCATGTTCTTTCAGGTCATTAAGTTGGGCCCTGATCTGTCTGTAACAATATTTGCAACAGGCCTTAGAGCTATTGTCTGGGACAGGGGCAGTCCAAGATTTCAGCTCAGGA
Organism: Hoplostethus mediterraneus; assembly: GCA_034670385.1. NCBI lineage: Eukaryota > Metazoa > Chordata > Actinopteri > Trachichthyiformes > Trachichthyidae > Hoplostethus > Hoplostethus mediterraneus. The sequence continues at coordinate 283,037 of JAXDDW010000092.1, forward strand.
TCTGTCTCCCACTCCTTTCTGTACCATTTCTTGTACTGTCCCCATTTTGGCACGATGCTAACTTTCCAGCTTCAACATAGCTAGTTAACCGTTGAACTAATGTCGATGATGATGATGATGATGATGATGATGATGATGATGACATCAAAGTAAGTTGTAAGGTTCAACAGCAAGGGAGGAGTGCCAATCAGTGACGTTATTGATGTTTAGGGCCCCTAGGATTCCCTTTTCTGCCAATTCTGTTTTGCCAAATGCCCAATTCCGTTTTTTCCCGGTTTTCCCTAATTTTGCTGGAATTTTTTCAGACACATTTTGTTTTTTTTTCCTTACTTTTGCAACTCTTGATACATTTAATAAATCCACAATGTAATAAATGCACTTAAATAAAACAAGTACATATTATATCATATCATAAATATTTTTTGCTTTCAAATAATGATTTTCAAACATCACTTTTCATTTCTAACATTTTTCTTTTTAAAACTCATTCAGATATTTCCTTTTTTAACCTCTTTTTATTTTTTAACTAATTTAACCCATGAAGTTCAGTTTTCTTTTTTTAAGTTCAGATCAAGCTCAAGTTCAGCTCAAGTTCAGTTTTTTTTTCACCATTGAAATGCAGGATGGCTAGCTGTTTGGTAGAAATGTCACTGAGGGATTCTCTCTTGTCTGTGACAAGATTCTTGTATTGAGAGAAATATCTCTGTGTCAACACTGGAGGAGCTCAGCCAGATGTACTTCCATGCAACAGGATAAAGTAGTGGCACGGGATCAGCAATGCTCCTCCAAAATTCTGCGAGATCAGACGGATGTGTAAGTTTCTCTCTTTTTGACAGTGCAATGTAGACCAGCCAGTCATCCTGCACTGCCATGGCGAGCCCTTTCAGTGCGGTGTAGTCGGCTCGCTAAATGGTCATTAATTGTACTTACGCGTACATGGTCAAGGGAATGCGCGTAAACGTGACAAAACAACATCCATCTGCATAAAGTTCTTTTAATGTCTTGGCTCGCACTTCTGCGGATATTAAGTTTTTTTCATCGGAGGCGCTATCTCTCCTTCCCCGCTCTCTAGCTTGTCTCGTCATGGGCGCGTATGCTGTCAGAAAAATGTATCATGCGCCTGAGTCGTGTCAATAAATGTCAGACAAAATGTATAGACCTACCTCTCTCCCTCTCCCCCTTTTCATTGGTTTAAACGGTTGTAAACTGCTAGAATTTAGTGAGCGGACCAATGTAGGAAAGTTATAAAAAAAAATAAAAAACACAAATGCGTTGGTTCAGAGAAAAATGGCCAATTCCGTGATCTAAGGCCAATTCCGCCTTTGGCCAATTCCGCGATTGGAATGAACTCCCCACTGATGTCAGGACAGCTGAGTCGCTGCCCATCTTTCGCCGCAGGCTGAAAACCCACCTTCAGGAAACGCTACCCTGACCCTTCCTCTTAGCCTTGCCTACTTGTCATCAATTATTTGTATGAGCTGTTGTTTATTGGATCGTGTTTATTTGATACACTTATTTGTCTTAGCTCTTGTTTATTTGATTCTCTTATTTGTCTCATTTGTTTAAGAAAAGTAGGTAGCTAACTTATTGCACTTTTACCTTAGCGCCAGTTATGCTCTTAGTTGCTTGTTTAGGAAGGAAATGCAGTTACGATTTCTGGTGATTAGTAGTTTTCTTGCCTACCTATGTTGTATGCACTTATTGTAAGTCGCTTTGTATAAAAGCGTCTGCTAAATGCCTGTAATGTTATTGAGCATGATAGACACACATGCATGTGTGTACAGGTGTGAACAAGCTTCTTGGGGTAGTCCAAATGTAATGCATATAGTAAGCCAAATAACAATGCAAATGCATCAGCCAACCTGGGGACATCACTTATAACGATATTATCTTCCACCACAATAACAGTGCTTGCAGGACTGAAATTAACTGGATCTGTATTGTTCTCGGTGACCACAGTATGGAGAGCAACAGGAGTGTTGGCGATGTGTGGCTCGTCCAACTCCTCCACCTGGAATATGCAGAGGGTACAATTGTAAGGTTACTTGAAGGAACAAGCTTGGAAAGCACACACTTTAAGCTCATTGATATTGACAATCACAGACGAAGCAACGTCACAGATGGAGATGATTGCACTTTCAGAGGACAACAGACTGGAGTCTGTTCTGAAGGAAGGAACCCTTGAATTCTGCCAAAACGGCCTGTGCAATTGTTAAACCTAAATATTTATAATTTTTGGTGTGCTTGATTTCTGGATCATTTTTGGAAGGTTAAGGTTTTTGTCTCTTTCTTATTTACTGTCAGTGCCCAGATTTGACTGAACCTGTAAAGGATGTCCAGGCTCTGCTGTAGATCCTCTCTGGAGGGAGAGAGGAGAACCGGGTCATCTGCAAACATCAAACATTTGACTTCTGTGTCCTGCAGAGTGACACCAGGGGCTGACTATTTTGTATGTGAGTGAGTGATGTTTGTGCATGAATCCAATCTGACTCTTAGGCAGGACATTCCAATCCAACTTTATTTATAAAGCACATTTAAAACAACACAGTTGACCAAAGTGCTGTACAATCAATCGAGATAGTAAAAACTTAAACACAATAAAACACAAGGACCAGTTTAAGAGACAGAATGACAGTAATATAAAAGCAACAAGACTAAACAAAAAAAGGAAAATGCAACTCTCATACTGAGTTAAAAGCCAAGGAGTACAAATGTGTTCATGTGTGTGATCAGCGGACCTGAGTGACCTTAATGGGACATATCGCTGTAACACATTGAACACATTGTTCACTGATGATGAGTTGATTAGGCTGCAGAACACCTTTCCCATATTGCCGATGACACACAATCCTCTGTAGTTCTGCGGATAAAATTTGCCACCACTTTTGAATATGGGTGTTATCAGACCATCAGGAAAGTATCCTGCATTCAGAATTAGATTGAACAATTTGAGAATAGCCAATTGGAATTTTTCTGTGCTGTAGTTTAATATTTCATTTATACCCGTTTCACACCAGAGCAACGAACAGGGCAACCCGGGATACACAATTGACGGGAACCTCATTGGTTAAGATCAGAGGTGCATTAGTATGCAAGGACTGTTTCAACAACAAATGCATCACAAAAACAGTGTCCAAATGGGGCAAAAACAGGCGGTTTCGGAAAGTAGCCCGTTTATACGTCATAACGGGAGTTTCTTAACATAATCCAACCCCTCTCAGAGCATGCCCACCCCCAGGTGAATAACCACTTCCATTTACCTCATCTCAAAATGCAAAATGCTGCAGCGCCGCAAGCCATTGCTTATGGTGCATTCCATTGTACTCGGAAGTTGATAATTTGAGTCCCAACTTCCAATCTAAATGCGTTCCAGTGCATCTGCTCAGGAAAACATGGACGCCCACTGGGACCTCGTTTGTATGGCAAGTCTCAGAATGTTACAAGCATATAAAGAGCACCTACATCAACTACTACAGTGCCATTAGTGAAGAGAATTGGCGCATATCACTGAACGTGAACGTTAGTAGTCTAGTACCGCACGCTAGTAAAAACTTCTATCTCGTAACGTTGAGCTCAAATCAACCGAATTACATTACAAATGTAAACTAGAATGATTGAATGACTTGAATAACTGTTCTATTGCGCCTTTCTGTGTTGGACATCGTTTTTCCAAGTACACTGGAATGCACCATTACTTTGCGAACAGTGAAGCTACAACGACAACATGTCTACTGCCAGATACCAGCTCTCCAGTTGTTCTGTTGTAGGATGCAGGTAGCAACATAGATCCCTGCACAGTCTCCCAACATGCGAAAATGCCAGGACAGAGCGAATTAATTATATTTTTAACGGCACTGTCCCGGCTACAGTTAGCTCTTTTTTTGTGTGTGTGTGTGTGACAACTCGTCAGACTGCTTCAGCAACTAGGGCCAGTTCACAGCAGGATTAGCATCTAAATTGAAGCTTAAAGATGGAGCAATTCATACGGTACGTGACCCATCTGCAAACTTGGAATCTGTAAGTGTCACCATGTTTTCAGTTTATTTGCAAGTTAGTCTGGTTAGTATATTCGACTGCTGGTTAGCTAACAAGCTAGCGGGGCTAGCCACGGGCTTGTTGGGCGTGGAAGAAAGTAAGAAAGCTGGAGTCAATAAAAGTAAAGTTATTGGTTGGAGTCAGGACTGATCTTAATGTTATTTGTTGGGACCAGTGTCTGTTTTATAAGTCAGTCAAACGTGTCCGTCTCACCATTAGTACAATCGCATTCGGTTGTTTACACTGCGCTGTTTGGATGCAAATAGGTTGCATCCAATAATATATTTGCTAACTAGCTCAACAAAATTGTCAATCCTAGCTTGTCTGCAAGTTGTATTCAATAAGCTTATGGACATGAGCCATAAACAGACCAGCTACAGCAGAGAACTTCGCTCACACAGGAGCGGTTACAGGTTATCGAAAAAGTTGTTGCCGAACAGCTAACAGCTCACCTCGACAAAGTAAATCTGCTACACCCCATGCAATTTGGTTTCACAGTAAACCACTCCTCAGAAACTGCATGTTGCTACTTCCTTGAGCTCATCAAGGCCAATCTTGACAAAGGAGAGGTCGTATTTGGCTGACTGCTCTCAATGTGTTAGGATGAAAGACAAAACATCACCCCTGAGAGCTTGTAGCATGGGTGTGCCACAAGGCTCGATTCTAGGCCCACTACTGTTCAGCACATCAACGATCTTCCTACTATCTGTGATGGCGTGGAGACCTTGATGTATGTGGATGACACGGTCCTCTATGTGTAGCATATGTATAAAATATGTGATGGATTTCACCAGAAATCCCTGCTTATTTTAGTTTTGTTGTTTTTCTGTGTTTTCTAACATTTAAGTTATTCCTAAGTGGGTTGGGGTCATTTTTGTGAGTTTTGTTCATTTGTTTTGGGGATGTTGTGTTTTGCTCTTTTTGATGATGTCATCTGCGTCGCGCGCGGGCTTCCTCCTCAGTTGCTGAGAGCATTCTGTGGAGAGGTGGGCGTTCGATAGAGCTCGTATCAAATCGCAATATAAAAGTTCATAAAAGTGTTTGTGAATATTGTAATTCATGAGTTAACTGTTTAATAGAGCTGGCGAAGTGCCGTTGTCATTTTCTTTTTCATGTAAATGGAGTGTTTTGTCGGATGTAGCGGGTCATATTTGTATGCTAGTTAGCTAAAATGTTACCGTGGCGCCGGTCTTGTTATCGCTCATGCGTCCTTTTTTTAGGTTGATGACCAGCCAGTAATAACCAGAAGACTGCATCCTTCTTATTTGTATTTTATTGTTCCAGGTATGTTTTAAATCATTTGTTTTATGTTTTGGCTTTTTCTGAACATGAAAAGTGAAAAGTGATTGATGTATTGTGGAAATGTTTTTATTACTATTGGATTTTGATATCTCAGTTGCTGAGAGCATTCTGTGGAGAGGTTGATGACCAGCCAGTAATAACCAGAAGACTGCATCCTTCTTATTTGTATTTTATTCTTCCAGAATAAAAGTACAGTTATCGAGCAAGCAGAGGTCCAGTCTCATCATTTAATACACAACGCAGACATACGAACACAGGATCAGACCGGTCACATATGCACATGGGAAAGACGCTGACATCAATACAGACATTGATTGATATGACATTGATATCAAAAAGATGTCATGTTCTGAAATATAACATCGCAAACTTTCGCCACATCACGAATTCCCTTTCAACTGAAGCTGCTAAGACATATCTGAATGCCATGATTCTATCTTATATTCAGTACTGTATATCATGTTGGTCTCAGGCAAACAAGACTGCCCTAAATCCAATTAGATCACTCTATGGACAAGCTCTGAAGGATCTGGATACGAAACCATGAAATTTCCACCACTGTGACCTGCTTGCTAAATATAACATGTTAAGCTTGGACAACTTAATCATGTTCTCAGATACCCGCCTAGTTCATAAGATAATCCATAACGCGGCCCCCCTCCCCCACCCCTTTGAAAAACTTTGCGTCTTCGCTCTGAGGTAATGATCAGAACCTCAAGGAATAGGCTCCCTGACATTATGAAAACCTTCACAGATCCTCATATTTTCTCCTGTGAGGTAAAAAAATTTTTTTTTTATCCAGGCCTCTGGATATATGTGTGTTGTATTCTGCTTTGTGTTTGATGTGCAGTGTCTTGTTTTTACTGTATAGTATTGATTACTGTGTAGTGATTTGATTATTTGCTATATGTTTTTACAGCGTAGTGGTATCTGCTATTTCTGTTTGTTTTCTCTGATTGGGCCTGCTTGTTTGGTGTATGCTGTGATGCAATGTAGTGTGTTTGGTGTGTGTGTTTGTGTATGGAGATGTTTTTTTTTACTGTTGTAGGGACTGCAGATGGAAATTGGCTTATTGCTAAATCTGGTGCAAAGCATCTTTTGTTCTCACCTGAGAATAACTAATGTTTTTTTTGCACATGGTCCCTGTCAAAAATAAATTCAAACACACCCACCTACACAAAACAAACACACAAAAGTACAATCCTACACAGAATTATTATCAATGAGAAACGGCCTCAGCTGCCTCTTCCCATTCTGGGTCTGACTCCGGTCTCAGTGTTGGTTCTGGAGTGGCCGCCATGGTTACGGTAAAGCGCCAAGCTTATGTTTACCATGCGCAGCATGGGCACTCTGCTCTTTGCCTCTGCTATGGAGGGAAAAAATAATTCACATGGTCCCCAAATAAATCACTGCATTTATTTTAAATCCACAGGTTCAGAAACATTCCAAGAATCCTTAGACAAAATCTATACAATATGAGTGCACTTGAAACACTTCTCGCTCAGGAATAAGTCTCGCTCTGAAATCTTGCAAAGCGAGACTGTCGTTTTCTGGTTAAACAAAGGTCTATCTCTGTAGTGATCCTTTCCGTAATGTTGTCAGACACTTCGAATCTGAGCGGGTCAGTGGCAAAAACGAGCACTTTTAGTGGACGTTTTAGTGGACTTTGGTTGGCGCAGTTGCCCCACGGATTACGTTGCAGCCTGTTTCGCGACTGCCGGCTGAGGCGTCTGGACCAATTCCAAAACGTTTTGTACCCATTTTGGGGTATAAATGACTAATATGAATAGAATCCAGGTTTAAAAATACCGGAATTACCCTTTAAAGAAACAAATCCAGTCCAGTGGCGGCTGGCCAATAGAGGGTGCTAGGGCGCCGCCCCACCACTTACCACGTCCTAGACTTCATTCAATAAGTACTTAAGTACTACTTAAGTACTTACTTGCTTTCTTTTTTCTTTTTTTTTCTTTTTTTTGAATGGGTGATGTAAATATTATATAGTTAGTGAGTAGAATGTATAATCTGCAATAAAATGTAGATTAAAGTTGTTAATCTTGTCTAAACGTTGTCTAAAGTTACTGCTAGGTCACATATTTCCGGCCTGGGGCGCAAAAATCTTCGCCCCTTGACTTCTAAGTTGTACATGTGCAGTTCGCTCCTCTCAATACAAGAGATAGGAGCAGCTTTTCTGCGCCCCACCAACAAATGTACAAACAGCATTTATCTGAATGCTGCTGATTTACACACCAACAACCATTGGTTGGCAGGAGAGCGAGGGGCTCGTGGTACATCTGATATAAAATGTGCCAGAATGAGACAATATAATGTTTTCAAGTAGCTGGTTTAGTAGGAAGGCTTGGCTAACTGTATGTAGTGACACCAATGCTTTATTTTGCTTTCCCTGCACCCTTTTTCAAATGACAGGTCTCAGACCCAGCATGGATTCAGACAGGTTTGAATGATTTAATCCACATATCAGAAAAAATTCAAATGTATTAATTTACTTTTTTCTTAAATCTTATTTTCTATGAGGTCTTACTGTTTTGTTTTTTTCTGCCATTGTCTCAGGGTTCTGTGTTGTCAGATTTTTGTTTCACCATGTCTTTCACCATTACATATTGTAGTATAAAAGATAATTATTATAATGTGCACTAATTGAAGTACCTAAACTTATCTTAAGCACGTTTCATTACAACAAATGTTCATTCAGCTCAGCAAATACAAATAAAGGCCTTTTCATTTATTTAAATACACTGATGATACCTACTGATCCAATCCTGAAGGAAATGAGTTATGAATAGCAGTATATTATTTTCATATTAAGGACAGTAGATGATGTGCTTTAAGGTCTGGAGGTGGACAGGTTTCTCGTATAAGACGATTTTATGCAGCTGAACTCAATCTATCAGTAAGTAGGTGATTAGTTCCAAAATGTTTTCATTCAAATAGGACTTATTGGAACTTTAGTGCTCCATTTTGCATTGCCTTAACTAAACCTGGTCAATGACAGCCATTATGTCACTAATTGTGTGTCCTGCAATGCTTCCTTATTTTCCAGAACACACTGGAAAGTTGGTTTGTCCAGTTGAGACATTTTGGAATCAGTGGACTGGTGGTGATTCGAGTGAACTCTGCACATATCTAGTTTTACAATTTAACAAACCAACAGACAAACAAGCTGTCATTAGTTTCATCATTCAGTACATCAAGCATGAATAATATGCACAGTAAATGCAAAGTAATGAAACTCTTAATCAGACTTACCTCACATTCGGAAAAAAAGGGCTGGCCATCTGCTTTTGACCTCTGCAATGAAGGGCATGTCTTGAATGACTTCATACCTCCCATGGGCAAAGGATTTCTCCATTTTATCTTTGATCACCTATTATATTAGTCATTTAACAGACGCTTTTATCCAAAGCGACTTACAATAAGTGCATTCAACATAGGTAGGCAGGAGAACTACTAGTCACCAGAAATTGTAAGTGCAGTTCCTTCCTAAACAAGCATCTAAGAGCATAACCAGTGCTAAGGTAAAAGTGCAATAAGTTATCTACCTACTTTTTAATTAAACAAATGAGACAAATAAGTAAATCAAATAAACAAGAGCTCAGACAAATAAGTGAAGACAAATAGACAAGTGCCTGATGGTTATCCTTTTTCTTGACCTCAGATAGCAGTGAAACTCTTGTGAAACTCTCAGCTGGATAGTCTGGGAAGAAATTGACTTCTCTCCTGGGTTTCTTTACTTGGTTTGGACCTGCACATTTATCACCCTGTCTGTGTTTAAGTGATTTAATGCTCTTTTGAGCATCCAAGGTTCCTCAGCTTAGTGAGGTAATTCCCGATCTTGTATTTCAAACTGATCTACCAACCATAGAATCCACTAGGGCTGGGTGATATATCAGGTTCTCCGATATGATAGATTTAATTTTACTGAATAATATGAAAAATCTGTGGCATGAAAAGGTTTTATGAAGTTATTTCCCTGCCAAAACTATTTTCAGAAGTGTATCATGATTTGCAAGAGTGAAAAACAATTTCAGCAAGAAAAATACATTTGTATCCACAAAACCTTTTTTCAGTTACGCTTACAAACGTCAATTCTGCACGTGCCGACTTTTGTCACTGTTCCAGCGTGCAAAGCCTGCCGAAACTATTTGCTTGCAAATCTTGTCTCTCGTGTTGTTGGCAATTTAAAGTCAATTGCATTTTGTCTAGTTGGTGAGAGCACACACCAAACAGAACAGCTCAATAAAGCTATAACACAATATATGTCTGAGGCCTTTAATGCTTGCAGGCACAATACCTTTCGCAACCAAGAGGGTTGTTCCGGATAGAGGGCAAAGGCAGGTTACATCAGTCAATCTTTATATACCTTTCTAATATGCTGAGTCATGCTCAGCCACATATCTCTTACATAGTTCAAAGCAGTTTAATGAAGGCAAAGGAATCATACAGTGTAGACACCTGGCACAGTACTTTCTATCATAGTTCCCTACGACTCATCCTGCGCTCCCAGGAACTGCTTGTGTCCTTGACATTTCCAACAAAACTGTCTTTAATAACATTGCAACAGTCACATAGTTCCATAGCCTTTCCATTTCCAAGTGCTCTTACTGTAAATATTGTGGGGTTTTTTTTTTATAGAGCTCTTACTGTGACATTGTAAATATTGTGGTTTTTTTTATTGTAAATAGTGTGAACCTGTTATTTATCCATTTGCACATTCCTGCTGAGCATTGCCACTTTTGCATTTCACTGCACACCTCGTGTGTGTGTATGTGACAAATAAACTTCTTGAATCCTTCATAAAACTAATTTAGTCTTTTAGTACATTTTTATATTGCATTCTATATTGCCATTTTAATATGTCTAGGTTGTTCTCTTTTTTATTTTTTATTCATTGTGTTGTTGTTATTGTCTCTGTGTGTAATGCTGCTGCTGCACTGCAATTTCCCAGCTTGGGATTAATAAAGTACATCTATCTATCTATCTATCTATCTAGTAAGGGAATTGCTTTTAGACCCACAGCATTACAGCTGATGTCGGCATCCACAACAATCTAATAACCTCCTGTACAAAGGAAATGAAGCGCTGTAAAACTTTATCATTAGAATAGAAACGACAACCAACTGTCGCTTCCCTGCGTTGTCTCGGCCAGCCATCGCACCTTCCGTCTATCCTGGCAAGTCTGCCACGGACTTCCAGGACGCAAACCAGCTTGTCCAAGTCTGCCCCACAAATTGGATTTCATGCATGGACAAAATCTATGGGCATATCAAAAATATGCATTTTGTGGACGAAATCAAACAAGGTGTTTTTGGATTCTGTGTGAGGAAAATTAATTTTGTGGACGAAATTCAGGGGGTTACATTTGGTGCCCCATACTGCTGGATCCTGCCAATGCCTCACCCCCACCCTCCCCCATGCACATTTTGTGCTTCCTCTTTTTGAGCTTGATTTAGTTATTTGACACATTTGTTAAATTCTGACAGCACTTATTTTGAAAAACTAAGAATCAATAAAGCATGTTTTACTTCAGTGTGTGATTTTGTATGTGGTTATGACCTTTTTTTAAATAGAATAATTTAAGCTATATCGTCATTGGTTATACCTACTTCAAATATTGTGATATCCTCTGGCAGGCGGTACAGGCGCATCCGGACCCGAACCAGCAGGTTCAGAGACAGTTTTTACCCGCAAGCCATCAGGCTACTGAACTGCTGACACTAACACTTGTACACACACCATACACACATACTATAGTAACACGATGGCATACACATACCACAATGATTGGACCCTTAGCCCACACACATGGCCACTTTGAGAAAACTACTGTAAACATTGTTTTCTCAGTCACTTTAATTCATATTGGTATTGCATTACATACCTGTTTTTGTCTTACCTCTTAGTATTATATTGCGGTGTTTGTCTTGCAAATATCTTATTCTTTTTATTATATTTTATGTTTCTTTAGGTCAATACTTACTTACTTACAATACTTATATTATTTATACTACATCGCTTCTTTGCACTGTATTACTTCGAATAGCCTACCGTTTTATTTTTCTTTAATCACTTATTTGTCTTTTATTTACTACTATTACCCTATTTACTACTGTAAAGTTGAGTTGGCGCCGAGACTAAGAATTTCATTACTGGTAATGATGTTTCCATTGTTATCAAGTACATGACAATAAACTTAAAACTTTAAAGTCCTATCGCCCAGTCCTAGAATCCACTAAGATCCTTGCTCCTTTAAGCATGGATGTTTTATAATCAAACCTTCTGCAACATCATCAAACTGTGCAAACTTTGAAGCCAAGGCATCCAAAATGTCTGACTTGAATTTAGGGCTTGGGGCCAGGAGAGTGCCATTGTTTTGGAATTCCTGGTTGGGCTTCATCCGTTGCATCTCCACGTCATAGCCCAACTCTGGTATAGGGAAGTGGGCTGGCCAAGCTGATCTTAGCAGCGAGGTTGATGATGTTGACTCAAGGGATGAGGGTATATTGGTGTCTGCAAGTGAGCTGGAGTCGTGGAGAGGTGCATGAGGAGCACTTGGCTCAATACTCAAAACTTGGCTGTTGTAAGATTCACAAACTCATTGTCAATGTCCTTGTACTGTAGTCTGAAGTCCCCTGCAACTCCATTGTCTTTGAATCTCAATTTTAAGGTTGTCTACAGACTTGGGTATTCCAGAAGTTAATTTTGCACCGCTATAACGCTATGTCACATCCAAAAATTACTGTAAAAGAGAAAAAATAGATTAAGACACACAACCTGGGGCCTCATTTATAGAACTTTGCGTAGATTCCATCCTAAAACATTGCGTACACACAAACCTCAGAATCTAACGCAAGAAAATATTCAGATTTATAAAACCGTGCGGCGCACACCTGTCTTCTCTTTATAAATACCCACCTGCGGTGAATTGTACGCTCGTGTACTCCTCCCAGTGTCGTCCCCACAATCATCCATAAATGGGCAATGCTAAATAGCTCATGAATATGCCGACGTTGTTAAGGAGCCTTTGTTGGACTATCAATGAGGGAAAGACTGAGAGACGCCAGCTGCATGAAAGCCGAAATTTGCAGAGTGCGAGATCGAGGCGCTCATCACTGAGTAATAATCCGGCACACCTTAATAATAATAATAGAAATAAACTTTTGTTATATAGCACTTTTCAAAACAAAGTTACAAAGTGCTTTAGAAGACAAAATAAAAATGGGAGACAAACTGATGATGAACAAAATGATAAAAACAGTTTAAAAATTATACAACATTGAGCATTAGGAGCTACATATGAAAGAGTAAAATATGCTTAGCCCCTTAGTTGTATTTTTGCCCCCTCTGTTTAAGCTTTATGTATCTATAGAAAAATATTTTCATAGGTGTATGCTGGGGCGTCCATAGTAGCCCACTGAAACGGAGCAGAGGAGATCGATTGATAGACAGACAGACACGTCACTTATTTCGGTTTCTCAGCCTGCTTGCTTTTCATGGTGATAAATACAACTTTCAGCCCTAATTCCATTTCCCCCGTTGTAGAGGGAGAGGGGGCGAGAGAGAGAGATGCAAGCCGCAAACTGCGGTTTCTACTCCTCCACCTGCTGATTTTGACAGAATCGTTATCATTCAAGTCAAGAGTTTTATTTGTCACATACATATACATGCAGTGAAATGCAAAGTGGCAATGCTCACGAGAATGTGCAAAAGGGCATATTACAAAATATTTAACATTAAAAAAACCAGCACAATATTTACAGTGCAAGAAATATAAAAAATACAATAATTGCAGTAGAGCTCTTATATAAAACAACACAATGTACAATAAGAGCACTTAATAAAATATAAAATATGAAGTGTAAAATATAAGATAAGCGGTAGATGGGGGGACCTAACCTAAGTGTGTGTATGTGTATGAGAGGGGCAGTGTGTAGGTCTAGGTGGGGGCCCTGGTGAGGTCGGAGTTCACAGTCCTGATGACCTGAGGAAAGAAACTCGTCTCAGTCTCTCTGTTTTAGCAGCGTGACTACGGAGGCGCTTGCCTGACCGCAGCAGCTGAAACAGTCCGTTGTTGGGGTGGTGAGGATCCTTCATGATCCTGCAGGCTTCATAAATTCTCAGTGCTCCGTTCTTATGTGAGTCTCTGACTAATAAATGTATTCTTTGATTTTGAACAGTAGCATTATCGCTAATTCCCGTGTCTGAAAAACTTTGCGGTGAGCTCTACGCATGGGTGAAAGGATGCGTAGAAGTGCGCACCTTTTACCGCATATTACAGGGGTGTCAAACTCATTTTAGCTCAGGGGCCACATGGAGGAAAATCTGTTCTCAAGTGGGCCGGACCAGTAAAATCATGGCATAAAAACTTAAAAATAACGACAACTTCAGATTGTTTTCTTTGTTTTACTCCAAAAAGAACTTAGACTTCGTCTCAGTGTATCTACAAAGCCATTAAACTTTAAGTCACAGCCTATCTGGGATTGAACAAAATACAAAATAAATAAATAAAACAACTCTTTTGTATCAAATACCACATTTGTCATTTCCACATATTAATCCTGTGCTAACTCAACAAACCATACAAACTGAGGTAGAAACTATTCAAGAGGGTTGATTTACTCCCTGCCTTGTAGGCTACACTATTTATTGATAGAAAAATAAAAGCTGTGCAATGCATGAACAATTTCAACAAACCAAACTTATGAACTGAAGTGACTGAAATTATTACAGTAAATCACACACTGTTCATTTTCTTTAAATTTCCACAGAAGACAATCATTTTCACAGAACTATATCAGGGTGCAGTATCTCATGCAGCATTTTAAGCGGGGTTACCCATTATTTCATTCCTGAAGCCTGGCATCTTTTAGCTTTTACAAGTGCATCAATATCAGGCGTCACATCCTGAATGGTAGCCAATTTCAGGATGTTATTCAAGTGCTTGTTTGTGATCCTTGAGCGCAGCTTTGTTTTATTGATGCTCATTACAGAGAAAACTTGCTCACAAAGATATGTGGTTCCAAACATGCACAACACTTTTGCAGCAAGGGCTGTCAAGTTGGGGTAACGTGGCAAGAGATACTGATAAAATGTGTCCAAGCCAGCTGCGGCAAACTTGCCCTTCAAATCTGAGTCACACTGCAAGTCTATTATTTCAAGCTGGATGTTGACGGGCAGATCAGAAGCATTCGCGGTGAATGGCGAGCAAAAAACTTTGAAGTCTTTCTCCAGTTCACCAAAAATCTGAAAGCGTGTCTCAAACTCCCGCAATACTCCCGTTATTTTATCTTTGAACCGCTTCATGTCTGTGGCATGTTGGGTCGCGCACACATCTTTCAGACAAGGAAAGTGAGCTGCATCACCACCTGCGAGCTGCGTCTCCCACAATGACAGCTTTAACTTGAACGCACATATGCTGTCATAATACTGCGTGACAACTTTGTTGCGCCCTTGCAGCATTTTGTTCAGTTATTCAAGTGCTCTGTAACATCCACCATAAATGCAAGGTCCTGCATCCATTCTGTGGACTGAAATTCTAACACTGGTTTGCCCTTTTTTTTTTTCCATGAACTGTTCAATTTCCTCTCGTAATTCAAAGAAACGCATCAGCACAACACCTCGGCTTAACCATCTTACCTCAGTGTGGTATGGCAGCCCATAATTGTGGTCTTTCTCTCTGAGAAGGCTGTCAAACTGACGGTGATTCAGGCCTCTGGATCGGATGAAATTAACAGTTTGGACGACCACTTTCATGACGTTATCCATCTTTAATGACTTGCAACACAAAGCCTCCTGATGCAAAATACAGTGAAAAGTCCAAAAATCACGTCCTCCATTTGCAGTCTGCACTTTCTCTCTGAACTTGGTCACAACACCTGCTTTTTTCCCGACCATTGAGGCGCACCATCTGTAGCCAGGCTGACAGCGCGGGACCAGTCCACTTCGAGCCTGTCCAGTGCGCCGACGAGTGCGGTGAAAATATCAGCTGCTGTTGTGGTGTCCGTCATTGGCACCAACTCCACGAACTCCTCGGTGACAGTCAAAGTGTCATCAACTCCGCGGATGAATATTGCCAGTTGCGCAACATCAGTAATGTCCGTGCTTTCGTCAATTGCAACTGAAAAAACATTAAATGACTTTACTCTGCGCTTCAATTGGCTGTCCGAATCCGCCACAAGATCAGAAATCCTGTCTGCAACTGTATTTCTTGTCAGGCTGATATTTGCAAAAGCCTGGCGCTTTTCAGGGCACACAATCTCCGCAGCCTTCATCATGCATGTTTTTACAAATTCCCCCTCAATAAATGGCTTTGAAGCCACTGCAATTTCATTAGCTATAATGTAGCTGGCTTTCACTGCAGCATCACTGATTTCTCGGCTACGAGTAAACACAGACTGCTGTTTCTTCAGAACCGCCAATAATTCATTCAACTTCTCTCTTCTCTGTTGTCCTTGAAAGTTGTTGTATTTTTGTCGGCATGAAGAGTCTCATAGTGGCGACGAAGGTTATATTCTTTCAGCACTGAAACATGCTGTGAACACACCAAACACACAGCTTTCCCATTCACTTCCGTGAATAAATAGGAGGATGACCATTTTTCTTGGAAAACTCTGCACTCTGCGTCCACTTTTCTCTTTTTTGACAGAGACATTTTGGGGCAATGAGGGTGCCAAAGCGCGTAATGTTCAAATTGGTCAGGCAGAATGACAAGCTAGCTCTGGACTAGCTGTAGCCTACTTGTTCAGCGCCACTACTAACAGTTTGCTTGCTTAACAGAATTGCTATTGCGACACCCACTGGACACATTTAGAACAGCAGTTTCATTCATTGAAAAATTGCAGCTCAATTTTATGCTTTGCAAAATCATCTCGCGGGCCGGGTTAAACCTGTTCGCGGGCCGTATGTTTGACACCCCTGGGCCATAGAATTTTTCTATAAATCCCGATGTTTGCGGTAAAATATGCGTACGCACTTTTCACCCCCGTTAACGCCACTTTTTTTGTGCATAGCAACCTTTATAAATGAGGCCCCTGGAGGTTTCTAAACGCAGATTCGACAATCTGTATATAATTTATTATTATTATTTTAAAATTAAATATATTTTATATGAACACTGCAGCTGTTAACGAAGTATATTTGTGGATTTGTTTTACATTTATATAAAACGAGACGTATTTGTGTGTGCATCAGAAACAGACATTTTGAACACTAATTTATTTGTGAACCTTCTGTAACGATACACATCTGTGTGTGTGTGTGTGTGTGTATTGAAAAATATATTTGTGAACAGACATTTATATATATATAAATCGCAAAATATATTTGTGAATCGTGTTGTATTCATTTGTGACTTATGAGAGTTAACTTACTCCATATGCTCTTACCTTGGGGAATTTTAAAATGTTAATTAAAAAGCCATTTGGCATTGCATTTTCAACAAAATTCAAATGTGAAAAGTGAGAACCAGCAATTAAATTTCCTTAAATTTTCATATTGACTCAAATAATGCATTCAAAAGAGGTATTGTGGGGGTTGCATTTTCCAATTTGCATTAACGTTTGAATTAAACTACATGCTTCCATGGGCTATTTGTCCTGGTGCTGCCCCAAACCTCTTCAATACATTAGAACATAACAAACTAAATACCTAGCTAGCTTGCTAGTCAGCATTTCACCAATTTCAGCTGGCACAGATATTCAAATATGCTACTGTACAATATGATCATCAAATGAGTAAATGCCATCTTCTAAAATAAATTTTGCTATTATAAGACTTTCTCACCAGTATTTCAAAGGATGGTAAAAGATTCCATCTAACTCCATACACCAGTTATCCACAGTTGCCCCATGTGCCTGTTGATGGTGTGCAGGAGAGGGCAAATGTACGGTGTTCATCAGGGGACAATTTACTTTGCTTTTATGGAAACAGTTACATTTTACTCAACAAGTGCGTTGTCTAAACAAACAATTTCAAGTAAAACCTGACCTTAATTCCATTAAAACTACACATTTGACTGAATTTCACCTGGTTACATGCATTTGTTGAGTAATTACAATAAAGAATTTATTAAAACCAGCAACAGTGAGATTTTGTGTTTTTGAATGTAGGTCATTGTGCCAGGTTGGGCATTTCTGGAAAATCTCTATATTAATATCATGTATGACGTGGGGTGGGGTGTCCGTTCGGGCAGGAGGGTGGAAATCACAACCCGTGATTCTGGAAATTGTGGCTTGGTCTGCCACCTTGGTGACTGACTGGGCTGTGTCGTGGTGCAGGATGTGGTGCCTGTATGCACTACAATGATTTAGGAACACCCAAGGGAATCTTGCTTTAGCAGCTCTAAAGCATGTCCAGTGTTCCTGCAGTGTTTGTACGCAACAAGTTGGCCAGGGAAGAGGTGTTTGGGCTCTATATACTTCCCATTTGAGTCAATCAGTAGCATCACCTGTGGCTTTGGTTTGGCTGCCACAGTGGGGGCAGCCCTTGTATTCTCTGGCTGACCAGCAGGGAGGGGGTCTATGTCTGGGGAAGTGGCTGTGGGAAGGGGACCACGTTTGTCATCTTGGGGTGGTTGTGGGCTGAAGAGTGGCAGAGGGGAGTATAGGAGCTCTGGCTCCTTATGTGTTCCAGCTGCCTCTTGAAGCTCCCCTCTGCATCCTCCTTTATCCTGGCCATCTGGGCCCTCAGGCAGACCACCTACACCCTCCAGGAGGAGAACACCACTCTGAGCTCATCACTGCTCCTCTGGTGGTTTCTGTTCATCTGCTGGATCTCCTCTCTGAGCTGCTGCATGTTACTGAGCTCTTATAGCCTGGTGAGTGTCAGCTCTCTGAACTCTGTAAAGTCCAGCTCCAGTAAGGACAAGGTTTCCCTTAGCTTCTCTGTCAGGCTAAGGAGAGTTGAAGGGATGAGGCTGCTGAGGCAGTCCTTTTTCTCTATTGGCTCATTGTCCTCTGACTCTGACTCTGACTGTGTCTGCGGGCTCAGTAGGACCTTCGCGTAAGTTGGATCTGATCCTGACTACTTCAGCCTTCAGCTGGAGTAGCTCTTCAAATGTGTTGAGGCTGACTTAAGTTCCCTGGAGCAACACTATTCCCTTGGTTTTATAGTAAGGGTGCTTTCAAACTTTCGGACCAATCACAGGAAGTTGAGGCACGGTATCGTCGGTGACAATATAGTTTTTGCATGACGAGGATGTTCATTTGGCGGATTCGAACTAGTCTTGAGTACTTGCACTTGAAGTTGGTGCTGCTGGTAGTAATGCCAGTAATAATAATAATACTAGTCAGTCCCACCACACTGTCAGAAAAAATACCCCTGATTTGTACCTCTAGGGGTACAATGGCTTGTCACTGGGGCAGTACCCTCTAAAGGTACACCCGTTGTACCCCTGACATGGGTACTTATTTGGACCCTTATAGTTTGTACCTTTAGGGGGGCAATTATGTACCTTTGGTGACAAATTTGTACTTCAATGTGTGGTACAAAAATATACCTTTTAAAATGGAACAAATTTGGCCTTTTAAGGGTACTGCCCCAGTGACAAGCCCTTTGTACCTTAATAGTGGCAAATGTGTACCTGTAAGTGACCATTTCATTAAAGACAGTCATAAAAAATTACTTCTGACAGAATTTATTGATATATCTTCAAACACAATGTTTGACAGTAACAGACTATCAAACTATCATCCACAGAATAAGTGTCAAGGGCCTGGAAGTCTAGTTCTTCCCCTGGAATCAACAAAGTCCATTCTGCATCAACTTTGACACCGTATGCATGAAAGTGAGAGTGATATGACACAGGAATCAACATTTTACCACAAAGAAGCCACATAGTGTTTATGTTGAAAATGTACTTGATTTGCCAAAATAGCGGAATTTTCTCAGATTGCAATAGATCCACTATAAATACATCTTTAACAGCATACCTGACATTGTCAATATTTACTTCTGAGACACGCTGAATGGCCTCGCCGTTAAAATCTACATTTCCAATGTTATTTACAGTTAAAGCTTGCTGCAGTTCTAATGGCAAAGATGAAAATGGAGTAGTACTCTTCCCAGAGACCTTTTCAAATTCATCCAAAGTGTTCCATGGTGAAAACTCCCAGCATTGTTTCATCTGGTGCCTATTACTAAGAGTTGAAATGAAACCAAAAAGATTTTCTCTAAAATGGAGCAACAGTTCATCCACAGATGGATTTTTTACATCTTGGGCTACCCTAATGCCATCAAGTTCTTCACTAGGTACATCATCATCACTACAATCATCTTCACCAGCCGGTGGTAAAACAGTCTTTATGCTTACGATACACATGGCGTCTGAAAGATTCATATTTGGTAAATGTTGACTGGCAGTCATTAAGTCCACACGTAATGTTGAAGTTGGCTTCATGGGCATGAATAAGTCCTGTGTGTTGAATCAGTTTCATCAAGGTGAAAGTTCTCCTTCTGCATTTTGAGCACTGATATTGAGGCAACATGGTTGTCAATATAGGAGATTGATTACCCTAGTCACAGTTATTGGAAGGTTCTTCTCACTGCCTTCAATGATGTTGACAATGGAACGTTGGCGGAAGGTTAGAGTATTCTTCAGATGTGGTGGGTATGCCAAATGAAACACAAAGTACACACAGAAGGCTGCAAGGATTCCCTCCTCCACTCCTGTGCCTTGACACACCTCAGTACCATCCACCTTTACCACAATTGGACTTCTCCTGGTAAAAGCCATTTTCCAGTCTTTGTCAAGCAACTGTACAGTTGGGTATGGTGTGTCAGGATCCCACTATTCAAAACAGAAAAACAAAAATACGAGTAGAATGTACATAAGTTGGAAATTAAGCAGTAGTATTTATTTAAAAAAAAAAAAAGCTGATTACAAAAGTATTAGCTACAAATTCAATAACACATTTATAGGAGCATCTACCCAAAATCTCAATTTACTCAAATTTTTTCTTTGATGAATCAGAGCATCATTACTGTACATTTAAGTGTATTTTATTAGCTAATTTATTATGACTAAAGACATGCCCTACAGCTATCCCAACCCTATTCAAATGAGCTCTGAGTAGGTATTTAATAGCAAATGGCACACCTCTCCAAAAGTGATGAACTGATCCACCTTCTCTTTAAAGAAGCAGGGAAGCAGGATTAGCGCTGGCTGGAGGTCAATATCTATAAAATAAGATCATAGCCACAAAATGTCAGTCTGCTGCTTTTCCTTACTAGAGAGTTACATCCAGTAATGTTATTTCATTTGTCCAAATAATTAAGGTTACCATATCATCAAAAAGAAGTATTTTTCCCCTAAATAAAAATCAACTAGTGGGAAGGGTAAACCAAAGACCCTAAATACAGTAATATTGGACACTCATTCTAATACTTTGCTGACTATTTAACTGACATGCATAACATTGAACTTTATATATATATATTCAATAGTAATTTTCAATTTAGGTAAATAACTTAACATGCAAACTTGCAAAGCATTTGATCATTACCAGGTAGATCCTCAGCAAGCGCCTCTTCTCTTGCTTCGATGTAGAATTTTGCCAATTGTGATTTTCCTTGAGCCAGTTTAAGAACCTTTGGCACAGTACCGGTGAAGCCCTCATTGAAGCGGCGGCACATGCTGTTTGTTGTTGGGTGGATTCGGGCAACTTCATCGCACAACTGCAAATAGTTTTAGACGAAGACCATTTTTCAGTATCAAACATGTAGATCCATCAGATCAGCTCAATATTAAGGCAATCTCTTTCAAATCGGGCTGGGCAATAATTCAATATTAGAATTTATCGTCCTTCAGTTGAATCACATTGTAATGATATGATATTTTCAATTGAGGATGGATCCTCACCAGGGACACATAGTTCCTATCAATGTGATGAGGGGGAAAAACGTTAGTAAAATGGGTTTTAAGCCTACAACCTAAGGGTTTTAAGCCTACAGTATTTGCTGTTTGTCTTTTAGTGAGTTAATATCAAGAAATAGTGTGTACATTGTATTGATATTAAATGGTGCACAGTGAACCATTTTAGCCTGAGGTGTGTTGCAAGTCCAGCCCTCCTTCCCCTCAGTTGGACAAATTCACAACCCCACACTTGCTACTCTTCATACTCTTCATGAAAAACCGAAAGGTCCACATAGACACCAAAACGTCCCAAACGTCATTTTAAAAAAAAGGCCAATTTCAGGCAAACAGGGCATGTAGGCTACACATAGGGTCACAGAAAGACCTCGACTGAGTAATACTGTCTTAGGCCACCTAAAGTGTGCACTTACAAACATTTACTCACCCCAGACAATGCAGCTCTTCGCGCGGTTCTTGCAGTTTCCTCAGGATCCTTAGATATCTTGTGGCCAAACTTCTCTTTACTCTTTCTGACCTCATCATGGACCAGGGGTGCACGCTCTGCTTTGAATTTGCATTTGAGGGACATGTGCCATGTATGCTAAAACAGACAAAGTCATTATCAACTACCAATGTTGGTACCAACTAAAGCATGTTTAGTACACAAGTCCTGTGTCATTCTTGTCTTCACAATCAGTCAGCAGTACCCTCTTTTTTTTTAACCAGCTAGCATTCATTTCAACAAGAGATACTAACAGATCTACAAAGATGGACAGTAACAGTAACTTAAATAACCATTCCCCTGCAAATCCTTGACAAAGGGGTATTTCACAACCAGCGCCTTAGCTACTTGAACGTATTCTGCATTGGTGGGGTACCTATGACAAAACAAGGACTGCAATAAGGCATTCGGTGATTCCTATTTTACCTACAAACCGCTGCTGAAACGGCTCAAACACAACACTAGTGTAAAACTATCTGAAAGCCATGGTACTGTTCATGGACAAATGTCTGAGGCAATAAAGATGGGCAAATATTGCCTTCAGCACCTTTAATTGGTAACTATGATAAAATCTGTATGGCTAACTTAGCATTATCTGAGTACCATGGCCTTTAGGATAGTCCTAAAACACTAACCCTAGATGTTAAATTAGGCAAGCTAAATAAAACCTAAACTATCAATATCAGTCAGGCCAATGTTGTGATGGTGAACATATAGCTTTGAAATGTTTTGACCTGACCAGTTCACAAATCATAGCTAAGGAAAATGGCAGACTTAGATTGTATACTGCATAACAGCTTCATGGAGAACTCTGCTAATTGCATGTCTATACTTCGGGATTTTCTGGCATGGCTCTTTGTTATCCAGTTTGGTCTGGAGATCTCTGGGGAAGGGTGGAATGGCAAAGCAAGCAGGCAGTCTCCCACTGGTCTCAGTGCTAATGGAACAAAGTCATCCTTTCAAGTATTAATCCACCCTAAATCAAAATGTGTGGCTAATGTCTTAATAGTTATGTGTTGGAATAAACCGAGATATTGTTTTTTTTCCTAGTTCTGTGAGGAGAATAATTAACAAAAGCATGGGGGAAAATTCCTTAGACAATGGCAACCCATTACACTGATATTATGTAAACAAATCTCACACTTGCCTTGCTGTAGTTGACGGGTTCTCATAGGCATTCTGGAGGCACGAGTTCTAACGTTAATGTCAAGACAGGATCCCTCAACTGGCGCACAAATTCAGTGAACTTAACTTGTTTCTTGAAGGACCCCAGGAACAAGTATGACACCATGCTCTCTGTCAGGCTGCAGTGCACTGTTTCTCCATTAACTTCATTGTCTGGGGATGAGAATGAACACGCAGACAATCCACCGTCGCGGGCACACGCACGCGCACACAGGCGCACGCGGCACGCACAGATTAGAAAATTATTAAATTACTTATGAGGTTGTGCTAAATAATTTGATAACGGTGTTTTCTATGACATAACATAATACTGGCTGCTCATATTTTAATGTTAGCTAATAAGTAAGTAAGAGAAACAACCTTTGCAAAATGCAAGAGCTAAAAGTCCGCCCGCCAAAAACAGATAACGGTGTTAGCTAGCTAACTGGAGCAAGAAGTCTAAAACTAGTTCTAATGTTAGCGTCATCAAATGTTATTTTACATGCTTGTTATCTGGCTAACGTTAGCAAAGTCAGCCTCCAATATACTATGTTTACTATTAAGTACTAGTACGAAGATTTGGACGCTAGACTAACGTTATCCTCGCTAGCTATAGGTTGCGTTGTTAAGCCAATGTATTTAGCATGCAGATTGATTTTGAAAACTTTAACTGCACCTAAAGTGCTGCACAACTTACCTCTGAATTTCTGTGCTTCCTCTTCACTAACTTGAATTCCTGCTTCTATTATTTAGCCAAGAGATCCTCAGTGGAAAGCATTGCAAGAGCCATGATGCAGGTGCACAGTCCACCCTACACACAGCACAAACTAAATGGCGACCAACATAAAGCTACCGATTTTTGCGCGCTCAAATATCCACAACCAATCACCGTCTCTACAGGTTGTTTTATTTTTAATTAAAAATTTGAATTTGAAAAGTCTCTGTTGGCACGACACACAGGGCTGGGCGGGGCGATGAGTGAGGAAAAGAGACAGAATGACAGCTGGGGGTTGGAGCATGCTACATGATAAAACAAGCCACAAATCAACTTCACTACATAGCAGGACCTGCCTAGTCGTCACTGCCGGAGAGGGACACTGTTTCCCGGGAGCGAGTGCATCGACGAGTCCGTCGGCAGGACTTACCAGTTTATGCCGAGTTTTCGCCGTATAAGTTTGCCGACTTTTGTTATCTGATCTTATTAGACTTCTGTATGGGTCTGTGTGAAGTACGGACACGGACTGTTTTCTCTTGTATTTTGAAAGCCCAGCGTTAGCTGGGATAAGAGAGACGTTAATTGTCATACTGTCAAAGTTGACGCTGAATGGAGAAATGTTTTGGATCATATACTAGTAATCTGTTGTTAGGGTTGTGTAAATATAGATAGATAATAAGTGAGTTGATAAGACCACATGGTTTAAATTATAAATGTATTTATTTGCCATATGTTTGGTACCAAATTAAAGAGTTGTGATCTTTAAAATGAAAACAACTTGCAATTACCAATTTCTTTTTGTTTTTGAAATAGAGCTGTTTGTTTGGAAGAAGTAAGGTCTAGAGAGGTCCCTGCCAGTATTCCATTCTTTTCATGTTGATGTTCTCATCACCTCCTTTCTCTTTTTTCTCATTTACTGGTCCCCATATTTTAGTAGGCCTATTAGTATTTATTTCAATAGTCTAGTATGCATATTCACTGCTGTACCAGACTGATTGTACCTATATGTGAGAAAAATGGTACAAACATGTACCCTTTTCCAATTGGGCTTTAGACTGGACCCAAAAAGGTACAAATTAGTACCTTGAGGTATGATTATGAACCTTTTAATAGGTTACATTAATGGCAACTGTGCCCTGTACCCCTTTTTCTGGCAGTGCAGGATTTCGCTGAGTTTTTCTGATTATCGCGGCCCAAAATGATTGAATTTGCAGCGGCTTTTATCAAAAATTGCGATGCAATTTGGGATATTTTCCGTGTTCTTGTGGTAAAACAGCAGGAATTGATGAAAATTTCGAGCCCCCCCATCCTACCCAAAACATAGTAAACTGCCCACTAGTAATCGTCACACATCAATACCCACTGGGGCCGCCGGCTGAAAACTAGTTTTACTACCCATGATCTCGGTCTAGTGCCTTTCTTTGGATTTAATTCCTTTTTAATCCTAGTTTTCATCCCGGTTGGCCACTCTGGCATTGTCCTATCAAAGGCTCAGGATAGCAAGAAAGCAAATGGTACAAATTGCATATTTTAATAAAAAAACAACCTCCCAAACATGTAGGAGTATTCATGTGGAAGCATTGTGCCAATTTGACCATTTTATGCGGGAATATTGCGGGCCATTTTTTGGCAAAATGGAAGCTCTTGCAAGTATTCAGGCAATTACTTGAATTTGCGTTAATTATTGCGATCGCAACATTCTGTTAAATCATTTCATTCAAACGGAAAAGGCTATCCGCCAAATTGACACACACCGACGTCAGACGCACCCCTCTATAAACCAATCAATGTCAAGTAGGCGATGACGACAGGACGTAGGTATGTCATCCAAAGGTCTTTAGTGCGCTCGCAAAATTGATGTGAAACCAAGACTAACCAGATCAAATGTATACAATGTAACAAAAACATGAACCTTGGTTCGGACCTTGGTCCGGACTTTCAGGTGTGAAAACGCCCTAAGTCATGGTGAGTCTGGGTATTCTCAGTGTCCAGACTCCTGACATATGATCACCCGCCACCGTGTCCTATCCCCTCTCTGGAGGTGTGCTGCTGGTTGTTACACACTGCATTTCTCCACAACTCTGTATGCTACAACAGTGTTTTAGGGCTACTGTTTTAAAAGAAAAAAATCTAATAATTTGAGACAGTCCTAACATTATGAGATTAAAGTCGTAATATTTCGAGAATAATGTCATAGTAGGCCTTTTACGAGAATAAAGTCATACGGTTTTGAGATTAAAGTCATAATATTAGGAGATTAAAGGTTTGAAAAGGGGTTTGTTAATGTCTAATGTTAACTACTCAAGAGACAGAACCCCCGCAAGGCAGCTGGGCTGGGTTTCTCCT
The DNA here is from genome assembly GCA_034670385.1 of Hoplostethus mediterraneus. NCBI lineage: Eukaryota > Metazoa > Chordata > Actinopteri > Trachichthyiformes > Trachichthyidae > Hoplostethus > Hoplostethus mediterraneus. The sequence goes on from JAXDDW010000092.1 coordinate 308,966, forward strand.
TCCACACTGAAACACTGTGCGGATCAGCTGTCTCCAGTCCTCACAGACATCTTCAACCAATCACTGGCAGTATGCAGAGTTCCTGCATGCATGACACACACACACTGCTTTGATTGCTGTGCCTGTCTGTTTTTTTAATGCACTAATGTCTGAGTCTGATTTAGTATTGCATAGGTCTACAAAATGCTGCTTTTTTTTTTTTTTTTGTAGTTCACATTGATTTTAGAAATGATCTGATTTGTGTCACATTTGAGGGTTTGGAAATCAGAATGGAGACACTTGCGGCTGCAGTATGAGTCTGAGTAATCACATAGCGACCATCTTTTAATGCCCTGTCAGCTTCGAGTAATCACTTAGCAACCACCTAGTGACCACTGAACAACCACCAAGGAATATCATACCAGCTGCTACTAAATCACCAGGTAATACTGTTACTACTACTACTACTACAGTAGCTTAAAACTAGCCCATGCATTTTCTGTAGGAAATGTAGCTTTGTGGTTTATGAATTAAAAATTAACCATTAACCAAGTTCAGCAGATATTACTGCCGTTTTTCGTAAGTGGAGTTGATTGTATTACTGTGAATAGAACTAAGTTTTTACTACCTTGGCATGCCAACATTGGATTTGCAGTTTACGCTATGTGGGGATCGAACCCACAACCCTGAGACAGTCTCAAGTAGGAGATACCCGAGCTGTCAAAAAATGTCTTGCATACAATTACCACAAGGAGGCTGACCTGAAAATGATTTCCCCACAATTAGCAGCTCATATTTATGATAAATATGACAAGACATTGTATGTGGCATAAGATCAAGTTTGCTAGAAATTGGTCCATATCCTTAGTATATCCAGGTCTGTAAAAACTGAAGGTAAGTGAAACAATAATAGTTTAGATTGTACTAACACAGCTCTACTAACATTGTGCAGCACTTGAGGCGCAGTGCAACAAGTGCCGGGACAATTAGTCCTGCAAGATATACGGAGAACTAAAGCAGTGGGTTAACCATTAACCCATTGCTAGTGACTAGGTCTAAGGTTTAGAATTATACATGACTCTAAGGTTTAACGTGGCGGCTGGCCAATAGAGGGCACTAGGGCGCCGCACCCACCACTCCCCACATCCTAGACTTCATTGAATAAGACTTTAAAAAATACTTCTCTTTTTTTTTTTTTTTAAATGAGCGAGGTAAATATTATATAGTTAGTGAGTAGAATGTATAAACTGCAATAAAATGTAAATTAAAATTGTTCTACGTTGTCTAAAGTTACTGCTAGGCAATGTATTTCCGGCCTGGGGCGCAAAAATCTTTGCTCATTGACTCTCGTTATAAGTTGTACATGCGCAGTTCGCTCCTCTCAATACAAGAGATAGGAGCTTGGTGGGGCGAACTGCGCATGTACAAACAGCATTTATCTGAATGCTGCTGATTTACACACCACCAACCACTGGTTGGCAGCAGAGAGCGAGTGGTTCGTGGTACATCTGACAAAATGCGGCAGAATGAGACGATATACTCGGTCGTTTTCAAGGAGCTGGTTTAGTAGGAAGGCTTCGCTAACTGTATGTAGTGACACCAATGCTTTATTTTGCTTTCCCTGCACCCTTTTTCAAATGACAGGTCTCAGACCCAGTATGGATTTAGACAGGTTTGAATGATTTAAACCACATATCAGAAAAATCAAAAGCAAATATTTGGGAAAGTAAACATAGCTGCTCAGCTTGTTGAAGGCTGCAGGACAGGGATCCATGAGCATAATGAAGAGGTTGACAAAAACAGGCACATCCTGTCTAAAATAATAAACTGTCAAGTTCTGTGGCGACATAGTCATTGAGAAATTTGCGTCTCTCAAGGAGAGAAGGGGAAAATTTATGTACAAAAAGTCATATGGCTTTGAGCCGGTTCACTCAGCGTTTTGATGGCACTGGGTATTTCAAATGTAATACCATATTAATTAATTTTTTTCTTAAATGTTATTTTCTATTAGGTCTTGTGTTCATAATTTTCTGCCATTGTCTCAGGGTTTTGTGCTGTCAGATTTCTGTTGCACTTATCGAGGCACTTTTCGGTTATTTTAGTCTTTCACCATAACATATTGTCGTATAAAAGATAATTATTATAAATGTGCATTAATTGAAGTACCTTAACTTACCATAAGCACGTTTCATTACAACAAATGTTCATTCAGCTCAGCAAATACAAATAAAGGCCTTTTCATTTATTTAAATACACTGAGGGAGAAAAATGCACCAGCCGCTACTGAACCATATTAGCAATAGCTACAAGGTCTAAGGTTTAGGTAACCATACAATTACTTGTGAGTAGGGTTAAGTTAATATTTGTGTTTTGTCATTTCACATGATTCACAAAGCATCATTTAAATAAATGTAAATTTGTATGATTTGTTCGCCTCTCAAGCCTAAAGTCTGAAATGAAGCCAATGCCCTTGTTGTACAAAATACACTTGACCCCATAAGACAAGTGATTTTACGAAAACAACATTTTTATGTCCATTTATTTGATTTGTGATAGTGCAAGTCTTTAGATCTGGGCTGTAGTCTTGATGCACATGATGAAAACAGCATTTTTTACTTGCCCTATATAGGCATCGTTTGGAGTTCCCTTTGTTCCAGCTGCCTGCTCAGTCCCAGCCAAGGAATCCTTTCGACTGGTGTTCATGTGGAAGACGCTGTTTCGGAATTTGCACTGTAACCAGTTACTACAGGAGAAACTGTTCGCCCAGACCCTTTTTCCACCACAGAGGTACTGGACCCAGTGGCTGGTCCTGGAGGAGACAGTATCTCTGCCTGCCATCAGGCTGCCCGCCACAGACATTCAAACACACTGGGGTTTGGAGATGGAGGTACTAGAGGCAACGGTTCAAGGTATGGTCTGGCTCATGGAATAAGGTAGATTGAGAGTTGCTGCTGTCTCATAGTTTGCATGGACAAAATTAAATTACTGATTATAACAGGGGATGTGTGGCTCACATTTCTTCGTTGAGGTGTATTGAGAGAATGTTAGCTCAGGTTAATTTTGCTCAGTACAGGTTGAGATCAGCCAATTCTCTAAATGGCTTGCATGTGTAAAGTCATTCTAATCTCGATAAGAAAAGACAAAACAACTGCAAAGATCATTGAATCTCAATGGAGATGGAGGTTTCTGTCTGGTGTAAAAATTCAGCCAAATGTTAGTTTATGAAAAGTTTTTTGTTTTGAGAAAGCAGCCCTTGGGGGTGAAGTTCATCCTGTAATCTGAAACTGAAAGGACTACACCAACTTTTTTGTGAGTTTGGCCTCGACACAGTCCTGTCTCTGAGCTCTGTAGGCAGTTTCTTCGACCTCATGGCTTGGTTTTGCATTGTCAGCTGTGAGACCTTATATAGACAGGTGTGTGCCTTTCCAAATCATGTCCAATCAATTGAATTTACCACAGGTGGACTCCAATCACAGTGTAGAAACATCTCAAAGATGATGCTAAATTTCAAGCGTCATAGCAAAGGGTCTAACAAAAATTTCTAACATACTGTTTTCGCTTTGTCATTATGGGGTATTGAGTGTGGATTGATGAGGGGAAAAATGAATTTCAACGATTTTAGCATAAGGCTGCAACATAACAAAATGTGAAAAAAGTGAATGGTTCTGAATACTTTCTGAATGCACTGTATACACACACACACACACACTTGGAAGACCTTAAGTGGAACCTCACTATTCAGAAAATGGCTTGTCACTTAAATAAATGTGAATTTTCATATTTCTAGTTCGCCTCTTATGCCTACAATCTGAAATTAAGAAATTAAGCCAATGCACTTGTTGTACATAGTTCACTTGACGCCATAAGAAAAGTGATTTTACGGCCATTCGTATGAATGTATATATCTTGTTGCTCTATTTGACAGATAAAGAGGAGGACAGTGACATATTGAAATTTGAATGGAAGGAGCTGTATGCTCTAGCCATGAAACAACATGGAAGTGCTGGCAAGATCTTTCAATATGTCCTCAACCAGCAAGACAGCAGTGGTAAGTGTGGGTGGGTGGATGGGTCTAAAGTAAACACAGGCGAAAAGTGATGTATTGAACTAGGTACGATATTTATAAATTAATTAATTGTTAATAAATAAATATTAACAGACTCATTAAAAAATATTATTATTATATAGTGAGCAGAGGAGGCTCGTTTTTGAGAGGCAAGAGGGAGATCAAAATATAAAAAAGAGTAATTGGTTGAAATAAACATTACCAAATTTCAATATCATTTATAAAAAAAATTCCATTAAAATCCATTATTGAAACTCTGATTAAAATGCTTCAACAGCGACACCTGCAGGGCAGGTAAGAGGGGAAAGGGCAGTCTGTGAAGTGGGTGTGGGGGGCAGAGGAGGACGGGCTCCTGTTGTCCTCCCTAGGGCGGGATCTCTTACATCAATTTAATGTACTTCATTTTTTTTTCATGCTAATCTGTTATTGGTCAAAACACGTAACATGACGCACCAACGGAGGACGTCCTCCCTAACCAATCAACAACCAGAATACAATATTGACATTGCGTTGGTCCAATGATAATTTCCAAATTTCATCTTCAATTCTCTACCACTGTATTGTACGTGAGTGTGATGAACTGGCGGTAAAGCGATAGATACATTATACAGTAGCATATTAGAAAATAAATTATAACAAACTACTTTTAAACACAAAACTAAAAAATTACATTTTATTTAGGCCTTTTCAACCAGGGGAGGCTGGTGCAAATTTCCTTTATTCAGATTTACGTTTCCCTTTCAACGCAACAGTTGGCTTGTTGCAGCAGCCTTGAAGGACTGTTAAACTAACGGCGAGAATGGATTTACACTAGCAAACAAAATGACAAGATCTGCAACTCTCACCAGAAAGGAGAGAATATGGCTCAGTTAATGGTGATGAGCAAGGAATGGTGCCAGGAACAGTGGCAGTGGCAGGAGAAAAATGCTAGATAAGCTAATGTTGGCATTGCTTAGCTAGCATGAAATTAACATATCACATTAGCATGGGTTTTTCTGTCCATATCTTTAAAGTGAAGTTAAGGTGCAATCTTATGACTGAACACTGTAAAATGGATAATGGCTCCTAAAATTCATACGGCTTGCTAAAAGCAATATGCCACTTAATCGAGCCCTGGCGTAGGTCAGTATAGAGGGAAACCTTGAACAACCTTTTCTGTTAAAGGCCTTTTTAACAATACTATAATACCTACACCTAATCAAAATACAGTTTTAGAATTGTCAAGTTGGAAGATGGAGAATCAAATGATTAAAAGCTGCTCATCTAAAGAATCTGTTTGGTATAATACAAAAAAATGCTACAACAATCAAAACCTTAGACTGGCATCAGTGGGCAAACTAAGGAATTCTGTACTTGGAACACCTGATGCACATAATATCACATCTCAACTTCTGAGTGTCATATTTTCTAAATGCATCCACTGTAAGGTACAATTCATACCCTACTCGGCATCTAAATTAAAAACATCTTTGTCTTTGGTTTTTGTCATGATCAATCAGCGTGGACTCCCAGCTGGCTAACTGCAATATGTCATTTGGTGGACTCTATTCAAAGCACCCCCTCCAAGCCCTGGTTCACCTGTAGATGGGCAGTGTGAACCTAAACTAACCAAATCCAAAAATGCACCAAAATAAACTTTTCCACTATGGTTCAGACCAAAGAAACCACCACAAATCTGTATGGGGAAACAGCACACCTAGGTGACCCTCCCCGTCTCTCTTTCCCTTCTAGACCATACTGAACTAGAGGCTATATTCTGCCAGTACACCCAATGCCGTTTCCAGTGGCTTTTTTCCTATTGGCTCTTTAAAAAGCCAGCCCCCTTCAATCGTGAACTGCGCACCATCTTCCTCCAGTGGCGTAAACACAGCAAGCGGAAGGTGACCAATTGGGGCAGGACGCTGTGTAATGTCAGATACCTGGCCTCGCTCCATCCAGTCACAGCAGATTACTGGAGAGGAAAATTGGCTGGTGGAGATGAGACTGTGGGTGAGTAGTGGAAAGTTTAAAGCTTTAATCCTTGGTTTGATATGTGTCAGAAGATTTTAACGTCATTACAATGAATACACAGTGCAAATCTGTGCTGTTAATGAACCGGCACCTCCACTCTATTCTTATCTTTTTCTTTTCTGAAGTCTTTATAAATTCAGTATCAGAATTCCTGGCATTACCCTGTTAGAGTGTTCAGAATGCGCTCTGGCCAAGATGCCAAGCAGTAGAGCAGAGCACCTGACGGACTGTATTTGGCAGTTAACTAGTGGCAAATACTGTTCAGTGATGATTTTTTTTCCTCCAACCACAGAGCAGGAGGAATAATAGGCTGAAAAGTAACTGACAATGGTTTGACACAATCCCTCAAATATTTTACACTCCTTTCCAATTGTTTGCTCTGTTGCATGATCTGTGTGTTTTGAAAGGCTCTTTCCTTATGGCTGTTTCTCAAAGCAAGATAAAGGCTAAAGGCTCCCTAAACATTGGGCAGACCATTAATTCTCCACACCATGCTCTGCTCGTTATGTTCTATGTTCTCCAAGGCTGTATTGACTGTACAGCATTGCATCTTAATGACAGGTGTCATCTTATTAGGACCATTCTTTTGGGTGATAACTTTTACTTACTTACTTACTACATTCAAGGGATCATTTTGGGGTGTCATCCCTATTTCAGTTAAATTCATTGAATCCATTTTTGTAATTGTTTTTTAGGGCAAAATATTCATTACTTGCCTGCCATCAGCCTTGTTAAATGTTACTGTTGTTGTAAATCCAATTTTGAGTCTTTGCACTTTAATGGAACGTTATTTTTGTGTGAGGTTGTTGGAACCCTGCCTAGTCTATTCATTTCACTGCTCGTTGTTCCTTGTATGGTGTGTCTCATGCTATGATAGACAGGGCTGCTACAAAGGCGGCCATGATCAATGACCACAACAGGAAATCTCTCTCTCGCACTCTCTCTCTCAGGCATTCAGGTGGTGGAGAACTATTTTTCCATGTGTAAGTCTCTGGTGGTGTGGATCCTGGGGCGTGATTGGGGCAAGCTGAAACGGAGGAAGGTAAAACACAGGGGCAGTGGTGTGCACAGGGGAGGAATTCTATGAAACGACAACTTCTGGGCTGTCCCGGCGACTAACGCCGGGGACACACTGGACGCGGAAAGAAAAGGAAGCGGCGCCGATCTCTGCTGGTTTTCTCAATGTAGGGTCTCTCTCTCTCTCTCTCTCTCTCTCTCTCTCTCTCTCTCTCTCTCTCTCTCTCTCTCTCTAATTTGAAGCTTTATTGACATGAAAAGACAGTGCTTATATTGCCAAAGCAAACGTATATGAAAAGACAAAGAACAACATTTACAACAATATGAAACTGCATGCACAGTAAGAACAGCAATGAATGAAAAATTATGAAGTATTATGTATACTTGAGTAGTATGGTGTCGATTAAAATACATATACATCTCTCTCTCTTTCTGCTTGTGTGCGTGTGCCAGCTCGTCTCTCTCGCTCACAGACGGTAAAAGTTTAGACACAACTCAGAAATACCATCAATCAGGGTGTTTTATTTTGAAATTTGTTATATTTTGGAAATTGACCGGATGCTCTATGCCGTTCCTGTGTCTGACTTCCTGCCCAGCTTAACACATTCGCTCACGAATCGAGAAAATCTTAGACCTGACGCCGAAACGGTCGCTGCAGGCCATTTGGCGCCCTTCTGCGTCCGGTGTGCACGGCCACATTGGTTAACATGGGCGCGGAAAGAATTTTCGGCGCCTTTCGTCGCTGCTCCGCGTCTGGTGTGTCCCCGGCGTTAGTTGGATAAGGTGCCTAGGATGTTAATGTGGGGGGGTTTGTACAGCATGCTGATGCACATAATTTGTGCATTTCAAGCGATAGCATAATCCAGTTTGCTGGAACATAAACAACTGGAATACGGAGAATCATATGTTATATAATGGTAGATGACTTCCCTTCAAGTGTTTCCATGTAAAAATAATCAAAACTGTGCATGAAACACATTCCCGGTCTCATATATAGGCTATACTCAACTTTTTCCTGATATGATCCCTTATCTCTCATGGAGAGAATGTCTCGCTAAAAGTCCAGCAGCTTTGTACCTTTCTTATGGCACCATAAGCTATACCCCATAAGACTGAAAGACTCTTAGGGTTTCCTGAAGCACTTATTGTGCTATTGCTATTGTGGGTTTGTCATTGAGACCAAAGCAACTTTGAGCACAGGGTTCAACTGCAACATCTGGTGACTGCAACCAATGAGATGCGTATCATTGTGGGAGCAAGCATCAAAGTAATGTAACAATGTTAACCCTTATGCCCTGCTAAAAAAAAAAGTTACGTTGGGACTGTTAACTACAAGATTTGTATTTTGAACTTTAAACTGCAATAAAATGATGAAAGATCAATATTTTTCCCCAATTTCTTTTCCATTTTTTTCATGAAGGGGTTCTTGTTTAATTTGTATCATGATTTAATTAATCACAATTAAAAATTAACCCTTTAGATTCCAGTTTTGATCATAACCACTAACCGCTTTTTTGAAAAATACACTATAATTCAATATTCTAAAAACAAATTTGACTTTGATTATTATTAGTATCACCGGCTGACCCATCTGAATAATAATTGAGAAGATTGATTTTGGTGCATTATTACTTTTTGTATAATGTCAGATTGAAAGAAAAAGTTACGTTGGGACTATTAACTACACGATTTGTATTTTGAACTTTAAACTGCAATAAAATGATGAAAGATCAATATTTTCCCCCAATTTTTTCCCCATTTTTTTCATGAAGGGGTTCTTGTTTAATTTATATCATGATTGAATTAATCACAATTAAAAATTAACCCTTTAGATGCCAGTTTTGATCATAACCACTAACTGCTTTTTTGAAAAATTCACTATAATTCAATATTCTAAAAACAAATTTGACTTTGATTATTATTAGTATCACCGGCTGACCCATCTGAATAATAATGGAGAAGATTGATTTTGGTGCATTATTACTTTTTGTATAATGTCAGATTGAAAGAGAAAGTTACGTTGGGACTGTAACTACAAGATTTGTACCATAGACTTCCATTATAACCACATTTTTTGACCCGCCTAAAAATAAAGTGAAAAATGATTTTGTCTGTAATTTCCCTTTTCTCTGCAGCAAACTTCATGAAGTTTTGTAAAAATAAAGTCAATCACAAAATTGCCCCATTTTAGCCCCTCCCCCATTGACTAATTCATGGCTGCAAACCAGTTCAAAAACATTTTTTTTCCACTAAAATGGTTTTGATGTATAGTAAAGACTGCTACGTGCATGTTCATGACAAAATAAGATTGTGTGTGCGTGTGTGTGAATGTGTGCGCGTTTGTGTATATGAGAGGAGAGAAATAGAGGGGGTACGGATTTGCAGCCAAATTATCTGATGACACATACAAACACACACACACACACACACATGCACACACAATCTTATTTTGTCATGAGCATGAAGTTTTGTAAAAATAAAGTAAATCACAAAATTGCCCCATTTTAGCCCCTCCCCCACTGAACAACCAATTTGCATCCTTGTGTAATTCATGGCTGCAAACCAGTTCAAAAAAATGTTTTTCAACTAAAATGGTTTTGATGTATATAAAGACTGCTACCTGCATGCTCATGACAAAATAAGATTGTGTGTATGTGTGTGTGTGTGTGTGTTTGTATGTGTCATCAGATAATTTGGCTGCAAATCCGTACCCCGTCTATTTCTCTCCTCTCATATACACAAACGCGCACACATTCACCCACACACACGCGCACACACAATCTTATTTTGTCATGAACATGCAGGTAGCAGTCTTTACTATACATCAAAACCATTTTAGTTGAAAAACATTTTTTTGAACTGGTTTGCAGCCATACACAAGGATGCAAATTGGTTGGTCAGTGGGGGAGGGGCTAAAATGGGGCAATTTTGTGATTGACTTCATTTTTACAAAACTTCATGAAGTTTGCTGCAGAGAAAAGGGGAATTACAGACAAAATAATTTTTCACTTTAATTTAAAGGGGGGGTCAAAAAATGTGGTTATAATGGAAGTCTATGGTACAAATCTTGTAGTTAACAGTCCCAACGTAACAAAAACATCTCACACAGTCAAAATACAGTGGATATGGATGAAACTCAAAAATTCCAAAATTGATTGAAAACACTTTCCTTACCAATTTCATGGCTAGGGAACAATCACAGCCTCAATAAATGGACCTCACAACTATACAAATTTCCTTACAGGGCATATTTTGAACTTTAAACTGCAATAAAATTATGAAAGATCAATATTTTTCCCCAATTTGTTTTCCTTTTTTTCATGAAGAGGTTCTTGTTTAATTTATATCATGATTTAATTAATCACAATTAAAAATTAACCCTTTAGATGCCAGTTTTGATCATATACTACTAACCGCTTTTTTGAAAAATACACTAAAATACACTATAATTCAATATTCTAAAAACAAATTTGACTTTGATTATTATTAGTATCACTGGCTGCACCATCTGAATAATAATTGAGAAGATTGATTTTGGTGCATTATTACTATGTACAAAAAGTCTATGGTACAAGATTTGTTTGTAAACACATACGCACACACAATCTTATTTTGTCATGAACATGCAGGTAGCAGTCTTTACTATACATCAAAACCATTTTAGTTGAAAAAAGATTTTTTTGAACTGGTTTGCAGCCATGAATTACACAAGGGTGCCAATTTGTTGGTCAGTGGGGGAGGGGCTACAATGGGGGAGGGGCTAAAATGGGGCAATTTTGTGATTGGCTTCATTTTTTACAAAACTTCATGAAGTTTGCTGCAGAGAAAAGGGAAATTACAGACAAAATCATTTTTCACTTTAATTTAAAGGGGGGGGGTCAAAAAATGTGGTTATAATGGAAGTCTATGGTACAAATCTTGTAGTTAACAGTCCCAACGTAACAAAAACATCTCACACAGTCAAAATACAGTGGATATGGATGAAACTCAAAAATTCCAAAATTCATTGAAAAACACACTTTCCTTACCAATTTCATGGCTAGGGAACAATCACAGCCAAAATTACCTCAATAAATGCACCTCACAACTACACAAATTTCCCTTAGCAGGGCATAAGGGTTAAGTTGTAAACCATTAGTTAACATTGTTAACACAACACAAACACAACACAAACTAATTGGAGTTTATGTAGCCTTGCATAATAAACAGAAATGGTAATGTCGTGGAAATTTGTCAAAGAAGTCAATTGCCACCGAATGTTTCAGCAGAGATAACGTAATCATGCAGCACAGAGAAATCAGTATACAGTAGAGGCATTCAAATAGTTCTCTGACCCTTTGAGAGAGCAGGGTTTTTACACCTTCAAGTTACACAAGCCCCTTCAGGTTTACCACAGGTCATAAGAAGAGACAAAACAGTGTGGGAAACGGATAACTTGCATGGTCTCACATGTGGCATGAACATCAGTATTTTTGCCTGAACCAGATGCAGCATGGAATATATATGTATGGCATCTTCTAGTACTACCATTAATGCATATGTGTACTAGCTCTACTACTATTTCATGTTATAAGTATTCTTCCACATCCCCCCCTTCTGTCCTTTTCTAGGACATCCATGTACAGCAAGCAGAAAATTCACAGCCATTGAAAATAGTCTCTTGAGAAACATGATGCGTATTTGCTACTAGCCGAGCTAACCTTGTGAACACATTTTCCCACTTCTCTCAGGCTGATACGAGGAAGTTATTGTTAGCTAACACATTTCATACGACCATATCTCAAGGTTGTTTAATCCGTTTAGATGACATAACACCTGGATCTGCAATAACAGGAATTTGCATAATGAGAACACCAATGCATAAACCTGATGTAGTGGCACTTATATACAAATTATACAACATCTTTGGCAAACTTAAATCAATATATGCCATTTGTTGTAAAACAACAGTTTCAGTGTCTGCAAAATGATCCTTGTAGGAATCCGGTAGCCGAGGTTCAGTTGCAACAACCATTATGTTAGCAGTTTTGATACATAACGCAGTAATCATAGCTTTCACATGAGAAATCAAGATCAAAACACAGAGCACCAGGTTTCAACATTGACCTAATCCAGGAAGAGCAAGAATACTTTATCCACCCTATTAAGTCCCAACCTTTTGTTTCAGGACAATCTCTAGAATGCATTTTATAGACTAGACCATTCATGTAGTTTACAATGTGAATCATGTTATCAGTTTCATCAGGAATGTAGATGCAACATTCTTGGCCAAAGATATGACTCACTCCACCACTTGAGACTAAAAGATTATCAAGTGCAGCTCTGTTCTGTTAGGGCTATCTGGTTAGCGCTTGCAACCATACCATAGTACGGAAAGAGTGAATTACCACCAGAGACCCTAGTCTCCCTCTTGTTTCTGTTTCCTCATGACACTTTTCTGTGTCTTTTTGTTAATCTGCTTTGCCTTTTCTATCTTGGCATCCTTTTCTCTGTTCACCTTTCTTCACCGCTTTATTTCTTTGCTCTTTTTCCATTGTGTCCTTTTAGCTTGCTACAATACCTTCGATGTCTCACTTGTTTCTCTCCCTCTGCCACATTGCATACATTGCCAACTGACTCACTCATCAGGGGTTTGTCATCCTGCCCACAATGCCAAGTAACAGTGGTGGAAATTTGTCAAAGAAGTCAATTGCTACAGAAGGTTGTTTAATCAGCACGAGAAGAAACACCATTCAAGCATTTCACTGAAGTGTAGGATCAGTGTGCACGTCTGTGTTGACAGTAGGTGAGCTTGTGTGCTCTGGTGAATCTAGAAGCTTGTTACACTGCTCCAGTGTCAACCACAAGGCTCATGGTCCCATCAGCAGGAGTAGTCGGTACCCTGACTGGTTTGCTGTATCTCTGGAGTCCACACCTTTCCTGAGGTTAGGAGCTGCTTTGCAGTGGGAGGCGTGGACCCATAATGATCTTCACTGACACCGAACTGCAGTTAAAGGTGGTGAGTAGAACCTGGAATGGACCTGTCCACCTAGGTTACAGGCAGCTCTTACTCTCTATGTAGGTCTTTATGTAGACCTGGCTCAAAGTTGTTACATACGTCAATAGCTGGAGGGGTTTGTGCAGCCTTTGCCTGTGGATATAACCTTAATAGTGGAACACAAAGCTTTTCAGTAAGTTAGGATTTCTTCTTTCTTCAGCAAAGCTTTCACCTGTGAGAGATAAGGTAAGAGTGTTAGCGGTGTTGACATCTCCCCATCAGTATTTCATGGGGTGACAGACTCCGATTTTGAGTATTTCTCATAGCCATCAGAGCTATTGGGAGTACATCTGGCCACTTCAGTCCTGTGTCTGCACACAATGTGGCCAGTTTGTAATTTAGCACTCCATTCTGTCGTTCCACTGCCCCTGCACTCTGCAGATGATACGGGGTGTGGAGTCCATTGCCACTGAAAGTTGTTTAAGTGGAGTGATCATTTAGTCATGCAGCGAAATCAGCATACGAAACAGGCGAAATGCTAGCTAACAGTGTCTTCCTGGTATCAGCCTGAGATAAGTGGGGAAATATGTTTGCATGGGTTAGCTCGGCTAGTAGCAAATAATAATGTTTTTCTCATGAATGACTATTTTCAACTCCTGTGAATAGTTTATTTGTTTTACTTGGATGTTGTCCTAGAAAGGACAAAAGGGGGCAATTAAAGAGGAATTACGGTATTTTTAAACCTGGGCTCTATTTTGTCATACTCAAATTTGTAATTTATACCGCAAAATAGGTATGCGAAACGGGCTGCTGTGGCTGCAGCATTATCCGCAGGGGCAAGTGCGCCGATCAAAGTACGTCCACTTAAAGTGCTTGTTTTTGCCACTGACAGGCTCAGATTGTTATTTGTGTGTCTGACAACATTATGGAAAGGATTGCTACAGAGATGGACCTTTTTTAAATCAGAAACGGAAGTCTTGCTCAAGGAGAAGTCTCGCTCTGAAATCTGAAAGATGACGTGAGTTGTTGCATGCAGAGGTTAAACAAAGGTTTCTGGGTAAAGGTCCCATATTATGGAAAACGGCTTATTCCTGGCGCTTATACATGTTCGACAGGAAATCATTTACCTAAGCAGCTGAGAAAATTTGAAATCTGGAAGTGCTTTGTTTTTCTGTATTTTCCTTTTTCCAAAAACGGTGCCAAAGATAGGAGAAAAACAGCCAGTTTGAGAAAGTAGCCCCTTTGGATGTCATAATGGGCGCTAATCCAGCCCCTCTCAGAGCATGTCCACGCCCAGGTGAACCAATCCCATTTATGGCATTACCAATCCCATTTACGGCATTACGGCAGCGCCGCAAGCCGTTGCTTATGGTGCATTCCGTTGTACCCGGAAATCGATAATTCCGAGTCAGGTATTCCTAACTTCCAATCTAAATGTGTTCCAGTGCATTTGCCCTGGAAAACTCATGAAAACTCAACCCTGCAGCAAACTCATGTTTGTATGGCAAGTCTCAGAATGTTACAAGCATCTAAACTCAACATCAACTACTACAGCGCCATTAGTGAATAGAATCGGCGCATATCACATTCGGACGCCGTTTTTTTTTGTCACAGTAAGAGCTCTATAAAAAACAACACAATATTTACAGTAAGAGCACTTGGAAATTTAAAAAAAGGAAATTGTATGTATGCAATATATAGACATATAAAATGACTACACATATAAATTATGTGTAGTCTTCACCTGTGTGTGTGTGTGTGTGTGTGTGTGTGTGTGTGTATAAGAGGGGCAGTGTGTGGGTCTTGGTGGGGGCCCTGGTGAGGTCAGAGTTCACAGTCCTGATGGCCTGAGGAAAGAAACTCCAGTCTCAGTCTCTCTGTTTTTGCTGCATGACTGCAGAGGCGCTTGCCTGACCGCAGCAGCTGAAACAGTCCGTTGTTGGGGTGGTGAGGATCCTTCATGATCCTGCAGGCTCTGGTTCTGCACCTCCTGGTGTATAAGTCCTGCAGGGTGGGGAATGTAGTTCCAATAGTGCGTTCAGCCGAACGCACTACTCTCTGCAGAGCCTTCCTGTCCTGAGCGGAGCTGTTGCCAAACCAGGCAGTGATGCTTCCTGTCAGGATGCTCTCTACAGCTCCAGAGTAGAAGGACTGAAGGATCCTCCGGGAGACTTTAAATTTCCTCAGTTTCCTGAGGTGGTAAAGGCGCTGCCTTGCCTTTCTCACCAGAGTGTCTGTGTGTGTTGTCCATGTCAGATCTTCTGTGATGTGGACTCCCAGGTATTTATACCTGCTCAACCTCTCCACAGCAGTCCCATTAATCCCCAGTGGTGAGTACGTCCTCTGTTGTTGTGTCCTCCTAAAGTCCACAATCAGCTCCTTAGTTTTGGTGACATTCAAGAGGAGGCTGTTGTCCTGGCACCAGAGTGACAGATCAGCAACTTCCTCCTGGTAGGCCTTCTCATCGTTGTCGGAGATCAGGCCCACCACCACTGTGTCATCCACAAACTTAATGATGGAGTTGGAGCTGAACCTGGCCACACAGTCATGTGTGTACAGGGAGTAGAGTAGGGGGCTGAGGACGCAACCCTGGGGGGATCCTGTGTTCAGGGTGAGGGGGTTGGAGGTGTGTCTACCCACCCTGACCACCTGGGGTCTGGCGGTCAGGAAGTCCAGGATCCAGGCACACAGGGGGGTGTTAAGTCCCAGCTCAATCAACTTGCCAGCCAGTCTGGAGTCATTAAAAGTAAACGTAACGTGTCAGGCTCGGTCGCATTTGGTTGTGTGCGCTGCGCTGTTTGGATGCAAATAGATTGCATCCAATAATATATTGGCTAACTAGCTCAACAAAATTGTCAATCCTAGCTTGTCTGCAAGTTGTATTCAACAGACCGGCTACAGCAGAGAGCGTCGCTCACACACCCACATACACAAACAGAGTACAATATTACACAGAATTGTTATCATTGAGAAACTAAGTGGAACCACCTCAGCTGTCTCTTCCCATTCTGGGTCAGACTCCGGCTCAAACATGTACGGTCTCAGTGTTGGTTCTGGAGCGGCTGCCATGGTTATGGTAGATTTCTGCATCAAGCTTATTTGCTCAAGGTAAACCCTTGAGCAGCATGAGCGCTCTGCTCTCTGTGGAGGTTGTATGTAATGAGCACTGCTCTGATTGGCTGCAACCTCCAGCCCTCAAAACAGCCTGTTCTTTACAATGGAGAAAATGAGAGACTGAAACACACACCACAGAAGCTGGTTTTAGGATTTCTTTTGATATAGACTGCACAAACGTCTTGTAAAGACCCCCAGGAACAGTTTAAATAGCCCAAAATGAGTATAATACCCCCCGCCCCCCCTTTTAAAAAAAGAAAGAAAAAAGAAGAAAATTAAAGTCTTTTAGCGTGCCTTTCCATAATACAAATAACACACAATACACACAAATAACAATCTGAGCCTGTCAGTGGCAAAAACAAGCACTTTTAGTGGACGTACTTTGATCGGCGCACTTGCCCCTGCGGATTACGTTGCAGCCATAGCAGCCCGTTTCACGACTGCCGACTGAGGCGATCTACCTGAGCAATTCCAAAACCTTTTTGTACCTATTTTGCGGCATAAATGACGAATTTGTACAAATAGCCCAGGTTTAAAAATACCGGAATTCCCCTTTAAATACTGCATATTAAAGTATTCTTCCACAGTAGACAGAAAACACGAAATGTGTGTGTTCTTCATTGAGGTGTTGAGGTTAGTGAGTCACTACCACCTTGACATACAAATTTCCTGTGGGAAGCTTTGACACTGAAGGGAGACATGTAAACGGGGAGAAAAACAGTGCTCAAGTAAATTTTTTATTTCAGTAGGCAAAGCTGCCCTAATAATTGGAGTCATTCTATTTATCATTTTACTGAATTCCGTCTTCTGTGAACTCTTTTCCTAGGTGTATGAGGACACCCTAGACGGTGTGTACCTCCTGCTTCGCAGAGAACTCCAGCAAGGTCTAGTGGATCACCATAGGTTCTGGCAGGTGGCAAAAGTCCAGATGGCCCGTGTCTGCACCCTGGAGAAAACTGCTGTCAACTATGTTAACTGGAAGATGATTGAGAACCTGCCCTACTACAAGTAAGTATTTGATATAAGACCTCACCCCATTTATTGCCTAAAAGCAAGTGCAACATCACAGCAACATGTTTGGGGTGGTTTATTTAAATCTGGACCGTACTCATATAGTTTGATTCGTTTGGGCTGGTGGGAATGCCATTCAAACTCTGGTGGCACCAAATATCTGGTATGAACACCAACACATGTCCATGTTTTGCTAAAAATGCAGACTTATAAATCATGACATGGGTCCCTTCAAGAATTACATTCGAACTGTTATGAATGGTAACACTTCAGCATAGGTCAGCATATAACACCAGCTGAATCAGCCCACCTGGCTGATTGGAAAAGACTTGGAGTGGCCCAAGAGGAAGATGATCCAGAGAGACCATCCAGGGAGCAGACAGGGAGGCTACTCTAGGTTCTCCAGAGACATTTTGATTTGACAGCTTTCGCCTCTGCTCTGACCGCCATCAAGGACCGCCTACTCAACTGACTAGGCGGTCCTTGAATGTGGCCCAGGACACATTCGCGTACGCACTGCTAAAAGAATGGCCTGAATGATCGGATCTCAATGCATCTTGGGTGCATTCACACCTGTACTTGTGATGGGATCACCCATGCCACGTGTGAACAGGGCCACACATGCACACACAGGTTAAAAAGTGTCCAGCTACAATCAGCCCCCTGGATCCAGCCTACACCTGACCCCCATCCTCCCCCCAGTCTGCCACATATTTTGTGCTTGGTCTTTTTGAGCTTGATTTAGTTATTTGATATATTTATTAAATTCTGACAGCACTTGTTATTTTGAAAAACTAAGTCTGATTTGTGTGACTTCAGTGTGTGACTTTGCATGATATGAGAATAAAAATATTGTGATATAATTTTAAAGTCTTAAAGCCCTACACTGTACCCCCAAAATGAACTTATCACATTGTGTTTCAGTGAAAACTGGGTGAACGCTTTATCTCGCTGCCAGTTGTGTTGTAGCTCTCAAAGTACAGTGAGTGTAATGGAACTAATGGTGATGAAGGAGAGATGAGTAGACTTGAACATAAAATCACCTTTAGTTATCTCTGTGTGTGTGTGTTCCCTAACTGCTAACCTGAACCCTTCTCCTAATATTGACTGGTTCCTTGTAGAAGTGCGGTCTGAGCAAAATGTTGTCACTCCAAAGGTTTAAAACTTCTAACTTCTAGCCTGTTCTCACAAGGATAGAAATAAAAACACACTCTCACTAACTCTTAGCCGATGATTGTATGTGTGTCTACTTCAGGCTTTACATGGCATCAGGGAATCCGGTCTACCTGGACCACCTTGAGAACTTTCTTCAGAGGAAGTGTCTGGTCCACAACTGGATCCAGCTAGAAGATAACGCCTGGCTCCGAAATGTGCTGCCTGACGAGCTGTACGCACTGCTGGAGTACCACAGCAAGATCAGCCAAGGTGGGTAGCTGGACCAACCGTGTGTGCGTGTGTGTGTGTGTTACAGTGTGACTGCAAGGCTAGATGTGAATGAGTTGTATCATGTTATGAGGCTGTCGGCAAGTCCTGGAAAAGTCTTAAAATGTCTTGAATCATAATCTAGACTCATGGCCTTAAAGGTTTTGAATACAGTCAAAGGGGCAATAAACAATCTATGATCTATACAACCAGTAGGAATTGCAACAATATTGATAGAATTTTTCACCTCCTACAGTCTCTGGTACAGCCCCTCCACCCCTCGAGTTACAGTGGCCTGTAATTGATGAAAAGGGTATTTGGAATGGATTTTTTTTCCATCCAAAACGGAGTATGGGCTGCAGTTGGGCTGAGTTTTGAAAGCGAGAAATTTGGTTTGCAAATAAATGTAGTTTAGTTAAAAAGTTCTCACAGGCAGAACAGTCACAATACTGGACCCTGATTGGCAGAAAACACCAGCTCAATTCAAATAAGGTAAACCTGCTGAGTGAAGGCTTTCCAGTTAAAATGCTGCACACTGGCCTGATTGTCTCTTCTCATTGAAGAATTCCATCCAATCAAGATCAAGTCCAGTTGTGATGCATTTACTAGAGTTGATCTGAAAATGCCTGCGGGAAAAAAGGGTGAATTTGTAAAACGCAGTAACTACTCAAACAAAATCAAATTTGAACAATATCTTCATTAAACATCTTTGCTCATAAATGTATATCAACAGAGGAAAATTTGAATTCCTATAATATGGGACCATTTGGCGTTATAACCCATTTATTAGTTTACATTTTTCCCAATCACTTTGCAATGCATGCCATATGTAATGGGATTTACTTGTTATGGTATCATCCTTCTAAAAATGTAGTCATAGGTTGTAAAAATGTGGTTTGTTGCTGTGCTGTTTTCACAGAGAATCAGGCTGGCCATGTAGTGTTTTCATAGCTCTTTTTTCGTATTATTTCAATTACTTAATTTACATTAAAATGATTTCAAATTTAACGTTGATGAAACCTGCAGACATTTCATTGTTGCGATTTAATTGTTGTCCTCAGACAGCCTTCATGGTGACGGTGTGTTGGCCCAGCTGAGCCGGCTGATCTGGCTCTACCTAAATTCTGGACAGCAGCTCTACCTGGAGGCCGTTAAGGGTTTGGTGCTGCAATTTGCCCAGGGCAGCCTGCTTTTCCGGGGAGGATCACTAGCACCACAACCTGGACAATCTCAGCGTAGCTAGCCAACCAACCTGCTGTACAGGGTTATTTGCAGGACAACCAACCCTAGTTCTCAGCAGCCTCTCCATCTGATGGACAACAAGCTGTTTCAGAAACTACCCTGAACACATTTAGCCTGATACTTCAGTGTACCCAGGCCGTTTTGAAGTGGCAGGTTGCCGTTTGTACCACTGTCTTTTTATAATTTTATCATCCAAGTTTTAAACACAGTATTTTTTTCATACTGTTTTCACTGTAAAGCTTTTAGGAAACCATTTATAGAAAGTCAATGTGTTTTTATCCAGACATTGTTACTGTAATTTCACATTATACGAACCATGAAATTGTGCAGTCCATTGCTACATACTCCTCTTTTTTATTCTTTTGTTATTGTACTTTAAATGCAGTGTATAATTATGAATAATGTAGTTCTTTTGCCTTAAGTACAGAAACATTTTTGCTTGCTGTTCACGTAAAGAAAATGTCCACTGGAATAATTTCAACATATTTGAACTCAGTGTAGGTCAATCTGTATTCCCCGTGGGATGTTGTATTGCAGTGAATCAATGTAAACCAATAACAAAGAACCTTTGTGAAGTTCACAAGCCTGTAACGGTGCTTTGCTTGTGACTGTCCAATAAAGCACATTTCACCTACTGGCGCAAACGTTTTTATAGTCTATACACGGTATATAAGTATTTTGCTACCAACACCATTAGATATAATACTCAAATTTTAGAAAAATATTTTATTTACCATCTGAACAAATAACAACAGATCAAAACCCCTTGTTTAAAAATGGAAAAATACTTAATACTTTTTAGGAACATTGTTGTATATAAATATACCTTTGGCATTCATAAACTCTAGCTGCAAAACTAAAAAGCTTGAAACATTAATACTATTAACCACATAATTATTTCTTATACAGTTCAAGAAGCCATCCAGTGGCTTGTTAAGTCGTCCACAGCCCGACTGACAACAGAGACACAGAACCAGCCACGACAACCAAATAATTTCCCTTTTACATTCTACAATACTTCTTGCATTAAATCCACTTTTAGCCACCACTTGAATCATGCAGACAGAAGAAGAAACATGATTAGATTTGGTGTATCAGAATGCACGGGTAAAATCCAATGGATTTTGCCTTCTATGTGGCCAGTGTCAGTTTTACACACACAATCCAACAATTTGTATCCTGTTTCTGTTTGGTCACAATGCATATTCACATTAGTTTCATTGCACGCTAGGCTGTTACATACCATAATCTACAGTGCATTTACAGTAAGGACATTCTTTAGGTTTCCGTGGAGATCACTACATTTCTCCTGTGTAGTTACCTGAGTGTGTATGTGTATGCATTGTTTGTGCCCATGGCTTAGCATTTGTGTCACTCACTCAATTTACAGTTAATGTTCCACACTGTGCTTCCACAACTGATTGTTGGATATACACTATATTGCCAAAAGTATTAACTCACCCATCCAAATAATTGAAATCAGGTGTTCCAATCACTTCCATGGCCACGGGTGTATAAAATCAAGCACCAAGGCATGCAGACTGTTTCTACAAACATTTGTGAAAGAATGGGTCGCTCTCAGGAGCTCAGTGAATCTCAGCGTGGTACTGTGATAGGATGCCACCTGTGCAACAAATCCAGTCGTGAAATTTCCTCGCTCCTAAATACTCCAGTCAACTGTCAGTGGTATTATAACAAAGTGGAAGCGATTGGGAACGACAGCAACTCAGCCAGGAAGTGGTAGGCCACGTAAAATGACGGAGCGGGGTCAGCGGATGCTGAGGCGCACAGTGCGCAGAGGTCGCCAACTTTCTGCAGAGTCAATCGCTACAGACCTCCAAACTTCATGTGGCCTTCAGATTAGCTCAAGAACAGTGCGTAGAGAGCTTCATGGAATGGGTTTCCATGGCCGAGCAGCTGCATCCAAGCCATACATCACCAAGTGCAATGCAAAGCGTCGGATGCAGTGGTGTAAAGCACGCCGCCACTGGACTCTAGAGCAGTGGAGACGCGTTCGCTGGAGTGACGAATCGTGCTTCACCATCTGGCGATCTGATGGACGAGTCTGGGTTTGGCGGTTGCCAGGAGAACGGTACTTGTCTGACTGCATTGTGCCAAGTGTAAAGTTTGGTGGAGGGGGGATTATGGTGTGGGGTTGTGTTTCAGGAGCTGGGCTTGGCCCCTTAGTTCCAGTGAAAGGAACTCTGAATGCTTCAGCACACCAAGTGATTTTAGACAATTCCATGCTCCCAACTTTGTGGGAACAGTTTGGGGATGGCCCCTTCCTGTTCCAACATGACTGTGCACCAGTGCACAAAGCAAGGTCCATAAAGACATGGATGGGAGAGTTTGGTGTGGATGAACTTGACTGGCCTGCACAGAGTCCTGACCTCAACCCGATAGAACACCTTTGGGATGAATTAGAGCGGAGACTGAGAGCCAGGCCTTCTCGTCCAACATCAGTGTGTGACCTCACAAATGCGCTTCTGGAAGAATGGTCAAAAATTCCCAAAAACACACTCCTAAACCTTGTGGAAAGCCTTCCCAGAAGAGTTGAAGCTGTTATAGCTGCAAAGGGTGGACCGACGTCATATTAAACCCTATGGATTAAGAATGGGATGTCACTTAAGTTCATATGCGAGTCAAGGCAGGTGAGCCAATACTTTTGGCAATATAGTGTATCTATACTTGAACTTTAGGTAATGTACTAAATCATGTCCACAGTATTGTGAAAAACTATATCAACCTCATTGTGTCTTGGACATTAAGACTATATTACAACATTCCTATTAAGACATTCCATCATAAATCGTAACATCAATGTCCTATTGTCCTATATAACGGAAACACATATTTGAGTGGCAAGATGCTGTTTGGGAGCCCAGGCTTAAGCGAGGAGCCTCATTACAATGTAATAGTTCATTACTCTCAACTCTTAATACTTACAGAGACTAGTTTGTGCAGGTGACTGCATAGCTTATGAAAGGCACAGAAGAACAATACCTTACTCTGCCAATTAGTCAACATGAGCTGCTGGTATGTGTGTAAGATTGCATAGATACAAGTATATTACATTATTGTTTCACATCCCTAGTCTTGAAGTCTCTCAAATGGTTCCTCTCATACACTTAACATTGGTAAGACAGTGCAGTTACTGGGCACACTAATCATGCTATGTTACAGTTTGTACAACACCAAAGCAAAGTCCACAGTATGACTTGTCATTGAGAAAACATGCAAAATATACTTAAATCAGGATAAAATTGTTAATTAAAATACTGAGATAAAATTGCAGAATAGAAAATGAAAGGATGCAGCACGTTCACCACATATCAAACAGACGTGTAATATGTTACAGTTGTCATGACTGGTTCTCATTCGGTTCAGCTCAATTCCCTCTGATTTTAGAAAACAAGATTGTATCCATGAAGCATTAGAGGACACATTACTGTAAAAAAAAAAATGTCACAACTGTTCTTATTTTACTTTGGGTGAATTATTCCTGTTGAGGTGAAGCAAAACATAACGCTTGAAAAGAGTTGCATTGTGAGGCATCAACAACAAAAGCGCTATATGCACTCTCCTGGTGTGACTTATGAGATTATTAGCTGTATCTTAGTACTAGATTCCATAAGAGCAACACTTCCAAGTAACGTTTTACCCCAATATAGTTTCCCAAAATTATATTAACACAAAGTTCATATTTGTCCTTTGCTGATTATGGTAGAGCGCTGACACATTTCGAAAACCCTTCCTGGGGCCTGTCTCAATAAGCATTATTGATTTTGTGTAGCCAGTTATTGCAATCCCGACTAACTGGTCTCTTGAAGGTGGTTATCAACTAAATATCGACCCAGGATTTTCCAATTCAGAGCGTGTTCGCAAGAAACGGACAGGGTTTCTATCAAATGTACCGTGGACAGTTCCCAGTTCCAGAGCGGCCAATTTAAGATTAAACTATGAAACACTATCCCTGTGGCGAATTAGGTTGTTGCAGTAGCAAAAGTAAAATGATCCAGCAGGGAAAATAGAACAAAGCACACCTATAGAATATAAAAGTAGTAGAAAATAAAGCAACCAACTAAACTATGAACAATTGTGGGGTTGTAGAAAGATGTTGCCGACAATTTCAACACGTTAAGACTAGAGTGGAAGGTAGGGGCAAGAAATGGATTACGAACATTTATGTCTTTCTCTCAAGAGGAACAAATAAATATAAGCAATACAAAAAAATGATAACAGTAAAAAGTAACACAGTAGCTGCTGCCAGAGGATTGCTGGAGGAAAAGTGCTGATAGTGTAAATAAATAGGCTTATCACTGCCCTGTCGTTAAGGCACAGTGGGCACTGGGCATACTTTTCATCAATACAATATCTTGTCTTGAAAGTGTGAATATGAAACCATTTACTTATTTCTAAGCCCTCTTTTTATAGTTGGTGGGCAAATCGCTTGAAAACACTACAAACATCTTCATTTGAATGTTTTTGTTCATTTTTGTACATGGAATTTTTGCTATAAATGTTATTTAAAAAAAAAAAAAAAAGGTCCACTGGATTCCTCTTGAAATGGTATTTTTTTCCAGATAGCTGATTGGTGAGGAGACAGGCTGTTTTTATACGTTTGGATCCAACAGGATGTACACCTAACCTGCTCTGTTGCAGGTTATGCTCAGGCTAAATTACCACGGTGACTGATGTGATGCTAGGCGGCTATAAAGTGAGCCACTGTGAAACTGAAAAGCCAGGGTTAAGCCCCAAAGTTTGCTCACTATAATGCACTAATCTCATTTTGTGAGACAGGCCTCAGGTCTTTTTATCCTTACCTGTCTAATGAATGGCCACTGTTATTAGTTGTTTAGTATTTAGTCATGGAGTGCTGTATGCTGTCCTGAAAACTGGCTTAACAAATGCTGTTATGATCTGATCTGAGTAATTTCTTATCCTGAACTAATAATTAACAAATTCTGAACTACTCTTTTGGTTTGACAGACACCTGAAAATTACCTGATAGGTCATGATCAAATTAATTATCTGCTAATTAATTATCAATGACTCCTAAAGAACCTGGTTAACAGAGCAACTGGACAGTTAATATTGCTTAGTAAGACATTTAAAAATATTATTCAGACAAATGTTTGTAGCTTTCTTTTTTATCTCTATATTTTACTGGGTTTAAACTTTTGAAATTGCCCGCAAATTTTACACTGTGTTTTAATTAGCTCATTCACACACACACACACACACACACAGTAGAAAAACACTACAGTTCATAATAGGAACTTGAAAGATGAAGGGATGAGAGAGGTGTTCATTTTGAGAGGTGCTGCTCAAGTGAGGTCAACCTGCAACCTGCTGCGTGAACCTATGAGTTTTGATTTATGACTGATCTGAAGATGAACATGCACTCATTTTCCTGACATTGGTGACACTTGACCTGGTACTGACCCTTGGCCTCACTTTAATCCGTTTTGAGGCAAGGATTTATTTGTCTTTGACCATGTTGGCATTATTGTTAACATGCCCTTTTTGCCCTATGATCTCCTCTACCTGCAATCAGACCCATGTGATGAACTTGACCGCCGCTAGTAAATTTGAAATAGTTTTTAGGCGTCTATGAAATCAACTATGAAAAGTACTTCTGTACTGAGATCCTGATTGTGACCTGAATGTTATCTGCCGGGGGGCATCGTTACATTCTTAGGAGCAAATCTCAGCACAACCTAAGCATCATGTTCCTTAGATATTTACCAATCTAAAGGAGGTCATTATAGCTACTTGCCCTTGCTCATTGGCTAGTGGCTCTGTTACCTCATATATTAAGCATGCACTTGTCCAACCTCTTCTTAAAAAGCCTGGCCTGGACCCTTCCATTCCTCCAAGATGTGTATAAAAATGTATTGATCATTTAAGCAGCAATAATTAGTTCTACTACTACAACTAGTTATACTTGACCTTAATCAATTAAGATGTTGTGATGAGGAATCTTAATTGGTTTATATTATATCTCTCTGACTGGCAGTTATGTTGCCATTGGTAGTTCTTTATCCTTCTCTGCAAAATTGAACTGTGGAGTATCTTAAGGTTCCATCCTGGGTCCTTTTCTGTTCTCTATCTACGTGCTTCCGCTTGGTCATTTAATTTCTAGGTTTAACATTTCCAGAAGTTGCTTCTGTTAGAGAGACGTGTCCGTCAGTTAGAACCGGATAGGCCGATTACTTTAGACAAGACAGGCACCCCAGACAGTCTAGATACGTGGCCAGTTAGCCAGCTCACGAGTGTTAGCAGTGGGACGACGAGTTTGTCCAGGGCTCGCCAGTTCCAGCCGCCAGTTGTGCGGCCCAATTTGCCACCGGTACTCCCGGTATTACATTATCTGATAGTTAACTTGAATGACTATCTGTATTTAAAGTAGTTTGGAAATAAATCTGTACCTCCATTAAAACAGGCTTTTAAAATGTGTCTTTCACACTCCAAATCAGATTAGTTCTGTTAAGAGATTCATCAATCGAATTTAAGTTCCTTGGTTCTTGAATTTGTGATGATTTCTGATGACTTTATAAATTAGGGTCAATGTCTTTGGGGAACAGACATGAAGAGGAAATATAGTTTCAGAAGCAGGCAGCTGATTGGTCAAAGAGACACTTTGACAAAGAAACAGTTGCTCTCCTACTGGCTGATGGGGTTGCGAGGCAGAACATGTGATCTGATTTTTTTTTTTCCAACATAAAAAACCCAACATACACTCTGTTTCGAACATAAAAAACATATACTCTCGATGCCTTTTTTTGTCAGAGCAGACAGACAAACCATGACCATATAGTAAGAGCTCATCCGACAAAGTGGAAACCTTACTGCCTCACAACTCAAACGCATAAAGAAAAAGACTGCTTCATGTAAACTTGATTCACAGCTTGGTCCTACAATCAGAACAGTCTTCCACGTAGAACTGCAATTAAACAAAACAACTCTGCTTCTCCGTACCTTATTGTAATGGATTCCCTTTATAAAAAAGAAGAAAAGATGGGGGCAAGAGGAGAAAATCTGGGGTTAGAGCAGCCTTATCAGAGGTGATGGGTGGTGGGTGTCATTGGGTGACGCAATTGTCCCCCATATCCTGAGCGTAGCGGTCTGAGATGCTTTTCCTCAACTCATCGATGTCTCTCCTCAGCTGGTTGACCTCTAGCAGCTTGGCTCTCAGCTCATCCTCCACCACTACCACCCTCCTGTCGTTATCCTCACCAGACATACTCATCGCTGGAGAGAGAAATAGAAAGCGTTATCTGTAATTAAGGAATAATATATGGACAGCTAGTCATTATCGTAAAATGAGCCTCAACAGTGTGAATCAGGACCCTGACTCCCTAAGAGCTGTACATTATTCTGCTTATTACATGGCTACTTACCAAAGCTATCATTTGACATGAAATATTTCAACCATATACTGCAACCATAGAAACATACATGGCTACACTGTAGCAGAACTATAACCACAGAAACATTTATAGCTAGCATCCATGGGCACAGTGTAGCAAGAACTGTAACCATAGCAACATCTAAAACTAGCATCCATGGCTACACTGAAGCAGAACTGCAACCATTTAAATGTTTATAGCTAGCATCTATGAGTGACGTTGTAGCACACTTTAGCCATAGAAATGTCTGTAGAGAAATTTACAGAACGTAAATTAAAAGAACGTTACAGCTTTGTCTTTGTTTAGCTTGTGACAGAATGCACAAAGAGAGGTCCATAAAGAAATGGTTTGTCAAGATTGGTGTGGAAGAACATGACTGGCCTGCACAGAACCCTGACCTCAACCACATCAAACACCTTTGATGATGGAACGCTGCGAGCCAGGGCTCATCACTAGGGCCCCTAGGATTCCGTTTTTAAAAAAGGCCAATTCCGTTTTTTCCGTTTTTACCTAATTTTGCTGGAATTTTCAGTTTTTTCAGACTTTCAGGGTTTTTTTCTTACTTTTGCAGCTCTTGATACATTTAATAAATCCACAATGTAATAAATGCACTTAAATAAAACAAGTAAATATTATATCATATCATAAATATGTATTGCTTTCAAGTAATGATCAGTCCTTTTTTAACCTTTATAACTCATTTAACCCATTAAGTGCAGTTATTTTCTTTTTAATCTTTCTTATTTTAAACTCATTTAACCAGGTTGAGTTCAGATCAAGCTCAAGTTCAGCTCTTTCATTTTCACCATTGAAATGCAGGATGGCTAGCTGTTTGGTAGAAATGTCACTGAGGGATTCTCTCTTGTCTGTGACAAGATTCTTGTATTGAGAGAAATATCTCTCTGTGTCAACATTAGAGATCAGTCAGATGTACTTCCATGCAACAGGATAAGGTAGTGGCACGGGATCAAATTTCTGTGTAAGTTTCTCTCTTTTTGAAAGTGCAATGTAGACCAGTCAGTCATCCTGTACTGCCATGGTGAGCCCTTTCAGTGCGGTGTAGTCAGCTCGCTAAATGGTCATTAATTGTACTTACGCGTACATGGTCAAGGGAATGCGAACAAACGTGACAAAACAACATCCATCTGCATAAAGTTCTTTAATGTCTTGGTTCGCACTTCTGCGGATATTTTAAGTTTTTTCATCGGAGGCGCTTATCTCTCCTTCCCCGCTCTCTAGCTTGTCTCGTCATGGGCGCGTATGTGTCAGAAAAATGTATCATGCGCCTGAGTCGTGTCAATAAATGTCAGACAAAATGTATAGGCCTACCTCCCTCCCTCTCCTCCTTTTCATTGGTTTAAATGGTTGTAAACTGCTGGAATTTAGTGAGTGGACCAATGTAGGAAAGTTATAAAAAAAAAAAAAAAACACAAATGCGTTGGTTCAGAGAAAAATGGCCAATTCCGTGAAAAAACAGAAATTCCATGATCTAAGGCCAATTCCGCGATTCCGTCCGCGATTCTGTGAAAACGGAATCTTAGGGGCCCTATATCACCCAACATCAGTGTCCGACCTCACTAATGCTCTTATGGCTGAATGGAGCAATTTTTCCAACATCTAGAAAGAAAAGAAAATATCCCACGTGTGTGAGTGAGTGAGTGAGTGAGTGTGAGTGTGTGTGTGTGTGCGCTATCCACATACTTTTGATGCCCAGCAGCAGGGCCAGGTTGGGCTCCTTGCCTTGCGCCCTTTGAGCCAGGATGCTGCAGAGAGCCTGGAGATCCAGAAGACACAGGGACATCTCCTTCAACAGACAGCCAGCCTCCGGCATCTCCACCTGAGATACAGGATGCACCAACACCCCCTCCACAACCTGCCGCTGGTTCTTAGGGGGAGACACAGAAGAAGGCGTTTTTAGAGGGGTTTCCATTAACTTAGGGAGGCAAGTCCAGGAGTAGACACACACGATGAACCAACAGACCTGTATACCAGATCATTGATTCACACATCCACCTCTTTCACTGGTACTGGCCAAGGTCTGAACTGCAAAACTCAGAGGTCTGCACAACATTCTTGTGCCACTATTTTTTAGGCCAGGCACCACAGGTGATTCCTATGAGAATGATAGGAAGGATACAATACAATACAAACACGCTTTGTATTATGACTCAATTATTTTCCTGTTTTATTCTGAAGTCAATAGCTTGTCATCATCTCACCACAGCCATTGTGATATATTAGTGTATATGGCCAGAGAGACTCTGCTTTTGAAGAAAAATGCATCAGGTTGAGCGAAAGAAATACTTCATCTTTGTGTTGACAGAGTCCCCTGCCTGAGGCTCTCAGGTTACAGGTAGGTCATAGGGGACGAAAAGGTGCTTGATACAGCTAGGTGCTTGACCATTTTGAGCCTTGTATGTGATCAATAAGATGGGGACGATGCGGTCGTGACGTTTAGATTTGCCATTTTTGGCTTAAACCTGTGAAAATAAAATTACAATACTCTAAACGAGATTACTCTTGCAGGTCAGCAAAGGATAAAAACCTATTTTTTTAAATGGTCTTCAAATGGAGGAAACGTGAGCTTAACATGAACATCAAAACAGTACTCCCAGATTCTTAGCAGGCTTTACATTGTCTAAAAGGCTGCCGATGTGATTTTTAAACTGGTTGACGGCATTAAGGGGGCCAAATAATTGACTTCCATGCTGACAATCCTGCCGACTCAAAAGCAGTGGATTTTACAAAATGTGTTAGGCTCCATGGATTGTTACACAGCATGTCAAAGGACTCGCACGTAAATAAGGACACACTTTGGACCGTTACTGACATTGCTGTTACTGATAACCATTGTGTTTATTTTACTGTGAAGACATGCAATGCGCTTTTTTAATACTGAACACACTGCAAAGAAACGCAGCAGTTGAACACTTTATGGCACAGTCAATCTCCTTTATTGCCTCTTCCTTCTGCCAATGTAGCAGATTGTTTTTTAAAGATAAGGGCCACTGTTGATTCTGTTGCCACAGCTAGATTAAAAAAAGACAGCAATAAATAAACCCCGGATTCCCTAGAACAATGAAGAGACAGCATGACATACAGGCAGACAGACAGACATGGATGAGGAAACAGGCTTTCTGATACCTCTTGGAAGGTTCTGGATAGCACTGCCAGGTCCTCCTCCTTTTCCAGCAGTTGACACTGTAGCTGCTGAGAAAGGCCTCTCTCCTTCTGCAATCTCCTCTCCGTGGCCTACCACAGCACAACCATGTAAGCAATTAGGCCTGATTTATTTGTCAGAGGAAGAAGAATATGTACCACTTGCATGTGGGCAGATAAGGTTATAGTTTTCTCCAACACCGGGGATGACATCCATTGTTTATTGGTGACTGGACACCTTACACGTCCTCCACTGACGTATAAAGCTATGACACTTATCCTGCCTATCATTCTATTCTCAAACTATACCCATCGAGTGAGTGGAAAAACAAGATTGCCGAATTTGCACATCATGTGGGACTATGAATTCATCCCATGCAGAAAAATGCTGAAGAGCTAAATAGAGTGAACTGTGTTCTTCTTTTTTTTTAAGACAATAGACTTCAAGCGAGTACTTGCAATCAAGTACCACTCTTAAACCCGTGGCTAGGCAAACATACTTGCCTATTAAATGCCAATACCAACAATAAGCTAAATACCTCTTGTTCAAACTAGCAAACTGTTTGGAAAACTGACATTAAAGTTCCATGCCCAAACTACAGTCAAATATCAAGCATGACAATGTGGATTTAGTTATTACCGTCAGTTCCTGGGTCAGTCTCTCAATCTGCTTCCTCTGATGCTCAATCAGCTGGTGGAGAGCAGAGAGGACATGTTAGTGGCACTGCTCTCTCTCTCTATGTGCGTGTGTGTGTGTGTGTGTGTGTGTGTGTGTGTGTGTGTGTGTGTGTGTGTGGGGCGTGCTACCTGGCTGCTGTGGTCTTGCTGCTCCAGTAGTCTGGAGTTTTCCACCTCTACCTGCTTCAGGTCCAGTATGGGAAGCCTCACCCCGTCCTCCAAACACTGCTGCACCTTCTGCTGCAGGCTAGACCACGACCAGGAGAGCAAGAGAGAGAGACACAAGTCACAGAAAGAGCGATATATCACCATGTTAAACACTTCTGCAGTCCAATGTAGAAAATAACAGAGACTAACCATGACTAACCATGGACATGTCTTCATGTTGAAGCTAACAGTAGCTAGTTATGAAGGCCTGGTGATAGCAGTGGTTCATCATGTACCTGTGTACAGCTGCTACCAGCTCCTTCTCTCGCTTGGCCTGGGTCTCAATCAGGTCCTCTTTCTCCTTCATCAGCGCACATCCTTCCTCTAGACTCTTTTCTAGCCGAAACACTGTTTCCGCCTGGTCCTTGGTTCTCTGCTGCACCTCCTCCAGCTAAACCCACACACAATAAATCAGTATCTTTCAGGAAGATTACAGGAGGATCTTTTCAGTAACATGAAAAACCTTTTCTGTTTGCCAAGTCGTTTTTCTTTTTGAGGATTTTTCTTTTAGTAGTACAAGTAGTCTCTTACTGAGAGAAGATCATTTCTTCCCATTGATTTATTGCAGCTAGGTTAAGAGTTTATGTTGATTTGAAGACAATAACAAATGTATGTGGTTTTATTTCCTTTATGAATTGGGTTGTTTATACCTTTGGGAATTAGTTTCTGGGAGTCAAGTTGTGGGTCAGTGGGTCAGTAACTACTGATGAGTTGGCTTGTAGTGTCTTATACTGTTAACATACATCAGACTGGTTTAAATGTTCCTATAATGTTGCTATAATAATATTATCTCTGTCTTACATATACATAGAAATCTATAGAAGGGAATGTAGCCCATGACCTGCTGTTTACTGACAGGTGGTAATAGGGTGTATTGCTGCACCCTCAATCACCAGCATGAATACCATTAACAACGTCGATGGCAGGTCTAGGTGTGTGTGTGTGTGTGTGTGTGTGTGTAGCCTACCTGCTGGGCCTGGGCCTGCACCTCATCCAGTGTCGGCAGGTCGGCCAGGTATTTCTCCAGCGTTTCGATGCGTTGCTGTTTCTCTTGGTTCTGCTCACTCTCTCTCTGGCATTTCTTTTTCAGACTACTGATGTAGCGATCCCTTGTCTTCATCTGCGGTCATCAAATACCTCTTATATTAGTGACATTTCATATTATTATGCTACTGAATTCAACCTGTTGTTAGCTTACCAAGAACGCAAACTAAATGGGAATAAATACTGGTTGAGAAAGGGGAGCTGCTTAATCAAGTCTACCAAATGTAGTGGTGCTGAATCTTTGTCTGGAGGACTAGTCCCGTGGCTCTGTAGGGGGAAATGTATTTTGTGGTAATGAAGTATTAATTTCTGTGCACACCAAGCTATTGTGTGCATATTATACATAAAACGTACACTTGAGTTGCATGAATATTTTGTGATGGGTATAAAATGTGTGCATGGTATAAGGTAATATGTAGATCCCTTTCTGAGTTGTGTGGAGTGAGACAAATCCTTTATAAAGTCTATAGCTTCCCTCCAGTCTGCATATTAATGACAGTAGATTCCAGCAGCAGCAGTCAATATCAGTCAATATACTTGTTGCAAGCAGAGGATCGTGTAAACAACCGTCCTCTTCCTGCAACAAGTGAATCCTCTTGCTTTCATAGACCATCTTTGTCAGAGTTCAGAGTTGTTGTTAAAAAAGGTCTATTTCTGGTTAAAAAAGGTCTATTTCTGTCGCGATCCTTTCAGTAATGTTGTCAGACACTTGTCAGACACACAAATAACAATCTGAGCCTGTCAGTGACAAAATCAAGCACTTTTAGTGGACGTACTTTGACCGCATTGACATGCCCTTGATTACATTGCAGCCATTGAGCCCCCGTTTCGCGACTGCCAGCTGAGCCGATATACCGGAGCAACTCTGAAACTTCTACTTAGCGGTATGATAGCCGATTTTGTGGATATAGAGGCCAGGTTGAAAAATCCCGGAATTACCCTTTAATTGTGCTTTTTCACTTTATGAAATTCATGAAGTACCTCAACAGAATAAAGTCTCAAAACAATTGTCCACAATTGTTATTGTTCACCCTTGTCTTAGGAGTGTTAGGTTACAAAAAAGAATTTGCTGTTTTTGTTTCACACAATCTACTTTCTTGACTTGTTGTACCTTCTCCTCCAGTTTCTTGATGTCCTCAGTGTATTTCTGTGTGTTCTGCTTGAGGAACTCATTCAGATGGAGGACTTCTAGTTCGGCCGCTGCCAACTTCCTGCCCAGCTCCCCATTGTCACAGCACAGCCTATCGGACGGCTGCCCTGGCAGGGCTCCCACCGCCGAATCCTATTGGACAACCAGAGCTTTTGCTTTAACTTTGTCCGTGAATTTAGATGCAGATATCTGTGAAGTGTATCACTCATAGGTAACTCTTAGTATTACCTTAGTTTTGATGATGTAGGGGTCATCAGAGCGCCCCCTCTGGCTCTGGAGGACTTGCTGCGCTCTGAGCTCGTTCTCTCTGATCCGGGCGTGGAGCTGCAGGATCTGCTGCTTTTGTCTGGAAGACACAAACCATTGCTGGCTACAATCACTGTGATCTGCAAATGTCAACCCAAAATGGCTTTTGGGTCTCACTAGCCCTATAGATAGCACATCTAAAACAAATAAGACTGTAACAGTAAGTGTGTTTTCGGTAGATTGTCCTGTTGGTCAACTTGGATGTTAATGTGATGAGAACATAGGCACAAAAATCATTCATATGTCCCCGGTGGATTGTTGGCTCCGGTGCTCCATGCTAACACTTTAGCATACACTATGTTGGTGGTGGTGGGGGTACATGCATAATGAATGCCTAACTGGGGGTGCAGGCACACGTGTATGAGAGGATAGTATTTGTGCAACGGCAGCATCATACATAGCCTATTAACAGTATTGTATAAGTACACCCTTTGTATCTCCCTTGCTCTCCCTTGGTATACGGCACAAACACAGGGGTTACAAATATGTATCATATTTTTTGGTATTGATATTTGTTTAACTTATCCCAGCATTTATTACTATTGTGTTTTGGGGTTTTTTGCCTATTTTTATGGGTTCAAGCCCATAGCCCTCTAACCCTATTACTATTAGTCTTCTTCTTCTTCTTCTTGTGAGCAGCTGACAGTGACATCTGCTCAAGGACACTATTGGAGGGAGTGGCAGTGGTGACTGTGTGTGTATGTGTGTGTGTGTGTGTGTGTGTGTGTGTGTGTGTGTGTGTGTGTGTATGTCCAACAGTACCTATCTATCTCCATTTCTCTCTGTCTCAGCAGCCCCTCTTTAATCTTCACCAGAGTGTTGACAGGTAGGGAGGTCCCCGACAGCATCTGAAACACACACACACACACACACACACACACACACACACACACACACACACACACACACACACACACACACACAGGTTAGCTCACACACATTGTACACAAACGCATTGCTGGCTACCACAATCATTACCACCATCATCATTACCATCTTGACCATCATCATAATAACCATCATCACTGTCATCATCAACATTGTTTAACCACACCGGTTTAGCAATATGTTGATACTAGGGGTGGGCAGTATAAGGGTATTCACAAACTGGTAAATATACCGCAGGTTAGTGCTGGTAAGAGAGAGAGTGAGTGTGTTTCTTTCAGCAGTCACTCAAATGCCCATGCACATGTACACACACACGCACACACACGCACACACGCAAGCTAGTCGGCAGGTATAACCTCTACTGATTCATCCCTCCATCCATCCTTCACCTCCTCCTCCATTTTAGCCCAATATCTATCCACAGATGAACAAGGACATACTGGTCCCAGTAAAGCAGGGGGAGCAATGGCTTTCACTGAAGCCAAGAGCAGTACATTCACAAATAGACAAAACACAAGGCAGGAGATTAGCGGAAAATTTAAATCTCCAGCATTGGCTAAATAAAAAGGAACCGAAATTACTGGCCGATTCCATTGGGGTGATTTTTTTCTGGGATGTGGAGAGCTGAGTTTTTCTACAGCACCAGTAAAGTACTGAAGTTTGATCATCATGAGAAGCACAAGAAGCAACTTAGCAACTTAGTTTGCTGCAGAACAGACAACGCTGGGCTGGGCGGGCACTTCAACAATATTTACCTCCATCACATCTCTGAAGCAGGTAAGAGCTCTAACACTATTACTGACCACCATACAGTACCAGGGCGTTAATATATGTGATACTGCAGCTTGGGACTTCCCAGTTAGTACTTCTGAACAAGTATCAACTCGGATCAAACACGGAAAGCTAAACACAGAACAAACCCAAACTCTCATCTGTGATGTCAGCAAGATGTACCATCGAGAGCTCTAGATCTTGACTAGGGGTCTGACTTTGTGGACTCATTGAACATTTGCAGTTGATTTATTATTAGTTCAAACAGTTCTAAAGCACAAAAAGTACAGATATCTCAAGAAAATCCCACTGGAATTTCTGTTCACAATGTCCTCAACCATCTTCTTTGATTAATTCTCAATGGAACTGCACATCGCCATCACAATTTAGGGGATAAATGGAGATAAACTCTTCTGTCATTGCTGGCAATAAAGAAAATAAGCGAATCCTCACTAATAAGAACTTAACGGTCCAAGGAAAGTGTGAGGAATAACCAATAACTTTAGTTAGGGGATGTTGAGACTCGGAATATATCTAACACCAGAATTATCCAGTTCAACCACAAAGGACCACACATGGTCTGCTTGGTGTTGGATTTATTGGATGTTTTCACATATAGTTCTCTTCAAACGAACCAAACTCACTTCTCTTTAAGTCGACTAAAAGTGGTCTTGAGCTCTGTGGTGTTGACAGCCACTCCATACCACTTGGCAAGGTCTGCATGTGTCTGTTAATCAAATCCCTGCCACGTGATCGCGATGGAATCTGTTGGAGGCTGTCAACCGGTCACTGATATTCACTAGCCTCTTTCCCTGCATTGTTGCAATCTTCTACTTGGGAGTTCAACCCAAGTTATTGGTGTGAAGGATTATAGAGAATGGGTGATTGATCTATCTATCTATCTATCTATCTATCTATCTATCTAGTGCTCTCTTCCCACACACACATCTTCTACCTGCCATTTCTCACCACTAGAGTGCGCTGTTGCAGCATAACTCAGTGTGACTATCCAAGGCTGTAGTAGCTACCCTCTGGATAAATCAGTGACAGCCACATACATGAGTACAGCCTTACATCCAGCCCAGGACCAGTTGGAGGCCACATTCTAGACCAAACTGATGGTCCAGTCTTGGGCTCCACCTCTTAAAAATCTCTTGACCAGACTCCTAGACTACTTCAGCGCTGCTCACCACAAACCCCATGCCTCTAGTTGCTGGCCAAGCTAAAACCTCGTCCATGGTCGAGCCTCACAGGCCGCAGAGGTTCCTCCTCAGGCCAAGCCGAAAACACAAGAGCTGTTCGTCAACTTCTGCCTCATTCTCATTTGCCTCCTCCTCATGTAAGGACAGGGAGGAGACTGGGAAGCTGGGAAGAAGGGGCTAAGAACTCAAGACTGAGCACAGATGGGAAGTGGCTTGAAACTCCAATGGGTGGAGAGTTTTTGTTCCAAAGCAGAGCACAGGCCAGAAAGTACATTTTTAAAAGCCAGATATCTCATTGATCAACAACCCTCTCAAACCTCCAGATATATTATGGCAATTTTGTGCTATGGGGGCATAAAAAACATTTTTTCCACTTGAAATTTCAAGTGAAAGTGGTCTTCAGTCTTGATTATGCTTGATTGTACAAGCATTATGATAGAACCACCGCAGGACAATGACATCTCATGAAGTGTCCGGAAGGCAAATGCTATTGATTAAAGTTGCTGTATTAATCAATGCTGTACAA
Source organism: Hoplostethus mediterraneus (assembly GCA_034670385.1). Taxonomy (NCBI): domain Eukaryota; kingdom Metazoa; phylum Chordata; class Actinopteri; order Trachichthyiformes; family Trachichthyidae; genus Hoplostethus; species Hoplostethus mediterraneus. The sequence continues at coordinate 346,147 of JAXDDW010000092.1, forward strand.
CTTGTAATGCCTACTAGAAGGCTCGACCTGTCCTCTTCACCTGTTGTCACCATTGTCAGTACTGCATGCCACCAGATAGCCACTCACTATACGAGTGCACAATGACACTCATACACACCTAATGATTGAAACTAACAAGGATCTTTGTATTGTCATTTGTAGGCATTATTATTTGTAGGCATTTGTAGGCATTTGTGGCCAGTGGAGTGGAGTGACCATAGATGGTCATCCTGTCAGTATATCTCCAACCAAGGCTCCTGGTTCACAAAACAACCAGAAAACCACCAGCCTCAGAGTGTTCATCAGTACCCAGGCCAGGATGCACCTTTCCTCCAGGTTAGCACAGCCACTCTGATCTGGCCACCCAAATAATCACCTCTACCCAAAGGTGACAGGAAATTCCCAGCCCAATAGTGCTGCGTCCTGATAATCTGCATGGATCTGTTTACCAACAGAGACTTCGGCTGGATCCCAAAGCTCCAAAAATGACTCCTCCTTTCCTCAACTGCCTCCTTATTTCCTCCACTGCCTCCTCCTTTCCTCCATGACCGAGAAACTAAAAGCAGAGGCAACAAGAGAAGCCACTCCAAAAGTCTCCTTTGGAGGAGGAGCCACAAGTGTATCCTTTCAAGGACATCTTTTTTCTTTTTAAGGGACTAACTATCAAAGGAACACTGGCAGGATGACAGTGCAGGCAAAATATGAATATGACATTTACATTTTGTGCTGAGTATGGATAAATTGTAGGAGAGGAGTGGTAGTGAGGGAAAGGAGGACTAGTGAAGCTTTGGGATCCACCCCTCTACTGCTCATGCTGCAGATCATTTGACCCATAGAATAGCCTCTGACCCCTGTGATGTCATCATTAGGGCCCAATTGGGCCAATCCTATATCGGACGAAGAAGGTTGATATGAAGTTAAACTGGGCTCCGTTCCTGGTAAGTGGATAAGTCTGTTGATAATTTGACAAAAAAATGTATGTCCCTTAAAATGTAGTCTAACTTGCAAAATTGGAAGTTTAGTCAGTTACATGGATTATGACCATGCCTTTTTAAGTTCACCCCATCCATGACAGGGTGTCTGCAAGTTTCAGTTTAAAAACCTTGTTATTGCTGCTTTAAGATTTTAAAAACCAAAATAAAGAAACAAAGCTTGCAAAAACTGACTATTTCTGATTGAACATAACTAATGAAAGTTCTAAAATGATAAATGTGCAGTGTAATAAAAAGGACAACAGGAATTGAATTGCTAAGGGATATGTCCAATTGCAATTACAGTAAAGCAGATAGGTTGCATATTGTACGAATGACCCTGTCTGTATTAATCTAAAAGTGAAAGGAACCTCTCATTGCACGGTGGAAAATAACCGTATTTAAGAAACTGTAATACTTTTTAGGACATTAAATTTACATCATTTATTTTAAGTACTTTTTAAGGACCCACAGACACCAATGCATGAACTCAATTCCAGACACAGCTGTGCTTTTCCTTAGAGAGGCATCAATAGATCACGGCGCTATGATCATTAGACAGGCTTTTAAAGGAGAACATGGATTGAGAGATCTCCAAGAACTTCTTTACATACACACACAGAATTTTATAAATATCAAAAATCTTATAATAGTGCCTTGATTTATTGGCACCTCTCTAAGGAAAGGCGCAGCCATGTATGGAAATAAGTTTATATTTCATGTATTTCATATATTGGTGCTGTCTCTGAGAATAGAAGTTAAAATAAATCATAGGCTGTGGGCTCACAGGCAAGAACAGTCATAAAAAAAATCATAAAATCACATCCAGCCATTTAAAAAAATAAAAAAAAAATTCTACAATGAGATTTAAAGAGTTAATTATTCCACAATCTGCGTTCGAGGAACGGATAGGGATTAGGGATTACATCATTTTGTATTGGAATTTAAACGTCTGGTTGTGGTTTATTCGACTTGTGCATGGGTGTCAACGCAATTCACTTAAGGGTTTTATTACAGGTCTCCTACTCTCCCTCCTTCATTCCTTCCCTCCTTCCTTCTCTCCCTGCCTCCTTCCTCTCTCTTTCTATTTCCTACCTCTCCCTCCTTCCGCCCCCTTCCACCTTCCCTGTCTCACCTGGTTGAGCTCTGCTTCCTGCTGTAGCTTCTCTCTCTGTTGATGCTCCTGTTGCCACGGCAACAGCACACCTCCGCCAGAGCCCTCTGCTCCAGTCCCACCAGTCCGACCTAGTCCACCTCCCAGTTCCAGTCTGGGCCTGTACTCCATCTGCTCGCTCAGCCACATCTGCGTGCGGACGGCGGGCTGGATGGGGGACCCTCCACCTGCCTGATGGCCCAATGGTAGGATTCGCTGGCTGTATACACCGATCCCAGAGACCCCACCAGTCCCTGGAGCCCCCCTGCTCTCTGGTAAGGCACTGTAGCTCAGATCCAGACTGCTGGGTTTCATAGGGGAGGACAGGGCTGAGGGCCGGGACGAGTCTGTTCCCAGACTAGCAGGTTTCGCACTCAGGTTGTAGCGGTAACGAGGGTCAGCGCCGGGAGAGCGTAACAGCAAGCCTTGGGAGAGCGAGGAGGAGGAGGAGGATGACGGTAGATAGGGGTCCATGTTTGAGCCAAGAGGGTCCTGTCTGTGCCCATATAAAAGTCCTCTATCCAGTGAGCCATGTGGGTCTGGGTTGCACTGATACCCCTTAGCGGAGCTCTTATCTGTCCCGGCTGAAAGCCTGGTGAGGGAGGACCACCTCCGAATGGGCCGGGGGTCCTTCATGTCCAGACAACCCTGTGGACCCAGAGATGTGGCTGGCATCAGCAGCTGGCAAGAGCTGCTCCACGGACTGGCGCTGCCACAGGAAGCTGGCATGCTGAGCTTGGCGGAGCCTGAGGAGGATGGGGAGGGCATGACGTGGGCTGTGGGGAGGCTGCTGCCACCCCCGCCCTGGCCAGAGCAATGCTGGATCAGCAGCTGGAAGGACGAAGGGGTGGTACTGGAGCTGGACTGGTCTGGAGGAAGACAATAATTCAACATTTATACATCATCAGGTGTATATTGGTGAACATAGATTAAATAAGAACAAAGGAGAAAATTGAGTCCAGCAAAGAGTATTTCTAGAATGGAATTTCTACAATACAGAACTACAAAACTGACTAGAACATGGCTGCCTAACAACCAGATAACCTTCGTAAACTATGTGTGTAGCATGGCTACAGAACCCAACTCAGCACTGCAGGCTGTTAAACATGCAACGTTTCACAACAGTCATGCAAACCAGCACTGTACCAACTCTGTAACTGCTGTGGAGGGAGAAAAGACCCCACATCACACAACCAGGCATCAATGGCTCATTATTGACTTTGCACTTTCGTTTTTTTATTACACAGCTTTGTTGAAAACTCAATTCTGATTGGCCAACAAAGGCATTCTTAACTAGCTACAGGCATGGTTACAGTTCTGCTACAGTGTAGCCTGTGGATGCTAGCTACAGACATTTCTATGGTTACAGTTCTGCTCAACTTAGATAGAATCATAAATTCACCCTTATTTTGTGATGATAACCTACATTTACATTATCCCTTACGGACAGCACACACATTTAATGGTAAATGCTAACATATTTTAGCTAGTCCACCTTCATCAGAGTATATGAGTGTTAAAAGTCAGAAATGTTTGTTTCTGTCATATGACATACTAGAAGGCAATCAATGACACAGGTTACAAGACACACACACACACACACACACACACACACACACACACACACACACACACACACACACACACACGATAAATGATAAATATTGGTGTACCAATAGTGTTAATGATAATGAATTCCCTGCTGTAAGCCATACCATCCATCATAGAATGCCTTCATTGGCCAACAGCAAGCAGTTTTGCCTACTGGATACTGTTGTACAGTGTAGTCATAAGTAAAATATTACAGTCATGTTTATCTTAAATGATACTCTTAACTCGTACTTAAATCACTGTTGTTATTTTAGCTATGAGGGCACTGCTACTTTTTCAAAATAATAAAGGGGCTGGCTCCTGCTAAAACTTTGTATAAGAATGGGAGCAGCTCTGTCTGGTACATAAGATTTGAGTTAAAAAAGGGTATAAAAAGGGTATTGCCATACAACTCCTTTCAATTCGCTTTTTTTTTTCTTAAAAAAAAAAGGCAACTTAAAAGGGAATCAGTATTGCAGAGACGGAACTCATGATTAATCAGCTGGTTGGTGACACAACTCTTTTCTGAAAAACTCTTAAGTTCCTATAGCTATAGATATTATCAAAGATTTTCCTGTTATTGATAAGACTAAAATAAAATTGAACCAATGGTTATAAAGAGATTTGTCTCTTAAAAGCAGGGTATTCGTTAATGTTTCACACTGTGTAATAGAAGCATACATGTGTTAATATTTGAATTCAATATATGGTGACAACAATGATGAATGATAAATGATGAAAACATTGAAAACTTTGGGTTGCTAAAGTAGGCCAGTGAAATGGATATTTACAAAGAGCAGTTGTGAGGGTCTTTAACATAGAATGCATCTCGCCTACTTTCTGGCTGTGTTTCCATTGCTTTGTTTTCTTTCTTTCATTCTTCATTTTTATCTCCCTGTCAATCTAAAGTGAACTATTGTTTTGACACTGGCACCATCTAACTGTCAGGTTTGACAAGTGTGTATGTCCACTGTGATATGGCACTTGTTTTTGTTTTGCTTTTCTGCGGGTCACATCATATTTTTTCTGCGCTCGTTTTAGCAAAATGAGTGCACATTCTAGAAATAAAATAGTAGTCTTGAAATAATTGGAGATACATCAAAAAGGGAGCCGTGTGCGTGTGTGTGTGTATGCCATGCACTTCAGGATTCACCCCCTGCTAAAGCTGGACTCATTGCACTAAAGTGGACAATATTGAAGGGAGTCTATTGATCTATGGCAAAGGTGGTTCTTTGGGTGTTTAACCCTGATTTGTTCTTTATTAAATAATGAAATTGTCCCTATGACTATCAGCCTTTATATATCAGAGCACTGTTATAAAACACATTGTCAATTTTCACAAACACATGGAATTACAACGTGTAAACGTTCAAAATATTGCGACTTGTGCGGTAGATTATATTTTATACCGAAAACCCCCAAAAAGGCCGCCAACGGTAGCGATATACCATTCTTGCTCAGACACTTGGACACTTGCTCAGAGAGAAAGTGTAGACACTGCGGAGCACACGTCGTCAACGATCTTCACACATGCTACATCCAGCTATGGTGTCAATGATGTTGTTGTTTTACGAAAGGTGCGTACGGTCTTTCATAAAACAATCATTCGTTGTTCAGGTATAGATCCCCTCAGTCACACGAGATACGAGATACTCACTCAACAAATCAGAAAGTGTAGTAATTATTATTATTATAATTATTATTAATATTATTATTATTATGCCTTTTATTAAAATGGGGGAGGCCCCGATGACTTGATGTTCTCTGAAGGGAGGCTCACTGTCTTACACTTTGAAAACCCCTGCTCTAGAACCCTATTCCTCTTGAATAGCGGTGCATGTAATGTATAAACATCTTGTTTAAATAACCATTTCTTTATATCTTGTAGAGGTGGAGCCACGCCAATATTTTCTTTTACAGCTGTGTGTAATTTGCTAATAACACCAAATGACCCTGGGTTTGCAGGGTCATAATACATTTTTTCTAAGGTCCTATCCATGTGTGATGCTGTAAACCAAATGAGAAGAGAATGGGAGTCAAACAGTCTTTATGTTGTGGATTGGATCATTTTATTTTTACATGTTTTGTTTTTGCTCATACATCAGCATACATAGATACATAGACACCCAATCTTATTCACAACATCAATACACCCTCCATGATTATTGAAATAAAAAAATAATAAAAATAGATATATGGTTTGTTGTCACAGCTGTATCAACGTTCATTCATTCAATTCTCTAGAAGGACACCGCCCAGCTCTGTACAGCTTCAAAGATGTTAGATTCGTTGGCAGGGGTGATGAGTTTTTCTTTTACCTCAACCAGCTTCCTGTCAATGTCGTTCTCTGCTTGTAGCTCGACAGCCACTGTTTCAGCCACACCAGGAATCTTGTCAGGTGTTGTATATATATTCAGAGTGCGCCCTAAAACTTGTATTAATATTTCTAAGAAAGACTTTGTAAATAGCTTATCACATACTTTGTCAGTAAAGTAATAAGCTGGTACTCCATAGAGACAGCTATGCCTCCTTTGGCTAGGGTGGTTTGTTTGACAACCCCAACAGTCTTGTTCCAGCTTTGTATTAAGAAGCTTTTCGATACACATGCATGTAGTGGCCTTTAAAAGATCTACAGCCACTGAAGGTAGACCCGGGGACAACTCTTGAGTAGGCCCTCTAACATCGGTCTTCACTTGACCTGTTTGCTCAGCAACATCGATCCTGTTCATATCTTCTTCCACTTCTCTGAGGAATGTGAGGTTCTGTCAGCCTATTCGCCATGTCCATACGGCCATGGTTTATTTTCTTTATCTTCATCATCATATCGACATCTTGCTGTCTCATCTTGCGGCAGTGTCTTGTTGAACAACTGCTTGCAACATATCCACGGGTCATCGCTAGTCAGACGCCTGGGTTTGATTCTTCTGACGGGTGCATACGGAGCGACCACCGCCACATCATTGTATCGGTTCTCAGGGTCCGGGCTCTGATAGCTCAAGTTACCCGGTATGGGTTGATCCTCGATGGGTTGTAAGGGTGTTGGAGAGGCGGCCATAGCGGTTGGTATCGGAGCTATTGGTATGGTATGGTATAGGAAGTAGAAAGCTTCCAAATGATGACGCCATTAGTCTCCGTCTCTGTATTTAACCTTTTTTAAAACCCGCCTCTTTTTTTTTTTTAAAAACAATGTCCGCTGTATGGTTGTCGCCTTCCGGTCGAAAATACACTGCTGATCAATAGGATCATAAAACAAAAACACTTTCCCATAGCACTGGTCAATACTAGGGATGGGCTCGAATATTCGAATATTCAAATACTCGTTACTGACGTCAGTATTCGAGTAACGTTTGGTATTCGGTTTTTTTTCCCGTTTTTTTTTTTCTCCCCAACATGCATAATATTAATATAAACGTTAATTGACTAGAGAACATGTTTAATAGGCTATTAAGTTAACTTTCTTGGACAGAGAAGTTTAAAAAAAAATACAACGTAAAGTGCTAGTGTGCGTACTACGCAGGTACTCATTTCAAAAGTAAACATTACTTGCAACATGAGAAGTGGTGTGTGGAAATACTTTGAAAAAGATGACGAGGAGACAGTGCGGTGCAAGTTATGCAATGGTAAACTGGTAAAAAATGGTAAAATGGTATTTCATAAAAGTACTAGCTCGATGCTGAACCACATGCGCTTAAAACATAAGGAGAAAACTTTGGAGACAGATGAGATGCAATGCATACATGTGACTGAAATAGTAATAACTGTTCTTACTTAGCTATTAACGTTAACGTTAAAGCCTAAGAGCTGTTTAATATCTGTTTAGCTTAGCAAGAAGCGGAACCAAAGTTTCCGCTTGTTTCCAGTCAACCGAGGGACCTCCCGTAATTTGTATTTATTAACCCTAACGTGAACTATAAAGAGAACATGATAAACTTGTTTTCTGTCATTGTTTATTTGCATTAATAGAAAGTAGCTATAGTAAGATATGTTCTTAGTAATGTTACAGCCCAATGAGCCGTTTAATAGCCGTTTAGCGCAGCATGAAGCGGAATGCAAGCTTTCACTTGTTTCCAGTCGGCCACGGACCTCCCCATAACTTGATAATTATAAAAAAATAAAATAAAATTTGGGCGCCTCCGCCCACACACTCGGAAATACCTCATCAATAGGATCATTAAATAATTAAAAGGTCACAACATGACACATCACGCAGGTCATCAATCAAAACTGTCAAATTACTGACAGGCTGTCAATCAAATGGAGGTCAATAGGTCATCAATCAAAACTGTCAAATTACTGACAGATTGTCAATCAAATGGAGGTCGATAGGTCATAAATCAAAATGGGGGTCATAAATCAAATTTTGACAGGCTGTCAATCAAATGGAGGTCGATAGGTCAGCAATCAAAACTGTCAAGTATTGACAGGTCATAAATCAACAGGGGATCATACATTTAATTTTGACAGGAGGTGTCCAATATAAACTACTCTCCATCATGACAAAATCATTATTGCTGGTGATTTAAATATCCACAGTAATGATTCATTAAATGGCCTTGCAACTGAATTTTTTAATATTACTGAGTCCTTTCATTTAATTCAGCATGTGTATGACCTAACCCATTACCAAGGCCATACCTTAGAATTAGTTTTTACTCTTGGACTGCATATATGCTTCCTTGTTTTGGAAGACTTTTGTGTCTCTGATCACCGTGTTTAAATCTGCTTTTCTAGCTGTTAAAAAATACTACAAGTGAACTGTTTGCTCTCGCATCTTTAATCTTTAATTCTCCTCACTGTTTGCAAATTCCGCTCCACTAAAAACTACATCCAAATCTCTCAGTAGTTGCCCTTGGATTAACAAAAGCATCTCCTGCCTAAAAAGGAATTGTATAAGAGCTGAACGGAAGTGGAAAAGCACTAAACTCCTTGTCCATTATGAGCACATAATATATAATATTTCCTGCTCATGAACACCATTTAATATGAGACCGTCTTCCAGCCCCCTTGACATCATACCAACCAAATTCCTTTTTCAAGTTTGAGACACTGTATGAACTAGCTTGCTATATACGGTCAACAGCTCTTTGTCCTCTGGTTGTGTCCTTGACTATTTTAAAACAGCTTGCGTTCAGCCTCTCACAGTAATTATACAGAGCCATTTCAAAATGACCCTTCATTTCTAAAATCCTGGAGAAGATTGTATCAAGCCAAACTCTTAGAAATGTTGAAAAATAATAACAAAAAAAAGCACAGCACTGAATCTGCCCTTCTCACAGTTGTAAATGATATCTTGATGAATGCTGATGCATGCAAGTGCTCAGTATTAGTCCTGCTTGACCTTGCTGCCTTTGCTGTGGTAGACCAGTGGATCTCAATCTCGGTCCTTGGGCCCACAGCCCTGGCGGTTTTCTTTCCTACCAGGTAGTTAATTGCATTCAACTGGAGTGCCAGGTGTAAATCAGTCCCTGATGAGACGGCTGGAATGAAAACCAGCAGGGCTATGAGCCCCGAGGACCAGCATTGAGAACCACTACTTTAGACCACAGTATCCTTAGATAGATTGTGGCAGTCAGTTGGTATTTCTGGAACCGCTCTAGATTGGTTCTCATCATACCTGACTGATTCCTTGTGTCCACTGATAGCTATTTCTCCTCTCATTCCTTGATCAGATGTGGTGTGCCACAAGGCTCTATTCTTGGACCAATTTTATTCTTTTTGTATAAGCTCCCTTTAGGTCATTTAATTAGGCAGCATAGCATCTCCTTTCACTGTTATGCCGATGATACCCAGCTGTACCTCTCAATCAAGCCGAGTGACAGATATCAAGGACTGGATGTCCAAAAATGTTCTACAAAATGTTCTTCTAAAACGCTCTTTGAGTATTTTCTGCCCTATGGGCTAAAAGTAATAAATGTAGTCAAATTGAAATCTATTTTAATTGTGCATTTAAATATATGTGTAGCCTAGTCTGAATTCAAAGTGTACATGCGAAAACATGAAGTTCATATTGTATAACTACAGTTTTGAAAGAACTTGAAAGAAATTGTGTGTGAAATACACTCACCCGCCACTTTATTAGGTACACCTATCTAGTACCAGGTACCAGGTAGGATCCCGCAGCATGAATTCTTCGCAGCATGGATTCAACAAGGTGCCCTTCTGCACACCAATGTTGTAACAAGCTGTTATTTGAGCATTTGTGGCCTTTCTGTTAGCTTGAACAAGTCTGCCCATTCTCCACTGACCTCTCTCATTAACAAGGTGTTTTTGGCCACAAAACTGCCACTCAACACACGTGTTTTTTGTTTATTGCACCATTATTAGTAAACTCTAGAGACTGTAGTGTGTGTGAAAATCCCTGTTCTGAGATGCTGGAACCACCATGTCTGGCAATACCACGGTCGCAGTCGCTTAACCATGTCTGCATGCTTCATATACTGAGTTGCAGCCACATGGTTCGCTGTTTGGAGGAGCAGGCTATTTGCGTTAACAAGCAAATAAACGTTTACCACGGTGGCAGACTGGGGGGAGGGTGTGGGTGAGGTGTAGGCTGGCTGCAGGAGAGAGTTGAGCTAGTGGGCTGACTCTTCCTGTATCCATCACCAGCTGCAGCCAATTAAGGCCGATTGCAGCCGGGTCCTTTGAACCTGTGCGTATGTGTCTGTGAGAGTGAGAGTGAGAGCGTGAGTCCAACAGGGGACTGGAGTGAGTTGAGCCGAGCGATGGAGCGGGGAGAGAGAGAGAGAGAGAGAGAGAGAGAGAGAGAGAGAGTGAGCGGGGGCCGACAGTGGTGTCTGACCTGTTCCCAGAGGATGCACCCAGGGGAAGACCTGGAAGAGCTGGCCAGTAGGGTTGTAGGAGCTTGTTCAGAAAGCTGCAGCTCGTCTGGTGTTCAACCGCCCCAAGTTCTCCCACACAACTACCCTTCTCCGTTCTCTACACTGGCTCCCCGTAGCTTGTATCCAGTATAAGATTCTAGTCTGCCTATAGGGCAGTAAGAAGGAAAGTAGGATTTCGCCACCTCAGTGGTCTTCACCAACTGGTAAATTAAAGGTTAAATAACGTTTCAAACCTCTGTCCGCCAGCTTTACACAGAAAAAAAATTCTATTGACCCTTTCACATTCTCTACTCTGTGAAATCACTGCTGCGTGTGTGTGTGTGTGTGTGTGTGTGTGTGTGTGTGTGTGTGATGAGGGGGGGGGTAATTGTTTTAGATGCCCTGCCCCTGACATGCCAATTTAAACCAGCTTCTCGCCTCCCAGGCTCTATTGATGAGTTGGGACACACACACACACACACACACACACACACACACACACACACACACACACACACACACACACACACACACACACACACACCACCCCCAAAACTCCCTTCAATCCCCTCAGGCATAAACCTCTCAGTCTCTTCTAATGAGATGAGTGGGTCTGCTCTAACACTAAACCTCTTAGAGTAGCAGCACTGACAGTTCTGTTATAATAATTAAGATGCTCAAGGGACTCCTGGTAGGGGATCAGCCAGCCAAGTAAGTAAGGATTTTAATACCCCACAGCACAAAATGACATAATATATCTGATAGGGTTGTTGATCAATACCAATGACTCAACCATTACTTGGCCAGGTGCTGGGATTTCTGTCTTTCTGACAAAAACTCAAACTCCCTAACCAATGAAATTACAAGATACTCCCTCCTCCCACCTTGCACTTTCAACTGATTGATGGAAGACGACCGGCATCACAATACAAAGCAAATGACAAAGCAGTATTATTATTTCTGGATTTTCCGATCTCTGCTCTAATTAGTTAGCTTACTCCTTCCTATTGTGAAAATGTGACTTTTTTTTTAGGGGAGGAGGGGTGGAGAGGCCGTACCAGAGACTTGTGTGAGAGGAGATAAGTTCTGTTGATGTTGCAATTCCTACTGGTCACTAATATAGGTTGATAAAGGTCATCATTCACAAATACAAGAAATAGTTAAGTTAATACTTAAGTAGTATTCAGGGAAGACAAAATAAATACAGCTTGTGGTTCTGTGGTTAGCAGCTGTCTTCCACTAAATCAGATGCAAGGTGAAAATTAACAATGAAAAAGACTTTGAGGCGAAAACTGTTTTTCATGGTATAAAATATATGTGAACTAAAGTTCATGTTGCAGTGAGAGAGATGGAGATATGACTGGTTATTTTTTTTACCTTGACTCAATTGCAGCCCCCCCCCCCCCTTCAGCCAATCAGTGCAATTTGAAATCATTCCCACAAGTTTAAAAAAAATCTGATCAGGGGTGTCTGAAATTTCGAGTGTGACAGACAGGTGGATGAATAGATGGAGAGTGATCCTCTTTCTGGGACTCAGATTCATTAAATATACGGGTCTACAGTTTAAAAGATAGCTCTTCTCTCGCTTATTCTTGGTCTCCCTGATAGAAAGCTCCTTGATAAAAAAAACATATCATTTCCTAACATAGCCAGGAAGAAAAATATTCTCTTATTCAGAATTAATGAAATGCTACCAACCGAGAAAAAAACTGGTATAAAATCATTATTGAACGTAAGCCACTAGAATTCCTTACCTGCAGAATTTGGGATACATACTAAAGTAGCAGATACATTAAGGGTATGTTTTGGTTTTTTTTGGTCTGTACACAGGCATGAGGTGAATCTGATTCCAGTTCCTGTAACTTTAGCTAAGGAAAATGGACTTAACTGCCCTCTTTGCTGTACTTTGCTTTACCTCCTCTAAGGCAAAGCAAGGGCAAGTTTATTTGTATCGCACCTTTCATACACAAGGCAGTTTAAAGTGTTTTACATGAAGCATTAAAAGCAGTGGCGGCTCGTCCATAGGGGCGCTAGGGGTGGCGCCCCACTTGATTTGATGGAGAAAAAAAATAAATAATAAATAAAATATATATATTTTTTAATCTGAACACATTTCATAGATTGTATTTATAATTCATATAAATGTGTTCTAGTCAATACGTGTATGTTGAATCATTGGCTTTGGTTGGTTTGCGGACTTCATTACCGTCTCTGTTGCTCTGGGGCGCCGAGTTGTACGTCCCTCACACGCTACATTGACATGCATTGTCACCTAGTGGTTGTTGGAAGGACTGCACTTTAGCTTGAGGTCTATGACAGCATTTGGGGCGCTGGACGGAACGCCCTGGCCATTCTCATTTAACCCCATTCAAACGAACATTGTAGTCATGGTCAGTAGATGGCACAAGAGAGCACAGAGACGTGTTGAGTCATATTTGATTGACTGCGCTCCGGCACTAAAAATAGCACTACAACTGTAGCAGTTAAAAGACCAAAGCCCTGTTGTTTGTGCACTCGAGTCGGCTACTGCTTTTTCCGAGCGCATTATGAAAACAGAAGTAAGCATAGTCTTAATTAATTGAACAAATATATATATATATTTGTATACTATAATAAAGAAAAGCATTATAAAAACGGGAATAACTGGTTATATGCAAAAAGTATAACTTGATTTAACTTCATTCATCCCATAATGGTGATTGTCTCTGTTCCCTTTTTCATTATGGCCTATATTAAAATAAAATATGTATTAAAATAATTAATAACACTAGTAAAACCATTAGTAGGTTGAAAAACATTTATATGTGGTGATATGATGATTGTGCATAGACAATGTATTTCTATGAGGTGTGCGCGTGGACACACGCGGGCTCCACGTCCGCAAGCCATCCGCCCGCCTGCCGTACTCCCGCGGCCGGTGGGATCCGCGGCATTCGTTAATATGGGAGCGGAAGTGAAGCGCAGCAGCGCACGTGTGTGTGCGCGTTCGCTTGCGCTGTCCGGTGGGTACGGGGCGTCACTCTATGATCTCTGTGTCTGTCATGACCCGCCCCACTTAGTCAGCCAATCACCGGCCGCCACTGATTAAAAGACATAAAAAAAAATTTGGGCCTATATCAAATCAAATCAAATCACATTTATTTGTATAGCCCTTAATCACCGTTACAGTCCCTAAGGGCTTCACAATGCCCAACATGTGAAAATAATAAATGATTAGTACACGACATCCCCCAGCCTTAGACCCTCACAGAGGACAAGGAAAAACTCCCACAAAAACCTTATTGGAAAAGTGGGAGAAACCTTGGGAGGGGCTACTCAGAGAGGGATCCCCCTACCAGGACGGTTGCACTTATGCAAATGCCTATACCATTTAGTGACTTGTAGACGAGTATATTTTAGTATATTTTAAAGTCAATTCTCTGACACATTGGAAGCCAATGCAGGGATCTGAGAATTGGCGTGATGTGGTCAAACTTTTTCATCTTTGTTAGTAGTCTAGCAGCAGCGTTCTGAATGAGCTGTAGCTCATTAGCTGAATTAGCTGAACACATAGCTGAGCATATGAGCATCAGTCCAGACTGTGGTTTGCCTTCAGGGGGTCACTTTGGAGTCGTTTCCTGTAGTTGGTTTGGATTACATTCTTGGAAGCGGACCGAGACCCGCATTTCCAGTCGTCTCAGTGTGATTATTTGGTGCCACCTGAGTTTGAATGGCACTGTCCTTTTGTGGTAAATAAGTAAATGCTCAAATAAACTGCTCCAACCATGCTTGGTGTGAACAAACCCTAACTGTAGTCGTGTTGCCAGCTTTGATACATAGTACACCACACCTTGTTTTTACCTTTATGTGTTTCACAAAAACATTAAAAAATAAATAAAAAACACTTCTCTAGGAAATGAGGATAAAAGAAACAGCTTCTATGCATGTTTTATCAACTCCAACAGCTCTGAATAATGGTACTAATAATACTAATACCAATACCTTTAACATTGGGTTTTCAACCCACATTGACCAGCGTCCTGTTGTCAGCACATCACTTCCCCTGCTGAACCAACAGAACCATGTTACCAATAACACTAATCCAGACAATGGAAAATAGCAGGAATAGCTGGGAATGTTGAGCTCCCTCCCTCCCAGTGTGAACAGGAGGCCGAAATGAAATGAAGAAGAGAAGAGAAGAGAAGAGAAGAGAAGAGAAGAGAAGAGAAGAGAAGAGAAGAGAAGAACTGCCTTTGTAATATTTCTGTACTCCTCTCTCTTACACACACACACGCACACACACATCTGTGGTTATTCCTGGCTGTCCTCAGCACAGTAACTGCAAACCAGGGTAATGAGCCAGTGGCAACTGGCGCCTTTACATAAGAGGTTGATGGCAGAAGGCAAGAAGTCAGAGGGTCAAGTTACACACAGTTATAACCTCAGAGGAAGTACAATATCCTAAATAGGGCCAGAACACTACCAGCTATGCTAACTGCCCACTGGCACACATGCTCTTCATAGGGAGGCCTGGCCTGGATCTCTACCTTACCTTACCTTACCTTGTGTTACCTTAGCAGAAAATGACCATCATTTATCTGCAGTGGGTTTACAGGGTTATTGGTCAATATCAATGACTCAACAATTACTTGGCCAGGTCAGGAGATTTCTCGCTTTTGAAACTCACTTTCCGGTGAGGAAAGGGAGAAGCCTCCATCATATCAGTTGGATGACGCCACTGTGTCATCCGACTCCCTTAATAAAAGGCCAATATCGGTCCCATATATCAGTCTAACCCTGCCTGTGACACCATCCAAATCTCCTTTATCTCTTATCCCAGAACCCCCTTCTGCAGCCAACCACAGCTCACTATGCTATGCCATGTTTAATTAGTTAGTGGGTTCAAACCCAAAGAATTTCCTGATGACTTCTGGAGAGAGAGAGAGAGAGACTGACAACTGAGTAACTGACAGCAACACACACCAACACAGAGATATGCAGTAGGTTACTGAGCACAACACACACCAACACACAAAACAAAGAGATATGCAGCAGGTTAACTGACAACAAAACACACACACCACAACTCATTCGTGGTAGTGGCCAACAGTATCACAAAGTCCACCCAAAATGGTGAAGAAATATAAAAAAATCCTTATTGTATTGCGTATGTACACGTCACTCCACTGCTCGACACCCATTATAAACATTTAATCTACAATATTTTTTTGTCTACTGTCACTGTCTCAGCGCAAGGTCTTTTCAGCATTTCAGGGTCAACATCCTATATACTGTATAGCATATAAACTCATAGTGAACATCCCATCACATCCCCCTGACCTATATTTACCTCCAATCCTTAGTAGGCTTGATGACCCAGACACTGGACTGGTTTGCACACACACACACACACACACACACACACACATATCAAACATCACAACCATCAAGACATTTAATCACCAAGCAGCCTACATTTATATGAACTAGGCCCATGGTTACATGTAGACATGTAATGATCTAGAAATATATTTTTAAGGGCTTGAGGGCTTGAGGGCTTGAGGGCTATGCTACTCAATACACCAACCTACATAAAAATATCCAACACAAATATACGAAGATTAATACTTTCATTTGGCTCACACAATTACAGATTTCCACTTCAGACGTCTCATATGTGGGACAGGAAATGTGACCTGGATGTAGCCAGATCCCCCAGGCCTCGGCTCTGTCTAAACCTTTATGGGCTCCAATGAACCAGAATGAGGCCATGCTACAGCCTTAGCGAGAGGAGAGGAGAGGAGAGGAGAGGAGAGAAGAGGACTGCTGGGAAGGCTACGGTGCATCAACACAACTAAATGTGTTAACAACTAAAAACAATAACAATACAAATAAAATCCTTTATGGCTTAAAAATTGTGAGTGGCTATGGGCATGATTATTGGCACCCTTTACTTAGTTGCACAGCCTTTGGCAAACATTTCTTGGAACCATTAAAACGCTTCTTGTACCTTTCTGCTGGCAATTGTTGAATTGTTATATTCCCAATGTGAGCAGGCTTGCTGGCCGAACTAGTTGAATTCTTCACATACCAGCCACTCCATGACCGTCTGCAGTTGGTCTAAAATATCAGGTGATTGCTTGTGTTGCCTTGTGGAAAAGCATCTCCATTTTCCTTTTCCACTTTATTGCCATTGTTTCCATCTGCATGCTAACATCTCATGATCAAAATGAATCGTTTGGAGGCTCAGCTCACTTGGTAGATGGCACGGCACCTTTACGACAGATCAAATGGCTGCTATTTCTGGTTTCCCATTTTCCCATTTTCACTGGCCCTGCTGTAAAAATAAGGCCGTGCAAATTGAATTAAATGTATAATGGATGCCCGTGTCACTTTTTTCTAAAATAAATAAAATAAAATGTTGATGTTTATTGTGTCATTCCTATGAATGCTGTCCTAGAATTAAATTCTTGGGTTAATTCTGATGTCTTTGGGTAATTTTAATCCCCTCCAGATCGATGTTTGGTGTTTTATGCAAACTCACCCAGAATCTGGATCACAATGGCGGGATAAAGCAGCATCCCTCTTCATACTGGATAAGATTAAGCTTTATTGATCAGCTTTGCTGTACTGTGATGTTAGGTGGCACATTTGCACATTACCAGAGTATATATCACCACAAAATATTTGACTGTCTGGATGACTGGCTGAAATTACCAGTGCATGGGCAAAATCAAAATACCAACCTCCCCATGGTAATACTAATGCTGCCCTGAGCAACCTGGGCTATAGCAAGAGATGATGCCCTACTTCAGAGTAGAGCTCTCTCTTTCTAAACCTCAAGGTTATTACCATGTAAATGTGAAATGCTTAGGGTATCATTTGAAGTCATCCTGAGGTCATATTCATAGTGAGGGTGGGGCCCTCTATTTTCCATTTTGCAGACACAGAATCTGGATTTGGAAATCTGAATCTGAAAAATGGAATGTAGACAGGAATACAAAAAAAACACAGAATCAGGAAAAAAAAAAAATTTCATGTAGTACTATCATAATAATAATAATAATACATTGGACTTATAGCGCTTTTCTAAGTACCCAAAGACGCTTTACATGGAGGGCAGAACAAACAAAACAAAAAACACAAAAAAGAGCAAACAAAACAAAACAAACAGAAGAATCATGAAAAGATGAACAGAATTCATGAGTTCAACGACCCATTACAGTAATCAACCATATGGTGCATACCATTTAGAGATAGACCAAGTGTGCCCGAACATATTTCGGTAACATATCAATTTACAGGCTCCTAATTTACCATCATTATGGTCCATTAACCTGACATTTAGCACTAACCTCACATTAAGGAAGTTCAACCAAGACACGATTTTGGAAGGGCACAGTCGCTGCATCTCGAGTTAAGTCCAGCCCTGGAAGAGTGTGAGTGGTTTTCAGAAATACAAACCATCCAGGGCATTGTTTCCTCTATGCCAGAATGATCAGAGTTCTCTGCCAGACCTTCCTCCAGGTCGAGCGAGACTAGCTCTTCCCTGATCTGTTGATCTGATCTGATCATTTTCAAATGGTAAAACAACGGTTTTCACAGGGCACACGACAGCACGACAGAAGCAGAGATCTTTAAAGTCCTTGATGACTTTTTCAAAGACCACAATATTCTGTGGCAAAAGTGTGGCATTGTGTAGTGAGAGAGCCAGAACCATGAGTGGCAGCCAGGAATATTTGGGACACACTGTATGATCCAGGCATCCTAAAAAGTAGTTGAGCTCAGGAATTGTGATGGTTGTAAACCTTATCACAAGAAAGGCCTTTTACATCACTTGGTGAAGGCTTGGCCTACCTCACAGAATATTTTTGCAGAGCTCGATGAGTTGAATAGCTCCATGCAGGGAAGAGAGGCAAACGTCCTTCAGCTGTATGAAAAACTGGAGGCGTTTAGAAAAAAAATAAATTGGACAGGGCGAGTGGAAGGGGGATAACCTGGCAATGTTTTCATCCATGGAGTATTCAGACAGGGCTGACATCAAGCACACCATCTGCAGCTATTTGAAGAGAGATCTGCATCCATTTGAGAACTACTTCCTGACTCTGACCAGTGGTGCTGTGACAGCGGACGTATCCTGCTTCCATTCGGTGATAATCCAACACAGAGGTCAAGCCTAACTGTCACAGAAAGAGGATTAGCTGATTGAGTTATCCACAAACACAGATATGACACCCAACCCCTGGTGACGTTTTGGATAAGCAAAGGCAATAGAAATGTATCTAAATCGATCTCTAGAATGCTGCAGTGCTCAGGAGGTGAGGACAGATGTTCTCTGTCTGAAAGAAAACTGATATCGACTCAACAATGGAAGGTAATCAACTTTTTTTCTCCAACATTTAACTTGGGATGTTACCGTCAGCAATGTGACATTATCTCAGCTGCTAGTGGAGTCTATATATTCTACAAGTCACATCATACAACAATTTGAACATTGCAGGGCGGGGGGGCACTCGCGCAGCTAACGTATAATAATTCTAGGTCAAATACACTGAAGGCCTTTCTGAAAGCCTTTATGAAAACAACCAGCTATAGGTTATATTTGTTGAGTTAAGAGAAATTATTGTAACTGTAAATGGCTATGTTTCATGTGTTACTGGGGGGGCATCAGTCTGGAATCTTGCATAGGGCACCAGTTGGACCAGGGCCGGCCCTGCCAATCTTAATCCCAGAATGAACCTTTGGCAAGACCTGAAATATGCAGTTGATCAAACGAATCCTTCAAACATTGAAGAACTGGAGCGGGTTGCAATTGAAGAGTGGGAGACTGCCAGCAGAAAGGTGCAGGAAGCTTATTCATGGTTACAAGAAACATTTCGAACATTGCCAAAGGCTATGCAATGAAGAAAAGGGTACCAATAGCCATGGCCATAGCCACTCATTTCAATTTGCAATAATCTTGGTCAGAACTGTAAGTGAGGCGCAATAAAGGAGAGGAAGTGGGGGTTGCACCAACTACCATGTGGCACCAGTTGCTTCGGAGTAATGTGAGGGGAAGCAGCCTTATTAAACTCAGACTCTCGAGTTAACCCAAGTATGTACCCAGGTATGTACTGTACACTTATCTGCCCTAACCTCCAAACCAGACACACCCTGACAGCCAGGCAGGCTGGCAGACTACGTTTGATATCATTCACAGTCGATAAAGACACAAACAAGAACACAAGGAGTCGTTCCACAAAGGAGTCGAAGATAGGCCAAGATAGGACTTCATCGATCCAAGAGTAGGCGGATCTACAATGCCAACTTCCAGCTAACGTAATCAGGCTACTTCAAGCCTAATGTTTGAACATTCAAGGTAATTGCACGTTCACAGCGTTATGTCACAACTTTAAAACTTAAGGGAGAATTCTGGCATTTTTAAACCTGGCCTCTATATCCACAAAATCGCCTATTATACCGCAAAATAGGTCCAAAAACTTTCAGAATTGCTCCAGTAGATCGGTTCAGTCAGCAGTCGCGAAACAGGCTCAATGGCTGCAACGTAATCTGTAGGGGCAAGTGCACGCGGTCAAAGTACGTCCACTAAAAGTGCTTGCCACTGACAGGCTCAGATTGTTATTTGTGTGTCTGACAACATTACTGAAAGGATCGCTACAGAAATAGACCTTTTTTTAACCAGAAAACTAAAGTCTAGCCCAAGGAGAAGTCCCGCTCTGAAATGGACGGTGGACAAAGGTAGTCTATGAAAGCGAGAGGGTTGAGTTGTTACAGAAAGAGGACGGTAGAAACCTGACAAAGGTATTCTATGAAAGCTGCGTGAAGTCTTCCTCAACATTCTATTCAGTTCGGAAATGCGCAAAAACGAACCATTGTTGTTTTTTTTATCTTTGGGAAAAAACAAATACTCTAAACTACGCTTTCTATACTCCAACACACGTCTCCAATGCTGATTTACGTTTCCACCATCCTCTTCCTGCAACAAGTCAACCCTCTTGCTTTTATAGACTACCTTTGTCACGTTTCCACATCCTCTTTCTGCAACAGCTCTCGCGAGATTTCAGAGTTGGGTGCTCACCATGTCACTGTGATTTCCTTGGTCCAAATCCAGTCTGGAACCAATGAACAAAATGCACTTGGATAAAAGTGATATTATTATGTAAACAGAAGTAGTTTCTTTGATTATTAGAAAGATAGAACTGTAACCATAGAAACATTTGTAGCTAGAATCCATTGGCTGCACTGTAGCAGAACTGTAACCATAGAAATATTTGTAGCTAGAATCCATGGGACTTCATTCTCTAAACACATAATTTGTGTTCAAGTGTTTTTTGTAAGAGGAATCTACTGTGAGTTTGAAAGAGAGAGAGACAGAATATAATAGAATATAATCTTACCTTCAACACTGTCGGAGCAAGAAGTGCCTATGCCGGTGTCACCACTGTCAGACGCAGCACTGTGGCGGCGCCCACGGTTACTGTTACTGGGGCCAAGGGGGTTGCCCTGCCAGGCCAAGTCGTAGCCTGCCGCCCATCCTGGAGAATGGGTGCTACTGGAACCTAAAAACAGCAGCAGAAAAGCTATCAGTAGCACTAGTTATTCATTTATGTATTTTACAAATAACTTAAAAAACCTAAAGTCAAATAAATAGTCAAAAACTGCAGGGGAAAACTATAGTGTTCACTTGTTTATTCAGCAGGCAGTTTGGGCGATGTTTTTGTTTTAGCTGTCATGAAGTCTATTCCAGTGCCATTTCAAGTCATTGTAAAAATTACAATTAAGCTGAATAGAGTAAGTTGTAGGTCAGTCCTTATCATATACCTCAACCACAGCTGCAAATTGAATGCATTAAGCCTACACAAATCTTTAAAAACCATCTGGCCTCATGGGTTAAGATATGATACTAGATTGAAATTAGATACAGATACAGCAGTCCCAAGACTCTAATAATGGGCCTAGGCCCACCTAGGGTTTAGCCTAATTTTAACCCAGATCCATCCTCG
The DNA here is from genome assembly GCA_034670385.1 of Hoplostethus mediterraneus. Taxonomy (NCBI): domain Eukaryota; kingdom Metazoa; phylum Chordata; class Actinopteri; order Trachichthyiformes; family Trachichthyidae; genus Hoplostethus; species Hoplostethus mediterraneus. The sequence continues at coordinate 367,661 of JAXDDW010000092.1, forward strand.
TTCCTCAGCAGGGATTAGGCTAATAAATATTGTCAGTGGGTCTTCTACCCACTTCTCTCTATCTGCCTAAGAGGATCTGCTTTGTTTTTATCACTGTCAGAGTCAGCAAACAAAGTGTCTACAGATAGCGAGCCATAGGAACAGCTGCCATATGGGATTGTTGGAGATAAAGGCTATTAGGGCGTTTTGAGTCTGGTAACACTTGTAATAGTGAATTTATCATTATTTAACATTAGTTAATTATTATTTTAATTAATAAAAAATGAAAAAAATAAATCAAGAATTGGTTAATGATTAACAAATTATTTTTAAAACAATAAAATAAATAAAAAATGTTGGTAATAAGGTTAATAAATTATTTGTAAAACATTTCTGGGTTATTATTAAGTTGCAACTGATGTATACTGTAATTAGTAAATGATTAGTGGCTTGGAAATAATCAATACACACTATTTTGGCCCCCATTAAATGGATAAATGGTCTTTAAAAGATTAACTATTTGGGTGCCTATTTTTTTTAACAATACACAGGATATGATCCCAATCCCTTCACACAGTCCAATGCATATGTAAAGAATGATGCACCAAGAATGATGATGCACCATTCACTAACCCACCTCCTCCGGATGTTACAAGTTTCAGGGTTGAGTGTGTGAGCGTGCATGTCATTGGGGTTATCAAGTGGGCAGCTTCCTTCACCTTCGTTGAGTTGGGCCCACAACACCTTACCCAACTTTACCCCTGCTATCTAATGCCTGCATGCCTAACATCTTACTAATATGTAGATATGATAGGGTAAGATAGGTTCAGGAAGGGGGTGAGTGAGTGTGAGTGTGTGTATGTTGATGTGCTGATGGGCAATAGTGTGGTCGGGATACAAACCCGGGTTTGGTAAAGGCATATACTACATACTATTTATGCAGCAACATGCTACCAACAATACTACAGAGTCAACTACTAGCAAACTAATATAATTCATATTGTTTATAAGCTAACATAACCAATCCATATGCACTGACTGAAGGGCACCAACTTAGCTAACAGTATCTTTATCACCTAGCACCCTGCACTTTATTCATTCCCTTTCACACTTATTCATTGCCCTGCACTTTAGACACTTGAGCCACTCTCATTCATTCACTGCTCTTCCCAGTCTTATTACTTGTATATATATAAACATGCCATACAGCAGCTGTACATCCTGGTTCTATGTCACCTAGTACTGTAGTATTTTTAGTATTTAGGCCTTTGAATTTTGTACATTCTGTTTTTTGTGATACTGTTATAAGATAAGATAAGATAAGATAAACTTTATTGATCCCGCCGTGGGGAAATTCACGTGTTATGGCAGCTCACAACAATAGAAAACAGAACAGAATAGACAATATAGTGCAAAAAACAAGTGTGCAAACAATAGAGTGCCATAAGAAAAAGCAAAAAATAAACAAGGAGTATTAAAAAATTAAAAATTAAATATTAAAAGACTGTATGCAGCTTAAATAACAAAAAGTGTATTATGGGAGAGACTGTAGGCCTATAATATATTGCTATGGCTATATACATATTTACAAGGTGGTGGAGGGGGAGATGATTGACTGGTGGGGGGGGGGGGGGGGGGGGGGGTATTGCACAGTTCTATATCAAACACAAAAGTAATAAAAGTAGTCTCCCCATGTGCATATTTGCAACAGGATTTGACCACTTTAAAGAAAAACAGCAAAAAGCAGCAGGAAATAGTATAAATTAAGAAAAATAAGAGAAGAAGGGGCAGAGCTACCACAACTAGCTGCTGCTCCTGCAGCGCCATTTTGAATACCTTATCCTGCTGCAACCCCAGAATTTCTGCCTGACGATCAATAAAATATCTATCTAATCCATCTAGTACAAGCTAATGCTAATGCTAACGCTAAGCAGTAGCAGGTAATATAGCTGCCTTTTGCTAGCTAATACTACCAACGGGCTCATTTCTAACATCACCAGTATCACACAACAAAACGAATCCAAAATCCCTGGAGGGGGTTTAATAGTGATTCACAGAAACAACTACAAATGTTCTTCCATCTCTCTTGGTACTTTCTCCACTTTTTAGCTTTCTCTGTATCCTGGTTTACAGACCCCCAAACTCATGGCTCCAATTTTAATATTCATGTTTACTCTCCTTCCCATCATTTTCAGTGGATTTTATGAACCATAGCCCAGTCACAATATTGAACCCTTTCCTATGAAATGCAATGGATTTCAAAATTATTTTACCAGCAAAATTGACTAAATCAGGTTTTCAGATCTTACTGATTGCCCACGACCTCTTTAGCGCTTAAGTCTGAGTAAGTGTGTGGGGAAGTGTGTTTGTTTGGCCTGTGCTGACCTCTGCTTGACCAAGGTGTGCAGTCCTGGATGGATTATATTCTTGTCTGACATCAAAAAGGTTATCCATGCTATTATCTCATCTCCGTTAGACTATTGAAACTCTCTCCACTTGGCTAAAAAAAGCCCCCCTACCGTTTGCAGTTAGTGCAAAATGCAGCAGCAAGGTTTTTAACTAATTCAAAGAAATGGGACCATATTACCCTGATTTATTAGCCTCCCTTCACTGGGGCCACTTTGTTTTAGAATTAATTTTAAAAATTGCCTCTAGACGCTCAGGCCCCTAGCTATTTGACTGATGTTTCAACCTCCTATCAGCAGGCACATAACCTGAGATCTTCAGGCAGGGCACTTTTAGTCCCAACTAAAAACTACAGGCTTTTGCCATCAGGACCCCTAGTCTTTGGAATGCTCTGCCTGGAAAAAGACCAATAGTTTCTTTTTAATCCCTCAAAACTATTTTTTAGGAAAATGCCTTTTTCAATATGTTTATTGCTCCTGATTTATTGTTTTAATTATTATTATAGGATGAAATTCATGTGACCTTAAATTCTGACTGTTGACAATGTATGTAAGCACTACCAATATTACTTTATACACACATTCCCCAAAGTGCAAATGAGTTTGCTCTGTGCTGCTCCTTTTAAAACACATAAATTGCTGATTATTATCCTTTTAAGTTACTGTTAGTGCTCAATACATACAATACAATACAAATCATTCTACATAGATTTGCTGATGTAGATTGGAATGGTCTGACTGGCCACTATTGATGTAGTACTTAACTTGTTAGAAGAGCAAGAGCTCCTTAAGCCCAAACCTGCAAAATCATAGAACTTGTTACCAGAGCAACCAGTCATTAATAATTCCTTAAACTGCAAATCCCTTCTGGACTAAACCTGTAATTCTTGCAAAAGTCAGTTAGCTAGATTATGACCATGCCTTTTAAACTTATACTCATCATTTCCAGATATGGCTATACCTAGATGGCTAGCTCGTAGGCTCATTGCAAGAAATTTAATTAATATCCTGCCATTTTAAATAATTTCCACAATGGGAAGAGTTAAATACCTATGTAGATTAATACAATTATGCAATATGGGTTACAGATGTACATGTAAAAAGCTTACTGGTGGATTTCATTTATCTGCAATATTCTGCCACAACTGCTCTCACTTTGGCAGTATTGCATTTCGTAGGTAAAATATATTTTAGATTTGTTCCTCAAAGCCTTCAAATACTAACTCTTGCTGAGCTGCAGGAAAAAGGGACCATCCTCTTTAACCATGGTGCTGTGCCAGCCAATAATATGATTGCTTCGAGATTGGTTTCGAGGCCCAACTCATATTCCTTTTATTTCAAAATCGCAGCGTGGAATCGCTGTCGCGGTAACCGCATCACCGTCAAGGCACCCGCGGATGGAAAAAAAATCACCGTGACAACCGCGGTTGTAAAAAAAAAAAAAAAGTATTTTATATTATTCCATTTCATTATTAAATTACTCATATTCATGTGTATTTGGTGTAAAGTATTGTAACAATTTGTAGTTTGACATTTTAGTTAGTAAGTCAACAATTGATTGATTTGGAGTCATCTTGTATAATTAGGGCTGTCGCACCGCGGTTGTGTATGTGGCTCATGATGATTCAATGATTCAAACTTTGTGTACACGTTCACATCCCTACTTTTATCACATTGCACAATGTTGAGGGACAAATGGATAGATTATCAAACATGTTTGAAATTGTTTGGGACTCCTATGACGTGAGACATTTTTTTTGGGCAAGTGAGATGGAGTTGGAACTACAGAGGGATGACGGCCTTGTGGTGAGTCAGAGCTTAACCATGAAGGTTGAATTTTCTAAAGGAAATTGTGTTGCGTGCCTCAGTTTGATCGGTTAAAAGGTTCAAGAGCAATCAAGTATCACATACTGAATTGCAGCTAAACACATATGCGCGCTCACAAGAAAGGAGCAAGTCACACAGTGCATCACTTTGATTACAAAGCATATGCTGCCATTGAATTTTGTAGAAGGCTTTAGGGCAGCTAATGGCATTCGTAGAGCCTAAATACACAGTACCAGCAAGTGTGAACCGTGTGGTGGCGTTGCAGTGGACTTTCACACTTTCATCATAGCTCCATTGCAACAAGTGCACTTAAGAGGAAGAAGGAGCTGATAGCTGATACAGTAGTAGCGTGTGTGAAATGATGCAACGTCTGCATTAGCAAACATGGGCAGTGACCACAACAACACTCAACACAGAACTGTGACAGAACTGTGACAAAACTCTGACGCACTCGGACCCTAAAGATGACCGATGAGAAGTGGCAGACAAGGTGAGGTGCACCTGCTGGGAGAGACGGCGCTGAAAAGCAGCCGTCAAGACCGGGTCGATTTATTGTGCTGTGATGTGAACAAAGTGGCATTCTGGCCCGTTGACTCTCCACTCCTGCCTTAAGTCTCTGTCTGTCTGACGTTTTTTGCTTCTTTCACAAACAAAAATATGTTACATCTCTCTATTGGTGTCTGTCCAATGACCCCAGCTACACTAAAAAGCCAAATGTCAGTGGACACCCCTACTAATTATTGAGTTCAGGTGTTTCAGCCACCCTATTTTTCAGGGTTTGGGCTTGGCCCCTTAGTTCCAGTGAAGGGTAATCTTAATGCTACAGGATACAAAGACATTTTAGCCAATTGGGCGCTTCCAACTTTGTGGCAACAGTTTGGGGAAGGCCCTTTGCTGTTCCAGCATGACTGTGCCCTGGTGTACAAAGCGAGGTCCATAAAGACATGGTTAGATGAGTTTGGTGTGTGGAGCACTCGATTGGCCTGCACAGAGCCCTGACCTCAACCCCATTGAACACCTTTGGGAGGAATTAGAACACAGATTGCAAGCCAGGCCTTCTCATCCAACATCACTGCCTGACCTCACAAATGCTCTTTTGGCTGAATGGGCACAAATTCCCACAGACACACTCCAAAAGCTTGTGGAAAGCCTTCCCAGAAGAGTGGCAAAGGGGGGTCCAACTCCATATTAATGTCCATTGTTTTAGAATTGGATGTCCAGCAAGCTCATATAGGTGTGATGGTCAGGTATCCACTGACTTTTGGCCATATAGTGTATATAATAATGGTGCATCACTATTAGTCTCACAAATCAGATACAAAAAGTGGATGAATCCAGTCAAAGTTTGATTATCACTTGTAAATCAATAGGCAAGAAGCAAAACATACAAAAGCCTTTCTCTAACCTCAATATTCAATCACAATTCTATTGTACTCAACCATTACTGAGCAGCAGTTAGTTATCAATTGTTACATCCACCCCTTGTTTCTGAAGGTTTGTAATTAGGTGGCTTTTGGTCATATCTTTGGTATCTCTTGGTGTGCATATCTAAAAGAATAAACATTTGACAAACAATTTTCATTCCTGCAGATTCATTCCTCTTACCCTTGTCACCTTGCATAATTCCATAGTGTGTGTGTGTGTGTAAGAAATTGTGTAATAATCTCAGGTTAGGTTACAGTGTGTTTAAGAGGCTAATCCTTAGGTCAGGTATATCACAGATTAAAGTTAGGTAAAGTGTAGTATAGTACCCTTAATCCAGATACAAAAGGGCCACAATGATTGCCCATGACACCCCGCAGTCACCGACTGGTCAGTGTTACTAGATGCCATTTGGTGGACAGTTTTATAAACATGGCACTAAATTGCAACAAGGGCATGCATATTTCATTAGGGGTGGCTTCATTAGAAATCAAACCCATAACCCCAATAATGTCAGCACCATGCTTGGCCTATTAGCATACAGAACAGTGTCCAAATGTTCAGAAAGTGACTAATAGGATTCTATGTCCTAACAGTCATCCTTTCAATTAAGTAGCTAGTGCGGGCCAAATCTGTCCCAGATTGTAGAATTAAACTCCTCTGGGTATCCAGCTGGCTGATGCACTGGGTCAGGGGAACCACCTACTTCTAAATTCATGCTATACTGTCTGTATTTGTCTGCATCTGTATAAAAAATCCTCTAGTTCTCCAATTGCTTCACTTAGTTACTGACAATAACAATGTCAAAGTATAATCCCGTTAGGGGTCATTTAGCCTATGTTGCTCAGCTCTCTCTTCACCACTACGGTCTGATTTCAACACCCGCAATGTCATGCTGCATGGTCCATTCCTGCTGTTGGGAATCTATGTGAAATTTGTTGGATCAATCCATTCGATCTACTGTTTCAGAGGAGTCTTGATGTAATGTGGTATTTGCAAATGTCTTTTAACATGTTTTTATGTGGTTTTTATGTTGCAATTGTTTACATCCTGCTCTCAGCTGATGCTGTATCAGTGCATGGCATCATCCGCTCTGCTGTTGCAGACACCACACACACCAGACTGCCCTTGTGATAATTTCTGAGGATTTCAATCATGGTTCCGTCTCCTCCAACTCGACCAAGGTCACACGGTACACACTTTTACATCAGTTCCTGATGTAAAAGAAGCAATCTGCGTACTAATGAGCACCAAGCACATCAAATATGTGTCAAAAGCCTTTGACCCTCAGCCAACAAGGAGGCACAGAGAGCTACAGGAGCAATTGAGAAGGCATTTGGTGTTCTCAAGTCTCAGTGTCAATGTTTCTGGTGGTGCAGAAAGGTTACGTTCCACATTTCTAGAACCAGTTTCCATTGCCAAGGCCCATGATGGCTAGATCTGTACTGTCTCTGCCCAGAGGGAGTAGGGCATTGCACCCGATCCCTACACTTCACTTGGCAGGTGGTGACAGGGTTCAAAACTAACATTTTCCACTGGTGGCACTGGTGCTACCAACTTTTTCACCCTCTGTGAGGGTCTAAGGCTGGGGGATGTCGTGTACTAATCATGTATTATTTTCACATGTTGGGCACTGTGAAGCCCTTAGGGACTGTAACGGTGATTAAGGGCTATACAAATAAATGTGATTTGATTTGATTCAGTTGGTGGCACAAGCACATCATTTGGTCGCTGCGCAGTCAAAACAAAACAAATCATAAATGACAAGGACGGGGCTGACTTTGTCACCAGTCTTTTCCTTCAGCGTGTCCAAGATCACGCCAATAAATTGCGCACAAGAAACGTCGTTGGTGTATGTTGGATTTACACCCATTCTTCTTTTGTGATTTGAAGGTAGAAAATGGAAGCTCTTCTTTTGCTATATTGCATCTTGGCGCTGAAAGGCAGTCGGGAGGGGGTCAACGCTACGTGAGATGCACCTGTCCCTACACTTCTTATGCTTAATACTGTCTCCATGTAAGTTCAAACTTTTGCGTTTGAAGTGAGTTGATGCAGATGCGAGTTTGGAACAGCCTGCAATGGAGGGTCCGCACTCTCTGCAGTACACACAGTACATCGCATTATCTTTGCACCTCAACCATCTGAAATCTTCCAGCCACTGTGATTGAAACGCGTAAATGTTTTTTTCATCGGCTGTGCTGCTGGTTCTCTCTCCTCACTCATCGGCTCCGACGTCTCAAAATGACACGATTCCTAATCAGTCACTGAGGAGGTAGCTTGTGATGGACCGGGGGATGCATTTTGTTTCACAAAATATGATTGAATAGTGTGTTTCATTTCTTTTGCAATCAAATTTTTTTTCGCGCTACAATGTCTCCAGTCAGGGAAGGGCGAGTGAGAGACCAATACAGAGAAAGACGATGTGTAGGCTATGCAGATGTTAGCTTTTCATACCTACTTTTATTTCCGAAGACATTATCAATTAGTCAAATAGCCTACAAATTACATTTGAATTAAATTCAATTAATAAAAAAATAAAAAAATAAAAAAACTTATGGTAAATCTTTTTTACTGGCACCAATGCGACCCATTCAAATTTTATATCGCATTACCAAAAAAAATGCGAGCAATTTGGTGGCAGTTTTGAACCCTGTGGTGAGCCCACAAGGTAGCAGCCCCTTGATACAGGGGTCACCCAGCCACCAGGTGCTCACCTCCTAGTACCACTCTCAGGCCTGGCTCCAGGAGTGGGTGTCCCTATTCCAGGCAAGGTTCTCTTTGGTCTTCCTGAAGCAATCATAGGAGTCCCTTCTTGCCTCGTTGATTTGCATTTCTCCATGTGGTGAATGTGGTGAGTTGCTAAAAGCTGAAGAAAACAACACCTCCATGTGGTGGTTACCAGCTTCTTAAGATTAACCTAGCATAGCCAACGCTAGCTAGAATTTAGGCCCTGCACTTGTAAACACAGCTAGCCAGCAAATGCGTGGCTGCAGAAATCTTTTGACCTCTCCCTCTACTTCTACTACTCTAAAAAAGCGCATTTTAGCATATTTAGTCCATATGGGAATTTTAGCAAGCTAGCTAACTGTAGGATGTTGGGCCCGGACATCTTAGTTGGTAGAGCATGAGACTCTCAGTCTCAGGGTTGTGGGTTCAATCCCCCACATAGTGTCAACTATCATCTTTGTAAGTCGCTTTGATAAAAGTGTCTGCTAAATGACTGTAATGAAATGGATGTTTTTTTTAAGGATATGTCCTGATTACAACAAGGAGAAGCACAAGTCGGATCAGGATGAGTTGGGCCTGTCGGTGCAAACCAGAGGGATGGATAAATTTTTATGAATACTGACTTTTGTAAATAGTAACATGCTATGGTTTGGAGTGTCTGATGGTTGCATTTCCTTTAGGGATCCATTTCCTTTTCTTTACGTGTTGAAGTGCCTCTATAATAAAAGCAATGGACCTATAAATTGCAAACGTGACACAAATGTTATTGCACAAACAAAAGTGTAATTACAATAGAAATGCTAAGCATATAAACAATGAGATCCTGAGAATTAGATTGCGTAGTCTTCCCTCTCAACAGGTATGAAATACTGTGTTTGAACAGATACTTGCCACTGTCCCTGAAATAAATAAAAGGTAAAAGGTAAAAGTGCAATAAATTATCTACCTACTTTTTATCTAAACAAATGAGACAAATATGTGAAGCAAATAAACAAGTGCTAAGACAAGTAAGTGCTAAGAGGAAGGGTCAGGGTAGTATTTCTTGAGTTCCAGTTCACTATCGTGCCTGCTCGTCTGTCCCTAACATAATGTCTTATGTCAGTAAACTGGAGGAGAGGGGCCTCTTGTCTCTGTCCAACCAGCTTCTTGTCAAGGCTGCTGTTTCCCTTTTTTGTACTAGGTCCTCTATTTCTTTCAGATAGCACACTTCCCTAAACATACTGGGTTGTTAATATGGAGAGAGAGAGAGAGAGAGAGAGAGAGAGAGAGAGAGAGAGAGAGAGAGAGAGAATCTACTGTCAAGACACCAGTCTATACTCTGTGAAAAGTGTTAAATTAACATTGTCGGTTTTGCTGTGTATATAAACAACACATGCTGTGTCCTGAGAGTTTTGTTACAATGTTTTTTCATATTCTAGAATAGAACTGGTGGTATGTTTGTATGGGCCTACTGTAGAGGAAACATTGAGAGGCCAATTACAATTCAGTAAGACATAATTATGGTGTTTGAAGCTGGCTCTTATTGTTAAGAGTTTGAGCAATATGATAACAGTTAGTTAGATGATAAAACAAGGGAAAGCCCAGTCCCACCTCCCCAATTAACATGATTATGAAATGATGAAATATGACTATTTAGCTTATTACAGGCCGAATTAGCTTCTGTGTTCCCTGTGTTTGTTTCTCTCTTAGCAGACATGTCGTTTGCTGGCAGCTGAACAGACACTGTTCTCAATAAAATTGTACTACTGTAGAGAAGCAGGCCTAACCCGGGATACACTTCTTCCTCACGTGCGCCAACTCGACAAATAAGACATTTAATGTAACCCGCCTGTCTATGTAGCGTTGCCGCAACAGCGGAGTGATATTGCTCATTGCTAATCTACAGTCTTCGTAGCAGCTCTGGGCCTCGAGAATGGAAGCAGCGTCTTCAGTAGCTTAGTATGAACCCGTTATAGTCTAACGGACCGTTAATCGACCGTCTGGGGTGGCTATAGCCCTGCTGCTCTATATAGATCTACCGAATGACCGGATCTCACCTGTTTTATAAGATTCATATCCATCTTCAAAGTCGCTTCTGCTCCACATTGTAGGTAATTTCATATAACTCCGGCAGAGATTTAATGGCAGTCAGACCAGATGAGAAAAGGGAAAAAATAACGAAGCCAAATGTGGTCTTACAAAGATGGACGGAAGTCCTCAAGTGCCCCGCGTGATTTCATGGCGTCTTACTATTAAAACACTGAAAAAGATTTCTCAAATTTCTCATATCTCATAAACGTCCTCTGTTCCAAATGCGACCCATAAATTAAGTGTGAATGTACTGAGGTTGTGTGGAAGGATGTGATCTCAGCAGACTCCTCCTCCAGGCTCAGACTGCAGTACCGCTGCCAGCACCACAACGCACTACATGATGCTGCATTCATGGCATATCGGGAAAAAAAGCACTAGTTGGATCACCCAAAATTCGAATAATTTGAATTTACTTAAAATCATAACTAACTTCAGTTTTTTTTAGAAGTAGATTTTATTGTATCAGTGTGAATATGACTGCTAATGTTGATTATTACTACCACGTCATACTTCTAATTAACAGGCTGACATAACGTATTTCCCAGTGGGCAAGTTGTGTTTATGGTACATCCGACATAACTTGAATCCTATTTACTAAACAGGAGTTTTAAGAACAACCGCACAATATAACCACTTACTTCAGCTCAAAGTCGACATATATTTTTGGTGAAATGCAAATGCCATGTTTAATATCCTGACATTAATGTGCACGTGTGACTCATTTTGCTTCTTTTTGCAGAGATTCACAGGTTGTTGCACCAAAGATCTGGTAGTTACTACATCTGAAACGTTTGGTCTGCCATAGATTTGATACATTATTGAAAGTAATGAGGCATCTAAGAAATAATTAAGAACAAACTGTGAAAGCTCATACAGATGTGAATTGAACTGAACGATTCCAGCAAACATCCAAAAACAGATTCTTTTCAAAAGATTCCTTAACTTACTTAATGCTTCCTTAACTGCAATATCAAAACTAAGTTCATTTATCACATGTTCACATAATAAGAGCTCAAATGAAAGCTTAGTTTGTCAGGAGAAATCTTCTAACCACAGAGTTTATAGATACAGCCTGTAATGTGCAATTCTCAATTTTCCTCAAATACGTTTTTTTAAACACTTTTCTATCCTGTCCAAGATCACCAGAAAACTGATGAAAAATAAATCGTAGTTCTGGCTAGGTCTGCATGTCAGAGTTAGATATGCAATAAGCATGTGTATCCACTGATTTCCAAGACCAAAGATAATAGCCCCCTGTCCAATTGCTCCATTGCTGTGTATTGTCCTGATTCAGTTATCAAACTAATGCCACTAATGCCTTCTTTGTGTCTGAAATGAGATTATGTGATTAGGGGTAGGTTGCTAGGCAGAGCTGCCAGAACAGACCATCTTGTGGTTTAGTCAACATCTTATTCAAGTCTAGACACTTGCTGGAGCACACTAGCCCTGACCTCATGGATGAAACATTGGAAAATTTGGAAGGATTTGAGGGGGGTACATATGTTGGAGGTGGGGTGGTGTGTCTCTGCTTCTTCTACAATGGATTTCTCCCTCTGTGCTTGTGGAATGCAAGTGCAAAATGACGGATCTAGAAAGAAGCCTTTGCTCTTTTGATTCTGAGGGACTGACACCTAAACCTGACCTTTTTTGTTTTAGATCAATGACTATTTTTCTGCTATCAAACTCCATTGTCATTTTCAGTACAGACAAAGTTTCATTAGATACAGTTTAGCACAGTCTGTATCTTTCATCTACCACAATCAATAATTCACCATCTGCTGTGTTTACTCCATTGGAAGTCTGATGCTTTTGAGAGCTGAGAACAAGTATGTTTTCGTATCAAAACTTAATAATAATGTATGGTCCCTTCAAAGTGTGGGCACTTGATATTTTGGCAATGTGTTCCCGTGTCCACATCCCTTCCATTTATATTCACTTTGTCTAATGGCATAAGATTGCCGTGTGTATTAACTTTTACTTTTTTACTAGTTTTTTATTTGGGCTCACTGGAAAAGAACAGTCTGATGTGTATATGAAATGTAATCTTAATGGACAATGGTAAAGCAGTCACTGAAGCATAGTGCTGCACTAAAGTGATCAAGTGCCTGCAAGGTGTACACTTCTGTGTGAATGAGGCTTTGCGGTGTTGGAATCAGTGTTGTTATGCCTTATCAGGGCAGAGCAGACTGCTGCTGCACTCTTCCGCTATGCAAGGAAGTCACACACACACACACACACACACACACAAATATGCACACATAGGCATATATAAATCATGCGCGCACATAAATACGGCAAAATAGAACTTATTCAGGTCAGCTGGCTATTTTCTGGTAAATTGTTTGACCACTCATCGGTACTGCTCAATTGTGAGTAAAATAATACTTTAACTGTCCAAGATAATGCACAGAGATGGCAGATTGCTACTCTGTCTCTGTTTTCTCTGTGTTTTACAACTAGAAATTATTTTTGGTAATTTTGTGGTCAGAGGTGCACAGGGTCTGTGTATGCACTTATTGACTGTGCAAGATGTGAATTCAGCACAAGGTTATTATGTGAAGGAAGCAATTACCAATCTCTGATACTGCAGAGGGGGGAGAGATATTCATTGTTACCAGTTAACAACCCAAATCCCAATTAAAAATGTGCATAAAAGCGTAATAAGGAGCTCGGACTTTGGTTTGGCCTTCCTACAAAGACACAAAAAAAAGTCATCTCGCACATGAATGGTTGACACTGCAAAAGATGACAAGTTTTACTGAATAAATCTGCTATCCTTATGCTACTTTCTGTTGATTCAATAAATAAAAACCTTTAAAAATAAAATCATTAACAGACAATTTATTCAGCACCAAGTGCAATTATTAATTAATTAATATTTTTGCGTTAATATTATTGCGGCCCGCGGGCCACAGGTCAAAAATATAATATTCTCATTTCAATGAACACAAACCATTTGTAAACTAAATTCTTAATGACCACAAAATGGCGATCGTGCATACTGTGCTTATTTAGCAATCGTGGGATCAACAAAGAAGATAAACCAACACATGATCAGCGACAAAAACGCTCGGCGCTGGCACTGCCATTCATTTCCTATTTGGCAAGCGTTGCCGTCGATTCTAGCGTCGCTGCCGCCGTCGGCGTCGGCGTTGTGCACCTGGCCACAGACGCTGGGGGAGCCCCTGGCGCTGCGCTCAAATTGCAACTATATTCAACTTTGACATTCGCGACGCTGATCTCTGCGACTCGCAACCAATCACAGCACAGTTTGATATCATAACCACGAAATAAAATAAAAAAACAATGGAGGAGAAACTTGTTTTGTGTGTCGGAGCATCCCGAATTATACAACATGACGCTTAAATCATACCACGATCTGACTAAAAAGTCTGGCATGGAATGATGTCGGTTTACAGATGGGACTACCAGGTTGGTTGACAGCTTAGTACAGGTTCGTATATGCAGCCAGTCTATATTCACTTCTATGGCTGTGCTAGTATGATCATGGCGGTGTGGTTAGCTACAGCTGATGCGGGCTGTAGTCCGAAATTGAACTCCACTCTATTCTTACCTGAATGCTGTCATTTTAAAAACTCGACAGTGTGAAAATAATGAATGTAATGTAATTCTCCTGGCACTGATCATGTGAAGGGGTCGCGCTCAACCTGGTGTTGACGCCGACGCTTTGCATGGATCATGTGAATGACCCAACTGTGCAGGAAGTCTAGCCTAGCCTACTCTGGAGTCATGGCAAAACCGGCAAAACGTAACATTTCTGATGAACACAGGGTATTTCAAAAAGCATGAGAGGAAGAATTCGCTTTTGTTGAGGTAAATAACAAACCAATGTGCCTTCTTTGCCAGAAAACAATAGCAGTACCAAAACGGGCAAACGTTCACGTCACCATGATAGCTATCACATTGATTTGGAATTACATATCCATCTGGGAATAATTTGATATACTCAGATCTGATTTCAATTTAATATGCCTATATTTATTTTATTAAACATTCTTGTGATTTATTGCAACAGCAATCTAACACTTTTACATTTAATGAATAAAGCCTTATTGTCATTTAATCATTTGATATCCATGTGGCTTGAAATAACGCTACAAAATAGTTTTATATGACCAAAGAATTTGCCCTTTGACACAGCTGTATCTTGCTGTGTGGCCCTTGAGCTATGTAAAGTTGAGTAGCCCTGTTCTAGAGCCTACACTAAGGCATAGATTTGTTAACTTGAGGTGCGGTTAGGGTTACTAACGCTGGAAAGACCAACTCTACACTACTGACTAGGTCTAAGGTTTAGCCATGAATACCATGAATTATTATAAACTATTAGATCAATCCCTAAAGATCTTTTTAGATGGAGATTGTTTTTTTTCCCAATGTTAAAACATCCCAAACCTAACATTGGAATGTAGTGCAATTTCAAAATGTACATTAATCGAACTGGGTTATTAAAATGTTATGTCAATTTGTATTTTCCTGACACTCTTTGGCAATGCCTCCACTGAGCCTCTACCATGGAAGCCAAACTTGTCTGTGTGGTAAGTGTTAAGACACCTTTTTTTCCTAGTTCTTAATTGGTATGTTTTAAGACATACTTTTCCTAGTTCCTAAATGGCATGTTTTATTTTAGGAATAACGTTTTTCCTCTTATTATACATAAGGTTTGTGAATTATTTTGAATTACCTGCATTGCCATATAAATGGCTCCTAAAATATGGGCTGATTTGTACTTATACATTGTGCTATAGGACAGTAAAATATTATTAGCACTTTTACAGTTTTGCTTTTTTTTTTTTTTACAATCGGTAACATCCTTTTGTCCAATCTGTAGTCACATTTTCAAAACTCTAAACACAATAACACAACATCTGTCTGTTGTGGACCATACCATTAACACAATTCATGTTGTTTTCATAGGACATGCAGTCAATTAACATGTTTCTAAAATACTTACATTTTCTTTCCATACAAGCTTACCCAATACCACAATTATGGATCTTTCTTGTCTTATTTTCAAATGCTTGCACACAGCATGTCAGAAATGAAAACCTAATGTTCAAAACCTTAAATATAGTATAAAGCCTCTACGTCTGCAACAACTCAAAAGCTATACTGAAACAGCTGATAAGCATTTTTGAACAGAATGAACAGATCATTGAAACATTGAGAAATAACTGATTTATGTAAGTTGTGTAAAATAGACCTCCACCAACAACTGGTGCCAGAAGCAGAAAGGGAACAGGAGGGAGGAAACATGAGGACATTTGTGATTGCATGGGACAATGTATCATTCTATCATTCACATGAAATCACAAACTGGTTTGCAGCCCATCCAAGAATGGTTTCCCCTTTCCTCCCCCCCTACTTGTCTTTCCTGGATGCAATGGATGCCGGCGTCAGAGACATCTCAGATGAAGACAGGTGGATAAGGCATGGCAAGCGTTTCTATCCAAGGTGCATAGCGAGAGACGACATAAGATGTGATGTGGACGAGAACATGTGGCCAAATGCTGAAGATCGTATAGATTATAACAGGACTGTGCATTTTTGTGTTTTTTCCCTTCTGTGCCGTTTTTACTGTATTTGTGTATTTTATTTTTACACATTTGGAACCAAAGGCCATGTATGTTGGATTTTTTGTTCATCACTGGCAGCAATTTGATGTTGCTAATAAAACTTTTACTGCAACAACTCTGTCACTTACTATTATTTTTCTACTGTACATCCTATAAAGTAAAGATGACTCATTCACTTTTAGATAGTGTGTTGCAAAAAATGCACACATTCGACACTCAACCCAAAAAATGGAGTGGTTTACAGTAAAAGGAAACTGAATTATAAAAAACAATGGATTTCATATTGTCTGTTGTATGCAGGTAGAACATCAACTGTTAGTATTTTGAAAGTCATTGTGCTGATTGACTAAATGTCCTGTAATACTTTATTACAAAGAGTAAATTCCCTTCCCTACTCCATAACTTTACCTTTCCATATTTTTGCTCTTTCCCTACTAACCTGGAGGACTTTCTGACATCATCTGGATGATCATCTTCTCTTCCTTAACCTTTTCTAACCTGTCCACAAGCCCATATGAATATCAGGTTATTTACTCTAAAAATGTGTTCAAATTTAATATCGCTGTTGTCACTCTTATGTCATACTTAATGTGGAATAGACACATGAAAAGATTTCGGTGTTATTATATTATTGGTTGGATAATGTTATATTATAAGTCACTGTTCCTAACATCACCAATGTAATAACCAATCAATAATGTAGTAAACTCACATTACATTATAACTTAAGACTCCTCCTCCAATATGCTTCCTACCTACAAACCTAACACCCATACATTTACGTTATGTACACTTTTAACATGCCCCATCTGAAAAGCTCATCTCATAAACAGATGCACAACAGATTGATCCAAAAAAATCCCAAACATCTATTTAAGTATTTGGTGAATAATATAAAACCAAAATGATCAAACTTACTCTTGTTTTTCTTCATGTGCTCTTCAGAAATGCAGAAGTGGAAGCAGAAGGAGGAAGTGCCTTTTGGGTTGATCCGTTAACTCTGAAACTGCTGTGCAGTGACAGGAACTCTATACTCACCAACCAAATTGAGTTGTGGTCTAAGTCTCTGACTCAACAGCAGCATGACAGCAACATATTAGCTTTAGTTGAACATCTTAACTTCCTTTTCTCCAGGTAGCTCATAAAAATCGTAATTAATTTGAAGTGGCCATGGCCATGATTATTGGCACCCTTTTCAATTCAAGTCAATTTTTTTTGAGGAAATAGATTCTCATTTGCAGGTTGCAGGTGCCCACATGATATTAATGAACCAATCATCCATTGCGATGCAACAGTCTGTTCTGAACCATGAAGCGCTTTACAGTCGAAGACCCCACTGCTGAAAGAGAAATGCAAAAGGCCTGATTGATCTTTGCCAAGATCCACCTGGACAAACCTAAATCCTTCTAGGAAAATATTATATGGACCAATGAAACCAAATTAGAGGTCTTTGGCAATGCAGATTATTGCTTTTGTTTACAGATGAACACCCTACCTACAGTCAAATATGGTGGAGGTTCCATAATGCTGTGGGGCTGTTTTATGATGTGGAATTTTGTTTGATTTTTAAAGATTTTGAAATTTAGTTCTAAGGAAGTGCTATATAAAATTGTACTTACTTAAATGCCTTGGGTACTGGACGTCTTGAACGTTTTAAGGGCATCATGAAATCAGAAAATTATCAAAGCATTTTGGAGCATAATGTGCTACCTAGTCTCTGGGTGTCAAATGAAATGGTCATGAGCCCACCAGTAGGACAGTGACACAAAACCACCCAGAAATGGGTCAAGAGAAAATGTTGGAAAACTGTTCTCAATCTGCCAACTGCCAGCAGAAAGGTGCAGGAAGATTATTGGTTTCAAGAAATATTGTGAAGCAGTCATTTAAAAAATTTTTTTTTGTATTCTTATTGTTTGATCATGTGCTGTTAAATAGATAAACACATGAAGATCAAAAGTTGTTTAAATTTCCAATTATTTCAGAAGATATTGTACATTAACAAAATGGTTGTTACATGTAGAGCTGTGTGGTTGTTGGTCCTACACTCTGTTAAGGCTCATAACCCATTCATATGATCTGCTCTCTAGTTCAACTACCATAACTAACTTAGTCTTGCATTGACATCGTTACAAATCCAAATCCGAATGAAACGCCCTTCATGATTACGTATATAAAAGTGTTTGTCACTCCATTCCCTGTGTGTGAGAAAAGTAGACTGGAAGACTGAAGAGTGTTAAAGTGCTTGTGAAGGTGGCCAAGGCGATGCAAGAGGTACTTTGGTGGCTTTAGTTTGGGTCTAACCATGCCAAAAAAAGGTTTGAGTGGCAACATGTCACAGTAGCAGTTGATTCTACCAGCTTCGAGAGCAGGACCCTTTCTGCAATAAAAGAAAATATAGGTTGATGCCAAGAAGCACATCGCTGTGCATCAACAGAGCTTGCTGGAGCTCTCTCTTTACAAATGAGACCCCAGGGCAGCAGAGGGGTCAGAGATTTATTTTGCAGAGAAGTAAATAATTCCATTGCAGCAAAAGACAAGGGATAGGGCATAATTTCAGAACAGGGTTATTGAATTCATCAGGGAAGGGATGAAATACTTATGGATGGTGATATTTGTTGTCTTCTTTCATTACATGCATGTTGCTTACACATGTAATAACTGTTAAGTGCAAATGCAACCCATGAAATACATTTTTATTCATCCAGACAAACCAATGCACATTCCCCAGTTATATTAGAATTTGGCTCTCTTCCCAGCCTCGTGGTCCCAGTCAATATCGAGAACATCATCACTTAAATCTTCAGAGCTGAACAGACACAATCCAGAGAGCGGGCCCTTAGAACCAAGACCAACACTACCTGGTGGAGGGCCCAGCTCAAAACACTTCCTCTTCCTGTCAAGATTGACAGTAGTTTCGCAGTCAACATGGCCATCATTAGCCATTATTTTACCAGTGTTAAGATTACTATGTTTAGCAGCACTAGTAGGCTCAGTCTTACTCCACTTTGACAGAGTTTTAGTTGGTAACTTTGTCTCTGGTGTCGCTTTGTATTGCCATCCTGACATGAACTCTGTGCATCGCGGTGGCTTTGCTCCCATGACTTGGTCTATGGTGGCTGCAGGTGAGGCTTTTTGTCCAGTTTTGTAATGTTTAATGGCTGTGAAAGCAGACAGTCCAGGGTAATTCACAGTTTTCTCCTCTTTAGAACTTGAGCATTCAGCGCTTGCTGTGTCAGATGTAGTTTTTTGGACTTCAATGGGAGTGATGGGTGTAGTTTTTTCCCCTTGAGGTTTAGTTGTAGATTTGAGCTCTGAGGAGGTTGTGAAAGAGAATCTTGAGAGTTTGACCAGAGTGGAGGAGGCCACAGTGGGGTTAGAGTGGTCTGATTTGGAGAGTACTGGATGATCAATGTGTGTGTTTGGTTTAGGAGACTGGGTGCAAGCAGATATATCTAGTCTAGTTTCATTACTCATGTTATTGAGTTTGGTTATTAGCTGTTGACGTTTCTGTTCTGTAACATCACTCTCCTCCAGTCTTAAACAAGCATTGGCTCCCCTTATCTTACCTCCTACGTTCTGAGCCCTGCCACTGTGAGAACCAACAAGTCTAACCTGCTTCATCATTCTGCCATCTGCTGGTGAATTTTTATCTCCCTGGTGCTTCTGTTGCCTACCGGTTTCTGTCAGTGAGGCAGTTGAGTCATGACTGACTGGCCTTGGTTTGCTGATTGCCTTTCTGCTGCTGTTAGTGTGAATATCTGTGCTGTGCTGTCTTGGTTGTGGATCAGAGGTGTAATACTGCTCATCTTCTCCCTTGGTTTGAATGCAAAGCCTGACAACTTTGCATACAGATCCCTCCCTGTTTCTGTTTCAGTTGCAATCCTTTCCCCAGCACTAGCTTTCTTAGTACCAATCGCTCTCCCATCCAGATCATCCTGAACTAGGATCTTTGAAGTAAGTGTCTTTCCTACTGCCAGTATGCCATTAGCTTGGGGGTCTAGAGGGGCATCTGGGGAGAATGCCTGTTCTAAACCATCTAGCACATCTTTCCTATTAATTCTTGCCACTCCCTTTGGTCCTCTTTTCCCCCATTTGTCAGGCTGGTGATTCATCTCCAGCTCCCTCAGTCGTTTGTCTCTCAGGTTCTTGGAGACTCTCTGAAACACAGCATCTGATGTCTCTGGATCTGCTGCTGGTGGTCTCTCGGTCTCACATGGCTTTCTTTCCCCTGGAATTTTAGAGTTATTTTCAGTTTTCTTTCTGTCTTCTTCGCTCTTTCTCCTCTCTACTTCTGAAGCAGTGATGATTGTTTCACAAGGGCCCTGATTTGAAATAAATACACTCCCATGGTTTAATGTTGAACCTGTGTTACCTCGTAGCGTCTGAGCAGGATGTTGCTGAATGTTTTCCTTTGCAGTTTTATTATTTGGTTGTTTGGGTGCTGTGTTTGTTTCTGACCAACTGGTGTTGTCTGGTTGTCTACTGACATTATTGCTTTGTTGTGTTGATGTAATGGTTGGTGAGGTGATGCTGTCTGCCGAAAATAATGATGGGGTGATTGTCAGAGAGTGGAACCAGTCCAAGCTACTCTCCACATCACCGATAACCTCATGGTCGGTGGCGTCACTGTGGTGTGGTTTGTTTATGAAGTTCATATCTGTGAGTTGGTGCTGGTGGTTACCGGTTGGGTAATCGGACTGGGGGGTCTCTGGAACTGTAGCACAAGAGCCTGGGATATTGCTCTTCAGCCTAGGACATACAAATATAAATGATGAACAGCTATCAATTAGGCTTGGCTGGTAACTGCTCCAAAGAGAATGGCATACAAAACTTGACTAAGACAAATGGAGCAACAGAAGGGATGAAGCGAGAGATGTGGGGAGGAAGAGACACCCAGAGACGGGGAGAAAATGCAGAAATTGAGGTGATGAAGAACGCAATAGTGGCCAGAGGGAGTGACAATGTGAGTCAGCAGAAGAGACAGACACAATTACCTGTCCTTCTGCTTTCAGATTGCACTGTGATCATGAACAATCACACAAATTGTTCAGAGAAAATGAAAAAACCTGTCTGAGTTACTCACCTGGCGAGTCTGTTCATGTCCTTGTTAAGGAGGTGGGGCAGCTTCAATCCTTCCAGCACTATCTGACACTGAGTTTGATACTGCTGACTGGGGTCAGTAGGGAATGAAGTGTGTAAGGCATTTACATCTCCCAGCAGAGTTCCTCCCTAGGAACAAGAGTGCACGGTACAGTTACAGGCTGTTATAGCATATCAAACTGTAGTAGTATCATGGTGGAAAGTTGCAATGTGGTCCATATACAGGATGTAGAAATGTTGATAGTAATCTGTGTGTTAATCAGGGTACCCCCAGGATTCTCCAAGTTAAATTTAAGACTTTTTAAGACCTTTTTCATACCACTTAGAATGAAATTTAATGCCAACTTCACGGCCAACCTGGCAAAAGTATGAAGGATATAATGGAAAATCAGTATGGATTTTAAGCCCTAGAAAATTATTATTTACCAAGTACTTGAATTTAATAAAACATGTTATTATAATACTCACATTAATATTTAATACACAATAGCTTTGTGAGCGCCCTTCACATGATCAGCGACAAAAACGCTCGGTGCTCAGGGCACAGACTCAAGGGTCAACTATATTCAACTTTGACCATCGCGATGCGCAACCAATCACTGGAATCCAATAGCTTAGTTTGCTATTCATTAGTGATCGGGTTAGAGATAGAGAGCAGAGGGAAAGAGAGGCGTTTGATATCATAGCCGCAAAATTTAAAAAAATATATAGAAGAGAAACTTGTTTTATGTGTGTTGGGGCATCCCGAATTATACAACATGACCTTAAATCATACCATGATCTGACCAAAAAGTCTGGCATGGAATGATGTCGGTTTACAGATGGGACTACCAGGTTGGTTGACAGCTTAGTACAAGACGTATATGCAGCCAGTCTATATTCACTTCTATGGCTGTGCTAGTATTATCATTAGCGATGTGGTTAGCTACGGTCACCGGCTGATGCGGGTGACTCTGATCATGTGAAGGAGTCTCGTCCAACCTGATGTTGATGCCGACACTTTGCACGGATCATGTGAAAGCCCCTTAAAACAACACTTGCCCATTCTGAGACCACAAGCTAGCTTGTTAGCAGCACACCCCACGTCAATACACTGACGTAAACATTACCTGTACTGTCGTAATGTCCATCCACACCAAACAGAGTAAATTGTAACGTTACACACAAAACATTTTATACATTTGACAGTTATTTATGATGTTACGGTATTTATTTAATCCTACGAAAAGACAAGAAAAAAAATTAAGATCTTTGCAAATGAAATTCAATACTTTGTAAATGAAATTCAATACGTTATTTTGAAAATATTAAATTCAATGCTTTTTTAATACTTTTAAGACCCCGCGGGTACCCTGGTTAATGTAAATAGAACATTTGTACCCTAACAATTTGAGAATTACCCTCCCCTTGACAAAATGCATGACATGACATGTAGAAGAGGTGTGAGGATAAAAGGAGAATGTAATTTTGGTCAGGTGACCATCTTTCAGTTAGCAATGTCTCTTCAGTTAGCAATGTCTCTTCAGTTAGCAATGTCTCAATCATCAGGGGCCTCATTTGTAAAGGTTGCTACGCACAAAAAAGTGTCGTTAAAGGGGGTGAAATGTGTGTACACATATTTTACCGCAAACGTCAGGATTTATAGAAAAATTCTATGCGGTAAAAGGTGCGCACCTCTACACATCCTTTCACCCATGCGTAGAGCTCAGGGAATCAGCGACGCCCGATGGGGAGATCACAAAATAAAACTCAGTCCTCTTAAAAAAGTCCTCTTAGTTTTATAAGTGTGCAGAATTGTGGTCTGTTGTATCTGTTTAAGTTACTACTTAAAACATATTTTTATACAGAGGCAGTCTCTTAACTCTTATTTTATTGATTATTTTACCGGGCCGGTGCCAGGATGAAGTGACTCAACAGCCTCAGAAAGACTAAAGAACAACATGAGGCTACTGTTCAGAATCAAAGAATACATTTATTAATCAGAGACTCACATAAGAACGGAGCACTGCAGAGAATTTATGAACGATAACGATTCTCTGTCAAAATCAGCAGGCGGAGGTGCGTAGAAACGGCGGCTTGCATCTCTCTCTCCCTCTCTCTCTCTCTTATTTACCACCACGAAAAGCAAGCAGGCTGAGAAACCGAACTAAGTGACGTGTCTGTCTGTCTATCAATCTCCTCCGCTCCGTTTCAGTGGGCTACTATGGACGCCCCAGCATACACCTATGGAAATATTTTTCTATAGATACATAAGGCTTAAACAGAGGGGGCAAAAATACAACTAAGGGGCTAAGCATATTTTACTCTTTCATATGTAGCTCCTTATGCTAAATGCTGTATAACTCAACCTCAACGGCGCTCATCATCAGTGATGAGCACCTCGATCTCTTGCAGTTGGCGTCTCTCGTCTTTCCCTCATTGATAGTCCAACAAAGGCTGCTTAACAACGTCGGCATATTCATGACCTATTTAGCATTGACTATTTATGGATGATTGTGGGACGACACTGGGAGGAGTACAGGTATTTAGGTGGGTGCGTACAGGTATGCGCCGCATGGTTTTATAGATCTGAATATTTTCTTGCGTTAGTAGATTCTGAGGTTTTAGGATGGAATCTACGCAAAGTTTTATAAATGAGGCCCCTGGTCTTCATCAGATCACCCTGGATGTGAGTATATTCTGTTTTCCCCTCACCTGCATCGAACACTCCATGATAGAGACAGCCACCACAGCATCTTCTATGGTCACCATCTGTCTATACATCAGCCTGGCATGGGCTTCACAGGAAAAACACACATTAGTTTTGTGCGACCATTACAGAACTACTGTTATCCACATTTTACAGCTTTTGCTTTGAAATATGCACATGTAAATGCCATCAAAACAACAGAAGGCATGAAATGTCCTGTGATATATTTAACCCTTTAAAACCGAATGTGTCGTCGGCGACACGTTGCACGAGCGCACTTTGAATTACCATAATTACGTCACGGTTTGCGCTATCGGAAAACTTCCAACGGTTTCTGAAAGCTGAGACGTAGCGCTTTACAGCCAATATGGTGTCATTACGGTAATTTCACTCGCGCCTCCCGCGGAAGTCCGCGAACGCGTTATTAGACTCTTATAACTTATATTATATAATATATATATAATATAATATATGTATAATAATATAATATATATAATATATATAATATAATATATAATATGTTTATATAATATATATATAATATATACTTATATACAGATATTGAAAGTTCCACGTTTTCTGGAAAAACGGGAAAAAGCACTTACTCACAGGACATTTACTGACCCTTTTATAGTCAAGATAAGCAAAAAAGTCCAGGCGAACATTTTGAGTGTTAGGTGTTAAAGGGTTAAAGGGTTGAGGTGAACTAAATTAAAATGTATACTGACTTGAAAAGCACTGAAGTCAAATGAAATACATTTCCCAGCCATACCCTCGGCCAGTCTGCTGAGACTCTCCAGCATGCGGATGGTGGTGCGGGCTGCATTGCGGCTGTCATTTTGTCTCTGCAGCTGGTAGTAACGGGCCAGGATGCTGTTAGCCTCCTCAGATACCAGTGGCTGCAAGCGTTTGATCACACAGAAATAAGCCTTCATCTTCTCCATGGACCACAGGGATGAAGATTCACTGGGCACTCCTACGAGAGAGATAGAGGACTGCACTTGCACCAATGACAAACACTTTGAATCAATACTGCATTAATTTAATGCATTATTTTCCATATTCTTATTCCATATTCCACAATTCTGAACTGTCCCCTAACAGCAAGAAGGTTCTCGGTGTAAATCTCGGCCCCCTGTCCTTTCTGTGTGTTTGCATGTTCTCCCCATGTGCTCTGGTTTCCTCCCACAATCTAAATTGCCCATAGGTGTTAATGTGAGTGTTCGCCGAACTGCACCTACGGGAACGCATTCACCGCTTTTGTTTGGACAGTTGAAGGTGTGCTGCTCGCAAAACTTTCTCTATCTGGTTTGCTTCTCTTTAAGAAAGGCAAGCCAAGCCAATTCATACATACCATTTATTCAAGCCTGTCTATTTAGCTCAAGAAAAGAGCTATTATTCTTGAACCATACCTGTTTTTGGCACAGACAGCTCAGTCGGTAGAGCATGAGAGTCTCAGTCTCAGGGTCATGGGTTCGATCCCCACATAGTGTTAACTATCAGCTTTGTAAGTCGCTTTGGTAATAAAAGCATGTAATGTAATGTTTTTAAAGTATTAACTGCACCTAAAAAGGCTGACAGAGTTCCTACCTCTCTCCTCCAGAATGAAGGAGGAGATAATGCGGTCCCACTCTGGGTTCCTGGTGTCCAGCAGAACCAGAACCAGGTCAAAGCGGCTAAGCAAAGGGCTGGCCAGAGCCACGTTCACTGACACTGTGTCGTTGGGATCGTACTGGCCTTTAGGGTTGGTGGCTGCCAGAATAGTGCTACGAGTGTTCAGCTTACACACCATACTATAGAGAGGAGAGAGAAATTTAAGTGAATCTTAATGTTAGCATCCATACTGACTAATGACTTAGCTTACTCTCCAAACAAAGAATATGAGTGTGTTACGCTTCTGTAGGAGAGGATTTAAATATGTGTCTTTTATATGAAGAAGTGGAGTGGATACTAATGTGACTGCCTGCATCTGTTGGCCACTCTAATATCCTATGGCTTTATGGATGTGTATGCCATGTTTGTCCTACCCAGCTTTGGCCACACTAATAGTCTGTTGCTCCATAGCTTCGTGGATACTGGTGCGGTCATGTTCCTTGATGCTGTTGAATTCATCAATGCAGCACAAACCGCCATCTGACAACACCAGCGCTCCTGCCTCAAGATGCCACTCGCCTCCGTCCTTCACAGCTGCGACTGTCAGGCCTATACCAAAGGAAATGATGTGATAAGTCATCTTCAGAAAGACACTTTCTCATAAACTGTATGTATGTATAACTATATCCAAGTTCTGAAACTCTAACATGCACCACTTTTTGCAACAAAATCTTTTCCCCCCCATAGTGATGGCTTAGTCCTCTATATTCATATTAAAGGAATTTAAATGGGCCA
Source organism: Hoplostethus mediterraneus (assembly GCA_034670385.1). Classification (NCBI taxonomy): domain Eukaryota; kingdom Metazoa; phylum Chordata; class Actinopteri; order Trachichthyiformes; family Trachichthyidae; genus Hoplostethus; species Hoplostethus mediterraneus. Next base: position 393,862 of record JAXDDW010000092.1, read on the forward strand.
ATACATACACTACACTACAATACATACACTATTCAAAAGTCAGAGATCACTCCTTCATTCATTCAATTTCCAGTCAAATGTACAGATTGTTTATTTTTTGATGTCAAAGTAATTAGATAATTAACTTGCATAAGGCAGGTGAACGTTGGAGGAAAATAAGTGAAAGAAAAATGTATTGCAAGATATAGCTGTAGTGAAAAATGTGATATTATGTTGAGTTGTGGAGGCTTTTGTGTAATTTTTTTTTTTTAAAAACATGTATTTATTGCTTTTATGCGTTGAACACAAAGTAGGTACAGTACTCATACATACTTAACCCCTCCCCAAACAAACAAACAAAAACACAATGGCAGAAAACATATTGATAGAGGTGATTTCAAATACTTAGTCAAATCGTTGGCAATCATCAATAACAAACCAATAGCAAAGTTAGCAAGGCCACCGATATACAAAGAGAAAATAAAAATATATATATATATATGGAAAAATAAAAATAGATAAATAAATAAATCACCTATAGGTCAAATAGTAACAAAAATAAACAAAAAACAACAAGCACTCACAAACACAAAACAGCAGTCACAGATCCAATTATTTCACATGGTTTCACACATCCAATGCCTCTTCAATGTCACCATTCTTAACAAACTCCAGAAACATCTCCCATATTTTGTAGAACTCAGCTGCTTTCTTTCTAACTATGTAGGTGAGTTTCTCCAGAACCAAACTAGATGTTAAGTTTTTCAGCCAAAAGCCAAGAGAGGGGCAACTAACATTCCTCCAGCACAAAGCAATCGAGCGCCTAGCTTGTAATAGACATAAGTCAACCATTTTTCTTTCTCTAGCAGGCAATGGACAGTCGTCAGGATACATACTAAAAATACACAGTTTAGGACTACGAGGTAATGGAGAAGAGGTAATCTGAGAAATATAGCCCATCACTGAACTCCAAAATATCTGAATCTCCCCACAGTCCCATAGACAATGATACAAAGTCCCTTGATGGGTATTGCACTTATAACATAAGTCCGGAATGTTAGGATCAAATTTATGTAACTTCACAGGGGTTACGTACGTTCTCATTATCCAATTATATTGTATTAATCTCAGTCGAGTGTTAATGGTTTGCGTTTGTGCCTTTGAACAAATTAAACTCCAATCATCATCTGAAATGTCCTCTTGTAGATCTTGTATCCACTCCTGTCTCCTCCTATCAGAGCTGTCTTTATGGTTTCCCACTAGTATATTATATAGTTGAGAAACCTGACCTTTGCCAAAACAATTTTTTGTGGAAAATATCTCAAGAGTTGACCTTGTAGGTTGTTGCATTGAGTCCTGTAGGCGAGCCCTAATGAAACTTCTAAGTTGTAAGTATTTAAAGAAATATTTCTGAGGAACACCAAACTTGTCTTTCATCTCGTCAAACGACATGAGAATATTATCCTTATATAGATCCTGTAACTTTGTTATGCCTTTACTTAACCAGGACTTAAATCCCAAATCTCTTGTAGCTGGGCTAAAGTGTTCATTGCCCCAAATTGGTGAAAAACAAGACAATGCTGGGAGGTCACCCAGATATTTATGTACATCATACCAGACAATGATAGTGTTTCTCACAAAGGGATTAACTGTGGCCTTCCTTAACTCCTTAAGGGGAGCCGAGTATAAAAAACTGTCTAATGTCAACCCCTTTGAGGACAGCAATTCGATTTGTAACCAGGGCAGGGCTACCTCTCTAGAAAACCAAAACATTGCGGCTCTCAGCTGGGCAGCCCAGTAGTACCACTGTAAATTTGGAAGCTGTAACCCCCCTCTATCATACGGCAAGTATAAAAGAGACAGTCTAATTCTGGGCTTCCTATTGTTCCAAACAAAATTTGAAAGCAACCTACTGACTTCTGGGAAAAATGGTTTTGGCGGTGCTAATGGAATTGATTGGAATACATACAAAAATTTGGGTAAAATATTCATCTTAATTATATTTATTCTCCCCATAATAGACAGGGGTAATGACGTCCATCTTTTAACATCTTCTGTCACTTTGGCTAATAGGGGGTTATAATTCGTTGGACTAAGGGAACTGATCTTTGGAGTTATTTTAATACCCAAATAAGTAAAGCCTTCCACAGCATCTACAAATGGGTGCGGTATAGGTGGATTCATTCTCTCTTGGTCATTTAGAAACATAATAGATGATTTGTCTTTATTCACTTTAAAACCAGAGAAGTTACCAAATTGACTGATTAACTCTAAAAGGGATGGTATTGATTTATCAAGATTTGAAAGAAAAACCACTGTATCATCAGCGTATAATGCAATATGATGCACTAGGTCTCCTGTCTTAATACCACATATTGAAAGGGTGTGATCTAATGGCTATTGCTAAAGGTTCCATGGCTAATACAAAAAGTAAAGGCGAAATCGGCGAGCCTTGTCTTGAGCCACGAAACAGTTTAAACGGCAGAGAGATCAATTTATTTGTGGATACTTCTGCTAAAGAGTCAATAAACAATATTTCCATCCATTTACAAAAGTATTCCCCAAACCCAAAACACTTCAGCACCTCCAACAGATAGGGCCATTCGACTCTGTCGAACGCCTTCTCTGCGTCAAGCGACACAATGGCAGTATCACGGGACCCTTCACATGCGTGGATTATATTAAGCACCCTCCTCGCGTTGTGGAATCCTTGTCTATCTCTGACAAAGCCATTTTGATCCAAGTGAATAACGGACGGCAGGATCTTCTCAAGTCTCATGGCTAAGGCTTTAGCTATGATCTTTGCATCAGAGTTCAAAAGTGAGATTGGCCTGTAGGAGCTACACTCTGTCGATGGTTTACCTGGCTTTAATATAAGAGTGATCAGGGCACTTCTTAATGAAGGGGGAAGGTAGCCCTGTTCTAAAGATTCCCTATACATATCAAGCAGAGGAACTATCAGTTTTCCTTTAAACGCCTTATAAATATCTATCGGGAGCCCGTCGGGCCCTGATGTTTTCCCACCTTTCATGTTAAGAATAGCACTAGAAATCTCTTCAAGATCCAGATCTTTATCCATCTCAAGCCTAGCTTCTACTGAGATGTGGGGAATGTCAAGACTATCCAGAAAACTATTCTGCTGTATTGAGTCAGCTGGGTAGCCTGAATGGTACAGGGCCTTATAAAATGAAACAAAAGACAGGTTAATTTCAAGTGGGTCTATAGTTGTTTTCCCATATTCATCCTTAATAGCATTAATGGCCTTTTCTGAATCAAGTTTCTTAATTTGCCACGCAAGCAACTTACCAGGTTTTTCACCTTGGTCATAAAACGTTTGCTTAAGCCTTATTAGACTGTTTTCAGCTTTCAGTGTGGAGAGCTCCTCATATTCAGCCTTAAGGGCAAATAATTTTTGTTTTGTTTGCACAGAATCATCTAGACTAGCCACACTCTCTAATTCTCTGATTTCTGCATCCAACTCATTCATTTTCTGTTTAAATTTATTAGATTTGGAGCTAGTGAAACTAATCATTTGTCCTCTAATATATGCTTTGAAGGCCTCCCACCTAATAACTGCAGATGTTTGATCTGTATTCATTGTAAAGTAAAAATCTATTTGCTCCCCTACAAACTTCATGAAGTCAGAGACTTGCAACCATTTAGGGTGAAGGCGCCATCTATAGGAGCCTTTAATTAACTGCACATCCTTGTAGAACAGAGAAGTGGGTGAGTGATCTGATAAAACAATACTATCATATATGCAGCCATCTATATTGGGTAAAAGAGAAGCAGAAATGAAAAAATTATCTATTCGGGAATAAGTTTTAAATGATGCTGAAAAACATGAATATTCTTTTTTGAGTGGGTTTTGAATCCTCCAAGGGTCACACAGATTCAGGTCTTTCATAAACTGTTGAATTTTCTTCCTACTATGAGAATGAGAGGAATCCAACCCTGAGGACCGATCAAGTACTGGGTCTAACGCGCAATTAAAATCACCTGCCATCACTAATTTACCTGGAAGGGAGGCAATCAGTAAAAATAGATCCTCAAAGAAAGAGGGATTATCGACATTGGGGCCATAGACATTCACCAAAATAATGTTTTCACTCAAAAGGGTGCCCTGTATCACCAAATACCTCCCAGCTGCATCAGAAATAGTATTATGTACGTGAAATGGTACCGATTTATGAATCAACACTATAACCCCTCTGGAGTGGGAAGAGAAGCATGATGCAAGTACCTGGCCTGGCCATCTCCTTTGAACCTTAAGTAGGTCATCTCTCACCAGATGAGTTTCCTGAATAAAAACAACCAAAGAATCTAGCTGCTTGAGCCTAGTAATAACCTGTTTCAACTTAGTCAATTTAACCATCCCCCTCACATTCCAAGATGTGAACTTTAGGTTCTTAATTGGTGTACTCATGTCTATTCCTATATTATCTTGTTGAAAAACATTGTACACCAGATTATCATCCCCATACTGTAAATTAACCCGCTACTTTGTGTGAGAGTGACATCAAAAGTATACTGTTGTACTGAGATAGATTGCGAGACATACAAACAAACATATAACAAAACGAATTTCTGCCATAAACAAAACCCCAGGGCTGTCATCCAGAACAGGACAGCCTCTCGTACCCTCACACCCTCCCCCTTACCTTGGGGTGTAGAAGGGCGCACAAACTGATCCAGTGCACGCAAGGGAGCAGTTTCCTAAACTAAACTAACTAGTCTACCAAAAAACAGACCTAAACTTCTGTGTCCCCTAGCAAGAGACCACATGAAATAAAAAAAATTATATCACCACAGATACGCATAGAAAAGTAGCCTGACCAACTAGTCTTGTAGTAGGCTATGGAACCACACTGTATCAAACCACCACGATGATAACCAAGTTATGAGCCCTTAGGGCCGTTGATAAAGAAATGCACACCTCAATGAGTGATGTAGCCAAACTGGCTATCATACTATATGCTAATTAAATTAGTAGGCAAATCTGTAGGCAATAGGGAAGCACCGATACCGATGCAGGAACTGTAGGTTTACCATATGATGTAAGCTCATCTATCAATCAATCAGCGTTAGCTACGAGGCTAGTAGTTCAACAGTAGTGTCAGTAGTTGCACGACAGACAAAAGGCAGCGACATTCAGTTCCCCTTATATCTTTTGTGCGTCTTCTGTGCGCTGTAAACCCCGAACAAACTTTTCAGCTTCTGCAGGGCAGTCAAACTCCCGTGATTGTCCATCGATCGTCATTCGGAGCTTAGCTGGGTAGATTATTCCGTAGCGGATGTTCAGCGACCTCAGTTGTTGTTTCACCCCGTCGAAACGTCTCCTCTGTCGGTGCAGCTCCGCTGATATATCCGGAAAGAACATGACATCTTGTTCGCCGCACTTCACCCTGCCCTTGGCCCTGGCCGCTCTCATGACTCGGACTGCATCTTGGAAATTCAGAAACTTCATGATGAGGACTCTAGGGGGAGATGTTCGTCCCGGCTGTGCTCTACCGCGAAGCCTGTGTGCTCTTTCGATGACCGGTGGTGTAGGAAAGGTAGCGGGACCCAATGCTTCGGGTAACCATTTCTCCAGAAAGGCGATTGCGTCGTTCTTTTCCACCTTTTCGGGCAAGTTAACCAGTCTAAGGTTGGATCTCCGCGAACGGTTTTCGAGCTTGTCAATCTTGCTTGTAAGGAGAGCCACCTGTTTCACCAGCGTTTCAGTCTTGCCTTTCTCTGAGTTAAGCGTGTCCTCGACGTTGCAAAATGCGTTCCTCTGCCTCGTCCATTCGAACCGAGAAGTCTCGCACATCTCTTTGCACGTCTTGGACTGCTTTCAGAACTCCGTCAATCTTAGTAGCAAAATCACTTCTAATCAAGTCCAGTTTCTGAATAACCTACCCCTGAGGGGTAGTGCTAACATTGCCTGTCGAGCCAGCACAACTACTAGCAGGGCTACTGCTAGCCTCCATCTCGGCTACCTGCCAGGGCAAGAGCTTTTGCTTTTCTTTATCTTTTTCGACATCAGGTTGATGTATGCGCACCCTAGCGAGTTACTACTATCAAATTGCGTCCATATCCGTAACTTTTAAAGGATAATGTACAGAAATGTAGTCAAATTGCCAGGAGCTCACAAAAAGACGCATGTCTAGCTCAGCGCCATAACCACGCCCCACCGCTTTTGTGTAATTTTGTGTTAAATATGTTTCCTACATTTTTTCTGACACTGAAAAACAAATAACTTGCACTCAATGGCCTGTTTCTAATGGAAATTAAATAAACATGGGTATGTCACTGGGGTTTTAAGTTTTAACATAATTTTATAACTTGCTAGTGGTCTCAACAACAATAGGCTAATGATGGCTTTTCCCGAACTGAGTTGCCATACTACATAGATTGCCCTAAGCCTCGCCCTAATCCTTCCCACCCTTGTTACACTTGGCACATTTGAACTCCTCCATCAGGATAGATATAGGTAGTACCAAGGTGCCTTTCCCATACAAAGTCACACTGCTAAGACACTGTGCAACTCCAAGCCATTTGCTGACAAATGAGCTCATTACCCGATGAAGAGAAAAGAGCTGTTTGAGGATGCTGAATGGTTCAAGAGAAAACATTGTTGTTTAGCTGTTCTGGAGTCCTCGGAATCCTTCACACATTGAAGAACTGGAGCAGGATTGCAATTGAAGAGAGAAACTGCCAGCCGAAAGCTGCAGGAAGCCTCCCACAATAAGTTATGTGACACAGAGCCAGGCATTACCAAAAACACCACATGGAGATCTTTTTCTCCTGCTAGGTTGATTGAATCATTAATTAATCATGATCATTAACAAAGTAAATACATACAATAAAAACGTATGATCCAGAAATTCTTAAATAAATAATAGATATGGATTAATCTAGAGCAGTTAATTAAACTAAGGTAGACAAAAGGAAACCCACACTCAGTCACAACTCCTCTCAGAGCCTTATCAGACATGCTCAATGACTTTGAGACCTGAGATAGAGGCAACGTTGAAACTTTTTGTCTAGAAAATACTGGTTTAAACAAATGCCGTTACCGCTCTGTGACACTCGTCAGTTTCTCTTTGGTCATTTTCTCTTTGGTCATTTTTCCCGTCATTGCCAAAGAGAATGGTGTCTCACGGCTTGCTGTCCCTGGCTCTACTGGAGGCATGATTGGAGGTGCTTGCGAGGTGCTCGCGCTGGCTGACACACACTCAGAGACCACAAGACATCAAACACGGTACATTCTTTCAAATCGATGCCATGCTGCCTTAAATGTTTGGTCAGATTTAAGGTGCAACCTGCCTTGCAGCTCATAAATTTCCCACATTTACTGCACTTAGCCTTGTCATCGCTTTCTTTTACACTTTTGACCGTTTACCTGCGGTCCATCTTTCACACTGCTGACATCAGCGTATAAGATACATGCATGCTAACCGCTAGCTCGTATCAAAACTAGTGATGGCCGATTCGCGAAAGAATCGTTCAAAAGAACCGAATCAGTTAAGTGAGTGAGTTGATTCGACTCGCACACGCGACTGAATTGATTCAGCAGCGGTTATAGCAGCACCAGAAAAGAAATAATTTATTTAGAAAATCACCAGTTACTTTATTTTAAAAAATCACCAGTTAATTTATCAAACAACATCTTAAACATTACAAAAACTGTTGTCAATGTATATAGAATGTAATATATCGCTACATTATTACATTGGCCTTTTTCATAATCCAATATGGCTCCTTGATCCGGTGGGTAAGCGGAAGTAGTCTCTCTCGTTCATCGGACGAGAACCGCTGATCCGACTGAGTGGCTCGCGAACGAGTCGAGAGAGCAGATGAACAAGAAAGACTGAGCGGCTTGCAAACGAGTCGAGAGAACAGATGAACGAGAGAGCAATGAATATCGGACATCTCGCGAACTGAGAGAGCAGATGAACGAGAGAGCAGATGAATATCGGACATCTCGCGAACCGAGAGAGCAGATGAATATCAGACATCTCGCGAACTGAGAGAGCAGATGAACAAGAGAGCAGATGAATATCGGACTTCTCGGACTCAATCTCAAGAGATGTCTGAGCGGTTCACGTCTGAGGAACGAGAGAGACTACTTCCGCGTACCTGCCGGATCAAGGACCCATATTGGATCGTGAAAAAGGCCAATGTAATAATGTAGCGATCTATTCTGGACACATTGACAACAGTTTTTGTTGTTTAAGATGTTGTTTAATAAATTAACTGGTAATTGGGTAAACTATAAGCCATTTAACATTGGTCAACAAAACTGTCTCTATTAGAAAAAGAAAGTCAAGAGCACACGAAATAAAATGAAATCAATAGTACTACTCTGTGTAAATACTAAAAATAATATTATTATCATCATTAACCTGTAGTTTAGTTGGTGTTTTACAGTTGGTTACACATCTGGTTTGAAAGGGGTGGCGCTCAAGTGATGCCATTACTAGTTTAGCTCAGTTAGTAGAGCATCAGACTCTCAAGTCGATGATTGTAGATTCAAACCTCACGTGGGATGGTATGTTTTTGTTGATGAATCATAATGAATCGATTCAGAATCGATGCACTTCTATCGGATGGCTCGAAAGAATCGAGTTAGTTCAAAGAGTCGGTCTTCCCGTCACTTATCAAAACAAATGGACACGTTGCGTTGTTGCGTTGATGCGTGACCTAGACAAGTCCTGGCAGGTAAAATAAATAATTTAAAAAAACGACTGGCAGGTAGCCGCCACGTCCTTACAGACATATAGGCTTTGTTTGCAATAATAAAGATTTATATCTCTTTTAGGAACCAATAAGCAGAACCGATTTTTTTCTTCTTCAGGTACCCGGTACTCTGCATTTTGGATTTGGTTCTAATTTGGAACCGAGTATCGGTTCCCAGGTCTAGGTAACTTGACAGCATCTGCACTACTACATCTTCCCTTCTAAATTAAGGTGGCAGATAGGCCATAAATCCTACCTTCCCTACGCCATGATCTAAGAATAATTTACGTCTTCATAAGCTTCCATAAGAATCTCAACATGTCTAGCGCTTTTATACAGCCAGATGCAGCCCTGGCAGACATTAACAGCCTAACTCCCGCTCTCTCTCTCAAAAGTTTAGACAACTCAGAAATTTCCATGAATCCAGAAAATCTTAGACCTGACGCCGAAACGGTTGCTGCAGGCCGCGGCCATTCGGCCTTCCGCGTCCGGTGTGCACAGCCACATTGTTTAACATGGGCGGCGAAAGAATTTTCATCGCCATTCAGCACCATTCGTCGCCGTTCCGCGTCTGATGTGTCCCCGGCGTAAGCTGGAAAAGGTATGTGAACCTCTAGGGTAATGACTTCTATGAAAGGGGGTAATTGAAGGTGATCCAATCAATGAGATGACATTCAGGTGTGGATTAGAAGTGTCCTGTCATTTAAAAAACAGATTTCAGAGGACCTTTGGAGAAGAGGTATTATTCTGTCTACAGTCGGACAGATTGTACACAAATTGAGAAAATCCAGTGCCATTGACAATGACCCAAACACAAAAGCAAATTTCCAACAGCCATCTATGCCATCTATATAGGAATGAAGGCTATTCAAAAGAGTTCACAAACTTTTTCTCACTTGTATTCCCATTTCCAATGATAGTGTGAAAGCAAGTGACAAACATTAGTGGACTTGATGTCCAGTTAATGTCCAGCTTACATGGATGATACGACGACTATGATGTCAACAACCTCAGGCACACCTGAACCAATTAGAGGCTTCATGTTTTCATGATACTTGAATTGGTGCATCTGATATCTGCTATGGTGTTAATTTGACGGTGGTTGTATCATTCGTATTTTTTATCTGAATTAGGCTTCCAAAAGTGTTTACCTTGGATTATGGCACAAGGGATAGTAACATCTTGTCCTGTGTATTAATGCATGTTGTTGCCAAGACTTAAAGGTTTTTTTTTTTTACTCATTTTGGGCTATTTAAAACTGTTCCTGTTACAAAATAAATCCTAAAACCAGCTTCTGTGGTGTGTGTTTCAGTCTCTCATTTTCTCCATTGAAAAGAACAAGCTGTTTTGAGGGCGTGGAGGTTGTATGTAATGAGCACTGCTCTGATTGGCCGCCCACGCCTCACTCACGCCATGCTGCTCAAGGTAAGCAAATAAGCTTGACGCCGTAATTTACCATAACCATGGCGGCCGCTCCAGAACCAACACTGAGACTGTACATGTTTGAGCCGGAGTCTGACCCACAATGGGAAGAGGCAGCTGAGGCGGTTCCACTTAGTTTCTCAATGATAACAATTCTGTGTAATACTGTACTTCTGTGCGTTGTGTTTGTGTGTATGTGGGTATGTGAGTGACGCTCTCTGCTTTAGCCGGTCTGTTTATGGCTCATGTCCATAAGCTTATACAAGCTAGGATTGACCATTTTGTTGAGCTAGTTAGCCAATATATTATTGGATGCAACCTATTTGCATCCAAACTGTGCAGCGCAAACAACCAAACATGATTGTACTAATGGTGGCTAAAGTTTACCGAGCCGGACACGTTTGACAGACTTATAAAACAGACAAACAGACACTGGTCCCAACAAATAACTTTAAGACAAGTCCTGACTCCAACAAATAACTTTAAAAGTTGTGTCCTTACTCAAGCTTTAGTTTTCTTACTTCTTCTAAACGGCCTGTTTTTTGGACCGTTTTTGGAAAAAAGGAAAAGGGGGTGACTTCCAGATTTCACTTTTTCTGGGCTACTAAGGTTAATTGTAACACGTGGAACATGTATAAGGGCCAGGAATAAGCAGTTTTCCATAATATGTCCCTTTTAAGCAGTTCTGCAATTAGTTTCATTTTCTCAAACTCCAAACTTTTGTACCCCATAATCATAAATAAAATCCCAAATTTTCTCAAGCTTCTTCTCAACTTTTCCTTCAAGCTTATCAAGCACCCTCATCAAATCTGTATAAATAATTTCTCATTCACTACTCTGAGCAGCCATGGTCCCTTCTTGCCCACTGTGCTTTTAATTTCTTGACTGACTTGTTAATAGTGGTCAATGTGTAGTAAAATAATTATCATTGCTTTGCTGTATTCTACTTTATGCACTTTGATGTATTTGTATTAAGCAATTTTATAAGGGAAAAATGTCAGGCCGACAGATATAAAAAGAATATTTTGATTAACTATATAACCCTCATAAGTATAAAAAGTGTGTTTTGATTGAAACGTGTAACCTACAAGAAAACCCAAAGTAATCATAAAGTTTTGAAAAATACAGGTTGAGGCCCTCTCATGAGAGGGGAGAATAGAGACAGGCTACACAGGCCCGAACAGGAAAAAGTACCTAAAAATAGACTGGCAGGGCATGCGCAGACAGGAGAAGTCCAGGGGGAGGTACTGCCCATAGAGCTCCGCCCAGGGGGCCAAGCTTATATCAAGACCCACCCATGAAAACCAAAAAAAACTTAGCATTAAGACCCACCCATGAAAACCAAAAGGTAGCATTAAGACCCGCCCAGGAAAAAAAAATTGATATTATGAAGCTAGGAATAATGCCAAGGCAATAGCAAAGTGGTGCGCGATGGCCGTCTTTGCTGATGCTCGCAGTTTGAGTTTGGGCGATATGTCCATATAAGGTTGGTGAACTCATGGTTTCTGCTGATCAAGCAAAAATACTTGCTGATCAAGAAAAAATACTTGCTGACATCGAGCTAACGTTGCCAGAATGGGGCATAAATCGGTATTCTCCACCCAGTTTTTAGGATATATAAGATCATGCGCAGATAGCTTTTGTTAGTCTGGTTCCGGAGCCGACTCGGGTTTTGTGTCTGTGAAGAATAAAACTCTATGCATCGAACTCTGAACTTCTCCAGTGATTTATTTTGAACCTGTTTGAGACTCTAGTAACTGTTGAATTTTCGGAATCGTGAAGAAGATTAAGTGTTGGTGGGGAGGTCCGGTCTTTTATCACTGGCCTGATACTTGGACCTTCTTTCTCCTACATCAAATGCATGGTTCCTGAATACTCCATATCAAGCATGTCATCTTCCCTTTACGTATTCTGAGGCCCTTAAGAGTTCTCTTTTCCTAGCCCTAACAGCAAACTTTTCAAAACTTAACTCCAATTATTTTTAGAATTATAAAAAGGCAGACATTTAAATATTCAGATATATATCATTTTTAAATCTCAATGCCTAGTGGTGCAGGCTTTGCCTTCCCAGAGTTAAAGTTAATGCAGTTTTCAGTTGCAGTTTGGATTTATCTGTACTTCACACATCACAACAGCTATAAAAAATTGAAAACAAATTTATGAAAAGTATAAATATGGGATATTGAATTGTAAACTCTTCAATGTGTGGGCCTAGCTTGAAGATGGTGTACCTGCATTTGTGGATCCGATTCCAGCTGTGAGTACAGAGCGAGGTGTGATCTTAGCTGCATACTTCAGGAACTGAGACTTCCCCGTGCCTGGGTCCCCTACCAGCAACATATGGGACTCACCTGGAGAGGACAGCATGACACTGAGACCGTTTGCATAAAAGCAAATGCCTTTCGATGACATATAGCAACATATCTCAAACGTGTGGAAGTTTCCAATACACAGAATACCTACCCCTGATCTTGGTTCCAGAAGGATCTATTCTCTGCACCCCACCAGCAAGAACCATTGCCACTGCCAGCTTAACTACATACATGCCAAATACCTGCGGGCACAGGCTCAACAAGATCTGGTTCCTGCCTAGAAAGAGAGATGAGTAATGAACAGATGAAGAGAACAAAGACACATGCAATGGAGGGAAAGGGGACAAAAAACGAATCAAAAGACAGACACACACCCACACCTTAAATGTGTTACATTTTGAAATAAAACTGATGATAAAGTAAAGCTGAAAAGATTTTGAAATTGGGTTGCATCAAGCACATGAGGAGAATCTTCACAGATGTTCTTCTCTCTAATCTCAAACATGTACAGACTACAAAATCTGAAAATAATGGTGCATCACACACTAGAGGTAGTGTGTGATGCAGAGAGCTATTACAAAGATTATCGTGCCAGAGGGAGCATGAATGCACCACCTCACATGATCTCATGGGGAAGTAGATATAAACAAAATGTAGACTGGCATGGTGAATCCGGCAGTCGTGTTCTTGCCACATATCTACAAGCCTACATATCTACTGTCCAACGCACCCGTACAACAGCTTGTTGTTGTTTCTTCATTCACTTCCGTGTCCTTGTAGATTGTCTGTCTCATTGGCTATTCTGGTCCCGCTCGGAAAGCAGTGACGTAATCATCCCAATTTAAAATCCTAGATATCAAACACGTTTGATATTATCGGGGCGGCCCCGATGCGTCCCCGAGCAGGTCTGGAGGTTTAAGATTGGATCTGTAAACCGCTCACATTACCAGATAATTGGTGCCGAACATCGGTGCCGAACAAGGTCGTCCAGATCACTCCGCCGATTGTTGGGAGGGGCGAATCGGGGATAAATCAGCCCAATTATCCTCTAGTGAGAGCCCGGCCCAAGAGGTGGCATTTCTCAATAGGACATCATAGCACAAAACCAGCACACTGTGGCAAAGGCTCTCGTTGTGAATAAATTTAAAATTGACGCAAGCCTAATTGTTGTTCCTGCATGTGATTCTCATTTGAGTGTGTCATGGAAAATTGCCTATGAAGCACTCAGAACTCTTTGAAATAACACACAAAACATTGATAGGTTGAAGTATACAAATATATTGTATACAGATATATTTTTGGAGCGAGGAAGACACAGGTCACACAGAAAGTCAAAATCTCTATGCCCTCTCTTACTGAAAATCTGCTTACTACAGTCTTTATAGTTTCTTTGGAAAGAGAGAAGTCTTGCATGATTGGTTCTCCATACTAAGACCATATGGTTCATCCTATAGACTATTTTCATGCACTAGTGGACTAGTCAAGGTCACATTTCTAACTTCCTTAAAAAGGCCTGACTAGCTGGTTAAGCTAAACTTAGGAACATGTTCACAGCACACAGGGGACAGGATAGTATCAATACACCAGTCACAAAATAACTAATAGATGCTAAAATAAAATTTACTTTCACAAGTGTCTTGCACTAGATTGCACTAAATTAAACCAAAGATCAAGGCCAATTTAATCAACAAACAAAAACAGTTGCTTACCCCTTGTCTGCCACCATGATAATGTGGACTTGAGGAAGCAACAAATGTGAATTCCAAATAAAATTACAATTAAGCAAATTCTCATATTTTGCCATCACACATTTTTTTCTTTTATCTTTGTGATTGTTGTGGCCAATTCAGTGTGCTGTATGTTGTGTGTGTGTTTTGTTGTGCTTTGGAGTGTCTGTGCTGTTTTGTCACCTGGTCACTAGAGGGCTTACTGGGGCTATAGTGGGGATGGTCACGGGGTAGCCACCTGTCACAGGTGAACAGGTGTGGGGAATTAGCCTTTTGGGAAGCCACACAGTTTTTCAACCATGATACGTGATGCGTGAAGGTCATAGATTTGTCTAGTTTAATGTTTGAGCTCGGGTTTTAATTTATTATTTTTGTAGTGTAACTTTTAACAATAAAAAGTCTGAAGAGTATTTCTATGGCGGACCTCATCATTTGCAACACCACGCGTTGGAAATGACTCCTGCAAAGTGGCTTTCTTGGTTGATCGATTGCCACTACAGTGATAATACAGCTTTAAGGACACAGATTGTTTCAACTTTCCCATTACAGGAAGTATTAGTGATGTGAGTAAAATTCTTCCATACCAGCTATGGGATTGTGTTGGTAGCTGTCCCAGAAGTCATTAAAGTCCTTCTGGATGTCCTCCATGAGTATAGCAGTAGTAGCCTGCTGGTTGTTAACTTCTATGTTGTTAGCCTTGAGGACCAGTTCCACATCACAGCGAGCTTCATTGTAGAAGGGCTTCCAGCGTTGGCACATCACCCCGTACACAGTTACATCATCTCCTGAGAACACCACATTTAATCACATTATCATAGTCAGCAACAGCATCTGGAACATACTGTTACACTGGCACCACATAAAAACCTGCTATTTACAACTCTTACCAGATTTGCAACTGTCCACCAGGTCATCTTCCAAGACAACCACCATGGAGCGAGGAATACTGCCCACTGACAGTCTCTGGGCCTACGGGGGAGAAACCTCTCTGGTCAAAAGTTAAATCCATCTTTTACATACAACTTTAATTTTTAATCCTACTACTATTAACCTTATTTAATTAAGAAAGCATTCTTATTTACAATAATAGCATTTTGACCAAAGTAGGCAGATACTTTTAGTGAAAGTGAGGGATCATAACCAAAAAATGTGAATCACATGCATAATTCCCTGCTCTGACATTTCAAATAAAGAGGCACATGTTACTTGTTCTTGTATCTTGATCTCCTGGAAGTCCCTGCAGGCAGCAGGCTCTGATCCCCCAGACAGACAGGTGAACTTGTAGGAGTTACAGACACTGTGATTGGGACAGGCCGTGGGTGGGACAAAAGTATAGAACTGGTCGAAGTCAGCTTGCACTGTAAAGACATGACGACACTTGGC
Source organism: Hoplostethus mediterraneus (assembly GCA_034670385.1). Taxonomy (NCBI): domain Eukaryota; kingdom Metazoa; phylum Chordata; class Actinopteri; order Trachichthyiformes; family Trachichthyidae; genus Hoplostethus; species Hoplostethus mediterraneus. The sequence continues at coordinate 409,409 of JAXDDW010000092.1, forward strand.
GCACATGTAATCCCGCTCGTACTCGAGAACCTATGAGAGGTGGAGAGTCTTACATTAATAAAACTTAACCTAAAGCCCAAGGGTTCTTCAATAAAGACATGGCGACACTGCACCTGTAACCTGACTGTGGCAAGTTGCCACCGTACCGGGGTTCGTGACAGACAGAGACACGTAAATGTGAGTCAAGAGGCCAGCAGGGCCGTTTTATTAACGGCAACCATAAACCCGGCCCGGTGTTGACGGCAGTTGGTAGCGCCATCTCTCCGACACACCTCAGTCCTCCCCGGCGGGTCACCCTGACGGCACCCCCGGGGACCTCCATTGGTTGTCGCCGCGGAGGGAGACGCGTGCTCTACCACTCCGTCCTCTCCAGCTCGGGCCCTCGCCTCCATCCCGGCACTCCAGCCGCGGACCCCGCTCAGACGTGATGTGGTGTTCTCAGGAGATGATGTAACTGTGTACGGGGTGATGTGCCAACGCTGGAAGCCCTTCTACAATGAAGCTCGCTGTGATGTGGAACTGGTCCTCAAGGCTAACAACATAGAAGTTAACAACCAGCAGGCTACTACTGCTATACTCATGCAGGACATCCAGAAGGACTTTAATGACTTCTGGGACAGCTACCAACACAATCCCATAGCTGGTATGGAAGAATTTTACTCACATCACTAATACTTCCTGTAATGGCCCCTCCTGCTCACACATCCACATACAGTTTAAAAAGGCCCGGCTGCACTCGGCTTTAATTGGCCGCAGCCGCTGAGTCCAGCCTAAGCCTACCACCCTCCCTCCTCCCAGTTACACATTAATGTAAGAAGCACTCTGGCTGTCATGCATTAAAACAGCTGTGGTTTGAGGAAGAGTTATTGTCACTGTTGTAGAGTGGTAGCATGCTTGCAAGGAAGTTTAGCCAGGGATGCTTGACACCATTGGCTGCTGTTAGAACATTTACAATATTCTACTGCGCTTCCTATTTTGGCCAGAGAGCCCAGAGTGGCTTTGAATGTGTTGAGAGGGTGATGCTGTAGATATACCAATGGGAAACTTGACAAAGATTTGAATTTAGCACTGGTCCTGACTGGTCTTGAATGAGGTCTGACCAAAGAGCTTTAAGCCACAAACAGAATGTAAACAAGGAGATTGATGCTTCAGTAATCACGCCTGAACGTAGGCACTCCTAGGAATGTTTCTCAACCTAGTACAATGCGTGGGCAGGACTAATGCATCCAGGACTGTAATGGGCAGGACTGTAATGAAGGAGGACATTTTCATCTCATTAAATTCGAGATCGAAGTGATCTGCCCACGCCAAAAGTGTGACGATACATATATCAGCCGTCATATTGATGCTACCACGGCCTTGTTACTTTCTAAAGAACTACCCAGGTTTCTCGCACCACTCTGGTCATGTTGACTCACTCAACAATTTCACCAACGAACTAAACTCTAGCCTTACCAACGCGCTCAATTCAATCGCCCTGTTAATCACAATACAACACCACAGCGTAAATGGCGATTGATGAAACTCAAAGTCTTCCGGCTTGCCTGGAATGATAGCCTGCTACATTATAAATGCGCACTCTCGTCAGCCAAAACTGCACACTTCTCTAGGTTAATCAGTGCAAATAAAAACAACCCGAAGTTTCTATTTGATGCTGTCGCTAAGCTAACACGGAATCCCTACCCCTATGATAGCTCTCTGTTTTCTCCAAATGATTTCATGTCCTTTTTTACTCAGAAAATCACTCTAATTAGAGATGAGATCACGTGGTGCCATCTAGGGGTGGGCGATAATCGTGTTTATAATCGTAATCGCGATTTAATTATGTAATCGTGGCAAATTTTCAAAATTGTTGATTTCGATTGTTATTTAGGCTACAAGAACGAGGAACGTCTAGAAGCGCCAGTTAGCAAAGCAACCAGTGTGAGTGTCTGTGTGTGTGTGCGCGCATCAGACGTAACATCACTTTCCCGCGAATGAATAGGCCAAATACTTTCCCCAATGCTGCGTTCATGAACTGTCCCCTTAAAAAAAAAAGATTAAAAAAGTACTATGTCTAAAAATACTACGTCGTATTCAGTCATGTCCCTCCGCCCTGTCCAATAACGCCGTGTTCAGACAGGTTTTGACCGTTCGTTTTTTGCGAGCCGCAAGCGAATGTGTCAAGCCGGGCAGGAAGTCAGAGACAGGAACAGCATAGAGCATCCGGTCAACTTCAAAATAAAACATATTTCAAAATAAAACAAAACAAATAAAATAATCGTTCAATCAGAGAGGCAGGTTCTATCGAAGTCTTTAAGTCAAGGCTAAAAATCCATTTATTCTCCTTATCATTTGACCAGCCTTGAGGGAGTGGCTCAGTCTCAGAGTAAGGCTAGACCAGTCAGCTCAGCCTAGCTCAGGTTCCTGTCTACATGTCCTATTCTCCTGGTCTAGCTGCTCCTGTCAACTGACGCTTGTCATGTTTGTCTGTGTGAGTGAGAGTGCGTGTATGGGTGTGTCTCCTATCTGTTCCAGGCTGCAGCCCGGCAGAGTTGGCGTCTGCGTGGTCAACCACTCCTAGGATGATGCTGACTGAGCGGGTGTTTGCGGTGATGCTCCACATCAGATCTGGATGTCCCACCCAAATAAACTTTTATGGATTGTGTATACGCTGCTTGCCCAAACTCGGCATCTATTGCAGCCCAACCGTCCTAGGGGGATCCCTCTCTGAGCAGCCCCTCCCGTGGTTTCCTCCAATTTTTCCCTAAAAGGAGTTTTTTGTTGTCCTCTGTGAGGATCCAAGGCTGGGGGATGTCGTGTACTAACCATTTATTGTTTTCACCTGTTCGGCACTGTGAAGCCCTTTGAGACTGTAATGGTTATTATGGGCTATACAAATAAATGTGATTTGATTAAATTTTTTGTTCTTTATTACTTGAGTGTCTCAAAGCAACCTCATTTTGAAGACTATCCCTTCTAGAAAATTAATTGGCTAATATCAGCCAAAATACTAAATGCAATTTTTGATTAGCTCAGTCTATTGATGTTTTCTGCAAAGCTTTGTTGTGATGTGAAAAATGTGTTATCCAAAAGCCAAAATTGCAGAAAATTCGAAACGGCAGACAAGTGACAATGATACAGTTTTTAGAACACAACCAGCTGCATAGGTATTTAGAGTTTGCTGCCAATCATAATTATGGTGTGGGAGGTATGGCGTCCTACTTTTAACTAGAGATGCACCGATCGATCGGCCGGTGACCGGAATCGGATGATTTTCAGCTGGATCGGCCATGACTGGTCAAATTTACACACATGCGCCCCACGATGGTTCACGTCGCGTGCACAATGGCACAGACAGTAACTGACTATTGTCACAGCCACACACACACGCTGAAACATGTCGTCAGCGTGGAGCAACTGCTGGCCAGCCCTTCGTCTGTGCCGGTACAGTTACCTGTCCGAATTGCCCATCAGCAGAAGCAAAAAAGCATTGACCTACTGGAGGATCAATAAAGATTATTTCCCTGCAATTGCCCGAGCCTACCTCTCTGCCCCGTGTACAAGCGTTGACAGTGAGCGCTTGTTTAGCTTAGCTGGACATGAAACCGACTATCTGGTGACAAGGCAGAGGTGCCACTAATGTTAAAGTGATTGCATTAGGCTTATACATATGTTGACAAAAAAGACGGCTTGTTATATTCTTCTGTTTCTATTACCTGTGGCACCTGTTTTCATTTGGAAAAGTATAAATACTGCACTTAATTTTTAGTTGGAGGTTTGTTAAAAAAAAAAAAAAAAAAGTAGCTAGGTAACCTGGTGTACTTTTTTTATTTTGGAGATATGTAAAAGGTCAAGGTCCTGTAATCTGGTGAATTTTAAAGGTAATGGAAAACATTTTATGTAAATAAATGACATTAGGTGTGTTGTTATATAGATCTGTTGCACCTGTTGTCTTTTGGGAAAGTAACACGTTAGAAAACGTGGGATATACTGCAATTCATTTTCAGTTGGATTGTATTTGTACAAAAAAGCTCTGTCCAGTAACCTGAAGCAGTAAGCGAGAGAAGGTACTGTACCTGGTGCAGTTTTGGAGAAAATAGTTATTTAATAGTCAATGTTTTATTATGAGCATACAATTGAATTTTCCATTAAAGAAAAGTTACATAAAAGAAAATTGGAAACAGCCAAAATTGGCAGGTCAGACTTTAAAAAAAATCTGAATTTGAAAATTGCAATCGGTGCATCTCTACTTGTAACGTGTATTTATTTGATCTGGGTCATCTTTCAAGCCACCACCAAGATGTATCATTTTGCCAAATGGCATGTCTCCATCATGTTCCATGGCAAAATCACTAGAAGATACAACTAGAAGATACAGCTTCAACGGAAACTATGTGGGCTAGCTGATGATGCATACATGCAAAGTTGCATAACTTGGAATTGGGAGGTATTGTGGGGGGAGAATGGGATTGCAGTTTAAGAGTTTCATGATACATTACAGTATTTGTTACCATGAAACAGAACAGAAAATCATCCAGCAGAAAATTAGTCCAGAGCCCAGATTTTGTTGTTTTCAAAGCAGGTATCCACTGTGTGGTGTTGTTGATGCGTATAGATAATCATACAATATCTCTCAATACCACCTTTACCTTTGGTCACTACTCTCAGTTTCTCGTTGGCAAATTTCATACCATGAACCTTAGACACAAGTCAGTATCTCTATCCACAAGGCCAGTCACATCTAATAAATTAAATTCTATCAACCACTTTAAAAGATATACATTTTTGGAATTTATAGTGCCAATTATAGTTCTTTTTCAAGATTATTGGCACCCTTGCATTTTAAGCAGATAATGTAAAATATCTGCTGAAACAATTGGAAATTCAAACAGCAATTCAGAGCGGGAATGAAACCCAGATCTCCCACAGGAAAGACTGGGCTTGAACCCCTAATAATAATAATAATAATCATAATAATTAACCAATACAAAAACAATAGGCTTCCAGGTCTACAGGCTTGAATTCCTAATAATAAACTAGCACAAAAACAATGTTTCTCCTGTCACTTTTTGCGAGAAGCAGACAACACATGTTCTGGTGCGGCCACACAATGGTTAAACCAGCCTTTGCCTCACTCATTTTGAATGTACAATGTATGAAAAAAGGCTGGGAAATGTAGACTGCACTGCATTGTAAATCAACAATCAAGAAATTTGACTTTAGGACAGCCTGTAGTTTTTAAGTTAGTAGTTATTCTGGGCCAAAATACGTACTCATTCTGACTCCGGTTGGTGGAAAATTAACTTATCTTATTGAAATTATTCATGCTCTAAGTGCTACTTTAGCAGCTGTTAATGAAAAGATGCTTTGGCAAAAAGGTGCTTTGGTTTGAAAACTACAAGGTAAGTACATTTGAGTTAGCATTATTGTTAATTGTTATGATGAGGGCAACATCAAATGAATTATCAAAATGATACAAACTGAACACACTAAAATGTCTGCCATGGTGTTACCTTGGCAACACTGGTGCGTATGACAGTGCCAGTGACAGACAGGAAGTGTCCAAAATCTCTGGACCTGGGGATGGTGTCTCTTGTGAGCTCTGGACAAACTGGCAGACCTGGACACACACAAGAAGCAACAAACCATTCTGGTAAAAGTAAGGAAATAAATAAATAAACAATAAATAGGGGTAGTCTTTACCACCTTGTCTACTCATGATAGTGAAACTGCATGCCTACATAACTTTTTTTCCAGCTATGAACATCAGTAATCTTATTACAGCTTCAGAGGTCCTTGTCTCTTCTCCCCAGTCTTCAATTATGAGAAAAAAAGAGGAGGCATAGAAACCAATACTGACATATACTTATTCAATGGGCCAGGAGTATAAAGATGGTTCCTGGTTGGTGCCCTGCTTTTTTCATCCCCATCTCACAGTGCAATATATTCAAACATCAACATCAAGAGGTAGAGGCAGTGGTTGACAGATTATGCAATTAAGGGCCTTTGGGCACGAATTCCTTCTTTACCCTTTTATTCCACTAAAAAAAACAACAACCCTGTAGCTGTTAGGACTCAGTTCAGTTCAGTTTTCAGTTAGGGCAATTAGGGGAAGCTAAGGATTAGGAAATGCGGGTAGACATGGGCAACTTACAGTCACCAGCCTAAGACTTGAATTAATATTGTGGTCCAATACTCGGTGAACTTGTAATTAGGGGTAAATGAAAAAATATTATTATGGCTGCATGATATACAATTGTAATATGTGACATACACTACCGCTCAAAAGTTCGGGGTCACTGAGAAAATTTCATGTTTTTCATGTTTTCCATGAAAACTCACACTTTTATTCATCAAATGAGTTGCAAAATGAATAGAAAATATAGTCACGACATTGACAAAGTTAGAAATAATTATTTTTACTTGAAATAATAATTTTGTCCTTCAAACTTTGCTTTCGTCAAAGAATCCTCCTTTTGCAGCAATTACAGCCTTGCAGACCTTTGGCATTCTAGCTGTCAATTTGTTGAGGTAATCTGAAGAAATTTCGCCCCATGCTTCCTGAAGCACCTCCCACAAGTTGGATTGGCTTGATGGGCACTTCTTACACAGCATACGGTCAAGCTGCTCCCACAACAGCTCAATAGGGTTGAGATCTGGTGACTACGTTGGCCACTCCATTTTAGAAAGAATACCAGCTGACTGCTTCTTCCCTAAATAGTTATTTGGCCAATAAAAGGAAAAGATTAAGATGGGCAGCTCAGATGTCTTTTTCTTTGCTACTCTGCCTAGAAGGCCAGCATCCTGGAGTCGCCTCTTCACTGTTGACATTGGGACTGGTGTTTTGTGGGTACCATTTAATGAAGCTGCCAGTTGAGGACCTGTGAGGCGTCTGTTTCTCAAACTAGAGACTCTGATGTACTTGTCCTCTACCTCAGTTGTGCACCGGGGCCTCCCTTCTCTTTCTATTCTGGTTAGAGCCAGTTTGCACTGTTCTGTGAAGGGAGTAGTACACATCGTTGTATGAGATCTCCAGTTTCTTGGCAATTTCTCGCATGGAATGGCCATTTTGAGACCATAATCGAACCCACAAATGCTGATGCTTCAGATACTCTAGCCTAAGGAAGGCCAATTTTAATGCTTCTTTAATCAGCACAACAGTTGTCAGTGATCAATTAGCCTTTTAACATGATAAACTTGGATTAGCTAACACAATGTGCCATTGGAACACAGGAGTGATGGTTGCTGAAAACGGGCCTCTGTATGCCTATATTCTATTACAAATCGGCCATTTCCAGCTTTAATAGTCATTTACCACATTAACAATGTCTAGACTGTATTTCTGAACAATTTAATGTTATTTTAATTGAAAAAATAAGGACATTTATAAATGACCCCAAACTTTTGAGCGTTTTCCTACCCAATTCCTTTTTCACAACTTAAAAGGTACAAAAGAAAATTGTGGGGGGGAAATACATGCCATTGCTTTGATTTCAAGACAAACTGAACAATTTATTTCTGAGCACGCAACATGGTTTCATGGGCAGGGATTCTGCACACCACCAAAATACCCTTTTTTTAAATTAAGCTGTCTGAAATACTGACCAACAGTCCCAGCTGACTCTGACCTGTAATGCGGGCATGAAGAGTGTGCTTCACCTTCTGCCCTCCTTTTCTTTGTTCTCCACATTCCTTGTATGAAGCCACTTCCATGGCTGTTCTTTGTAGTACTTCATCAAATATAGCCAGGACCTCATTGGGATAGGCGTTGAAATAGTCCCCAACCTGTGCCGAGAGATAGTTAGACTTACTGCCAACACAGATTTTGTATACTAAAAGTTAAGTATCTGTTAAGTATCTGATTTTGTATACTAAAAGAATCTAAGTTTAGCGGGATGGCCTGATCTATGCTTGGTCATATTCTGTATGATGGAATGAACTGAGCTCCGAGGGATGTTCAATGCCATTGAAATGTTTTGGTACCCTTGCCCAGATTTAAAAAACAAAAAATGTTGATTCAAATACTTTCAAGGCACTGTATATTGGTCCATTCCTAGAGATGGTGTAGTGGTCATACATAACACATAAAAAGAACACACTATGTTATTATTGCTGTAATAGAATCTAGGCTGCAAAGGATCACATCATATATAAGCAGGTAGCCTGGATACTTTAACAGAAATCAATCTAAACTCTAAAGTACAGTGATTTATGAAGACAAACGGAAAAAAAGCAGTTGCCATCACCTCCATATTGGCTTCGAATAGTGTCATGGCATTGACAACAACAGGGTGATGGGTGTCCTCATTCGTATCTGTGATGATCTGCAGGATGTCACCATGGTGATGCTCTTTCAGGTAGGCCTCAAACATCCGGCCAATAAAGTCCTCCTGTTCTGGGTTTATCAACATGCCTGAGGGACGAGTAGCTGATCTGATCCGCTGGAAGGAAATTAATACTTGTTAGCATACAGTCTGAATCGTCATCTAAAGCCCTAATCGCACAGGACTTGTATTATGTGGGGACGTCCAGTAATTTGTAATAATTGCGGGGGTCGTCCGTAATTTTTATCCTGTGCGAATCTGCCATGTCTGTAATTTGTCCAGTAAAAATTCAAGCGCGAATTGCCCATATGTATATGTATTTTTGACCCAGCAGATTTTGTCATATGTCCAAAATTCATGAATGTTTTTTGTGACAAAGAAGTATGTGCTCCAATCATTCCATCACATAAAAATAAGAGTTGTAGAAATCATTGGAAACTCAAGACTGCCATGATATACATGTTCTGTACAAGAACATGTAAACTTTTGACCACAACTGTATGCGTTTGTTTGTGCCTGATGGGCACTCACCTAGCTAGCAGTACAAACCCCCCTCAATAGACCCCTTTTCTGTTAGTAAACATGATGACGTTTTTTTTGTGGGCGGAGCTTAGCTGGAGGCAGAAGCCGGCCAGAACACGTTAGCCAACAACACTGGCTAGCAAGTTTCGTTGGCTTGTTTTTAACATGGCTGAAGAAAATTATGCTATATCTGAATATTTACGGTCACTCACTCTCCAGGACTGCGAGTGTTACTTGAACAAGTTAACATTAACCAACGGGACCAGATTGGCCGACCGGACGATCTGACAGGACTACCTACTGTGGAATGGCCAGACATTTACACCTACCTGATAGAGAAACCAAGTGTGTATAGTAAAGAGAAACTGGTCATTGTGGCAAGGTGCCACATTACCGGGGTCCGTGACAGACAGAGACGAACACGGGAGGAGAGTTAACTGGCCAGCACGGCTGATTTATTAACACATCCACAATAATAAACCCGGCCCGGCGTTGACGGCAGTGAAGAGCGCCGTCCTCCTCGGCGCGCACACCTCCTCCCTCCCGGCAGGTCAGCCGCGGAGCACCAAGGCTGCCCCAGTCCGCCAGGCTTCCAGGGGCATCCCACCCGAACCCCGACTGGTCAGCCCTTGCAGGCTGCTCCCGACTGCAACCTCTGGAGCTCGGCTAGTCGCCGCCGGCTTTGGATGCCCGCTCTCCCACTCCGTCAGTCAGTCCACCGACTCAACTCTCCCCTGGATCCAAGCTAAGCCTCACCCCACCCTCCTCCCATCTGCCACAGTCATGTACAAGACTTAAAATACAAAGATTTACCAGATGAGTTTTGTGTTGTGCGATCCGAACACACACACACATACACACCTGACACACACACAGCTACAACAAAAAGTTAGCTAATGCGCTAAGAGAGTTACGAGAGAAATCACCTCATGTTATTCCTCCTAGTTCCCCAATTTGTGATTAGCTGGGCATGACAAATCTTTAGACACATATCCATACCTAAAACAGACAATACTTTATTTAACCTATGAAGAATGCGCTGCAAACACAAGCATTTTTGATGATCGCCTCAGTCCAATCCTTTCGTTTTATCGCGTTTAACCATAGTTGTCTTCGATTTTTTTTGCTGGCAGTGGCAGCTGGTATACGATAAAATTTCAAGTTGGAGCCTCTCCTTCGATTCTGGCATCCAACAACACAGCAAGATGACATTTTGGGTGAACGGTAGCCTCTTACTCTGCTGCTCTGAGGTGAGGTGATGCCTCCAATTTTGCTTTGTTTTGCCTCCAGCTAACACCGTGACGTAATCTTGACGTAGGCGCTAAAAGGGTCTATACTACACAATACCACACTATGTCAAGCAGCTCTCAATATAACTATGTTGTACTCCCAAGCTAGTGTGCTTCCTTCTAATCCACAAACACTCACTTCATCCTTCCACTGCCTGAGACAATTCTCATTCACAACACGTACGCAAGATCAGATTTGATCATCAAGCGTTCGTACGAGCATTTCTACAAAGATAGTCTAATTGATAATTTTGTTCGTATCTGAATTTGTCCTTTGGTACCATCAAAAACTATGTGTTTGGAAACATGCAGAAATGTGTTGGGGAAACATAGGGGAAGGCTCTTAGAACGGCTTATTCTTTATGAAAAATCCATTACAGTAGTGCCAAACCTCATTAGCAACAAGATTCAGTGGCCTTGTAGAAAAAAAAAAGACCAAATAGGCTGAAATGGCATATTTGCCCAACTGTCCTCATTCATAACAAAACAAGATTATAATGTATGGGTTGATCACATGGACTGGACGCCTTACAAATACAATAACATAGCCCTACAATCTGATGAAGATGCAGCCTGGATTTGATCTATGTTCAACACCAATGCCGACTGGACACCCAACAGTGAGGTCTCTCCTATTATTAATTGATCCTCTGATCCAGGTCGGATAGCGGCTCAGTGCACTGCCCTTCTCCTGTGGCTGATAATACGCTTCTACTTCTCCTTATACTTTTTTGCAATCTAGTTTCATGTCAAACTTTTTTTTTTTTTTTACTTCAGTAACGGTGTGTTTCTGCTAAAACATAATAATAATAATTTCTTGCCATGCTTTACTTTTATCAGTTCTCCACTGCTTATGCTTCTGAAAACTGTTGGTTATTCCTCACGCACGCTTCCATTTCAGACACCGCAAAGTTCCTCTTTTCCCTCTTTTCCCCTGGTTTACTTGCACACAACCCTTCAGTCTGCAGCCTTTTACGGTGTTGAACAGGGCATTTACCTATGCAAATCAGCTTCAACAGGCCTGTACAAGTGCGACTGTTTGGCTTCGATTTGAGGGTTAAAAACACTTACACTCTCATTCATCATTAAAATACACCACCAAGGTACTGGCTTGTTTAATTCTGTCTCCATGTTGCGTAACACCATGCTATTTTTTTATTCAAAGTTGAACTCTTTCAAAGCCCCCACAATGGGTTTCAATAGATAACGTCCCTTTATCAAAACGGGATCAGTGATTGGACAGCTTCCCCGATTAGTTTCTGTTGCTACAGCCATCTGTAGTGTGAGACAGTCGCTTGTTATAACTGCAGGGGGGGAAATGAAATGAAAAAATGAAAACTCCAGGGCTGTACGCTTACTTTTTTGGATGGTAGTACTGGTGCGGGCAAGCTCAAAAATGTAGGAGCACAGAGGTAAATTTAGGAGCACACACACCAGACACAAGAGCAGAGGAAAAATGTATATTTTAATGTATAATGCGTACTGTGTACTGTGTGTGGTCGACGGTTACGTCTGAAAGCTCTTAGCTGGCCTCCAAGCAAAAACAGCAGAACATAATTATTTTCTTCATTTTTCATAGATGAGCCAAGGGAATTCTTGGACCCACTTTGGGTTAAAACACAGGCCTGCCTAGAAGAGTCTTTGGCGCTTTGTATTGATTCTTTTTACTAAAATGACACAACCGGGTACCATGTAGTTACTTGGTTTGACTGTTATTTGGGTGATTATTTCAAATTAGGACACAAAGATGAGAGACAATGAGAATCATCCTAGGCATCTATTATGTAAAATTATGACATTATGGTCAACATTGTTTTCTAGTACATTGTTTTGGTGTGGTATCCAGTGACATAAATATGATTTAGATAACATAGGATACCATTAAGTTCATTTGGACACTTTTTGGAGAGGTTTTGGAGCAAACCAAAAAGGTTAGGAGATACTTGGAGTGTGGGAAAAAAAAACGCAATCTAAAATAGATAACATTTTTGGTGTTGTTTTATTGAAATACACAAAAAGTCTTCCTCAACTCTAAACTCTAAAGTTAATGGTATACACACACACACACTTAGGTAATGACTACACATAATTTATAGTATATTACATTCATACAATTTCCCCTTACTACTATATTTTCATTTCCAAAGTGCTCTTACTGTATATATTGTGTTGTTTTTTTATATAAGAGCAATTACTGTAATACTGTGAATATTGTGTTGTTGTTTTTTTTACTGTAAATACTGTGTACTGTTGCCCTTTTGCACATTCCCGTTGAGTATTGCCACTTTTTAATTTCACTACACACCCCGTGTGTGTATGTGACAAATAAAGTTCTTGAATCTTGCCATAATATCAGTTGGCAACCTAGTGTCCTTTTAGAGTGGAAGTCTGCCTGACATAGGCTTAGAAAATCACAGTGCAAATGCTTGTTTTTGGTGCTATTAATTGAAAAGGGGCATATGTGAGTTGCACCTACGTAGGCCTATACAGACTACCACAAATCTGGTCTGGGCTACCAGGTTTTAACTCTTGATAGTGGACTACCACATAAATTTAGGATGTGTGCACCCCTGTGTTTGCCACTTAATGTTGTGTACACACTAAAAAAAGTAATACTCAATGCAAAACTGTAATGAAGTAGAGGAATATAAAGAGGGTCATTGGCACATGGCAGCCTAGCTCAAACCATGAGAAAATGTCTCACTGAATAAAGATGTATAGCTTGGTATGGTATGTTGATTTTGTGTATGTGAGAAGTATCTGGATGTATACTACAAGAATTTCATCCAGCGTGAAAGCGTGACGTAGAGCGTGCTGGCTTTACGTCAGCTTGGCAAAGGCCAAGGCCGAATCCCACTTCTCATTTTCACCCCTACGGCTTCGGCTTGGCCCTTTTGGCTTGGCCCTCGGAACAGAGTCACAAGGGGTAGTGGTTGAAATCTCTCCCTAAGAAATGGGACAACCCTTCAAGACCCTGATACGTCATCGATGACGTTTACATAAACAGACGGGACGAGTTTGTTATCGGAGATTACTATGGCAATAATGGTATTATCACAGTGACATTTGCCGTTCATCTGATGGAGATAGAAAAGCATGGACGCTCGCGATTCGTTCACAATTTATACGTTTCACACTACCCATCGATCAAACAAGTTATCAAATAAAAAAGACCACTGCTTCAGTCCACTTCATGACAGAATAGCGTTAGCGGTGCTCTGTAGTCTAGCAAGCCGTGCTCCGAACGTTACCCTGCCAGTCTGCACTGATATTAGAGGAGCCGTAACAAGTGCAGCAACTTCGCTGATGGACTTCAGTTATATTTCAGGGCGTCATATGCCATCAAAGGGGGAAATGCGACATGGAAATATGTCAGAATGCAGGGACTGTCATGCACAAATCAGCCTAAAAACAATGTTGTAACGTAACTAACTAGCGAAGTATAGACATCGGCATATTAGTGATTTTTTGTTATGCTTGTTATAAAGAAACGGTCCATAATACATTGATACAACATTAAACTAAGATAATACCACGGTTAGAATATTTTTTAAATCTTTATTAACGAAGAAAATACTACATTTGTGATCAGTTTGGATGGTAGTGTAGCGTTCGCCATGATCTTCCAGTTGATTCGCAGGTCATTCTGGGAGATTTCTCCTAGCCCTCGGTTTGTAGTGTGCCCCTGAAAAATCTCCGTTTGGAGGGCCATGTAGCCCTCGCACTTCGGCCCTACCCCTCGATCACAAGAGAATTGGGACACCCCTACCCCTTCACATGAACACGCAAAACGGAGGGGAAGGGCTAAGGGGTAGGGCCAAGGGGTGAATTGGGATTCGGCCCAAGAGGATCTTTCCTCCAAAGCAATGCGACAGCTCTAAACCCAAGAGAATTTAAATATGGAGATGAATAAATCTGTCAGTTGCTTGACTACAAGGCTCCTAACATAATCATGGTGATGGTTTTGGGGGTATTAAAATGACTTTTAAAAAATAGCCGCAAGAGGCAATCCCAGGGTTCTAGTCCAAATATATAGTTATTGTACTATATGAGAAACAATTTGTCTAATTTCACAAGGTCATTCTAAATGATTCAGCCATCAAATCTATCAGTTTCAGTTGACTACAGTGTGGGGATTTAAAACTTTCCCTTCTTATTTAAGTGAATGTTCAAAGACTCTGTTTTGACACTCACAGCAAGATTCATAATGATAATGTATCTATTAAAATGACCATGTGATGGTTATAACCTCCTGAAGTCATCTATTTATTAGCAGTACTGTGACTGGCGAAAAACATGCCATTGTTTCACTTCACTTTCACTGATTTTAATGAAATGTAATTAATTAATTAATTAAATTAAATGAAAATTTTTGTAAATAATAATATAATATAATATAAGCCCTAATGTGCAAGCCTGAACCCCTAATAAACCAGCACAAAAACAAGAGCGTTTCAAGAGGGTTTGAAAAAGACAGGAAAGAATTATCAGGTCAAAATGGGTAAAAAGCCTGCCTCGTCACCATTAATTGGAAAAATGGCATCATCACTCCCAGAGGATACTGTGGACTTATAAATAACCTTAACTGCAAAAAATTCCATTAACAAAATTATTGCAATCAAATAAAATAATAAGTAATAAGAGCGATACTATTGAATTCACAGATAGTAAGAGGGGCTCTTCACAGGGCAATTGTGTTTAGAGGCTGGCAGAGCACCTTCGCCTTCCATAAGGGTTCATTATATTACAGATATAATAAATATTTCTAGCTTTTCCAGGCGACTTGTCCACTCTGACTATAAAAGAGGCTCTAATAAATATGCCTAAGGGATGGTAATGTATGTATGCGTTAACTAAAACCAGTGTTTTTTCCCCCTGTTTATACCAGCTCCCCGCGAAGTTTAACGTTAGTTAGTGAATCAGAATAGAGTTGAGCAAGAGGATGCTGATATAGAACTGTACAGTTTGAAGCAACACAATCAAATAACTACATCCCGTTTAGAATGTAGGTCATAGTTATCAACTCCCTGACGTGGTTAGTGGGTGTAGTTAGCTAACATTTAACGTTTAACGTTAACTAACAGCATGCAAATAGAGAGCCAAATTATTTTCTGTAACACTACGTGCTCTAGCTAACAGCATAACGTTACGATTATAATACAAACAATATGGCACACATACCTTATTTTATAGAGGATACATTTTAGCCAGCCTTCATGGATTTGCAGGGTAGCTTTGTTTGCTTCACCAATATCAACAACACACCTGGCTATGTTCCTGTACTTCCTATAGTATGTATGTCCCGCCAGCCAGAACAACATTTTCCGGTCTGGCCTTTTCAAAATAAAAGTCTGCGTGTGCCTGCGCCTCCTACTTATTCTTCTTCTACCGCTACTTGTTTTTAATTGACAGTTGGCATCCACATTTGTTACATTACGGCCATCTGTTGCTCAAATCATATAATCCACTCCTCTTTACAATATTTCCAGTAAAGCTGTATCTTTCAAATATAAGATTTAAATTCCTTCCATCCTCTGCTAATTTTAGAATCCCGTTTCAGTAAAAAATCCCTTTGTTATCATAAAAACATGCTCATTTGTTTCCTGTTTCTTTCAATTTGTTTGCAATTTGTAATCCATATTTGAATGCAATCTGAATTCCTAGCTAACTTACATATGAATGACTTCTATTTTAGCCTAATTTAGCAATTATGAATGGTTTGTGTGTTGGTAAGCAATTTTTCATTCAGTGTTTTCATAAAAGCCTTATTTTTATGCATTTTTTTCATTACAAAAAAAAAATACAAAGTTACTATTGTTTAACATTTTAATCAAACCTTTAAATGAACACCTGAACACAGAACCACAGCAACCACAGCAAACAAATCAAATCAATGAAGGCCAAAGTCTTAACATTATGACCTTTAGATAGATAGATTTAGTTGTTGACCCTGCTCTGACGGATATTTTCATTTTATAAATTCTGCACTCAGCTTTGTGTAACAGAGTTAGTATTAGTAATTGAAGTTTGACAAAATATGTTCCTTTCTTTTCATTCTTTTCAAAAGAATTGTTCTGATTGTCCATGCAAACGACCATACATTTTTCCATGTATGAGCACCCCCTTGTGGTAGTGTGTGGTTGCATCATATATATCTGCCGTTAAGCCGCCATGCTCGTCCCTTTTGACTGGACGACTGATGAGTATGGTGAGTTGAGATCGCGCTCTGCCTTTATTTAATACCATCGAATAAGATCCTATCCAGATTATCTAAGATGTGTGATTGATGTATGTATGAATGTTCTCTATTTGTTTTCTGATTGGTTATTTGGATTCTGTTATTTATTTGACTATTTTACCGAGTGAGCTAATGTCTGTTGGAACCGTTCGCTAGCTAGGCTAACTACTGCACCTCGCACGCTCCTTTATCAACGAGGGATAGAGGTGATCGCGTGACTGGGGTTTTGACGGTGGGATCTTTTTTTTTTTTTGAATGATTTTTATTGATTTTTCAACATAGCATTACAATCATACACATATAAACAGACACACAAAAAACTAAGTAAATCAAAACTTAAATAAAAATATAAATGAATATTTAAAAAAAAAAAATGAATATACCTAAATAAAAATTAAAAAAATAAAAAAAATAATAAAATTAAAATACAAATGGGTTTATAGGTTTATAGGCCTAAAAGAAAAAGAAACATTTTCTGAGTAATAGTCAAATAATGAGGAAAATGGGACAAAAAGACGTACAGTACAGCTTCAAGATACAGAGTCATGTATTTTAGCACGATATGACTCAAAGTCCATCCAAGTTCTGTTATACCTCTGTTGTTTATGTTGCAGGGTTGCTGTAATTCTTTCCATATCTGATAATTCTCCACACAGACCAATCCACATAACCATTGAAGGGGCCAGCTTTTCCTTCCAACATTTTGTAATGCACTTCCTAGCAGCTGCCAACAAATAACTAATCAATCTAAGCGCTGGGTGGTGATGCACATCTACAGGTACAATACCAAGGATTACGTAGCAGGGATCGGAAGGAACCGTGAGACCAGTAATATCACAGATTGTCCAAAGTATTTCAGACCAAAAATGTTGTATTTTAGGACAATGCCAAAATATATGTGCCAGGGAACCAGTTTGTCCACAATCCCTCCAACATGAGGAAGGTACGCTATCCCATATTCTATTAAGCTTTTCAGGAGTCATAAAATAACGATGAAGTATTTTAAACTGGAATTCTCTAGTCCGATTACATCTTGTAGTTTTACTGATGGTTTCCCACACTTTCCCCCAGCCATCCTCTGGTATTCCCGACTGTAGGTCAGCTTCCCATGTGGCTTTAAGGCTGTCAAGAGGCACTTTTTCCATTTCAAGAAGAATACGATAGAATGTGGAAACCCTACCACCCACACCATCTTTATAAATAGACTCAATTAGCTCTTCTATGGGCTCAATGGGGTCAGTCATTCTTTGAGTAATACCGTTCTTTACCATATATTGCTTTACTTGCAGGTATCTGAATACATGTTTGTTGTCTAGACCAAATTCCTTTTGTAGATCTGGGAACGTTTTAAGAGTGGGACCGTCAAAAAGATCTGCTACTCTACGAATCCCTTTCTCCTCCCATTCCCTAAATCCCTGAGACATAGTGGCTGGGGTAAAATTTGGGTTATAAAGTATAGGAATATTTCTAACCAGTCCTATCAGCCAGTATTTTTGTCTGATTTCCCTCCATGTCTTCAGCGTGTGGCTGGTTATTGGATTCTGTTTAATTCTGTCATAAGCCACTGCGTATGCTATAAAGGGCAGACAGCTTAATAGCCATGGGGAACAATAATGGTTTTCGATACCCAACCAAGCAAGGTCAAGAGGTGATGTAATCCATGACGTCATGTGATTAAGTTGAGCCGCCCAATAATATAACTGTAGGTTAGGAAGACCAAGACCACCTGTGTGTCTGGAAAGCTGCAGCTTCTTCAACCTTATACGGGGCCTTTTTTTCTGCCATATGAATTGACCCATCACTTTGTTTAGTTGTATGAATGTTTTTATCGGAACTTTAACAGGAAGCATCGAAAACAAGTACAATAGTCTTGGCAGGACATTCATCTTTATAGAAGCCACACGGCCTGCCAGAGATAGAGGCAGTGGCGTCCATCGATCCAAATCTTCCGTAATTTTATTAATAATAGGTGTGTAATTTACTGTGTATAATTTATCATAATCTGGTGAAATATTAATACCAAGATATCGCAAAGTTGACGAGGTCCATTTGAAAGAATACGTGTCTTTGATACAGCCTGGGATCTTTTTTTGTGTTCTTTTAGTATTACAGTATAAGGGCAGAAGCTGACAACCACCATTATCCTGTGTGTTCAAAAATACAGGTATGTTTGCGAGGAGAAATGTATGTGTACTGTTGATAAATTAAGATAAATGAGAAGAAAAATAACAAATCTATACGATCACATTGTATTGGAGATGTAAACCATGCTCGTCCCTTTTGACTGGACGACTGATGAGTATGTATTGATGTCGGAGAATAAGGTCCAAGTACCAGGCCAGTGATAAAAGACCGGACCTCCCCACCAACACTTAATCTTCTTCACGTTTCCGAAAATTCAACAGTTACTAGAGTCTCAAACAGGTTCAAAATAAATCACTGGAGAAGTTCAGAGTTCGATGCATAGAGTTTTATTCTTCACAGACACAAAACCCGGGTTGGCTCCGGAACCAAATCCGAACAAAAGCAATATGTACATGATCTTATATATCATAAAACTGGGTGGAGAATACCGATTTACGCCCCATTCTGGCAACGTTAGCTCGATGTCAGCAAGTATTTTTTCTTGATCAGCAAGTATTTTTGCTTGATCAGCAGAAACCATGAGTTCACCAACCTTATATGGACATATCGCCCAACTCAAACTGCGAGCATCAGCAAAGACGGCCATCGCGCACCATTTTGCTATCGCCTTAGCCTTATTCCTAGCTTCGTAATATCAAATTTGGTTTTTCCTGGGTTGTTCTTAATGCTACGTTTTGGTTTTCATGGGCGGGTCTTAATGCTACGTTTTTTGGTTTTCATGGGTGGGTCTTAATATTAAGCTTGTCCCCCTGGGCAGGTCTTAACATAAGCTTGGCCCCCTGGGCGGGTCTTGATATAAGCTTGGCCCCCTGGGCGGAGCTCTGTGGGCAGTACCTCCCCCTGGACTTCTCCTGTCTGCGCATGCCCTGCCATTCTATTTTTAGATACCTTTTCCTGTTCGGGCCTGTGCAGCCTGTCTCTATTCTCCCCTCTCATGAGAGGGCCTCAACCTGCATCTTTCAAAACTTTATGATTATTTTGTGTTTTCTTGTAGGTTACACGTTTCAATAAAAACACACTTTTTATCCTTATGAGGGTTATAAAGTTAATCAACTGGTTATAAAGTTAATCAATGGGTTATAAAGTTAATCAAAACATTTTTTGTCTGTCAGCCTGACATTTTCCATTATAAAATGTGCTTAATACAAATACATCAAAGTGCATCAAGTAAATATAGAAAACAATAATAATTATTTACTACAGTATTACAGTATAAGGGCATAAGCTGACAACCACCATTATCCTGTGTTCAAAAATACAGATGATTGTGAAATAAAGCAGATTGGTGAACCTGGCATACTGGCGTATCGGGTGATGTGGAAGAGAGCTGAAATGAGAGGGTTACATCTGGTGCCGTGACTCCGTGACTACATGGAGATCAGCTCTCCCGGGAGGAGAGCTTCTACAAGCAACTCAGGTTACGCAGCCCAGGTTACGCTGTTAGGGAAAGTAACATTGAATGCTCTAATTATATTGCACAGTTGATGTTGATAGTGATTGTGTATTGTACATCGGTTATTTTGGTTTATTATTTTATTTTATGATTAACAATGTCAGAAGGGAGAAGTGATAGAATGGATGATGTACGCCCTAGAATGATGTTAGGTAGAGGGAGGGCCATTACTGATCATTCACTTTTACCAGGTCCAGTTGGCTCACCTGTTCTGGGTGGTCAGTTATTTACTGATGATGAGTGCAAGGCAGCACAGGGCCCATGTACATCCACTCCTTTACACCAGCCTAATGAGACAGATAATGCACTTAGGCATTTGAGTGTTCTAATCACAGAGTTGGGAAGGAACATAGGTGATTCTGTCACAGCTAGATTAATGTCAGACACACACACACAGTGCCGCAGTAGTGATAGCAACAATGCACCACAGACACACAACCCTACTACCATAGACCTCTCTCAGTTGAATTTGGTCGTCAAATCAGACGCTAGAGAGCCTACTGTCTTCCGTGGTGAGGGAGCTGACAAGTGTTCAGTACAAGAGTGGATTGATCTGATGACAGTCTACCTGAGAAAGAAGAATGTTTGTGCTGCAGACCAGCCTGAAGAAATATTGAGTAGGCTGACAGGAAGGGCTAAAGATGTTGTGAGAATAGGATTACGTAGTAACCCGTCTCTTGATGTCACTCAGCGAACTGAAACAATCTATGCTATCCTCAAGCAGCATTTTAGTGATCTCTCATATTCCTGCATGCCACTCGCAGACTTCTATAGCACTCTTCCCAAAGCCCGTGAGAGTCCTGTTGATTATTGGGTTCGTCTGAACAACGCAGCTGACATAGCGGATGAGTGTCTCCGACGTCAAGGGAGGGGGATGGAGGACCTGAACAAAGAAGTAGCCATGATGTTCGTGAAGTACTGCCCTGACCCATCTCTGTGCATTGTGTTTAAGAGCAAGCTTGTTGGCAGCTGGACAGCGAAAGAAGTGCAGGAGAGGATTGACGAGTATCAGCGAGAGCTAAAGTCCAGTCCCAGTAAGCACTCACTCGGCAACCAGTCCAGGCAGGCCGTTGACATGGTGAGTGACATACAGTCAGGAGCAGCATGTGATCCTGTCCTACCCATGTTGCAGACATGCAAACAGACCATGCAGCGTCTTCAAGGGGATGGTGAGACTGCTTCATTGCAGAAGAGCATGGATAGGATGGCTGATGATACAGTTGTTTTTACCCATGGCAAAACCGCAGAAGAGGTTGCAACTAAGCTAACTGATGTCATGGTGAATATTACATCCTGGCTTAACAACAGCTGTTTGCAGCTAAATATTACCAAGACAGTGTGTATGTTCTTCTCCAAGGGCCACAGCAACATTACAGAACACAGTGTTTTCATCTCTGGAAGGAGATTACAGGTTGTCTCCGAGTACAAGTACTTAGGAGTACACATCGACACAAACCTTAGTTTTAAAACCCACAGCAAAAGGTCTGCAATAAAGTCAAGCTCAACCTGTCAAATTTTAGGTACATCAGAAACTTCTTATCAACTACAGCAGCAAAGCTATACCTTCATTCAATGGTTCTCTCCTACATTAGTTACTGTCTGATAAGTTGGTCTATTGCACACTCTACAGCTCTAAAACCACTGGAATCATTATATAAACAAGCACTCAAAACACTAGATAAGAAGCCATTCCGGTATCATCATTGCCACATTCTAAAAATGTATGATCTGTTCAGCTGGGAAAACCTCATAGAATACAAAAATGTCTGCCTAGTTTATAAGATCACTCATGGATTGGCTCCTCCTCCTCCTCTGGCTGGCTTCATCAGCCTCAAGTCCACCTCAACCAGGGCTACTAGAGGTGCAGGCTAGAGGGGACTGCACGATCCCACTTAGGAAAAGTGCATTTAGCCAGGCTGTATTTTCATTCAAAGCATCCCATCAATGGAATTCAATACCCGAGTCCATCAGAGAGTCTTCATCCTACTATTCATTCAAGCACAGTGTTAAAAAGTGGCTCATTGAGAACCAACAGTGTCAGCATTGATGTGTGTGCGTGCGGGCGTGCGCGTGCGTGTGCGTGAGAGAGTGTGCGTGCGCATTGTGAATGCACTTTTTAAATTATTATGATGAATTGCGCCTAAACCTGTATTCAGTGATGTTTGTCTATTGTACTGTAAATGTTTTGTTTTGTTTTGTTTTTGTTTTGTCTGTATAACAAAGTAGTTGTATTTTTATTCATGCTCTAGGATGCCTATCACCATCTGGCAAAAGGGACTATCGATGGAAACTAGCTTTTTGGCTAATTCGAATACATTTACATGTTAAATAGGTCTTTTGATATGTTGATTAATGTACACTGTCCCTTGTTTAAATAAATAAATTCAAATTCAAATGTGCTGGGTCAGGTCCTGTGCACACTGTCCGAGTGAGCTACTGCCACTCACAGCCAAGGTAGGCCTCATCCACAGCAGAGAGGGAGGGCCACAGTTGCGAAGAGCATGTGAAATATGTCATCAGCATGGCCACTCCACCATTGCACATTGTATGCGACACAACCTCTGTTTCAACTGCCATGAGCCAGGCCACATGAAAGACCAGTGCAACTCATCTTCGTCCCCCATGCCACAGCCAGTTGCCACCGCTCCCAGTTCGGGAAACTAGACAGCCTGCATGTAGAGGGGGGAAGTGTGGGCTGTAGTGTAAATCCCCTCGGTAGCGCGCCAGATTTACAGTCATTATTTGAAGCAGTCAGTGAAGGGTTATCCAGTGATTTTCAAGTCATAGTTCAGAACACGCAGCGTGTGTGTGGCAGTGATAGTTTGTTTTATACCCCAGTTGTTGTTAATGGGTGTACCACAGTGAAGGCTATGCTGGACACGGGCTCTATGGTGTGTACCGTGAGTGAGAATGTGGAGAAGATGCTCATTGCTGCTGGCTCATTAGACTGTAATCTGCAACAAAGTACAGATGTCGTTTTAGTTGGATGTGGAGGGAAGAGAGTCTATCCAAAGGGAGTGTGTGAGTTGAGCTTCGAAATATATGGATGTAATGTGTTGGTGCCCACGCTGGTCGTTCCGGGTCAAGTGGATGACCTTATTATCGGAACCAATGTGCTCAAATACCTCACTCACAGATTCAAGGAGTCAGAGAGATACTGGGAGATGGTTTCAGGAGCCAGGCAGCCCTGATGATGGAGGGCGTGATGACTTTCTTGCCATGCTCGCTGGTGTCAATCGGTGGAAAGGCGAGGAGGTTCTTGACGTTGTCGGGACTGTGAAGCTCAACCGAGCCGTCACCCTGTTACCTGGCCATGAGCACCTGGTTTGGGGTGAGCTCCCTGATAAGTCTTGTGGACACCCTGGCTGTACGGTGTTGGTTGAACCCACTACGTCTCGCTCCATTCCTTGTAACATCCTGGTTGGCCGTGTCGTGACTGTGGGGTGATGGATGGGTCCCTATGAAGATCATAAAGCAGGCTGAGAATACGAACTAAGTGACGTGTCTGTCTGTCTGTCTGTCTGTCTATAGATTTCCTCCGCTCCGTTTCAGTGGGCTACTATGTACGCCCTAACATACACCTATGAATAGATACATAAAGATTAAACAGAGGGGCAAAAATACATCTTGTCATTTTGTTCATCATCAGTTTGTCTACCATTTTTATTTTGTCTTCTAAAGCACTTTGTAATTTTGTTTTGGAAAGTGCTATATAACTAAAGTTTATTATTATTATTATTATTATTATTATTATTATTATTATTATTAAGGTGTGCCAGATTATTAGGGCTTGTGCCCCAAACAGTACACCTTTACGGCGCTCAACCTCAGTGATGAGCACCTCGATCTCACACTCCTCAAATTTCGGCTTTCTTGCAGCTGGCGTCTCTCCGTCTTTCCCTCATTGATAGTCCAACAAAGGATACTTAACAACGTTGGCATATTCATGAGCTATTCGGAAGCCCAGAACCGCCAAAATAAAAAATAAAAAAATAAAAAAATAAATGAATACTTAAATAAATAAATAGAAATTCAATAGAAATGCAAAAATAAATATATGTACACATAAATAAATAAATGTATAAATGAAATCAATGAATAAATGGGTATTTATGCATTTATTTATTTCACTATTTATTTCCTTAATCATTCATTTTTGTATTTATTCATGACCATATTTATTTATTTATTCATTAATTTATTTCTGTATATATTCATTTCCGGATTTATTTATTTCTTGATTTCTTGGTCCATATGATAATGAGGGGGCTGTCAATCACACTATGTCATGGTGTCACCTTATTTCCATTGGTTGATCGATAGTGCTTAGATCAACTGCACAGGCCTTGCTCCTAGACCTTCACCTGTTGTTTAACTACGTTGGTATAGTAAATTTGGAAATGGCTGCATACAGCCAAGATTTTGCCAGAGATTTAAGACTCTTGGCTGAATGAAAATGCCAGTTCCGATTACCTGCTGTTTCGTGTGGATGCTTTGAGAAACAATTTGTTCCACTTATTTGCATCAACGAACACAGAGGTTGACCCTGAAGTGTTGAACAATTTGGAAGAAGTGACTCATCGCCTGAATCTTTCGTTCCAAAATGCCGATAACGCCACGTTAGTTAGACGCCCCTGTGTCGTACTCCCCGTGGAAGCTGTGAAAAGTTATTTATTAGTTTGCATGTCCAAGACATTGCTGCTCTTTTTGGGGTTGGTGAGAGAAACGTCCACCGTCGAATGGCAGAGCATGGCATACGGTGAGTCTGAGATCTTTTGGCAACTCGCCACCTATTGAGTAAATTAGTTTACTCGGAGTAAGTTAGCTACGTCCCACAACCTTTCACCTCTGTTCCTTTCCTAAAACAAAAGCTGTCATGGTAAATCAAAATAGCCGACACAATATGTAATAATAAACACATAAGGAAAAGTTCAGCCTGTGACGCACAACTCAAGTCTGGGCCAATAAATTCCATTCCTTGGTTAATGAAGTGCTCACAAAGTTTGTTTACAACAAACTACCACATTGCTGTAATCTTTTTCAAAAGGATGTCTGACTTAAACAGCATAGGGGATGGAGAGTTGGATGCAATGGTGCATGAGATCCTCAGCCATCATCCTAATACAGGATACCGAATGATGCTGGGCCATCTCAACGCTCGAGGTGTACGGATTCAAAGTAAGTGAATTACTTGTGTGTAATCTATGTGGTTTAAGTAATGAGTTGACAATGGCTCTGCTGTAGGCATTACTTAGTAGATTTTGTTTTAGTATGTGCAATGGGGAAGAGCAATGCCCTTTTATATAAGTTATATAATGTAGGCTTGTCCATCAAAATGCATTCTTTCTGAAACAACTTTTTAGTAACCACAATAAAAGTAGCTTACCCTGCTTTTATAAAGGACGTCGAGTGCAAGAATCTATGCATCGCATTGACCCAGAAGGAGTAAGGGTACACACACTCCAGCTGCAGACATTGAGACGCAGAAGATATTCTGTGCTAGCTCCCAACAGTTTGTGGCATATAGATGGCAACCATGAACTTATAAGGTAAGGCTGTGCATTTGTGAACGATATAGTTCAATGTAATCAAAAACCTTACAATACCTTTTGTTTGTATGCAGGCCCATGATGTCAAAGGCCTAGGAGCTTCATCGGTTTTTACCTGACCTAAAGCCACTTCAGGATCCAAAAAATAATCACATGGAAAATAACATATAGCCTACATTTCATGAAAGTTATGCTACACCACTTCAGACAAAAAATGCTATGAAAAATTACACAATGGCATATTTTGATAGATCAATCCTCGTCATTAGTTGCTCACACACTTTATGGTTAATCCATCTAAGAACCAAACATAACCTACACTTGAGCACACACAATTACACAGTGGTCACCAACCTATTCAAGCCAAAGATCACTTTTCAATTCCAATCTAAATCAATCACGATTTTCATCGCTTCGAATGCAGCTTCTTTTTCTTTTACATTTGAGAGACAAAGGAGATGGCATGCATATTGCATTAACACTTCACAATTTCTTAAATCACAGGTGGCGATTTGTTGTTCATGGTGGCATTGACGGCTTTAGCCGTCTAATTGTGTTCCTTAATGCCGCTACCAATAACCGGGCCTCAACTGTGATGAGCAGCTTCCTTGAAGCAGTCAACAACTATGGAGTGCCATCACGTCTAAGGTCTGACAAAGGGGGAGAAAATGTTCAAGTGGCACACTTCATGGTGTCCACCAGAGGCCCAGACAGGAACTCTCATCTCACTGGAAGAAGTACTCACAACCAGAGGTATTATCACTTTGTATTCATTTTGTATGTTCTCAAGCAATTGATCTTGGCAGCATCCAACTAAAAAGAAGTTTCCAGGGGTAGGCAGCTTAAATAGAAGATTGACTAAACATGCTTCAGGACCAAAATAAGTGAGTTGTTAAAGAGTTGTTAGCACTCTACCTCCTGCTTACATGCTCATTGTCTCTCTATCCAGGATAGAAGGATTGTGGAGGGATGTATTTGGGGGAGTGTTCTTCTATATGTCTTTCTGCAACCTGGAGAGGGAGGGTCTTCTCAACCCAGATGAAGAGATCCACATGTATGCACTGCACTGGAGTGCTCTTCCCCAACTTCAGAGGCACTTGCAGTTTTTCAAAGATGGCTGGAACCACCATCGGTTACACACTGAGGGGACTCAGTCACCGCTTCAGCTGTGGACTCAGAACCAGTGTGAGGGTTCTCAAGACCCCCTCCAGGTTTGTACTTGAAACAATGTCGGATGTAAACTTCTAACCTCACATAATGGATATTGCACCAAATTTAAAAGTATAAATCAAGTATAAATATAGCTGGACACACTAATCAAGAGTGCAAAGCATTGTCTTCATGTATCAACTAATCATTATATGAGATGTGTATACATCTCCTTATCACATTGTTACATCAGAGTGTATTTCAAATGACCTGTTGTAGTTTATTGATTTTCATGCATATCCTTTCACTGGCCATAATGTAGGAGCACACTATTACCAAAATACTTCAAAAATGTTCTATTGTACTCGTTAGTATATGCTTTTAAAATGATATGCTCACCATATTTAAATGTTAAATCTCATTAGGTTGACATGGAGTATGGCATTGACTGGGACGGACCAAATGGTCACCATCAAGAAGGAGTCATAGTCCCTGAGGTTCAGCTTCCACGGCCACTGACTGAAGTGGAAGTGCAGAGACTTCCAGATCCACGGGGTTCTTTTTCAAATTTGTTACATATGTACAGTGAGACAGTTAGCATATTAACTGATTTAATAGGAGAGCTTTAAAAGTGATTTATTTTTGTGGTCACTCACTATACATCACAGTGAATGTAAAACAGGCAATATTCCAATGTGATTTTTTTATTTACCAAAATTGTTTCTGTACCTCAAAAGCAAATAAAACAAAATCACAAAAAACATACTTTGTCTGGCTCACAACTGCCCAAACCCAGAGTAGGAGGAGGAGATGCTTGTCATGATACCTTTAAACTCCTCATCATTTTCTGGACTTTTGGAGAGTCCAGAACCTAAAGAAGACCCCAACCAAAAACGGGTTTAGCCACCCTTGTTTCTCCAGAGCACATCAACACAGAACACTGTGCATAGAGACATACTCCAAAAAACACCCCTATTGAGTAATGAAACATGAAGTTGGAAATAATTTGTTGCGAAAAATGTAGACTTGTCGCCAGGGGGAACCAGTGTAGGGAAGTGGGAGTGAACTGTCCAATATGAGTGGGGAAGGGTAATTCATTGTATTAACATGTACACTATATTGCCAAAAGTATTCACTCACCCATCCAAATAATTGAAATCAGGTGTTCCAATCACTTCCATGGCCACGGGTGTATAAAATCAAGCACCAAGGCATGCAGACTGTTTCTACAAACATTTGTGAAAGAATGGGTCGCTCTCAGGAGCTCAGTGAATTCCAGCGTGGTACTGTGATAGGATGCCACCTGTGCAACAAGTCCAGTCGTGAAATTTCCTCACTCCTAAATATTCCACAGTCAACTGTCAGTGGTATTATAACAAAGTGGAAGCGATTGGGAACGACAGCAACTCAGCCACGAAGTGGTAGGCCACGTAAAATGACGGAGCGGGGTCAGCGGATGCTGAGGCGCATAGTGCGCAGAGGTCGCCAACTTTCTGCAGAGTCAATCGCTACAGACCTCCAAACTTCATGTGGCCTTCAGATTAGCTCAAGAACAGTGCGTAGAGAGCTTCATGGAATGGGTTTCCATGGCCGAGCAGCTGCATCCAAGCCATACATCACCAAGTGCAATGCAAAGCGTCGGATGCAGTGGTGTAAAGCACGCCGCCACTGGACTCTAGAGCAGTGGAGACACGTTCTCTGGAGTGACGAATCGCGCTTCACCATCTGGCGATCTGGACGAGTCTGGGTTTGGCGGTTGCCAGGAGAACAGTACTTGTCTGACTGCATTGTGCCAAGTGTAAAGTTTGGTGGAGGGGGGATTATGGACTTGACTGGCCTGCACAGAGTCCTGACCTCAACCCGATAGAACACCTTTGGGATGAATTAGAGCGGAGACTGAGAGCCAGGCCTTCTCGTCCAACATCAGTGTGTGACCTTACAAATGCGCTTCTGGAAGAATGGTCAAAAATTCCCATAAACACACTCCTAAACCTTGTGGAAAGCCTTCCCAGAAGAGTTGAAGCTGTTATAGCTGCAAAGGGTGGACCGACGTCATATTAAACCCTATGGATTAAGAATGGGATGTCACTTAAGTTCATACTGTCGCTGTCGGGCGCAAACCTTCTATGTCCAAAACCGTAATTTTTCAGGAAATTAAAAAAACCGAAATTGCCTCATAAAGTTGTCACTGTTTACTTTCAGCTCAGCTGTTTGCGGCACCATTTACTTTCAGCTCAGCTGTTTGCGGCGCTTGCGGCACAATTCAAAATGGAGACGGGGTGGAGCTATGAGGTTTTGCCGACAGTGTGAGGATCCAATGGAGTTACGAGATTTAGTCACAAGCTTGTTTTAATACTTTTCATAGGTTCAAAATTTATGAAACCCACACACAGACGTAAAGAGTGACCAGTAGCATTGATTTATGAAGAAAAATAAAAATGACAAAATATGGAGATACAAGGTTTCCGCCTGACAGCGACGATATGCGAGTCAAGGCAGGTGAGCCAATACTTTTGGCAATATAGTGTATGTCCACTAAAAAAAGAGGATTGTGTAAACAACCGTCCTCTTCCTGAAATTCATAGACCACCTTGGTCAGAGTTGAGAGTTGTTGTTAAAAAAAGGTCTATTTCTGTAGCGATCCTTTCAGTAATGTTGTCAGACACTTGTCAGACACACGAATAACAATCTGAGCCTGTCAGTGGCAAAATCAAGCAGTTTTCGTGGACGTACTTGACCTGCCCGTGACCGCATTGACATGCCCTTGGTTACATTGCAGCCATTGAGCCGCCGTTTTGCGACTACCGGCTGAGCCGATCTACTGGAGCAACTCCGAAACTTTTGGGATCTACTTAGAGATATGAATTACCAGAATTACCCTTCAAGGCCGAATCTCAATTCACCCCTTAGCCCTTCCCCTCCGTTTTGCGCGTTCACATGCAGGGGTAGGGTGTCTCGATTCTTGTTGGGATCCAGGGGTAGGGCGAAGTGTTAGGGCTACATGGCCCTCCAAATGGAGATTTTTCAGGGGCACACTACAAACAGAGGGTTAGGAGAAATCTCCCAGAATGACCTGCGAATCACCTGGAAGATCATGGCGAATGCTACACTACCATCCAAAGTGAACCACAAATGTAGTATTTTCTTTGTTAATAAAGATTTTAAAAATATTCTAACCATTGTATTATCTTAGTTTAATGTCGTTTCAATGCATTATAGACCTTTTCTTTATAACAAGCATAACAAAAAAACAAAACAAAAAAAAACGCTAGTATGCCAATGTCTCTACCTCGCTAGTTAATGTTACAACATTGTTTTTAGTCTGATTTGTGCATGACAGTCTGCCATTTTGACATATTTCCATGTCGCATTTCCCCCCTTTGATGACATATGACGCCCCGAAATATAACTCAAGTCCGGCAACGAAGTTGCTGCACTTGTTACGGCTCCTTGTTATGGCGCCTACAGAGCACTGCTAACGTTATTCTGTCATGAAGTGGCCCAGTAATGAAGCAGTGGTCTTTTTTATTTGATGACTTGTTTGATCGATTGGTAGCGTGAAACGTATAAGTTGTGAACGAATCGCGAGCGTCCATGCTTTTGTCTCCATCAGATGAATGGCAAATGTCACTGGTGTGTGTAATGTCCAATAATAAACTTGTCGCGTCTGTTTACGTAAACGTCATCAATGACGTATCAGGGTCTTGAAGGGTTGTCCTATTTCATAGGGGGAGATTTCAACCACTACCCCTTGTGACTCTGTTCCAAGGGCCAAGCCAAAAAGGCGAGGGACACTCGAAAACGAGTCGTAGGGGTGAAAATGAGAAATGGGATTCGGTCTAAAGCTGCCAATGGTCTCCTTATCCCCTGCCTGGGCTATGTAACTGGATTTTGAAATTGAAGGCCACAAAATTAACCAGCTAGTTTTTGTGGAAAAGTGAGTTTTCGTCTAACCCCCTCATCATGGGCATGAATTTGGTACAAGCTTGCTGGGAGGCTGTATTTTGAAACCCCAATGGGCCAGTGTCTTTCTCTTGCCAGAACCCTAAGTTTCAGAGTGCCTGGAGTAAAGCCTTCGCAGTGTGCCGCAGTACTATGGGCTGGTGGAGGCACTCCAGGAGCCTGGTGCCATTTCAGCAGCTCGAACGATATCGGTAGTAAGACAAGGTCAAGTTCCCATCCACGTCTGTAACCTGCATGATTTCCCTGTCTCCATAGGGCACTACCAGAAGCTGGGCAGGCTATTTCTGATAGATGAAACAGACATCCATGGAGCATGTGATCAGCCTGAAGCCTGGTGCTGATGGTGTGGTGGAGATGGGGTTGGTAGATGCCAGTGATGGGATGGGAGAAGACCAGGTGTTTGAAGTGTCGAAGGTGGCTGATTGACCGGACCTGGCCCAGGATGAGCAGGGTCAGTTAGCAGCTCTGCTGCGCAAGTTGGAGAAGGTTTTCTCCGCCCATGAGGAAGACTTCAGGAGGACTGATGTGGTGAAACATTGTATACCCACAGGCGACACAGCCCCTATAAGGGTACGCTTTCGGCCTTTGCCCCACTTTCTGTATAAAGACATGAGATCCCTTTTAGCAGGTATGCTGCAAGGTGGCATTATAGCCGAGAGTTCCAGCCACTGGGCAGCCCCCATTGTTATGGTGGAGAAGAAAGACGGAAGTTGGCGATTCTGTGTTGATTATAGAAAGTTGAATTCTGTGACTCACAAGGATGCTTGCCCCCTCCCTAGGATCGAGGAAACCCTTACCTCGATGACCCAGGCAGAATGGTTCTCCACCTTGGAGCTCGCCAGTGGCTACTGGCAAGTAGAGGTAGACCCACAAGACCGTGAGAAAACCACATTCACAACTCCCCTAGGTCTGTTTGAGTTTCAGCGCATGCCCTTTGGCCTGTGCAATGCACCAGCACCTAATGCAGCAGTGTCTCAGTGGCCAAATAACAGAGTCCTTGTTGGTCTATGTTACGTGTGGCTCTGCATGTGTATTACTGCACACCGCTAGTGGGTGTGTTTTGTTTTCCCTCTGTCTTTCTCCCCTCTACCTGCCTTCTTCTGTAGGAGTGGAGCACCTGGATTCAATTGACCATCAGCGATAAGAAGGGGGACGGGGAGGAGCAGGAGGGAGGAAGGACACACGGCTTGTTGGGGAACTTTTCTCTCTTCCCCGACTGTTTTCCCCAGCATGTCTTAGAGTGTTGGGTTTTTGTTCTCTTAGTTGTTTCATTAGTTTGGGTTGGAGATCACCGGTAGTCTAGTTTTCGGGTTTTTGTTTTGGTTTAGTTTAGGTTATATTCTCTTTTGATAGTTTAGGGGGTTGAGCTGGGTGCGACGGCTCACTGCGTGGCTGGCTCAGTAGCTTCCCCGTCTTTTGTTCTTTTTGGCTGGGATCTCCACCCTCTTACTTTGTATTTCCTTTGCGGTATATTGAGTTTTCAAATAAAAGTTGTTGTTTCCTTGGTAACTCGGTCTTGGCGTCCTTTAATGTGTTTCCGGTCTCCGGTTGAGCCTTTGTGTGTTTAGGAGGCCGTAACAGTCTACTTGGATGATATTATTGTGTACTCCTAATCATTTATTATTTTCACATGTTGGGCACTGTGAAGCCCTTAGAGACTGTAACGGTGATTAAGGGCTATACAAATAAATGTGATTTGATTTGATTTTAGTTGGCATACCAAATGATAAGCGATTCGGCTCCTATCCTTTAAGTTGGTCAGCAGAGGCCCAAACAACCTTTGACAATTTAAAAAAGTACAGTAACGGAGGCCCCAATTTTGCCTATGCTGATTTTTCCAAGCCTTTTTCCTCTTTACACAGATGCCAGCCACCAAGGGTTGGGAGCAGTATTGGCTCAAGTCCAGGAAGGTAAAGAGAGAGTAGTCGCTTATGCTAGTCGGAGCTTACACCCCACAGAACGCAATGACGCTAATTACAGCCCTTTCAAATTGGAATTGCTAGCCTTAAAATGGACAATTGCGGAGAAATTCAAAGACTATTTGACTGAGGCTAAGTTTATTGTATATAAAGACAATATTCCTGTTGCTCATTTACAATCCGTGAAGTTGGGTGCAGTAGAACAGTGCTGGGTGGCACAACTGGCGTCCTTCGATTTTGAAGTGAAGTACCGTGCCAGAAGGGAGAACACAAATGCAGATGCTCTCTCTAGGTTTCCTGTAGTGGACACACTGCAAGAGAGAATGACAATAAATGCTGCAGGAGTTGCTACATCAGCAGCAATGGGACAAGAGGATGCCCCCCCAGAACAGGGTAGAGACTGGGTGGTTGAACAACAGGCCGACCCAGACATTCAGACTGTAATGAAATATGTGGAACAGGGCTCATGCCCCACTGGCCCAGAGCAGAGAGCACTCTCTAAGGCAATACAAGAGGCTCTGTGTCCGCAGAAGGGTTCTGTGCTGTAGACTCACTGACCCTAACACCGATGAGCAATGGCTCCAGATTGTATGTCCAAGTCCCAAGCACCAAGAAGTGTGGAGGCAGCACCATGAGGCTTCAGTGCATGCCGGAGCAGAAACGATATGACCATCCTGAGAAGGCGCTTCTTCTGGGTCAACATGGAGAAAGAGGTGCAGGGTTTCCAGTCTGGGCGTGTTGTCTGCAGCCTACAGAAGGACAGGACAGAACCAAGAGCACCCCTAAAATCCAGTTACGGTCACCTACCCTTTACTAAAAGTGCTTGTTTTTGTCACGGACGGGCTCAGATTGTTATTCATGTTATTATCCAAATGTCTGACAACATTATGGAAAGGGTCGCTACAGAAACAGCCCGGAAAACGAGGACGGTGAAAAGGATACAAAGATAGTTTATGAAAGCGAGAGGGTTGAGTTGTTGCAGGAAGTTTCGGAGAGACGGGTTTTGAGTTTTGAGTCAACCCTCTCGCTTTCATGAACTATCTTTGTATCCTTTTCACCGTCCTCTTTTTCCGGGCTGTTTCTGTAGCGACCCTTTCCATAATGTTGTCAGACATTTGGATAATAACACGAATAACAATCTGAGCCCGTCCGTGACAAAAACAAGCACTTTTAGTGGACGTACTTTGACCGGCCGTCTATGCCCTTACGGATTACGTTGCCGCCATTGAGCCGCCGTTACGCGACTGCCGGTTGAGCCGATGGACCGGAGAAACTCAGAAACTTTTGGGATCTACTTAAAAGGTATGAAAAGCGATTTTGTGGACATAGAGACTGGGTTGAAAAATCCCGGAATTACCCTTTAAAAAAATGCCACCAATTCACTTCATACATCGGTCAGCCAGCTGATAGCAGTGGATAAAAAACATCCTGCTTATTGCTCTCTTTATCCCATTCATCGAGTATCATGCCATACCTCTATGGTTATGATAAAAGTTACTTAGTAAGTGTACTTGAAATTTTTTTTTTTTTTGAGAACATGAAGTTAGTAATTGCTTGAAATTACTTACATGTCCCCAGACATGAAAAATTAAAAAGCAGAATTATCATTAAATTATCAATGGCTATGTCCCAAGCAAAAATGTTGTCACATTTCAAATCCTATTAAATAATCATTAAATAATGAACGATGACCATTATGGCCAGTGACACTGCTCAAAGATCATAGCTGATGGGGGGATAGTCTCTGAGGCATGAGGCTGTTCTTCCTCCCCCGATGTCTTGGGCACCGCACCCATTTCCTCTAGTTCTTGTGATGGGAGGCAGGGTTGCAAAGCCAACCGCGGACAATCAGGGTTTCAAAAAGCTATTCTGTAATCGAATAGCCACTAAATCTGCCTAAACATACTAAGGGAAAGGAACACAAAGATGAAAAGGGAGAATTGAAATAATTCCAAGGTGCCCCTACAAGGAATCTAAAGATGAACAGATAGTCTCTTGAGAAACTAACGGAAAACTACCCTAAACAGGTGACAAATTCCCCGAAAGAGCCACAAAGAAAGTAGAGCATAGCACAAGACTTTCTTTAGAGCACGCCCCAATACCAGCCAAGTGTAAGTCAAACTGGCGCAGAGCGCAGGGAGAGGCTGGTTTATAAAGGCCACGGTCTCATTACCGGGATGAGCGGCACCTGGTGTTAAAATGGTGAAGGGGGAAGATCCAAAGGAACCACCGCCCCCAGTGGCTGAGTCAGTCACTGCACCATGACAAGTTTCGATATGGACAGAGTCTGCACGATCACCGCACCGATGGCCAAGTTGGTATGACCAAGTTTTTCTCCAAAGCTTCTCACATGAACTGATCTATGTCACTGGGTGATTGTGCTAAGAACAAATCAAACCTAGCAAGATTTGTTTTTTGTCCATATAGGTATTTTCCAAGTGATAGTGAAACTTCATCAAACAAAATCCACTCCACAGCAATCAGAAGGGTCACAAACTGCACTAGTAGGTCTATTGACGTCAGCACCAGTAAGGTGGTCACCGCTCCTGCAGCCAGGATCCCTGACGACCCAAGGCTGGATACACCTGCTGTTACTGTTCTGTTACAATAAGTTTAATATGTCAATATATGTTCATTAGTTGAGTAGTGTTGCTCATATTCTTTGGGGTTCTATTGTTTCGGTTCGGTTGTGGTCCCTTTAAGAAGAAGCAAAGCAGCATGGTTAGGCCAGGTGGGTCATGTGACCTAAAAACCAGGAAATGGTCAAGCATGCTTCTTTCAGCAGTGCCTAATCATGTCAGAGCAATCCAGCATAACCTGCAAACATCACAGCCCTTTGATAGCATCGTGGGTATGTATTGGTTTAGGATTATATAAGGAACAAATTATTTTGTGAATGTTGATTGATATATTGTGATTACCAAAATGCAAATTGTTTTGTGAATGTTGATTGATGTATTGTGATTGCCGGGGTGCAATTGTTTGATGTCGCAATGTTCATAAGCCATTGGGGCTAATGCTGGGACACTTTGGATGGATAGATAGATGTGCACGCGTTGAATGTTTAGATGTTTGAGAATCAATGAATACATGTGGAACACAGTGAATATGCTAGATACATTACAGATATAATAGTAGAAAGCTATGTTGATTTGATTGGTGGTGGAAGTGGGGTTGATTTGTTGGCATTGTGCACATGATTGATTGTATTGTCTTGTGTGTTTTAGTTTCACCTTTCCTTTCATCAATAAACCTGTGGACAAGGATTCACGTCTTCAGAGTCTTGGTGTCAGGAGGGAGTTTAACTGGCTGTTAAGCTATATTCTCAAGTATACTGAGGACAGCACAGTTACTCTAGAGGTAAAACAAGGAATAAGATCCAATCATCAACTCAGCAGGGATCTATGAAGTGCACTACATAGGGAAGATTGGATTGAAGCTGCCGATAACCAATTAACCAATATTTCTAATAATAACTTATTCATTCATATTTATGTGGAATCAGATCAGGTCCAATCAGGTTGAGGCAGACAACCAGTGCAGTATTGATCAGTTCTACAATAAATATGCATTCAAAGTTTGCGACAACAACATATATCTTACCAAATCTGGCCCCTGTTAAGGTTAATCTGGTGTAGTTGTGCAATGAACAGTGCTGCCACTGCCTTATATAGGGCTGTGCCGTCCATGTTGATTGTGGTGCCCATTGGCAACATGAAACGGGTAATTTGCCATGTTGAGTTTGTTGATCATCTCACAACACTGGAATGTTAAAGGCAGCGTGGCAGAGCTTGGAGGGAGACAGTCTTGTGTTAGTCACAGTACAAGTAACTTGGACATTACCAAGGGTGAGAACCTCTCTTTTACCTGGATGACACAGGGAGAGATCTGTCAGCAGTCCAGGAGACATCCCCCACATGAACAGATAAGGGTTGATTTTTATGACACTATAGAAGATTGTTGGGAGGATCACCAAGGCATGAATGATGAGCCTATGGAGTCATTTTTACAAAAAAAGAAATTGCATCATACTGCATGTTGTGAGAAAAAAAACACTTTCTAACGGATTAATCAGAATAAAAATAAGAACACTTTTAAGGAAATCAAATTCCCAAGCTTCCCGATAATATACCACTTGTCAATCTCTGTGATCTTTCCAGCAATCAGCAATATCAATCCTAATGTCATGTAGCTGGAAAATAATCAATAGCATCACTTTTGAGATAGATAAGAAGGATATTTTGTGTTTTTGTTTCATTGAACCTTTATTTAGATCAGACAGACAGAACAACAATAGACAAGGAGGGAAATGTGCTATACTCAGACATCTGAATGTACTTTAAGATTATCAGAGCAGTGTTATTCCAAAACAAAGCTCATGCCAATGATTTTAGCTGATCAAATTATTACTGTTTTGGTTAGTTTAGTTACATTGTCACCAACCCTCCGCTTCCCTACATGATATGACTTTTTTTGTGAGGTGTGCGTGATTAGGTTTTGTCTTACCACAGGACAAGGCCGACCAATCGGTCAGTAGCTTTGTTGAGCGAGATGAACAAGTCCACTTGTCACTCCAATGATCATGCCAAAAATGATGCAGAAGATTGTCAGGCCCACAATATTGATTCCCCTGATACTTTTCCCCACAACTCTGATGTCGTAGGTGACGTTCTGGAGTAAAAGCGGAGCACAAATTGTTAATTATACATTTGATGGTAAGACCATCCAGAAAATGAACCTGAAACCTTAAGGAGGCTGTGGAAAAGGATGTGTTTTGTTTTGTTTTTTACCTCAGGGCCAGTTTCCATAGTAGAACTGTTCTCATCAAGTGAAGTACTTTTGTTCCGTCTTGTGCTGAAGAGAAAAAAATAATCAGGGCACAGATTCTCAAAATATAAACAGAGAAAGTGATGGTCTACTTGTATGTAGGCTGTCAAACCTGTAGGAAGGTTGCCTCAACTAGATTATCAGGTATCACCTTCCTAAAGGAAAAGAGTAACCAAATCACATCACAGACACCATACAATACAGTGTTGATGACAACTCAATGTAAGCCAATTGTGAAAAAGTAAGATGTTGGTACAGTATATATTGAACAAGGGTGTTTTATCTGGTTGAGCATTCTGGGTAGGAAAAGATGACAAACTGAATGGTGAATGCGGCTGTGGGACAAATATTATTACTATATAAAATATACCACCTAAAACCCTATATACACACACACATTCTACTCCCCATTACACCCCGAAACATGCTCCTTCCCGGAACCATCAAAAGTGCCCCCGGGGACTCTTTACGCCCGAACACCCTGGAGCAAACAGAGACAAACAGGTAAGTAAATATATTACACACAATTCTTAAAACACAAAGTATTGCACCTCAATAATGTTATTGCACGTAACCCTTATTGCTAGCTGACAGTTAAATCATAGAGTATTTTCATGATGTTTAATATTTGTCTACAGGTGGTGTCGATCACCTATGCCGAGCAGCCGCCACGGTGTCCGCAAACAACCATCCACAGCATGTAGCACAACAAATATTAATAAACACTTCAATGATAAAACTGCTGTGTGGAAATATTGCTTTGTGCAAAATGTGCATGCCAATGTTTTATGTGCAAATTACAATGTGTAAAAGTAGCGGAGTTTAACTCTAAGTGCAATATACAAGTAACAGAGGGGTCTTCGTTACATTTCCTCCCCCCTCTCCTAGGCTCACAATACCTCAATCTTCATTGACTCTTGACAAACAGTCAGCAACCACGTTAGACTTCCCTGATCTGTAGTGGACCGTGAAGTCCTATGGCTGGAAGCTCAGGTACCATCCTGCGATGCACATATTGGTGTCCCGCATCCCACTGGAGGGCACGGTGATCCGTCTCCAGGACAAAGTGGCGTCCCAGCAGGTAGTACCGCAGGGAGTCAATGGCCCACTTAACCGCCAAGCACTCTTTCTCAACCGTTGGGTAGCGGGTTTCTCTGTCCAACAGCTTTCAGCTCAGGAACACTATCGGTCTCCTCTCTCTGTGCTCCTCCTGAAGTAGGACCGCTCCAACTGCTGATGCGTCCGTCTGCAGGGTGAAGGGTTTCCTAAAATCTGGACTGTGGAGAAGTGCTTGGGTCGAGACTGCTTCCTTCAGGTCTCTGAAAGCCTTATCACACTCCTCTGTCCAGTGCACCTTACTGGGAGCTGAATTCTTGGTCAGGTCATTCAGCACTGCTGCTTTTCCTGAAAAATCTGGCACACATTTTCTGTACCACCCCACTAAGCCCAAAAACCCTCTCACCTTCCTTTTGGTGG
Source organism: Hoplostethus mediterraneus (assembly GCA_034670385.1). Lineage (NCBI taxonomy): Eukaryota > Metazoa > Chordata > Actinopteri > Trachichthyiformes > Trachichthyidae > Hoplostethus > Hoplostethus mediterraneus. The sequence continues at coordinate 448,245 of JAXDDW010000092.1, forward strand.
TGGGAACAGGGAATGACTGGATGGCCTCAACCTTCCCCACTTGTGGCTTGATCTTCCCAAAGCCAATCACGTAGCCCAGATACTTGACCTCTCTGTGGGCTATAGCACATTTATGAGGGTTGGTGGTCAGCCCTGCAGCCCTGATGCACTGTAGAACCTGCTGCAGGTGGGATACGTGTTCCTCCTGCTGTATGCTGCAGCATCTCTCAGTACATGGTCCATCAGCCGTTGGAAAGTGGCTGGCGCTCCTTGGAGGCCAAATGACATGACCCTGAATTGATACATACCAACGGTGTCTTGAAGGCTGTGAGCTCCTTAGCCTCTGGTGCCAAGGCTAGCTGCCAATAGCCTTTGCTCACATCGAATGTGGTGATGTACTTCACTGCATCCACCTCTCCAACAAATCATCTATCCTGCGCATTGGATAGGGATCAAAATTTGAGATGGCATTCAAGTACCTGAAGTCAATGCAGAATCATAATGAGCCATCTTTCTTTGGCACGAGAACAACAGGACTACACCACTCACTACTGGAAACCTCAATTATTCCCAGGCTCAACATCAATTTAATCTCCTGTAACACTGGTACCAACCGCTCAGGAATTCTGTATCTCCTCTGTCGGACTGGCGCATCCTCCTTCAGACGGATCTTGTGCTGGACCAGGGAAGTAAATCCTGGTGTCTCCTGGAAAAGCTCTGTATCCAAGAATGGCTTAACATGCTCCTGTTGGGTGGGGGACAGATGAGACAGATCAACAGCAGTGGTAGGTGCTGCACTGGTGGGAAATCATTTCTCTGTCACCTCCTTGTTCTTGACAGCTCGAACAAGCAGCTGCTGATGCACAGGCTCTGGGCGCACCTGAAATTCTTTTAACATGTTCACATGAAAGGTCTCATGTTTTTTAATCCTTTCTGGCATATACAGTTCATATGTGACCTTACCCACTTGTCTGGTGACTTCATAAGGTCCATGCCATTTGGTCAGCAACTTGCTGTCACTGGTGGGAAGCAGTAACAGTACCTTCTGTTTTGGATGGAAACCCCTCTCCTTAGTCTTCTGGTCATACCAGGTCTTTTGGTGTCATTGAACAGACCTCATGTTGTCCTGCGCCAGCGCTGTCATCTCCTCCAGTCTATCCCTCATTCTGACGGGTTGCATAGTCGCATATCACCAATATGTAACGGTTACCTGAAGAGTGTCTGAAGTAACAGAGGGGTCTTCGTTACAAAGTCACATGTGAATTTGACATTTTCACGTGATTGGCTTTATTCACATGTGAACTGAAAATTTCAGATGTGAAAATAAAGCATGGGTCACAAAGTCACATGTGAATTTGACATTTTCACATTTGACATTTTTTACATATGGAAATAAAGTATGCAGATTCACATGCAGATGTAAACTTCATTCACATGTAAACTGAAATTGTGAAATGTGAAAATAAAAAATAAAATAGTAATAAATAAATAAATAATAAAAATAATAAAGTATGTCACAAAGTCACATGCGAATTCAACATTTTAACATGTGATTGGCTTTATTCACATGTAAACTGACATTTTTACATTGATACAATATGGAAAAATGTAAATTCACAAGTGAAAACCCTTTTTTCACATGTGAATAGTTGCATATAATGCATAGTTTATATAAAATTATGTGATTCCATTTAAAATGTTATTTTTTCTTTTCACATTAGCAATTCAAAAGTGCAGCGTTTATAATATTTTACTCTTTCCATGTGTAAAAATACATTCTACATATATGAACATTTAAAACTTTTGATGTTTAATACAAGTGAAATGAACAAATGAACGCCCCTCAAAGGTAAATTCTTTACTTCATATTACATTGCAACTGAACTTTAAGAACATGACACTTCATTTGTATATTTCCACTCTGAAAAACATGGATATATGCAACATGAACTTGTTAATTCACAGGGTACGTAATACCACGCATCACTTTGAACATTGTATTGTTGTTTATATTACTTAATTTATAAGTACTTAATTTTCCCCTTCACATACGAAATTATTTCACCCATCACAATGCAAGACTGCTGGGGTGTTGGTGAGACCGAAGGGCATGACGAGGTACTCAAAGTGGCCAAGGGCGGTGTTAAAGGCAGTTTAACACCTGGATCTGGATGAGGTGGTAGGCGTTACGGAGGTCTAGCTTGGAGAAAACAGTAGCATGTCGGAGAGGTTTAAAGGCAGGGTCTATGAGCGGCAAGGGATATTTATTTTTAACGGTGATGTTATTCAGGCCCCGGAAGTCAATGCAGGGGCGCAGGGCGTGCCCATCTTACTCTACTGCTCACCCTGTTTCTTCACCATACTAACTGCCACAAACAAGAACAAACTCACCTGCATCACACATAACGGCTCAAAAATCATTCCCCACCCAAAACCTCTCAGACCTCAACAACAGAGCCCTAGCAGAGCACTCACCATAGCACATGACCCCACACACCCCCTCAATCCACTCTTCTCACTCACTCACTCCCATCAGGTTGCAGGTACGAGTCTCTGACCTGGAAACGGGCCCGTTTTAAAGAGCTGCTCCATAAATCAAATCAAATCAAATCACATTTATTTGTATAGCCCTTAATCACCGTTACAGTCCCTAAGGGCTTCACAGTGCCCAACATGTGAAAATAATAAATGATTAGTACACGACATCCCCCAGCCTTAGACCCTCACAGAGGACAAGGAAAAACTCCCACAAAAACCTTATTGGAAAATTGGGAGAAACCTTGGGAGGGACTACTCAGAGAGGGATCCCCCTACCAGGACGGTTGGGCGTGCAATAGATGCCGTGTTTGGGCAAGCAGAGTATACACAATATATGAAAGTTCATTTTGGTGGGACATCCACATCTGATGGGGCATCACAGCAACGGAAACTCAGTCGATGTCATCATAGGACTAGGGGACCATGCAGACGCCAACTCTGCCCAGATAGGAGAACGCAACGCCTGCTCAGTCAGCATCGTCCTAGGAGGCGGGACCACTCGGACGCCAACAGATAGGAGACTCACCCACACACACCCATACACACACACGCACTCACACAGACAAACATGACCAGCGTCAGTGGACAGCAGCAAGTAGACCAGGACAATAGGACATGCAGGCAGCATGCTAATATCCATCGGCAGGACCCTGAGCTAGGATAAGCTAACTGGTCTAGCCTTACTCTGAGAAGAGACTGAGCCTAGCCTTACTAGGCTAGCCTTACTCTGAGATGAGACTGAGCCACTCCCTCAGGGCTGGTCAAATGACAGAGAGAATAAATGGGTTTTTAGCCTTGACTTAAAGACGTCGATAGAGCCTGCCTCTCTGACTGAGGCAGGCAGACAGTGAATAGTGGAACAACTCCTAAAAGATCATGCAGTATGGCAATTTTACTGGTATATGGGTACATTTTCTGATTCAGAGCCCTACGATCAACTAAACACATGGTCCATTTGCTGCCCTAGTGGTGGATATTTTCACCCTGCTGTATACAATGCCCCACTCCAATCTGTGATGTCTCTTTGGAGGTACTAACAAAGTCTATCTAAGGAAAAAAAGGTACTCTGACATCACAGATTGGGGTGGGGCAGTGTGTTCAGCAGGGTGAAAATATCCACCACTAGAGCAGCAAATGGAACATGTGTTTAGATGAAATACTTAAATACAACTCATTTGGATGTAATGGCACAAAAAACAAAAACAAAAACCTTTGAGCCCAAAAATTTGGTGAATAATTCAAATTGTCACTTGATGACGTCACACACTTGTAGTAACATTGAATTAGGAAGGTTTTTCTGACAGAATTTCCTCTTAGCGACTTCCAGTGGCGCCATGCTCTGAGACACATGCAACGGGTGTTCGCTCCCCCAAAATTCAGTGAAGGTTGGCTGTTTACGAGACTATATACGATTTTAAATGTAGTTGGAATGATTATAAAGTTATGAGCAACAAAACCGAAAAGCAAACTACGAGAAGTAAGACAACGCTCCAGAAGAAAACTCAGGAAAAAGCCGAAAGCAAAAGAGAGTCTAAGTTGCCACCGCCATCTTCCCCAGTGAAGGCTAACGTTAACGTGAGTGGAAAAAAGGAGAACGGAATGAATAAAGATGAGGTCCTACGTGAATTGAGGGAATTGAGAAAGGAAAACAAAGACAACCATACGGAAACCACAACCGCGTTAATCAACATTGAAGTGTCAGTGGCGTTCCTTAAGACACAAATGGAGGGCCTGGAGAGTAGAGTAGCCGAAGCCAAGTCCTGAATCAGTACCACGGAGGATACGACCCAGCGACATCACAGGGTACTTCAGCACTTAGTGAGAAGGGAGGTAGCCCTCACCAACATGTGTGATGATTTGCAAAACAGAATGCGTCGCAACAACTTGAGAATTTACCAGGTTCCAGAAGAAAGTAAAAAAGGAGATGGAGACATGACTGCTTTTGTGAAACGGTTCCAATCCAATCCAATCCAACTTTATTTGTTAAGCACTTTAAAAACAACCACAGTGGACCAAAGTGCTGTACAGGATAAATAAAGACATAGTAAATAAATGGTTCACAAGAAAATGCAAAAAAAAAATGAAGCATAAGTATAAATAGCAGCCACACAATAAGAGAAACAATAAAATCAAATCAAAAAGTGAAATAAATAATAAATAAATAAATGAAATAAAATAAAATAAAATGAAAGTCAACGTCTCACATAGTGTTAAAGGCCAAGGAGAAAAGATAGGTTTTAAGAAGGGATTTAAAAACAGACAGAGAAGAGGCCTGTCTGATGTGGAGAGGCAGATCGTTCCAAAGTTTTGGAGCTGCAACTGCGAAAGCACGATCCCCTCTGAGCTTCCTCTTAGTTTTTGGCACGCTTAGGAGCAGCTGGTCAGCTGACCTGAGAGAGCGGGTGGGTGCATATGGGTGTAGAAGCTCAGAGAGGTAGGGCGGGGCAAGGCCATTGAGGGATTTAAAAGCAATTAAAATAATTTTAAAATGGATTCTAGAATGTATGGGCAGCCAGTGGAGTGAGGCTAGAATGGGGGAAATGTGCTCATATTTACGTATGCCAGTTAAAAGACGTGCAGCAGCATTTTGAACCCTCTGAAGACGGGCTATGGAGGACGCACTAACCCCCACATAGAGTGCGTTACAGTAGTCCAGCCGAGTAGTAACAAAGGCGTGGATTACTGTCTCAAAAAGTTGCCTCGGAAGGATTGGCTTTATTTTGGCCGGCTGCCTCAACTGGAAAAAGCTCGATTTAACAACCGACCTGATCTGGTTGTCGAGCTTAAGATCAGAGTCCACTTTAAACCCCAGGTTAGTGACGGTGGGTTTGACCACCTGTGCCAGGAAACCCAGATCAACAGGGGGGGGTCCCAGTGGTGCCACCAAAAACCATCACTTCAGTCTTTTTATCGTTAAAGTTTAAAAAGTTCAGAGCCATCCAGGCCTTTATGTCGTCAAGACACTTAAGTAAGATTTTAAAAGAGCCTGTGTCATTCTTTTTAAGAGGCACATAAATCTGACAATCATCCGCATAACAGTGGAACGAGATGCCATACTTCCTAAGTATGGAGCCAAGCGGAAGCAAATAGAGAGAGAAGAGAAGGGGGCCCAGAACTGAGCCCTGTGGGACCCCACAGGTGAGAGGAGCCGAGGAGGATAGGAGGAGTCACCAAGGCTGACACAGAAAGTACGATCTGCCAAGTATGATCTGAACCACTCCAGAGCTACGCCCCTGATGCCCACCCACTGCTCCAAACGTGATATTAAAATGTTAAAATGGTTGATTAACACCGGGTTGCCGAATCTACCACCGGAGATAGATATACTGGTTGAAAGGGCACATCGAAGTTTAGGGTTGAAAACAGCTCCCCCAGCACCGCCTCGCTCTATTATTGTGAGGTTTCATGACTACACAGTGAAGGAAGCAGTGCTACGAGAAGCATGGGCCCAGAAGGAAGTCAAGTTTGAAGATAAGGTGATATACTTCGACCAGGACTATTCCCCGGAGGTACAGGCGAAAAGAGTGAAGGTTCGTGCTGTGATAAAGCAGCTGAAAGAAAAAGGGATCAGGGCTAAGTGTCGCTTCCCGGCGCACTTGAGAATCGCACTGAATACAGGAGAGAAAACTTTTCCCACACTGATCGAGGCCTCGCACACTTTGGAGAGACTGGGCGTGGAGGTGCAGGTGAGTGAGAGAGACAGGATAGAACGAGAGCTCCATCTAGAGACCTGGCAGACACAGGACAGAAGAAGGCGGGGAAGAGGAGGCGAGACCCTCTCTAATGCGGATTTGCAGTCTTTTCTGTAAAACTGAATGAATAGTAAGAAGTGTTCAAGTAATAAGGTTCTGGAAACTACAGGTATTTTACTGTGGAAACAAAAATAAGAGGCTTTAACGGTTTGCTTTTTATTTTGTGACATAATTAAGGCAGCTAATCACACTGAATAACAATTTTGAGTCTAATTGACAAATAATATGGGTTGGGGGAGGTGTAGCACTCATGCTTCTTTTTGTTAATATGAAAACACCCAAGACAGGGTTACAATCCCACCAAGGAATCAGCTTTTTTTTTTGGTTTGTGGTTTGGTTAGCACTTTGGTTAGCATATTCCCCAGAGAGACTTAGCCACAACTCTCTGCCTACAATACAACAGGAGCTGGATTTGGATTTGATGTTGCAACCAGCTGGGATTTTGGGAGTCAAATGTGTGTATTATGTTCATCTGATTTTGTTTGTTAATAGTTTGTTAAGTCCGTACACAGGCAGGATGTAATTGTATCAGTGAAGGCTTTAATTTTGAAGAGGGAACAAATGGTATGGAAAATGGGAGAAAAATGGCGGGAGAAAGGGGAAGAAAAGAGTAGACAAGTAATAAGGAGTATTGGGAATAAGTTTACTCTATGTCTAGTTTGAGAATAGTCAATTATAATGTTAAAGGGATAAATCACCCCATAAAAAGAAAAAAGATTCTGAGTCAGTTAAAAAATTTTAAGTGTGCAATAGGATTACTGCAGGAAACCCACTTAAGCGATGCAGAACACAAAAAACTGAGAAGAGATTGGGTCGATCAAGTGTTTTATGCATCTTGTCCAAACAATAGAAAACGCGGTGTGACGATACTTGTCGGACAGTCCGTAAATTTTACTGTACAAAGGGAAGTGAAGGATAAACAGGGTAGATATATAGTAGTCATAGGAGCAATGGGAGGGGTTGATCTCACCATCATGAATATTTACGCTCCCAATGAAGATGACCCTACCTTTTTCAAAGAGGTAGCATCTATATTACCAGCAGAAGCTAAGGGTACCATACTTTATGCAGGTGACCAAAATTGTGTAAGATGTGGGAAAGTGGATAAACTCCCGGCAGATAAAGGTCCTCCCAGTAGGAAATCTAAAGCTCTAAATCATTTAATGAAGGAGTTGGGGTTAGTTGATGGCTGGAGAGCAATGAATCCAAAAACAAAATATTTCACATTTATGTCTACAGTTCATGGGTCATACTCCAGAATAGATTTGATTTGTATTTCTAAACAGAGTCTCCATAAAGTAGAAGAATGTGTTATAGAACCCATCACACTCTCTGATCACGCGCCTGTAAGATTGACATTGAATTTAGGGTTTGAAAAGCATTTCAAATATTGGAGGTTAAATGTTTCAATGTTGACAGACCCGGAAATAAAAGAACAACTAAAGCATACTATAGAGCAGTGGTCCTCAAATCCAGGCCTCGGGGTCCAGAGTACCGCTGGTTTTCTACTCTGCCAGGTAGTTTCCATTCTAGCTGTCTAATCAGGGATTGATTAAGACCTGGGATGCCAGGTGAATGCAATTAACTTCCTGGTAGGAGAGAAAACCAGCAGCACTCTGGACCCCGAGGCCCGGATTTGAGGAACTCTGCTATAGAGGAATACTTCGCAATAAATGATAACGGCTCAGTATCTCCTTCCACGCTTTGGGATGGAGCTAAGGCTGTGCTGAGAGGCAAATGTATTGAGATTGCAGTTAAATTAAATAAACAAAGAAAAGAAAAGGAGAAACAATTGGAAAGCGATATGAAGAGATTAGCACATGTTCACAAAGCAACCCGGGATGAAGATACATTGAAACAACTTCAAGAATGTAGAGTGGCCCTGGATGAATTACTTACGCGTAAAGCTGAAGGAGCACTCAGATATACAAGTCAAAAATATTATGAGATGGGTAATCGTGCAAGCCGCCTACTCGCCTTTCAACTAAGAAAAGAACAATCAAACCGTATAGTACCTAAAATAAAACACCCCACTTCATTGTTGGAGGTCTCCCACCCAGTAAAAGTGACAGAGGCGTTCCAAGTATATTATAAAAACCTTTATGATTCTCCAGAAGAGGCCCAAAGCTTAACAAAATTGGAAGGAATTTTTAGAGGTCTTAATTTGACAAAATTGAATGAGGAGGAGGCGGAGCAATTAACAGCCCCCATTTCAAACAAGGAAATAGAGAATACTATCAAATCCTTGAAAAATAATAAGAGTCCTGGGACGGACGGATACCCGGGAGAATTTTACAAATCTTTTATGGAAGAACTCATGCCTATACTTGGTCGGGTCTTTAACTATGCCTTACAGGAAAATGATCCACCTATATAGGAGCTGGTCAGAGGCAGTAATAACAGTAATTCACATAGAGGGGAAGGATCCATTGGGATGTGGCTCCTATAGGCCAATCAGTTTGCTGGGGAACGATTTAAAGATTCTAAGTTCCATACTGGCGAACAGAATGCAGAAGTATTTAGAGAAATTAATCAACCCTGACCAAACAGGTTTCATTCCTGGTCGTCAAGGAGCAAATAATATTAGACGAGCCTTAAATATACAATCGGTAGCAAAAGACCCTTCAATGCTCCTTAGCCTTGATGCGGAGAAGGTGTTTGATAGGGTGGACTGGTCGTATTTCAATTACACTATGAAGCAGATGGGATTCAATTCAAAGTTTATTGGGTGGATTAACACTTTAAATAAAGACCCAATATCCAGAGTTAGGGTGAATGGACTTTGCTCTGAATTCTTTAGACTTAAGAAAGGGGTCCGGCAAGGAAATCCGATTTCTCCCATTCTGTTTGCGTTAAGTATCGAACCATTGGCTGAATTAATTAGAGGGAGGGACCAAATTGAAGGAATAATAGATAAGGGGGGCATGGAACATAAAATATCTTTGTTTGCGGATGACATTCTTTTGTTTATTAGAAATCCATTAACATCTATACCAGTGCTTATGCAATGTCTGAAGGAATATGGGGAGGTTTCGGGGTATAAAATTAATGATGGGAAATCTGAAGCTTTGATGATTTCAGGAAAATGGACTGAACAATTGGATAGAGTAGTGAAATTTAGATGGTCAAAAGGGGGCTTTAGATATCTGGAAGTCATACTGACCCATACCTCTTCACAATTATATAAAGCTAATTATGATAAACTTATTTCACAAGTTAAAAAGGACTTGGAGAGATGGGAGATGCTCCCCCTATCCGAGGCTATCAGGATGAATGTACTGCCAAGATTGTTATTTCTTTTTTACTCTCTCCCTGTGACTGTACCTGTATCAACATTTAAATTAGTGGACAAAATGATTACTAAATTCATATGGCAAAACAAGAGGCCTAGAGTGAGGCTCAAGGTCCTCTGTGCTCACAAAGGGAAGGTTTGCATTGGCTTTGCCTCATTTGAGAAGTTATTACTGGGCAGCACAACTCAGATTTTAGTCTCATGGATAACTTCAGATATGGATACAAGGTGGGTTCACTTAGAGAAAAATTCAGTACCGAATGTATCACTCTCTGACCTCCTCTTTTTAAATACTAAAGATTGGCAGAAGCTCAAAATACAGAATGAATGGGTAAACTATACATTAAAGGTATGGGATAAGATAAGAAAAGTATTGAATTTGTCACTGTCTATATCAAGGGCGACAACAATAGCTGCTATTTATGACTTTGTACCCGCAAAATTGGACAGTGGTTTTAAGAGGTGGGCGGAGAGAGGTCTGATTACAATAAATCAGTTATTTGAGGGAACGACTCTCAGGGCTTTCTCACAACTTCAGGCTCAGTATGGTATTGCTTCCAAAGAACTGTTTAGATACTTTCAATTGACGGTGACGGCCCCAGGCCTGGGGTTTGTATATTGTTTTGCGTACAGTGTACTGTTGGTTTGTTGCAGGTCTGAGGCAGTCGTGTCATTAGGTTGACCCATACACTCTCCTACACCTCTGATACTGATTTTCATATCCCATATGATTGAGTAGCCTATTTTGAGTTAAACTTTGGTTGATTGTAACTTAGTTTGGGTGCACATCTCCTGTTTTGTTGCGGCCTACGAGCCGGTCGTAACACTTGATGACACATAAAGAATGGGATAAAATTAGTAAGTTCCATCCAACTTTGAACAGTATTGGATCGAGTGGGCTGAAAATCAAATACAAGCGCAGAAAATTGTATCATGTCTTTATGGGAGAATTTGTGGGGATTTGACAGAAAACACATTGGATGTAAAAAACAAATGGGAATTGGAGGCCAATGTCATAATTTCAGATGATGGGTGGGAGAGCTCCTGGGAGTCGTGGCATAAATGCCTGAGCAGTCCTACCTGGAAGGAATTTAGCTGGAAATTAAGAATGAGATACTTCAGAACCCCTTTAGTAATCTCCAGCTATGATAAGTGTTCCTCTCTTTGTTGGAGAGGTTGTGGTTTGATTGGGGACTTCTCTCACATCTTTTGGGATTGCCCTAAATTAAGTGTGTTCTGGAAAGTGGTAATGAAAGAAATAAGTGAGATTGTAAATTTGGATAGAGCATTAGAACCACAACAGATAATTCTGCACAATGCTCTTTTAGAGGGGTTTGGAAAGAATAAGGTGTTTTTGTTAAATGCTCTTGTCTTGATTGGACATAAAATGATCACTACAAATTACAAAACACTACAAAAACCCACCCTGGACCAGTGGACTCAGACTTAAAGCGGTGAGCTTAATGGAGAGTATGATGGCAAGACTGTCTTCAAACGGACATTTATGTAGCAAAGTGGGCTCCGATAATAATGTACCTTACAAAGTTAACTGTCTACGCATATCTTAATGGACAATAGAGGATGATTGTAAATTTCAAAGACGTAAAATCCTGTTCCTCTCCTTGTCACCTTTATTTTCCACCTGTATATGTGTCTAAGTCATGTTATGTGGGACTGATTGTTCTGTCAAGGAATTTGTTTTAATAAATGTTCAAAAAAAGAATTTCCTCTTAGCACCCTAAAATAGAATTACATGTTATAACAATATTTTACATCTGTTTCAAATTTATAAAGATGAACAGTCTCCTTCAGCTGAACACCAGAGACAAGAATATTGATGTCATCAACAGACAAATCCTGGAGCTGCTCCATAGACAGTGAATAGTGGAACAACTCCTAAGACACAATGGCAGTGTTTCTGGTTCAGGGCTGTAAGCCCTACATTTAAATATAACTAATTTGGATGTACTAACTTAAAATAAAAATCTTTGAGCCCACAAAGTTTGACTTAAAGTGTCACTTGATGAAATCACAAATTAGGAACACTGAAATAGGAACGTTTTTCTGACCAAACACATTTCCTCTTAACACCAACAGTTATCCCAAAAGATTTCCTCAAGGGTTTTAAGATGACTTGTGTGAATCTCTTCAGTTCTCAAGAGAGAAAGCTCCTGGCCCTCTCCCTGAAAATCTAACGAAAATCTGACGTACAAAATATGTGCAAACGCTGCAGTGCAAATGCAACAGTCTCCACAGTTTTTCACCACACTCAGCCTACTTCGGCCTGTGAGGCTGGTAGTCTCTGAACTTGGGCAGACATGTCTGTAAGTACTGCACTGAAAATGCAGTCAACCTCCAAACACCAACCTCTTATGTAGGTTCCAAAGTCTTGGTTGTAGAAACACTATACAATGGGGGAAAATGGGATGGGAAAATATGGGGAATGGGAAAATAAAATCAAGCGAGTCAGTGCAATTCAACTCTGCCTACTCTGGGCTGTACAGCTGGGTGCTCAGTCTATTAACTTTTGGGGTCATCTTTTTTCCACCAAGCTCCATCAGGAGTTTTTACACAAATTCAAAGGTGGATTACAGTTTTTTTTCCGGATATTTTAGGTTGAGTGTGTATATGAGCCCAAAGAACATGGCAAAAGCTGTTGCAACCGAGGGCAACTCGTTCAGGAGGGTTAGGGCTAACCCTAACCTCTGCTCCTGCGATGACTATCTTAATGTCTTTGGGTGGATGTAGAGGAGCCTCTTTCCCAGTGATAAAGATCGCCATGGTTGCCTGCTTCACTTCAGCCTCATTTTCCTGCACATCCTGCAAGAAAAGCTTTCTGGAGTCTCACCACTTGGCAAGGATGGAAAATGGTTGACCTTGGCTGTGAAGCCAAGGTTGACCTTGACCTTGGCTTCACAGTGAGCTCGGCAGATGTGTTGTGTGCCTTAAGTAGTATCCGGTAGTTGGCCATTTTTACCTTGAGCCTTTGTTTTTACCCATAGTTCTCATTGAAAGACCCTGGTTCTCTCAGGCAGGGGTGCTTACTTGTCAGTGCCTCAGCAACGTAGGGTATGCTTTGTATGTGTAGACATTTTCAGCCAGTTTCTCCAGTATATCTGACAGCATTTTTGAGCCAAGTGTCAGTCTAGATTGGCTTCTTGTGTACTCTGCATTTCCCCTTTGTAGTTGACATTATGTGTCATAGGAGAAGGGTGGGATTGGGAACACTTTTGGCCACTGTTTTGTTCTGAATGAGTCTGGGGGAAGAGCTGCTAAGCAGTATTGTATCATCTATGTGCAGATCCTGAGGAGGAGTCACTGTCCAGTCCAACTGAAGGGATTCTACTCATTGTGGGATCAACTGGGTACAAGACTAGTTGTGGAATTGGGGTTTAATTGGACAACTTCGATAATTGTAAGAGCCTTAATTACAGTTGTAGAGGTCAGAGTCACAAACATGTTCCCAAAATCAGTGTCCTTGTACTGCAGCCTTATGTATACTGCTAATCCACATGCATTCTTGACTCTCCTTGATATGAGAGAGAGAGAGAGAGAGAGAGAGAGAGAGAGAGAGAGAGAGAGAGAGAGAGAGAGAGAGAGAATGAATTTTTTTCAACCTGGCCTCTATGGCCACAAAATCGCTTTCCATACCTTTAAGTAGATCCCAAAAGTTTCTGAGGTTCTCCAGTCCATCGGCTCAACTGGCAGTCGCGTAGCGGCAGCTCTATGGCGGCAACGTAATCCATAAAGGCATACTCAGCCGGTCAAAGTACGTCCACTAAAAGTGCTTGTTTTTGTCATGGATGGGCTCAGATTGTTATTTGTGTTATTATCCAAATGTCTGACAACATTATGGAAAGGGTCACTACAGAAACAGCTCGGAAAACGACGGTGAAAAGGATACGAAGATAGTTTATGGAAGCGAGAGGGTGAACCAGCTGCTGCAAGTTCTAGCAGTTCCTCTACGTAAACTCAAAACCCGTCTCTCCGACTCACGTATCAACCTTAATTGACATATCAGACATTTGGATAATAACACGAATAACAATCTGAGCCCGTCTGTGACAAAAACAAGCACTTTTAGTGGACGTACTTTGACCGGCTGAGTATGCCTTTACGGATTACGTTGCCGCCATAGAGCCACCGTTACGCAACTGCCAGAGAAACTCAGAAACTTTTGGGATCTACTTAAAGGTCTGAAAAGCGATTTTGTGGACATAGAGGCCAGGTTGAAAAATCCCTGAATTACCCTTTAATAGCTGATGACATCAGCTTGAATGTTAGCTCTTTAGTTTTAGGATTTGAGGAGTTGTTCATGTTCACTAACATTTGGGCCTAGGAATAACCTGCATGAACTCTTTGAATTGTGTTGTGTTCCACTTTTATATGCAAAAGTCATAAATATTCACTGAATTCTGATACATGTATGTATCTTTTGAGAGTAATCAGCCACATTCCCCCAACTCTGTAGTCAGCCAATGGGTATGGATCTGTCAGTTTGTTTGGGTCAAGAACCACCTCCTTCGTAGGACAAGGTTCAAGGTGTTTTCAGTGTTTGTTTCAGTTTCATGTTTTCAGTTCATAGGCTCTGTAATGTTCCCTGTACCACGCACTCAGCTTTCTGACAATGAAAAGCAGCTTATCCTTGACAACAATCATCTGGATTATTTCAGTAAATTCAGGCAGCCCTGCCAATGAGCCATGTGCACAGATCATTCCATTCCTGTAGTTAAGGCCACCGTAAATTGCATTTTTAGTCAAGCACACACCATCCAAGTCTGGGTGCCTCTGTTTAATAACAAATGCAATGTCCTCTTTCAAAACATCAATGGGAAGAGTTGAAACATTTGCTACCTCCAGGGGGGATTTAGGCAAGCTGCACATGTAAAGGTGATGTGCCATGACTTTCTGCTAGAACAGCAGCACATTTTTGAAGCAGATTGTATGCCGCACAACTCTTTTGAAGAAGCTGTGCTTGGCTTCGAAGCGCATGGTCCATAGTGCAATTAACGGTCCAAACTCAGATTAACTGAGCAGAGAATGAGCATATCGGCCACTACATCCTTGTTGTTTTCCTGAGCTGCTCTCTCCTGCTGATGTGCTCTGTCCTGGTCAATCCTCTCTAACCTTCTGAAGATGTCATCTTCATGTGGTCCTCTTCCTCTTCTTTGACTCCTGACTTCCAGCTTTTGCACGTCCATTTGGCCTTTTTCAGCTGCGTTGTACAAATGGGAATACCTCCTGACCTCTGCTAGACACTATTTTCTTTGGTTGACGTTGCACGTCCGTTTTTGCGATAGCCACATTGTGGGAGTGTCGGTAGTTTTAGTTGTTTGTTCGGTACCTCTGTACAATTCAACAGTTTGGTTCAGTGTAGTAATTCAGTGTACACAAAAGTCAAGTCTCTTGTTAATCATTCATTGTTTGGGTTTGTTTGTTTGACAGTTTGAGTGCTTGTGACTAGTTTATGGACCAGGTTTGGAGGTACTGGCAAGGCAGGAAGGTCTGACGCTGCTGAATCGATTCAGTTGCGTGTGCGAGTCGAAACAACTCACTCATTTAAATGAGTCGTTCATTTTGAACGATTCGTCAGCGAATCAGACATCACTACAGTAAATACAGAACACATTTAGTATTTAACAATTGCATTTAAACACTGAGTCTCACCATCCTCCATTAAAAACATTATTGCCCTCAAAGTCAAAATTGAAGTATTTGCACACCAGCCTCCACAATCCCGCCTGCAGCAGATCAACAGACAAAATAGAACATTTGTGATCGATCACGCTTTATAAAACTGCCATTTCAGATCGGCAGCACCTACAACATGAACCGCAGCAAAGAGATATATGACTCCTTCTGATGTTGATTTCAGGATTTAGACAGACAGCGATGTGATACTGATACAAGAAGAGACATGACAGGAATGTAACTGGGCGAGCTACATAGCCTGGAGGGAGGGAGGGATTGGGGGAGAAAGAGAGTGAGAGAGAGCTTAAGCATGAACTGGAATCTCCACTCCTGTGTGAAGACATGGAGCTGCAGGACCTTGTGCTTAATTTCTGCTGATCACACACACACAAATCCACAGAATCACTACAGCCACGGCCCATTTATTTATACAGTTAAACTAATGAAAGCCTCAGCGCACACACACACACACACACACACACACACACACAGACAGTGAAGTCACAGCTGCTCGATCGCCCACTGGCACCACACTGTCACATTCCTCAATACCCACTGTGTGTGTATATGTGTGTGAGAGAGAGACAGCACAAGTATGCATTAATATGTTTAAGTATAATAATCACTCTGGGTTTCAATGGAGAGATTTAGTGTCCCATGGTCTGAAATCTGTTTCAGAGCTTTTCCACCCTGACAAGAATACAATTCTGGGGGAAATCACTGAATCACCATAGGCGTCATTAGGCCTGGGTGTCCGAGGCTACAGCCCCGGATCTCAAAAGGATCTATTCATCCGTCATTCCGATGCATTAAACCCTTAAAAATAATATGATCTCGTTGAGATCTATAACGCAAGTACCTTTTGGGTCCTCTGTGTCATTCAAGCAGCAGATCTACTTCACACTATGTGCGCATTTTGTGTGTGTGAGAGAAAGAGAGATTGAGATTACAGGGCTCGTCATAGAGACACATATCGAGACCATACATATTTTCATATTTGCCACATTTTTTATATGTATTTATCTAATTCCATTATGAATAATGTTGCTTATTTTTAAGTATACCACTGTTAATACTGGTAAATGTTGTTAAATATTTTATTGTAGTTACTTTTTATTTTACCGTTGTTTTTTTTTGCACAATTGGAAGCATTTTCACATACACATACACATCCTGCATGTGTATGTGGCAAATAAAGCTCCTGAATCTTGAATCTTAACAGATGAGAAGTGAAGAAGAGGAGAGTATCAGCTAGTCAGATAAGACACAGAGTTAACACAGTTTGTCACAGTTCAAAATGAGCCCTTGTCACACAATACAAGCAGAAGCTATGAGACCAGGGTTGGTCAATTGTCAAAATTGAACAAAGCATTGGCAACATACAATCTAGCATATGACTGCTTCATCAACGTCAAGGCTTTTATTTTTTCTTAGGGTTTTACTCCTGCTGCTGAAAACAATTAGAATAACAAAGCTGAATGAGAACTGAGATTGCTCTCATTTTGTTTATCTTGATTTCATATTGTGAAAGCCAGCCTACACCTGACTGGAACCTTTTGGTAGAGCAGTGTCTCACATTCTTATATTCATTTTACTCTGAAATAACTTGAAAATGGTGCAATTGTCGGGTGAAAATCTAAAGATTTCTCTGCTGAATACTAAAGATTTTTTTGGCAAGCATACAGAAAGGCATTAGGACCATTGAGTAACAAACAAACATTTCTTCTGTCTGTACAGCATGGGACAAGACAGGATGATGGTGAGGACTGAAGGTGTGAATCGTGTCCACATTCACACACAGCGAAGACACTGTGTGAGGCAACTGGTCCAACGCCTGCTGCCATAAGCTTTATTCCACGCTCAGTTTACACACGACAACAGCACACGCACTTGACATTTTCAGTAGCCGTCACCAAAAGTCACATAGGAGAATGTGTATTTTGGGGGAAAGAAGGCAGAAATGGGATGAACTCAGTTCTACTTTGATTGACAAAAAAAATCATGGCATCCAATGAAATACACCACACCGCGAGATATCCTCAGCTGATTTGGTGCCATATTGCCTGGAGCAGGGTGATGCCAGACCTGGGGCTGGAGCTAGGGCTAACTGACCTAGTCCCAGTATGTTTCACTACCTGTTGTACTTGGGGGTCGAGGGTTTTTTGGCACTAATATCAGGTGTTCGAATGATATTGATTTGTGAAGGCCAATACTGATATTTTTATTACTTATTGAAGGTGCTGATAGACAATAATTTGTGCCAATATTTATTTATTTTTTAAATTTGACAATAAAAATAAAAGTATTCAGTTTCCCTCAGAATGGAAATGCCTCTGAAACAGCATTTAGATCACAGGACACTAAAACAAACCGGACATTAAAACCAAGACATTTAAATGCTGGCACAAAATATATTGACAGCTATTGACAGCTTCAATTAAAAAGTCTCAGTAGTGAGCAAAAGTTATTTTCTTTTCAATCCCTATGAATAGTGCAAAAAGAGGAGATACTCTCGTAAACGCAAAACACAACAAATCTCTCCATACTAATTAAATTGTTTTAGGTGGGTTAGCATCTCCCAATACAGGTGTTTTTTTTTTTTAAAGTTTGTGTTTGTTCATTTACAAATTCCTGGTGGTGTCTGCACACTGTCAGCTCTGTGTTGGGAGATATCAGGGCTATCATATGCAGGAGAAGCCATTGTACTCCCATTCATTTTTTGTACAGTATGAAAAACAACTTCCACAGATTTGAAAAAATTGCCCGAGCTTGATAATCCATCACAGTTAAACACAAAGCTTTAATTTGGATTTGTCGCTCTGTTTTATAGTGCCCGCGTTGAGTGTTTTTATATACGTGCGCTCATTGTATTATGCTCTGCTTACTGTCAATCACCTGAGACCAACAGGAAGAAATGGAAATCTCCAACAGGCCTTTGATGAGGCTGCTTTACTCGGCATTGTTGGTTGGCAGCAGTCTGTAAGATAACATAGTGCATACATACAGTACACACAGTTTTTCTCAGTCGCTTTAGTACATTTCTCGAATCATCCTTAAGATTTGCAAAACAGTAAGTGCATTTCTCTAAACAATTGGTACAAACAGCACCACATAATGGATTACCTGCAAAAGCCCATAACCATAAAGCATAACTCAAAATCCTTAGTTCATCTCTCAAAAGTAAATCTTTACATCTACAATGAACATGTCAGTGCCATCAGAATGACAAGTCCTTGTGTCATTGAGTACAAACAAGATAGTCAAAATGCTTAGCCATGTTGTCAATATAACAGTGTACTCTGATGGAAACTATGGTGAAGGGTTTCATGGCAATGTTTGAAAATGTACAAGGCTGCACTTTTTCTGTATGGCATATATCATTTTCAAGACATATACAACCAATAATTGTTCAAATTGTCATAATTGTTAGTCATTTGCCTAAATGTGCTAAAACATTTGCAAATGGTAACAAAGAGAAATGCTCTTTCTGTTGTGCACATGTAACAAAATGTTGTCTTGACGACTTCAACTGTAATTTGAGAATTCAGCCAAAGCAACTGAGAAAAACTGTAGTGAAAGTCAAGATTCACCTGAGAGCAATTCATCAATTTAGGACGCATTTACAAAATAAGTCGAATAGAAATGTAGATAAAATATGCTTGACAGATTATGACGACTGGTTCAACCATTTTGCATGTAATGACTTGTGCAATGAACTAGTGCCTAGATGTTCTGGGGGGTGAGACTATTCAACAGAGAACCAATATAATACATTTTGATCAATATGACAAAGTATTGATAATGTAGGAAACAGCAGACAGTTGTACATAACCATTTGCATGAATGTGCCAAAGCATTTGCAATTTGTTCAAAAGAATGAGAAGCTGCTTTTATGATGTGAACAAGTGACTAGATGATGTGGAGGTTGAAGAAGTAGTTTTGAGAATTTCAATTCTGATCTGAGAAATGTACCAAAGCGACTGAGAAAAACTGTTAACAGCAGGTACTGTTTGTGTCCAAAGACAAATTTCCTTTGGGACAATAAAAGCCTATCCTACCCACCAGGAAATAATCAAAAACATGTCATCTTACTTCTTATTTGGGGCTGTTTTGTTAGCCAGGCCACTTCGTTTAGAGTTTGACACTGTAACATTTGTATTTTAAAAGTGAAAAATAAGCCAATGTTAACAGATCTAATTACACGTCATGTATTGCAAAATGATTGGGGGGAAAATGTAAAGTAGACCTAGAAAGTAGCAAATAAATAAAAATCGGATTCCAGTCCCTGGAACTTTAGCCAAGCATGATGGTTTCATCTGTGCCCTTTGTCGTAATTGCCCTTCTCTGGTGTTCACTTTTACATACTTTTTACATTCTCACTCCTAACAAACTGCATCTGAGACCTTTCGTTCTCAGGCATTTCGGTGTGGTTATTTAGTGCCACCAGAGTTCGAATAGGATTGTTCTCACCTGGAGAATTGAACCGAACTCATGCTAGGTCTGGAGTAATGCTCCAGATAAATAAACCGCTTCAAAATATGCTTCGTGTGAATGAGCCCTAAAAAACCAATATTGGCGATATCGGTCAAAGCTTAGTGATATCATTGACCTGTAATTGATTAATGATTAATTTTGGTATTTTTCAGGCAGCAGGGATGATTTTCCAGTCGTGGTGGTGATGGATGTTAGTTTCAATGCATATAGACTGTCCAGCATAGAATAATATGAGAATAACAACCAATAAACACTGACTTCCGTTCTCTCCCTCTTGTAAGAAGACTGTTAACAGCTTTGTAGTACCACTACACCATCGACCGAACAAGACTAACAGTTTTTAGACATCCATCAATCCGATCTGCCGTCCTTGTCTGATTTAAATCCTTTATTCCTCAGCATCTCTAGGTTTCAGAAAGCCAAATTTAAGACTTTGTGAGGCCTTTCTAATGTTTCCTTAATTTAACACCAAAATAAAGAAACAAAGCTGGTGAAATTGACGGATATTGTACTGCTAACCCTGTTCTGTATCAATCAAAGAGTGGGCATGCAGCGCAGTCGTTGCATGGTTAAAAAACAACAACTAATAAGTGTATTTAGGACATTTTAATAGATTTAAGGCTTTGAGCTTAATATTTTAAGACGTCTTCAGACTTTTTTTAGGACCTGCAGATACCCTGCCTCAGGAAAATAAGAGATTCTGTTATATATCATGGAAATATTGTGACTGTAGGAACAATTTAAAGTATAGGTATAGTGTGTAGGGACAATTCAAAGCATGGAGAGCTGAAGAATCACAGTGTGGAATAGGCCGAACCATTGACCAACGCCTCAATTAGTCTTCCTCACAGTTTGGCTGAACAACAAGGAGGTTGAGTTGCCACATCTGTTTGAACAACACAAACCCATCCCTCACAAAACAAGTTAAAATACAGTTATTTTATCAGTATCAATCTGACAACACAAGTGTAAAATATACACATAGAATTCAGGAGTTCAACACAGCTAGCAAAATATACACAGATTTCTCTAAAATACGCTGAAAAGCACACAAGTCTCCAGCCAAACAAGCCACGAAGAATAATTTAACCATTTAACGGAGTGAAGGTTCCTCGGTAACTTATCTCCTCTCACATACAATCTCTGAAACTAGACATAATCACAGATTGCCAGCCATGTGGCATAGCACAGATTGGTTCGGTCAACAAGCCAGATCTCTGGATCTCAGTGTTGATCTCTGGGACTTTAAAGGTCACATATTATTCAATAAGTAGATAATAGTAGTAATAATTATACCCATCTTGTTCTTCACAATGTTTTGCAAATGTAGTTTAGTTGAGTAAAAGTCCAACAGCATTTATTAAATTGAATGAATGTGAAGACTAAGTCCTCACAAGCAGAGCAATCACAATACTGGACCCTGATTGGCTGACAGCACCAGCTCCTCTAATTCAAATGAGAAAATGCAATAATTTAAAATTCAACCAGTCAAACAAATCTCTTTTTCTTTAACAATGTCTTCATTAAATACTTTGATCATATGTACATAAATAGAGGGAAATCTGAATTCCTATAATATGGGACCTTTAAAAGGAAACATCCACCCTTGGATATTCTTACAGTGTTATATATCATCAATTTGCAATGCAATGCATTCCAGGAGATATTTTGTGAAGTGTTGGTGTTGGTGTACCCACTTTCCCTTAACCTGCCTCACCTACTTCTACTTCAGCTAGTGATTTTCGTAGTCGAGAAAAAGAAGGAATGGAGAGAGAACAATGCCGTGCTGTGCCATGCCTGGTTGTTCAAATTACAAAAAAGGCCAGAAATGCAAAAGAACACAACATGTCTTGTGGCTGCATTGCATTATCATCTATTGTATGTAGTGTCCCTGTATACTTGTTAAATGCTGGTGTAAAAAGGTGGGTCTAGATTTTTCCTTTCAGGGAGTGAAGGCCCTTGGAAACTCAAGTCTCTGAATCTCAGGGTTAATCTCTGGCACCTGAACATCTTGTGCACCTCATTCAAAGATAACAAAACTCCAACCCTGAGACCAGTTGGTGTAGACTTGATGATTTAGAACCCAGAAGTCTAAATCTAAGAAGGATGATCCAGATATCCAACAGATATCTAGCAGATATCCGGCAGTCTGTAGAGTTTAGGCTCAGCTGGTTACCTGTCCTCAGGGCTGGAAAAGGGGCTTAAGCTGCAGTCTCTTGGTGTAGAGTAGCCCCCCAGGACCACCGATTTGGCCTGGGGCTGCTGGTAGTCCGAACGCCTCTGGGCCTTACTGTGGCTTTGCGACGCCTTGGGGCAGTCATACCCCACGTCTAACCCCACCCTGTCTGGGTGTTTAACATGGGGGGTCTGGTAGTCCCCGGGCAAGCCCACCCCTGGGTTCTTGCAGGCACCCTCCGACACCCTGCTCAACACCGCCCCTGGCACGCTGTAATTTCCTAGATCTGGCAGGAAGTTGTCCTTTCGAAAGGTGTGGCGTTCTATAATTGGTGTGGCGTATTCCGGCTCCTGGTTTGTCAGGGGAAGTGCGTACTGATTGGCTGTGTGGAGGTAGTCATAATGTGTTGCCAGGTCAGTAGCATCGTCCTTGGTGTCAGTATCCATGGGCCGGAAGGTTGAGCCCTTCCTGGATACTGTTCCCATACCGATCATTAAAGGCTGCTGGCTCTCTGCAGAACAGAACGACAACTGAGTTACAATTACACATAGAAGTAGAAATACAACATAACTGGAATGAGAAATAGAACCGAACGGGAAATAGAACGTAATGGGAAGTTAGAGCTGGAAATGGAATATCATGGACACTAGAAACACAACATAATGGGAAGAACTTAACAAGAAGTAGAATTAGACACAGTACTAATGTGGAAATGTAAGAAGAAAAAGTTGAAAAGAATATCAAAGATGGTGGAAGAATATAAAAAGAAGAAACAGTTACAAGCAACTGCTCTAGGGGCCAGAAATAGAACATAACTGAAACAAGAAAGAGAACTCAGCCTTTGGCCAAGTAATTGTTGAATTCAATATATGAGGCCAGAGCTTCAGTGTGTGTGTGTGTGTGTGTGTCCAGCAGTACTAACCTGTCATCATACTGGTAAAGTCCAGCTTGTGCATGGGGTCTTTCTCAGAGCTGTAGCTGATGGTGAATTCAGTGGACTGGTGTCTGGCAAATGGCTGCTTCATCTGCTTCCAGCAACCTGGACCAAAGACGACGCCAGATTCATCATAGCAAGGAAACAGGTACATTTTGTGTGTGTGTGAACAAATTTACTTAAATATCAGGGATGCAAACACACCTGGATCAAGAAAGTGAGAAAAAGACATTCTAGTTAAAGGGCTATGCTCCCCTAGAGGGGAAACTTTGAAAAACCGAACCTTTTAGCTCAACTTATCACCACTACATAATCATTCTAAGGGTAACCTTAACCTAACACCTCCAAGTCGTTGCTTTGAGCCATCGGGTCACTCCGGCGATTATTTCCACGTCATGTGATCACAGCATAAATTGCAGCCACATTCACCGAGACAGGCGGGGTAGTCATAGTGAGTGTGACATGGAGGGAGGAAGAAAGACACAAAAGAAATGAAGACGAGTAGCCTTTTCAATATTCCCAATTTTGACTATCGAATCGGGTTTCCCTCCTTATAAAAGGGTCGGTATCATTTGTAAATGAATTGGAAAGTAAACAGAAACAGGATTTGCAGTTGAATGGCTGATGCATTGTTTTAATTGATCAACCGAGCGCCACAAAACTATTTTCACACATCTAATTGCTGGCATGCCTTCAGGACAATAGCCCGATGAAGACTGATGACAATCTGATAGCACAGATTGGTTAAAACAGACATGACATTGCACAATCTAGCTGCCCTGGTCTTTGCAACTTGGACATGCTGACACACATCCATCAGTCCAGGGAAGAAGTGCCTGGAATTTGGATGCGAAATAAAGAGGGACAGAGAGGGGGAAGGAACTGTGTGCCTAAGCATTTGTGAGGTAACGTCCACACCTGCTGGTCTGCTCAATACATTGCTCGATTCAAGTGAAAGGGCAAATTTTTGAGGGCAAATTTTCACAAGAAAATGTAGTGTCAAAACTAAGGTTACAAAGATTACAAAATCTGTGTGGAAGAAAAATAATAAATATGACCAATAGTAATAGCTTGATGCCTTCAGTGAGCACACTAAATACAACATCAGGCGTGACTGACTGTCACCACACAACTACATCCTGGCATGTGCACGTTAATTAAACACAACTGCGTATTTATAATTGTTGTATTTGTCAATTTTGTTGCAGGGTATCTGCAGGTTTCAGGAAACCAAATTATTATTAGATTGCTGCAATCCCACTATTGTAATCCGACTTATTTATTAGTGGGATTGCTGTGTAACAGCAAACCTATTGTAATCCGACGTGCGCTTTTTGCATTGATCCCTATGTTTTTTTTTGCTCACCTGTAGTGCGAAATCTGCTTGTGCCACATATGTGGTTCAGGTATCGAAATGTGCCGAATTATGCGACGGGGTGTGGAAATTAGTAACGGTGGCAGAAATTTGCACGATTCACGAGTTATCGCAGATGAACATGAGTTTTAAAAACGCAGTTGTCGCGTAAGTTCCCGCAATTTTCGAGCTACATGCACGTGTCATATGTCAAACTGTCCAGAATGATTGGGGGAGGTGTGCTATGTCTTTTATAAGAGATACTAGTACTACTTTAGCAACACCCTAGCAACGGTCCAGGACACCTTAGCAACACCCTAGCAACAGCCCAGGACACCTTAGCAACGGCCTAGGACACCCTAGCAACACCTTAGCAACCACCTAGGACACCCTAGCAATGGCCCATGACACCCTAGCAACACCCTAACAACGGCCCATGACACCCTAGCAACGGCCTAAGACACCCTAGCAACGGCCCAGGACACCCTAGCAACATCCTAGAACACCCTAGCAACAGCCCAGGACACCCTAGCAACCAGCTAGAAACATCCTAGCAAAAACCTTTATGTCCCTTTAAGCTTAGCACATGTACATACTTTGTGGTTTGCCTGTACAGCAATCCCACGCATTTTCTGTGGGAAATGCATTTCTAGTTATTATTATTATTATTGTTTTAAAACCTTCAGAATGAATGTAGCCAATGAAAGTTGTGAATTAATTGTTAAGGGACATGAAGTCCAACTGTGTTTAGTAAAGCAGATACGATGCATATTGTACTACTAACCCTGTTCTGTATTAATCTTAAGAGTAGACATTCAACACAAAGAAACCTATCACTTCTAATTTAATTTAAATTAATTTTTAAACCTTAAATTTAGGTAATTTATTTGAAGACATTTTCCAACTTTTTAGGACTTGTGCATACCCAGGTGTTGTATTCAATTCCTGAATTATTTACCAACCTGTTATCTCCTCCGATGAACCGTAGGGCTGATCCTTAGTCCGCTTCCTGGACAGAAACATAAGCGGGCTTAGACGGCAATGCAATACTTCACACTAACACTAACTGTGTGTGTGAATGAATGAATGTGTGTTTGACTTACTTGTGCAGCATCTTGAACACGCAGATGCCAGTCAATAGAAGTAACAGTGACAGGACTGTGGGAACGATGATGATGACCAGCTTCACTGTGGGGAGAGAAAGACATGGCTGGTCAGCCATAGCTGACATTATACACACACACACACACACACACACACACACACACACACACACACACACACACACACACACCTAGGTCATCATATGAGGCCACAGGTTGGGTGATCCCCTGGTTCACCATTGGTCTGGGCTGGGTGGGCGGAGTCTCTGTCAGCTGAGATGACACGTTGACTGGAGAGAGGAAACAGGATGAAAATATACTATCAGAATAAAGGAAAGAATAATGGAACATGGAAGACAACTAGTTTAGCGTTCTAGACAACACAACGTAACACCACTTACTGAGACTACAAACACACAACTCATTAGTTTACAGTCTTGGATAACATCATAACTACTGTGTGACCGGATTAATAGGTTGGACATACAGAACAACATACAGCGGGTAAAATAAGTATTGAACACGTCACCATTTTTCTCAGTAAATATATTTCTAAAGGTGCTATTGACATGAAATTTTCACCAGATGTCGGTAACAACCTAAGTAATCCATACGTACAAAGAAACCAAAACAAATAAGTTCAGAAATTAAGTTATGTGTAATAAAATGGAATGACACAGGGAAAAAGTATTGAACACGCTTACTGAAATGTATTTAATACTTTGTACAAAAGCCTTTGTTGGTAATGACAGCTTCAAGACGCCTCCTGTATGGAGAAACTAGTCGCATGCATTGCTCGGGTGTGATTTTGGCCCATTCTTCCACACAAACAGTCTTCAAATCTTGAAGGTTCGGTGGGCCTCTTCTATGAACTCTGATCTTTAGTTCTTTCCATAGATTTTCTATTGGATTCAAGTCAGGTGATTGGCTGGGCCATTCTAGCAGCTTTATTTTCTTTCTCTGAAACCAATTGACAGTTTCCTTGGCTATGTGTTTGGGATCATTGTCTTGCTGAAATGTCCACCCTCGTTTCATCTTCATCATCCTGGTAGATGGCAGCAGATTTTTTATCAAGAATGTCTCGGTACATTTTTCCATTCAATTATATGAAGTTTGCCAGTACCGTATGCTGAAAAACAGCCCCACACCATGATGTTCCCACCTCCAAACTTCACTGTTGGTATGGTGTTTTTGGGGTGATGTGCAGTGCCATTTGACCTCCAAACATGGTGTGTATTATGTCATCCAAAGAGTTCAATTTTGGTCTCATCTCCCAGTATTTCACAGGCTTGTCTAAATGTTGTGCAGCAAACCTTAAACGAGCTTCAACATGCTTTTTCTTCAGCAATGGAGTCTTGCGTGGTGAGCGTGCATACAGGCCATGGTGATTGAGTGCATTACTTATTGTTTTCTTTGAAACAATTGTACCTGCTAATTCCAGGTCTTTCTGAAGCTCTCCACAAGTGGTCCTTGGCTCTTGGACAACTCTTCTGATAATTCTTTTCACTCCTCTGTCAGAAATCTTGCGAGGAGCACCTGGTCGTGGCCGGTTTATGGTGAAATTATGTTCTTTCCACTTCTGGATTATGGCCCCAACAGTGCTCACTGGAACATTCAGAAGTTTAGAAATCCTTCTGTAACCAATGCCATCAGTATGTTTTGCAACAATAAGGTTGCAAAGGTCTTAAGACGGCTCTTTGCTTTTACCCATCATGAGATGTTTCTTGTGTGACACCTTAGTAATGAGACACCTTTTTATAGGCCATCAGTTGGGACTGAACCAGCTGATATTAATTTGCACTGACAAGATTGCTTTCTAATTACTGATAGATTTCTTTAGTGTCTTGGCTTTCCATGCTTTTTTGCACCTCCTTTTCTTCATGTGTTCAATACTTTTTCCCTGTGTCATTTCACATTATTACACATAACTTAATTTATGGACATCTATGGTTTGTTGTTACCGACATCTGGTGAAAATTTCATGTCAATAGCACCTTTAGAAATATATTTACTGAGAAACATAGTGACGTGTTCAATACTTATTTTACCCGCTGTATATACTTACATATATATTCTTTATTTTAATTTTGGAACTTTGTATTACTGCAAAAATATGCTTGGCAATGTGGGTTTCATATTGAATTTCATATTTTGACTAGAAGTGGGCTTGAGAGGGCTTCCGGTTTAGTGCTCGACATGTGAGGTCGTGAAGTCCTGAGCTCTGCAGACAACTTTCATATTTGCAGTTATTTTACGATGTGATCTACTCAAACCTATGCTTATATTCGTAATATAACATTTGTTGACATTCCGTGAACCGAAATCCGCGAGTGGGAAAAGTTTATGCGCTAAACAATGTCTGGTCGTGACAAATCCAGGGGCAGGGCTGGCAATGCTAGTGCTACGACTGCTAACGTTAGCGAGGAGTTGCCTGAGACTGATGCACTTTCCACGAGGTCTGTGGAGAAGATTATGTCGGAAATTGAAACCCTGGGCACAAAGATGGATACACAAACTGCCGCTCTTCGTATGGAAATAGCCTCCATCCGCCGAGAGCTACACACAACCGTCAGTTCTCTACAGTCTGCTAGCTCGCACAACGCTAAGCGCATTGACGACCTGGAGCAAGCTACTACAGAATGGAGCTCATCAGTCATGGCTCTGGAAACTACAGTTGAACGCCTACAGTCAGAGGTGTGTAGTTTGAAAGAGAAATGCTTGGACTTGGAGGGCCGCAGCCGTCTCCAGGAACATCCGCCTGGTTGGAATTGAGGAGGGCAGTGAAGGTGGCGATCCGCGGCAGTTCTGTGCAGCTGTACTAAAGGAGATTTTGGCTCTCGAGGATATTCCACGTTTAGACCGTGGACATCGCTCACTGGCACAGAAACCATGGGAAGGAGAGAGGCCCAGGCCGTTCATAATTCGAGTACATCATGGAGACGTCAAGGATCGCATTCTCCGCCTCTCGGGTCAGAAGAAGCAGCTGTTTTACAAGGGGAAACAGGGTGTTCATTTTTCCCGACTTCCACCAGAGGTCGCCAAGAAGCGAGCTGCTTTTACAGGGGTGAAGTGCCTTCTTGTTGACATTCCAAACGTCAAATTCGGCCTCCACTTCCCAGCCAAACTCCGGATCACTTTTAACGGAGAGGAAAAATTCTTTGAGGATCCTGTTGTGGCCATGTCTTACGTAAAGGAGAAGATTCTGCCCCCACCGTGATCATGACCAGGTAATGGCTAATTAAACTAAGGCGGCATTCTATTTTGAGCTCTCCACTGTGATGAAGCCAGTTTGTTATTGAATATAGCCTACGTTGTCTGGAGTTAACATAGGCTGCTGCTATAGCCTACTGTTTGAGGACACTTGCTGTTGAACTGTTTTCACGTCCAGGCGTCCAGCAGATGGAGCCAGACGCTCACTGATGGACTTTACATTGATGGTCTGGTATAGGCCACATAATAGGTCATTGATAGCTGAGTGCATTATATATAGGCTATAAACCTATTTTCTCTTTTTTTATTTGTTATGAAGGCCTGCTCAAAGATGTATGTGCCTACTTTCTTTTCTTCCCTTTCATTACCTTGCTATTTGGGCCACATGTCATGTTCTGCTATGTTTTATAGCGTATGATGTTATTCATTAACACAAAATATTACTGTAGTGATCTATAATGCCTGTTGTGTTACTTTTATAACGCATGGTGTTTAATCTGCACTGCAATTTCTTTTTTTTGGTATTGTTGTCTGCTTAACTGTGGGTTGGTTTAGGTTAGCTAGAGAGAGACCCAAGCTAGTGAAGTTGGGCCAGTTGCCCTGGGGATTATGCACTTCGTTTGGGGTAGTGCTGGAGGGTGGGGGGTTAACATGTGTTTTGTGTTAAATGTTGTACTTTTGTTTTCTTTGTTCTACTTCTGTACGCCATCTACTTGTATTTGCTTTTTCATTTTCTTTGTATTTTGTGTTCACAGTATTTTGTGTTGAGTCACAGAGTTCACTTGAAATTACATTTGATAGGTGCCATGTTATGTCCGCTTAACATAAATCCATTAGGCTGTTATGGCTAATACAGGGACCCCCTTGAGCGGGACTAGGTGCTTGACTAACTTTACTAACTGGAACGTAAAGGGACTAAACCATCCTATTAAATGTACCAGGGTACTTGCCCACCTCAAGTTTTTGAAAACGGATATAGCCTTCCTCACTGAGATGCATATGCGGACTTCCGACAATATCAATCTGAAGCGCGGTTGGGTTGGGCAGGTATTTCAGTCATGCTTTCAGAGTAGGGCTAGGGGAGCAGTGATTTTAATTCGGAAGTCAATTCCGTTTGTAGCATCCGAAAAGTTTTCGCTCTCCGGCGGTTTGGCTTCGGTGACACTTTTATTTCTTGGGTTAGACTGTTGTATACCTCCCCTGTGGCCTCAGTTAGAACAAATGATGTACACTCATCATATTTTCCTCTTCAGCGCGGGACGAGGCAGGGGTGCCCTCTATCCCCACTGCTTTTTGCATTGGTTATGGAGCCCCTGGCAACCTCTATTCGGCACTGCTCAGATATTAAAGGGATAGTTAGAGCGGGGCGGGAGCACAAAATTTCATTGTATGCTGATGATGTCCTCCTCTATGTATCTGATCCTCTTTCGTCTATTCCTCATATCCTTGACACACTTAGGGAATTTGGTAAATTCTCAGGGTATAAACTCAATCTTGATAAAAGTGAACTCTTACCCATTAACACTGCCGCCAGCCAGGTTCCTTTTCATTCTTTGCCATTTAAGGTGACAAATGATCCATTTACTTATCTGGGTATATCTATTACAAAATCTCACTCCCAATTGCTAAAGGCCAACTTTACCCTGCTCCTGGACCATACGCGCCAGGATCTTACTCGATGGTCCACCATGCCCTTATCTCTAGCTGGAAGAATTAATATAATTAAAATGAGCATTCTTTACAAAACTTGATAGCCTAATTTCAGCATTTATTTGGAACAATAAACCACCCCGAATCCGGAAAATATTTTTACAAAGACTGAAACTGTGTGGGGGTATGGCCTTACCAAACTTTCAAATATATTACTGGAACGCGAATATCAAAAGTTTATTGTACTGGCTACATGATACATCTGCCTCTGACGTTCCTGCTTGGTTGCACATCGAAGCTAGTTCTGCCGCTCGCATTTCACTTTCTGCTCTTTTGTGTTCTTCAATTCCCCTGCACTCTCCCCAGGCCTGTCAGAACCCTGTGGTCTTGCACTCCTTGAAAATTTGGTCCCAATTTAGGAAACGCTATGGTTTAGTCTCTATGTCTACTTATGCTCCAATTGCAGCTAACCACCTGTTCCCGGCCTCCCTCCTAGATAATGCATTTGATCAGTGGTTTAGAAAGGGAGTTTTGAACATTAGACTGTTGTATAAAAACAACATATTTATGTCATTTGATCAAATTAAGAATAAGTTTGCTCTACCAATGCATCACTTCTTTCGTTACTTACAAGTTAGGCATTTTTTACGCGGTCAGTTTACTTCATTTCCTTCCCTGCCACCAAATACATCTCTGGACTTAATCCTGGAAACGAAACCAGAGATTAAGGGAACAATGTCTAGGCTTTATACTGCTATATTTGAAATGGAGGACTCATCACTCTCGATAATAAAGGAGAACTGGGAAAAGGACTTTGAAACAGACATATCAGAGGATCAGTGGTCAAGAATACTTAAAAATATCCACTCTTCATCTATTTGTGCGAGGCATGGGCTTATTCAGTTCAAGATTGTGCATCGGCTGCATATGTCCAAACTCAAACTGTCAAGAATTTTCCCTGAGGTTAGTTCTACTTGTAACCGATGCAAACAAGCTCCTGCCAGTCTGTATCACACATTTTGGTCATGTCCTAGCCTAGCAGCTTTCTGGTCCTCCATATTTCAGCTTTATTCAGAGCTTGCAGGTTGGGTAATTGAACCATGTCATTTTCTGGGACTTTTTGGTGTTCTCTCAGGTGATTTTGATCTACCAAAAGCACAGTTGAACTGTGTGGCCTGGTGGATTTGTGATGTCATGTATTGTTTAAAAGTGGAAAAGATAAGATACACATTGCGGGGATCAACTGGGAAGTTTGATGTAGTATGGCAGCCTTTTATTTCTTATGTGGAATGTTTAACAATGTCTCTTACTGCCTAAAAATGTTTTGTTTTGTATTGTATATAAAAAGTGCTCTGTGAACTGTTTTGTTTTTGTTTTCTGTTCTCTTGTTTTTGTTTCTGCTGTTTTGTGTGTGTGCTTGTGTCTGTTACGTTTGTAATGTACTGTACTGTCTGAAAAGTTTAATAAAAACACATTGACTAAAAAAAAAAGAAGTGGGTTTGAGTGACAATGAATCAACAACAGGAAATACTAATATAGATAAGAGAGTTTTTCCTTCAGGGAAATTGTTCCAAGTTTAGGTGTCTTAATTGCAAAGGCTCGATCAAGATTCGATCAAGAGGTTACACGTTACAGGCCTCAGACCACTGAGCCACCAGAATGCCAATCAAGAGTATTGTCAGCCAATCTGAGACTAAGCTTCTGCACATGCAATTCAGAGAATTTGAGTTTTCTCTGATTTGATGTTAGTTACTAGGTTAAACGTTTAAAATAGGATGGAACAAGAGTCAGTGACCAATGAGCTGTTTATGATGGCAAATAGTTGTAATGACCTCTTTTAGTAGCCTGGTTGGCAAAATATCTGATGAACAGAATAAGCAATTCATAAGAGATAGTGGGCTTTATTTTCATCTGATCATATTGAAATGGTTTCTTCTTTGTTGGGTCACAGCCTAGAGGAGATGTAGAGTATGTGATTGTGAGACACAGAAGGCAATACTGGGAGTGCATATACAGCTGTCAGATCTCTTATATTGCGCTATTTGCGGAGGAGTGCTATGCATACATGGTGTCGTCATATAAGGTGTGGAAATGCATGAGCTTAGGTGATTAGATGACGTAACCAAAGGGGGTGCTACCTTCTTGAGATTTAAACTGCAAAGGAAAGTGTTAAAGGGTAATTCCGGGATTTTTCAACCTGGCCTCTATATCCACAAAATCGCCTATCATACAACTAAGTAGATCCCAAAAGTTTCAGAGTTGCTCCGGTAGATCGGCTCAGCCGGCAGTCATGAAATGAGGGCTCAATGGCTGCAATGTAATCAAGGGCATATCAATGCGGTCAAAGTACGTCCACTAAAAGTGCTTGATTTTGCCACTGACAGGCTCAGATTGTTATCCGTGTGTCTGACAAGTGTCTGACAACATTACTGAAAGGATCGCTACAGAAATAAGACCTTTTTTAACCAGAAATAGACCTTTTTTTAACAACAACTCTGAACTCTGAACTCTGACAAAGGTGGTCTATGAAAGCAAGTAGGGTTGACTTGTTGCAAGAAGAGGATCGTGTAAACAACCGTCCTCTTCCTTTTCAAGCACTTTTAGTGGACGTACTTTGACCGCATTGATATGCCCTTGATTACATTGCAGCCATTGAGCCCCCGTTTCGCGACTGCCGGCTGAGCCGATCTACCGGAGCAACTCCGAAACTTTTGGGATCTATTTAGCGGTATGATAGCCGATTTTGTGGCTATAGAGGCCAGGTTGAAAAATCACGGAATTACCCTTTAAGGGCTAATTTGTGAATGAAGAGGATTAGTCTTAATGATTAAATGGGAAGGAATGGATGAAAGAGTGAGGGGATAGAGTTAACTGATTGAACTTAGGCTAATTAATCAGCAGTTATTGGCAACTTCAATTCAAAAATAGCGGTATAAGTATCAGCCTTCCATATCAGTGAAGCCTACCTCTGATGTGAGGACAGCCCAGCAGCTGGATGGCCATGGCGATGCCCTGGTTCCAGGACAGAGGGATAAGGCGGAGGAAGCGAGCCACAATGGGAGGATGGAGGCTGATCCTGCTCTGCTGAATGCAGTCCTGGTTCCCCTCCAATACCTGGACATGGAGACACAGACAGACGGAATGACGCACCATTCACTGAGCGAGAGAAGGCAAGAGACAGTCAGGTTGAATGACATATGGTTCATGGAACATACACACACAGGTCACTAGCTATCCTAAACTGGCAACTCACATACCTAGGCTGGTAACCCACTGGATTAGTCACTGGCATTCCTAGGCTGGTCATGGACTCTTCATTGTTGGCAACTCACAATTCTAGGCTGTTTAAATGAAAAAATATCATGAATTGTAGGCTATAATATATTTTGACTATATTTTTGTGCTTGCACGTGCATGTCCTGAGTGGCATAGCGCACAGTGACCAGCCAAGTCAGTTGGAATGCTAGTGACTAGGCAAGCCAGTCGCCAATCCAGTGGGTTACCAGCCTAGATACGTGAGTTGCCAGCCTTGGCAAATCAATAGCTTAGCTATGAGAGTGGAAAGCTAGCATAGGAGAGTGATTAGCCCACCTTGCAGAGTGATAAGGAAAACCTTGAGCCTGGTTCTCTTTTACCACTGCCGGCCTGTCATTTGCCTACCCCAGCAAATCATTTAGCACCTTCATCTTATCAGTTACTAGATCAGTTGCTGGCTTCAATAAGGACAAAGGCTCCACCAGCCTCTCAATAGTCTGACACATCTAATTCTTGCACTTCCCCTTCATGGCCACAGTTAGCCTTTTTCAAATACAGACTTCCAGCAGGATAAAGACGGTTCAAGAATATGGCAGTGACTTTAGTTCAGTCCAGATCGCAACCCAATAGAGACATTTGGGATGAGGTAGAACATGATATTTGCAGAATGATTGTGTCACTGAAAAATCTGCAGGAAATGAGCGACACTATCAAGTCAGCTTCAGAAAGTCAGGCTGTACTGTAGATCTATTTAGAATGTCGATCAGCTGATTATGATCGGTGCATCCCTAGACAGAGCAATGTCTACTGACAAACAGAATTGTTGCTGCTCTGTAAAGCACGTTTTGCCTTGACTTATGTTGAACATGGTGCAGTGCAGGAACATCGACGGCGAGCTCACCTGGTAGCCTGTGCTGTTAATTGGAGTGTAGGCTCTCCAGCGGCTCTTCTCCTTCACTTCTATCCTGTAACTTCTAACATAGTAGTCCATCTGCAGCCATGTAGAGCCTGCGGTCACGATACCTAGGGAGTATTTCAGCATGCATCATCATTCCGTTAGTCCGTAAGTAACTGGGGAAAAGAATTATGAGAATCTCATTTTTGATTATCTCCCAGCATGCAGCACACTTGAAAATTAACTGAGATTTCTCATTCAAGGGAAATCTATTCATATCTAAACAAGTTTCCCTCATTTACACTAGAAAGGCCAAGAACCCAAACAGCACTGAGATTTTTTTTTAAATTGCATTTCTCAAAATATTCTTCTTTCAAATGCCTGT
The DNA here is from genome assembly GCA_034670385.1 of Hoplostethus mediterraneus. Lineage (NCBI taxonomy): Eukaryota > Metazoa > Chordata > Actinopteri > Trachichthyiformes > Trachichthyidae > Hoplostethus > Hoplostethus mediterraneus. The sequence goes on from JAXDDW010000092.1 coordinate 482,953, forward strand.
GATTTAAGAATTCTAAATATGGCTATAAATTGTCTCTTTATTGAAAATAATTACAGTTTGGCCAATTTTCTCCCCATAAAATATTAGCACCAGACCAATGGCCAACCAGGTGTTGGTCTTTCCCTCTCCTCCAGCCATTATTCAACAATTACATTGCCCTTTGTTTAAGAGCACATTTTGAATCAAAATATTGAGGAAAAGTCATAGAATGAGAAGTACACAGACAGCGCTTCAGAAATTACATTTTTAAATACTAATGCCAATACAGTCTGTTTACCAGTGATCCTTTTCTTCTCTCCAAGGTCCAGCTGCAGCCACTGCATGCTACCACTCTGCTCTGCCACCCAGGTTGGGGTTGAAGCTCTGGGCTCCACCAGCACTTGGGCCTGGTCCTGGATGCAGATGCTGTTGTTGGGTGGCCTTGTCTCAACACCCTTATGCCACCATGAACTGGCGGTGATGGCTACAGGCCTCAGCACCGACTGGTTCTGACACTCTGTTGATAGATGCATGGACAGCAGAGTTAGACTGATATCTGGTGCCAATACTGGCCTTTTATTAAAACTGGGATATGGTCCTCCTCAGTGTCATAGTGACAATATGATGCAGTTTGATTGATTGCATACTGTTGTAGAATTGATCAATACTATACAGGTTGTCTATGGGAAGCCCTTAAAGGGTAATTCCGGGATTTTTCAACCTGGCCTCTATGTCCACAAAATCACTTTACATACCTTTAAGTAGATCCCAAAAGTTTCTGAGTTTCTCCGGTCCATCGGCTCAACCGGCAGTTGCGTAACGGCGGCTGTATGGCGGCAACATAATCCGTAAAGGCATACTTGGCCGGTCAAAGTACGTCCACTAAAAGTGCTTGTTTTTGTCACGGACGGGCTCAGATTGTTATTCGTGTTATTATCCAAATGTCTGACAACATTATTTCGCTACAGAAACAGCTCGGAAAACGAGGACGGTGAAAAGGGTACAAGATAGTTTATGAAAGCGAGAGGGTGAACCAGCTGCTGCAAGTTCTAGCAGTTCCTCTACGTAAACTCAAAACTCGTCTCTCCGACTCACGTATCAACCGTAATTGACATATCAGACATTTAGATAATAACACGAATAACAATCTGAGCCCGTCTGACAAAAACAAGCACTTTTAGTGGACGTACTTTGACCGGCCGAGTATGCCTTTACGGATTACGTTGCCGCCATAGAGCCGCCATTACGCGACTGCTGGTCGATGGACCGGAGAAACTCTTTTTTAGGATCTTCTTAAAGGTATGAAAAGCGATTTTGTGGACATAGAGGCCAGGTTGAAAAATCCCGGAATTACCCTTTAACTTCAACTGATTCTAATGCGACATTTTGATCAGATCATCAGGGCATGCATAAACATGTTTTATTATTATTATCCTGGGTTTCAGTGGAGAGTTTTAGTGCCCCATGCTTTCAGAGGCTTTTTCAGTCTGCCAAGAATACAATTTGGGTGGTGTAGAATATAATTCAGAAAACCACGTTTCCTTGTGACATCTGTAGATGAGATTGGTTCTCTGAGAGTAATACTTTAATTGCTTTATTATCTCCTGTTTTTGGGATACTCTTGGGTCAGTCTTAGGTCAGCAAATGTCCTCCCACACCTCTGACTTCTTTCCCTTATTATTGCTTTGTTACCATAGTCATTTAGTGTTTTATTGTTTTAGTGTAGTTAGTTTAGACCTATATAAGCTCTTCTTGCCAACCTTCTCCAACATACACTGATGTGGTCTTTTTTTCTTCCCGTATATACGTATTAAAGATCCCATATTATGGAAAACGGTTTATTCCTGGCGCTTATACATGCTCCACAGGAAATTACTTCCCTAAGCAGCTGAGAAAATTTGAAATCTGGAAGTCAACCCGTTTTTCTGTATTTTCCTTTTTCGCAAAACGGTGCCAAAGATAGGAGAAAAACGGCCCGTTTCAGAAAATGGTTCTTTTGGACGTCATAAGGTGCAAGTCCAGCCCCTCTCAGAGCATGCCCACGTCCAGGTGAACAACCAATCCCATTTACGTCGTCGCAAAATGCAGCTCACGGCAGTGCTGCAAGCCGTTGCTTATGATGCATTCCATTGTACTCGGAAATCGGAAACTCGGTATTGGAAACTCGGAGTCGGTATTCCTAACTTCCAATCTAAATGTGTTCCAGTGCATCTGCTGGGGAAAACATAATCGCCCGCAGCAAACTCATGTTTGTATAAGTCTCAGAATGTTACAAGCATCTAAACTCATCAACTACTACAGCGCCATTAGTGAAGAGAATCGGTGCATATCACATTTGGACGCCGTTTTTTCCGAGTACACTGGAATGCACCATTACTTTCCGACGAGTGAAGCTAAAACAACATATCTGGAGATATACCAACGCTCCAGTTATTATTTTGTAGGATGCAGGCAGCAACATAGATCCCTGCACAGTCTCCCAACACGCGAAAATGCCAGGACAGAGTGGATTAATTTTATTTTTAACGGTAACGGCTACAGTTTTTTTCTGTGTGATAGGTCTGGAAGAAGTAAGAAAACTAAAGCTGGAGTCAGGACACATCTTTTAAAGTTATTGATTGGAGTCAGGACTCATCTTAAAGTTATTTGTTGGGACCAGTGTCTGTTTTATAAGTCTGTCGAACGTGTCAGGCTTGGTAAACTTTAGCCACCATTAGTACAATCGTGTTTGGTTGTTTGGCTGCGCTGTTTGGATGCAAATAGACTGCAGTGCTCATTACATACAACCTCCACGCCCTCAAAACAGCCTGTTCTTTACAATGGAGAAAATGAGAGACTGAAACACACACCACAGAAGCTGGTTTTAGGATTTTTTTTGATATAGACTTCACAAACGTCTTGTAAAGACCCCCAGGAACATAAATAGCCCAAAATGAGTACAATACCCCCCCTTTAAATCTACTAACCAAATTATTCTCTTGTGTCTGCTGATGATTGACATTAAGGTTGACGAACCTAGGTTGGAGTTCTAAGATTTCCACCACAATATTTGGCGTTGTCGGCAGGATTCTCAACCCGTGACTGAGCAAGCTGAGCCGCTTGGGGACAGAGGAAAATGCGCACTAAGGTAAGGCTGGTTTTCCTTCCCCTCGTTTCCCCAGGCGAGTCGAGCGTCTCTTTACACGGTACGGAAATCCTTATGTTAAGTCTAATGTTGTTAGAGCTTTAATTTTTCAATTTTGAATGACACAAAAGAGTGATTCTGTTGTAGTTATATAAGAAGAAATCGATCAAGAACAGTGAGATAGCGGCTCGCCTGAGCATATTCAAAGTGTGAGTGTGAATATGGCTCGATCAAGTAGGCACGCCATTGAGGCCTGCACAGGCGAGCTGGACTCGGCCTCAGCGGTTGAAAGACACCGTCTGGAGTAGTGTGAGTGACTACAACTTGATCCAAAGAATAGCAGTTGAAAGATGACTGGCTAAATGAAATTAAATGCAGTACTGGAAACGCAGTTGAAAGACGACTGACTGGATAGGGAGGGATTTCACTGTTCTATCTATTTCCAAACTCATATATAACTAATGATGAACTAATGTTGTCTTGTTTAAAATTCATATAGGATTTTGTAAGAAAATCAGTGTTTGGCTGGACTGAGCTGATTTCACTTGACCTGACATTATTCCACCATTATTTTGTTATTTTATAATTGTGTTAACTAACATCTAACATTGGGTTGCTTTTTTGCGAAGCCCCACAGCGGTAGGATCAATGATCCTATATGTTTCATGACAAATAAGTATGGCGATGCAAGTTGTAAGTGTTGGCAGTTGGTCATTCTTGAACGACTAATGGTAGTTGGTCTGTGCATGGGCCATTTGATAGTGGAGCTTTGATAAGTGTGCGATAGCGGAAAGTAAGATGAAAGAGGGAGCGAAGGAAAGTGAACGTTGCAAGTTAGGAAAAAGTAAGTGAAATATTAGTGGAAAAGAATAGGAAAGCTGAAGCCTAGTTTGAGTCAGAAACAAGGGAATTAAATAACATAAAAAGATCCACTACTGTCCCTGTGGCCAAGAATGCTTCTCCAGCATGTCTGAATGACTACCGGCCGGTGGCCCTCACCTCGGTGGTCATGAAATGCTTCGAGAGGCTGATTAAGGACTTCATCTGCGCCTTCCTCCCCCCCTCCATGGACCCGCTGCAGTTTGCCTATCGTCCAAATAGATCCACGGATGATGCTGTCTCCCAGGTACTGCACACCACACTCTCTCATCTGGACAGCCAGAGGGGGGGCTATGTGAGACTGCTGTTCATTGATTATAGTTCAGCCTTCAATACCATAGTCCCCTCCAGATTGGCTGGAAAGTTGAGTGAGCTGGGACTGAACCCAGGTGGTCAGGGTGGGCAGACACACCTCCAACCCCCTCACCCTGAACACAGGATCCCCCCAGGGTTGCGTCCTCAGCCCCCTACTGTACTCCCTGTACACACATGACTGTGTGGCCAGGTACAGCTCCAACTCCATCGTGAAGTTTGCTGATGACACAGTGGTGGTGGGCCTGATCTCCGACAGCGACGAGAAGGCCTACCTGGAGGAAGTTGCCGATCTGACACTCTGGTGCCAGGACAACAGCCTCCTCCTGAACGTCAGCAAAACCAAGGAGCTGATCGTGGACTTTAGGAGGGCACGACATCTACAGAGGACGTATTCACCACTAGGGATTAATGGGACGACTGTGGAGAGGGTGAGCAGGTATAAATACCTGGGAGTCCACATCTCCGAGGATCTGACATGGACTACATACACTGACACTCTGGTGAGGAAGGCGAGGCAGCACCTTTACCACCTCAGACAGCTGAGGAAATTCAAGGTCTCCCGGAGGATCCTTCTGTCCTTCTACTCTGGGGCTGTAGAGAGCATCCTGACTGGGAGCATCACTGCCTGGTTTGGCAACAGCTCCGCTCAGGACAGGAAGGCTCTGCAGAGAGTAGTGCGTTCGGCTGAACGTACTATTGGAATTACACTCCCCACCCTGCAGGACTTATACACCAGGAGGTGCAGAACCAGAGCCTGCAGGATCATGAAGGATCCTCACCACCCCAACAATGGACTGTTTCAGCTGCTGCAGTCAGGCAAGCGCCTCCGTAGTCACGCTGCTAAAACAGAGAGACTGAGACAGAGTTTCTTTCCTTAGGCCATCAGGACTGTGAACTCCGACCTCACCAGGGCCCCCACCTAGACCTACACACTGCCTCTCTTATACACATACACACACACACACACACTTAGGTTAGGTCCCCCCATCTACCTCTTATTTTATATTTTACACTTCATATTTTATATTTTATTAAGTGCTCTTATTGTACATATTGTGTGTTGTTTTATATAAGAGCTCTACTGTAATTATTGTATTTTTTATATTTCTTGCACTGTAAATATTGTGCTGGTTTTTAATGTTAAATATTTTGTAATATGCCCTTTTGCACATTCCCGTGAGCATTGCCACTTTGCATTTCACTGCATGTATATGTATGTGACAAATAAAACTCTTGACTTGACTTGACATAAAAAAAGATGATAGACACTGCTTGTCATCACCCTAAGAGCTTATATCCTCGTAAACTCTTAGAAAATATAATAAAATGTTGAAGAGGAAAATCAGAGGATGAAAATCTGATATTGGGATTTTCACACGCGTTTAGGCAGACCCAGCCAGGACAAGCTGGTCAAACTGGAGTCCCTGGTCCTAGCTTTTAAGGTTTGGTGGAATTATTTGATGAACTGAGAGGCGCCCGAGGGAGGCGGCCCGTTCATTCTATTAGAAGCGTGAGCTTAAAGGTCCCATATTATGGAAAACGGCTTATTCCTGGCGCTTATACATGTTCCACAGGAAATCATTTCCATAAGCAGCTGAGAAAATTTGAAATCTGGAAGTCAACCCCTTTTTCTGTATTTTCCTTTTTCCAAAAACGGTGCCAAAAATAGGAGAAAAACAGGCCGTTTCAGAAAGTAGTCGCTTTGGACATCATAACAGGCGTTAATCCAGCCCCTCTCAGAGCATGCCCACGCCCATTCCTAACTTCCAATCTAAATGTGTTCCAGTCTGCTCGGTTAAAAGCATCTAAACTACTACAGCGCCATTAGTGAATAGAATCGGCGCATATCACATTCGGACGCCGTTTTTTCCAAGTACACTGGAATGCACCATTACTTTGCGATGAGTGAAGCTAAAACAACAACATATCTACGGCGATATATCAACTCTCCAGTTATTATTTTGTAGGATGCAGGCAGCAACATTGATCCCTGCACAGTCTCCCAACACGCGAAAATGCCAGGACAGAGTGGATTCATTTTATTTTTAATGGCAACGGCTGCAGTTCTTGCTGTGTGTGATGATCAATCCTCAGACTGCTTGAGCAACGGCAGGATTAGCATCTAAATTGAAGCTTAAAGATGGAGCAATTCATAAGGTACATGACCCATCTGCAAAATTGGAATCTGTAAGTGTCACCATGTTTTGATTTAATTCACCAAATTAGTCTGGTTAGTATATTCGACTGCTGGTTAGCTAACGAGCTAGCAGGGCTAGCCACGGGCCTGTTGGGCGTGGAAGAAGTAAGAAAACTAAAGCTGGAGTCACTAAAAGTAAAGTAATGTAAAAGTAAAGTTATTGGTTGGAGTCAGGACTCATCTTTAAGTTATTTGTTGGGACCAGTGTCTGTTTTATAAGTCTGTCGAACGTGTCCGGCTTGGTAAACTTTAGCCACCATTAGTACAATTGCGTTTGGTTGTTTGCGCTGCGCTGTTTGGATGCAAATAGATTGCATCCAATAATATGTTGGCTAACTAGCTCAACAAAATTGTCAATCCTAGCTTGTCTGCAAGTTGTATTCAATAAGCTTATGGACATGAGCCAGTGGAACCGCCTCAGCTGCCTCTTCCCATTCTGGGTCAGACACCGGCTCAAACATGTATGGTCTCAGTGTTGGTTCTGGAGCGGCTGCCATGGTTATGGTAGATTTCTGCATCAAGCTTATTTGTTTACCAGCATGAGCACTCTACTCTCCATGGAGGTTGTATGTAATGAGCACTGCTCTGATTGGAATCTGAATCTGAATCAGAGCAGTGCTCATTATATACAACCTCCACGCCCTCAAAACAGCCTGTTATTTACAATGGAGAAAATGAGAGACTGAAACACACACCACAGAAGTTGGTTTTAGGATTTTTTTTGATATAGACTTCACCAACATCTTGTAAAGAACCCCAAGAACAGTTAAACTGTTCAATGAAGTATAATACCCCCCCTTTAATATAAATAGAAACGCTTTGGATGCAGGACTAGGTAGATTTATTATTATGATTATTATTAATAATCATAATAATAATAATAATAATAATACAAGTAAAATAGTCAGCCTAGTACGTCTTTTACATGTGTGTGCCCAGTGCTTGATGCACTCCTGCTGGAGTGATTTTGAGTCCTTGTTGTAAACCCTGGACACCGGGTGAATTAGAGAGCTTGGTGCGCAGTCTTGGTGCGAGGTCTACCAGAGCCGATACTGGTTATAATTCCAAATCGTATGATCAGCGCGCACCAGAAAATCCACCGCTCAATTTCCAATAACATACCCTCATGGTGATTGAGGATGCCAGCAGAGTGGTGTAGTGTGCCTTTATCAACTGAATCGGCTTAAGAACCTTCCTTTACATGTAGATGGTAAAGTTGTTCCCTTTATGATAGATACGGGTGATCTTAGATCATAGATCGGTTCCCTTGATACCATTTTCCAAAAAATGATTACTATAGGTGGGTCTGGAATAAACCATGTTGTTTCGTTAGCTCAGCCTGCTCTTTTTATTTTTTCCCACTTTTGTGCAGTGTTCAAAAATTGCCATGGCCTTAACCCGGAGATGGATTTGTTATGTTTACAATGCAGACACCTTTGCACTGCTGCATATGATGGAACTACTGTTCCCTCTGATTATCAAGAATTGGCAGAAAGTTATATTTGAAAGCATTTACTAGTGTTATTCTCGCCTCTTCTGTTTATTTTTCCAGGGAAGGCTGAAGCTGATGTGCGACTTTCACAAGATCAGCCATTTGTTTAAAGTTCCCCTCTCCACCCCTCGCGTCACACTTGCTGTTTCCCCAGGCTATGAGGCACATGAGATGAGCCAAATGGTGCTTAAACTGCACTCAGAGTTGCCAGTTTCCACCCACCATGTGGTTGGACTTTTGCGAACACTCTATCTGGGTTCGCTCTCTCCCCTCAACTATCTGCCCCCTCTTTTCCCTTTCCCAATCCCCCCAGCCCTTCAGTCTGTTTCTTCTTATCAATGGGCTACACCCTTTGATGGTGTTGAGTGTGTTTCTTCTGCCCTTCCTCGCAGGATTCAGTTGCCACCTGATTGCACTCTGCCCTTAGTACGGTAGTGTAATTTAGGGTCAGAGGCTGTTGCTGGTATAGCGCCTAATGTTGCCTTTTTATTATGGCTGGGCGTTTTGGTTGAGACTACTTCCCCTTGTAACACTCCTATCCTCCCTGTCCCTGAACTAACAGACTTGGCGCGTGGCGCTTTGTACAGGATCTACATGCTGTTGATGCCTGTGTGGTTCCTCAGCATCCTGTTTTCCTAGATCCTACCTCCTGTCTCTCCATTACTCCCTCCTAATGCCTCTTACTACACTGTAGTTGACCTCTGTTCTGCTTTCTTTTCTCTCCATCCTGATTCTCAACATCTTTTTGCTTTCACTTGTGGGTAAGCAGTACACCTGGACAAGGCTGCCTCAAGGTTATACAGGACGTCCTACTGTGTATGGCAGTGCCCTCTCACGTGATCTGCATGATCTCACTCTCCCAGGAAGCTGTATCCTCGTTCATTATGTGGATGATCTGCTGCTGGCCTCACCTTCCAAGAAGGCCTGTGAGAAAGACTCTGTTACAGGCTCTGGCTGCCAAGAGACATTGTGCCTCACTCAAGTTGCAGTTGTGTGTCCCTTCTGCCACATATCTGAGACACACCCTGAGTGGCACCTCTCACCTGATTTCTGCCTCCCGAGTTGAAGCTCTCTCCTCTGCACCCAGACCCCTTAATGAAAAGACTCTGCCACAGTTCCTGGAGGTGCTGGCTTATTGCTGCCAGTGGATGCCTGAATATGCTGCTCTTAAGAAACCTCTCCACTCCATCATTGCAGCTGATCAACCCGTTGTTGTTTCATGGACTCCTGTACTGAAAGCAGTCATTGAGAATTGCCCTGCTGACTGCTCCTGCATTGGGTATACCTGATTGAACCCAATCTTTCACCCACCATGTCCATGAACATGACGGATATGCAACTGGGGTCCTTACCCAGCCACACAAGGGTGGACCTCGTCCTGTTGCCTATTTTCATGCCAGTTGGAGCCTGTTGCCCAAGGGTTGCTTTCCTGTCCACGGTGTGTTGCTGCTGCCTCTGTGATGGTATTTCAAATCTCTCCTATTGTTCTTTCTCTCGTCTCACTTTCTCTGTTCTTTACTCTGTCTCACTCTCTCCTTACTTGTGCAGCTACTCAACATCTCACTGCTTCCCATCTCTCTGGCTATGGTGCTACTCTCGTAGCTGATACTAACCTATTTTTGTTCACCTCTATCTTTCCCCTCTTGACCAAAACTGTTGTCAAGTTGTGGACATAGTTACCAGTCCTCACCCTGATTTTTTTTCAATCCCACTTCCTAATTCTGATTTGAAATATTTATATAATAAACAAATATAAAAAATATGTATATAATATCATATTTTTTAGTGGATGGGAGTTCCTCCCGTAATCCTGATGGATGTTCTTTGGACTCTGGCCTTGCCATTGTCACTGAACGTGATGTAAAATTTCTTGAATTTCTTAAAAATTGTTTGCTAAATTTCTGATTGATTGTTTGGCTCAGGCTGCTGAACTTATGGCACTCACCTATGTGCCTGTATTCTTGCAAGGGATGAGTATTATTTGTATTGATTTCTTGATATGCCTTTGTGGTGGTACATGATGTTGGCAAACTGTGGTCACAAAGTGAGTTTTTCATTAGTTCTGGTATTCACATTGAACAAGTCTCCTTAGTTTCCAATTTCCCTTTTGCTGTCCTTGTTTCATTTGTGTATGGTTGTCTACTGGACCCTACTGGGTTGTGGTGTGCTCCCGATGGCTGCGTTGTCCTCCTTTCTCTTTTGGCATGTGTTGCCCATGGCCAGGCACACATGTCCAAAGGGAGGAACGGTAGCCGATATTCAAAAACACTGATTTTACAGTATTGGCATAACAGATTTGTTCGGCATGCTCTATTTTCCAACAAGATAATGTAGAAAAACCTCAGAAAAAATATTGGCTGCACACCCACCCACAAGGGGCCCTTTTGTAGATAAGTCAATAGATTGACTAGATTGTGTAGATATGAATATGTAATTGTGATGGTTGGCATGTTTTCTATCTTTCCCATGCGGCTCTGGGAACGCCCAGAGTGTCGCAAAATGCCTACTAATCTAACCTTTAACCCATTAACCTTGATTAAACGTAAGAACAGTTTAACTCCTAGGTGGACAGGTCCTTTCCAAGTGCTCCTGACCACTCATACTGCAGTCCGGTGCACTGCAAGCCAGCTCCAACGCCAGCTCCAGCTCCAGCGCTGGCTCCAGCTCAGAGATGAAGAGTCTTCTCCTCCTTCTCCTGTGTGCCATTGTCCACCTGATCCAGCCCTCAACGGAGATCCAGACCAGATGGAACATACGACCCTCATAAAGCCTCCACTCATCTTTACCCCCTTTTCTCTAAAATCACGCCGGGAAATAAGTTTCCATCAGGAAATACCAAGCACACCCTGAAGACCTTGCAACTCAAAACTCCTACACTCTCAAGCTATGACTGTCAACAGATATGGAGGCGCATCTGCAGGTGGTCATTTTCTTGCTCCTCCCCTTGGAAAATTGAACTGTACATATACCAATAATACTGGATGGTATATGCGGGACTTGCCTCTGAAACCTGCTGATGGCAGTGAGGCCATGATAGATCCCTTCACCTTGCTTCCACCAGCATTCACCATCTCGTCTGCCACTTCAGCTATAGGATCCTTTTGTTTTGCTCGCTACTCTACTCTTCCTCATCAATTGTTTCTTGGTAACAGCACATGTAATTACACTGTTCCTGTATGTGATATTTCTGTAAGGGGTTGTAATCCATTTATGGTGAGACTGTTATTTAATTTCACATACCCTAACAATACTGTCACCTATAATGATATTACTACTGAAATGGGTGCTAACACCCTTAATGGAACTTATTGGGTTTGTGGATCTTATGCCTATCCATATTTACCTGCTAAATGGACTGGGAGTTGTTATCTTGCCTATATGCTAGCACATGTACATAGAGTAGATGATTTTTCTGCCCTTCTTCATCACCACCAATTTAAACATAGCCAATCCAAACGTATCTCTGCTAATCAAAAATGTATTGGTGGTTTCTTTCCCTGGTATGGTACTATTAATGCCCATAAGATAGATGAATTAGCACATGAACTACAACAGACTTTAAATCTCACTACCCAAGGGTTTGAATCAATGACGGATACTCAGCATAATCTCCATTTTATGATCCTACAGAATAGAATGGCATTAGATTATGAATTGGCTGAGAAGGGTGGTGTCTGTCACCTCATTGGTCAATGTTGTACTTATATTCCCAATAACAAAAATAACATGATTATTCATAGGATGCATCTCCTTTTAACAAATGTGACTTCAATGGATTCTTTTGATCAGGATGGATGGGACATTTGGGGTTGGTTAAGAGGTTACATTCCCACATGGACTGTTTATTTTCTTAAGGCTTGTCTACCATTTATGGTTTTATTGGTGTTGGTCTGTGTTTGTATTTCCTGTTTAAAACCTTGTGTTTCGATGTTTGTAAGTCTGTTACTTCAGTTTCCTATCATAGTCACTGAAATTGATTTATTAGTTGATAATGCAGATCATAATGACATTGTTATGGATGATTTTCAACTTTCTACTTCTCTTGCCATAGATAACTATTCTGATTTTTATTCTACTTTTTCTCCAGAACCCCGTTCATTGTTGTATCTAGCTTTTCATTCTAATGATTCTCGTTATTAATGTAACTGAACTGCAAGTTTGTTTGGCATAAGGAAACATTGTCTGTTAATTATCCTAATGGTTTATCCTATAGGATAACGGGGGAATTGTAGAATATAATTCAGAAAACCACGTTTCCTTGTGACATCTGTAGATGAGATTGGTTTTCTGAGAGTAATCCTTGAATTGTTTTATTATCTCCTGTTTTTGGGTTACTCTTGGGTCAGTCTTAGGTCAGCAAATGTCCTCCCACACCTCTGACTTCTTTCCCTTTTTATTGCTTTGTTACCTTAGTCATTTAGTGTTTTATTGTTTTAGTGTAGTTACTTTAGACCTATATAGGCTCTTCTGTAATGTCTGTATGTTGGAGAAGGTTTGCCACCACACCATCACTTATTTGGTCTCGCATTCTTTCTTCCCGTATATATGTATTAAATCTACTAACCAAATTGTTCTCTTGTGTCTGCTGATGATTGACATTAAAGCCCTGAAAATTATATTGAATATCAGCACAAAATATCGGCCATCGGCAGCTTCAATCCAAAGATATTGGTATCGGTTCAAAAACCCAAATCAGTTGTACCCTAGTATAGTAAGAGGAAGAGAAATATAAGTTTTCCCTTGAGTAAGGCATATATATGCATTACAATTACAATGTGAGGTTTAGGCTGACAGGCTAAAAGTGACCAATCATTTTTGAACAGGTAACAAGGTTGGTTGTGCTCTACCCGAGTAGTACTAAAATCAAACTTATTTGGATTGGACAAACTTTTCTAAACAAAACTATGAACGCGATCAGATTACACTAAACTGAGCCTTTTGCTTTTCTTCGCTGGGTTACATCAAGAACACCCAAACAACTGTAATCACAAGAGAGCTTCCGGGTAATTCCATATGAAATTCTGAAATTCTGAAACTGCTTTTGTAGTAAGAAAGGGAAATTAATTTTTTCATGGCATAGGATTGGTATAATAATAATAATAATAATAATAATAATTAAATATAGTTCTCATTATCCGATTTGCACCAAACTCTCTCCATATAATCTTTCAGACATAAGGAATCCATCTGAATTGTCAAAATACACCCACAGACCCCCCGAAACCCTAAAACAATCCCACCCTTATGGGCAGCATAGAATGGCAGTTCTCTATGTGGGACAAAACATATGAAGCTGTGGTTTGGAATATTGTTTCTTTGTATATTTCTAAGTATGGACAGTGATAATGGTCATAATTAAGTTCCTCCGTCATGTTTAATTAGTGTCTGAAGTTGACCAGCTCACACCTTATTATGTAACATAGTTGAGAGATTTTATGGATTAAGATTTAAGATTTTATGGATTGAGATTTTATGGAGAGAGTTTGGTGCAAATCGGATAATGAGAACTATATTTAATTAATATTATACCAATCCTATGCCATGAAAAAAATCATTTTGAGCGCATCCAATTAGCTATATTTCTCACAGACGAAATGATTTTTCCACAAAATAATGCTTCAGGGAAGCTTATCTTATCCCTTTCTTACAAAAGCAGTACCAGAACTATCTGAGATGGTGGGTGTCGAAATCAACCTTTCAGGGGCCATTTGAAATGGAATGAACCTCCCGTAACCTTTCCGGCTTGTATAATTTATCATTTCATCTCCTTTAGGGATATTATTTGAGGTTTTTACTGTGATCAAATTAAATAAAAATTATGGTATAATATATCACAGTATCCAATCGCAATGCTTAATTGCAGAAAATGAATAATGTCAATATATTGTATTGTGATAATATTGTTGTGGGAGCTTGGTGGAAGGTCAACTAAAATCAAATGTGGATTGCGTTTTTATTGGGTAATTACTTTTTTTTTTCTCATTTTGGGATGTAGTCAACTATTTCTGTCTATAAAACTGCAGTTTTTATACTTAAATGAATGTTTCTTATAGCTGTCTCTTGATTCAGCTTCCTTTGATCCTTCTCCCCTTCATCCTGAATGCTGAAGGTCCAGACAATACACTCTCACTGTAGTTAAGTTGCTCCCTATAATCAGTGGTATTTTTGTACTCTTAACTTTCTATTATATAACATTGCAGATGTTGATATGATATATGTTCATAAGTATTTGAAGTACTTTAGTAAATTTAGTTAACACTATATTTCTCCTGAGGGGAGCTTTGCTGTAGTTCAACTTCTTCAACTGTGAAGTAACTGGTAACTTGCAAAATTAGACTTTCAAAGTAGCTTCCCCAACACTGGTTAGATACCATGAGCTTGTCCACGCAGGTAAAACTGAATGGCTGGGTGAAAATGTGTATGTGTACATGTGTGTGTGTGTGGGTGTGTCTGTGTGTGTGTCAGAGCGAGTCGCTACACGTAACACTACAAGGCTGAGACCAGTTCTTGGAAACAAATTAGAGATAGAGTTTCCCACGCTACAACTCAACTCTATTTTACACTGACTTTCCACACCTTCCAGATGTTTAAGCATGTTAAAGGAAACTCGAATGCTTAGTTTCAATTTCATTCAATTCAATTTCAAAGTCTTTTTTATTTACATTTATTTAAATTTCATAAAACAATATTAAATCCAACCTGAGTTAAAAACAACATCATGAAGATAATTCCTGACTTTACCTAGTCTAGATCTCACTTCAAGATATTCCCCAAGATGCCCAACAAGCTCCAGAGTATTCACTTAGCAGTGAAGGATGATGAAAGCATTCTTACCATTGGAGATGAATGTGAAGAGGCTGTCAGACAAAGAGCCGCTGAAAGACAAGAGTGGGAGAGTGACAGATTATCCAGCAAAGCCTCGGTAATCACAATTACAGTGATAAATGGTAGTAATGACAATGCACATCTATTCATTGTGCTCACAAAGAAAGGGGCATCCCAGATCCCACCCTACACACTCTTCTCTCTCTTTCTCTGTCTATTGTTTTCCTAAGTTGATCAGCGATCCAGTAGGAGGAGGTTTATTTTGCTATTTGATGATTACAGAGGCATGACAATGATCAAAAGTAACCAAGCTATTGTCCATACATAAGGTCTTATTCAGGTTTATCTGACCTTTGATGTGATTGAGTTGCCCTGCTACCAAGAACGAACCCGTTTAACAGAGCATCCCCCTTCCCTCTCTGACTGAGTCATAGCTTACTTCTAATGCAGGGGGGCAAGGGTGTAACCATGTTCTGAAAGGTGGCGGGGGGTCTGGGGGTCTAATTCCCTGCATTTTCACAGAACCTTACATGCCATCAGGGTAGGCCTATTTCTAAATGAATAAAATGGAATAGTATGGTGTAAGACAATGTGCAGTTTTATCCTAATCACTGACAACCAATCAAAGAAAACACTGTACAAAGTGTCAGTTTTGCTCTATTGTGACATTCTTTATCAAAACAGTTCACTGAACTTGAAGTCTATATTTATATTTCCTCAATATGTTCTTCCTAAACCAAATCTGCTCGTCTTCACTGTTTTACATTCCAATGTTTCTTTTATTCGTCTTCTGTCCTTCTAATCTTCCGTTCCCCGTCTCCCCTGCATGTAATTTCCTTCCTTCATCCATTGACTGTTTCACTGATTCAGGCTACATACAGAGCGCGCTGTGCACGCACACACACCAAGGTACCCCCAGGATTCTCCAAGTTAAATTTAAGACCTTTTAAGACCTTTTTAATACCACTTAGGCCGAATCCCAATTCACCCCTTGGCCCTACCCCTTAGCCCTTCCCCTCCGTTTTGCGCGTTCACGTGAAGGGGTAGGGGTGTCCCAATTCTCTTGTGATCGAGGGGTAGGGCCAAGTGCGAGGGCTACATGGCCCTCCAAACAAAGATTTTTCAGGGGCACACTACAAACCAAGGGCTATGAGAAACCTCCCAGAATGACCTGCGAATCAACTGGAAGATCATGGGGACCGCTACACTACCATCCAAAGTGATCACAAATGTAGTATTTTCTTCGTTAATAAAGATTTAAAAAATATTCTAACCGTGGTATTATCTTAGTTTAATGTCGTTTCAATGTATTATAGACCGTTTCTTTATAACAAGCATAACAAAAAATCGCTAATATGCCGATGTCTCTACTTCGCTAGTTAGTTATGTTACAACATTGTTTTTAGGCTGATTTGTGCATGACAGTCCCGCATTTTGACATATTTCCATGTCGCATTTCCCCTTTGATGGCATATGACGCCCGAAATATAACTAAAGTCCATCAGCGAAGTTGGTAATGAAGCAGTGGTCTTTTTTATTTGATGACTTGTTTGATCGATTGGTAGCGTGAAAAGTATAAATTGTGAACGAATCGCGAGCATCCATGCTTTTCTATCTCCATCAGATGAACGGCAAAATGTCACTGTGATAATACCATTATTGCCATAGTAATCTCCGATAACAAACTCGTCCCGTCTGCTTATGTAAACGTCATCGATGACATATCAGGGTCTTGAAGGGTTGTCCCATTTCTTAGGGAGAGATTTCTACCACTACCCCTTGTGACTCTGTTCCGAGGGTCAAGCCGAAGGGCCAAGCCGAAGCCGTAGGGGTGAAAATGAGAACTGGGATTTGGCCTTAGAATGAAATTTAATGCCAACTTCACAGCCATACTGGCAAAAGTATGAAGGACATAATGGAAAATCATTATGGATTTTAAGCCCTAGAAAATAATTATTTACCAAGTATTTGTATTTGAATTTGAATAGTATTTGAATTTAATAAAACATGTTATTATAATACTCACATTAATATTTAATACACAATAGCTGTGTGAGCGCCCTTCACATGATCAGCGACAAAAACGCTCGGTGCTGGCATTCATTTCCTATTTAGCAAGCGTCGCCGCCGAACCTAGTGTCGCTGCCGCCCTCGGCGTTCTGCGCCCTGGGAACAGACACTGGGAGACCCCATGGCACTGCGCTCAAAGTTCAACTATATTCAACTTTGACCTTTGTGACGCGCAACCAATCACTGGACTCTAATAGCTCTTAGTTTGCTATTCATTAGTGATCGGGTAAGAGATAGAGAGCAGTGGGAAAGAGAGGCATTTGATATCATAGCCGCGAAAATTAAAAAAAATATATAGAAGAGAAACTTCTATAGTTTGTGTCATCCACAAACTATAGAAGAGTGTGTGTCGGAGCATCCCGAATCATACAACATGACCTTAAATCATACCATGATCTGACTAAAAAGTCTGTATCATGGAATGATGTCGGTTTACAGATGGGACTACCAGGTTGGTTGACAGCTTAGTACAGGACGTATATGCCGCCAGTCTATATTCACTTCTGTTTGACACACTTCCATTACATCACGTGAGAGATATGAGGCAAAAAGTTCATCCCTGTACCCTGTCCCAGGATGAAAGTTCATATTTGAGGTTACTACTAGGAGGTTGATGTTTTTTCTCCAGCGTACGCTCATATTTATGGTAACTGTATGACATGAATACAGCACCAGCTAAGGGTTTCACGTGTAGGTGGAGAGAGCAATAGCAGCAGTGCAGTGTAAGCAGTGTAAAATGCAACCCTAATGCGACCCTAATGTCTTGTTACTGCGCCGCATTGTGGACAATTGAGGCTACAATCTGTGGAGAAATTGGAGTCTCTTCTTAACTGGTCAGTACTCACTGTTTGGACTGGACTCCATTGGCCCTAGAAGCTGGGTAATGGCTCAGGCCTTTATGAGTCTCCACAGAAACCCATCCTCCCTTCTCGTCCTGGATCACCCCAGCATGGACCGCTGCCTTACACAACACTGACGTCTGGAGGGAAAGACATGGGGGGGGGGGGGGGGGGGGGGGGGCAATATGTTTAGAACAAACAAAAAGAAAGTGTTTCAACCTGAAGTGAGTGATTCGACATGTGACATAAGGCACACACCAGATGCTAAGTAGGACATAAGACCTCAAATTGGAAGATGCACATCTAAAAATGATCTACAGACTGAATTCATCCATCTTCAGTCCAGCCACAGCTTTTTCTTATGGCAGAGGATACATTCACCACAAAAGAGATAGTATGCAGCACTCCTCAATTCATCAGTGTCAGTGCTACAATCCTTAGAGAGCTCAAACTAAATCACAGTCATTTTAAAGATAAGATGAAACTTCCCCATGGGAAAATTAGCTCCTTGGAGCAGCTGACAGTAATAGGTTACAGCAGAGTAACAAATTATTAGTTAAGTCCATACGGGTCGATACAGAAATGTAAATTCCCCCCACAAAAAAAATAAATAAAATAGACGTGTGTGAATTTACTTTTTTTCTATTTTAACAGCAGGAATAATGCAGTTTTTATCTTTTATTCTTCTAGTTTACCATTCATTAATACACAGAACAGGATTTTACTATCCCTTGTGCCATAATCCAAGGTACACTTACTTCAAACATCTCTTCTCTACACTCTCCCAATTCACCCACTGTCCTTGTTTTGCCTGCGACACTGCCTTAGTACATCTTACTACCTCCTTCAGACGATGTACTTCTTCAACTACCAGTTGTATTTTTTCTACTACTGTTGCCTTACTCCACACAGGTTTCCCTGCACACAGCCCTAATGGGCCCCCACGCCAGGGGTGGGCGATTATCGTATTTATAATCGTAATCACGATTTAATTATGTAATCGTGGCAAATTTTCAAAATCGTTCATTTTGATTGTTATTTAGGCTACAAGAACGAGGAACGTCTAGAAGCGCCAGTTAGCAAAGCAACCAGTGTGAGTGTGTGTGTGTGTGCGCGCGCATCAGACGTTTCCCGCGAATGAATGGGCCAAATACTTTCCCCAATGCTGCGTTCATGAACTGTCCCCTTAAAAAATACTACGTGGTATTCAGTCACGTCCCTCCGCCCCATCCAATAACGCCGTGTTCAGACAGGTTTGGACCGTTCGTTTTTTGCCAGCCGTGAGCGAATGTGTTAAGCCGGGCAGGAAGTCAGACAGCATCCGGTCAATTTCAAAATAAAACAAATTTCAAAATATAACAAAACAAATAAAATAATCATTCATTAATCGTAATCGAGGTAAAAGTTTGAAATAATCATGATATTGATTTTTAGTCATATTGCCCACCCCTACCCCACGCTGCACCTGGCCTACGATGACCCTATGTCTAAGTGCTGCCTGTGCTTGCTGCACTGCCTCTTTTGGGTTCCACTTCCTCCCTGTGGGCGCTACGCTTCTAACCACTGGATCCTTTAACTGGGTCAGAGTGATTTCCAGTCTAACTTTAGCACACTTGTACTCCTCTGTCAGGCTAGATATCGGAAGCTCTAACATGCCTTTCCCGTACAAGGCTACACTGCTTAGACAGCGTGGGGTTCCAAGCCATTTTCTAATAAATGAGTTAATCGTCCTTTCTAGTTTTTCTACCTTCGAGGCAACAATCCAAACTGAAGACACTGCAATTTTAACTTTCCTGGGAGCCCTGACTTGTCTATACCTAAAATGCGTTTCGAATCATTTCCTGCCTCAACTCCTGAAATTGACCCTTATCACATTTAAACAATGCTTTCTTCATCATATCACTTGGAAAATGGAATGAAATGAAACATTGTGATTTCAAAGGAAACTGCTGCTTAGTTTGAGAACATACCTTTGTAATAACTACCTCACAGATAATGACCCTAGCTCTACCCTAGGGGCTAAAAACGGTCTTGAATATCTGTCATTAAAGTAGCTTGAAATACTTTGCAATCAATTTATGTTAAACAGGGTAACTTCAAGTTTCATCAAGTAAAATATACAGGCTGATATCAAATCTCAAATAAAATCTACCATTCGTAAATCAATGAAAAAATTGTCTACCAGCAACTTAGTAACTTTTTGACTTCAACTGGCTGCCATGACAACCTGTCTTTCATTAAGGTCCTAAATGACATCAAACACTAAAGTTTTAATTCTAGTCTCACTGGAGCTCAGTTCTGCCTTCGATACCGTAGACCACAAAATTCTGTTAGACTGGTTAGAAAACATTCAAGCACTGTCCTTAATTAGTTTAGGTCCTATCTGCATGACAGGAACCATTTTGTCTCTATTGGCAGCTTTGAATCAAAGCAAACTAACATGACGTGGCATTCCGCAAGGATAAATACTTGGCCCTCTTCTATTCAATCTTTACTTGACTTGCTGTGTCAGTGTATTGAACAAATCACTACTTGGATGCACCAAGATTTTCTTCAGCTTTTGTCATGTTGACGAAAGGCTGAAAGTCAGCGCTCACCTTGACTCACTGTCTTTGCAGACTAAAAGCCAAGCTAGAAATCTTGGATTCAGGTTATTCTGGATTCAGATCTAAATTTTAATAGCCATATCAAGATTCAAGATTCAAGAGGTTTATTTGTCACATACACACACGAGGTGTGCAGTGAAATGTAAAAGTGGCAATGCTCACGGGAATGTGCAAATGGCAAAATAACAGGTTCGCACTATTTACAATAAAAAAAAAACAATACAATATTTACAATGTCATAGTAAGAGCTCTATAAAAAACAACAACACAATATTTACAGTAAGAGCACTTGGAAATAAGAATATAGTAAAAAAAAAAAAGGGGAAATTGTATATATGTAATATAATATAAATTATGTGTAGTCTTTACCTACGTGTGTGAGTGTGTGTGTGTGTGTGTGTATAAGAGGGGCAGTGTGTGGGTCTTGGTGGGGGCCCTGGTGAGGTCGGAGTTCACAGTCCTGATGGCCTGAGGAAAGAAACTCCTGTCTCAGTCTCTCTGTTTTTGCTGCATGACTGCGGAGGCGCTTGCCTGACCGCAGTAGCTGGAACAGTCCGTTGTTGGGGTGGTGAGGATCCTTCATGATCCTGTAGGCTCTGGTTCGGCACCTCCTGGTGTACAAGACCTGCAGGGTGGGGAGTGTAGTTCCAATAGTCCACTACTCTCTGCAGAGCCTTCCTGTCCTGAGCGGAGCTGTTGCCAAACCAGGCAGTGATGCTTCCAGTCAGGATGCTCTGTACAGCTCCAGAGTAGAAGGACTGAAGGATCCTCCGGGAGACTTTAAATTTCCTCAGTTGCCTGAGGTGGTAGAGGCGCTGCCTCGCCTTCCTCACCAGAGTGTCTGTGTGTGTTGTCCATGTCAGGTCTTCGGTGATGTGGACTCCCAGGTATTTATACCTGCTCACCCTCTCCACAGTAGTCCCATTAATCCACAGTGGTGAGTACGTCCTCTGTTGTTGTGTCCTCCTAAAGTCCACAATCAGCTCCTTAGTTTTGGTGACATTCAAGAGGAGGCTGTTGTTCTGGCACCAGAGTGACAGATCAGCAACTTACTCCAGGTAGGCCTTCTTGTCGTTGTCAGAGATCAGGCCCACCACCACTGTGTCATCCACAAACTTAATGATGGAGTTGGAGCTGAACCTGGCCACACAGTCATGTGTGTACAGGGAGTACAGTAGGGGACTGAGGACGCAACCCTGGGGGGATCCTATGTTCAGGGTGAGGGGGTTGGAGGTGTGTCTACCCACCCTGACCACCTGGGGCCTGGCGGTCAGGAAGTCCAGGATCCAGGCACACAGGGGGGTGTTCAGTCCCAGCTCAATCAACTTGCCGGCTAGTCTGGAGTGGACTATGGTATTGAAAGCTGAACTATAATCAATGAACAGCAGTCTCACATAGCCCCCCCTCTGGCTGTCAAGATGAGAGAGTGTGGTGTGTGGTATCAACTCAATAACAAAGTCAGCCTATTATCATCTGAAATATATAGCAAATCAGGAGGATTCATGTCAAACAAGACCTAGAAAAGCTCATCCATGCTGTTATTTCTAGTGGGCTAGACTGTTGTAATGGTCTTCTGTCAGGCCTAAAAGAGCTCTACGACAGCTTCAGTTTATTCAAAACACTGCTGTGAGAGTCCTAATGATGATGTGGGAGGTCAATGTTCAATGAACATTGAGGGAGTCGTAGATAGTTCTGGCCAAGATTACTGGCACACATTTTATGCAGATAATTATGTGTTTATAATGTGTCTTAACACATTCATCAATTTATTTAACAATAATTGATTAAACAATAACAATTTACAGCTTAAAAATTCGAAAGTGGCCCTGATTATTGGCACCCTTTTCTACTACTTAGCTGCACAGCCTTGGTCAATGAGGCCTGCCTTTGTATTGCTGGCAACTCAACAGTCCAACATTTACTCTTGAACCATTCCTGGGTGCTTTTGGATGTGTGTTTCGGGTCATTGTCCTGCTGGAGGACCCATAACCTTTGATTGATACCTAGTTTTCTGACTCTGGGTAGCACATTTCCCTCCAAAATGCCTTGGTACTCTTCTGATTTCATGATCCCCTTAATACATTCAACATTACAGAACCTCCGCCATATTTGACTGTAGGTAGGGTGTTCTTTTCTTTCAAAGCTTAATTTCGAGAGAATCCCAAAATGAACTGGAAGAACCAACCAAATACAGCAGGATCGAGAGAGCAGATGACTACTGAGAAGTATTAAGTAATTCAGTAAACCCAATGTTATGTTTGTATGGCCAGCAATGTAGTATTTCACTTTGTTACTATTGCTAAAAGTAGCTAACCAAGCTGCTTATGCTAGCTACTTAGCATATGGCAATGTTCATAGTTTCGCCTACACCCTTTCTGTTGTGTAATCTAACGTTACACGCAATGAATGTTGTGTTTTGGAGTGTTGTGGTAATTTATTTACTTAAGCTACATGCCAGTTTGAAATCCCTCACCATGTCCCCACAGTTCAGTGACTAAAGCTTAGTGATAATGTTTTCTGCAGTGGCTGTTTTAAGCAGCTCCTCTGAAATGAGCAGACAGAGGTTGAGTTGTCCTGCTCAAAGTCAGTATGAGCTGGCAAGACCTTATTTAAGTCTTTATTACTTTGGTACAGAAAGGCAAAACATAACAAAAATGTGTCAAGGGCAAACAAATGATGGGCTCGAGTTTATTGCAATAAATAGTGAATTTTGTCCAATAGACTAAAAATAAATTAATCAAGCTTAGTGGAATTTGTATTCAGTTGTAATGAGTGATAACACAATTTGATAGCCCGGTCTTTTGAATGATGTAATTTATGTGGAGGCCACCACCTCACGGACTATTGCTTGTTTCAGTCATTGAGCAAATCGCAATTGTTTTTTGCTACTGCTTCCTGTTTGGATGGCTTTGAACATCAGCAGGCGATTTCCAGGTCCCAGAGTATTCTGCGAGACAGTCCCAATTCATCTGTGCACCAAAGAATTTAACAGCTGTGCTGTTGACGGGTCATCATGTCTGGCACAACTTGAAGGGGTCCATCACACAGGACTGCCAGCCCACCCACTGAGCCCCTTCTTCAGAGAATGATGAAGTGAAAAAGTAATTGAGACCATTGTATTTGTCTTTAAGCAGGGTGCTACTCATGCAGTAACAAGCGGTATGAAATAAAAAGTACAATGTTGACACAATTATGGCAGCACTGAGGAAACACATATTAAAATAATACAATTTTAAATAAATAAGCAGGCCTGCTGTGCAGTCAATAATATTTACTTCATAGAATAAACCACAGTAAATAATTTCTCCTTCTCAGACTGTTTTTTTTCCGAGTGGACAGGTATGTAGCCGCTGCATGATGAGCATGGAGGGCCAAATATTTAATGAAAAATGCAAAGCTTTGTGTGGGAAAAACAAGCACACCGCAAAACTAACTCTGAAACAGCTCTGAGTTCACTAAAATTGGCTGAAACGGTGTGAAAACACTCTAACGGACTATACACATTTAAATGTGAATTCTTGAGACCAGCCTGAAGCATGATGGTTTGAAAATGTATTATGCTCAATTAAATCAATACTGGCTGGCTAACTTTCGGCTAGCTGAAGTATTATCATAGCTACCTCAGCTACCTAGATAACTACATCATGCTCGGCTCGGTGTCCATAGTGCACCCTGATATGAAAAAAAAAATTTCTAGGTGTATTAATTGCAGTTTGATTTTACTGGCTGTTAACTTACAGGAACAGGGTTGCTGTCACGCCTCCATTGATGCCCATCCAACTTCTCGCTAGCTATGTCCCACCTATGGCCATGAACAAAATCAAAAGTGGTGCCACTTCCACTTAAAGTTGGGATACCAGCTCAGTCATTAGCACAAAAGATTGTAAATGTGCGGTGAGTTAGTTATAACCATGGGTGGAATGTGTGAGTGTCAAAGTTTGATATATTTGAATACATCATGGGCAGATTTGAATTTCTTTTATTTGTGTAAGTGCTTCAGTTACTCATTTCGGTTACAATTCTCAACCGGTGTGGTGTGCATTTGTACACGCATTTTTACATTGTAATATACATTTGTGACTTAGGATGTACACTTACAACTAATTTTGTTTCAGTTGCAATACGCCTGAATACAGTTACCGTCATTTTCTTATAGTTACAATACTTTAGAGTAAAATATTATTATAGCATACATATAGTATTGAGGATGAACTAACAGACAGTCACAGTGTCTGATTCTCTGACATGGACAGGAAGCTGGTTACAAAGAGAGGGAGCGGTTGCAGGAGAGGGACTTGCTGATTTCTTCTGAATTTCCTCTGGAATAACAAGGAGTCCTGTGAGTAAATGGTTTGGGTTTTTGAAAACACGATTGATAAAAGATATGAACCGATCAGGACTGTAGAGAACATAAAGTGATGCTTTTAGTCCATAATCTGCTTTAGCCTTTGTAAATGAGGTTATAGTCGTTTAGACCACAAATTGAATACTCAACCATGAGAAAATGGAATGGTGCACATACCTGCTTCATTGTACCTGTTTCCAATAAAAAATCCAGATAGGCAATATTATTCGGCAATACGGCTGTACCAAACGATTATTTTTTAAACAATTAATCTAGCGATTATTTTTTCGATTAATCGATTAATCTAACGATTATTTTTCTATTGCTCGATTAATAAAATTACTATTTCCTCCCAAATGTTCCCCAAATAAATATCAAAAAATTCTCAATTAAATATTTTATTAAACAATATAATTCTAAAATGTAAATTATGTTATGCACAGCAAAAATACAATTCTATACAAATAAATAAAAATATAAAACTCTTCACTAAATAAACTAAACACTAAATAAAATTCCAATTTTACTGTTTTACAGTCAAATAAAAAAATAGGCTATGCCAAAATGAAACAAAAAAACACTGTGCAATTTACAATGAAAAAAATAAAAACTTATATCGGGAGTAACAAATCTCTACTTCTCCAAATTATCCACAAATGGAGTATCCACAATATCAAAAACTTCTCACTGTAACATATTTTACCAAACAATAAGTCAGATTAACGCACAGTACAGCAACTTAAAAATAAAAGTTCCTCAGTTTTACACAAAATAAAATGCTCTGTTTACCGTTTTACAGTACCAACATAAAATATTTCTGATGCAAAATATTCCAAATTATCCAAAATGTGTAATGCAAAAATACTGTGCAATTTAAAATCAAACAGAAACTTTTTTTTTTAACGTGAAACAATGGGGTGCCTCCGTTTCAAGTGCTCCAGCATAGCTGTCGTACTGGAGTGGAAAGCCATTTCCATTTGTGCAAACGACAACATTACTTCGTTTGGCAGCACCGCGTTTAAAGTATTCCCACACCTTAGATGAGTGAGGGCGAGGTCGTTTAACGTTAGGTGTTGAGGGTTGCTCTTTTTCGGTCGGATCTTGCGAGCTCGATGCTGGCTTCTCCATCACTGCATAGACCTAACCCGCTAAACGTTCAAACTGCGAGCTCGCTCACGTCTCGCGACGCATAAATTAGAAGTCGACGTATTTACGCCGACGTATTTACGTCGTCGATTACGTCGACGCATCGCCCCACCCTTATTCGGCAACAGTATAGACTACAATGTGTATACGTTTAGAAAAGGGCTGCATTTGTGTGCACATAGAAGGGGTGAGTGTAAAGTAAATTACAGTTAGTACCAAATGGCCGACAAAGCAGCAATGCTAACTTAGTCTAAAATCGCTCTGTCTTTAGGCTACACAGAATCTTTTGAAACAATGTTGTTTAGCTTTATCAGCAGTTACACACAATCAGGAAATAAGTGGTTATCGTGTCGGTTAGCCCATAAATGAGCAGCAGTTGTAGCATTCTCATTTTAAAGTCATGTGAAACAGAGTGACACTTAACAAGTTAGCAGTATGTTTTTTAAGAAAAAGGAGGATTGAGAGCCCCTTGTTACATGGAAATGGAGATTTTACAGAAATACTGAGGGACAGGCGATACTACTTTTTGCCCTACTCACCATCTTGATTTTAAAAGGTCCCATATTATGGAAAACGGCTTATTCTTGGCACTTATACATGTTCCACAGGAAATCATTTACCTAAGCAGCTGAGAAAATTTTAAATCTGGAAGTCAACCAGTTTTTCTGTATTTTCCTTTTTCCAAAAACGTTGCCAAAGATAGGAGAAAAACAGCCCGTTTGAGAAAGTAGCCCCTTTGGACACCATAACGGGCGCTAATCCAGCCCCTCTCAGAGCATGCCCACGCCCAGGTGAACAACCAATCCCATTTACGGCATTACCTCCCATTTACGGCATTACGGCAGCACCGCAAGCCGTTGCTTATGGTGCATTGTACTCGGAAATCGATAATTCCGAGACAGTATTCCTAACTTCCAATCTAAATGTGTTCCAGTGCATCTGCTCGGGAAAACATAATCGCCCGCAGCAAACTCATGTTTGTATTGTAAGTCTCAGAATGTTACAAGCATCTAAACTCAACATCAACTACTACAGTGCCATTAGTGAAGAGAATCGGCGCATATCACAGTCGTACACTGGAATGCACCATTACTTTGCGACGACTGAAGCTAAAACAACATATCAGGAGATATATAAACTCTCCAGTTATTATTTTGTAGGATGCAGGCAGCAACATAGATCCCTGCACAGTCTCCCAACATGCGAGGACAGAGTGGATTAATTTTATTTTTAACGGCAACGGCTTTTTCTGTGTGATTATCAGTCCTCAGACTGCTTGAGCAATGGCAGCATCTAAATTGAAGCTTAAAGATGGAGCAATTCATAAGGTACGTGACCCATCTGCAAAATTGGAATCTGTAAGTGTCACCATGTTTTGATTTAATTTACCAAATTAGTCTAGTTAGTATATTCACTGCTGGTTAGCTAACGAGCTACCGGGGCTAGCCACGGGCTTGTTGGGCGTGGAAGAAGTAAGAAAACTAAAGCTGGAGTCATTAAAAGTAAAGTAAAAGTAAAGTTATTGGTTGGAGTCAGGAGTCATCTTAAAGTTATCAGCGTCTGTTTTATAAGTCTGTTGAACGTGCCAGGCTTGGTAAACTTTAGCCACCATTAATACAATCGTGTTTGGTTGTTTGGCTGCGCTGTTTGGATGCAAATAGATTGCATCTCAACAAAATTGTCAATCCTAGCTTGTCTGCAAGTTGTATTCAATAAGCTTATGGACCTGAGCCATAAATAGACCGGCTACAGCAGAGAGTGTCGCTCACACATCCACATCCACAACACAAGGCACGAAAGTACAATATTACACAGAATTGTTATCATTGAGAAACTAAGTGGAACCGCCTCAGCTGCCTCTTCTCATTCTGGGTCAGACTGCGGCTCAAACATGTATAGTCTCAGTGTTGGTTCTGGAGCAGCCCCCATGGTTATGGTAGATTTCTGCATCAAGCTTATTTGTTTACCTTGAGCAGCATGGGCACTCTGCTCTCCACCAGGCCATTGCGTGTAGGTTGTATGTAATGAGCACTGGCCGCCTCACGCCTCCACTCACAGCGTGAGCCGGCCAATCAGAGCAGTGCTCATTATTATTATCATCATTTTGACTTACCATGACTCAGCAAAAAACGCAGACAAACTTGTCGTCCCATAGACTTCAATGTATTTGTAAGTGCAACTGCATGCCATGTTGGATCTAGGCGGCCATTTCGGATCCAGACACATAGACGGCCCAGGAAACCCTAGCAGCACCCTAGCAACGGCCCAGGACACCCTAGCAACCAGCTAGAAACATCCTAGCAACCACCTTTATGTCCCTTTATGTTTAAGCTTAGCACATGTACATACTTCACGGTTTGCCCGTACAGCAATCCCACGCATTTTCTGTGGGAAATGCATTTCTAGTTGATAATTATAATTTGATAATAACTTCCATTTGAATATCTATAACATACATACCTTGACTTAGTGTGAAGCCTACACACAAATAGTGAGACAGGTCCCGTGAACGCAAGGGTACGCTGCTAATTATTTTGAACACCAGAGGGCATGAGCCATAATCTTTGCCCAGTTCCACCGATAACCAATTGTTTATAAAGCCTACCGATAAATCAGCCAAACCGATTCATTGGTTGACCTCTACTTTCAAGTATGTTTGCAGGAACAATTGTTACTGACATCACAAAATAACAGTTTCTAAGGGCCTTACACTGAATGTTTCATAAAACATTTCCTGTCTTGCAAGGATAGAGGACCTATAGTGCTGTTCAAACCGTGTGTGTGACACCTAAGGCACTGTGATCTAACATTATGAAGGGCAATACCAAAGCAGCGAAACAACCACATAGATGCAACTGGAGCATCTCGCACCACCCACAATCGGTCAGATTAGAGTGACCCATCAAGTTGCTCTCAGTGTGAATGCACCATAAGCATATACACGCATTTATTTTCTATTGCAGGACATTTTGTTGCACTCTAGTGACAATGGACTTTCAGGTTGTCAGTGGCTGGAGTGTTTCCATGGTTCTTAGTAGTGTGATGTGTGCTAAGCCACTGTCCTCTGGCTATGCTAACACCCAGCTAGTACACGGATACATTCCTCTAAATGCAAGCAGGAAATCTGAGGGGTTGTAGTGTAGATGCCCTGAGCCAAAGCATATAACTGTTAACATGGTCACACACACACACACACACGTTTTTAACAGCTTGACCGGTGTGATGTAACCCACCAAAATGCCTGAAATCTGAAAATTGGTTGGTTACATAAACTGATTAGCCAGTTTCTCCACACGTTCAGGCTTGTCTGAGAGTGACTTAGGAGGACAGCTTCCAATATGGAAAAATCCCCATTATGCACCAGGGAAACAGGGAAAACACAAACAACAATACTAACAAGACCAAAGCCATGCTTTACATTACAGAGATAATCATGATGGTGAAAACAGAGATGTTATCACATGAATGCCTTCTGACTCCAATTTGGACCATTGTGTGTGTCTTGCTGAGTATGTTTGTTGAATTCGTGGCTAATAAATTAATTGAAAAACATCAAAATTGCACATCAGAAAATAAGGCAGTTTCTCATAATTCCTCAAAAATCTTTGAATTCCAGATTTTCTGCATTACACCGCTGCTTTTAATGATTGGACTGGATATGATGGAAAATTGATTATAGTGATAATGACAGTGATAATAATAGAAATGACAGTAAATACTACTGATCAGGAGTAACTTACGTGTCGATATCCCTGGTAAACATCCCCCGACACTTCCCCTGCCACCCCTCTGCATCCGGCCGGACAGTACTTCCTAATGTCGGACGCAACAACAGAAGAAAACAGATAGTGGTTAATGCACTACAGCTGGGCGGGTATCAATACTTCAAGAACATACCTGATATACATAACATAACCTGTCATCCACTCCAAAAACAGGATGACTGAATTTATTTCAGCCTTTGGGTATTTTAGCAATTGGATGAGGTTTTTACTAGTTGATTACTTTTTACATTTTGAGATGTAGTTAAAAGGGGAATTATTATTATTCTAATTATTATTAGTATTTTTAAACCTGGGCTCTATTTGTACAAATTCGGAAAGGATCGCAACAGAGATAGACCTTTTTTTATTTTTTTTTAAACAGAAACCTTTGTTTAACCTCTTCATGCAACAAATCACCTCATCTTTCAGATTTCAGAGCGAGACTTCTCCTTGAGCGAGACTTCTGTTTCTGGTTAAAAAAAGGTCCATCTCTGTAGCGATCCTTTCCGTAATGTTGTCAGACACACAAATAACAATCTGAGCCAGTGGCAAAAACAAGCACTTTTAGTGGATACTTTGATCGGCGCACTTGCCCCTGCAGATTACATTGCAGCCATAGCAGGCCGTTTCGCAACTGCCGACTGGCAATCTACCGGAGCAATTCTGAAAATTTTTGTAACTATTTTGCGTTATACATGAAAAATTTGTATAAAAAAATATCAGAATTCCCCTTTAACTACTGCAACTACCAACAACCTTTGAATATAAAATAAAAGCAGGGAAGGGAAAATAATTTTATGGCATTTTTATATTATAATACTGCAATGACTGCTGCTGCTGTTGCTACTGCTATTGCTTCTAATACTGCTGCTCAGTAGTAGCACTTCAGCCACGCCACTCTATATACTGTACATTTACCTCCGGGCCTGTATCTCACCTGTACTTTGGTGCTGAGAAATAGCTGCCTTTGTCTAGACATGTGAGTAGATCTGTGGGGAGAGACAATAGCGGTTCAAAATAGGCCAGCCTGACAGAGGAGAGCTATTCATGACAACAGGACGTCGGCAGCAACAGGATAACCGCCCCGCTTCCTTCACTCCATGTGGGATAAACATTAACCAAATTCACCTCGCTTTACGCCGATGGGTTTGATGACTTGAATTGAAAAATAAGCAGCAAAACGGACATGATGACATGCAAGGATCAGAAAGCATCTCGCTATAGCCCAGCCATTATAATTAGTGGTTTGTTTGACATCTTTCGTGACTGCTTTTCTTTCCCCCAATAGACCCATAGAGCTCAGGGAAACCACCTACTGCTAGATTTGGGAAGAAATTTACAGGTTCCTGTATAGATAGAGTCCTGCTTGAACCTAATTGCTTTACTTCATCAGGTGAATTTCTGGTTCAAGTTGAAAAAATGTCATCTGTATGAATACCTCTTTGCCTGTAATGGCATTGTCTAGAGTGAAGTTAGGTCCATCTAACCTCCTAATGCTAGTGGAGATTTTTTCATTAGTGTCCAATATCCTTTCTTTCAATAGCAAAACTCACCCCGGTGGTCGGTTGTAGAGTAGGACAGCAGAAAGCCTCGGCCAGAGATGTGGTTCCCACTGTGGAACTCGACGATGAGCTGGTTGGAGTCGGTGTGGAGCTCTCTGGAGTAGGACCTCACACTACCACAGAACCTACCATAGACTGGAACGAGGACATAAAAACAGCTAATGTCAATAACAAAAACACACACATCTCTGGTAATCCTAGTATAAGCATCATCATCTAACATAAATGGGCCGTACAAGAAAAAGGTCAACAGGAAATTCATTGTTAAGGGAGACGATCTGCAATAAAGCAGATAGGATGCATACTGTAGTGCTTCTAGTATGGCGTGAGATTTGTGCCACCAGAAAACTGATACTGTATTACAGTTTTTTACAAACACTTTGTCACTAATTTCAGAACCTTGATGTCATTTTTCAAAACTCTAGACACAAAACTCAAAAAGGTCATCACTTGTAACACAGGCTGTCCAATGTTCAAAACATTGCATTGTGCGTTCAGAAACCTTGCACTTGCAGAATCACTGGTTCAGATTACTCATTTATCATGAAATACATTCATTCATTTAGATCACACACACGATACTGATAGTTTCACTGTTTAGTTGTTCGTACAATCACTAAATATTGTAGTACAAAATATGTGATACATGTTTCATTATGGTACTACACTGTAAAAGGACTAGTAGAGAGAATACTACAGACAGAGTGGAATCATTGAACAAAATCTGAAATGTATTGATGAAATACAGTAAAATCACAACATAGGTTTCTTTGAATCAAAGCAAAAATAATTAGCTGCAAAAAATAAAAATAAAACATCAACTGCAGTGTTCCTCACCTGGCTTACTGTAAAAAGCAAAACAAAGGATTGATCACTGTACTTCTATATTTCCATCAACCCTGTCTTGTGGATTTGGTTCTTATCTACATCACAATGGGCATGGGCATGGCGAATCCAGGGCCTGACACTGGTCTGCCGTGATGTCACTGCATGCGTCGAGAAGGGTGACTTGTTCATCAGGGTGCCTATCATATACCTTCCACCTCCATTTTCTTCCAAATTCCTCAATTGGGTTAAGGAAAGGAGAGTATGGGGGTAAGTACAGGGTGGTAAATTGTGGATGGGCCTGAAACCATGCTTGCACCATTTGAGCATGGTGGAACTTGATATTATCCAATACAATACGACCACCTGTCAGAAGGGGTGCTTGTCCCCTGCCAGTCCTTTAACCATCACGTCTTCCTCATCCCACTGCTTGACCTCTATTGTGACCCGGATCACCTGCCGGCTCCATGATATCGCTAGGTTGTTGTAGGTGGATACCACTCATTTTACTGTATACTCATCAGTAACAAGTTGGCAGTATTGGAAAAGCAATTACAAGGGCCTGCATACATACAGTAATGTCAAATCTGAAACCATGGTCTGGAAAGTAGTACATGGGACCATAGAAACAGTGTCTGATAAAGAATGATGATCAAATTTGACATCCATAGTTATGTTCATGTTCCACGGTGTCAATGGATCTTGTTATCCTGAAACTTTCATGATCTAAACATGGAATATTGTTCGTCAGTTTCCATAAAACTAAGCATTAAGAGTAATGAAACAGTTACTTATCATTTTGAGCAGTTGTATCAACTGATAGTCAAATCATTGTAATGAAATGGACAGTCATCTCACATGTAATGTGTATTGCATTTTGAAATGGTAATACTTTGATGTTGTGTCATTTTGAACAGGTGATTTTAGTTCAATGAACAAATGATCTTAGGTTTCTGTGCGTGCAATTGGAAAAAGTGTTAGAGTTTTGAAAAATGTGCATTTTGATCATCAGTTGTGAGTTTTGAAAAATGACATGAAGGTTCTGAAATTAGTGCCAAAGTGATTGTAAAAAAAAACTGTATGTGTGGGGAAAATGAAATTCAATGTTGGCATTCGAATCTGAATTTTTAAAAAGTTTAAATACAGTTTAAATGAAAAACGGTCTACAAGACAGCAACTCAGACTCCCAGACTAATACCACTTGATTGTGTACTACTAGTCTATCGTCCTCCAGGCCCTGACAGGATCAGTGGTACAATTCCTCACGGCGTACATGGGGAAAAAAACAGCTTGTGTTATTAGAGACTGATATGACATGGTAGATGTCAACTTTAGACATCAGACTTTAGCTGCGGTTACATGTTGTCAGACCGCATCCTGAGGTGGTCTGGCTCATCCTGACCGAGATGCGAGCAAAATCCGACCTGGGAATGTTCTAACCTGCCTGGGTAATGCATCCTGGCAGGATTGGAGGATAAAGGTCACACTGAGAAGACGTGTAACCACTACAACATCGCAACAGACCATTCTCACACCACTTTCTGTTGAAATTAGTGTTGAAATTATGATCATAATCTATACATATTGAAATGTTAACATTTTATGTCACTGTAGCTATACATACTGTACATATATGTTTATACAACATATGTTTCATATTAAGTTATCCATAGTCAAGTAAGTAACAGACTGGTCATAACATCTGTAAGTACATAAATGTTACTAATGTTAATGTTACTACTAATTTCTTTACCATACTTCCCACTTTTACAGTTGAAATTGGTCAGCAGCATACCTTTACATAAACCCACAATTGTTTATGTTATGTTCATATTGTATTTAATTTTATTATTTTAGTATGTTTTTCTACTTTTTATAGCTTATTTTATAGTCTCTATCATTTGCATCCTTATTTCCTCACAGGGATCAATAAAGTTTAATACATTTTACTGCATCGACACAAGGCCTAGAGGCTTAGGCTCATAGGGCATGTTGACACCAAGTATGTTTAGAGTGGTGAACTCAAACTCTAGAGCGTTCCGCCCTTTATTGTGGTTTGTTTGGCCAGGTGAGAACAATGCCATTACGACTCGGGTGGTACCAAGACCGCCTAAAAATGGGGGTCTCGGTCCTCTTCCAAGCAAACTGTGGTGTGGTTTATCAGCAGCGAGAATGTAACCCAAACATGAACATCTACATGAAACCACCCCAAAATGCAAGGTTTTTCTTTCTTGTGTTGTCAATTTTAATTTACCAATAACCATATACAAAAATATAACTGACCTGGAATACTTAGGGTCAGTGAACCACTGTGTTTACCTGCTTGGGGTGGCTACAGGCCAGTCAGAGGTTGAGGGAGGATGGGGATGTGGTCGTGGTTGTGGATGGAGCTCAAGCTGAGGAGCTTGGCTCTGAAGAAAGCCTATTATTTTGGGTTGTTTTTAATCAACCATGCTTAAATGGAAGGTAAATGGGCATTTAGATAATTTTTTTTCCTGTATCCACATTATGTAAGGTTAACATGAATGCAGGCACAAAGTAATGCCGTAAAAGTAAAAGCAATTTGTTATAATATTTTAATTATTAACAAGAGATTGGTGTAAGATTATTGCTCAGGCTGCCTGCCCTGCCTATAAAGCACTGTGGCAAACCCTACCTCTATGGTTTGGAACAAAGAAAACCAACTGTAGGTCTGATCGCACCCCATCAACACATGGGAGATGCCAGCCTTTCTGGCAACCATAAAAACGTCAAATATTAATAGGTTAAAGGTTTTTATTAATCTCGGTCTTCCATGCTGTCTCACCGTGCTCTGCACCATAGGCTCGCTTCAGTATCCTAACATAGCTGGACTGGCAGTCCTGTGCCTCGATGTCCAGGTCCCCAAACTTCAGCAGCAACCAGCTTCCCGCTGGCACCTCGAGGCGCCACTCGCACCACGTGTTGTTGGGGTAGGTGCCAGGGTAGTTTTTAGAGGACAGCACCCCACTGTCAGGACCCAGCACTGCATGGCCACAACCATCATCTATAAAAGGAAAACAATAGAGAATTCACTGAATGAGGGGAGAAAAAACATCGGGTTTATATTTATACCCTCAGACAGCTATGTCTGGATTTTTTCATTGCCGTCTACTATTCATTCAGTCTCCCATATTCAGAAACAAACATATTCCGTAATGTTATTATACAATAATAATATATTGTGAACCTCTTGTTGATCAATTTGATCAATTGTCTTTGGCGCAGCTCTAACATATTAAGACATTTTACTGTACCAGGTAAGAAATACCAAGTTAAAAGTCACCTACAACCAAATTTTGGATAATTTCACTAATGGCTCACAATTGCTTTGTAAAATTTCTCATCTTTTCCCTTTCATGAAAATAATAATACATTTATTTTATATATAACTTTTCTGAGTACCCAAAGAAGCTTAACATTAAAATCACCAAGAACAAAAACACAACCAATATTACAATAAAAAAGAGAAAAATGAAACAAAGAAATAAAATATATATTTTTAAATAATTAGCTGACAAACCCAATGATCCCTCTTCATTACATCCAATTCTGTACCCCAATGACATATAGAAGGCAAAAGTTCAAATCACACAAAAGCTATTTTCTCAATAACTCCATAAAATACAGTTGACAAATTTTACTTGGGGAGGATTTGAATCAAATCAAGTCATACTGACATACTGTCAAAATTATTGGCACCGTTGCATTTTATGGAAAGAATGTAATGTAATCACCACATTCATCTATTTTATTTAACAGCATGTGATCAAACAATAAAAATAAAAATATTTAAAAAATCTTTTCCGCTTCAAAATTGAAACGTGGCCATGATTATTGGCACCCTTTTCTAATAGACCCCTTTTCAGTTAGTAAACATGACGTTTTTTGTGGACGGAGCTTAGGTGGAGGCAGAACCCGGCCGGAACACGTTAGCCAACAACGCTGGCTAGCAAGTTTTGTTGGCTTGTTTTTAACATGGCTGAAGAAAATAACGCTATATCTGAATATTTACGGTCACTCACTCTCCAGGACCGCGAGTGTTACTTGAACAAGTTAACATTAACCAACAGGACCAGATTGGCCGACCCAACGATCTGACAGTGGAATGGCCAGACATTTACACCTACCTGATAGAGAAACCAAGCGTGTATAGTAAAGAGAAACTGAGGGCGTATAAATCTTTAGATGCCTATAACTATGTCCTGAATGGTCATGTACAAGACTTAAAATATAAAGATTTACAATGGTCTACAATGACATCAAATTTCACCTATCCAAAAAGGTGTCTATAATATATCAATACATACACTTTTTGATTATTATAGTTATGAAACATTGTACATAACAGGTACAGCCACACTAAATTGTTGCAGTCTACCTTGCGCCCACCGGTGGCAGCAGCGAGTACCGGCGAGGTAGTCGAGGCTGCCAGCCATCTTTGATTTCATTTCGTGAGAGAGTTGGAGTATACTTGTCTTTAACAAAGTCTAAAAGTTTATTTGTGCATAGTATATGTAGCGCGTGCCACCGCGGTGAAAGTACATAGACCTCTCCTACTTCCGTAGGGAGACGCAGCAGGACCCCTTGCGGGAGGCAGCAAACTATACGACGACAGATTCCGAAAGGGTCCTGTATCAGGACTAGGGAATAACAGGCGACTCGTTTATAAAAGTGGCAATTTTGTTGAAATAAGTGGTGCTCAGTGGAGTTTACGTGTGCCGAATTGAACAGTTCCATTTCTCAAGTCATGTTTTAAGGTATATACCTTTGTTGACAAGCAAGACAACATTAAATTGCCACATTTTAAATGACGTTCGGCGTCGCATTTTCACCGTAACTTACGCGAGAACGGCACGTATCGGGGCTAGTGCCAAACTATGAACAATATACAATGCAAAAAACACTATAAACTATATAACATTGCTAAAAACCAAGTCATTTTGGTAAGTTAGTTAGTGGTCGCCGGTGCATAGCAATAAGCTCTCTTTTAAGCAAACCACGAGTTATTTTTGTACATTGGGTTGGTTTTACTCACTGGGTTTCTCGCCGTGTGTGTAAAGCGTCCATAAAGCAACGAGGAAGCCAGGAAGACTGTCGGAGATAGTTCTATACATCCACAATGGCATGGCCGATCATCAGGCTGTTCTTGTTGGTTTTCTGTTTTCTATAGGAAATAACTATTATACCTACCTCTACCTACCTATCTAGCTAACCTATAAAATTTCTCTCTTTCTCCCTCCTTTGGTTTGTATCGGGGCGGTTGGCAACCAACGTTAAAGGCGCATTACCGACACCTACTGAACTGGAGTGTGAACCAGAGATCCTGAAACCTAATACCTACAAGCTAGCCCAGTTTCTCTTAAAAAAATAAAAACAGATGAAATTCCTTGAGATGATGTAATCAAACATATATCAACTCCTGCTCTTTGCATTACATTTCTACCCTCTTCCACCTTTCCTGCCATTTCTCCATCATCACTTCCCAAGTAATAGATTTGGCTTCGGTTTTACTTATTGGCACCTCAACCTCAACTCTGGCCTGATGCAAGGCCTGCCTTGGCAAAGCATCTACCAATTCATTCCCCTCTACCGCTATGTGTGCTGGCACCCATACAAATTTGACTTGTATTGCCATTTGTAGTAATCAAGTGATAGATTGCAAAACTTCATACGATATGTCATGTCTACTATGGGATGTTACCGATTCTAAGCTATTTAATGCTGAACTGGAATCTGAACATCACCACTTTACCTGGTTGCCTCTCTTCCACTGACTAGCGCTAAACTTGCTGCCACCAATTCAGCTGTGAATACAGCCGCATGAACCCCAATCTCTGGCACTCCATTTGCTGAACCTACCCGACCCGTTTTGTGGGCCCTTTGAACCATCTGTATATACAGTTCTGTCCAAAAATCATAGGCGTAAATCTGTAAAGCAAAAATGCTTTCAAAAATAATGTAATGAAAAGTTTCGAAATATCCCAAAAGTTACAATAAAGAGCAGTAATGTAAAACACTAATGCAAAAAAAACAAAAAAACAAAATAAACATCTAAGACTAAATTTATACAAAAGGGTGCCTAAGACCTTTGCATAGTACTGTATCTGTAGGTAACCACCATGCGACCCACAAATAATTCTGCTGCATCAAATTCACCTCTGTCCTTCCTACTCAACGATCTCAGATCAACATCTGGTTGAGGCAGAAGCCACGGTGGTCTAAAAAACAGCGTGGACACCGAGGAACCTGAAGCTGCTGACTCTCTCCACCGCCGCCCCGTTGATGTCGATGGGGGTGTGTCCCGTGCTCTGGCCCCTTCTGTAGTCCACGATCAGCTCCTTAGTTTTGCCGACGTTGAGATGGAGGTTGTTGTCCTGGCACCAGGATGACAGGGCTCTGACCTCCTCTCTGTAGGCCGTCTCGTCGCCGTCGGTGATCAGGCCGATGACAGTCGTGTCGTCGGCAAACTTAATGATGGTGTTGGAGCTGTGTTTTGCCACGCAGTCGTGCGAGAACAGGGAGTACAGGAGAGGGCTGAGCATGCAGCCCTGCGGGGCGCCGGTGTTTAGAGTCAGGGTGGAGGATGTGGTGGTACCAACCCGCACTGCCTGGGGCCTGCCCGACAGGAAGCTCAGGATCCAGTCACACAGGGCGGTGTTGAGGCCCAGGTCCCTGATCTCCGCCCTGTGTGACTGGATCCTGAGCTTTGTTTTGCTTTGAGCTTTGCTGAGTTTGCTTTGCAGGGTGTACTCTATCATGCCCTTTCAGGTTAACGCAATAGGTTGCAGCTAGCCGTTGCCTCCTTGTTTAAAGTGCCATTTCTCCCATCTCTACCAGCAGCTCTACTAGAGGAGAGGTCCTAAAAAGCCTCACTACACACTGGGCTTGAACCTGCTGACCTGTAGGCTATTCTCTTTACTCATCTTTATCTCCCACTCACAGAGCCCAGCTATTGCGTTAGTGACAAAAACTGATTCACTTCCTGTACCATCATTGAGACACCCCAAACCCTTTCAAATCCATGAGGTCCTCCATTACTTGACCATTTCCTTCTGTCCTCGCCCCCCTCCCCTCCCCCAAAGTGTACTGTGAGCATTAAAATCCCCTTAGTTACCCGTAGTCACTATGGATATTTTCTCCTCTCCTATCCACACCTCCACTACTAGGTACCCAATTTCTACTCCCTCATACACCCCCCTTATATGCCATCCCTTGCCTTATAAAAGTAACATGTCCTCCCCCTCCTCCTGCATCCCTATCTCTGCGCACAGCTATATATCCCCATATAACAAAGTCCAAACTTGGTTTAAGCGAAGAACTCTCGTCCATGACATACTATTAATCACTCCTATGAATATCACTATTGATTGGGCTTCATGCTCTCACTCTCCTTTCCTCCTTGAACCTGAGAATAATCTTTGAACCCAGATTCTTGGATTCCAGAGTTGTCACCCAACTACCTCCGGTACCATCAGGATGTATGTCATCACTGTTAGTTTGACTGCGCTTCTTCTTCTTCTTGCCTTTCCCTGTTACTTTTACTTACTCCTTCCCCTTTTCCCCACAATTTGTACAACTCTCATCCCTCTCTCTCTCTCTTTCTCTCTCTCTCTCCTTTAGTAGTTTACTGGTGGTTAACATCTATTTTCATGCTGTATTACCGCCCTCTTCTGGAGTGCAGTCAATCCTACACCCTGTCTAACAGTCGTCTCTACTCACACCTCATTGTACACATGTTGTACATTGCCCCCCCTTTCCATATAGCCCCATCATCTGCTTGTACTTGATCAAATACATCATTAATCATTATCGAAAAAAAGTAATTACTTATCACACTACCTTGTGGTGTACCATTATCAACTTTCACCTGAATAGATGTTCTTCCTCCAATCCCCAATACAACTTTAGCAGGCCTTCCTTCCACATCATATCATATGCCTCCTCAACTCCAAAGAAAAATAGCCACTACTGATTCCTTAGAAACCTGAGCATTTCATATTTTATCTAGATAGATAAATAGAGATAGATAGATAGATAGATAGATAGATCGATAGATCGATCTATATATATGTATAATGGCTGGATCCCACCTGGTTTCCTTCTCCTGCCATCTGCCAGGCAGTTTTACCTCTTTGCGCACTTTATTATATAAACCCAAAACCTTATTCAACGTTTTATCACTAAAATGTTTAAGCATCACATAACATACATCATCATTCCCAGAAGAAGTCCAGACACATTTTGCCTTTGCTCTTTTAATCTCCTGGCACGTTCAGTACATCATTATTATCTTCCCTCTTATCCAGTATGTGTCCTTTCTCTTCTCATTTTCCCTTCCACAGGTACACTTTTAGAGATATTCACTTCTGCAAAATGCTTTTGCCAGCTTCTCTGCTTTCTCATCATTCCTCACTGCCTCTTCCAAACCCACTGTCAGCACTGGATAATCCCACTCTGTCCTGATTCAATTCCTCTATCTTTACCCTTTTAATGCTTCGTTTACTTATTTCCTGAAACGTTTTTCCTTTCTATCTACCAATCCTTCCTTTTTTTACTACTTCCTACGTCATACCAACCTTACATATCACTGGATAATGATGTAGATTCTCTCACATATTTTCCACTCATAAATCACAGCAATTGAACTTAACAGCAGGGGTGATTTTAGACCCTTTTTTTGGGGGGGGGGGGCTGGCTGCAGGCTAAGGCTACCCAACTCATAAGCATACATAATGAAAGGGTTGACCAACGGGAGCAATTTGGGGTTCAGTGTCTCGCCCAAGGACACTTCAACATGTGGAGCTGGGGATCGAACCGCCAATCTTGTCATCAGTGCTCTACCACTGAGCCATAGCCGCCCTGTAACAGTGAATGGTGTATGAGGCCTGACACTAATAACAACTGGAGTAACATGGGGGAGTTGATGAGCTATAGCCATTTCCTACCTTACATTGTTGTCAGGCAGCAAGGGGTCTTACATGAGCTCAGAGCGAGTTCCATGTTGCAAGCTATCCTGAGGTAGAAAAAAAAGGAGTAGAGCAAGCCATAGCTTTACAAACTGGTCAGTGCCATTCCCTCAGTGATGCAAAAACTGCAAATGGTTATAAAACATCTCTAACATACCAGCTGGCAGATACATTTGTTTTACCCATATATACTGGTCAACAGCATGAAAGCCACTGAACTGGCATCACAGGGTTAGCTGAAAAAAGGAAAGACAAATACAAAGAAACCAAAAAGATGCATTTTCACCAAACCTGCATTGATCTGCATTTACATTTATTCTCAATAAAAAAAAAAAATCATATTCAATACGTGAGTTGTCTGACCAAACATTAAATCTGTGGAATAACAACACAACTTTTGTTTCATGTATTTATAAAAAAATATTTTCCCACAGCCACATTACGTCACACAATTTAAACGTAACACCTATGACCATTTACAAAGAACAGCAGTCCACCCAACCCAGCAGTGTCAATAAAAAAGAGTGAGGAGAAGTACAGCGATTTAGCTTTCAAGCTACAGTAGTGCCACAGTACCTAGTATCTAGTATCTATAGCCATTCTCAGCATGTTCAAGAAGGAGTGATTCAATAATCTAAATGATCACTATTACACTCCTCAACTTCTAGGTCATTCACAGGGCATCTCATCGAAATGACAAAATGATAATAAATAAAAACAATAATAAATTTTAGTTCAAAGGCAAAGTTACAAAGTGCTGTATAGTAAAAAGCAACAAGTTAATTACATTATTACATGGTAATAAGTACTCAATTCTGAACGCATTCTGAGGTACATTAATTCTGAACTAGAAAAGTTTACATTTTCTGAAGAAAATTTGCCTGCTGGCTTCAGCTAAAAAGTTGAATTAATTAGACAGAAAATGTTAGTTTTCATTTATCTTATTTTATTTTTCAATTAAAAATTTTAGAACATTTTATGTTTAAGTATTTAAAATTGTTTTTCTAAAAGTGAAATCAGCATGATGGAAAAGAGCACTCGTTTTTTAATTTAAAGATTGTGGAACAGCATAGATGTCTCTAGATTGAATGTTGAGAACTGTTAAAGTTCTGTCAGTGCTATCACATAATGTAAATCATGTCTTCCAATGCCATTATGAACATTCTGAACAGGTATGTTGAATGTGAAGTTGCTGTGTTGAATGGTTGAAAAGTTGACCTGAAGAGAATGCTCAGTAAAAAAGTTATGTTGTGTGTGTGTGCTATCCCAGCATCAGAACATTAATTATGTTACTTTTTAAAATGTAGTCACTGCTGCATTTTAGAATAAAATCTTTATTATCATATCATGCCGTAACTTGGTGGTTGCTATGTAATTACTAGTGGTTGCAAGAGTGTTACTAGGTGATAGTTAGGTGATTACTAATAGTTGTAGTAATAGTAATAGTATAGTGGTAATGTAAGCAGTAGATGTAGTACTAGTGAATGTAGGAATGTTAGTAATGGTAGTAAGAGCAGCAGGAATAGTAGTATCAGGAATAGTTGTAGTAGTAGAAGTAGTAATAGTAGTCGTTGTACTAGCAATAGTAATAGCAGGGGTAGTTGGACTAGTAATAGTAGTAGTCATTGTAGTAGTATTTGAGTTGAATATACCTTTAAAAGTATGAGTAGTACAAACAGTACTTGTTGAAAGTGTTCAACTACAATTAAAGTCTATGAAGTGCATTAACAACCCTGCATTATAATAGCTGCAGCTAGATGCAGTTAGATGCTGATGATGCAACAATTAACTTTAGCATTTCTGAACATTCCGCCATTAGTTTCTGTGGGAAAATGTTTGCCATAACAGTTAAATATTTAGTACAAATGGTATCAAAAATTGTATTATTTAATTGTATTTTAAAGTTTGAATGGCATTGATTCCTTAAAATGTACAAGCACATAAAATTGTCCAAAAATGTGCACATACCAATGATAATGACTGGCTGCCTATACATTATCCCTAAATTACTTGATTTATTTCAAAGGCAAAGGTACACAGTCCTGAAAGTAAACTGCAAATTACAATAACACATAAGGTGATGTATGGTAGACTTCGATATAGAGTTATATATATAGAGATATATAGAGATAGGCATGGCACCGGAAATTCAGGGTTAAGACCTCTCATTCACAGTGCTAGTGCAAGTCACATCTAATCCTTCAACAAAACGTGGCCTTTTGTTTGTATGTTGGTTTGCTCAGGCAGTACATCTCTGTAGATGGAGTGGGTCCACTGCTTCTCCTTTTCCTCTCCCTGATCTTTGACACCAACAGGTAGAACATCTCCACGATGTTGAGGAGCATAGAGACAAAGCCCATCACCAACATGAAGATGATGAAGATGGTTTTCTCTGTGGGACGGGTTATAAAGCACTCTACCATGACCTTGCAAGGGTAACCCACAAACATGATCTTAGAAGGCATGATGATGAAGCCGTAGAGGTAGTACTGGCCCACAATGAACGCCACCTCCAACATGATCTTGAAGATCAGCTGAAATATGTAGCTGACCAGCAGGCTGCCCTTGATCTGAACTTTCCCGTGTTCGTCCGAATACTTTGGAGCTTTCACTATCCCGTTCTTACCCATTTTCTGCTCCAGGCGTCTCCTCAGTTTGTTTTCTCTGCGGATGACAAGCAGGACGTGGCCCAGGTAGATCAGTGTAGGCAACGAGACAAAGAGAATTTGAAGGACCCAGAAGCGTGGGTGGGACATGGGGAAGGATCGGTCGTAGCAGGCGTTCTTGCAGCCAGGGGAATTGGTGTTACAGTCCATGTTTGCTTGCTCATCTCCCCATACACTGTCTAATCCAGCGGCCAGGATGAAGAGTCTGAACAGAAACAGAACACTCATCCAGACCTTTCCTATGATAGTGGAGTGTGACTGCACCTTGTCCAGCAAGGAAGCCAGGAATGACCATTCCCCCATGACGAGAGGCTGTAGACAGTAGGAAAGAGATAATTAGGAGATGAATTTCGATAAAATTATCTTGTTTTACATTAAAATGTAAGGGTTTGTTA
Organism: Hoplostethus mediterraneus; assembly: GCA_034670385.1. Classification (NCBI taxonomy): domain Eukaryota; kingdom Metazoa; phylum Chordata; class Actinopteri; order Trachichthyiformes; family Trachichthyidae; genus Hoplostethus; species Hoplostethus mediterraneus. The sequence continues at coordinate 526,969 of JAXDDW010000092.1, forward strand.
TAAATGATATAATATTATATTTCATATATATTATATTATATATTATATAATTATACATAAATAACCCAGGTCACGGCTGGTGTCAGTTCAGGAAATTATTTATTATCAATGAATCTATCCATTTATCCATAATCCAGACTTCTGAATCTACCAGCCAACCAGACAGGTACAATAAACAAATTGATTATGTGTAATTGTTTGAAAAGTTTGTAAAATTGTTTTGAAAAAGTTATTAATCCATATTTGCAACTCAAAGCATGTATACTACAAATGTTGAAAGATGATACCGATACTGATTGTTTTGGATTGAAGCTGCTGATAGCTGATGTTTTGAGCCAAAACTCAATATCTATAAATTTGACCATTTTCATGAAATTAAAAGAAATTCCATGAACAGGGTGTTGTCAGGGTGGAAAAGCCTCTGAAAACAGCATTTACACCATCATGGGACAGTAAAACCCTCCATCAAAAGCCATACTAATGGTGGGTTAGCACCTCACCACCTATTTCATGAGCACCACTGACTGGTCGATATCCGATTTTTATTGAAACATCAATATTGGCCCCATATTACAGTTGTAACCCTTCTATAGTATATAGTTAAATGCAAAAGTATTGGGACAGTTGTGTCAAATTGGTTGTTTTTCTTCTGTAATAATACATTTTGTATTCCAAATCAAACAATTACTATGAGGCAAAATTCACAATGTCTACATTTATTTCATGTCTTTTCTTAAGCAGACATTGAACTATATTACAACAATGCCATTCAATGAGTCACAAGCAAGTATTGGGACAAATGACCATCAGCTGTTTCAAATTTCACAGGTGTACCATACCATAATTATTATAAATGGAAAGCTGTGAGTGTTTATATCCGTTGGAATAGAAGACAAGAAAACAGCAGATGAGGGTCAGAGAACTGAGTATGACAACCAAGAAGGCTGTTGTGAGGATGAAAGAAAATAAAAAAATCATTTAGCGCTATTGCAGAATGTTTGTGCATTCCAAAGTTAACAATATGCAATGTCCTAAAGAAGAAACTAACTACAGGAGGACTTAGAAATCACCAGCGATCAGGCCGTCTGCGGAAGACATCAGAAAGTGATAAGATGATTATAAGAGCTGTGAAAAAAAATCCTAAATTGTCAGCTGGAGTAATAGCTAATGATCTCCATACATCGGAGGTGAAAGTATCGCAGGACACTGAGAGGCAAATTAAAGAGACCTCTTATCAGCACCAAAAACATAAAGGTGAGATTGGAATTTGCAAAAAAAAATACAAAGAGGAGTCCGATGAGTTGACAGAAACAAGTCTTATGGCCAGATGAGACAAAGATAAACCTTTACCAGAGTGATGGAAAGGTGTTCTGGACCCTCAACATATTACTACTACTACTACATCTGTCAAGCATGGTGGAGTTAGTGTGGGCCTGTATGGCTACATCTTGAACAGGTTTGATTGTTCATTGATGATGTAACCATTGATGGCAGCAACAGAATAGCTGAAGTGTACAGAAACATGTTGTCTACCAATATTCAGAGAAATGCCACCAAACTCATTAGACTCATGCAGCAAGACAATGACAACATGATTTTCACTTGCTCAAAGGCAAAACTGTAAGAGGCAGACATCATATCATGAACCTAGTCCATGAGTCGCAGACTTGTTGCAGTCATCAAATGTAAGTGGTATGCAACCAAATATTGACCTGGCAAGTCATTCAATTTGTCAAAACCTACTTTGTCCCAAAGATTATGCTGACTTGAAATAGGGGGACTTGACTTAAATGGCATTGTGGTAATATAGTTCAATGTCTGTTTAAGAAAATCAACACATGAATGAATGCCTCATACATGAAATGTATGAAATACAAATTAGTAGCAGAGCTGCCATGTCAAGAAATGTAAGTGTATGACATTTATCCAAACTTCCATTCCTGAAGGATTTACGTCTACTGTGATTCAAATTTTAACTTTTATCCTCAATCATTTTTGTCAAACATTTTCAGTAATTTATTTATCCCATTATATTTTAGCATAATTTATTATTTATTTTTCATCTATACATTTTATCATTTATTTTTTCATCTATACATTTTATCATTTCTTTTTCATCTATACATTTCTTTTTCAATAATTTCTTTTTTTACTTATTTATGTATTCATTTGTTTATCCACATACAACATAAAAAAATAATTTCTTTTCCCCATCGTTTGTATGGACCTTTTGTAAAAAAGACAAATTGTAAAAATGTAAAATTGCATGATATGTAAATAATTCCAACATTTTATTTGAAACTGAATCATTATTTATACATTATTATTTAAGTTGTACATTTTATGAAAAAACAAGTACTAAAAAAACTGTTTAAACTTTTTCAGCAGACCACAATGTGACCTGACACTACGCTTGATTCAGGCAGTTACCTAAATAGTGGTGTAAAGTCACATTTATTTTGTAGGAGTTGAGTCAAAAGCTGATTGATATTGATATTGCAAATTGATATGTATTTGTTGGACATCTGTTGTTGGACTATCAATAACAACTCAATCCTTATGAAAGTGTTCCTACCTCAGAAGTGAGAACTGCCTCCTCCAGTCAGTTCCTGTATTCTGAGTCTGATTCGCTCACTTCTCTCTTATAGTTCAGCAGATTTATGTTGCAGAAGCAAATTCTTCCCCAGATCTGGTTCAATGTGACACTGACTAACTCTCCACACCCTGACATCCCCCATACTGTGAATTGTGAACTGTGACTGTTACCACGTCCTCCTGAGCACCCACCCATACACACACACACACACACACACACACACACACACACACACACACACACACACACACACTGTGGACAGACTGCCGGTCATGAGCATCACCACAGTGTTGAAATCTGCTAATGTTGAGAAATAACAACTCTGGCCATAAAGAGTTGTTACATTTCACTGTTACATTTCACCAATCTGTGATGTTCAATGCATCCCAGGAATTAGTTTGTAGTCGCAGTTTTGGTGAACCCGTTTGTTTCCCAGAATACCTTTTGACAACCCCCAGAGAAAGGCTGTGAATTTGTTGCTTTCAATCAAAGTTGGGCATATGGGGCATGTAAATATAGTAGCTAGCTTGCCAACTAGTTTGGAACATGTCTATGATCATTCTTAGAACACAACATGTCTTGAGGCCGCATTGCAATCTGGTCTATTGAGGCTACTGGTCTATTGAGGCTACTGAAAATGTTTCAGCTATCAAACTCCATTGTAGCTGCGCTGGAAATAAATATATCACATCATCTACATTTGGCCAGTTATCCACAGAAAAATACACCACCAAATAACAAAACAGACCCCTGAATGCAACGTACGTCACCAAAAGTGTTTTAGGGTGGACTGTGGTTGTACTGGGCAGCTACCCAGTGGCCAGCAGTAGAAAAATGTGGTTATACTGCCTATACAGCCTGATTTATTGTGTTTGTTGTATGTTGTTTTTTCTGTACAAACGTTATGTCAGATAAATAGGGTGACCTTTTTTTTGGTTTGGGTGTGTATGTCAGATTGCTTGGATGAGATATTTTTCATGTGACATGGCGTCTGAGACTGATAACACATTTAATCACAGGAAAAATGAGTAAGTCTGTAAGTGTGTTGAAACTTAGGAATCTGATGGAATGAAAGCAGAAGCATAAACGCCTGAGTCAGCCAGAACCAAACCCTAAGGGATTCAGTATTTAAGTCTTACTAGTCAGCATGACAAGTCTTGTACCGCTAGGACGCTTTCTCTTCCATGCTGGGCTCAATTAATTTCTAATATCTGAAGCCCCACAGGCGAGTACATTTTGTATTTCTGCAACTTGATAATATCTACTACAAAACACTAATGTATTTAGTATATTCTCTAAATCAAAAGTTATTGCTCCTACATGTCTATTAGGTGAGATGTCTTCCTGGGTTTCCTGTCAGCCCAGTCGTACGGACCTATATAGCTATATAGCCACTTTCAATTTCCACCTTTTGATAGTTTAGAAATTGGTCTTATTTAATTCTAACTAGCATTAATACCTTCTTAGAATGTCTTACATCTAACTAGATGAGAGCTGCAAACACCCTGTAATATATGACACTTCAGTAGGTAAATTTTTTTTTTTACTGATCTCAACTTTAAAGTTGAAATGAGAAGTCATTTGTGTAACATTTACATTTTAGGACATTTTCCCATCATCCCCCAAAATGTGAACACATTTTTCTCTTCTCAAAACTTTACAGTGAGTTTGTTGTCTGTTTTGTCTTATATTACAGACATTAGTTTGCAGCCATGGGTGACTGGTCTTACCTGTCTGGTCTGCTGGACAAGGTCCAGGCTCACTCCACTGTGATCGGTAAAATCTGGATGAGTGTCCTCTTCCTCTTTAGGATCCTCGTCCTCGGTGCCGCCGCCGACAACGTCTGGGGAGACGAGCACTCCGACTTCTTCTGCAACAATCAGGAGCCGGGGTGCCAACACGCCTGCTACAACTGGCTGTTCCCCATATCCTACATCCGTTACTGGGTCCTCCAGATCATCTTTGTGTCGACGCCGACCCTGGTGTATCTGGGCCACGCCGTCCACATCGTCCACAGGGAGAAGAGGATGAGGGAGCGGCTGCTGAACCAGACTCAAGGGGCTCTGCACCTGAGGACACCCAAGTACACAGACGACAGGGGGAAGGTTAAGATAAAAGGCGTCCTCCTCCGCAGCTACATCACCCAGCTGGTGTTCAAAATAATCCTGGAGGTGGCGTTCGGCGTCGGGCAGTTCTACCTCTTCGGCTCCATCTTCATGGTCCCCTACTTCCACTGTACCCAGAGTCCGCCCTGCGCTCTCACCAGTGGCGCCGAGTGTTTCACATCCCGTCCCACGGAGAAGACCATCTTCATCATCTTCATGCTGGTGGTGGCTGGCATTTCGGCGCTCCTCAACATCATTGAGATCATTTACCTCCTGTGCACCAGGACCAAAGAAACCAAGAAGGAGCTTGTGGCTCAACAGCATTTGGTTAGTTTACAGCAGCACCCATCCAGTGTACTGTGGGCCAACACCATGTACAGCCGCCACCGAGGTCCTTCAGCACTGCTTCCACAGGATCTAGTGGCCATCGGTGGTGACGAGAGCCACACTGATTTAGTCAGTAAAGGGAAACACACATGATATAGGTTTGAGTTGTAGTTGTACTTATCCTCTCAACAGATTTGCTACTACATAGTTAATACCCACTTGATTGTATTGGGGAGATATGAGCTCTCCTCTTTTATTATCATCTACACCATGCTCTGAATGCTTTGAATACACACTAAACAGGTATGAATATGTGCCTCAGTATCCATTTCCTTTGAGATCCTTTTCCTATGAGATGATGCTTTCCCATAGATCAATGTATTGGTTTGCTGATACATTGCTGATATTAGCCTTTTATTAAATATTGGACATTGGCCGGTCAACTGATATGATGGATGTTCCTCCCTAACCATAGCTACATGATAAAGTGTTTGAAAACAAATATTTCAGTAGTATGGGTTTCAAAGGAGAGTTTGTGTTTCCCCTTGAGTGTCCACCCTGGAAAGAATACAATTATGGGGTAAAAGTATATCCACCAAATACACATCCACCAAAATTTTTGGGCAATATTCTGTATAACATTTTGTATAAAATATTTGCAATATTAATATGTGATTATGTAATTGCATATAAAGAAATGCTATAGCTATATTAAATATGTACAGTCTGAAAGTGAGAGAGAACAATAATCAGCACCTGCTCAGCATATCTATTCCAGTGGACACAACAGCATCATGTTACTGCACTGACTTAGTGTAAATGAAAAAAGAGTAGCACACATTATCAAAGTGCAACCAGGTTTCACCAGAGTATGTATGAAATTAAGTTGGGTTGGTCAAGGGATTCAAGGGCCTTGAAATATTGAAATTGCTTTGCATCAATTATACTGCACTAACTGTTTGGTTTGTGTGTGTCTGTCTGTCTGTTGTATCAAAAACTCACAATAAATTTCAAACTGAGAAAATATCTTATACATCAATATCTCATAATGTAAAGAAAGCCAGTAGTGCGGTGATGAACTGAAATATTTCAGCATTCAAAATGTCAATCCATGACATTTCCTTATTTCAAAATCATGCAAGGAAATAGCAGTTGTGTTTATATTATATTGATCCTCTTGAAATGATGACTTGTTGCTTCCACATATTTATATTCATGTTCCATTGCATACATTTGTTTGATTGTATAGGTCATGTACAGCTTTTCTTATCCTGGCTTGCTTTTCATTCTTTCACAATTCATTGTGTGTGTGTGTGTGTGTGTGTGTGTGTGTGTGTGTGTGTGCGTGTGTGTTGATGTCAGCCTTGAGACTTGTCTTCATAATCACTTTTCCACCTGTTGGAAGACAAGACATTACCCTGCCCCTGACACAGCAGATGTATCGTGTATGTCTCACCGTGTGTCTTCCCAGCCGGACACTACTGCTGCATAATTTTCCAACACTGGGTGGCGCTGTTTACTTAGTGATGATATTACAGGAGACGAGCGGTTTACAGGTGACCTAAAGTAGAGGGGTCGGTTCACTATCAAGAAGTTTTGGTGACACTGTTGTTGAAGTGGTGTTTATATGGCATCATAACACTATAAGTCATTACAAACACACTGTGAGTGATAATTACTATAATTAGAACATGATATATTAATTAGGCTACAATGCGCGAAAAGTAGGGGGTTGGGTATTTAGTTTATATTATAGTTAATTACATTAAATTGAATGTATTTTCTGATGTTTGTATGATGATTATATTGTAAGAAAAGTTTATCCGCTTCTAACGTGATTATAATCTGCTAAAGCATCACACCGCGCTTCAAGTGAAGTGTTACTTAAGTTATTATTCATATTTGATACAGTATGATAACGTTTTAGCAAAACAACCAAGAGCTAGCAAGCTAGACGAGCAAGCTAAAGCAACAGGTAAAACCTAGTGTAGGCCTAACTTTAACTGTTATTTAAACCCCATGATAGGAAAAGCAAAAGGAGAAGCCTGGAATAAATTATCCGTTTTAGTTTTTAAATTTAAGACTATTTTCCGGCTCGTGAAACAGCCTCCAGCCTCAAAACGGGAATTATCTCTGCGCTGTATAATAAATCTGTTCTCCACACCTTGTGTTGTTTATCTACCAACTTTTTTTGGACTTTTCTCTCCATCCATTCAGCAGACAGGAGCTCCGGTCTTGACGTAGCAATCAGGTGACCTCAACTTCTCTGACGGGACTCTTATAAGGGAAGTTTGACAATTTGGACTCAGTTTCCCCTCCTGGTCCCAAACTTGGATTTCAACCCCAGCCAGAGACTGTTGAAGGAGTGACGGAGGAAGTCTCAATCCCATACCACCACGGGGCTCTCTTCGAGCGTTCTGTAACTTTCCAGGTAAGCTATCAGCGAAATTCACCTTGTATTTTTTAAAAGAGTTTGGATGAAGAACCCCCCCGTCCCCGGCTGTCACTCCTGTTAAAAATACTAAGAAACGCTCGTGCGCTCCAAATGGGACGCAGCGTAATTTATGACGAACACTGCACTTTTATTCACTATTTATTTTTTTAACTTACTAACCTATCCTGCGGAGTTTTAGTCGCCAAAACTTTCCCTTTATTTCAGGAAATCTCGCAGGCTCCCTCCTACACAGATTATCTTTTCTTTTTTCTTTCTTTTTCTAACTCAATGACTGCCTTAAACTTTTTTTCCAGTTCAATTTGTGGTCATAACCTGAGGGGTAAATCTACTGAGAGCCGCATGTGATAAAGAGACAGACGGGGCTATTCATTTATGGGATTATTGTTCGCTTCATTGATCAAACTAAGCTCCTCTAAATCATCACGCAAGCATCATGTTAAAAAAACACGAAAAAAAGAATCCATCCAAATCTTCCAGTTTGAATATATTGTGTTGCCGTAGCTGTTTTATGTTACATTAGAATATGAGGCAGTGAGCGAGAAGAGGCTCCTCTCTCTGTCCTCTGAGCTTTCAAAGCTTCTGAAAATGAAGGGAATTATGGGTTTTTGATATTCAACAGATAACCTGCTATTCCCAGGATCCAATAACTACATTATAAAAACAAAAAATCACTATCCAGTAGCCTAATGGCAACAGAAATCAAAAGGGAGGATTTGTGTTATTAAAACCAGGCCAATTTACCTGCACAAGAATGTGGGACCCCATGTTTTTTATTCAATTCATGGGACTTTTCATTAATAACAACTAATCAGTGTTTTCTGTCAAATGTCAAAGCTTCCCTATGTGACTGTAGCTAAAGTTTGATGTGAGGGTCATTGTGTTCGAGGGCCATTCTATTGTTCCTTGCTCTCTTAGTTATTTTCCACCAGACAAACTCACTCATGTAGAAACTGGCGGGACTCTCTGGGTCTGATTCAAAACATACAGTCCTTCGCAGTGATTGATTTTGGATCAATACCTTCATTTGAAATTTTTTTCATGTTTTTTTCAATTTTTTTACTGTTTTGAAGGTTGACGATTCATATGCGGAAGGTAATTTCTAAGGCAATGAATAGGCTGCATGGTCTCCAGGCGTAAGCTGCAGCATATGTGGTTTATTATAAGATAAGTGAGGGCACATGCTGTTGGTTTGTGTACCATGTGGATCAGACTCAAGGTCCCTACTTAATCCACAGCGACCTCCTTATCAAGGCATGGCAAAGATAATGACTATTCTCTGTATTTGTATATGTATTTTTAATTTCACACAATTTTTCACGTTTCCAAAAGTAGTAGTGGTTCTCATACATTTTCAAATCGCAGATCACATTAGACCACAGACCCCCACAGATTTAGCCCCAGGGATCCATATGGGCAATTGTAGTCATAGTCATTCTTATGTATTCTCTTATTAGGATAATTTCTAATGAATTAAACTATTGTGAAATTAAACTATTCCTCATTCTGCTGGTAACCTCATTATTAAGGAGGTTGCTCTTAAAGACAATTTGATATCTGTATTGAATATAACTAGCTTGAGATCACTGTTTATTTAATTTGTGTGTTATGTCAGCAGGGACAATATTTTCGGCACCTGTTAAGAATATTACATTTATATTGAGTCTATGGGAGATGGTCATGGTTGGTTTTGACCAGGGGGGACGCTGGTTTTCACAATCAGAGGATCATCATGTTAGAGATTGAAGCATTAAATGATATGTTTGCCTCAGTTCCATTGTAAGTCAACTGATGTGATTAGATGCTTTGGAAAACCCAAGGTCGAATCCGTTGAGTGATATGAAATAGGGAGCTTCTCCGGTTTTAATTCATATTTTGTCCCGTTGGTCAAGACCAAACTCTGTAAGCACTAAGGGAAAGAAGCTCACCGCAAGATTTTCTGACCAGATTTAGCTCCAGCGACCTTTCCGCCGCACACATTTATCACAATCACACACAAGCGTAGTGGCTTTTTATTTTTATTTATTTATTTTTTCAGGAATCCCATTTTTTTGTTTTTGGTGTTCAATAAATCTTGTTGTGTTTCGCTGAAGCCCTTTTTTGCATTGCTGCACCAACAGACGCATTGGAGCCCCCACCGGTCTGCAGATGGACCAGCTTTGTTTCCTCTGTACCTCTTTAGCTATCGGTTTGCAATGTGCACAAGCTCCCTTCACTCCTCCTGATTCTCTATGTGGTTCACAGAGAAGGAAAACAATTAATAAATGGGAGGCCTAAGCTTCACTACTCATACTTACAATGATCTATGACTTGCAAATGAGTGTAAAATTTGGGAGGGAGGTGAAATATAGATAGTCGGGATAGAAGCTCCATTCATTTTTCTTCAGTATATGGAAAGTGAGAATATTAAAGAATGGAAGTGGGAGTTAAGACATCTGCTGTAACTTATAATGACTTTATGTGTGTAAACTTTGGGATTGCAATGTTCTTTAAATGAAATATTCAGCAGAAATCTCCTTGTAGAAATTCAAATTCTGGTTTTGGGAAAACGTTATAAAAATGCTTGATCTGCATCTTTGTCCCAAATCAAAAGAAATAATAGAATCTACCCACGTGACTTAAGTGTGACCTTTTTCAGGGAAAGTTAACCAAGTTAGGGACTTTACTTGGAATTGAGAGAGGGCTGTTTTGTGCCAAGAGAGCAATTTAATTTCTTTTTATACGTTTTAGCACCACACAAGGCCAAAACTATGCATTTAAACACTCCCAAACGCAGCATTTGATATCTTTAATTTTCCCTCCACATCCTTTATTTCTGCATTCTTCTCTGTTTATTGGAGTTGTTAACAAACAATGGGGCTGATGAAAACCAGCTCGTGGGTGCAGTGTTTTATAGTCCTGCTGATGAAAGGGATTCAAAATCTTTGTGTGTGTCAGCGTTTCTCGAACTTCTTATGCATCTTTTACCCAACGCGCTTTTTATAAGTATTACTGTAGCATTTTAATGAACGCGCAGAGTTTATTGAAGGTGTTCTTTGCGCGATGAGCCAGATTTCACACCAGCATTTTGAGAAATACCAAACATCTCTTGATCCTTGATTTACAGTGGAGAGATGGAGATGGAGATGGAGAGATGGAGTCTTTCTAGATCCACAGTCTTGCGTCCAAATTCAGCTTTTTTTTCCATGCTCTGAGTAATTGGCTGTAATGCTGTCACCTCCAATGCTGAGTCTGTTTTATTACATTATGTAGCCAAAAAGTTAACAATAGTCCCAACATTTTCCTTTTCTTTCTCCAGTTAACGCTCCTTGAGGATGGGTGACTGGAGTGCTTTGGGTCGTCTGCTGGATAAGGTCCAGGCCTATTCCACCGCTGGAGGAAAGGTCTGGCTGTCGGTCCTCTTCATCTTCAGGATCCTGGTCCTGGGTACCGCTGTGGAATCGGCCTGGGGAGACGAGCAGTCTGCCTTCCAGTGCAACACCAAGCAGCCCGGTTGCGAGAACGTCTGCTACGACAAGTCTTTCCCCATCTCCCATGTTCGCCTCTGGGTGCTACAATTCATCTTCGTTTCCACGCCCACCCTCCTCTACCTGGCTCATGTCTTCTACCTGATGAGGAAGGAGCAGAAGCTGAACAGGAAAGAAGAGGAGCTTAAAGCCGTGCAAAATGACGGAGCGGATGTGGACATCCCGCTGAAGAAGATCGAGATGAAGAAGCTGAAGCACGGCCTCGAGGAGCATGGCAAGGTGAAGATGAAGGGTGCCCTGCTGAGAACCTACATCGTCAGCATCTTCTTCAAGTCCATCTTTGAGGTGGGCTTCCTGGCTATCCAGTGGTACATATATGGCTTCACCCTGGTTGCGGTCTACACCTGTGAGAGAGAGCCCTGCCCACACAGGGTGGACTGTTTCCTGTCTCGTCCCACAGAGAAAACAGTCTTCATCATTTTCATGCTGGTGGTCTCTCTGGTGTCCCTGCTCCTCAATGTCATCGAGCTCTTCTACGTCTTTTTTAAGAGGATCAAGGACCGCGTGAAGGGCAAACAGCAGCCCACGCTGTATCCCAGCGGAGGCACCCTGAGCCACACTCCTAAAGAGCTGTCCACCACCAAGTATGCTTACTATAACGGCTGCTCCTCCCCAACTGCCCCGCTCTCACCAATGTCCCCGCCGGGCTACAAGCTAGCCACGGGGGAGCGGGGGACCGGCTCTTGCCGCAATTACAACAAGCAAGCCAATGAGCAGAACTGGGCCAACTATTCTACAGAGCAGAACCGGCTCGGCCAGAATGGAGGAGGCAGCACTATTTCAAACTCCCACGCACAAGCCTTTGACTTCCCCGATGATACCCACGAGCATAAGAAACTGTCCTCGTCATCAGCGGGACATGAGCTGCAGCCGCTGGCGCTGATGGACGCTAGGCCATGTAGCCGGGCCAGCAGCCGCATGAGCAGCCGACCCCGGCCAGACGACCTGGACGTCTAAGCCTTCCCTCCCTCCTCTTCCCGCCTGGTACCCGGCTCCCACTCACCTGGCTCGGCTGCAGTCGGAGAACCAGGAAGTACTTGGGGAAAGTTCTCACAGAGGAGGTGGCGCTAACCTCAATCACTGTCTTCAACCTAGAGACTCTTAGTCAATAAAAGAGACATTAAAAAAGTAACTTAACACTGTTGAAGGTACTATAAAATGTTTTTATTTTGATGACTTTTACTGAAAGGTTTTTAGTGGAGCTAACCCAGCTTTAATAGAGCAGAACAACAGCTACAGGAACAGTGTAAGAGTCTTTCTAACAGTAACAGTCCTTAAAAAACACTCCCTGGTTTTCAGTTTCAAGAGCAGAGGGCCTCATTGGTGAAAGTGATTGAGTGGTTTTTGACTTGCCAAGGTTACCTTAAGGTCACACACACACACACACACACACACACACACACACACACACACACAATTACACAGCATTCCATGTTTAGAAATATTGCACTTCAATGTATTTCAGATATGTTTCTTTTCAGTGTCGGAAGGGTAGTTTGATCAACTTGTCTACACTTTGCATTGATTCGCTCTTTTGCTTGCGTAATAAAGCTGGATTAATGTGTGAATCAGCATTATTTTATCAACTTTTTCTGTTTCCACTTACATCATATCAAGTATCTGACCGCAGTTCCCATTATAATTGGATTTCATTTTCTAAATAGTCACAACAGAGGCATTTTGTTATTCTCGTTTTTCCAGTGCCAATTGCATAGACAAAGAACAACTATGTTGAATCACTTGGATCCTCTTCTTATCATCCTCAGCATATAACTAGTAAAACAGGGTTTTGAGGAGAATGGTCAACATCATTGTCAATGACTATTTATTTATTGCTTGGCACCTGCAGGACACCCACCACTAAGAAAATTTGACTACTATCCAACGTCTCTTATTCACAAAAAAAAATATTTCAACTCACTCCCCAAAAAAACTGCATATTTATTAACAGTACAAAATAAATCAGCCTTTTCTTAAAGTAAGAAATTTTTTTTTTCAGATACCATGGACTGTTGTTTCCTGATAAACTTTGAATTTATGTGGTGTCAGTTTATGTTTTCATTTTGTGGTTTTATTTGTGCATTTCTGGGGCAGAGAGCAGAAGTTTCAGTCTGCTGTAGGACCAGTAACGCAGCGACCTTTTATCTGGGTCCCAGAAAAGAAAGGCTTTCTCAAAAAAAAAAAAAGAATGTTCTCTTTTTTTTCTTCTTTTATGGGTGGTAGAGGAAGGCAGTAAAAGGAATATTTTTTATTTTACCTATTGGCGAATGATTTTTTTTTTTTGGTTCTGTTCGTATTGTTTTGTTTTTCAAATTCAATGTAATCACTGCTGCTTGAGAAATAGATATTTAGTACTGTAAATCAAGCTAACTGTGTCACAATAAAAATGTGAGTTTTTAGAAGACTGCTTATAGATCTGGACTAATATTTAGTCAATTATATTAAAAAAAAAGAAAAAAGGTATATGCCAATGTAGCTCCACAACTTCAAAATACTCGTAGAATAAATCTCAATTTGGACTTTTTATGTTTGTGTTTTCCATTTTTTTTTAAATTCTTTTCAATTTTGCATTGTAGTGTGTCGGTACTTACATTTTTTCATGGATTTTTCAGCTACAATGGCGTTTGCACTGAGATCTTGATGATAGGGGTGTAATATGATGCAAAAAAAATAAAATAAGGAGTAAGTGTTTTCTGATATACATGTTACTAATTTATTTTACAACCCAGAAATCACTGCAGTGCATGAATTCAAACAGTGCTTTTGTTTGACCGCTGGTTTCATTGAAGGGTTGTATGATAGATGTCTTCACAGACATCACAGAACAGACAGGAGGAATATTGATTTGTTGACAGTTGGTCAGACGATGCCATTCCATGGGGATCCACTGTTGTACAGTGTGTAAGTGCATGATAGCAAAACAAATTCATTAATTGTATCTGTGAAAAGCTATTTTAACCAATAAAGATTTTTCTTTCTTAATTATCTGATTTGATTTGTTTCATTCTGGTCTGCATCCTCTTGTCATCCCTCTGGTTGTTTGCTCTGTTGGCCTATGATATGCATGGTTGAATTTTTGATCACATATTTAGTAAAACAACAGCGTTAAAGCATATTTCCCATCTTTTTACATCATACTGATTGATTTCAAAGAATATCTTCACTATGGACATAAGTCTTGCTTGCCTGTGTGCAGTTCTCCAGTACAAAAATCCAAAAATCCAACCCCAAAAGCGCTCAAAGCATCTTTTTCGTCTTTTTCAATGCATCGATTGCTTGTTTTGGTGAGAATACGAAAACAATAGCAATTCCACTTCAGCAGAGGGCCTGATTGATGTCTTTTCTATTGTGTTAGCCACAATCAGGTTGAGAAACTATTGTAACATTTATGGAGGATTGCATCATGCGCTCAAAATAGAGCTCATCTCCGTCCAGCTCGCACTGACAAGGCCTTATGAACACCATATAAACCACAACACGATCAAGATGTAGGAGGGAGGTAGGGCTCTGGAAGTATGCGGCGACTAAAATGCAGTGTAGGTCCGATAAAGGCTTCCGAGAGACGCAGTGAAATTTCATAATATGAAAGGACACGGCTCTTTTTCGCTTCTCCAAGTTTCCTATTTAACCTTTCCACAGCGCTAAATCAAACCACATGTCTGGAGAGAGCTGAGCTGCAGCCTGAGGACCACATGTGGCCGAGAGACAGAGGGAGAGAGAGAGGGGAGAGAGAGAGAGAGTCAGACAGAGATATAGAGACAGAGAGAGAGAGGGACTGAGAGGGAGAGGGGGGGGGGGGGGGTCCAACTTTCATCCATGGCTAATTCATCTCAAGTTTTAATTTAACAGCTATTTTTTATCGGGGAGCTCTTATTACACAGAACACCACTGAAACTGTTGAATAAGACGTCCCTTTTTTGAAGAAGTTTTATATCAAACTTTTATATCAAATATTATGTGAACAGAGCAGAAACGTGGGAGGAGGAGGAGGAGGAGGCGGAGGGTGAAAATGACCAGAACAGAAGTTTAGTTTACCTAATAAATATCAACTTGTCTCAAATTAATGTTTTAGCAATTAGTTTTGTTCCTTGCAGTCAAGGATGGATGCAGTCAAACAGGGCCAGACTTCGACATGGGTTTTCATCTGTTTCCGTGGCTTTAAAGTGCTCCACAGCTCCGAGGGGGAAAGGACTGAGGAAACCGCAAGCTTGAATGCGGTGCCAAAAGGTGCCACGAGAAATTGACTTGATGATCGAAAAATGATTTCTGTCAGTCGAGGGAGGGAGTTTAACGCCAGGGGTGTTAGAGATAAGACACTTACACTTCATCATCTAATCACCTTTGCTCTTTGTGTCTTTGTGTCACCTCTCCTTCTCACCCTTGCAGTCACTTATCACACCGTCTGACCTCTCTCCTTTCCATACATGAACACTTTTTACAATTTATTTTATTTTTATTAGGCTCCATCTGTTAAGGAAAAATCCCCCTTGGATCCTCTTCTACTGTTAGATAAATCTCTAAATCTGATGTTCCATTTGTACTTATTTTGTGAAGAGTTTTGTGATGAAGTTTTGTGATTTGCTTTTTCACGTTTCCCTCAATCTGCCTTGTCTACTTTCCCAGAATGCCTTTCGACAATCCCCAGAGAAGTGGTGTTAACTTAATGCTCGGAATCAAATGTGGGAATATGGGCATATAAACATTGGCTATGTTTGGCCAGTTATCCACAGGAATATTGCCAATAGCTGTCTTAGGATGGACTATTTCTTTAAATCTTAACAATCAAGAAACTAGGTCCAGAGGAGATCTCTAATGTCTGTCACATGTCTGAAACAAAAACAGTTCCAAAAGGTGGCAATCAGTTTGGGAGCATGGCAACAAACTGTGGGCTGCCAGTTGTAGCTCCCTTGTGAAGTGGTTAAAGGGCTCACCCACAAACCATCACAGACCTCCCAAGGATCTGGAGGAACTTTGGGGGTGATCAAGGCTCCTCAGGAAAGCCCAATCCTGCAGCCTGCAGCATTTCACATAGAGCCTGCTGTTGTTATTGTCACAGGAACAACAGTGTCCTTCCAGTCAACTGTAGTAACTCAACAGCTGATAGGAAGGAAGGACACTGGTTTGCCCATTTGTCTTTCATTCAGAACCCCAAATCCCAAAATAACAGACTAAACATAACTTAATCACTACCGTTGCTTGTCCTGATTATGGTTTCTCCTTTCAGGAAAGAGTCCAACAGTCTCTTAATAGCAGGTTGAGAGATGATACCAGAGTGCGTCCGTGCTTTATGCTTCACAAAACCATTAAAGAACAAACCTCCACCCTCGGTTCCTCTTACATTGTTGTATATCATCAAATCTGTGATGTTCAACACATTCCGAGAGTTATTATTTTGCGATAAAATGTGTTGTAATTTACATTTCCGTTGCCTCATCTATTTCTACTTCAGTTCCTACATTTCCCAGAATGTGTTTCAGAGAACCTTCCAGTTCAATGTGTTTATGCATAAGAAAAATATTGAAACCAGTGGTTGTAAGTTGTTCTTCCTCTTCCAGTAGTTGCAAACATATTCCTCAATGTGCTTTTACTTCTTTGCTTTACATCCAATATCCAATACCAAACAAGCTTCACTGTGTTTTTTTTCTGTGTGTAGTCAAGCATGGTGAGTTGGCTCAGTTTGAACTCTCCCCTCCACTTCCTGTTGAGGTCAGCTGGTTAACTGGTCTACAGGTCTGCATCCAAAGGAACACTCCACAAGCTCGACTGCCTTTACCACTCTGCTATCCGGTTTGGCTCTGGTTAACTGGCCGTCCCTAAACATCCGTTGGATCGTCCACTGGTTTACACTTATTTGCATGTACCCTCCTTGGTGTATCACCCCTCCTACCTGTGTCACCTGCTGCACAACAATGTCTACCACATACAATACCCAGTCCTCAGCCCATATCCTACTGAAAGTCCCTAAAACCAACACCTCCATTGGTCTCGCATCATTCCAGTCCACCGCTGCCAGTGACTGGGATGCTCGGCAAAAACCCTTAAACTGATTCAAACAACCTATTTTCCTCTCTCAAGCAAATACTACATAAAAAAATATATATTTAAACAATGCAGAAACAGCTGTATATATCAAAAAACATTCACCAGAGAAGTATAATATTAATTCAGTATAATATAAAACATAATGCTTTCATTTTTAACTTTTAAACCCTATGTAGCCTAATTTTAGCCTACACATCTATAACAATGTGATCTCATAACCATTCGTAGGAAATCTTACGTAAAGTAATTTCACAGCACCCGTACATATCTTTACGTATTGATACGTACATTATTTATGTATGAAGTCATTGTAACGTAAATATGTTTACGTATCTACACATTGCAAGACGTACGAATGCTTACTAATACCTTTCCTGGAACAAATCCACATGTTTTTAAATCCAAGCGTTTTTTAGTTTTTATGGCAGGCTTTCGTGGCACAAATCCACAAGTTTTGAAGTTTTTATGGTTGTTGTTACTGTAATCTTTTTTGTGGAGCGGAGGGTGCAGCGGAACCAGCAGCGGCGACCGTCCCTGTTCCCGGAGGATGCAGCCGTGCAGACCTGGAAGAGCTGGCCAGTCGGGGTTGGAGCTGGTAAACTGCCTGTAAACCTGGCGGACTAGGCCGAGCACGACGGCGCTGAAAGAGTGGCCGTCAAGCTCGGGCCAGTGAACTTATTGACTGCGTGTAAATAAAGCGGTCTGGTTGACCATTGACTCTCCTACCTGCCATGTCTCTGTCTGACACGGCCCCGGGAGTAGCGAGCATTGTTACATGGATATTGAAGGATTTATTGATTTTCTACCTTCTTATTTTTTGCAATTTGTTTATACTTGAAAATAGACTAAATAAATAGCAGGTTCTGAAAATAAATAGCTCGATTTCCAAACTAAATCCTCTGCTGAACATGAGTGAATCAGCACTAATACAGTAATGCATGATCAATGATAGTTTTGTTTTCACGTTTCAATGCTAAAGTGTTTGATCCTGAATGTATAGCCCATTTAAAATATCCCACTGATAAAAAAAAAATTTCGTCCGATGTCCCGCTGATTGTTATTGCTTCTTATGGAGAAACAGTGGTGGATCATACTAAACACCCCAGCCATAGTATGTGTCTGTAAAATGCTAATCAAATCAAATCAAATTTATTTATAAAGCACATTTAATAACAGGGGGGATCTTTCTTCTCGTTACGAGCCCCTCTGTGATTGCTCAAACTGGTTATGTTTTGTCATAATGCCCAAATGAGGTAAAAAATGTATACAATAATTTTGTATATAATAATAAAGTTTTAGAAACAATCGTTTACTGCAGTTTATGAAATAAACTATGAACTAACATTTTCTTTGACTTCATGTCCGTTCTCGACAACATGCCTGCAGAAAATGTGAAACAGCGCCCTCTGCGGTCACAGATTACAGTGCAACACCAGCTCCGTACTTTCCTCTCACAATCAAGGTAAGGCTCTTTGCAATATGGTACATTTGCTATATATAGCACAGCTAATTAATGTGATTCGACATACTTTAGACTAGAGTATGTTAGTTTTGTATTTTTAATTAGCTGCCCATGCCAATCACCAGTTTTGTCATTGTATTAATTATTTATTCAGGCTAATCAACACAACTAGCTAAAAGCTAGTTTAGCTATGAAGTTAATGTACATTTTGCATTAAATTCGCTCAGAGGTCATGACTAGCTAGATATTCCTAATAATGGGGGATTTATTTTCAACGTTACACATAACTAGCAGTAATAACTTTTTTGGTTAAACAATATCTCGCCCCCCTCCAGAGAGAGGGAGAGAAAGATTGGCCAGGGATTACAACCTCATGTGTTCTATATTGCAGCTCCTGCTACCATTCACTTTTTCAAACATGTTTCTACAGACACATTTGTAACAATGCTGGGATCTACATTGAAAAGATGTCTTTCATGCAAAGCCCACATTGCAGTGGCATGTAAGGCATGCTACATAAGTGAAGGATTTGTGGGGAGAAATAGCCAATGAAAAGGTCAGTGATGGCCGCAAAAAGAAAAATCGTCCGTAATTGGGTGACCATGATGACCAGCGGCAACAATTCCTGTAAACTACTGAATTCTGCTGAAATTCTGGTAAGATATCATTTGTTAAACAAATAAAATGTACTCTTACTGTGTATGGTGCTACCACAAAATCAAGAACTTTATTCAAGAAGTGTATTTGTCACATACACACACAGTGCAGTGAAATGAAAGGTCATATGGATTTGCCTGCCTGAGGCTGTATTTGAACCCTACATACATTTAATTTAGCAGATGCTTTTATTCAAAGCAGAATTAGTGCATGTAGTAAGTACAGCAAGTAATCAAGGATCAGAAGTGCACAGTCCTACCAAGATTTCAGTGATTAGTACCGAGGAACAGTCTGTGTTTTAACCAGACACAGTGCAAGAATAGCATGAATAGATGACAACATAATTCAGATAATAGGACAGTGTAGCATGACACCAACATCGTATCTCAAGTGCAGCACAACAACATCGTATCTTAAGTGCAGCATTGTAAGAAAAATACAATATAATCTGCTTTACTTGAACTAAAGTTACACCTACATTTGCGGTCCTCAATCACCTTTTTTACATGACCTCTTTATATATAGTTATGTCATTTTAATAAGCTTATAATCATGTCTAACACATTTTTTTCATATGTGATAACAGATGCACAAATTATCTGCAATGGGGAAGTATCCCCTCCTTCTGCTGGGACTTTTTTTTTTACTGCGGACATTATTTCAGATTTTCCATTTTCAACAGAGAAAGAGAAGGCTACCCTGGAAACCTTAAAGCAAATATATTCCAGTCTCCTAAAAGGTTTGTACTGTATGCATTAGTGGTTGCAATTAGTCACAGTAGTAATGTCGAATAGTAATGTCAACAAACCTTGCTGTATGTATTTATTTTTTACAGTGGCCGACTGTGTGAAGGGCCTTCACCGTGACACCGACCCTCCAGAAGAGGACCTCAGCACCCACCCTGGAGAGGAGGACCTCAGCACCCACCCTGGAGAGGAGGAAACAATTACCCTATTCCTCACCCCCAATGATCCCCCAATGGAACCCCTTGCCACCCTGCAACCCCCCTCTAAAAAGTTTAGAATTCAAAAGACATCAGGTACAGTAATTAATTATCATGTTTATAGATGATAACCGTGGCAGTTTAACCTTGGCGGATATAAACAAACTGATTCATACTGTAATGGTGAAATGTCCACTGCTGTATAGACCTTTGGCCATTGCAGTTCACTTATGTAGCTTTGCCATTAGGCTTCTGCTGACAAAAGGACCTAGTAAAGGACACGTATTAGAAAGTGACAGAATTTTGATTGTGGTCTGCTATATTCATTTAAAACATCTGTTTTTCCACAGTGTCTACCAAGACCCCTACCGCCGTGCAAACCCCTACCGCCGTGGCCAAGGCACCTACCACCGTGGCCAAGACCGCTACTGCCGTGCAGACCCCTACCACCGTGGCCAAAGCACTTACCGCCGTGGCCAAGACCCCTACCACCGTGCAGACCCCTACCGCCATGGCCAAGGCACCTACCGCCGTGGCCAAGGCACCTACCGCCGTGGCCAAGACCCCTACCGCCGTGGCCAAGACCCCTACTGCCGTGGCCAAGACCCCTACTGCCGTGCAGACCCTTACCACCGTGGCCAAGGCCCCTACCGCCATGGCCAAGGCCCCTACCGCCGTGCAGACCCCTACCGCCGTGGCCAAGATTAAGGTTAAGACCAAGGTTAAGATGCTTCCGTGAATTACTGTAGCCAGTGATCCTGTTCGCACCCCATGTTACCCTCAGAACAACTTCAGTTTGTCAGGACATGGACAAGAAGGTGTAAACATCTCGTTCCATAATCATCAACATTAATATAGAGTTGGTCCCCCCCTTTGCTTCCGAGAAAGCTTTCCGCTACATGTTGGAACATTGCTGCAGGGGGTTGCTTCCGTTCAGCCACCAGAACATTTGTGTGGTCTGGCATTACGCATTACAATTAATCCCAAAGGTGTTCAATGGGGTTGAGGTCATGGCTCTGTGCAGACCAGGCAAGTTTGGGCAATAAAGGGCCTGACCCAAACCGTTGCCACAAAGTTTGAAGCGAGAATGTCATCCAGAATGTATCCTGCATCATTAAGATTTCCCTTCAGTGTAACCAAAGGACCTAGCCTGAACCATAAAAAAGTATTAGGTGTCAACATATTTTTGGCTATAAAGTGTATGTTACATTTTCTCAGTCATTGTGTTTCTGTGATATATCATTAAATCCCTTGCTTTACTAGTATTCAAATTCCTTTTCTCTTTCAGTGGGGCCAAGTGGAAAGACACCTGGGAGCCTTATGAGCTGTTTCATTCGTATTGATTTCATTCAGATTTTATGTCTTATAAAAATGTAATGAATTCAAACACATTGTTCAGTGCAATAAAAAAAAATTCGGAAATGGAAAGTCTTTTTTGTTCTTCTCATAAATTAGCAGCAAAGGCTTGCGGACAGGTCAAAGACAAACCTAGTACAACCATTGTAGACGCTGAAGACATACAACTGTTGAAACATTTTCTAATATACTCTATACCTACTCTGTGTTCTGAGATCCTCTGTAATGTTTGTGATCTGGTCCCTCAAAACCCCAGCATCTCCCATCAGCTGATGCCAATGCTGCTTCAACTCCTGCACAAGAATGCCATCCTCCTCCTTCAGTCTGGCAAAGAGCATCATATTATCGTATCTTCTTTTTGGTGTGCAGGTCCACATCAGTGTCTATTAAGTGACAAATTCCGATTGACAGAAGCCACTTCATGTTAGTAGAGATACCTGTCAAATACCTGGTGTACATAGTGTGAGTTCTAGTACATAGTTGTTATTACACTTGAGTGCTTACAATTATTTCTGCACTATGGTTATAATATATTGTTACATATATATGATTGCTTTATTGAATTATAGTTATAATTGTCATATGAAGAAGCATTGCAGAATGATGTGACTGCTCTACTGTAACTAATGCAGACCAGTAAATGTTGCTTATTTCCAATGTTAGATAGATTTAAAAGTTTAAATGCTACATAGAGCTCTATTCAACCATCATTACAGTCACCTTCATCCCATGACCAGATATGGCTCTCAGCTGCCAGGAGGGTATCCACTGGCTGCAGTGCTTCTGGGACCAGATCATTGTACTGAGCCACAGCCTCTTCTAATCTCCTCTTGTCCCTGACAATCTGTCTCTGCATTCGATGTCTCAGCTTGTTGCTATCTACAGAAAATGAAGTGAACAGACAGACAAGATTTGACTCCCCCTCTACTAAATGCAAATTCATTTCTGAAAGTGCAGCACTCTAATAGTAAGGTGCAGCTCTAAATACTGGTTTTTTTTGTATCAGATATAATCTAATAACCACTTCATCACTTTCATATAATGTATTATAATTTCCCTGTCTGACGATACAGGCCAAGCTTTTGTTGCTGGATGCCCAGAACCAGGCCCACTGTAAGATGCTACAGACCCTCTGCTTCACTGCTGCTGACATCATTTGTAGCTGTTAATAAAAAAAGTTGCATCATTATGCACAATTGTCTAATGAGGAATTTAAGACAAGGCAGTACAGTGAGGTCTTTTGGAATATTTTGTTTTTATTTCAGATTAATTTATCTAACTCCATCTAATTTGAGAATTCTTCGGGCTCTCCCGAATGTTTACATGATGACATTGGTTCTGCAAATGCATAACATCTGCAACATAACATTACAAGCTAATGTTTCGCAAAACCACATTCGTTTTGTGATTTAAAATCCATTACGCAATTATTTATTAACCTTTCAAACCCTAACCCTAGCCAACTACAGAAACTACAATTCTGCGCCATTTTGTTATGCATCTTGATGCAATGGCCTCATGGGTAAGGTAGTTATATTGTTATAAACCTAAAAAGGAAAAGAAGGTATGGGTGAAAAACGATATGCATGTGCTACTAGCGGTCAGTTTGGTTGGGGAATATACCTGCATTGTCAGAATTGACATATGTAATTTGTAAAGCCCTGAATTATATGATAGGCCATTTTAAGTGGCGCCCCCTATTGACACTACCACCCCTCTAAAAGTACATGTCCAGAGTTGTCCAAAACAGTTGACTTATTTTGGTAGTTCTTTTAATTACTGAGATATAGGGCTTCAAAGGTGACCTCTGTTCAGGGTTCAAAGGTCAATATCTCAGTTTAGGGTATCTCTCAAACTTACATATGCTAACCTACAAGCTGAGACCTTTCCAAAAATGTGTTTGGTTTTGTTCTACGACAAAGTAAATAAAATCCAACCCTGCCATTGCAGTGGGGTGCCAAGTGTGGATTCTAAGACCATTCACAATCTAAATTGAATAAAATCAGTTAAAATGTGTTATTTTTCCATATTCATTGTTGCAAAATCATTAGATGTACTGATGTTTACCCTACTCAAATTAAATATGCAAAAAAATACTTACAAACTAATTTTTCCAAATTTTTTAGGAAACCCTTTTAAAAAAAATGTATAACAATATAACTACCTTACCCATGATGCCATTGTATTTACAGTGCATAACAAGATGGCGCAAATTGTAGTTTTTGTATCGATGTATAAAATGTGCCACATTTCATTCTTTAATATAGTAACAATAAAGAGAAACTGCTCTATGGAATGCTAATATTTTTGACCACTCTATTGTTGAAACAACTAATTTATCCTTAATTAACCAACATATATAATGAAATGCACTACTGCTTGAGATGCCTAGTAAATTAATATGCATGCTAAAATGGAATGAAAGATAAATAATTGATTCCTATTGGCATATTACCCATTAGAATCCTTTAATCTGTGATTTGCTGTTGAATGCATTTCATTAAATAAGACTATAATTTAAAAAAAAACACATTCATCATTAAAATATTTATTTTATTTTATACATAGCATTAACTTAAATGATGTACATGTACTTTCAAAATACATACAGCTCACTATTCACACTATAACACCTTTAATACATTTAGATTTTTGGTCCGGCTACATATTTACAACCGGTTGATGTTCATAACTGAAAGCAATCACAGTATATGCTTGGTCAAATTCCATTCATTCAAGCTGGGGCCTAATCGTTTACCTCAATGCACATATAGCCTACCAAAACATATGACAATATCTTTATTAATATACATCCAATATGTTATCTACTTTGACTTAAAACTTGAAAATATCTCAATGAACACATTCTAAACAATGAGTCATTCATGTGAGGGGGACCGAATAACCCATTGTGTGTCTGCTATCATAAAAAGGCTGCAGTTTATTTAATAAGGAAGTATTTCATGTTTAATTAATTGCCTAACTACACTACACTTAGACACTACACTACACTTAACTGCATGCACATCCTCTTCATCAGAGCTCTCATCAGTGCTAGTGGCGTAAAGGTCTTCCTCTGAGCTGCTGGCATCATTGTCTTCCTCCTGATTGTCATCAAGCGTCAGGTTCTCTACTGGTGTGAGGATGCACTGATAGCTCTCCTTCACAATGTCCTGGTGAGCCCTTAGCTGGGCCAGTCTCTTCCGCAACACACACTCAAGCCCTCGAATCCCCTCTCTGGCGATATTCCAAGGGTTGCCTATGTTTGACATTGTATGATTTTGAAGTACTGCTTATGTATTTATCAAATAATTCGAATTTCAAGTCTAAAAATAATTACAAAATTCTTACCATCTACACAGATGCTGTGAAGCAGACTGTGAAATCTCCGTTCTTGCCTTTTCAGGGACAGCCAGTGCTGCTTTGTCTCTTGAACAAGGATGACCTCTTCTTCCTGTAGGCATTGAACAAGCATCACCTTGTCAAAGGCCTTCTTTTTCGTGAAGAGGTCAACACCATCTGCATTGCCAGAGAAAAAACAAATCAGATAGAAATCCACATACTGATGGCATAGTTCATTGCAAATGACACTAATGTGCAACTTACCATGGACTGTCTGCTGCCATGGGAAAACATAGTCATCTTGAAGGATGTCATCCACTGACACAATCTTCAGTGACGGCTCAACAACGCCATTGTGTTGCTCAATAGCAGAGGCCAGCTTCTTTTTCTCCTCAGAGTTTTCGTCGAATTTTGTTTCGCCCTTTGTTTGTGCCTAAAAAGACAATCAAACATTAAAACAATTAACAGCAGAAGATTCACCGCATTATGGTACATGTATACGAAAATTGCAAAAAGACATGCCAGTCTGTCTGTAAAGACGATGACTCCTTAGTTGCTGTAATGAATCAAGGGAACAAGACATTTGAACATGTACTGTAAAGGATAGCATCAAAGCCTTCCTGGTCTGGAACAGTACACATGTAGATGAATCCGGAATAAAACAATTCTCCAAATTCACTGACTGCCTTTTCTCCAGCTACACTGATGTGCAGAAAATTACATGGCAGGAATTTAAACCATAAAATATTGTTATTATGAAGTTGCTTACCAGTGTCAGCCCACTCCTGCATATAGGTGACCCACTGCTGCATGACAGCGTCACCCACGGCCAGTTCAGTCTTCATGTTCTGCAGGCCTTCCCTCTCTCTTTTGCTGAGTCTGAAAAACACAGAACAGGAGAGGGTATGAAGTTGTAAAAAAGTGCTTTGTTGTATTATCAATTCAATTTACACACTGCCTCCACCAGTACAAATAAAGATGTTACCTTGCGGTATCTTTTGCACAGTGTTTGGCACATGTTCTGGACCTTCATCCTGTTCCACCCCATGCACTGCAGTGTAAGCATGTCTGTGCAGCCTGAGAATCAAAAAGAATGTTGGCAATGAGACACATCTCACACCAAGGTCTTCATTTGTTTTTTATTGGGTTATACGTAACTGGAAGAGCACAGGTGAGACCCATTACATCAGCACACAACTCAGTCTAACCTGCTTTGGACATGAACTTGGTGCTTATAGCAATCCTTGATAAAAAGCTATTAGCCTGCCCCACTTCTTCTCCCATGGTGTAGGCTGCACCAGCTTGGAAGCTTCCACTCCACTTGAACTATGGGGTGACAAAGTGAACCACAAAGTCAGTGTTGAATGCATGCATGTATTGTGTGTTAGCCTAACTGTAGTCAGAAGATATTATATTAATAATGTACAATACCTCACATTTCATGCCATGCATAACAGAGAGGAATGGCTTCATTTCCAGCAGGTTACTAAGTTCTGGGCAGGCTTGGCAGACTTTGGTCAAGTAGGGCCAGTACTTACAAATTACATCTGCACAAAAGAAGGTCACATTCTCTGCTGAGAGCTCCTTCTGCAAGTACAGGGGATATGCATATAACTCTCCCCTGTACATATTGAGTGCCCGCAAAAGAACACCATGCCTGCCGATGGCAAGCTCATGCCCTCCTCACCCAGCTTGCTGCTGGCCTTTCTGGAGGACTCCTTAGCAGCTGCAAACGCTGCAGATCCACAGACCCCCTTGCCAGGAGCCTAAATGAAACCAAAGATGTAAGAAAAGATGCACTTAAGAGGATGGACAGAGGAATGGCAATGAAAGGAGAATACAATGCACTCTTGTACACTTACATGGTGGACTTTCTTGCGGATATGATCAACAAAAGAGGAAATATGTTCATCACTGCAGAGGAACACCCCTTCAAAGAAGCCAGATTCCTCCGAACTGCAAGAACAAAAAAAATGCAAATATCACTGAAAGCATTTGAATGCAAACATTTATATAATTGCAGTCTATAAGTTGTAAAGTGGTGAGAGTAAAACAGATAAATTGATTGATTCTGTATCTAAATGAGATAAGACAAAACAACAAAGAGATATGTTCATACCTTCCGGACTTTTTGAAGCGATGATGCTTGCGGTTGCCATCCACCGCAACGGCCAGCATGAGAGGGGTGCAAGCTGGACAGCTGAAGGGTTGTTCCTCGCAGATCTGGTCAACTTTATACTGGCAGATAGCCCACTCCAAGAAGCTCTTATAGAAAGCATCACCACATAGCTTGCCAGTCGGTTTAAAGATACATTGAAAAATTATTAAATCTTGACATGAAACTGACCAGGGTATGCATCAACTATCCTCCATAACTAATATCATGCATAGTATACCCACCCTCCCATAGCGTGTGGTTTTCATGTCAAGCATCCTTATGAATGCTAAGCGGGACATTCCTGGGGCTGCCATTTTCAGCTCCTCAAAGGCTAAGAATATATCAACATCATAAATAGTGTTAAAGTTGATGGTGGCAGGCCAGTAGCCACTGGCCTGAATGTCTGCCACTCCAGGGGCCAAATGTATAAAACTCTGTGTAGATTTAGGTATAGAAACCTGTGTACGCACAAAACAGGAAAAATGCATACGCTCAGATGTATAAAACCACGTACGTCTGTTCCCACGTGTTTTTTCTTCATACATCTCAATCATCCTTAAATTGTGTGCACGTGCACGAGCCTTCTGACCATGCCCACAATTTACTATGAATGGCTTCCAACACACCCCCAACTGCCTGGTTTGCATATAAAGGGCCAGCATTTAGTTTAGTTTTGAGGAGAAACGGCGGAAGCATTTAAAAAGAAATAGAAGAAAAGAAGCGCAATTTTACGACTGTGAACTTGAAATAATGGTTGATCAAAATGACAGAAGAAAATGTGTATTATTTAGAAGCCTAAGCTCTGGCATTACCGACCAAATTAAACAAGTTGAATGGCAGAAAGTAACCGAAACCATCTCCCTTTTAAAAGCCCAATGCAACGCTCTACCACAGAGCGCACGGCTGTGCATCACATTACAGCTCGTCTGTGATGCACTCTGGGGGTTTGTAAATGGCATAACCATGGCTTCAATGCATACCCATTGTCACCTGAGGGTATCAAATATTATATACATATTATACAAAACAATATTATATACATATATTACATTTGGGAAACCGGACATCGCTGCAAATTGCATTTTGATGTTGGCCTGTTCAGCTGCTGTGTGGGAACCTGATGTATCTATTACTCAAAGAAACGATGCCACCCCAAGCCATGGGCATGACCCGGCTCAGGGCAGCTCAGGATATCCCTGATCTGTCCGCAAGCTTCAGCTGAAACGTCCCCGTCGCTAAAAACCCGATTGTTGTCAATACCTGTAGATGGACGGGGATGACAGGGTTCTCCGAGAGTGCCGTTCCAACACAGGGCCCAGTTCAGCACACAATTCGAAGAGAACAGCTCTTGGAAATCCACTGGCGCATTAGCCAGTCAACATCATGGACCAGAAAACCAGTACGGTCTCTGAAGACTCGTTCTCGCCTAAATTGCGCAATAGCAATATCTTCCAACAACAGTATCATTTGGCACAGCCATTACGCACGGCTACAGCCTTTATAGTGTAGGTTATTCTTACTACCCAATAATACACGACAGAATAATAATATTTATTTATATAAAGCTCATGTATTTATTTGTTTATGTATATAAAGATCATTATCATTATAATTATTATCATGCATAGTGACAAACATATTTACTCAAGATAGAACGAAATGAAGGCTTGTCAAAAAAAGGTTATTAACCACTCACGCATCACTATATAATCATAGTGGATGTTTTTTTTAAACTATAGATTACATCCTAACACAATGTAGTGAAAGAAAAAAGCTCCAAATAAAATGTCATCCAAATTCACACTTTTATGATCCTTTTTTGGATACAAACTCGAAAAAATGCGTATGGTACGCATGGTGTTCAGAATGCGTACCGGTAAGCACATTTTCGCCGCCCATGGATTTTTATACATTTGGACTCCTGCGTGGAAAGTGACGTAAGTACACTTTTCGTGCGTACGCATGGTTTATACATTTGGCCCCAGATGTCCAGGTTGTACTGCAGCCCCCACAGTGAATTTGCGGTAATGAAAGGTCATAGCGACCTACAAAGTCAGTAGACAGTCAGTATCAGTAACTGTGATTAAATGACATCAATGACAAGTACATGTAATATATTCAACACACACACCCTGACAACATTACAGCAAAAACAAGATACAAAAACATACTGAGAGCAGTCATCAAAAGTTGGGAGTCAGAAACAATTGATCCAGATGATTTCACTGATTAGTCCCTCCTCTCTGGTTGAAGGTGTGGTAATCAGTGAAATCACCTGCTGTATTCTTGGGTTGGAACGAAAACCTGCATACTCTCGGCCCTCCATGGCACACAGTTTGACACCCCTGGTCTAGACGATGTTCTCTAACTAACCTCCGATGCAGCGAATATATTGGTGAGTGGAAACAATGCGGACATTGTGCAACAGAGGGGTCTGTGCGTAGTGTAGCGTAAAAAGGGAGTTAAAGAAGGGTGTTGTCGGCACGCGAATAACCCTTTGTTTACAAGTTGTGATGGCCATAGCCACACATTGGTAATGTTCACCCAGTTCACACTCTCACCTCATTAGTTTGGTACTTACATAGGTTCAGTTAATTCCACAGGTTCAGTCATCCACACCCAAACAATTAACATCACAGTTTGATTTGGAATTCATTTATTTGCTTTATACCTCATTGTTTTATATGAAGTGCACACATTTTAACAATGTCAAGTTAGGTAGTACTGGAGCAGCTCATTAGACCGAACCATGTGCTGCTATATTGTGGGGGGGGGGGGGATATGGGTTTAGTTAGGTTTACTTTGTATTTAGTTATAGTTGGCATCCATCTTGTTTACGCCTGGGGTGTTATTTGGTTTGGCCAGGCCATTATATACACTATATTGCCAAAAGTATTCACTCACCCATCCAAATAAGAGGAGAACGGTACTTGTCTGACTGCATTGTGCCAAGTGTAAAGTTTGGTGGAGGGGGGATTATGGTGTGGGGTTGTTTTTCAGGAGCTGGGCTTGGCCCCTTAGTTCCAGTGAAAGGAACTCTGAATGCTTCAGCATACCAAGTGATTTTAAACAATTCCATGCTCCCAACTTTGTGGGAACAGTTTGGGGATGGCCCCTTCCTGTTCCAACATGACTGTGCACCAGTGCACAAAGCAAGGTCCATAAAGACATGGATGAGAGAGTTTGGTGTGGATGAACTTGACTGGCCTGCACAGAGTCCTGACCTCAACCTGATAGAACACCTTTGGGATGAATTAGAGCGGAGACTGAGAGCCAGGCCTTCTCGTCCAACATCAGTGTGTGACCTCACAAATGCGCTTCTGGAAGAATGGTCAAAAATTCCCATAAACACACTCCTAAACCTTGTGGAATGCCTTCCCAGAAGAGTTGAAGCTGTTATAGCTGCAAAGGGTGGACCGACGTCATATTAAACCCTATGGATTAAGAATGGGATGTCACTTAAGTTCATATGCGAGTCAAGGCAGGTGAGCCAATACTTTTGGCAATATAGTGTATGTTCCCTTGTGTGTCATTGTGGCAGGTCAGTTTGTTCTGTTAACACCTTATTTAGTTGCGATATTGATTATAGTTAGATTTTGTTGATCTCTTTTATAGGCCTAGTTAAGTTTTGGTTTGTAAAAGTTTGGTATTTTTGTAGGGTAAATAAAACCACCACCATTTTTGTGCGCTGTGACGCCTAACCTTACGAGCCGGTGACATGTATTACGTGCTGCTGGAGTTCAGCCTAGGGAGACGCTGTCATTTGAAGCCCGTGGTGAATTCTGGGATCTGCAGTCCCGCAGTGCTAGGCTAAGTGACACAAAGCTAGCTTAGCTGCTAACTCCTTTGATTAGCAAACTTTGCTTCGGTTCATAGCCTGACGGCTATTGCTGTTTGAATTGTTTTCTTTGCTTTTTTGGTACAGATACACGCTGGTATTTTCAATCTTGGTGGTTTTGCTGAAAGGTCAAACACTTGAGTGCCTGGTGGGAAGGTTCATTTTAATCCAACTTTCACTTTGACATTTGGCTCGCTTGGATGGGTCAGGCAGATGGGCCGGGCCCTATTGCTTCCCCTACCACAGCGCATGATTGACGGATAAAGTGAGGAGGCCCCCTAGTGACATAAAGCTGCTACAACTAATTTAACCAAACAACCAGTGTTTGACTAGGTGATAAACTAAGATGTTTGATACTCAATATATTAGTAGATGACTAATAATTATTGTAAGAACAAAATGCGGCATTAATTAACGCATTTCCATACTCAGTGACTACCTTTGAAAACGTTTGGGCTACAATAGGACTTTTATAGATCATTTATTGAATTGGTCATTTCAAATCACTTCCAATTTGAGTTTTTGGTCTAATCATTTGTATTTAAACTTGTATTAACAGTTTAATGTTACATCTCGATTAATTTTAATTGAATTCGAATTGTTTGATTTTCAATTAAATTTGTTTTTGATTTTCAGTCATAATCAACTTGTGTAATTTGAAAGTTAATTCAGTTTTACACTTTTAATTAATTGTTCAATTAAACTTTTTGATTTTCAATCATAACTAACTTTAAATTTAAATTCAATTAAGCTTTTGCAATTTTAACTCGGTTTGACCTTTAAATTTCAATTAATCGGATACCTAAGTTTATCTTATTTTAAATCAAGTTTTTAAAATTTAGATAACCAAATTTCTTGACAGGTATTTGTAATCTGAATTTAAACCCTCTGACCTGTGGAAAAATTTAGAGACAAACCCAAACCTTGTTTTAATAGAAGACTCTTAGGACCGATCCTGAAGCCAAATCAGATCTGATCTGACTAGACACCCCTCAACCCAGTTTCGGTAACGTGAGACAAAGTTCTGCCAGAATGTCAGAACCTCCCGCAGTCATTGATAGCCTTGATACCCTAGAACAGGTAGTGACCACTATGGTGAAAGACTTAGATCCTCAATCTACTGAGAATATTAGGAAAGCCAGCCAGGAAGAGTTTAACCAAATGATGTCAGCACTCATGAACCAAGGAGCCGATAAGCCACCCAAAGGCAATGCCCTGATTGAGCTGCTCGGTACCATGGCCGTAAATTTGATAGCTCAGCTCAAACTAACGGATAGAGAGACAGATCACCTGCAGAACCAAACAGGCTGGAGCAGGAGTACCACCATCTAAGCCACGACATGCAACAAACACGCATACAGCTAGACAAAGAGAAAGAAATCTCACTTGCAACTCTGAGAGAGAGATAGAAGTAGAGAAGAAAAAGCTCAAAAAGGAGCGAGATGACACTATGGAGATGCTGAAGGAGGCGCACACTGAAATGGCAGGACTGGAGGCTCAGATAGATGACCTCAAGACCCAACAGTCAGCCGAATCCCCAAAGAAACAAAGCCTAAGTAAGCGATTATACGGTACCGATGGTTACCGGGAAGGGGTGAAAAGCCAGTATGATGATGATGCCAGTGAGTGGGTAACAGTTAAGGGGGGACTGAGCTCTCGACTAACTAGTTCCCTCCCACTTTCTGGACAGCGTTATCAAGCCACGGGGACAGTGCCCCCTTTGAGGTCACGGTCCTCTAGCACACCCTACCGGGATGATACCTTCCAGCCGGATCCTTTGCCCACACCGTGGTCGGGCCGACCCGAGAGATTCCGGTCATTTAGCTTCCACCGCGGTGATTCCTATGGCGCACCTGCATACCCGGATGCAGATTCCCCACACGGCGTGCCCGACAGGGAATTAGATAAAATCGCCCGAAACATTTCCAGGTTCGAGCCGGGCCCTACCGGGGCCCAGGACACCTACACTTACCTTAAAGATATTGACTTTTACCTCCGTAAATTCCCACAGGCAACAGTGGACGATAGGATCTATCTGATCAAGGTAACATCCAGCCGTGAGGTAAGTAGTTTTATCGAAAGGCAACCGCCACACATCCTGGATGACTATGAGCGGGTGTGTCAAGCTCTAATGCAGGAGTTTTCGGGCACCAGCATGGAGACCGGCCTGACAGCTGCTCTGGCTATCAAACAGGCAAGAGCAGAGTTACCACAACAGTACTACCATCGCTTGCGGAAAGCCTATTTTGGTTTTAGAAACGAACCAAATATGGAGGAAGACTTAAACTTCAAAGCGTTGTTCGTACAAAACCTCCATCCATCTACCAGTCACCATCTTGGGGTGTCGGCCTGTCCTCGAACCCTGTCGAGCCTCCAACTACGAGAGTTGGCTTTCAAAGGCTTCTCGAAACAACGCCTAGCTTCAGGCAAGAATCCAGAACACAGCGCCGTCCTGAACATCGAAGCCCAAAACCCAGCCATGCAGCTTGAAGGTGCCCCCCACCACGAGTCTACCATTTCTTCTTCCCCACCGGGGAACAGGTACAGCTTCCGCAACAAAGAAAACTATAATCGTGATGCGAACCAAGGCGGGGACCACCGCTGGCATCACGGGGACCGGGCACCACCCCAATACAAGACCAAAGGTGTCTCATTTCAGGACCAATCTGCAGGTAAGTCATCCAATTCTAACCGGCAAGATACGAGCGACAAAAAGTACCGCCAGTCCAACAGACCAACAGGTGAGTCAAACGGTCGGTCACAGAGAGTTGACCTCAGTGAGGCAGACCTCGAATCCCTGTCGGAAAAACTCCTGAAGCGCTTGGCAAAGAACTTATGACTAAGCCGGGACCGGCTGTCTACGGTTAAATCTTCCAGGGGGGTTAAGGAAGGGAAGGACTCACCGAAAACCCCCCCTCAACCGAGTCAGCGTGAACCCCTTGATCAAACCCGGGCAGTCACTAATCTTATCACCCTGGATTCCCAGGCCAACAGCCAACCTCTTGAAGCCTCTCCGTACATAGATCCCCTGACAGTAGAGGATATCTACTCAGAGCCAGAGAACTGTCAGTCAACACCTCAGGACTCACCCCGCCAGGTAGAGCCCGACCCCGGTTCGACTAGCTTCAACTTTGTAGAGTTAACCCAAATCACTGAAGCACAAACACCCTCGGTACCAAAGAGTGCTGTCCTAATAGTCCGTCTGGACTCGGACAACTCACTGAGCCCAACGGACCCGTCAGTGGTTCAGGGCTCCCCACCTTTCACCCATTTCTTGGGCAACCTCACAGAAGAAGGTGTGGCTTGAAAATTCTACCTGTCCATGGTTCTTGAACAACATTTCACCTATGAAGCCTTGGTTGACACTGGCTCTGACATAACCCTGATGTCCTGTGCACTGTTTGCACAGCTTAAAGCAGTAACCTGCCAGTCCCAACCGAACCTGCAGCTGCAGCAATGTACACTTGATGTCCAGGCGTACTCCACGGTGAGCACTCAGATCAACTCAGTGGCCCTTGTTACGAAAAGCCTTCTGGCTAATCTAACAAAAGTGTTTTGATGGTGAGATATGGACTCTTGTGAAAAGGGAAGAATGCTGGCTGAAGGGATGATGTTTGCTGCAGAGCTCACCAGTATGGAGGAGGCCAGCCCAAGCCTTGGCTTCAGCTGGAGCGACCAGCTCTTGCGTCTCCTCTGGTGTCTTCCAGTCCGTTCAGTATAATTAAATCATTTAAAAGTCGTAGATAGAACACAAAACAATCCGGGCAGGCTGAAGGGCATAACAGTCACTCACAAATTGGTAGGCCTTTGTTCACCTCCAAGTGAGCACCGTGTGCTCACTCACCATGGCCGTGCACAAAAGGGAGAGGCGGAGCCCCAGTTCAAACCTCCCTCTTAAACTCAGTCAAATCACATGATCCCACAGTGAGACTCTGCTACCATCCTCAGCCAGCATTGAAGGAAGAGAGAGAAAGATGTGTGCCTAACACTAATCCTACTGACTCTAACATCCTAGTGCACCTTACCATTGGCCCAATGAAGCTGGTGCACCCCATCTACGTCTCATCTCTCGAGATGGACCCTCTCCTCATTGGAAAGGATTTACTCAATCGCTTTGAGCCTTTGATAGATTTCAAACAACTGAAAATCTGGGCTCAGGTCTGAGAACCATTACCCACCACAGTTACTGAATTCAGAATTCAGAACTATGCCCTTACGGCTGACACCATAGCAGTCGAGGCACACCTGACCAATGGTGAACCCCCAGTACAAGGTCTGTCAGAACCCGGGCAAACTGGGAAGTGCTTGCAACAACAAGATACTTTCCTATGCAATCTAAGCTGCTCAGTTAGTGGTGACTGCTGCCGCCCGAGAATCGAAGGGGGCGTTGAGCTCCAGCACACCCTGACCGAAAATGCTGTCTTAGCACTGTGGGTTGAGAAATCGGCCATCAGCTTTGAATTCTTTGAGGGCCTGCGTCAGACCCAAACCGACCTTCCCTTTGTGGAAAAATCTTTGTTTCCCCGTGGGTACCAACCCACAAACCACAGCAACAGCCAAAGGCATGTGTGCGTTGCACCTCCAGTAGAACAACAGATCTCTGTTCCATTACTTCTTAGTTGTCCCTGACCTACCACACAAGGTGTATGTAGGCGCCGATGTGCTGGTTAGACTTGTGGTACAGGTTGACATGGTGAATAACATCTTATGGTCTATGAATCCGTGCCCAAGCACAACTGGTGAACCCAGCCTTGAAAACATGAAATCAGGACAAACCATTCCTGAGGCATGCGTGGTCATTAATGAGCACGAGGTCATAGTACCAGCCTTGATGGGAGATGTAGCCGTCCGAATAAACCTGCACCCAGGCCAAAGCCCCAACCACTCTCTAGCATTCCTCCAACCTTCAGGAGAATTTCTTGGGCTTGGCCTGTCGCTTACTGTCATGCCTCTGCTGGAAGTCACTGCCGGACTGCGCTCATAAACAATTGTCACTTTTCCGACGTCATCATCCCGAAAGCAACTCGGTTTGGTTCGTTGATTAGTACCGAATTCCATGACTTTGAGCTCTCAATCCCGGTCATCGGTCAAATCCCGGCATTCTTGACGTGTGGTCACCCTGACGATGCCGTGGTGTTCACTGTGCCAACTCGTGCAATCAAAATTGCCACCACCATACCAGTTAACAACGACCAGGTCGGTAGAATCGAACTTACAGATGATCAACGGATGGTGGTGCACTCCATTGAAGCTCTTCCATCATACACTGAGCAAACTGAGTGCACAGACCACCCCATGTCACCAAATACGTTGGATACTGAGGCCACTGAACCCTACGCAGGGTTCGAAACCCAGATTCAACAGGTCCTAGGGGAGGCCAAAGCCCTTCACAGTGATGAAGATCGGGAGCGCTTACTGCTCTACAAGTACAAGAATTGCTTTGCAAAGGATTCACTTGATTGTGGGCTAACCAACCTTCATTCGGTGCGCATCCCTATGCAGCCTGGTGCCTCACCCACATTTATACTTCAATACAAGATTCCTCTTGCATCTTACGAACCCGTACAGGAGATCATTGACACAATGCTGGAAAAAGGGGTCATCCGGACCTGCAATAGCACCTATTCTGCGCCCATTTGGCCAGTCCTAAAACCCGGCAAATGGAGACCCACGATCGATTTCAGGCAACTTAACAAACAAGTTCCATTGTCTAGGTGGCCCATGACCCAATTGGAGCAAGAGCTCCCCAAAGTTCAGAACGCGACTTTCTTCACCACAATCGATGTGGCCTCTGGGTTCTGGACGATACGCGTTGATCCGGCAGATCAACACAAACTTGCCTTTACTTTCAACAACAAAAAATATACCTTCACAAGGTGTCCGTTTGGCTACGCGAATTCACCTGCCGAATTCAACATCTTGAATAAGGCATGCCCTGATGCTAGCACAAGGGGTAACCTTATCTACGTTGATGACATCTTGATGAGAAGCCCATCACTTGACACCCACTTGGCCGAAATTGACCATGTCCTGGGACAGCTTAGCCAGTGCTAAGATCTCCCTCTTGAAAGGCCAATGGTGCAGGAAAAAGGTCAACTACGTTGGTCTCTTGGTCGGACCCAACGGAATTGAACCTCAATCACGACGGGTGCAAGGACTTATGAACATCAAAACTCCTTCCAACCTGTCTGAGTTGCGCAGTTTCCTTGGAGTATGTAATTACTCCCGACAGTTCATTGGAAACTTTGCAGACATAGCGCGACCCTTGACCGAACTTCTCAAAAAGGATGTACCTTTTAGCTGGGGGGCAACCCAAACACATGCTATGCACGCCTTGAAGCAGTGTCTATGCTCCGCCCCTGCCTGGTGTACCCTGACAATGACAAAGAGTTCCATCTTGAAACAGGCTACTCCGAGCAGTGTTTGAGTGCTGGGTTGTACCAGATGCATGACCAAGACAAACGAGTCATTGCTTACGCGAGCAAAACCTTAATGCCTCCCGAGTGCAAATATTCAGGATGCGAAAAAGCCTTGCTTTCCACTGTGTGGGCGGTCAAACACTTCTCCCAATACATTGGTGGTCAGAAAATCATTATTGAGACTTGCCACCACCCAATCACGTTCCTCAACAGCCAGCGAATCAGAGATGGGGTGGTTACCAATGCACAAATCGCTGCTTGGATGATGACTTTACAGGGTCGGGATGTCCAAGTTTGATATGCTCAAAATGCCAAAACTCCTCTGGGTGATGATTTGGCTGCTTGCCAGGACTGCACATCAGACGCGGTGTTGGTGGTCCCTGCTCTTCCCAAAATTGGACCGCCTGAACTGACTCCATATCGGTATTTTGATGACAATGCGTGCCGCACTATGATCACAGCATATGTGGATGGGTGCTCATATCATCACCAGACACAACAACAGGCTGGTGTGGGGATCCTGTGGGTCAATGACAACCCTTGCCCACCACAACAGTTCCAACTTGGGTCCCTGCGAGGAGAACCATGGGAATTCCTAGACGACTTGACTCCCAACCCTCCCACCCCCCCAAGTCTGTGTCGCTACCCGGCGCCGGCCTGCACCCGTGGTGCCACAACTCACCGACGACACATCTGCGGTCTCCATCAGCCCTGCCTTCACGGAGGCTGACTTGATTTCTCTGCAATCGCAGGACCCCGACGTTCAGAATCTTATCCTCTTCTTGACAGATCCAGACATGCACCTCATTGTCGATGCAGATCTTGATGCTTCGGACGCTTTAAAATGTCTCCATGCAGCGAGACACAATTTGCACCTTGAAAAGGGCCTTCTTGTCCATGTCTCTGACGACCACACTTCACGGTTTGTGGTTCCTCAGAGCCAAAGGGGGGTTATGCTCATGCATGCTCATGATACACCATGCGCTGGTCATCATGGCATCAAAGCAACGTGCGATGCGTTTCGCCAGGTAGCCTATTGGCCACACATGCAGCAGGAAGTAACACAATACATCAAGGGCTGCCTGGTCTGTTGCCAATATCAGCTCGCAAACCCAAATCACAGAGCCCCCTTACAACGCAAGGGAATCTCATTTCCCTGGTCAGACCTTCAAATTGATTGGATAGGACCCATGACAAAGTCAACACGTGGGAACAAATACTTCCTGATGGTCACATGTGCGTTCATGAAGTGGGTCGAGTGCCTACCAGCAACAAATGACACTGCACAGACGACAGCATACTTGTTGGTTAACCATGTCTTCTCAAGGTATGGCTTACCAATCCGCGTCAATTCGGATAGGGGAACACACTGCACGGCAGAGGTAATGAGGGAACTGGTGTTTGTTGGGTGTCAAAAAACAGTTTCACATTAGCTACCATCCCCTGGCATCAGGTCAGGTGGAACGCGCCAACTGAACAGTTGCTGGCATACTGAAAAAGTATGTAGCAGCTAACCACAGAGATTGGGATGTGAAATTGCCATTAGCACTCATGGCCATTCGAGCCACTCCCCATGCTTCAACAGGAGTGTCCCCCTTTGAAATGATGACAGGGAGACAGATGACACTGCCACTTCACTTGCTGTACCAACCAGGTGACGCAAATGTTGCCACGGCCTACACCATACACCAATACATGACAGACCTACACACTCATTTGAGAGCCACATTCGCGTTCGCCCAGAAACACTGCCACTGTTTATCTTGTTTTCTTGTTTGCCAGTTTTATTGCCATTTTCTGTTTAGTTTAGTATACATTTATTCATTTTATTAGTATTTGGTTTACATAATTAATAAAATCTTTGCATTTATAAAGAACTGGCTTCTGTGTGTCATTGATATATCCTGGACATGAAGATAGAAAATCACTGAAATCGAGGGCTTACAGTGAACTGGTCTGTATGTATTGGAAAATGTTTGACAGAAATGGGTTGTATGTGATCCCTCTTCTTCATGTGTGAGACACCCCAGCTTTGTCCCACCATGTAGTGTGAACAACTTCCTGATGGGATGACAAGCAGACCAATGATGTCCTGAGTTTGAATCTAGCCTGGGACCTTTTGTGGCATCTCCTCTCGCTCATCTATCCTGTTGCTCTCTACTGTCAAATAAAAGCAGAAATGCAAAACATTAAAAAAAAATCATAGGTAATTGAAAGAAATTTGCTGCAGCCTTTCTGAGTCTACAGCGACAATGTTAACTGGGCACTCCATGTTACAGTGGCTGGGCTTATTTTTAGTGTGGAAGCGGCGACAAGTTTTATAGCTGTTGTAGCTGGGTTTGCTGCACTCAGACATCCACAGACCTCAATGTGTGACTTGTATACAACCACACACACCACAGGGATAAGGTGGTGCTATAGTTTGTGTGTGCGTGCGTAAAATGGCCCTTCAACATTTTCATTGTGACGTCATGTTAAAACCAAAACTAGCTGGCACCAGTGAAGAAGGCCACATGTGATGCCCTTTGATACACAATAATCTGGTGAAAGGCAGTCAGACTCAGGCCATCTGAGTCATGTCAGCTGAGTGTGGGCAGTGGGACCAATCAGGGTTAATTGTAGTGACACTGCCCCTTTAAATTTGTATAAAATTCAGGCATAGCGTCAACTATGGTCTGGGTCCCCTCCCCCATGATTAGCTGGTTTGACACATGGCAGAATGTTTGGTTGCTACTCGAAGGCATTTGGTCGCTGCTTGTAGGAAAGCCTGTGTTTCTGTGAACTATGCACTTATTGTTTTCTTACCTCAACTATCTAAGCCTATTGCCCTATGTCTTGTAGAAGCGGGAAGTGCAAATTGATTCCAAATGACGAGTGTATACAAGGAAGTGTGACAAATACAGCTTTTGTACATTGCTGTCAGCCGCTGTTCTTTTATTTTTACTTTTATCATTTTTATATCTGCCTTATTGCTGCTAGTGGTGTTTCTATGTGTTGATAGGCCTACCCCAGTCATTTTATTTTTGCCAACCAGCTACACTAACAACTAGGTTTAATCCCTTTTAAAGTGAAGTTGGTTAGCCATAACTGCTTTTATTTTTTTATAATCTGGATGTATTTTATACTAGGCCATCCCATAGTCAACCTAAATTAGGCCCACTGATTGGGACGTTAGTTTTGGAGCTCCCTCCTGTTGTGCTCTGTGTGCATTTTTTTTTTGTAAGTTTCCTAGCCCTGAGTTGGCTTCTTGGTGTGACTTTTAATTCTATTGGCCCTTAGCCTTGAGTGGGTTTATTTATTATTATTATTATTATTATTATTATTATTATTATTATTATTATTATATGTAGATGGAGTAATTGCTGTGTGAGACTGTTTTGGTTTCTTTTTTTTTGCATGCTAACCTACTATAGATTCGGAGCGGTCCGATGTCCCTGACAGTGGCCCAGTTTGGTTGAGGTTGACTGACCTATGCCATCTCTTTGTTCATTTTGGTATAGTTGTTTTTATTGACTGATTGATACAGCAGTAAAGGGTTTTTAAACTGTTCTTCCAACTAACTGAATAAATACTTTTCTATGTATTTTGAAACCATTGGTCTGTTCATTCAAACTGAACACGCACCTGTACTTTCTCCGGGTCTCCCACCCTGTAATTGGGAGTGGCGTTGTCACCTTAGTAGTATTCTGAACACTAGCGGAGGAGGAACACATAGGTTCATGAGGCATCTTCTGAAAGGCTGGCATTTTCACTTCTAGGTTGACTGCTTTCACTATCAGAAAGGAAGGGGGAAAAAATGCATATGTACAACAAGAAAATCTTCAGGTCTGCAGCTTGGTATTGTAAATTGGAGCTTCGTGCTCACCACGCAGACTTCCTGTAACTCTTCACACAGAGTAGGCTGTTTTGGGCTTGTTTTGGAAGACAAGGTTGCTTATTTGTCTCGCATGAGTTGGATACACTGGCGGGAACACAGACACTCCCACAAACCTGCAAGAGAGGGAGACAGAGAAACAACCGTGACAACATGAGCTCTTGAATTATTCCTTTTGTTTTTTAAAATGAGAAACTCTTAGATTTTCACATCAGCTAAAGCAAGAAACACTATTTTACTATTTACTATACTATTTTTTAAGTGTAGCTAACTGAAAAACGCCCCAAAACAACTATCAAGCAAATCCCCAGCACAAAAAGGCGTAATTCTGTCTATATAGGGCAGACGGAGGGGAGGGTGGTGGTGAGGCTTAGGCTGGATCGAGGAGAGAGTTGAGTGGCTTTGGTGCTCCGCAGCTGACCCGCCAGGAGAGACGGAGGTGCGTCAGCCGATCGAGACGGCGCTGAGTGGCCATCAAGATCGGGACGAATTATCTTGCGACGTTGCAAATAAAACTGCCTGCTGGCCTGTTGACTCTGCCCTTCTGTCTGTCACGGCCCCAGTAGTAGCGCAAATTGCTACACTAGCTAACTAGCAGAGTGAGAGGGCATTTTTCTCCTGCTCAAACAAACGGTTGCCCAGGCAACGGCGCAGCAGAGCCCACTACCATGAAACCAGCAGGAAACGGCACAAACAGAAGTTGGAGAGGCCAGAGACTCTATTTCCAGACCACTACAAAAGTGATGATGTGAGTATTATCATCTTTACTGACCTGCCGAATGCATGGCATACAGCAATTTGTTCACTACCTGGCTGTCAAACAAGAGGGAATCTGCAATGAGTGGAAAATCAAGATTATGGAGGCAGCGGACCCTGACAGCATCATGATTACAGTCAACCTACTGTTATGGTGCAGGGCGACCTCAGAGATTTTGACACAGACTTTCAGTCAATAAAGGATATAGCACAGAGGGAAAAGACATCTCCCAGTGACACTCCCTCCCTCCAGACAGACAC
This sequence comes from Hoplostethus mediterraneus, assembly GCA_034670385.1. Taxonomy (NCBI): domain Eukaryota; kingdom Metazoa; phylum Chordata; class Actinopteri; order Trachichthyiformes; family Trachichthyidae; genus Hoplostethus; species Hoplostethus mediterraneus. The sequence goes on from JAXDDW010000092.1 coordinate 569,084, forward strand.
AACCAACACCGCCCCAAAGTCCTCCTCTCAGGAAAGGTAGCATGTCAGGATGTAGATGTTACCGGGTATGTGCCTTAGCCCCCTGAGCCACGAGGACACCAACTTTTTCACATTTTTTTTGGCAAAGGGTGTCCTCTGGAATCAAACAAGTGAAATCAAGTCCCTTTCTTACAGGCGTAAAAGGTGTTTGCAAAACAACATTTCTGTCACACCAGCCAGGGCTCAATCTCACAACCTTTGTCGCCATAGGCTGGTTGGAATATGGTTGTGCTAGATCAAGAAATTCTTTGGCCACTGATACCGTGGAACCTGCTTGAACAAAGGAGGCAAAAAAAAATGCACAAGTGGATTGAATTTACCTATTCTGTAAAAAAAAAATGGCAGCCTGCAATGTCATTCTCTGTTCACTCATTTCCATATTGTTTCAGTAAAGGTTCATCAAAAAAGCTAAAATTTTCATCACAGATAGCCTGAATTCAATCTAGTTGGTATAAGATTCTGTATAATCGTGGAATTTTTATTTCTAGATTTCACAAACCACACCCACCTGCGACATAGTGAGGATATATCCAAGCATGAGCAAAGGAAAACAATAGGATGCTTCTGGATACATGAAGTAATCAGATGTCCAGTCATAGCTAAGCTTTCCCTGTGGTTAGACTGGATTCATACTCTAAATTATTTTTCCTATTAACAACTCTTTCCAGAGAGTGGGGAGCCCTGCATGTGTGACATATCCTTTTTAAATAAAGGTTACTAGTTTGGTTAACAAAACACCAACCCAGGCTGGTTGAGGTTTAGTCAGAGATGTAGTGGCCAATAAAAAAGGTAAATTATTACCTCGGTATTCATCATAAGGCAATAAAAAATGATGCTTCCTTCAGTGTTTATTCAGAAGTTGTGGCAGCAGCGTTTTGACCTCCAGGCATCATAGGCATACAGAAAAGTGAGGGTAAAGGGGGTGTACATATACATGGGTAGGGCCAAAGTACACCCACTTGTCTTCACCAACAAAAAAGTAGATCCTAAGATGGATCCTTGTCAGACATAAACACATATATACAAATACCGATTCTTAATATCTAATAAAGTTAGTAATTGTGAAATAGTGCTGGGCAGTTTGAGTCTTTTTTTCTGATTTGTTCATTTTGAACCAGAACCTAAAAATTAAACAAACTTGAGTGTTTGAGATTTTTTTCTTGGTTTGAGATATTTGGTCTTCATAACTTCCAGGAAACATCCTGTGTGCCTTTTTTATACTGTTAAGTGCTGTTCACCTGTCCAAATCCTGTAGTCTGAAAGGTGTTGTGACCGGCAATGAGAGTAGCGACGAGCTACAGCCAATGAGAGCACCAGACACAAGGCAAGGGGAATCCAGTGGGAGGGTCTACTACAACGACTTCAACATACCCGATTACAAGACAGAAAGTTGTGTTGTGTGAACAGTACAGCGATCTGATGACTTTGAAAGTATTGTAGTCTGTAGGCACTATAATGGAATTACCAGAGTGACGTAGGCACTGGCATGGGAAGCCAATTTAGTGGGGGCATGTGGACAACAGATGGAAAGACATGAGAGAGACCATGTCTCAAGGATTTCCTAATTCAGATAGCCAGTACCCAGATAGCAAGCTGTTCGCAGTGTATCAGCTTTTTATGTGCAGAATACTACTGGTCAGAATGTCTCTGGCAGATTTCCAGCAGGAATCAGGTGACAAACAGCTGTGGCGGCCCACTGGCTCACAGTGACTAATTTATATTTCTCAATCAGTTGGATTTCAATGGTAGGTTGGTTGAGAATTCATCCACTTATTGGAACATATTGGAGTTTCAGATACATTTTATTCTTTAATGGAAAGAGTTTCGTCTTGAACAGACATGATTTTCAATATATTTCCTCTTGCCAGATATGATTCTTCAATGTATTATGGCAACCCAAGTGACATTCTCTCCTTTACTTGTATCCTTCATATACTATGGTGTTCAATCATTATTCATAGAGTAAACTCTATAAGAGTCTCTTATGCCTCCTGGGGTCCTTTAACTTAACAGTGTCATTCATGCTATTATCAGGTCAAACCAGTACCCTGTGCATGCATATGCTTGTTAGGCTTGATGTTAATTATGGGACCACAGGAACCAAAGTGACTTAAAAAGGTGATAGCCAACACTATGTGGAGCTCAAACCCACAACCCTGAGACTAAGAGTCTCATGCGCTACACTGGACCCAAGAAATGCCCCTCTGCCACCAGTTGACCACTAAAGAATATGAATGGCAGTCACTAAATCTAAGAACAAAGTCGCCAGGTTGGCATCAGTGGTGTGAACGCCTTAGAAAAACGTAGACTGGTTCAGTGCTCTTACCACTAACAAGCAATCATATCAACAAACAAACCTGTCCCTCATTGGAGAACTATATTTATACATAATATAAAATCATGTAGCATTCCACTGCAGCCAAAACCAACAGGTCAAAGGCCTGGGTATTTCCAGTGTCTTTCTAAACATGTATGTGCAGTCTAGGACCACCGTATAGCCGCAGTCACACACTGCACGGCTCTCTTAAGTGGGCAAGAGTAATAGTTGCTCTAATTTTAGCTCTTGCCGACTACAGTTTTCCACAGCATTATCCAAAAGCCCTGAAAATTCCTCACCAGGGGTATTCTTAGAACAGTGGAGTAAAATATGTTGTGTATACCTGATACACTCACTTATTGAATAACCTGTGCTGGACAGTTTTGGCAAGCACTTGCGCATCCCTAATTTCAAGAGGAGCAGTCTGAACTACTACTGACTTGCCTCAGGTTTTACCTGGGCAAAAGTCGAGTTGAATTCAGCTCAGATATTTGACAAAAGCTGAGAAACTCCTGTCATATATATATATATATATATATTTTATGATTGCATATTTTCACACATTTTTTTTTTTACAAATCTCACATTGTCTTAATGTCTGCTGCTACAGATACAACTCTTATTTTACACGTACTGTTGATGCTGGAATGCAAACTTTTTTTTATACATTTTCATTCATACATTTCTACTTAATGTCTTGAGTGTTGGAATTGTCGGCTGAGTATGTTTATATAACCATCATTTACTCTATTCTTATTATTGCTCTATCCTATTACTATTTGTTGATTGTTGTGGCTGGATGCAGGAGAGAATCAGGCTGGTAGGCTGGTTCTCCCTGCATCCAATACTGTCTCCAGCCATCTAAGGCTAATTGGACAAATGCAGCCTGGAGCTGATTTACATTACAGTCATTTAGTAGACTTACTTAGCAACTTACAATAAGTGCATTCCACGTAGGTAGGCAAAGGAACTACTAATCACCAGAAATCGTAAGTGCATTTCCTTCCTAAACAAGCATCTAAGAGAAGAACCAGTGCTAAGGTAAAAGTGCAATAAGTTAGCTACCTACTATTTATTTAAACAAATAAGTGAAGCACATGAACAAGAGCTAAGACAAATAAGTGAAGCATATAAGCAAGTGCTAAGAGGAAGGGTTAGGGTAATGTTTCTTGAAGAGGTGGGTTTTCAGCCGGCAGCGAAAGATGGGCAGCGACTCTGCTGTCCTGACATCAGTGGGGAGTTCATTCCACCACTGTGCCAGGGGGCACTCAGGGGGCCTCTGAGTGCCGGGGCATCCAGTCGCCTCGACGCAGCAGAGCCTCAGATGTCAGGTGGTCCACCGATATCCACTCCGAGATGTCTGCCAGGTACGCAGCAATGTGTGCCTCAACTTGTGTGTCAGAGGGGGGAAATGACAAGATCAGCTGGGTGTCATCGGCATAACAATGGGAGGAGAAATCATGGGAGTGGATAACAGAACCAAGAGACGTTGTGGATAGGGAAAAAAGGAGAGGACCCAGAACCGAACCTTGCGGAACCCCAGTAGTCAGCCTGCGTGGTTCCGACATAGACCCTCTCAGCGTCACGTCACCTGGTAGGAGCAAATAGGATGCAAGGTAGGATGCAAACAGGGAGAGTGCAAGGGTGGAGAGGAACCTGGTTTAACCCATGTATTTGTATTAATGCATGCTGAGATAGGCTCCAGCTCCCATGACCTTGAAAAGTAATGAATAGGTACAGTAAATGGATGAATGATGCATGTCTGACTGATACAGCACCAGGATGGAAAGAATGCTTGTAAGTAATATGTTACCTGGAATAACATGGATCAATGTGTGCTGGGGTAACATCTTACCAGGGGTCAGATGTATAAAACTCTGTGTAGATTTAGGTGTAGAAATCTGTGTACGCACAAAACAGGAAACATGCATACGCTCAGATGTATAAAACCCCACATATGTCATCCTGAAATTGTGTGCACATGCTCGAGCCTTCTGACCATGCCCACAATTTACTACATATGGCTTCCAACACACCCCAATTGCCTGGTTTGCATATAAAGGGCCAGCTTTAAGTTTAGTTTGAGGAGAAATGGCGGAAGCATTTAAGAAGCAATAGAAGAAAAAGAAACGCAATTTTACCGACTGAACTTGAAATAATGGTTGATGGCATTACCAACCAAATGAAACAAGGGCAGAAAGTAACCGAAACCATCTCCCTTTTAAAAGCCCAATGCAACACTCTACCACAGAGCGCGCACGGCTGTACATCACATTATAACGCATCTGTTGTGCGCTCTGGGGGTTCGTAAATGGCATAGCCATGGCTTCAATGCATACCCATTGTCACCTGAGGGTATAAAATATTATATACAAAAAACAATATTATATACATAATATTATTTTAAAAAAAAAACTAAACGCCACTATACTGTCTGAATTGAGCCTAATGTGTCTATGACCTACTCTTCCAGACAAGTTCTCCAACAGCAACACAAACGTCCAGCAGCCAAAAGTTGATATTGCTGGATCAAAAGAAAGTAGCTGTTAAGATACTTTAACTGTACATCTACTGTATAGTGTGATGTTATACATTTTGTCTGAGTCTAAATATCTAAGAGAGAATACATCACGTGTGTGTAGTCTAAAGTATGCAATATGTGGTAGGGGCCACCTAATCTCCAAGACAATCTTGGATTATAGCGTTCACCTTTGACCGATAGACATATTTTGACCCATGAAATGACTAGCTTTGCAAATGTATTTTATTCATGTTTTTCTGAACCATAGTCATTAAGAGTCACATCGTTGTTGTCGGACAAAAACAACATATCTGCCATGTGAATGCCTTTTTCTCAGCCTGCTCTAAGTGTTTTTTGTGGTAACAACAGTGATATCTTTTTCAAGTGAGCTCAGATGCAAGAATAGCAAACCAAACATTACGCACGTCAACAGAGAGCAATACAGCCATCAAAATTCAAGATGATAGAAACAAAAAAAGACACAAAGCCAGCATCTGAGCAATTGCTTCAAATGTGGGCACTTAAGATGGAATGTCCCACCAACACAGCCAATGTGTTTGTATTGGGAGTGGAAATGGTGAAACCTCTGGAAAGTGTGACTCATGATCAATAGACCAGTAGAATTGCTCTCAAAACAAACAAGCTTGTGTTTGCCATTGTGCCGTTATTGACAATCAGCAGTGTTTGACCCTGAACGCAGCGCTTCAGCTAAAGCTGGATTTGCATTAACTTCCACAAGTAATAAGGTATATCGCTCTCTCCATTCCCCCTTCCATCCAACCATAATGCTGCCATAATGCCATAATGCTGCTGCTGCACTGCAATTTCCCAGTTTGGGATTAATAAAGTACATCTATCTATCTATCTATCAACCAGCCATCATCCATCCTTCTTCTCCCTCCTACTCATTCACCCCTCCAATCCTTCCTCTATCTCTCCCTCTTTCTCTTTCATACACCTATCTTACAACATCCAGGTTATTTTCCTTGCCTCCAACCCTCTTCCTCAACCTCTCCATCCCTCACCCTCTCTCCATCCATCACCACACTTTCCTTCTCTTCCGCCTCTCTCTCTCTCCTCTGTTTCTCCTCATGCAGCTCTGAGCTACCATCAGCCACCATCACAAGCCTGTCATTCACAAGCCTCTGTGCAATCACACCAGGAATGTAAACCCAGCTAATAACCCATTTAAAACCTTTGACGACATGTTTTCCTGTGCGTTCCCTTTGGACTACGAACTTTGCTAGCTAGGTGTTCAGCACGCCACTAAGAACCTACCCTGATGTATTCTGATGAAGATGTATTTCTTCAATCCAGTCAGTAGATTGGCTGATATAAGACCATACTGTTAACCAGTAAATGCTCTATTTTTTTATATATATATATTCTATTTTGAAGCCTGGTAAAAGAGAAGTTGGGGGAATCTTAAATGCATCACCTACTGTGGTTGGAAGACCATAACACATTTCCAACTTGAAAATGTGTCAATGCAAGTAATAGGATACCGCAAAGAAAAATAGAGTATATCAAGAACAGAACAAAATGAGGGTTAAATAAACATACCTTGCTGACAACATCAACATTATAATGTTAAATGGAATGTATTCTGAGAAGGCACAGATTATAGCATAAAAAAAGGGGGGGGGGGGGGACTTGTACACTATGAGATGAAATATGTACACTATGAGAATAAACCTCAGAATAAATATCTAATTTATCCAGCAAGCATACTAAAATGTCAGCCTGTGTATTAGTTTAGTTGCCTGGGGCAGAGAGCTATTATAAAGCTAAAATGTGTTTTGTTCATGAGATTCCCTAAAAACATTTGAGATCAGGATACACTGCTCCTGCTCCTCCCCTACAAGTCCCTTCACGCCCTTGCTCCCCAGTACCTGTCGGACCTTCTCTCTACTTACACCCCTTCCCGAAATCTCTATTCCTCCGACACAGGACTACTCATCACCCCCCACACCAGGTTGCAGAGTCTCGGGGACAGAGCCTTCAGAGTGACTTCCCCCACCCTCTGGAACTCACTCCCTGTGGAGATCCACAATGCTGGGCCCATTGAAGTATTTAAACAGCGGCTGAAGACCTTCCTCTCCAGCCAGGCCTTTGGACCCAGCTGCTGAATTGTGGCCCTCTGCTTTTTTTGCCTTTTTGTCCTTTTGTTTGTCATATTGTCTTCATGCTTGTTAATCTAGTTGTTTTTTTCTTTTCGTTTTTCACCTTATCTAGTTCATCTCTCTTCTAAGTGCCTTGGGTACCTTTTTTAAAGGCGCTCATGAATGAAAGTTATTACTTGTGAGCTGTTTATTTGCTCTGATGAGATACTGAATGTTGAGACTTTTCTATGCTAACGAGAATAAAGCAAGCTTTCAGAAAGTCCCATTGAGATTAGAAAATCTCTTTTGCAATGGAGACCTGGCCAATGTAACATTGAGCTTATGTTTTTAAAAACACACCACAGATAGATGTATATTCCCAGTCAAATTCAGTTTTAATTGGATTATAGACAAATATGGTGCAATCACTGGAGTGTTCTCGAAACCACCGACTAGAAATAGACACTCATGGTACCATGCACTTACACCCAGCTTGGTAAGTAGCTTTGTTAGCTACATATACAAAGTTACAATGCACCAAAGTCTTAATCCACTTAAGGTACATATGCATTAGCAATGTGATCAAATTATTTATGAACAATATTCTTGCACGTGATCTACCACTTGCATAAGTAAAATAAAGCTGGGTGTAGAGTGTAGGGTGCGTCATTCCCTTACAGGCAAGCGCATAAGCATTCTAACCAATGATATACATAGGTATGCGAGTGGCGAGTGGATGCATTATGGACCCAGTTACACCAAGAAATCAACACTAAGACAAACAGAAAAACAGTTAATTACATAATAGAAGAGCAAGGTAAAACAATGTGTACAGTAGAAATACTATCAAAATGATCTATTGTATAAGCTCTCCAAAGTCCACTTGTCCAATATCGAACCGGCAGCTTCACAGGGTGAAATCCATTTGTCACAAATCACTTTAAAAATAATTTTATAGTGATTTCCATGAAGAATACAGATAAGCCCTTTTACCTAAATCACGTCTTGACCTTAGTGACAGATAATACGAAGCTGAATAGAGAGCAGACTAAAACAGAAAGGCAGGAGAGGAGACAGACAGCAAGGAAACTGCACAGGAAAGACTGAGTACATTGTGTGTGTGTGTGTCCAACAATAGCATCCTGGAGAGGTTCAGTAACATGAAAGGAGGATGGAGGATGTTGACCCCCATCTGGTAGCATGGAAAGGCTAAACAGTCCATTTTTTACTCTGTTGAATAAAACAGGCCTCTGAAAACTTTGCCATAGTGTTTGATTTATCCTCATAACTTAAATTAAGTGTTCTTAGTGTTTTTCTTCTGTGCATTTAAAATGTATTAAACTATAATTTTTGCTTCAATAATGCTTCACAGTTAAAGGTACAATATGCAACATTTCTCCTATAGTAACACACGTACCTTGACCGAACTGCAAATTGCACAACTGTAAATTGCACTAAATTATCCCTTGCACTACTTATTTTATTTTTTGTATATTTCATTTTCTTTGTATATTTTTAGGATATCTTTTATACAGCCTGTTGACCAGAGTTGTTTATTGTATAGTGATGTGTACCTCTCTCTTGTCTTGTACTGCTGCAAACTGCAATTTCCCCTCGGGGACAATAAAGAGCCATCTATCTCAGTATTGTAAGTCCCGCCCTCCTCCCCCTCAGTTGGTCAATTATGTGAAAGAAACGACAGAACAAGAAAGTAACCTGTTACATTCACACGTGCTATATTATACAGTATATTGTAGCTTGTGAGTGACTTTTAATTTGTGAAATTAATTTTATGTGCCGCCACAGTTTCCATGTTTATATAATGTTCTCAGTGCAGCTGTGGGATGATTCAGAGCACATTCTTGTAATTAATAGCTTGTGATGGTCTTCAGTGATGACACCTATGCCCTAATCCATCCTGAATAGCTGCCACTTTTCCTAAATATACAGTATACAGTTGTGAATACAGTTAGCCTGCCGCCTCATGTTTAATCAATCCCTTCAGGAATTTGTGGTTTTACAATCATAATATTTACGAGAATTGGCGGTTTTGCGAAATTACCATACTTTTTCTGCATGAAATGGCAAAATCAACAGAGCGGCTATTATTTTGTCCGATCATCGCAGTTTTCACATAAAATGGTCACAGCATCTGTTGGTCTCTTCTACTACAACGAACAACTCTGGAGCTTTATAGGGAGAGGAGATGGATGAGGATTCACACCACAATGAGTTGGAATCAAAAGAAGAATGGTTGTATTCACCCTACAGGTGGAAGAAGTTCAGTTTTCTTTTTATTTTACCAGTTTCCATTATAGTTTCCATTAATCCTGAGCCTTTGGTTTGGGAACAGACTGATTTTATTTGGTGCTTACTGTGCTAATGTTGAGTTGAACGTATATTTATTAAAACTGGGATCCAAACAGTGTTTTCCTTTGTTTTAACTTTGAGCCTATGTTTTATGTTCAGAGAAATTAAAAGCAATCAGCACTAAAATATTTCTAGTACTCTCCGTGATATGCAGTATGCTTGTTATTACACTAAGTGTTTATATATGGCTCTTTCTTAATGGAAAGTAGCTATCAAAATGATAAAACAAATTGTGTGTGTCTACTACCACTGTAGTACCCCTTTTTCTTTGACTTGCATTTTTTTTTTAATCAATTTCCACAATTTTTACTTCAAAACACCTAAAATACTGCAAAGTGCATCATGGATTGAGAAAGCCTGCCGCAAAATCAAACAATTGCAATAATCACAGTAAAACTCTTGAAATCCTGGAGGAACACCATCACTGCGCATCAAATACACAAATTGCATGAAATGGAACTAAAGTTGTTTTATACATTGACTGTATGAGGTTTGGCGACCCTTAACCCTCATTGTGTTCTAAAACTAAACTCATACCTGTTTCCATACAGTCTTCTCATACAAATGCCTTGAGTTTGGACTTAATGTCATAATCCATTTGATTTAGACTCTTTAATGCCCTTTGAGCCATTTTCCGACACAGCACAGACACACACGTACACACACGCACACCTTGGAGATGCCCTTACTGTGTATAAAACATTAACAAATACCATGTGTTTCATTAAGGTTGTGTATGACAAGTGGCAGCTGGACAGCCTTAAGGTGGACGGATGACTTGGACTGATTCAACTACAGTCCTGATTGAGCTCTGCCAGTGTGGATGGAAACTAACCAGGAGAAAATAATGGGAAATGGAAAATGTATCCGGTCCCAGGGGATTATAGCAGCTGAACAAAAACTCACATGTACACAGTGAAACCAAAAATGTAGAAAAAAGAAAATAATTTTAATAAGATTTCCAATAATTGAGCTACTACTTAAAGGGGCAATTATTAAGCTCTTTACATCCTCATGACAAAATGACAATAATATTCCTGGCCACATTGACTGTACTCACAGGTACAAATTTGCTAAATTAAAAGGCAGTGGGCAAAAGGTGAGCTCTCCTGCTTTGGATAAAACTAAAGAATGGCAAGAAATGATTCATGCTGTCAATGCTGTTTCAGCAGAAACACACACCGTTGCTGAGGTTCAACATGAAACTAGATTGCAAAAAAGTAGGAGAAGTAGATGTATTTTATCAACCACAGGAGAAGGGCAGTGCACTGAGGCGCTATCCCACATGGATCAGAGGATCACTTAATAATAGGAGAGACCTCACTGTTGGGTGTCCAGTCGGCATTGGAGTTGAACACACATCAAATCCAGGCTGCATCTTCATCAGATTGTAGGACTATGTTATTGTATTTGTAAGGCATCCATGTCCAAGTGATCAAACCATTACAAGTTGGATGATCTTATATTGTTATGAATGAGGATAGTTCAGCAAATATGCCATTTCAGCCTATTAGCTTTTTTTTTCTACAAGGCCACTGAAACATCTTGTTGTTGTTGAGATTTGGCACTACTGTAATGGATTTTTCATAAAGAATAAGCCGTTCTAAGAGCCTTCCCGTATACATATATGTTTCCAAACACACAAACAAATTCCTGCGTGTTTCCAAACACACATAGGATTTGATCGTACCATTGAATAAATTCAGATACGAACAAAATGATGAATCCAACTATGTTCGTAGAAACATTCGTACTAACGTTATACGATCAAATCTGATTTTACATACATTTTGTGAATGAGGCCCATTGTGATATTTCCCCCACACTGGTCAAGGACTTTAACAATGGGGGCTGATGATGGTTCTTCCCCATTGCCTCATTTTTGCCAGTTTGAAACCCACCTCATCAATAAAGATGTACTTGTGTGATGGCAGCTGCATCTAGTTCTTTGACTCTTTGACAACAATATCAGAAATAAATCGAAATAGTGTCTACAAGCTCACCGTGTTTTATTTTATTTTGTCTCCATCTTTGATGCTAATCATTGCTGTAGGGGTTCATAATCATATTCATATGATAGTTTCCACATTTTGGACAAGAATTATGTTATATCACGATATATGATAACATTTCTGAATTGCAACTACTAGTACATATATGAAGCCCATGTGAAATTAAGATTAGAAACTGAATGCAGAAATCCATCCATTTAAAATATAACTGACAGACATTGTTTTAATGACAGTACTGGTCAGTATGAATAAAAAAAAAAAAAAAAGCATTTTAATAAAGTGCATTACTCCTTGTTTATCTTTTGCTTTTTCTTATGGCACTCTATTGTTTGCACACTTGTTTTTTTGCACTATATTGTTTATTCTATTCTGTTTTTCTATTGTTGTGAGCTGCTATAACGTGAATTTCCCCACGGCGGGATTAATAAAGTCTCTATTATCTTATTAAGTCAATCAAATAAATATTGATTAGACACACTGATCAGACTCAGGGCGTGTGGCAATTGACCTTTAGATCAGTGTTAGATTGAGACTAGAGATACTGGCTGGGCCTTCAATAATAAGGTAGGTAGGTAATTAGGTACTTTATTGATTCCCGGGGGGGAAATTTCTTTGTTACAGCAGCCAGACATAGAATAACACAAGAAATAGAGAAATAGAATGAAAAATAAAAAATAAAAAACTACAATTGAAATAATAAAATAACAATAATGTTATATTCACAACGCTATATTCATAATATTCATAATGCTATATTCATAACACTATATTCATAACACTATATTCAATAACTAACTAATTTCATGATCATTAATTGAGCATAATAGCCAGAAACTGTAAGGTAAGGCATTCAACAATGCATTTTACCTCCACCTCATCTGATTACACTTAGTAGTAAATACTTAGTAGACAAAAAAAACCCTTTTTTTTTATTGAAAATTGTGACAAGAAATGCCCTGCAGTTGATCTAATCTCAACGCAACTACATTGTTGTACCACGATGAGTGGTAATTTAAAGACAAAAGCCACGTAGCTTTGCACATTGCTGTTTAGGAATAGTCTGTCCAACAGTTAACAATGATAAACCTGGTAGTGTATGCTTTAGTTAGAGAGACTTTGTGATTATAATTTAGGCTACAGAGAAGTCATTTCTTGTGTAAAATTGTATTGCACTGAGCAGTGGACATTGCTCATGGGAACAATAATACACTAAATTCTTAGTTATGAAGGCTTTTTAATATTTTAGGCTTGTGGAAATCTAGCCTGAAATCTGAGAAAAAGCAATATGTCAAAATTCATATCATGGCATGATTTTCCCGGTATACACATTTATAGCGGTATACCGCCCATCCCTATATTGCTGTGGTATTTTATTCTTTGATGCTCTGCGCTCATTGCTGTACTTTTTTTTAACTCTGAACTTCCCAGAGATCACCTGTCAATCAAATCCTTTGATTTTCAGTAGATGAAGTTTAAGTTTCTGTAGGTGACGATGTTTTCTTTGCCTTTTCAGCCATGGTGGCTATTTATTTCAAACAAACTAAACACTAACAGCAGTTTTAGTAGTAGTAGTACTAACAGTAGTGCTATTACAACGAAGGGTATCACAGCTATTGAAGCATACAAGTTAGAGCAACGTATAGCAGGCGACCGTTTTGTGCTGTGAAAGAACGATGGCAAGACTTGTCCTTTCGGGGCCTTTTCTGTAGCAACCCTGCCAGAAGGGAAACAAACAACAAACAGATGATTAATTTATACAGAGCCAGACTAATTAGTAATCAACTCACAGATTTCACAGAGTGGAGAGACTTGGACACACCGCAGAGCTCTGTATGCGTGTGTAAGTCAGTGTGATGCATTTGCTTGTGTGTATTTGTGAGTGTGTCTATGTGGTGTATAAGTACCAGTAAGTATGCACATGCACGCTTGTATTTATGTGCGTGTGTGTCACACACCTTGCTCTAAGCACCATAGATGAACTTTGCCACCCTTCAACTCCACCATCTAAAGCACCACAGGTTTAAATAATAGTGTAATATAAATTGGTATGTACTGTATATATAATAGCTATATATATATATATATATATCAAATATATTATTATAACTATTGGATACCAGCAGGACATTTGTTCCTGATTGTTCCCTCTATTCTGCATATTCAATTAATGAATGAATGAACCAGTAAAAAACTATGAATCAATACCTACATACCAAAAACATCATCTTCGTTATCTTTATTCCTCCAATTATAACATATTTCATATCATTAGGGTGAAGAACAGCAAAAATAATGAATGCTACAAAACAGCACTTAGAAGTCAAAACACACAGTGAAAATCAGATGACAAATATGAAATCAACTGTTTGATGGTAGCTTGCAACATGGATATAGCTGAATGCACAACAGAGAGAGATGAGAGGTTTTTCAACAAGCTGGACTTTCGGTACAATCTAATGTATACCATTATGTATAACATAATAATCACTTCCCTTCCCTGCTCTGTGAGTTTCCACCAACATCTCTCAACATATGCCCTACATTAATACTAATGCTAATGCACACACATACACACATACACAAGGGATTGGGGACACCCTAGTAGCTAGGTACCATTGGACGCCACTAATGTTTTAATCACCATCAGAATGGTATTCAGAGTGTAGCACTGCAGGCCAAATCCAGACCGTAGTGTGAACTTGCCAATCGGGGATCTGCTTCACAGGAAGGTCGGTGAGGAGACGCTGCTCCTCTGATCAGCTTCTTGCTCAATGTCCTAGTTTTCATCCTCATCTTCAGTGGATTCCAGCCTACAGAGGCAGACAGATTCACATTCAAGATTGGTACATTGGGTTCCCAGTAGTTTGACCCATAGTTGGATCCAATATTGTCTTTTTATCAAAAGTGGAATCTGATCTAGTCATGTGTCGTCCATCTCTGATATGATGCAGTTTGATTGATTCAATTTTTGTTGTACAATTGATCAACACTACACTGATTGTCTATGAGAAGACATTAACCTGAAGTGATTCTAATGAGACATTTTAATCAGATTCCACACAAGTATGCATGAATCATTTTTAATATTATTATTATCCTGGGTTTCAGTCGAGACTTTTAGTGTCCCATGGTCTAAATGCTGTTTCAGAGGCTTTTCCACCCTGACAAGAATAAAATTCTATGGGAAACACTTAAATGCTTGGACTTTTTAGGCATGAAAATGGGCAAATTTAAACATATTGAATATCAGCACAAACTATCAGCTATTGGCAGCTTCAGTCCAAATAGAGCAGCATTCACTGGGGCTATGGGCAGATGAAATAACTACCTGACCACAGCATGAAACAGAAATCATCTTTTTCAGGTTTTGAAAATGGCACTACAGTTTGAATTTATTCTGTTGTGGACTAACACGGATTATCACTGTAAACTGTTGATTATTATTAACAGATTTGAAAGGTAGAGAGAGTCATTTTAGATGCATCAAGAAAAGAAGAGACAGGAGGCCCAATGCTTGAATCAATTAATAGTGAGATTATCGGACACCACTTTAGTTTAGTCTAAGGAACTATATTCAATCATAAATGAGACAACTCATACAATGACCACATGAGATGACTTAATGCAAACATTATTTATTACTAAACTACATAATAATCACACAGTATAAATGGAACACAGTCAGTGTGTGGGGTGTGTGTGTATGTGTGTGAGTGAGAGAGAACACACAAGCAAATAACTGACCTAGACTACAAGTATTATTATAGCAGTCTTGCTACTCCCGGGGTCAAGACAGGAACGTTGAGGAGAGTTCACTGGCTGGCACACTGTTTTATTCATCAGTACAACATAACTCAAACAGGTCTCGACTGGCACTTTTCAGCTCAGCCTCTCCTGGCGGTGCACCTCCCACTAGCTCTCCAGGTCAGCCTTCCAGCTCCAGAGGTCAGCTTTTCAGCCAAGCCCTTCAGGTCGCCAGTTCAGTTCGCCAGTTCAGTTCTCTCTCTCCTTCTAATCTCTGTTCCCTGGCTGCAAGTTGGGTATTTAGCCTTAATTTGGTCGCAGAAGAATTAACTGTTGGCTGAAGAGGAAGAACAATAGCTGTCCCCAGAAGAGCTCAACTTCGGTGGGGCCAGCTGGTACCAGCTGCAGGGAAACCAAATATTTGATTTGAAATAACAATCTCCGAGAATAATCTGGGATCTGCAGATCAGAAGCCAAAAAAATCAAACTGAAAATGTTTTAGTATTGATTATTCATAATTATGTCAATACAAATGACTTCTATAATACTAGTATTGGTTAAAGGTTATGTGATCAACAAGTAAGCCAATAATAATTGAGGTGCAGACACTTACGAAAAGGTGAAGTCCTTAATTTCTAGAGACAGACATTCAAGGCTAACTGGTCAATGTAGGAGATATGAACACCTCCACATCCTGGCTCACAGGCCGGAGAAAATACACAAAGCAAATACAATGAGCAAAGGCAGACTGTGTAGACAGGCTCAGATGGGGGCAAGAGGTGGTTTGGTGCCTGGAGACGGGCCTGTAAGACACAGGTTTAAGGCGGGAGAGACGTGGAAGGTGGGACGTGGAAGGTGGGGGTAGAGCCGCATGTTCCGTTGCAGTTGTAGGTGATAGGCAACTGAATTGATCCTCTTGAGGATCTTGAACAGACTGATGACACGAGGAGCCAGGGGATGCGACTGAGAACAGAAGGTGTAGGTGAACTTGAAGGATGAGATTCCAGGTTTCAGAAAATTCTTTGGCAAATTGTTTAAAGATGGAATCTATTTTGTAGTTTCTCAAATTGAGACTACGTTTGTTTTTAGCTTTTTAGAAGCCTACAGTCCTATAAGCCTACAATTTATAGGACTGCAAAGAAAGGTACCACCATGAGATTCGTCCATTTGTGTCCCTCATCGTGTGGATCCATTGGAGGGCATGGTGGTCAGTCTCTAAAACAAAGTGTCTCTTGGGGAAAGCTTTTGGCTTATATACAGCACACGTTTCCTTCTTCCCCTTACAACAACACTGCCCCAGACCAATTTCAGAAGCATCAGTCTTTACAGTGCATGGTAGTGAAAAATCTGGGCTTTGCAGAACCGGATCCTGACACAAACACTGCTTGTCATAAGAAATAGTTCCAACTTGCTTGGTGGGTTAATCTCCTTCCTCCTTTCTGAATGGCAATTAGAAAAAAAAACACCTAGCACCCAGATCCCAGGTCTTGCAGCAGGTGCCTGAATAGAGGAGGGAGGACACACAGCCAGTACACACATACAGCCAGTACACACATCGAGCCGCACAGCAGTCACAACACACCATTTACACACTCACTCAGACAAACAGGGAGACAATTAACAACAAATGCAGATGTAGTTATCTGGATAACTGTGTGCTCCTCTAAGGAGCCTTCCATCCTCAGAGCCAATGGCACTAATTAGCCCAAAGAGGACATGGGAACGAATCAAATTGAATGTGGAAATATTCTTCTACTTGTAAACTGTAAATAATAAGCTTGTCAAATTATAACAGTACCTTGATCAAATGGCAAAGGTGCAGTCATGTCTGGAAATAAGTACATGGTGTAAATTTAGAAAGACATGATCATAATCCAGCTAACTGACTAAAGCTGCATTTGTAGGTTTGAGCATAAAGAATTTCTCTGGTCACAAGAGAAGACTAGGTTTTAATCTTGCTTCAAGGAACAGAAAATCCTGGGTTTATGTCAAATTATCCAGCTCAGTTATTCAGATAACAGGAACAAGGCCCTGAATGGCAGCCTACATTCAGAACATGATCATAGAGAGTAGGGACAGATTTCGACTATCTCATAAGAAGACGTGAAGGAACGGCCTTGAGGGGTAATTTTCATGACAGAATTAAGATGACCAGAGGTTCTCATGTCGCAATGATAAACAGAAGAAAAGATTAAGAGCATCTCTTATTTGGCACTTGGGAATGACGCTTGCATGATTCTAGTTCGGCAGTATTCAATAGGTGGACTCCAGTCTGGATCTTCACCCAAATTCCGGACCCAGAGGAATTTACACTATTAGTACGGTCATTTTTCTGTCTGTGCAGTAAAATCCCCTACTGCTTGTCGAGTTCTCTCGCTCACCTCTCCATCTCTCCCTCCCACTCTTGCTCCTGTTCGCCAGCCAAATTCATCATTCAACAGGTAATTAAGTTGTCAGTCTCAGTCAAGCAAGGTGTGCAACGAAAACAAGCTTTCGAAAGGTAGCAAGCTTATCGAAACAAAAAAGAAAAGAAAAAAAAAGGTTGAAGAACAGTGCATTTAAAAAAGAGTGGCCTGAAAAATCCATGTTCGGTCTCCCCCGTCAAGCACCAAAATTATGTGCTTAACAGAATCCTTTTTCAAATCCATTACACAGTGATGGAATTTTGTACAAGCACAAGAAACTGTGTTTTGATGCAAAAATAATCAGATTGTTTGAGCGAAGTAACAGCGGCCATGTTTGAAGGAAAAGTAAAAGTAAAAATACCTCTGCCTGACTCCATGGCAGTAAGAAAAACTGAAATACTTGATTAAGCTTACAAATGAGATTGAAATGCAAAATGCATATCAGTGGATGTTGCTGAATCAACTGTCAATACTCACAAGGCTCAGCTCATTGTCTTTGTCACATTTTATAGTGAGGGAAAGGGGGAGTTTTGTGAAGGCCTGACAACCCTCCATGGCTGTCAGGCCTAGAGAAACTGATTGAAAAGATTGCTTTGATGACTTCACCCTGGGTAGACAAGTCCTGCTGTGCATTGGATCCCCATTTCCAATTCAAAATGTAGCAGAGTTCTCTACAGAAGCACAGATAATCTTCCCATGGGCCAATCCTACTTCTCTGTAAACTGAGTTTATTGACCTCCAGGAGAACTTTGCTCTGAAGTAAGCTGACTGTGACCCTGTCATCCTCTGGACAAAGATGGTTACTGCAGCAACTGTAACCCACCTGCAAAATATGCCCCTTTCACATTCCCACAATGTCTGCATTTTCAACAGTAAATATGGTGAAAAACAAGTACTGCAGCAGACTGACCAAGGAACACCTACATCAGTGTCTCCGCCTGGCCATCACACCTTTTGTACCCAAGTTTTGGCAGCAGACAGGTGACACCTCTCATTAAAGCAACAGTGCTTAGTTATATGTGTATAGACCCTTTTAGCGAAGACAACTATGGTTAAACACAATAAAACGAAAGGACTGGACTGAGGCGATCATCAAAAATGCTTGTGTTTGCAGTGCACACTTCATAGGTTAAATAAAGTATTGTCTGTTTTAGGTATGGATATGTGTCTAAAGATTTGTCATGCCTACCTACTCACAAATTGGGGAACTAGGAGGAATAAGGTGAGGTGATTTCTCTCGTAACTCTTAGCGCATTAGCTAACTTTTTGTTGTAGCGTTGTGTGTGTCAGGTGTGTATGTGTGTGTGTGTTCGGATCGCACAACACAAAACTCATCCGGTAAATCTTTGTATTTTAAGTCTTGTACATGACTGTGGCAGATGGGAGGAGGGTGGGGTGAGGCTTAGCTTGGATCCAGGGGAGAGTTGAGTCGGTGGACTGACTGACAGAGTGGGAGAGCGGGCGTCCAAAGCCGGCGGCGACTGGCCAAGCTCCGGAGGTTGCAGTCGGGAGCAGCCAAGTCGGGCGGGATGCCCCTGGAAGCCTGTCGGACTGGGGCAGCCTTTGTGCTCCGTGGCTGACCTGCCAGGAGGGAGGAGGTGTGCGCGCCGAGGAGGACGGCGCTCTTCACTGCCGTCAACGCCGGGCCAGGTTTATTATTGTGGACGTGTTAATAAAACCAGTTAACTCTCCTCCCGTGTTCGTCTCTGTCTGTCACGGACCCCGGTAATGTGGCACCTTGCCACAATGACCAGTTTCTCTTTACTATACACACTTGGTTTCTCTATCAGGTAGGTGTAAATGTCTGGCCATTCCACAGTAGGTAGTCCTGTCAGATTGTCCGCTTGGCCAATCTGGTCCCGTTGGTTAATGTTAACTTGTTCAAGTAACACTCGCGGTCCTGGAGAGTGAGTGACATTCATATAAATATTCAGATATAGCGTAATTTTCTTCAGCCATGTTAAAAACAAGCCAATGAAATTTGCTAGCCAGCGTTGTTGGCTAACGTGTTCTGGCCGGCTTCTGCCTCCAGCTAAGCTCCGCCCACAAAAAAACGTCATCATGTTTACTAACAGAAAAGGGGTCTATAGGACTGGACGGTTTTAGACTATGGATTGTAAATGTATTGGATTTTTGGATATCAGCATGTTTGCCTGACCATTCAATGGAACTCTGACTTAATGTAAATTTAGTAAGTGGACCTTTAAGAAAAGTTATTTCTTAAAGTACTCCTGGCCTAGTTGATGTCTCAGATCAAGACAATTTAGAGCCAAATTCTTCTCCTCAGAAGAAGCACCTGCAAAAATGTGGATGTGTTTAAGAATGGATTTAATATATAACCTTATAAAGATATTGTATAAATACAAATTTGACCTAAAAAAATAAATAAAAAATAAATATATATATGAAAAATAACACAAAATGCTCAGAATGCTCAGATACAGCACAATAACAATTATTAATATTGTAGTACTGCAATGGGGTCTGTGGTGTATAGATGAAGACAGGTGCAAAATCAACACCTGTGAATGTTGTTCCAATTATTTGATATGAATTTACCCATAACTCAGTGATGGGGCCTCTTGTGTGAAGTGACGACCATTGAGGCCCAGTGTTGCGTTTTTGCAACATTTAAACAAACACCTCCAAATCAAACCAACTGTGTCATTTTATGTCAAACATCTTTGGAATTGAGAAAAAAATGTTACAGGTCAAACACTTACTTGGAAAATTACTGAAATTGGTGCAAAAGAGAAAGCAGGGCGGTCAGATGGAGGCAGCCATGTTGTTTGACTTTGGAGTGCGATGTGCCTTGCAGTATCAACATTTTCCTGCCATTTTCCTGCAAATGTCACTATGATACAGTTGAGAGTCTTGGGATATGTAGTTTTTATCTACATTAAGTCAGGAATAAGTACTAGTAGACCGATTTAAATAAATAAAATACATTTTTACAACTGTGGGCCTCTGAGGGTTAACGCAAAAGATGCCACTGGGACAGATGCAACAGCATCCGATATGATAGCTTCCCTAACATATACCTGCTCCAGCTGATTTATCATGTGGATGGCATTGTCACTGACGCACAGGTAAGTGAGAATTAATTTATTATATTAAAAAAGGGGACCAGTCTATCTCCTGTTTTTTTAAGAATGTACATGGTTGCTTTAGGACAAGCACTGTGATAGTTGTTTTACAGGTTGCCTCCATAAGAAAGAGCCAAATCTGAATATAGCAAGTTCCCCACAAAAATCCCCACCCACATCTAGGACTAAAATGTGTTTCCCACACATTTTCACCAGAACAAAACAGAGTCGGGAATTGATTTTCTTCCTCCTCACATCGCCTCTCTTCCTCCTCTTCCTCCTCTCCTCCACCCTCCTTTTGGTCTGCTGGCCTCTGTGATATAAGCAACAAAGAGTTTGACACGTACTTAAATTCCATGCCAAGCTCTGGATGCTTTTATTGCAGCTCTAAAACAAACACCTTCCCAGCCCAGAAGTACATATTCCATCAGCTTTGTTGTTGCCTATTAATGCAACAATTACAGTTCATTATTATGGTTCCTCATTACAAGCCAGCCCAGGATGGTATGCACACTAGAAGCCAATGAGCTCACACTGTTAAACAAGGTGATATCATCCATGAGCTGGACATGGTTTTACAGTTTCTGTGTTACAACCATTGTTGTGTTCAATTGCTTCACCTAATGGTCTGATCTGTGCTTCTAATGTAGAATATGATTTAACAAAGGGCACTGAAAGTAATCATTTTCAAAATGTTCACAATAAATAAATTAATCTCTATCTCCGATTGATATAAGACAATCGCTTTTCAACCTATATACCACAGTTCATGAAAGCATTTATATTTATTCAAACACCCAGTGTCCAATAGGTCTTTCCTTGGGAAAGAAATCACACAGAACAGCAAGTTCTTGCTGGAGAAAACACTTCATTTCAGTTGAATGACGTGTTACAGTAGTTGCTTTTCTTGCTCATGATTTATTCCATGTTATGGATGCTTGGTCATGCTCCCAGTGCTTCTGTGTGGGCAGCCCAAACTATGCAAACTATGTTCATCTTGCTGAAGGAAACTGAACAGACCAGTTCCACTGCTTCCCTGTTCATTCATTAGTTAATTCTTAGTTGAAACTTCCCTCTGGGAGAAGTTAATATGTCATCTTCTCTTTACTGTTTTCTATGCTATTAATACGAGACATGCACTACGAGAAACATTAATCTATCTGTGGCTGACTGGGGGGAGGGTGTGGCTGGATCCAGGAGAGAGTTGAGTCAGTGGACTGGACTCTCCCTGGATCCATCACTGGCTGTGGCCAATTAAGGCCGATTGCAGCCGGGTCATTTTTAACCTGTGTTGTACATGTGCATGATTGAGTCTGACAGGAGACAGGAATCGAGTCAGACTATGGAACGAGTGGCGAGCCAGCATGACCAGCAGTGGCGACCGACTCAAGTCCGTGGAAAATGTAGCCAGGAGCAGCCTGGAAGAGCTGCCCAGTCGGGATTGGATCAGGATGCTCCTGGAAGCCTGGCAGACTGGTCGGCTTTGGTGCTTTGCGGCTGACCTGCCGGCACAGAGGGAGGTGTATGGGCAGAAATATGTGTCACTAGAATTTGAATTATTTAGATTTTAATTGCTCAACTTGAATACTTGCATTACAATTTTGAATTTGAATCACATACTTTGAATTTGTATTGATTAGCTTGAATAATTGCATTGAAAAACTGAATCTGAATAGCATGTTTGAAACCGAATTCCAATAGCCCTGAAACTGAATGTAATAATATGAATGTAAATTCAAACTATATTCAGTTCTCACATTTCAGATTCAAAATTGGTAATTCAAATTCAACGCTCAGACACACACTTCCGGTCCTCGAGGAAGAGCAATTGAGTGCCAAGTCACAGAACTCATTTCAGCCAATCAGCGCATTCCTTCGCCTTCACTCCCGCCATCATTGAATGGGCTACAGCTCGCTCAGTCATGGATGAGGCTAGGACTCTTAGGCCCAATCTCGATGCTTATTTTCACCCCTACGGCTTCGGCTTGGCCCTCGGTTGCGAGGGCCAAGGGGTAGGGCTAGAAAATATCACTGGGGCCTGTTTTGCCTGTTTTGCTGACTGAAGTAAAAAGACCGCTTGTCTCCCCTCACCTCGGGCTCTGTGTTGCCTTTCATCCGTCTCTGGTCACTTTAGGGGACTCCTTGTTTGGCCCACTCTTTGTTCTGAGAGACACTTTTCAGTGTAGCCGCCTTCTTCCGGCAGAGCGTGCCGCTGTCTCTCTCTATACGGTCCTCCACCCAGCTTCACTGTGAGGGATTTTAAAGACAGGTTATTTGGGGAACAATCAGGCTAACCTCTCACAGGTGCGTCTACCTCCCCACTAAGCCCCTGCCCCTTCCCTCCGCCCACAGCTGCTGGCAGGACCACACCCCCCTGCCACAGGCAGTAAAACTGATTGAGCTTTTGTCATTGTCACATTAATTGTGTCACACTAGTGGTGTTATTAGTGCTAGTGTTTCTCCAAATTAAGACCACATTTCCCATAAACCCAGTTGCTTCCTGTAGCTTGGCTTTACTAAGGAGGATACATGTGTTGGAAGTGATTTTTCCATCGGCCTTTCACTCCTTCCACCATCTACCACTGCTATTAACTAGTAGGTTTACTTCCGTTTGACTGGAACAACAGCGCCCTCTTCCTGTTTTGTGCCATAAAGCGATTTCCCTTTGTGCCATAAAGCAGATGTCCCACTAAATCCGACCTACTGGCACACAATGTAAATGTAAAAGTGTAGAAGCCAGTAGACGCTGCCAATCTTCACAGCGATGGTCTCATTTATTTATTTGTTAATGTCTGAAAAGGAATGAGGTAATGATGCATTGGTGTTAAAATTATACGTGGTGCATTACAAGTACCTCATCACACATTCACTTAGGAAACACACACGCACACGCACACACTAGTTTCAGATTAGTTCAAACATCTTCCAGTGTCTAGACACCAGGCAGTAAAGGATGGTAACCATAGCAAAGCAGGGCTGTTTAATTTGGCACTGGTCTCTTCCATGACTCCTTCTTTCTCTTCCTTCCTGTCCTGAAGCCTCACAGTCTTCTGGATGGAGAGAAGAACCTTTTGTCTCTGTAATTTATCACAGCCCATAAAAAAAGACTAGTGGCTTTTCAAAACTAATGGTTTTCACTGCAATATAGTAATAAAACACTGAATAACACTAAAATAATAATAATAATAATAATAATAATAATACAACGTTTTATGTGGTAGAAAGTAGAAATATACACATTACACATATTTCTGAAGTTAAGCAATGAAAAGGTCATATGTTAATTATAAATGCTGATTAGAGGTGACGGTAAACATCGCAGAAAATTAAACATGACATTTGCTTTGCCACTAATGAGAGGACATTAATTACAAAGTTTAAAAACAAACCTGTTGGTGACATGTGGCCCTCATCAGGGTAGAAACATATTCTTATAAGATTTCAGATCCTCCATGCAACATGCACGTGGTTATCCCAAAAGATTTCTAAGACACATGGACTGTTTTGGTCTAAACAGCTGGCTATTGAGGAAATTATTATTTTCCCCTTGTCATTGTTCCCAGCACTGTGTTCTCACACTGTATGTGTATGTGTTTCTGCAGGATTGTGCTCATCATTACTATACACAATAGATATACTCTGTGAACAAATGATTAACCGGATAAAGCAACACTTAAAAACACTTACTATAGTCACCATTGTTGAACCACAGTGAGAAAAATAGCAACTTCCCTCTATAGCATGGGCATCCCATGGGCTTGGTAAGGTGTGGTACGCTCCATGCATTAGCCTAAATGAGTCTGTGTTTGATCTTGTAGTTTTTAGCATTATAATGGAGGGAAGGGAAAATCAACACTGATAGCTGAAAATTCTGTAGCAGTAGGCACATTGAGCATATTCAAATTGGGACCTCCAAACCTATAGGGGGAGCCAGAGGAGCTAAGAGGGAAAAAGGGTACAGGAAGTGACCCAGGGCCTGTCCAGACTACCGGTGTAGTCTGGACAGTATATAGTATATAGTCAATTTCGTATATAGTCAATTTATAGTCAATTATATAGTCAATTTCGTGGAGTCAGAGAGGATAAGTGGATATCAGTAGGTTTTTGAAGATTTGGAGGTAAATGATTTTATGTACAGGAGCTATAGCTATAATTCGGAAAACACCAAAAC
The DNA here is from genome assembly GCA_034670385.1 of Hoplostethus mediterraneus. NCBI lineage: Eukaryota > Metazoa > Chordata > Actinopteri > Trachichthyiformes > Trachichthyidae > Hoplostethus > Hoplostethus mediterraneus. The sequence continues at coordinate 593,851 of JAXDDW010000092.1, forward strand.
TTTAAAACCTGAACGCCAGGCTTGTAATGTCAGCTGTTGTGAAATAATAAAATATTATAATAATAATAATAACGAAACAGACCCCATAACAACAGTTGTTTTTTTTAAGGTTGCTGATGTTTTACTTTAGGAATGCGGCACAGTGCTACTTAGAAAATCCAAGTCAGGCATACAATTGATGTCTTAATTAATTTATAAAAACAAAAATGAGTGACAACTACAAGTTAAACAAAGACTGAAAATAAAAAAAAACTGCAACAACACTAGTAAAACATGGGAACAGTAACATTTTGTAATAAATGACATCATTGTTGCCATCAGTTATCTCTGCCCCCTAAATGTCACATCTCGGCAAATCGTCAAATATGACTTTACCACTTTTGGGTGGTCATGTGTGCTCAACTATTTACGATATTTTTGACAGTACTTGAAGGCAGGGCAGTGATGGTTAGCTGACTGGATAGCGGTTAGCTAGCTGACAAGCTGACATTATTTTAACACACAATTGAGACAATGTATCAGTGGCACTTCTCAGTCAAAACCAGCACAGGTATTAACCGTGTGTATTCCAGACTGCTTTAGAATTGTAATCGACCACTGCTGCCCAAGAGCTGAGGACCTCCAACATGGCCGCTAGAAGGCGTGTTACATTACCTGAAAGCCCTCTATAGGGATGCAAGACAGAGAGAGGTATAGGAGTTGGAGAGTGAGATAGTAGCAATTGCAGGGGGGTGAAATGTTAAAGTTGTAGAGCCCCCTCCCCCCATCTCGGTTTGTACTTTGTGAGCTGAGTTTTATTACGTGTCTGCTGAAAAGTTTATGTGGCTTTAAATTACTGTCTGCAGCTGTATGAATAAAGCGAGCGACCTGCTCCTCATGAAATATGCTGGGGCACTCAACAAGAGGTTGAACCATCCGTCAGAGACAGAAAGAGAGGCAGCAGGAGGCACAGGAGGCCCTGCATACTGCTACCTCAGTTACCACTTTCAACACTGCTGTCAATACCAAGCGCATAGAAGATATATTGTAGTAATAAATACTCTTACTTTTTAATTAAAGGAATAAACATGTTGGCGCGTAGTTTCACTGCATCCCCTACAAAAAAAATGAAAAGGGGGTTTTCTCATGTCAAATGTCCAAAATGCTGGAAGAAATGTAAGATGATTACATTTTCAAAAATTAGATCTTTTTTTATTTTTTTAAATAAAAATAAAAAAACCCTTTTTTTTTTTAAAGATTATTTTGTGGCATTTCATCTTTATTTCATAGTTCACTTTAGAGAGAAAAAGGAAAGATGGGAAGCAGAAAAGGGAATGATATATGACAAAGGTCCCAGACCAGATTCAACCCCACCATTATTACAATGTTATAGGGTATGCATAACAACCGACTGAGCTACCAGGACATCTTGTACAATTTTGCTAATGAAACGCTAAACAAGAGCATATGAAAAGTGTAATTTTGAGTCTAGATGCCAGTCTGTGGGATCCGGGAAAATGATTGCTTCAAAACACGAGACACATGTAATTGCCGTGTCTGGTTAGGGTTCAGCAGAAAATGCAAGGCGACATCTGCATCTGAAATACATATTTACCTCCTGAGTAATGATTAACTTTCCTGATTGCATGTTGAAATAATACACACCACAAATCTGAGGTTGGACTGCAATTAAGCCAAAGTGCTATACCACATGAAAACCTTAATGCCACATTATATCTAACCAGGCTGGCGTAAATTGGGGCGGAGGGCGTAGAGGTGGGGTTATAACCATATACATTTTTTTATATGGACTTGACATTAAATATGCAATGCCATGGGAGATCTCAGTCCTTTTTAGTCTTTTGATGGTCTGGTTTGATGGTTTCAATGGTTTAGCAGAACTGGGATCAGCTGTTGGAGTCTTTCTGACATTAAAGGAACAGTACTCTACTCTTGTGAATGGAGTCTTCTCATTTACTTATTTCATACAGCACATATTTGATTTTTTTCATTTTTCGTTAGTTTTTTCTTTGCCTCATTAGGTGTTGGATTTGACCCAATTTACCCACGGGGATCAATAACGTTTCATTTAATCGTATCTTAATGCTTGACCTTGACATTGTGAATGCATGCCATCTGTATCAATCAATTACTAATACCTACATTCTTCAATATTTATTTCTGAATTGTTGGTGAGATCACAGGCCTTTGTGTCTGAGATCGTTGAAGACTATCAGCTGGTTTAAGCTCTCTCCAGTAGTTATATCAATAGCCCGGCATGAAGCCCCTTTATTCTGCTATTAGAGAGTAGGCAGGGGATCACACAGAGAAACTGCACATCAAACAGGACTGAATAAAGCACACACACACACACACACACACACACACACACACACACATACATGCAGACACACAATGCAGAGACACTCAGAACAGTCACACAAGTCTGCCGCAATCAGTCACTGATTACACTGGCCAATTGCAGCTCCTCTTATTAAAGGCAATCTTTGAGTGTGTGTGTGCCTGCGTGTGTGTGTGTGTGTTTTTTATTCTTTTAGTCCCGTTTGATGTGCTGTTTCTCCGTGTGATCCCCTGCCTACTCTGTTCATCTTTGCATGGAAGGGAAGAGATGGGCAAAGATAGCACGTTAAGCCCCCATGCAGCTGCGGTACGTATTCACTTCCCTCTATGATGCAGTCAAATGTTTTGAAAATCCGGCATCACACGGGTTTTCACCGATTGTGCATTAATATGCACTGAAAAAAACAACACAAAAACACAATTAAAATAAGTCGTGGCTGGAGCGACCCTGTCAACATGGGCTGAGATGAGTCGTTTTAGCTATTAAGGCTAGTAATTTACACCATTTCGCCCAGATTATGTCAAAGCTGTTTTCGTAGGATATGCTGGTGTCATCATCATGTTTATGTAACGCTATATGGGTTGCTTTCAGGTTTCCAATGTAAAGGAATTAAACACTGTAATCCTTGTTATTCCATATCCGTGATAAGTTCTCTCTCATTTGATAAGAAGGTCATGCTAAACTCCATTCAAGAATCTGGCATCACGCCCCCTTGCTTATCGCAAAGATGTCCTATTAAATATGACTCAATACCCTTTCTGAATCTTTAGGAGCCAGCCAATTTAGCATACATGTAATCCACAACAGTTTTGCCTATTATTCCCACTGATTTAAGTGAAATTAAGTAGATACAGTCAACAGTCTTGCTACTTTCCATAATAGTCTGATGTCACAGCACCATTGGTAGCATTCTGGGTAAGGGACCCACTCAGCCAATCGAATATTGTTACACAAAAGCCAAACAGGGTCTAGTTTGCTTCAAGCCAAGATGGTGTCCAGTTTCTGTGACGAACATGAATGGCATGTAAACAAAGGCAACATGTCCTCACAGCTTCTCATAGTTCATTCTGAAAGGGTTTTTTAAATTTACCTGAAAGTTGTGATTGTAACGTGTTCATGTGTAGCCTCGGTGTGAGCTGGAAAGATGACACTGACATAAGATGTCTGGTGGTAAATGATGGCTCAGATCCATCTGTTCAGGTTTAATCTGTAAACCCCGTTTACCAGGATGGGTGGATCTGGTGTAAATCGGTTCCGGAATCCTCTAGTGTGTCACCAGCCTCACAGCTGTACTTTATCAGGTAAATGAGGCAAATGCGCTTTCATTGTAAATGGACTGTCACATTGTGAGATACAGTAATCGTAGCCGCCACATCCCATCTAAAAGGGAAAGAAGGTGAAACGTCTGCCAACCATTTTGAGGCAAACACTTACTGAAGAACATTTTGGCTCTTTCAAAAGAGCTCTCTCGTTCGCTGTTATTGAGATAAGATGGATCTTTATTGATCCCTGTGGGGAAATTGGGTCATTACAGCAGCAATAGTAAAGAAAGAAAGAGAAAGAAAAACAATATAAATAAGAATAAAAGCAATTTCAATAGTATTATTAATATATTAAGTTCCCCCCGTAGAGTTAACCCCTGTTGCATTGTGGGTCCAAAAGTCCAATATTTAGACTACTATCTCACATACTTTTGGACCCACAGTGCAATCATTTGCCAATTTTTCTTTGTTCCTCTGGTTTTTGACATTTTTTCATTAAAGAGCATACACTCACAGAAACACACACACACACACACACACACACACACACACACACACACACACTCTTCCTCCATCCGGCATGCAGAGTGATGCCTATCTATCAGTCTCTCAGCGCGTCAATGTTCCCAGGTCTCTAAAAGCCCTGTGAAGTGCTGTGTAGCGTTCCCAGTGTTTCCAGGCAGTGCAGTCAGCATGAAGCAGAAACAAAGAAATTATCCCTTTTACAGCTAAGTGTTTTTGGCTGTTTACTGTCCGCACCCCCCGCCCCTCATCTCTCTCTCCCTCTCTCCCTCATTCAAAGGGCTCTCTCCCAGTTGCCCAAGACACAAGCCCATCCATCACTTTGTCAGAGAAGGGTTTTATTTTACCCTTTGTGTAACCAGGGAAAGATGAGCACTGGGCTCTTTTCAAGCGGCGCTCTGCTTCACATTCATACAGTACCACTACAGTCTTCTGCTGTCAGCCACTGGGAGATTTGACACCGGGGTGGCAAGAGATTGGTACATACTGTACCGTATGATGACCCATCGCACCTATTCGACACAGCTACTGTTAACATATTTAATGAGACACACATACACTCAATTTCCACTTTACAAAGCACATCTACCCATTTCTGCAAACGGCTCACTCCTCCAGAGAGTCACGTATAAATAAATCATAAGTATAAAGCATGCAGACAGGGTGGCGAGTTACTGTTCCATTAAATGTTAGAATAGGCAAGATGCTGATTTAAATTTTGTGTGTGGTGCGATGGTCAGTGCCAGATACCAATTCCAGCATCGCAGAAACAGCAGACCTCCTGGCCTTTTCAGCGCTACGAACAAAACGGAGGATGGCGTAGAACGGCAAGGAGACTAGCAAGACTGGATGAATGTAACAGCCAATAACTTCTTAATACAACAGTGATGTGCAGAGGGGCATCTCAACTGGTCCAACCTTGAAGTGGATGGGCTGCAGCAGAAGACCATGCCAGATAATGCTACAGTGAACACCAAAACTGGACCACTGAAGAGTGAAAAAACATTGTTTGGTCCAATGTATCCTGGTTTCTATTGTGACTACGCTATGTCTATGATGTTGGCAGGTTGACAACATGAATCCATGATTCCATCCTGCCTGGTGTCTAAAGCACAGGCTGCTGCGGGTGGTGTAATGGTGTGCGAGATGTTTGTGTGTCACTGAAAAACCTGTAAGAACTGAGTGATGCTATCGAGCCAGCATGGACCCAGATCCCTGTGGAACGTTACTAGCACCTGTTTGTGACCTGAAGAATTGAAGAATTCAGGCTCTTGCAGAAACAAAAGGGGGTCCTAACCTGTACTAACTTGGTGTACCTAATGAAGTGGATACTGACAACCTGAATGGATGGAGTTCATGTGAAAGAACATGCCCTCTCTAGTTGGCTACTGAGTTGTCTGCATTTACCAACAGCAAATCAAAAGGAAATTGATTGACTCCGAGCATGCTGTCAACCAAAGAGCTGTATGTAGAGATGACTGCTTTAATTGAGTCCCTGTAAAGGATTTAGACTAGCTGTTGTCAGCTGCGGCTTGGTCTGTGAGGAGGCTGCAGACAAGACTGTCAGAGGTGATGAAGGAAAAGAGGAAAATAAGCCTGTGGTCAGCTCTACATCGAGCTAGAACTGTCTGAAATACTTCCAGCAACAACACAAGACACGCAGATTCACAAATGCACGCATCTACGCTGACAAAAACAACATGTACAGACACATGCACACACATTTTCACTGCAGCACATTTGTTTTGAGTAACAGCGAGGCTTTGCATCGCAATGTTAATTTACAAAGCTGAATTGAAGCGCTTTTGACACGGTTGGTTATGAGATACTTATGCTGCTTGTATGTTTTCTCTCTGTTCACGGTCATGTTTTGATCTAAACAGCTGGATATCGAGGACATTACTGTTTTCACCTTTGCACGGTTTAAAGGTTCCCACTACTGTCTTCCCACAGTGCGCGATTGCCCTGGTGCGTAGCTACTGTATACATAATAGATACACTGATGGTGTTTAACGTAGCATGGGAAATGTCTTGACGGTTTGTAACCTGAGAAGGAAACAGACATTCTAATACTGTCAACACTTCCTCAGTGGTTTGGCGGCCATAGATAAAACGCTAGTTAATCCAGTGTGTAAACAGCTCTTTGAGTCTCTTTATGTGGAAGGTGCAGGGCAGGAGAGGAGACCGTACACTGGCAAGATTACAGAAGTGGTTACGTATGAGGGTAAATGAACTGACTGTATACACTGTCAGAAATAGGTTTTACTGCTAGGGGTAGTAGTAAAATGTACATGAAATTACCCTCAAAGGTTTAGAATCAAACCTTAAGGTACTAATTTGTACCTTTTACAACAGAAAAATAATGCAAATTTCTGACCAGCAAAGGTGTTAATATGTAGTGATGCTTTTAACATGTCAGTGGGAACTTTTCATTTCATCATTTTTGAAAGCATCTTCGCTTTACAGAATTTTTACATGTGACTTTTGCACAGTACTTGCACAGTACTGTGCAATTTACACAACTTGCAATCTCATTCCTTTTCACATCTTTTATTTTGTTTTTTGTGATACTGTTATGCTACTGCAATAACAATAAATTATCTATCTAAAGTGTCTGTCTGTCTGTCTCTCTGTCTGTCTGTCTGTCTGTCTGTCTGTCTGTCTAGCTAGCTATCTATTCAGTTGGTACAAGTCCATGTTCCTTGAGGTGATATATTAAAAAAAGTCAGAAAAAATAGTTAAAAAAAACCATGAAGAACAGGTTCATGAGGTTTCTCCAACAAATGTAATTCAACATTAGTCATCTAGTATGTCTACTACTATAGAATTGACTTTATTGTAATAGCTAGTTACAGCTATTCAAGTGGTTAAAATAGCTGACATACTCACCAGCCTAAGACCACTGTAACCTGGCTGGTGTACTCCTCAATCCATACAATGTATGCAATACAGCCATGAAGTAGATCATTTAGCTATCATATTTTCTCATACTGCTGCCTTTTCCCATTAGCAATATAAACATTTCTAATCTTGCCACATTCATCACTAATTGAAGCCATGCAGTGACTCAGGGGCATAAGATTTAAGCAATCCATTATCTCACACCCTCATATAGTTATTTGATAAACAAGAAAGGGAATAAACAAAGTAATTTGATTGGATGGTGATGTTTTTTGTTTTTTGTTTTTTTAATCAAATATGCCATCCTGTCCACAGATGTCGAATATGCCACCCCGCCCTAAACACATGCTTGTTTTTATATCCTGTTCATCTTCACAGTGCAAAAATGCTCTGAGACAAGGAAGACAGAGGAGAGAAGATAATTCATTCCCGAGCCAGCCTGTGATTATAGCTTTTTGATGATTATAATTTCAAATCTGGGGGTTTCTCCGGGCCTTGATCCTGGCCACCTCACCACACTGTGACTCCAGGGGCGTTGTCTTCTTCAGAACCATCTAGCATTTCTCCTGCATGGGAATACAGGAAGAGAGGACAGAGTCTCAGTCTGGGGCTTAGATCAGCTAAGCCCCAGACTGGTAGTAGACCAGTTTGATGTAAGATCCAAGATTCAATTTACCCACCTTTTTTTGCATCTTTATAACCTAAATTCATAAATTATTATTAATTTAGATTATTATTATTATTATTATTATTATTATTATATGAAAAAAAGAATACAAATTAACACATGACTGAAAGTATTATACTTGGTTGTTTTTTGCCTTATGACGATGAGATCAGGGTTTAACATCAGTTGTATTAAAATAGAGACTGGCTTAATTTGATTTACACACCAACACTACCTTATGGTTATTTATATTTCATCAGTTGTTCTAAAGTCATAAAGTTCCCCTTCCACTTTCCTTTTGATGTCTGCTTTGAAAGCATAGATCTGGAAATAGCTTTTTCACTTATATGTCTACGGACTAATCTCAAATGTACAATCTGGTTAAAATTACTTAGTAGATTATTTTAAAATCCATCTGAAAACAACATGAACATTACAAGATGATCTGAAAGTCGCCTAGTCTGTATCAGTCAAATTTGCTCTCTGCATTAAACAAATCTGATTTGGATTTAGGGGCTGAGTTTGACTTTCTCTGGTCTAGTTTAATAAAAGGGCATTTTTTAACCAAATTAAGACAAAGGGGGAGAAAAAAGAAACTATTGATGCTTGTTTCAACCTTTTTTTATGCTCAAGAGGGGGAAAAAAGACATGGGACCACATCAGACAAAACAAACAATGCCCGCAGCTTGTAATTATGTTTGAAATGTGGTAACTAGAATATTGAGATTTCCAATTATTTGCAAAGAAGACAAGAAAGAAAACAGTCTTTGGGAGATAGAAGTCTCTGCTTCACATGGTTCCACTTTACAGGCTTGAAGAGAAACAAACAAATTGCACCTCATTTGGTTGAGCGGGGTATTTTTAACTGCCTTTGGCTGGCAAAGCCGCAGCACAATCAATAGCATACTGGTGAACAGCACTGACTCGGCAGAAAAAAGCTACACCATGTGGACGGTGCGCGCACAGTGTACAGTATCCAGTTGTTTTACATGAGAAAGTTGCAGCCCTTTTCTCTTTGTGGCCTGGCTTGACTTACCCTAACAGGACTGAGTCAGCAAGTCAGTATAACAGTAAACTGACGGGACGGGATGGTTGCTGTGCTAATACTGACCACACTGAGGTAGAACTCATGTTGGTTTAAAGGGTAATTCCGGGATTTTTCAACCCGGTCTCCATGTCCACAAAATCGCCTAGCTTACCGCATAATAGATCCCCGAAGTTTGGGAGCTGCTCCGGTCCATCAGCTCAACTGGCAGTCGCGTAACGGCGGCTCAATGACGGTAACGTAATCCGTTAGGGCAAATTCGGCCGGTCAAAGTACGTCCACTAAAAGTGCTTGTTTTTGCCACTGAAGCTGTTTAATGAAAGCAAGAGTATTCACTCGTTGTCGGATAGAGGGACAGTTGTTTACACGATCCCCGTCTTGCAAGAGTGAATACTCTTGCTTTCATTAAACAGCTTTGTCAGAGTTGAGCGTTCAGAGTTCAGACACTTGTCAGACACATGAATAATAATCTGAGCCTGTCAGTGCCAAAAACAAGCACTTTTAGTGGACGTGCTTTGACCGGCCGAATTTGCCCTTACGGATTACGTTACCGCCATTGAGCCGCCGTTACGCGACTGCCGGTTGAGCCGATGGACCAGAGCAGCTCCCAAACTTCGGGGATCTATTATGCGGTAAACTAGGCGATTTTGTGGACATAGAGACCGGGTTGAAAAATCCCGGAATTGCCCTGTAAATTCAATTGAAAATACAAACTGACCTTTCAGCATGCATGTACTCCACACTGCAATTGTACCTTTGAGTAAGGGAACAGACAATCCTGAAGCCTTTTTTAAAAATTGTTTTTAACTGAAACAATGAACTACATGTGTTGTGCAACATCTGAAATGTTCCCACCTTCTGAGACATGCGTGGGACTTCAGAGACCTGCATTCACCACCCTTCTTCTCTATGTGTGTGTGTGTGTGTGTGTGTGTGTGTGTGTTTGCTCACGCTTAGAGGCATCCTAAAGTAAGGTATCTTTGAAATCACAGCACAGACTGCCATTTGTTCCCGTTCCTCCTGTGAAGCACAGCCAAGCCAGCATTTAGAGAGGCGGAATACATAAAAGGCTTCTGTCTGTGTGTGTGTGTATGTGTGTGTGTACATTGGTGGCAGGAGGCCTTCTGTACCAGCGTTTGCTACAGAAACTAGCTCCTCATATGTTAGCCATAGATAGCTGGTGTGCCTGATAGCTTGTCGTATTTTCATTAGGTCATTGCTGAACTGCCATGTCTGATATTGTTGTTGTGGTAACCTTTATAGATCAGCTGCTGCTAGTTTTCACTGCAGTTAAATTGGAAGATAAATTGGAGATTCCATTTCACATTTCTCTATGATTCAAATTGCTTGGGGAACCATATGGCAAGCTAGTTTAAGGTTAATTTCACCTGGTTTCCTGGTCAAGTCATGTCATGTTACAAACAACATGATAGATTGTTTGATTTAGGTTTTGCATATTGTTTGCAACTCAACTCAGCAGAGCCAGAGTGGGACTCATTTTCATTATACAACTTTGAGTACCTGTGACGGCAAAACATGAATAACCACAAAAAAAATCAGATTTGGGGCACTTTAGTGTGAGAGTTTGTTGACTTAAAGAAAGGCCCCAAACATTATTTGAAGGTTTATGGCAGTCACTATTGCCTGCCATAAACTATTGTCTGCAACATTACTGATGTTATTTTCACTCCCATAAAAAAGTTTGTTTTACATAATAAATGGCCCAGTCATTCTCTCTCTCTCCCTCTTTAAAGAAACCCTTCGCTGGACATGGAGGGAGGGAAAGGAAGGGAAGGATGATTGGAGAGAGAAAGAGAAAGAGAGGTGGGCAGGCAACAGTGAAGTTCTTTATTCCTCCTGTTAAAGAACAAACTGGCACTAACTCTCTAATGTTATAATAGAAGTGTCATGGTCCCAGCCCGGCCCACGGAGTTTCCCCTTGTTTTTACCTCCCCTGTTTGTCTCTGTCTGTCTCCGTGTGGTTGTGTGTATGTCTTGGGCATGGCTTCCTCGCCCGGCCCTACCTCTCCTCCACACCTGTCTCTCATCAACCCATCAACCCTGCAGCTTAAGAACCCCGGCTTCCCTTCCACTCATCGCCAGATTGTTCTGCAATTCCCGTGGTAGAAACCCTCTCGGCCTCTTGACTAGAAATTCCTGTAACCTTGTGAAGTTATATGTTTAACGTTGTGTTTCTTGTCTCTAGTGTTCCCCTGTGTGCCTCCTCCCTCATGTCTCCTCGCCTGCCTCCTCCAGCCCCAGTCTGCTTCCCCGGCTCCTGGTCTTTCCCCGGTCTCCCCTGTCCCTGCCTGCTCTCCCAGTCTGCCTCCCCCGCTCCGGCCTCACCACTCCCCCGGTTCCCCCAGCCTGGCCACTGCACCCCTCACCTGCTCATCCCCAATTCCTCCATTAAATCCTCTTTTTCCCTACTCCTGTTTTCGTGGTCTGCATTTGGGTCCAGATACAACTATAACCGTAACATAACAATCTGGCCCAAAAATGGACCCAGCGGACTGCGAGGCCCTGAAGAACGCCATCTCCCACCAGGGCCAATGCCTGGGCCAGCACGAGCAGGCACTACAAAGGATCTTGGGGCAGCTCCAGGAGATCTCCTCCTCGCTGGCTACTCTCCGCCCAGACCCCGGTGACGTCCCAGATCCTTCACCACCCCTGGCGACTACTCCCCCTGCACCCGGTCCTCCTACCGCCTCTACCTCTGAGCCGCACGTTCCTCACCCCGCCAAGTATTCTGGCAATCCGGACACCTGCCGTGAGTTTTTAACCCAGTGCCAACTAACGTTTAATGCTCAACCGTCCCGCTACGGCAGCGAAGCGGCTAAAATTGCCTTCATTGTGAATTTGTTAGAGGGCTCCCCTCTTAGTGTGTACAACGCTCTCTACGAGCAGGGTTCCTCCCTGGCCCAGTCATTTTCCGCCTTTGCTTTTGAGCTTAAACGATTATATGACTTTCCCATTAGGGGCCCGCAAGCGGGGCAACATTTGCTACAGTTAAAACAAGAGAAACTCACCCTCCGTCAGTACGTGGGGAGATTTCGCAGCCTAGCCGTGGAATCCGGCTGGAACGATGCCGCCCTCCTCTCCGCATTCCAGAGCGGTCTCAACCGGGACGTGAGGCGAGAAGTGGCACTCCGGGGGGACGTGGGCACCTTAGACGAGGCTGTCCAGCTCGCGGTCAAGGTGTCCGACCTGGCGGCGCAGTGGTGGGCCGAGCCCAGCCTTCCCCGGGGTCTGGTTCGCTTTTCGGGAGGTAGCAGCGTTGCCAGTCCGGCCTCCACCTCGGACCCAGAACCCATGCAGCTGGGCCGGACTCGCCTCTCTACAGCTGAACACCGCCAGAGAATGGAATCAGGAGCCTGCCTCTACTGCGGCCAGGAGGGCCATTTCCTTTCCGCATGTCCTCTTTGGCCAAAAGGGGAGGCTCGTCGGTGAACGCGGTGTCTCTGACGAGCCAAGCCACAGACTCTTCCCCAGCCCCGCAGTCCGGTGTTCATCTCGATGCCTCGCTTCTCTGGTCCCACGAGAAGCTTCCGGTGCGAGCGCTAGTCGACTCCGGCGCCGACGCCAGTTTTATAGATGCCTCCTTGGTGTCCCAGGCCGGGATCCCCACCGAGCCACTCCCTTCCCTGCTGGCGGTGAACGCGCTGGACGGAAAGCCGGATTCTTTTTCGTGGAGAAAAAGGACCGCGCCCCTGTATCGATCCGGGAAGGCGACGAGTGGAAGACTGCTTTCAACACCGCCTTGGGCCATTTTGAATACCTTGTCATGCCCTTCGGCCTCACTAACGCCCCAGCGGTCTTCCAGGCTCTAATCAACGACGTTCTCCGAGACATGCTGAACCGCTTTGTCTTTGTTTACCTGGACGACATCTTGATCTTTTCCCGGGATCTGAACGAACACACCCAGCACGTCAGGTTAGTGGTCCATCGACTACTCGAAAACAAATTATTTGCCAAAGCAGAAAAATGTGATTTCCATGTGTCTTCAGTGAGCTTCCTGGGGTATATTATTGAGCAGGGCCAGGTGAAAACTGACCCGGCTAAGGTCCAGGCCGTGGCAGACTGGCCGACGCCTGCCTCCCGGAAGCAGCAGCTGTTCCTTGGGTTCGCCAACTTCTATCGTCGGTTCATCCGGGACTTCAGCAGGGTCGCAGCCCCACTGACTCGACTCACCTCCACCCTCTCCCCGTTCGGCTGGACCCCAGAGGCGGATGCTGCCTTCGTCCGCCTCAAACACCTCTTTACCTCCGCCCCGGTTCTTCGACATCCTGACCCGGCCAGGCAGTTTGTGGTGGAGGTGGACGCCTCGGATTCCGGCGTTGGGGCGGTCCTGTCCCAACGGTCCTCCGAGGACCAAAAGCTGCACCGTAGTTTATGAATATCACAAAACTTTGCTGTAGCCCTAGTCATGCATCAGAAATCATCTACATTACTGGTCAAAAGTTTTAGAACACCTTAAGTTAAGAAATCCCCATTGGAGACCATTTAAACGCACCTCCTAATTTATTGGCTTCTATCTGAATTTGGTAATAAAAAATATTAAGGCCTGTACAGCAGTGTCACCATTTAATAATTGCATATCACTAACATGATTTGTATTATTTTGTGGACACCAAAGTCATTGAGGGAACCGTTGTCTCCCTCATGATCCCTGGTGACCCTGCCTACCCCATGCTGAGCTGGCTGATGAAGCCCTACACCGAGAATGGCCGTTTGACAGAGGAGCAGCATTACTTCAATGCCAGGCTGAGTAGGGCTCGGGTCTTCGGGTGGCTGAAGGGTCGTTGGAGGTGCTTACTAAAGCGAATGGACACAGACACGAGTCCCCACCATTGTGTCTGCATGTTGCATCCTCCACAACATGTGCGAGATCCATGGGGAGGTCTTTGATGACACTTGGTACGCACAAGCCACAGCAGAGGCCACTGATGTGCCTGACCTACCTGGTCTACCTGATCCCATGCAGCCACAAGAGATGGGCCCTCTGGAGGTGAGAGGCGCTCTGACTGCATACTTCTTTCGGTAGCGAAATGGACAGTGAATAATGTTAACCCAAATAACCTACTGTACGAGGTAATTCATGGAAGTAGTCTGAATTGTACTTAGCTAGCAGGTAGGCTATTTTTTCCCAAGTAATGACCATACTTGTGTTTCATGAATAAAGTTTTTTTTCTTAACAGCTAAGCAATAATTTACTTGTTTTGGCAAGTTAGCCGTGGTACAAATGGGATAATGCACCGTGAGCAAGTAATTTATTATAAAATAACTGCACTTCTGCTTCGCGTCACGCCATTATTTCACCCCCATGTTGTGCGGTTATTTTATAATAAGTGGCTCACTCCCTTACATTTATGTAGTTAAGTAAACACATGAACAAAATAGTTTTCTTGTTTGTTGCATAGATTATTTATTCAACATGTGACATTTTGTTCACTCTTGTATGTTAACAGTTTTCTTCATTTAAGAAAATAGTTTTGCAAAACACTTCTTTTGGAAAATGAAACAATTTGAAAAATAAATGTTATATTCTGGTATATTCTATTTTGTCAATTTAAAACATTTGAAAAATAAATGTTCGCTTTAACAATACTGTGCCTTCAGTACAAAAAACAACACATTTTCCCTTTAATTAGAGTTTTCTGTTTACTTTGGTGTTTCCTTTGTGAATTCCATTTTTGTTCGGTGTCTATAACCTATGTCTGAAGACTTCTGCTTCAAACAATATTCAATAATCAATATTTAAACCAACATTCACTGCATGTTTTTAGAGCTTAAAACTCACTTTATGGCATTGTTTACTCACGCTCCATGTCAGTCAAATACCAATTGAAGTTTTTAAATTCACATAATATTCAGAGTTAGATACATCATTGTCTTCACCGACTCAACGGACCCCATCGGAAAGGGCTGCCTATGGGGTCCAGCCATTGAATCGGTGAAGATGTTTCTAACTCTGTGAATATTATGTGGATTTAAAAACTTCAACTGGCATTCAACTGACATGGCGGGTGAGTGCTTTCCATAGTTTTGGTGAAAGCGTCGACTGTTGTTTCAAACTTCGATGTCTTCTTCTTCTTGCCTCTGACAACAGAGCCTGTTGAAGAGAATTGGGAAACAAAAGTCTTTCTATAATACCGACCATCAATTAAAGCTGACATTTTGGCACATCAATGTTTCATGTTTCACTCAGCACCATAGCTGTCATTATAAGCTACTGCGGGGAGGAGATTCAGCTTTGGTAAATATCTCCGAAACAATGCAATGCACTGCAAAAGTGCATAAAAGCATTTGCTACATGCAAAAACTAGTGAAACATTGATGTTATTCCCCAATAGGCCTAATGTAGCCTATATAGCCTATTGGGGCCCAACATTGAATTGGTGAAGACAAAAAAAATTCTAACTCCATGAATATTATATGGATTAAAAAACTTCAATTGGGGTTTGACTGACATGGGGAGAGAGTAAACAATGCCATAAAGTGAATTTTATAAGTGAACTGTTCCTTTAACTATCTATTCATAAACACTTGGATGGATTGTGCATTTGCTTGAACATTAAATGAGTTGTGCATTTCATAGGCATTTTATTCACGTGCCAGGGCATTTTTTGCCCCGAGCCCCCGTTAATTTCCAACCCTGAACTGAATTATACATTTTTGACTACATAAAATACATACCCTGACCAGAATCTGCCCTTTTCTTTAACGTAGTCCTATCCTGACCATGTTCAGGAGGGTCATCACTTGATCACCACTTGATCACATGAACGGTGGGGCGTGTGTTTGGGCGATCACCCAACACACAATCGAGTTCTTCATAAAAAGAGCAAGTTCCCCGTGTCGCTTTTGTTATTTGCATCTTTTGATCTTTTATATGTAGCCTTGAGATGTTTGATTGTTTGTTGGCACTGTAGCCATGTGCGGGCGTAGCCCTCCAGGTTCATCTTTCGTGAAATCTCTTCAAAAATACTTTTATTTCTGTATGTACTTTGTGTTTCATCAGCCCACAAAGCAAGTAAATATTTTGTTTCGGTATTTGCCCAGGCCCTGCTATCGTTCTCGTCATCCATGGCTTTTCCTCCCGGTAAATAACAAAATTCGTGTCAGAACTGGAGGGAAATGGGCGTGATTTGATGACGTATCCCCGCTGTATGCGTTTTGAGGTGCCTGATTGCGTCTAGACTATTCAGAGTTCCGAACACAAGAGCTCGTCCACCTCGCGAGGTGGCCTGGCTGATCCGAACACAATGCGAGCATTAAGCGACCTCTGTGCGTCTACACCTGTCACTTCATGCAGCCTGGCGTGATCGGATGACCAAGATCGCATTGAAAAGACAGGTGTAACCACAGCCGTAGAGCTGTCCACTTGTGATCGGATCACCCAAGACGGATGTTAAGGCCAGGTGTGAACAGCTGGTTGTCCATTTTGACACATTATCCTACCAGGACCTTTCTCTGTTTTGCAAAACCTCTGGGAAGTCAGAAAAACTCTGTGTATATGGTTTATTGTTGTCATCGTTGCGTTTTTTGCCGTTTATCCTCTCTGGAGCATATCAATAAAGCTGGATGAATTGAATTAAAATGAACAGAGGAAGAAGATGAGAGAAGAAATGCGAAGAGAGGAGAGAATAAAAGAGAAAAAGAAGAGAATGTCAAACAATGAAAATGTACACATACACATGTGCTTGGATGCACACACAAACACACACGCATACACACATACCATTGTATTCTGTGGAGTCATGTGTTGAACCTCCGAGCGGAAACCATGCGGTGACGCCGCTGAGTTTGAGTTGACCTCTACATTCCTCTGTAGGTTTTGAAGCAGTTTTTAGGACACTCTGGAGAGCATGGGGAATTCCTCCATTCAGCAAGTTGTTCCAACACTCAACTAATACACATATGTGGCAAAGATGGCCATGGGCCAAAATGTTGCAAGTCATGCTGTAAAAGTTGAGCTTGGTAATTGTGCGTCTCCCAGGAGAGTCTCGGGTTCAGGCTTTTAGCTGATGCTCTCATCCAGAAAACAACAGTAAAATAAGGTTCAATTTCAACCAATGTGTCAGTTTGCCAATGTATTGGGCTGATATTGGCTTTTTATTAACAATCTATGATGCAGTTAGTTTGATTGCAATAGAGAGTTTTAGTATCCCATGCTCTAAATGCAGTTTCAGAGGCTTTTCCACCCTGACAATTCTGGGGAAAACAATAAATACTTGTCATTTTTTTTACATGAAAATTTCAAATTAATTTATATATCAAAAATCCACATTGGTCAAGCCTTGCAAGAAAGTAAGGAAGTCAAGGGTTAGAGCCCTGGCAATATCCCTGTGATCCTAGAATAATCATCTAAAAGAGAAGTGCCATGGAACAATGAGATAATATGAAATATGAAAATAAGAGGTAGAAGGGTTTTTAATGACAGAAAATTAAAGAGGGATGTCAGTGTGGAGAGGATGACTTCTTAAAGAGTTGAGTTTTCAGCCTACAACTCAACTGTCAATCCAATAAAATCCAAGCTATGGCATTGCATTTAATTTAATTTACCACCAAAACTGTGAAGCCCAATTATATCCATTACATTTCTGACTGATGCCTGACAAGATATTATTATTTGGTCAATGTGATCATTTATTGGTCATAGGAAGTGAGAAGATATTGCTATTTGGTAAATGTGGTAAGTTATCAGATGTAGAGACTGTGATGATATAATTTTGTCTGCGTGATACATTATTAGATGTACCAATCTATTATCCTCATCCTCATCTTCCTCCGCTTATCCGGGGTCAGGTCGCGGAGGCAGCAGTTCCAGTAGAGAGCCCCAGACTTCCCTTTCCCTGGCCACATCCGCCAGGTCTGCCCTGGGGATCCCAAGACGTTCCAAGGCCAATGCGTAGATGTAATCACGCCACCTGGTCCTTGGTCTGCCCCGGGGCCTCCTCCCCGTTGGACATGCCTGGAACACCTCTCTAGGGAGGCGCCCAGCAGGCATCCTTACCAGATGCCCGAACCACCTCAACTGACTCCTTTCGATGTAAAGGAGCAGCGGCTCTACTCCGAGTCTCTCCCGGATGACTGAACTTCTCACCTTATCTCTAAGGGAGACGCCAGCCACCCTCCTGAGGAAACTAATTTCAGCCGCTTGTATCCTGGATCTCGTTCTTTCGGTCATGACCCATCCCTCATGACCATAGGTTAGGGTCGGGACAAAGATTGACCGGTAGATCGAGAGCTTTGCCTTCTGGCTCAGCTCTCTTTTCGTCACGACAGTGCGGTAGAGTGACCTCAAAACCGCTCCTGCCGCTCCGACTCTCCGGCCAATCTCCCGCTCTATAGTCCCCTCACTCATGAACAAGACCCCCAGATACTTAAACTCCTTCACTTGGGGTAAGGACTCATTCCCTACCCGGAGTGGGCAGTCCACCGGTTTCCTGCTGAGAACCATGGCCTCAGACATGGAGGTGCTGATCCTCATCCCAGCCGCTTCACACTCTGCTGCGAACCTATCCAGTGAGTGCTGGAGGTCACAGACCGATGGTGCCATCGACTATCGGCCGAACCCTCCTTTCCAGCACCTTTATCTATTATATTGGTCCTGAATGTCCTAATTTTTTACATTTTTAATTTAATTTATTTGCTTCCAAATAGATTCATGCCAATTTCTGCTTGATCTTTGTTCTACATTATAATAATAAAAGCTACAAGATTAAATTTTGACTCAGATTAAAGCATGGCTAGTATCACACCCATAGGTGGTAATGACTGTAATGGGAAGGTCATTCTACCAGTGGGGAATGATTGTTATAACTTAACAGACATAACTATGGTCTGTGCTATTAGATTTTTTTTGTTCCAATCTAGCTTTCTTTCTTCACTCGGATTAAAACAGTTCTGTAGAATTAACAGGAAGCATCATGTCAAAATCTTTTCTCACATGCAATATTAGCTGACGTCAGCGCTGTTCCATGAATCATTTCCTCGCTTTTCCTCATAATCAGCCACACCATTAGCTGAGTGAGGTCAACTTTATTTATATAGCACCTTAACAAAACAAAACTCACTTTGCAAGGTTAAAAGAAAAAGATAGCAGAAGAAGAAATAATCTAAACACAAAAAAGCAGGTAAAACAATGAAACACCATTAATAATATGTTAGTGTTTTTTAAATGGCAGTTGATTCTGCTGAGCTAACACTAGGAGTTAGGTGAGGAGTGTCATTCATGCTTGATTATATACACACACCATTTCATGAAAGGAGAGAAAAATCGCCCCCACACACACACACACACACACACACACACACACACACCAAAGTCTGCTTAGCTTGGCAGGTTTGAGACTTGGAGTTAATTGCTGGGAGGAAAATCTAATGTGTACTGAGGCATGGCTGGTCAGGCTCCAGGACAGTTGGAACAAACATGACTGAGACATTTCTAATGCTTCAGGGCTCTGGCTAGAATAACAGGGGTTATACAATGATACTGTACATGTATACTGCTGACTGCGAGGCCAATGAAGGCAAGTTTACAATAACTGTTTGAGGTATGTTTAGGTGGTAATCTTCGAGATAGTTGCAAATAATAAAATCACAGACATTTCAAGAAATGTCAACACACCGGTTAGCACCATTGTTAAACAAAATAACATGTTTGAGGGATTAGTGCCAATATATCTTCTGGAAGGTTAAATAAATAGACAAATAAATTGAATGGCCGGCCCTCTTTGAATATGGTAACTGACATAAGAACATAAGAAAGAGCCTCCAATACAGCAGGGAAATAGAACAAATAAAGAATACACACATTAAAGGGTAATTCCGGGATTTTTCAACCTGGCCTCTATGTCCACAAAAGTTTCTCCGGTCCATCGGCTCAACCGGCAGTCGCGTAACGACGGCTCGATGGTGGCAACGTAATCCGTAAAGGCATATTCGGCCGGTCAATGTACGTCCACTAAAAGTGCTTGTTTTTGTCACAGACGGGCTCAGATTGTTATTCGTGTGTCTGACAAGTGTCTGACAACATTACCGAAAGGATCGCTACAGAAATAGACCGTTTTTAACCAGAAATAGACCTTTTTTAACAACAACTCTGAACTCTCAACTCTGACAAGAGTTGACTGTTTTATGAAATCAAGAGGATTCACTGTTGCAAGACGAGGATCGTGTAAACAACCGTCCTCTATCCGACAACAGGTGCTTATAACTGCTTATTTCTTTTGCCGTTTTGCTTACTCAAGCGCTTTTGGGGAAGTGCTAGCCCATGTTATACAATCAAGTAATGGCTACACCTCCATTTTCCCCCTGTATGTATTGTTAAATTTGATTGTTGTTTCGTGAACGGAATTGACAGGGTAACTTTTGACACCCGTAATGATAGATATATATAAAATATATATATATATAAAGCCATCTCGGGCTTCAATGCAGTGTGCAGTAAAAATGTGCATGGGCTAGGCTAATCTTTTCACTAGATTAGGTTAGTGAGTAGTGACTAGGCTAATCTTTTATTACATTACATTTGGATATACATTTCATGAGGATTACTTTTAAGCATAGCTCACATATTGCCCACAAATCATGGGTATTGGTTGAATCACCATTGTGTTACAACAATCAGTGATAGAGAGTAGCACAACACACATTTATTTATATGAAAGTGGAGCAGATGATTACTTTAAATCCACTTGTTTGCTAAACAAAGAACTGTATCTTAACTGTATAACTGTATCAAATTGTTCTTGTTCAATAAGTTGTTAATTCTAATGGAGGCTGATGTCTGTAAATTCAAATGTACAAAATACGTTTTCTGTACCTGTGCTACCTCCATCTGACACAATATTCACTAGTCAGTTAAAGGCAAAATTCCTTCAAGAATTATAAACCTCAATATCCAAAAACCAGGAAAATTCTACTTGTTAAATGTCTACTCCATTCTGTATTAATATCGCACAGAGGGAGTCCTTCCTGTTGTTCAGTGGGTAGACTTAAGTAGACCGGTGTTGAGGTCTTTGAGTGCATGTGTATGTTTCCTCCCTGTTGTCACATGACTACATCCACAGTCCCCACACACATTTAAATAGCTCTCTGGCTTTGGCACAAAGTCTAGCTGCGTAACCTATCACAAAATCAAATAAAACTACTTTGGTTAAGGTTAGGCAACTATTGTTTGTTGTTTTCTCAGTCTGAGGTCGAGATCCACATCTCCAGTCTGTGTGCGCCTTTCGTGTCAGCCTCACTGCAAGAGAGAGCATATATAGCTGAGTAATCACTAACTCTATTGCAGCTGTGTCTGCTGAGGCGGCAGAGCCAGTCCTGGCTCTCCACAGCACATCTAATCTATGCTTCATAATAATAATAATAATAATAATAGTAACTGCAAAAACTACATTTCCTATAAGCAGCTGGGTTAGTGGTAATAGAAGTATCAGCAGAAATAGCAGTGGTAACAATTTAGTAGTAGTAGAAGTAGCAGCAGTAGCAGCAGTAGCAGTGTAGTAGTATAGTAGTAGCAGTAGCTAATGCTACTGTAATAGTAGCAGTATATTCGTTTTTGTAATTATTATTATTATAGTTATTATTAGTATTATTATTATTATGATGAAGTATAGATTAGATGTGCTGTGGACATCCAGGAGTGGCTCTGCCGGCTCAATAGACACAGCTGCAATAGAGCACTATACTATTAATATAGTAGCACTGCCAGTAGTAGCAGTAGTAGCACTAGTAGTAGAAGCAGTAGCAGTAATAGTAGCACTGGCAGTAGTAGCAGTAGTAGTACTAGTAGTAGAAGCTGTAGCAGTAATAGTAGCACTGCCAGTAGTTACAGTAGTAGCAACAGTAGTAGAAGCAGTAGTATCAGTAGTAGTAGTAGTAGTAGTACTGGCAGTAGTAGTAGTTTTAGATTACAGTTAGATCACGTTTTTCTGTTTTCTCTTGAACCCCTCCACAGGGAGGTCAGAGGTCAGTTACAGAACAGCACACCTGGAACCGATATGGATTTAGTGTCTTCCTCAAGTGCTTGGACCAGCCCTATTCAAGTCATTTCAGCTCAACAATGTGAATAAGATACAAAAGCCTGCAGTTCATTAACCTTCTACTATAATGCTTCCTGTCCCAAGAGCCCCACCTTCAGCTAACTAGAGCCTTATTTCCACAGGACTATAGACTCCTTTTCAGTTAGTAAACATAATGACATTTTTTTGTGGACGGAGCTTTGCTGGAGGCAGAAGCCGGCCGGAACACGTTAGCCAACAACGCTGGCTAGCAAGTTTCGTTGGCTTGTTTTTAACATGGCTGAAGAAAATAACACTATATCTGTATATTTACGGTCACTCACTCTCCAGGACCGCGAGTGTTACTTGAACAAGTTAACATTAACCACAATAATAAACCCGGCCCGGCGTTGACGGCAGTGAAGAGCGCCGTCCTCCTAGGCGCACACACCTCCTCCCTCCCGGCAGGTCAGCCGTGGAGCATCAAGGCTACCCCAGTCCGCCAGGCTTCTAGGGGCATCGCGCCCGAACCCCGACTGGTCAGCCCTTGCAGGCTGCTCCCGCCGGCTTCGGACGCCCGCTCTCCCACTCGTCGTCGCCGTCGCGCCTCGCCTCCGTCCCGGCACTCCAGCCGCGGACCCCGCTCAGACGCTGCTGCTGCTGGCTCGTCTCTCCCCAGACAGCCTGACTCGACTCCTCCGTTTCCTGCTGAATTTCAATCATACTGGCAGCCTCTCACACTGGCGCGCTCTCACAGTCCCACATCCACACACAGGTTAAAAAGGGCCCGGATCCAGGGTAGAGTCAGTCCACCGACTCAACTCTCCCCTGGATCCAAGCTAAGCCTCACCCCACCCTCCTCCCATCTGCCACAGTCATGTACAAGACTTAAAATACAAAGATTTACCAGATGAGTTTTGTGTCGTGTGATCCGAACACACACACACACACACACACACACACCTGACACACATAACGTTACAACTAAAAGTTAGCTAATGCGCTAAGAGAGTTACGAGAGAAATCACCTAACGTTATTACTCCTAGTTCCCCAATTTGTGATTAGGTGGGCATGACAAATCTTTAGACACATATCCATACCTAAAACAAAGTGTGCGCTGCAAACACAAGCATTTTTGATGATCGCCTCAGTCCAATCCTTCCGTTTTATCGCGTTTAACCATAGTTGTCTTCAGTTGTAGAGCAGGTGAGCGGGAGGTGGTGATGACGCAGGGAGGAGCCGGGATCTGGAGCCACGCCCGCCAACACACACAGACACACACACACACACACACACACACACAGACAGACAGGTAGAGGGACTGCTAGGAGGCAGAGGTAGAGGGCGAGACAATATTGCTTTTTTTTCAAAATCAGATTTTGTCCTCTCTTTATATATGTTTTTTTTCAAAATTTGTTTCAGAACTTATTTCATACTGCATATATTACATTTTTGTACATTCTCATCCACATTTGTATTTTTTACTTTGTCTCTCTTAAGTTCTGTTGACACTATTGCTGCTATTTCGTACACCCTATTAATGTTCATTCACACATTTATACTTAACATGTCCTAAATTGAATTTGTTAATATACCCCTTATTTGATATATTCTTATTTATGTTCTATTTTTCTATTTGCTGCTACAAAGACCCAATTTCCCCACAGGGATGAATAAAGTGTGTTCATATCTTATTTTATCTTATCTTCCTAGTGCTGCTCTACCTCAGAGGTGTAACTGTAGTTCTTCAAAGAAAGCCAGTTTTTCCCATGTCTTGATGTACGTGTCAGTAATTGTTTGTCGTTTCCACACAGGAAACTACTGCATGTTTGAGTCAACGTGGGAAGCGGAGGGTTATGGAAGCTCTGCGGAGCTCAGGGGATCATCAACAGGAACTCAGAGGTTGCAGCAGTCTGATACTAATGTGGTTTGCTTGACCTCCCAAGAGGTTCAGAGTAAAGTCTACTGATATACAGTGGGGTCCAAAATAGGGATGCTCATTTTGAAAAAAAATTCTGACCGATAGCCGACGCTCATTAACCGACTATTAACCGTTAACCGACAAGATTAAAATGTACTATTTAGAATGGACTGGAGTGTCTGTGACCTATTTTCATAAGAAAGGGTTTATTTTTACATGTGCAAATAGCAGCATAAAAAACAACAGAACATCTTCACATCATCACACACGAAAGCCAGACTTTCTCATGAACAAAAACAGTTTAACAAAACAAAAAAACACATTGAATCCTCCAGCGCCGAGTGCACTGTAGAACCGGCATAAAAGCCTAGATCTCCCGTGTAGGAAAATATCTTATAACTTAAATATAAAGAAATAAATAGCAAATAGTAGCCAGACTTTCTAATGTATAAACAGATTAACAAAACGAAAAAACACACATTGTGTGTCCAGTGCCAGTGCCGAGAGCGCTGTAACCAAAACCTCCTCCTCCTCTGCTCTCGGCTAATTAATGATCAAAAACAGCCAACAGGTTAACAAAACGGAAACTTGTAGTCGCATTTTTCAGACCTCAAAATAAAATAAACAGGCCAGACCTACCTCAGTCCTCAGCATAGCGGACAGCTTGTCTACTGGTTTTTATTCAGAAATAGCAACATGTCAACATGCTGTGGGGTTAGTCTGTTAACTGTGAGACCCGTGGCGGAGAATACCCACTAGATAGTACCGATGTCCCAGGACTGCAGAGATAGGGCCTCGCTAGAGTGGCCAGCCTAGGGAAGCGCGTCTGATTAGCTTTCCACCAGTCAAGAGGATTAGTATCCAATGAGGGGGGATCGTCTCTCATATAAGTGTCCATCTCTATTGTGCTGTAGTCGTCTCCCAGGAGCAACATCATGGCATTGCCCTGGCGGCGGCGTACGACTCCAGCCTGGGCAGAAGACACCGCTGTTTCAGGGTTCTGGCTTCTTGCAGGTTTGTTACTGTTCGGTCGGACAGAACAGCTGTAACTGCTCACCGTTGTTCAAGACGTTTTCCGAACATGTCGCACACCGAGTTCCATCTAGTATTGCATGACTGGATGAGCTGGTGTTTCAGAAGTTTAATTTGTTCTTGTTTGGCCTCCAGTGCCTTGCATGCAGGGGTGCTGTGGTTGAAGTGCCTGACAAGCTGTCCAGCTGCTGATAACCCGATGCACAAACACATTAAATCCATCATTAACCGCCAGCTGCAGTGTATGCGCAAAACAGGCAATTGAGTCCCAGTTCACCCGTCTGGGAGAGTTAGCAGCCACGGTGTTGCGTGCGTTGTCGTGGACACATTCAGACGCTTTCCCAGTAAGTCCCTAAGTCTCCTGCAGTCTCCAAATGTATTCCTTATAAATGGTAGATCCCCTTTAACCTGTCACATTTATCACAGTGTTTATAATTTATGAGCAATGGCTATGAATATATATCATGTTGCACTGTCTCTCCAGTCCCACCAGGATTTCGTGTTTTTTTCTGATTATTGTGGCTCAACATGATTGAATTTGCAGTGGCTTTTATCAAACATTGCGATGCAATTTGCAATATTTTTTGTCTTATCTTGTGGTACAACAGCAGGAATTTATGAAATTTTCGAGCCCCCCATCCTCCCCAAAACATTGTAAACTGCCCACTCTTTGTGGTTGTTTTTTTAAAGTAGTAGAGTAATCGTCACACATTAATACCTCCTGGGGCCACCGACTGAAAACTAGTTTTACTACACATGATCTCTGTCTAGTGCCTTTCTTTGTCTTTCATTCCTTTTTAATCCTAGTTTTCTTTACATTATTTTGGTTTGTTTGTTTTCCCTTTAGGCTGCAATGCAGCATATCTACAGTTTGCCATTGTAGCACCTGGAAAAATATATATTTTTAATACCTGCCCAATCCCTTCAATGATTTGTTTAATAATATACTGTGGCATGTAGTTATTTGGTCAATTCCAGGTTTATTGCACCTGCCAGTTGGTGGCGGAGTGAGCGGTTTGTAGTTCATTTTACTGGAAGACATAGAAGAAGGCGAGTGGGAGTGGTTGGTCTGTGCTGATAGTCGGGGAATGGTGTGTGTCCGGTGCTACCTTGCATGCTTTACAAAATATTGCCACGAAGTAATAAGATTAACATATTCTACACCACTAATGCAGTTGCTGTGTAAATGGTGTAACACCATCACATCATTAGTTGACCCATCACGTTCCCGTCTCGCGCTAATCTGTCAGGTCTGTCAGTGCTGCCAGTTTGACACAGAGAAAAAGAGAGAGAGGTCCGGAGCGGACAATACACATCAAACTAGCCTGTTAGCAGCAAATCAACTTGAACAGTTTATAAAATGATTAGGCTACACCGTGGCGCGGCCCATCCAACCGGCCCAAAGACCCACCGGGATTTTGTCCCGGTTGCCCACTCCAGCATTGTCCTTGTGTGTAACCATATCAAAGGCTCAGGATAACAAGAAAGCAACATGTAGGAGTGTTAATGTAACATGTAGGAGTGTTAATGTGGAAGCATTGTGCCAATTTGACCGTTTTATGCGGGAATATCGCACAAAATAAGATTGTGTGTGTGCATGTGTGTGTGAGTGTGTGTGTTTGTATGTGTCATCAGATAATTTGGCTGCAAATCCGTACCCCCTCTATTGCTCTCCTCTCATATACACAAACGCGCACACATTCACCCACACACACACACACACACGCACACACACAATCTTATTTTGTCATGGACATGCAGGTAGCAGTCTTTACTATACATCAAAACTATTTTAGTTGAAAAAAAAAATTTTGAACTGGTTTGCAGCCATGAATTACACAAGGATGCAAATTGGTTGGTCAGTGGAGGAGGGGCTACAATGGGGGAGGGGCTAAAATGGGGCAATTTTGTGATTGACTTCATTTTTACAAAACTTAATGAAGTTTGCTGCAGAGAAAAGGGAAATTACAGACAAAATCATTTTTCACTTTAATTTAAAGGGGGGGGGGGGTCAAAAAATGTGGTTATAATGGAAGTCTATGGTACAAATCTTGTAGTTAACAGTCCCAACGTAACAAAAACATCTCACACAGTCAAAATACAGTGGATATGGATGAAACTCAAGAATTCCAAAATTCATTGAAAAACACACTTTCCTTACCAATTTCATGGCTAGGGAACAATCACAGCCAAAATTACCTCAATAAATGCACCTCACAATACACAAATTTCCCTTAGCAGGGCATGAGGGTTAACAACACATCTGTGCTCGGTACTATCTGCCAGAATAAAGTGAAACATCTTTCAAGGTTTTCTTTTATTAAGCTGGCCATACAGTATTTTTTCTTTTCATTTTATATTTCTTTGGCATGTTTTTCCCATCTACACAACGGCTCGCTTAGACAGGGTCTACTCTGGTTTTGGTCTGGTTTGTTTGTATCTATGATACTCACATACAGACATGGACACACTTCTCTCTCCCTCTCACACACGGGTGCTGGATCAAGCACGTTTCTGAAGGGCACAGATGCACACGAATATTGACGACCCCCAAAAAATAAAGTATTTTTTGCAATGGCTGTAGTTACATATTTTGCTTGCCTAGCCTATAATTATAACATTCCATAGAACTATCACAAACCCATGTCTATAAAGCTGATTGCAACGTCACACGCTGAGTACAGTCGAAACTGACTACACTTGTAGAGGTTTGGGTGTGTGTGTGTGGTAACTTCCCACACATGAAACAACTCAAAAACAAAAACAATTTCATTCCAAAATATAACATATGCACGATATGTTATACACGCACAGACAGGCGCCATATCTGCTATGGATAAATCATAGGCTACTTTTTTAGGTTTGCCATGATCCGGAACCGCATTACTCCAAAACTGAACCAAGAAAACCACCTAACTCAAATGACAGGAAAGACTAGTGAACTTCTCAATGTGCTCAGAAATTGTCCGCATTGTTTGTAAATTCTGGTAATATTTTACCTCAGTTATCTCACAAACAATCTGTTAAATTGTTTCTTTGATCTTTATTGTTCAGTTTTAGATTATATAGCTCCAATAAAAAACACATCCAAATCTGTCAGTTTATGCTCTTGGATAAATGAAAGCATCCTAAAAAAGAATTGTAGAAGAGCTGAGGGGAAGTGGAAAAGCACTAAGCTCCTGGGGCCATATTCACAAAACATCTTAAGGCTAAAAGTAGCTCCCAACTTGCTGATTTAGGAGAAACCTTTAAAAATAATGGCCGTGTCAGTCCTAATTTTAGGACTCCTAAATTTTTGGTCTAAGAGCATTTCACAAAGCGTTTTAGCACTAAAACCAGCTCCTACATCTGTGAAAAGTTAGGTGTAGTCAAGAAGAGTCCTAAGTCACTAAGACCAAATCACAAACAATCCTATGCTGGTGTCTGAGTGCCCAAGGACACCACTGACAGGGCAATAGAGCCTTGGGTGCTGAGCCTCCTAATAAACGCAATAAATATTTCAAATTATAGATTACATGTTAATATAATCTGCGATGACATGTATAGCAAGGTTAAATTGTGTATAAATACATTTATGTTCATTTTTATATAGGCAAAATTTAAATAATTGGCCTAACATCCTTTTACCTGTGGCGGTTGTTTGTCGCTTGAATTCTGCAACCGCTGTCCTTGTCTGAGACTGCAAAGAATACCAGCGCTTTCATCGGTGGTTCTGGACAGAAGCAGGAAAGCCATATTTATTTGCAAGCATATATTTTCCCACACTTCTTTTTTGAAGGTATCCCAACTCCAAATTTCCCTTTAATAATGTACTTACTTTCATGCACAAGTTGGGCAAGAAGTAAAAGCTGTTCTTGTTGTTCTCCTAAAGTTAGGAGCTACTTTTAGCCTTAAGCCGTGAATACGTGAATAAAATCCTTGAAAAAGTTGTATCAAGCCAAGCCAAGCCAATTAGAAGTGCTGAATCATAGTGCTGCCTTCAACACTAGATAATATGGTATCCTTATTGATAGAATGAGGCAGTGGGTTGGTATTTCAGGAACTGCTCAAGATTAGTTCTCATCATACCTGACTGATAGGAAATTTCTTGTGTCCATTGATGGCTACTACTCCTCTCATTCCTTGATCACGTGGTGCGATAACCAATATTATTCTCCCTGTATATGTCCCCTTTGGGTAATTTAATTAAGCATCTCCTTTCACTGTTATGCAGATGATACCCAGTTGTACCTCTCAGTCAAGCCAAGTTAACTAAATAAATTGGCCAATCTGCATAGTTTTTTTTTTAGTTTTTTAGTTTTTGTATGTATATTTTATTTGTCAAAGTTTTTGATTAACAAAGAATAAACAGAAATCAGCGGAAAAAGGAAAAATAATCACTACACCCACCGTGCTCTCCCCAGCCACAAATGTAGAGGATAGATACTGAAAGAAAAAGACAAAGAACAAAACAGAAAAGAAACAGTCCAGACAGCAAGATGTAATAGATTATGTGAGCCTACATAACGGGTGTATTCACAGAATATTCATAGGGACCTTTTCTATGACCTTCAAACGCTTAAAACACAATTTGATAAGATACTATAGGTTACAGTAACATCACTTAGCATTACCTAAAGCAGTGGTTCTCAATCCAGTCCTCAAGGACCCCCTGTCCTGGAGGTTTTAGCTCCAGGCTCAGGCATACCTGAACCAATTAGAGGCTTCATGTTTTCATGATACTTTAATTGGTTCAGGTGTGCCTGAGTAGAGCTGGAGCTAAAACCTCCAGGACAGGGGGTCCTTGAGGACTGGATTGAGAACCACTGGCCTAAAGTGCATTTGCAATAACAGTAGGCCTAGGCCTAAAAATTAATCCAAGCCTATGCAACATCAGGTTATCTGGTGACATCAACATGAAAATTAAGTGGCATTGTTTACATATTCTTTGGGTATAGGCTACTGTGTAACAACCAGGGGAATGCAACAACACATTACTGTACCGGAACAAAATGAACTGGACATTGTAGCAGAGAATTTTACGCACGTTTCGCAAATGAGGCCCAATATCTGTTAACTGTTGAAACTCATAGGAATCAAACCCTCATTGGTTCTTTGGTTTTAGGAATTGAACACATGATTGAGAAATGTATACCAGTCTTGGAAAAAGCAAAACCAAAATGATTCTGTGGAATCCCAGTATGGGCTTAAATGGAATAAACAGGACCGTGCCATGGCCTTGGGATGTTGCAGATGCCTCGTACGTTATAGTTACTCTGCGGGGGATATAAAAACCACAAATGACAGATTGTAGGAAAAGAAGAGAGCAGAAATAGATGGCAGGATGAACTGAAAATTGTTATTAAATTGTTTTTCTAGACCACTCTCATTAGAGTGGTCTAGAAACGTGATGTTGAACTGGACATTGTGTCTAAAAGAGGCAACAAGCAGAAAACCATGCAGCTAAACAACTGAGCAACACCAACCAAGCAAGACCAACCAAGCAAGACCAACTGAGCGAGACCAACCAAGAGAATATCCTTCTTGTCTGCTCCAAAGCCATGGCCACTAATTATCATTTATAAAGAACTGACGAATAAAAGGAAGAATTCTAGGAGAGCATGACGAACCAAAATATTAGCAATGAAATAAAGCTTCATCTTCATTATTCCTGTATTCATGTGCCTATTGAAGACTGAAATCAATTGAAATTGTATTGAGTGTCACAAAGCTTTTATGACAGGACTGCCATTCAGAAACCACAGCCAACACACAAGGATGCATAACCTGGTGTAAGGAGCACAAAACCTGGTGCCCTGACAAGAAAGACAAGAAATAAGAAGAATTTACAGGACCAGGAGCACCCTAGGGTGAAAACACTGTTTCCTCAGGATGCCCCTATATTCAAAGGTGTAAATGCCCCCATACACGCTGCTGGTTTCATGAACAGCAGGATGAAGTCAAACATGACTTCCATGGCCAGATCAAGACATCATTGATCTTTTTATGGAAGTAGATTTCCACCTCATTCATCCCTCAGAGACAGCTTTTTTGGAGGTCAGACTGCACCCTTGTCTGTCTAGCAGGTCTCACGTAATGTATGATGTAGAAAAAAAGGCATGTGTGTGCAGTGTGTTTGCAAGAAACCAGCCCCCGTGTGTTGGATCTAAGCCTTGAAGCCAACTGACATGGTGGCCAACGGTGGTAGCCTAAAATACTCATGTGGCCCAAAATACTTTTTCCTGCTAAACGATGACTGTATAAAGGCATCTTGTCAAACAACCCAGCAAAGCGCTGTAGTGGAATCCTGTTTCACCAACTCCATAGTCTCTACACAAATATATATATATGTATTAATACAAAGAAATTGTAAATAGCCCTGTGCACTGCTGTGCTCCTCCGGGGTGCATAGTGAAAGCAAAAATAGTCAATATTAGTGCTGGACATAGTTAAAGGCAATTATTTTACCCCTATTGATTTTCACATTACAAGGGGGATCCGGATTCCCTTATTGGGGTCGAAAAAATTACATCACACTTGGGAGGCCTATTTGAGTTGATGATAACTATAAAAGCCCCATTTTCTAAATCTACAAATTCCTCTTTAAAACGCTGAATAGGCTCCTGTAAACAATGCATTTAAAATGAGAAAAAAAATCTCGATCTACATGTTGACACTGGGAATGAGCATTAAGTATTGATCATGAATTTCTTTGTACCATCTTCAGTTCTCCTATACAGTATAACCTCCTTGCAAGCAACAGATGAGTGAGCACCCCAGAGCCTCACCAGATTGGTTTCTGGTGTGACAGAGAACATAAAGCGATGAGTACCTCTAGAGATTGAATTACATCAATTTCTATACATTGACCAAATTTTTATTTTTTCTGGTGGCTGTGCCAATATTGTAGCGGTGCGCCACAGATGAGCCTATGTATCGGAAACACTATTACATATATTGTTAATTATAGTAACAATTTCCTGTTCAAATATGGATTACCAAATATGAAATATGGGTGGTACAGTGGCTCAGTGGTTAGTACTGTCTCGGCCCTGGTCCTTTTTTTTTCCTGCCACAATCCAAAGACACGCAGGTCATGTGAAGTGAAGACTCTAAATTGCCCTTAGGTGTGAATGAGAGCCTTCCGCCCAAAACATGCTGGGATAGGCTCCGGCCCACCCTATTTCTTGAATAATAAGTGGGCATGGAAAATGAACAAATATATTCATACAATATTATATCCAAAAATATAATGTCATAAAAATGAAACACTCTGTCTACTCTGTCTCACTTGATATAACAAGTGAAAAGAGCGCCACCTACAGAAACTTAAACTCCATTCAACAGACAATCTACGGAAAAAGACGTCAGAGTACTGGACACACTGTTTGATTCCCAGTTATCTCTGGGAAATGCACAACACAGCACAACACAGCAGCAGATTACCAACAACTCTACAGATGGCCGTACAAAAAGTACAAAAATGTATTCAGATGGGATGCAATCAGGTTGCCCTGTATAAATTGAAGTAGAAATAACATTTAAAAAGGCTGCATCGACCTGACCCTCCCTGACCCCCCCACTTCCAACCATAATAGAAGGTGATCTCTAGAAACAGATGGAATAGCGATATGCCACTGGCAAATATTATTTTCCTCTGACCTGCTCCCACAGTATTGTCTTGCTGAGTGAGTTGGCTTGGAATAACAGGGTGGATCCTGCACCAACACTATAATTTTCACACACGCACACACACACAATAGGCCTGACCTCTGGCCACCTTGCATAGTTCTCGTGCTGTACAGTAGACAGTGGAACATCTACAACTCCACAACTGGTGAATGCTCATCATATTTTAATGTAATTTTATTATCATACTTTAGTTGTTACTATATATATATTATTATAGCTGTTCAAATATTATCTTTTGCTCTATTATTATTTACTGATACATGATCCAATTAAAGTTTCAATAATATCGAAAATATTATTTCAAAAATATCATTATGAAAAATATTATGAAAGCTAAGGATCCTTATGCCGGTGATATCAGCGTGTTGGCAAAAGGTGATTCTGATCTTCATTCGAAGAACGAAGGAGCTGACAGTAGAGCAACTAGAGAGCATTCTCAGTGAGCAATTCATGTTTTGGACAAGGCACAGTATCAGCTTACCCAATATCTAATAACAGCCTATTAGTAAATCCCAGGCTAAGGCTGAATCCCAATTCACCCCTTGGCCCTACCCCTTAGCCCTTCCCCTTCATTTTGCGCGTTCACGTGAAGGGGTAGGGGTGTTCCAATTCTCTTGGGATCGAGGGGTAGGGCTACATGGCCCTCCAAACGGAGATTATTCCGGGGCGCATTACAAACCGAGGGCTAGGAGAAGTCTCCCAGAATGACCTGCGAATCAACTGGAAGATCATGGCGACCGTTACACTACCATCAAAGTGAACCACAAATGTAGTATTTTCTTCGTTAATAAAGATTTTAAAAATATTCTAACCGTGGTATTATCTTGGTTTAATGTCATTTCAATGTATTATAGACCTTTTCTTTATAACAAGCATAACAAAAAATCGCTAGTATGCCGATGTCTCTACCTTGTTAGTTAGTTAGCCTGCCTGACCTCAGCAGTCTGAACAGTCCATTGTTGGGATGGGTAGTGTCCTAAGTTGTAGGTGGAGGACCAGTAGATCAGACTGTCAGAGAGGTGATTGATGAGGAGGCAGGCTTTTTTATGTTTGGGTCAGATTAAGCCTGCTAACCTGCTCCAGAGCAGGTTAGATGTGCAGCCTAAATTCCCATGGAGACGTACCCTGCTTAAAGGTGAGCTGACATCGTGAGACTGAAAAGCCAAGGTTAAGTGCAAGTTAGCTAACCCACTAATCTTGCTTTGTGAGACAAGCCAGGGCTGTAGTAATTTAAACTACTGCAACAGTTGATGCTGCACACGGTGTGGTGGTACGGTGGCGCAGTGCTTACACTGCTGCCTCACAGGGGTTCTGGGTTCAATTCCCGCCTGGGGCGCTGTTGAGTCTGGGGTGCCCAGGTGGGTTATCTCCCGTGCCTTTCTGTGTGGAGTTTGTATGTTCACTTGGGTCTCCTCCTGGAAAGAACCCCGTCTAAAAAAAAAACATGCAATATCCAGTCGGCTGTCCCTGACGAGGATGGCAACAGTACACCTGGAGTTGGTCCCCGGGCGCGGCCGTCATCTGCTCCCTGGCTGGCTTGGAGGAAGATTGGTGGGGATGGGTTAATAGCAGACCATCCATTCAACTTGGACACTCTAACTGCGTGTGTTGTGCGGCCACTTCCCCCTGCATGTGTTGTGAACGTTGCAAATAAAGGTCTTCTTCTTCTATCTAGGTGCCATGTACAGCATCTGTACTTGTTAGATGGTCTGTTGCCAACTTCGACTATCCCATCTGTAGGGATTTCCACTTCCGGTTCCCTCGTCTCAAAGTCTATGTGTTTTTTTTTATGTGTTTTTGATTAGATGCCTGAAATAAGGTCTGTGGTTAACACAAGCTTAAGAGGTTTTCACGTTTGTTCTACGACATAAAATACATCAGTAAATACTTGTGAATTTTGAAGCTTTTACGTGTCTTAAAAAAGGCGGTCTGCTAATAAGCGGCTAAATGAGACTACAGAGGTTGTCGGGGACATTAAACACGGAAACTCATCTACTCACTAGTCCGCCTTTACAGCCTAGTTGTGTTTGTACTCGCGCTCTTCCAAACTATTGTAACTCAAACTTTCCAACTTGTAGATTTATCAATTTATAGTATTTTCAGTGGTGGTGACATGGAAGTCATGCGACCGTGGTGTAGTTTGTTTATAGCCTAACCTTAGCTTTTTACTTCTGGCGATTGCATTTACGCTTCAAAAATCATGAAAGTGGTTTGTGAAGATTATCTTGCTGAACAAAATGTAAGTATCATAAACTTTTGTTAGGCACAGAACTTATTTTCTGCAATAATCCAAAATCCAATGCAAAAATCCCATTGGCTTTTTGTCGAGGGAACCAGGGCGACGCTAACTTCCTCCAAAAATACATCATCCCTGCACCACTCTACAGGGAACCGAAGCAGAAGTTAACCACCCACAAGTTTACAAGCTTTACAAGTTTACAAGCATTTTTTCTTAGACATTGAGGGACACATCTAACATCTAAACAAAGCAATAGATTTTGTTGAAAATCACCTGGCAGCACTTTCCATTAAGCAATCAGAAGATGTACACGTTTTGTGTTGAAAAAAAACATGTAAAAGTGTGAATTTATAAGGTGAATGAAAAAAGTATCACCTCATTCTACAGCATATTTCAGAATCAGAACTGCATGGTTAGTAGTTTCCTAGTTTCCTAGAACAGGCAGAAGCGAACCAGAGGCAGACAGAAGTGATGTCAATTTCAGCTCCCTATGGCTTTGGGATGATGCATGCAAGTACTGACTGCTCTGCATGAGATTTATGACAGAAAAAGAAAAACAATTACCCACTACCATAAAGTAATGACACAAAAATCCGATAGTCAATTGTGATGTGTTTATATCAGTCCTCTAAAATCATTTTTGGCATGCAAAGATGTGTTCCGATGCACATTAAATTATTTAATATTGTCTTATAATTGCAAAAACAGTGTCATCCATTATGTTACCGTTCAACTTGTTAAAGGCCATGTGGCAACATAGTGCTTTCACATAATTGGATTAGTTTCCAACACAAAACACAAACGCATTTCCCTCTGTTTCTCAGACATGAGACCCACACAGTGAGGACTGAAAAATGTCATCATATGACAAAATTTCATGTTCAGTCCAAGAGGAATTGTGAGTTTAATAACTCTTTAATATGCCGTCTGGATGGGAGGATCCTGTCTGTCCATCTGTGTGTGTGTGTGTTCTTGCATTTCTATACTTATGAGGACCATTATGAGCTTGTAAGGATGAAACGAATCCTCCAAAGTGGGGATATTATCCCCTCGATAAATGGAAGCATTCCCTGCCTAAAAAGGAATTTTGGAGGAGCCAAACGGAAGTGGTTTTGGTCCATTCCGAGCACATGAAGGAGTTACATGAGGAATTACTATCCTACATGACGATTCTACTATAGGATGAGCCTACTGATGTATCATGTCCTCATCTAGATACTCAGTCAGTTTAGGCTGATCTTGGTTAAGGAACTAATGGACACCATTTCACACATAACACTGTCTTTCAGCCCCCTTGACATCATACATCATATATAAAATATATATACTGTATCTGCCCCCTCTTCACTG
Organism: Hoplostethus mediterraneus; assembly: GCA_034670385.1. Taxonomy (NCBI): domain Eukaryota; kingdom Metazoa; phylum Chordata; class Actinopteri; order Trachichthyiformes; family Trachichthyidae; genus Hoplostethus; species Hoplostethus mediterraneus. The sequence goes on from JAXDDW010000092.1 coordinate 629,813, forward strand.
GTGGCTTGGCCCCTAGTTGTCTTTCTGAACTTTCTGAGCCTGCGCTGAGATCCTCAGACAGGTTCCTGTTTCTGTGTCCAGGCTAGACAAATGGAGAGAGCCGTCAGGGCTCCTAGGCTTTGGAACGCCTGGCTTTTTAAATCTCTTCTTAAAACTTACATTTGTCGGAAGTCCTTTCTGTGATCTTTGACTTTTATTTTTTGTATCCGTGTTGGCTTGTCTGATATTTGTTTATTCCTTATGTTTTATCCTTGTAGCTTTTCACTGTTTTACACCTCAGTGTTTTCTGTTTTATTGTTTTATTTTAAAGGTCCTCAAAACAGTAATACAAATGTGTGTGTGTGTCTGTTTATGTGTATTTGTGTATATTTATGTGAGTATTTCTCTGTGTGTCCCTGGCTGTTGGCCCATAACCCAGGAAGGCTGATGACAGTGAGCTGTCTAAAGGCTGTTAGCATGTTTATTTCCAACTAATAATACATGATAAAGGGACTTGGAGCTGATTCATGACTTAGCTGTTGAGTATACATAGTGCTGGTTTGCTTGTGTATACAGCTAAAGTACTTATTAAAGTGTCTGTTTCAGCTTCTTACAAAAAAATCTAAAGTGCTTACAATTACAGTAGTAATTCAACTCCTACTTCTACCAGAAAAAGACAAGAGGAGGAAAAGGGATCGCTTTACTTTTACAGCCTAGTGGTTAATCCTCAAAAGGTTTGTGTCACACAGCAAATTAACAAGTGGGTGATTAAATATCCAATCTGAAATCAGAAAACGGATAATGAAAAACACAAGCTGTTTTTCATTTCATTTTTTCCCGTAAGTAAAAATCAAATCAAATCAGGCTGTTTTCTGTAAAATGTGCTTTCAAAATGTGAAAGTCGACCTCTCTCCTTACGGCTAATGTCAAACCAAACATGATAAAAAACAGGACTTCAAAACTGCATGCTAGATTCGTAACTCGTAACTCTTTAAGAACACCTCATACATACTACGTTCTCAGAGATCACTTGTGTGTGTCCAGTACTTTTTCCTTGGATTTTCTGTTGAAAATGTTTAGTTTCTTCAGTTCTTTTCCTTGTCTGTTCAGACATGGTGGCTATTTCTGCTCATGCTAAAAACCCAAACAAATGTTTTTATTCCAAACAAAGCAGAAACATGAAACACATCACTTCCTGTTCACCAGAGGATTTTTCCCAGGAAAGACCTACCTGACACCAGGTGTTTACAACAGCAGCTGAAATGAGCTGAATCACTATTGTGTTGTATCAATCAATGATAGAGGGCAGCAAAATGGGCATTTATTTATATGAAAATGTCACAGATTTTTACTTTAAGGATCTCAGCCAAGACTGTCATATACATATTTCATTTGTATCTCAGGTCCAATAGTAGTTTTGTATAAGTCATTTCAGTTCCATCTCTTTGCTTTACCAAAGACAGGACAGAAGAAATGTGTGTGTGTGTAGATGGGGCAGCAGTATAAACACACACCAGATGTGGCAGTCATTTGTCCATTTCTTGCCTCTACTTGAGGCTGAATGCTGACTTGCATGACTTGTGTATGTAAAGTCCTCCGGGGAATGCAGAGTGTGTGTGTGTGTGTGTGTGTGTGTGTGTGTGTGTGTGTGTGTGTGTGTGTGTGTGTGTGTGTGTGTGTGTGTGTGTGTGTGTGTTTAAAGGCCTCTGAGGAATAAGCAGCATCAGCCAACAGCTACTGGTGCAGTTAAAATCCAAAGATAGATCAGGGAGATATAAGAGAGCAACTGGGAAAGAATAAATTCCAGCATTCCTTGCAGGATTTATTAGTAAACCCAACACATTTTGGCCTGTGTTTGTCTTGTTTTTTTAATTTTACTAATAAATCTTTATTTTAAGTACTGCAATTAATGCTGGAAGTTCTTCTTTAACAAAAGACATGAATCTGCACAATGGAATATTGCTCCCCAATAGTTAATTTATTAAATTCACATCAATATTCAATGATATATACTGTATATACATATACATATGTTACATACATATACTGTTGTGGATGTCTGCAGCCTATTTCAAACATGGGATGTCTTCTTTCAGTCTGTTACCTGCCCATTCAATGGACCTTGATGCATGTAGTTGTCCCAGAAAAAAAGTTCAAGATGACCAGGCAAGATGAGTGATCGAGACCGAGCTTTCCTCCTGCAGTGTCAAGTTCAAGTTTCAATTTTATTGTGTCTCAGTGGGCAAATGGTTTTACAGCAAGTATTACAAACATAAAACCATAAGACCGACTGACAACAGTCCGACAGTCGCCAATGCAAGATGTCGATGCAGAGTTTCAGGCAAGCAGCGTAAGATAAATCATCATCATCATCAACCACCACCGCCCTCACCACCAATATCACTGACATCATAAGTGCTAAACAACCCTAGCCTTCCTCCTTTTTCTACCTTCAGGAGGTCTAAGGAAGTGGGATAAAGGAGTCCTCTACCACATTTGGGAGGTCTAAGGCAGTAAAATAAAGGAGTCCCCTTCCAACATTTAGGAGAAAAAGAAGTTCTATCAATGCTTAGGAGGTCTAAGACAGTAGTATAAAGGAGTCCTTTACCAACATTTAGGAGGCCTAAGGCAGACCTCATCCTCGCCCCAAGAATTTCCTCACGTTCAATCCACAAAAGAAAATAATGTTTTAGTGACTGAAACTTGTGGCAAATGAGTCAAAGTCATTGAAAGCGTTTTTCTAACTTACTTTGAGTCATCTACACCCAACAATCAGAATGCCACGAACACAAAATCAACTTCAGCGACAAGTGCTCACGGCTCACGTTTTTTTTTTGTAGTACAACCAATTGCCATACAGGAATAATGCTCGCTCACCTTAGACCTAAGCTATTACAGTTTTCACTACCAAATTATCCACACTTATTCTTGAGATGTTGTTGGACACGATGCAAAAACGGTTTGATTTGCCATGATCATTTTACTGGGGCACAGCAGAATATTATCTACATTGTATAGATAGGGATATAGCTTTTTCAATCATCCAGGAGAGCAGCTGAAGAAAGGATATGTAATAGTTTGTGTGTATACATGTATGATATCAAGATATCAACAAATCTATCAAGATGTCTTGCCAAAAACGTACTTTACCCATTGGGTTTTGTTTGTTGAGAGCATAAGCATTTTACTCATAAGCATTTTTACAATGGAACAAATTGCTCATGCCTATGATGCACTGCTGTCTTGTGTTTGACGGCTTTGAATGTCTTTATAGTAAATCTTTAATGTCTACCTTTTACATATTTATGTCTACATATAAAGTAAGTGAAAGTGTAACCAATTGGTGTCCACATTTGGGTCCAGTAAGGCTGTACCTCTGCAAATATGCAAAAGGATTCTGTCAGAACGTGCCCTGGCCCAGCATGGCAAGCCATATTTTCCAAAACCATCAACAGACCTCAAAGCTGTCTTTTCAGAGATGGTGTCAGTCAAACACCAGGTTAAGAAATGTGAGTCGTTTAAAGACATCACTGCTCTCGGGGCACCAAAATGAGCTTGTAAATGCTGCAGAACCCAACATTTAAATTCAAATTATCATAACATTGTATTGGTGTTAGTATACTAGTCTAGTGAAATATTTTTCTCTGTAAAAAATAAAAATGTATTGCGATTGCCTGGCTGATAATGTCCGCGGATTGTTTCAAATGTGCAAGGAATAATGAATTATGGTAAATGTAATGTATGTTAGTTAATCAGTAAGATGGGATGTTTAATAAAATTTATAGATAATTGAAATATTTTTATATGTATTTCATGCATGCAGCCGATTCACTTCCTGCTTTTGGATTTTTATGGGCGATTCATGTATTAATGTGTTAAGTTTGACAAGTTTGATCCCAGGAAATGATGAAAGATATTAATAATGGCATCTGATGAACAATTAAAATGTATCTATTGTTAATCTAGCTAATGACACTAAGCCATCGTAGATTTCTATTTTGAGTGAACGGTGTGAATGAACACAAATAAAGACAGTTCAATACGAGCCTACTTAAGAAAGAGTATGGATTCCATATGTGAATTTACCTACTGGTAAATTATTGGTTTACCTACTGGTTAACAACAAGGCCAAAGTGGCCATTACATTTTTAGAAGGTATATCCATTTGATGTTATTGGTCCCATTATTATTAAAAATGGGATCTGGTCCAGACAGTGTTTTCCACCCCTGATGTGATGGGTGAAATGAGATTTGATTATTTTTTTATTGTAGAATTGATCAATACTATATTAATTGTCTATGGGAATCCCTTATGGTGAATTGATTCTGATGAGACATTTTGGTCAGGAAGTATGCATGAGGATGCACAAAGCCTAATCTCCATGTAGTTAATGTTATTTGCTAATTACATATAGGCTAACAGCATTCTTGTTTTTTTCTTTATAGTTACTAGGAGTTACGAGTGGCACGGTGGCGCAGTGCTTGCACTGCCTCCTCACAGCAAGAAGGTCCTGGGTTCAATTCCCACCTGGGGCGCTGTTGAGTCTGGGGTACCCAGGTGGGTTATCTCCCGGGCCTTTCTGTGTGGAGTTTGCATGTTCTCCCCGTGCTCACGTGGGTCTCCTCCTGTAAAAGAACCCCATCTAAAAACATGCAACATCCTGTCCGGTCCCTGACCAAGATGGCGACGTACACCTGGAATTGGTCCCCGGGCGCTGGTATTGGAGGCTGCCCACTGCTCCCTGGCTGTCCCTGGAGGAAGGTTGGCGGGGATGGGAAAAAGCAGAGAATCCATTCAATTCGGACACTCTACCCTGCGTGTGTGTGTGTGTTGTGTTCGGCAGCCACTTCCCCTGCATGTGTTGGTGCATGTTTGTGCATGCACCACCGAGTTGCAAATAAAGTCTAATCTTAGGCCGAATCCCAATTCACCCCTTGGCCTTAGCCCTTCCCTTCCATTTTGCGCGTTCACGTGAAGGGGTAGGGGTGTCCCAATTCTCTTGGGATCGAGGGTTAGGGCGAAGTGCTAGGGCTACATGGCCCTCCAAACGGAGATTTTTCAGGGGCACACTACAAACCGAGGGCTAGGAGAAATCTCCCAGAATGACCTGCGAATCAACTGGAAGATCATGGCGAATGCTACACTACCATCAAAGTGAACCACAAATGTAATATTTTCTTCGTTAATAAAGATTTAAAAAATATTCTAACCGTGGTATTATCTTAGTTTAATGTCGTTTCAATGTATTATAGACCGTTTCTTTATAACAAGCATAACAAAAAAACACTAATATGTCGATGTCTCTACTCCGCTAGTTAGTTACATTACAACATTGTTTTTAGGCTGATTTGTGCATGACAGTCCTGCATTTTGACATATTTCCATGTCGCATTTCCCCCCTTTGATGGCATATGACGCCCGAAATATAACTAAAGTCCAGCAGCAAAGTTGCTGCACTGTTACGGCTCCTCTAATATCAGTGCAGACTACAGAGCACCGCTAACGTTATTCTGTCAAGAAGTGGCCTGGTAATGAAGCCGTGGTCTTTTTTATTTGATGACTTGTTTGATCGATGGGTAGTGTGAAACGTATAAATTGTGAACGAATCGCGAGCGTCCATGCTTTTCCATTGCCATCAGATGAACGGCATATGTCATTGTGATAATATCATTATTGCCATAGTAATCTCCGATAACAGACTCGTCCCATCTGTTTATGTAAACATCATCGATGACATATCAGGGTCTTGAAGGGTTGTCCCATTTCTTAGGGAGAGATTTCTACCACTACCCCTTGTGACTCTGTTCCGAGGGCCAAGCCGAAGGGCCAAGCCGAAGCCGTAGGGGTGAAAATGAGAATTGGGATTCGGCCTTAATCTTAATCTATAGAAATGTACATTCTGTGTCATTCAGATCTTTCACACTCAAGCTTTCACACTCAAGCAGACTGATAGGGATGTGTAATGTGAAGTGTGAGCGAGCCTCTAATTCAATAGGATCCACTTTCACTATCTTCTCATCAATATAGTGATACATAGTTGATGTCATGAGGAGAAGCTTGATCTCATGAGCATAAGTGCTGTAGCCCATAGACAACTAAAATAGCCCTAGAACTTGAGAAAGCAGTAAATGGGTTAGCTAGTATACAATAAGTGCATGCCACACTTTCTCTTTACCCAAGTGCCATGTTGTTCCTACTTCTGGTTTGTCTATAACAAGGGATGGAAATGCAATTAAAATATTTGTTTTGGTGCCCCAGTTTGAAATGAAAGCAACCAATGCTTTTTATGACAGCTTTTTCTCACCATAAAGTTTTGGAGGCACAATTAATTGCTTGTTTAGTCTTAGCTCTTGGGAACAGAAATAAAAAGCCTGTCCTATCCACTGTCTCTGGTTGTGTGTGTTTGTGTGCGTGCGTGTATGTGTGCGTGTGGGGTGCCCTTCCTTAAGGGTGTCATTTCTACAACTAGTTGCTTACCAAAGCAAACATGGTGTTTTTGGCCAAACATACTACACCCTTTCACACCAATGTCAGCATCCATATATATATCCAGTATACTGAACACTGGAGCCATATACTGTGTATCTCCAGTTTGTCATGCTAACTACTGTAAAAAAAAAAAAAGAAAAAACAGGACTACTATTCAAATAAGTGAGAGTCATCCTTTCAAGCAAGTGAAAATGGCTTTTTGCCTGGATTGTGAGATATTGTAATATTTTGTAGTACTGTAGTTTCATAAAACATACAAAACAATCTGTAAACACTTAATTTATACATTTTATACCAGCTTCGCCAAGAACACCCAGCACAAAATCTATACTATTACATTGGGTATTTTATATTAAAAAAAGATTCATAGATTTTCACCAAATATACATATAGTATTTTGTTAATAATCTTAAGCACCCTTCCAACCACCTGGTAACACCCTAATAACACCACTGTTAGCAACCACCAGTAAACAGTTAGAAACCACCTAGTAACACCCTAGTGACCGCTTGTATTCACCTCGCAACTACCAATAATAAGCTTTATTTATATAGCACATTTCATACATCACCATGCAGCTCAATGTGCTTTACATTAAAAAAAAGTGCAAGTCAGGTTACATTCAAGAAAAACAAATATAATACAGGGACAATAAAAGACATTAATAGAATGAGAAAATGAATAAATAATGAAGTTAGAAAAGATAAAAGTAAAACAATAATTTACCTGTTCCTAGGTAAAAGGAAGGCTTAAAATGTGGGTCTTGAGCCCTAGGCCCTAGGACCCTAGGACCAAGCCTTGTGGTTTTTTGAGATGAGAAGTTACCCAAAAAAACTAAAAAATAACAATTTAGAACTGTGCCTGAGAGCCTGACCCACTTTTCCAGGCTATCAAGGAGGATCTTATGGTAACAGTATCAAAGGCTGCAAGAAATTTTATTTTTATCATGGTTTATTCTGAGATCATTTACAACCTTTACCAGAGCCTTTTCAGTGCTGTGCATGGTGCATTCTTTTCTCAAATATGCAATATGCATTTATGTAATCAGCCAGTTGTATGAAAACCAGCTTCTCAAGTACATTTGAGATTTGTCTGTAGTTGCTAAGTAGTAAAAAATGTAAAAAATCAGAGTGGTTGACAATATTTATGTCCTGTATCCACAGACAAGCAGTCAGAAACTTGGGGATGGGATCAAGGGTACAGGTTGAAGGCTTTAGTTTACTCATTACTCTACTTAACAGATCCCAAAGTGAAACAGTGCAGAGTGCCCTCTAGAAATAGAACCGGGTCAATTACAATGCAGTCAATGTTTAGTTTAGAGGATATATTCGACCAGATGTTAGTTACCTTGTCTCTGAAAATGATGCAAAATCATTGCTTTAGATGCATAGAGCTGTTCATGGTCAACTACAGGGCAAGAGTTTATTAGTCAATCAGTTGTAGAAAATACAATTGGAGGGTTATCATGGTATCAAGGGATATCATAGTCTACGGCACAAGGGATAACTGCATCATGTATGTGTATTGGTAAATGTCTCAGCTAGCTTTGGCTAGTGATTGCTGTGAATACAGAAGCTGACATCTAGGGAAAATGACAATTTGGAAAAAAAGCTGATGAGAGGAAATAGACCCTACAGAGGCCTGGGCATGAGCTAGCAACATATGATAGCAGTATCCAAGGCTAGACAAGCATATTACAAGCTACAAATAAGCATAAAGAAAAAAACAATGGTTCTCACATGCTTCAAGACAACAACCATCATTCCTGTTCGAAAACAACCTTCAGTGACATGTCTGAATGACTACCGCATCACTGCACTCACACCCATAGTAATGAAGTGCTTTGAGAGACTGGTCCTGGCCCACGTTAAGGACAGTGTCCTCGCCACACTCGACCAACGACCTACCAATCAAACAGGTCTATGGAGGACGCCATATCTACTGCTCTTCACTCCGCCCTAACTAGATCAGAAGGACACATACATCAGAATGCTGTGTATAGACTATAGTTCATCATTTAATACAATAATCTACCCCCAAGCCAACCACCAAACTCCACTCCCTTGGCCTCAACTCCTCCCTCTGCAACTGGACCCCGGACATCCTGACCAACAGACCCCAGACTGTAAGGTTGGGTAACTACACCTCCTCCACCCTGAGCCTGGGAACCCCACAAGGTTGTGTGTTGAGCCCCCTCCACTACTCCGTCTTCACACACGACTGTGTGCCTGTCCACAAATCCAACACCATCAACAAGTTTGTGGACCACACCACGGTGGTGGGCCGGATTTCAAACAATGATGATTTGGCCTATAGGGAGGAGGTCCAACACCTGGTAAGATGGTGCTCCATTAACAACCTCACCCTCAACGTAAAGAAGACCAAGGAGCTGATTTTGGTCTTCAGAAATGGGGGCCAAAGTGGAGTGTGTCTCCAGCTTCAAGTTTCTGGGCGTGTACATCACTGAGGATATACTGGTACCTGGTACATCAACACCTCCTCCCTGGTGAAGAAGGCCCAACAACGCCTCTACTTCCGGAGGAGGCTGAAGAGGACCCATTTGTCACCTAAGATTCTGGTCAACTTCTACCGCTGCACCACTGAAAGCATTTCAGAGTGGTACGGCAACTGCACCATCTCCAACAGAAAGAAAGAAAGCCCTGCAGCAGGTAGTTAGAGCTGCCGAGCACATCACTGGCTCCCAGCCATCCAGGACATCTACCGAAGACGTTATCTACAGAGAGGGCTCAGCATCACCAGTGACACTACCCACCCCAGCCACAGTCTGTTCTCCCCCTTGCATCCAGGCCTGAACCTCCAGGCTCATCTTACACATGCCCTATACCTACAACACACACACACACACACACACACACACACACACACACACACACACACACACACACACACACACACACACACACACAAACATCTCCATATACCCACATCACTCCCACCTACCTATTGCACTACTTACTAATGAGTATTCTACCTCATCTGTTTACATTGCTCCTCTTGTTAGGACTTTACACATCTCCAGACATTGTTTTTCTTGCCAAGGTCACAACCTAGTTTTCGTTGTACGTGTATGTGCTCCGGCATAGTATAATGACAATAAAGTTAAATTGAATACACTTACTTCTACAACTGCTAGTCCTACTATCTCTACTACTACTACTACTGCTACTACTACTACACGTTCACAAGACAACATAGAGCATTATGAGACTTGGAGGTTTGGCTGCATAAGATTAAATTATTTTTACAAATTATCCAAAAGGTGTCCCGGTGATTCAGTTCATACCATGGTAACATCCTGGGTTGAAAGCCTGGGACCTTTGTCACATGTCATCTCTTCTTGCCTCTCTTCACTGTGAACTAGTAGTTGATAGTATGATAGTCTATTCTACAATACTGTCTTTAGTCTAGTCTGTAGTATAGTAGTTGATAGTACAATCTAAAGCAGTCTATAGTTTATAGTCGTTGATGGTCTATTGTAGTCTATAGTATAGTCTACTAGTATAGTATAGTATAGTTAAAAGAAAATCAGATTATTTGGCTTCAATTTTCCCTGCAGTGTAATAACCTTTTGTAATGCAGTGGTTGTGGAATACTTTGTGTTACTATTTACTACCTGAAGTAACACTGAAAACTCCTGGAATCTCCTCAACAAAGAAACTGATTCAATCCAATTTCAGTGTTTCTGAAGTGTTTTCCTAACTCCCCAACCCCCCTAACTGTTTCCAACCAGTTGCAAAAACACTATATTTTTGTGAGATTGCCTGTAATTGTAGTCGAAGCGCTGAAAGTATAAGGCCTGTAGAAGATGATGGTAATTACCTCAATGATTTAAAGTGACACTTAGGGCAGAAGAATAGAGATTTGGACACAACAACAGAGCTGCTGGAGTCAAATGATAAGCATTATTATTTACAGTGTGATGTCAGTCATTCAATAAGGGTTTGTGTCTCAGCATTGACATCCAGGTATTGAGGTAATTATTGGTTCCAGGCTAGATGATGTTATGGCAGCCATAACTGATCACACTACACTCACTACAGACTGGAAAATAACAAAGACAGACAGAAAATAACTGGGCAGACAGACAGAGGAATGGATGGATGGAGGGAGGGATAGAGGGGATGGAGGGATGGATAGACAGCCAGAAAATCTGACAGACAGATGGACAAATATCTACAGTACATATTCATAAAAACCTGTATGTCTGTGTGTGTGTGTGTGTGTGTGTGTGTGTGTGTGTGTGTGTGTGTGCAGGATGATATGTGTGTGCGTGTTCGTGCATGCATTTGTGCATAAATGCGAACGTGCGTGTGTGTGTGTGTGTGGTAGCATGTGTGTGTTGATGTTATTTGGGTTGCCAGGTCATGTTCAGTGCTCCTCCATGCCTTGCCTATGAGAACTGTAAACGCCGTCATGGGTCACTTCTTCATGTAATTGCCTTCTCCAACTCCCTCTCACTCACACACACACACACACACACACACACACACACACACACACACACACACACACAAACACACACAAATTGTCTCTCCCTTTGCTCCATCAGTGTATCCCACCGTTCCTAAGTAGAAATAACAGTGTGGACAGGCTTCATTAACAGGGAACAGAGAGCAGAGGGAACCACACTGAGGACAGATGTTTCCAACCATCACTGCTTGTAATTTTAACTCTAAACTCTCCGGGGGAGCCTATTGTCTGAGAGTCCATCTACTCAGGAAATCCATTAAAATCCCAAGTCCAACAGTCACCGGTGTAATAAAACCTTCTACTAAGAAAGAATAAGCATCTGTGAGTGACAGACCTGACCGGAGTGAAAGCAGTAGTAGGCGATGCGGTGAAAACACTCTTAAAAACACCTAAATAGACACATACTTAGACAACTCACAAGTCAGTAGAGCTCTTTTTTGCAATCTCAATTTTCTTTATATATCTTTTTTTTTTTTACATTATTACTCAGACCCATGCGATTTACAGTTATACACACTGTATGACACTTATTTTTTGAGGACCTAAGTGGATCTAAGTGTGTGGAAGATCTACACTCTACACACAAAAGGGTTCTCTGCAGAGGGGTAGGGTTCTATGTAGAACCAAAAAGCCCTTTTTGGGAGGAAGGATATTTATTCAAGATTCAAGATTCAAGATTCAAGAACTTTATTTGTCACATACACACACAGGGTGTGCAGTGAAATGGAAAGTGGCAATGCTCAACAGGAATGTGCTATTTACAATAGAAAAAAACCCCAACACAATATTTACAGTATAACAGTAAGAGCACTATAAAAAATCCAACACAATATTTACAGTAAGAGCACTATAAGAATATAGTAAAATATGAGGAGTTTGTGTATATGTAATATAAGTTATGTGTAGTCGCTACCTAAGTGTGTGTGTGTGTGTGTGTGTGTGTGTGTGTGTGTGTGTGTGTGTGTGTGTGTGTGTGTGTGTGTGTGTGTGTGCATAAGAGGGCAGTTGTGTGGGTCTTAGTGGGGGCCCTGGTGAGGTCGGAGTTCACAGTCCTGATGGCCTGAGGAAAGAAACTCCATCTCAGTCTCTGTGTTTTGGCAGCGTGACTGCAGAGGTGCTTGCCTGACCCCAGCAGCTGAAACAGTCCATTGTTGGGGTGGTGAGGATCCTTCATGATCCTACAGGCTCTGGTTCTGCACCTCCTGTGTATAAGTCCTGCAGTGTGGGGAGTTCAGCCGAACACACTACTCTCTGCAGAGCCTTCCTGTCCTGAACGGAGCTGTTGCCAAACCAGGCAGTGATGCTTCCTGTCAGGATGCTCTCTACAGCTCCAGAGTAGAAGGACTGAAGGATCCTCCGAGAGACTTTAAATTTCCCAGCTGCCTGAGGTGGTAAAGGTGCTGCCTTGCCTTCCTCACTAGAGTGTCTGTGTGTGTGGACCATGTCAGATCTTCGGTGATGTGGACTCCCAGGTATTTATACCTGCTCAACCTCTCCACAGCAGTCCCATTAATCCCCAATGGTGAGTACGTCCTCCATTGTTGTGCCCTCCTAAAGTCCACAATCAGCTCCTTAGTTTTGGTGACATTCAAGAGGAGGCTGTTGTCCTGGCACCAGAGTGATAGGTCAGCGACTTCCTCCAGGTAGGCCTTCTCGTCGTTGTCAGAGATCAGGCCCACCACCACTGTGTCATCCACAAACTTAATGATGGAGTTGGAGCTGAACCTGGCCACACAGTCATGTGTGTACAGGGAGTACAGTAGGGGGCTGAGGACACAACCCTTGGGGGATACTGTGTTCAGCGTGAGGGGGTTGGAGGTGTGTCTGCCCACCCTGACCACCTGGGGCTTGGTGGTCAGGAAGTCCAGGATCCAAGCACACAGGGGGGTGTTCAGTCCCAGCTCAATCAACTTGTCGGCGAGTCTGGTGGGGACTATGGTGTTGAAAGCTGAACTATAATCAATGAACAGCAGTCTCACATAGCCCCCCTTCCGGCTGTTGAGAGATGAGAGAGTATGGTGTGCAGTACCTAGGAGGTACTAGAGGGTTCTTAGTAAGCAAAGGGTTTCATCGAGAACCAGAAATCAAGACTATGTTCTATTCTCTAAAGAAACATCAGATTTGAGTTGGGATTCAGTGAGATTTGAACCTGCCACCTATAGCTTTAAGATGCTGCTCACCAACCACTATGCTAGTTACAAATCAAACACTGTGAAAAAAACACTCACCAACCACTTCACCATGTCTGCAAGCTTTATATATTGAGTTGCAGCCATATGATTTGGTGTTTGGAGGAGTATGCTATTTGTGTTAGTAAGCAGGAGTACCAGTGAGTGTATGTAGAGTATCATGCCAGTTCCACTGCTTCCCATGTTTGCAAAGAACTGAATGCATGGCGTGTGCAGACCTGTGTCAAAAAGCTAGTTTTTGGGGTTTTCTAAATTTTATTTTGCAATGACATGATAGCGAAAATATAAGAGCAAAGTCATTTACAAACTTCTACAAATGAATGATTATTTAATATTTTACCATGAAACTACCACTCAATTCCCAATATTAAAAAGGTAAGCTGCATGCTTGTGCCACATCAGTTGGAAAAGAAAGGATTTCTACAGTCTGATATGTCGACTTCAGTCATTCAGTCATGTCCACCCAGCAGGTGCGGCAAATCAACAGTAATTACTGTGATTACATTGCACACCCAATGAACTCAATTGCACTTTTGCTTCAGTCAGGTATTAGGAGGTACTACTTTTTGGCCCTCCTCAGCTTCTACTTGAGATAAAGGAGCAATTCTGTGTTGATGCAACTGTGAAAATGGTTACAGAATTGAATACAAATGGCACCAATAATCCTGTCCAGAGCATCAGAGCTTTAAGTCAGCTTTAAAAGAGCTTTGCCAAAGGGCAATGTTTGTTTTAGTTGTCATGATGACATGACACATGGTTTTGTCACTTCCTCATGACTCATTCTGGGCACAGCAGTTCGGCTACTGGTTCAAGTTTTTATTCCTTTTCCTCTTCCTTCTTATACAGTGTGTACAAGGTAAATATTTCAGCTCAATAATTGTTGTCTAACAACATTACTGATCTTGTTGTACAGGAAGTTTTATTTTGTTTTACTTGGTGATATGTGACACCACTGTTGTTGTTGCTCTTCTCATATGCCATGAGTGCCTTTTTAATTTTTGGCATCAAGTATCCAAAGCTGTCTAAAATGCTTAATTTATAATATTCTTTTTTTAAACACCCGCAGTCCATTATCTATTTCCGTAAAGAGCGTGGGCAGCAATTAAATTATTTGTAGCCACCTTTTTTGTTATGTTTTTCTGCTTTTCTTTTGAGCCTCCCACAAAATGGGGTGAGGGGGTGGTGACTTGTTTTTTATTATCATTAGATTTCTAAATAAAACTGTGTGCTTATGCATAGGAATTGTACATGCCTTTGCAGAATTACTACCTTCTACTAATAATTATATCAATAAAAGAAGATATGACTAAAAAGGCTAAAGAACCATTTATGGTTCTACTCTACTGATTCTACCGAATAGTGTAGGGACACTATATTGGTCTGACTATATCTGCCTTGGATCTTGTATGAAATAACAGCAGTTGTGATGGAATAGTATAGAATAGTGTAGAATAGTCTGGATGAAGTGGTTTCTAATCTACTGTTTTCCTGGATCCAAATTGTGGACTTTATATCTTCCAGTCCAGCAACTCATTTAGTCTAACTGAGCCTCTGTAGTTTTACAGCACAGTCTGGTGTGTTATGGTCAGTGAGGACAGCAATAGCTGAGGCTACATTATTTTAGGTTTATAAGGTTTATAAACTTGCATTTAATAGTTATTCATATACTTTTGTATCATTTAATTGTTGTATTGTACTTTTTATTTTGCATTTGATATACTGTGTCATGCTGATTTCAGACTGCCTTTCATTTATTTTCCATACCTGCTTATTCCTATTCAGGGTCACAGGGGTTGCAGCCCATCCCAGTATGCATTGGGCAGAAGGCGGAGAAATACTGTACAAGTTGCCATACCATCACAGGGTGAACACATAGACAAACACACCCATTCACACTTATGGGCACCTGACTTTCATTTTCTTTGGAATGGAGGTGGAGCACCTGGAGGAAACCCATGTGAACACTGGGAGAACATGTAAACTCTAGACAGAAAGTCGACCAGAGCCAAGATTCAAACCCAGGACCTCACTTGCAGTGAGGAGACAGTGATAATACTACTACAACTACTTCAGCTACTACTACTATTATGTGGCAGACTGGGAAAAGGGTGTCACTCCGACAGTATTGCTGGGCTCCAAGCATCGTGCTGACAATAGTCAAAGTACCCCTGAGCCTGTTCTTTTGGGGGCTATTTGTGTTACCATACCAGCAGATTATACAAAAAGTTACAATACTCTGAATGAATGACTTATAAAAGAGTTTCAGGAGGGAACGGTCTACATCAAAGGAGGCCAATTTCCTCAAAAAGTAAAGCCTCTGTTGCGATTCTTTTTATTTTTTATGAATGTGGTCTCTTTGCTGTTCCCATTTCAGCTTGTTGTCCAAAACCACTCTAAGATATTTGTGTTCTTCAACAATCCAGATTGGTTGGTACATAGGCGCACACACGCACACACACACACATATGCATTCGTAAGCATACAGTAGATCTACCAGTGGAACAAAAGGAGCACGTCTTGTTTGTCTTCCAGGAATGTCACAAGTTGATTCCTCTTGGTTTCCCTGCAGGCAGTAATGTAGCGAGCTGTGTAATGTTCCCGACGGACATCCTGAAGAGGAACAATGGCACAGAACAAAGCCAGCCAGTGGTTCCCAAGCTTCCCACCATCCGCACCCTGAGCTCTGACAATAGTAACCAAACTGAACATGACACTAGGGTCAGACATATGGTCCATATATAGTCCTTTGATTATAAATGGGATCTGGTTCAGTCTGATGGATATGATGCAGTTTGTTTGATGACATATTTATTGTAGAATTGATCAATACTACACTGGTTGTCTATGGGAAGCCCTTAACCTGAACAGATTCCACACAAGTATGAATATGCTTTATTATTATCACTATTATTATTACTAGCAGTAGTAGTATCCTGGGTTTCAGTGGAGAGTTTTAGTGTCCCATTGTCTAAATTCAAATTGAATATCAGCGCAGTTTTGATTATCAGCAACCTCAATTAACAAATACTATCACCCATATTTGTCAAATCACAAAACACCTACACTTCACAAATGATACAGTTGGCAGTTTCTTGTGCTGCAGTGCCCAAATTTGTTTATTTCCAACAATTTCTGGGCATTTTTTTTATCCAAGGTAATGAAGTGATCGAGCTATGGCAAACCGTGAAGCGCCACTGTTTTACTCCATGTTTTAAACAGACAAGTGTCACAGCTATATTTTTGAAAAAAGCTTATGGGAGATAACTGGGATAACCTAAACTGTCGGAGATGCTCAGAGTAGGGAACACTGGCACATATGCTGTGGAGTTGCCCCAAAACACAAGACCTCTGGCTCCCTTTACATGAGTGTATTGAAAGGATTATAGGGTGTGAAATTCCATTCTACACACGTTTATTTTTTTTGCTAGGTGACCCCTCCACTTTGGTAGAGACAATTCCCTCTGTAACTATACAGTACTGTGCAAAAGGCACCCTTTTTTTAATAAATGTATATTTTTTAGTTTTACTTTAGTTACTTTGGTTTTACATTACTGCTCTTTATAGTAATTCTTTTGATATTTAGAAAGTTTTCATTTCATTAGCATCTTCGCTTTCCGTTTTACATGTGCCTAAGATTTTTGCACAGTACTGTACATAGACTATGGCCCCAGACCCCCCCTTGGGCCTGAAATATATTACTAAAATATTGTAAAAAGTCTAATGTTTAAAGTTTAAACATCATTCAAAAATTCAAAAATGTATTTAAAATTAAAATGTTTTTTATTCAAATTTTGGTTCATCTGACCCCACCCAGCTCCAATGTCAAACTCCACCTATGGTATTCACTTATGTATCATCTGTTTTTTTGTATCTTAAAGGGTAATTCCGGGATTACCGAAACAACATTACCGAAAGGATCACTACAGAAATAGACCTCTCTGAACTCTGAACGCTCAACTCTAACAAAGCTGTTTAATTAAAGCAAGATGATTCACTGTTGCAAGACGAGGATCGTGTAAACAACCGTCCTCTATCTGACAACGAGTGAATCATCTTGCTTTCATAATACAGCTTTGTCAGAGGTGAGCGTTCAGAGTTCAGAGTTGTTGTTAAAAAAAGGTCTATTTCTGGTTAAAAAACGGTCTATTTCTGTAGCGATCCTTTCGGTAATGTTGTCAGACACTTGTCAGACACACGAATAACAATCTGAGCCCGTCCATGACAAAAACAAGCACTTTTAGTGGACGTACTTTGACCGCCGAATTTGCCCTCACGGATTACGTTATCGCCATTGAGCCGCTGTTACGCGACTGCCGGTTGAGCCGATGGACTGGAGCAGCTTCCCCAAACTTCGGGGATCTATTATGCGGTAAGCTAGGTGATTTTGTGGACATAGAGACCGGGTTGAAAAATCCCGGAATTACCCTTTAAAATCAGAAAAAAAAAGGTAATTAAGTTAAGTGAAAATTGTGTCTAATACTGGCAGCTCTGACACTAGTCTCCTCAACTAACAAAGTCCTCAGTAAGACAGACTATGTGCATATAATTACGTTGTTGTGTGCTCCATCACCCTTCAGTGAATCCACCATGTTTACAATAAAAACTGCAACAAACCACCCATAACTGTCCAGAACCAGGTCTATTTGTCAGCACGTTTGTGAGCAAGCAATCAGGACACCTCTGAAAAAAACATGTACACAGGCCTGGAAACCTAGAAATGTGGCGTGTGTGTGTGTGTGTGTGTGTGTGGTGCGACCACACTGCCCCTCCCCTCCTAAGATCTGGGAACATTTTATAAACTTGATCGGGAAAGTCTGCACACCACGGTTCACTGCCAAGGCTAGCTTACAGTACAGGCCTGCTGTTAAACTGCACCAGTCACCTCACCAACTGTTTCACATCTGCATCTGTTTGTCTTACAAACAACATGCGTTTGATCTCCAGTTTCAATAGTCCCAACTCTGACTCCTTTGTCATCACCTCTATAAAGGAACTTCTCCGCTGATTTACAGGGCCTGAGGCTACACTTAGGAACTAATAACGAGAATAATCTCATTTATTTTCTCTACCTGCTTAATCCTTTTCATGGTGGCAGGGGACTGGGCCATATCCCAGCATGCATTGGGTGGAAGGCAGGGAGACACCCTGGACAGGTCTCCAGTCCATCACAGGACTAACACCGATAGACAGACATCTGACATTCATACCTATGGCCGATTTAGTTTCGAGCCTCTAATCCAATCCGACTTTGGGAGGAAACCCAGGTGAACATTTTATGTACAAGTAATCTTTCCAAAGGATTACATATAGATTGTGTTTTTGTAGTCAGATTACTTTTGGATTACATTTAGAATACATTGAGATGAGATGACCATGCAAACTCCACACAGAAATTTTGGTTGACCAAACACTTTTCTCCATGTCTTTTACAAGCCAGTGATTAGTAACTTTACATGATGAAATTTTTTTCAAAGATAAACTTACATAACAATAAAACAGCGTGTTGACAACAACTTGAGTTCCGCTCACACTCACAGAGCAGATCTGGATTTAATGGAGCCTGTATTTATTTGACTTGACACATCTGGCAAAACAGTCATGTTTAACAAAAGATCAGAGATTGTTTATTAAGAGAGAGGGACCCACCCACCCCGGTTATGAAGTTTGCTATCTCCCTCGCACCAGCTTTCAAAGGGACCTCTGATATGATAACAATAACAGAAAGGTGAATCCTTTCACTTTGACTTAAATAACAGTGTAGTTGTGGGCTGAGCTCCGGCTCCGTGCTGCTTCACCCACCGAGCCAGCAGGTGCTGAAATCTGGAGGAGAAAAAACACCAGAGAATGGACCACAGAACTAGAATGAAGTAGAACAGCCATACATCATGAGAAACACAACAGAAATTACCGCCCTCAGGCAGGGAGGGAAAACAGCCCAACAGAGGATACAATCACACTTACATACACATATATGACTCAGGGTCATAACAGATAAGATAGGAATAAATTCAATGAAACTTGTAAAAACAAATGAAACATAGTAATAGTAACATAGAAATAGAAATAGGATTAAGTTAAGAAAAATAGAAAATGGGGGTTATATAAATATATACAACTGACAATTACAACATTTGAACATGTAGAAATGTATGAATAAATGTATGAAATGGTATAGATTACAATATTAAAAGAGTCAAAAAAATGAAAAAATTTAACAGCAGTAATGGGAGTAGAATTAGTTGAAGCAAAGAAACTGAGTGATATGATATGAGAATATACCAAACATAATTAAATATATGTACAGTGTGAAATAAGTAAAGTTTAAAAAAATACTTGCAGTATACAGGATGTGCAACATCATGTGCAACAAACATTCTCAATAATTTGTCCTTGATGTGTTTTAACGCCATCAAATTAGTCAAAGTATATTCAATTCAGACCGTTAACTGAAGTTGGCTAGCACAATTGGGAGGAGTTAGCAAGTTAGCCGTGATGCTATCTCTCTCCTGTAAGAGTACGGGATTAAAGCTGCATCTTTACATGTTTGAAAGGTTATAGGAATTAAATACCTGGAAACCCTGTCAGTAAACTAAATGTCTTCTTTATATCTGGTGGGGGTGGAGGTGGTGAAGAGGTTCAGTCATTCTCGGGGAGTCCAGCTCTCTCTGGATGGAGACTTTTGAGGACTTCATTACCCAGAAATGCTCTACGGTAATGTCAGTAAACTGCACATTGCACAATTATGTTTACCATGACCAGTCTGTGATTACTAAAAGTTACCAGTGGGACAAGAGAGGAAAAATATCTAATATTATCTTTATGCTGATAAAACGGCTGAATTATTATGTAAAAATCTCAACTAGTGCCCCTTTAAACACTCTTTCATCTTCTACTGCACCCTCCACGCCCTCACATTGTCACTGAGGAACAAATATACAAACTATTCTACAAGCAGAACATCAGCAAAGCAGTATTTACAATATTTCACCCAGCACCCGCATTCCCATTCTTAAGCATGACTACAGTATTAATGCAGCCTTGTGGGAAAGCCATTCCAAGATCTCCCATGATGATGGAACTCTAATGATTTCTCTTGCATCCAATATGTATGTATTGTGGAACTGTTTTGTAATGTGTCAGCTCCAGTTAACCAAGTCATATTCCTTGTGCATCTGTTGTACTTGGCGAATCAAAGCCATATGTTGTGATGGATATGAGCATTATTGCATATAATGCCCTCCCCTGGGTTTTTGATCCTTGTTGTAAACACATACCTTATTAAATAAATGTGATTTGATTTGATTTGATTTGATGTGAAGCGAAGCAGTTGATAGTCACACTGTGAAGAAGACCCGATTAGGTTACTGTGTTTATTATACCATATACTGGAAGATACTAGTCTCATGTCTAACATCATTATGGAAGGCATAACTACAGCTGATATGCAGTAGATGCTTGTTATTTTTTTTGCAATGTAACAATAAACTATATATATTCCCCTTCGACTAAGCATTAGTAGCGTACTCCTAATATAGGGGACCAAATGATGATTCCAACAGTAACAATAATAGAGTATAATAAATTATAATAAAGTATTGCTTGCTGAAAATTACAGTACAGTCCTTCCAATTAAGACTGTATCTTTCTCCCACTGCACCCGTCAAATTTCCTACCGACCCACAGTAAATTACAGCAATTTAATTCAAATTAGACCCACGCATACTGCCATTAACACTGATAAAAATTCTAGCAGTATTGAACGCCTCACTGTGGGCTTCATCAATATAAGATTATTGTCAACAAAAGCGCTGCTAATCAATGATTTGACTATTGAACATAATCTAGAAATGATGGGTCTCTGTGAAACCTGGCTAAAGGCAAATGAGTTTGTGCCTCTAATTGAAGCCTCTCCCCCAAACCTTCTTAGTTCTCAGGTTGCCCAGGAGACGAAAAAAGGAGGGGGTGTTGCCCTGATATTTAACCCTATCCTTAGTCTTACTCCCAACACGAACAAATTTACATCCTTTGAAGTCCTGATTCTGCGCCCTACAGCTACGAATCTCCCGTTATTCTACTTAGCAGTACTTTACCGCCCACCTGGACCCTATCCGCTCTTCTTAGAAGAGTTCTCCGATTTCATTTCGGACTTAGTGACCCGAGCTGATAATATTCTCATTATCGGTAATTTTAACATTCACCTGAATAATTCCACCGATCCTCTCAGAAAGGCCTTCCTAGATCTTGATACTTGCGGCCTCACTCAATTTGTTAATGAACCAACCCGCCATGGCGGCAACACCCTTGACCTGGTTCTGACCCATGGCATTCCTGTTTCTGCTTTAGTACACTTCTGCTTTAGTGGTCTCCTCTTATGTGCCCGCCCTATCTGATCACTATCTCATTAAATTTGAAATCAAATTGATCTTCCCACGCCACAAGTGTGAAGATTTATTAGCCGTACTATTAATGCCACTACGGCCTCGTTACTATCTGAAAAACTGCCCCGTTTTCTCGCACCACTCTCTGGTCATGTTGGCTTACTCGACAATTTTGCCAACGAACTAAACGCTAGCCTTACCAACGCGCTTGACTCAATCGCCCCATTAGTCACTAGAAAACACCACGCTAGGAAGTTTACCCATGGTTTACCCACGACACTCGTGCACTTAAACAAGCCTGTAGAAAACTAGAACGTAAATGGCGATTGACCAAACTTGAAGTCTTCCGGCTTGCCTGGAATGATAGCGTGCTAAATTATAAATGTGCACTCTCGTCAGCCAAAACTGCACACTTCTCTAGGTTAATCAGTGCAAATAAAAACAACCCAAAGTTTCTATTCAACACTGTTGCTAAACTAACACAGAATCCCTCCCCCTCTGATAGCTTTCTGTTTTCTCCAAATAATGTCCTTTTTTAGTCAGAAAATCACGCTGATGAGATCACCAGTACACTCTCTACTGGCGGTGCCGTCTCACCCTGAAAAGTCCACTTGGTGTTTCCCGAGCTGAATGTCTTTTCTCACAGTTTGATTTAGTTTCCTTAGACTAAGGTGACCAGATTTCTGAAATGAAAACCGGGGACATTTCCAGTTCGGCGGTCAATATATCATTAAAATATGCAATGTTATTATCTATGAAATAAAAAAGGGGGACAATTCCGGTTTCATGTATTTTGACCACTGTTGTACTGTCAGACATCCCAAGTTGACAGAACTGATTTCAGGGAGATTTGGGCAAGGTTTCAGGGAGACGCACCAGACAATTATGAGACAATTATTATCATAATTATGAGAGAACTACTCTCTCATCATTACCTCAATTACTCCTGATTAGGGGATCATAAGACACAAATCACTTACTCATTCTCTGTGACTGATTAAATCTCTCTGTTCCTGATGTTTGATCCTGCTGACACTACAAAAATAAGAATAACTTATAACTAATATATTATATGCCTACCATCCATGTTAGCAGCCATTTTGTTGTCAGTGCACTTTAATTTTATAATCCATAACGGCTATTGTTTCCCCTTTATGCCCATTAACTTAAAAGAACCTTGACTGAACTTTAAACCAACCAGGCCTAATACTCACGGCTTTCTGGTCTCTCACTTAGCCTACTGTGTCTTTAGTGCATCACCCTCTTCTTTTCACCATCTTCCACCGTCAATACTGCAATCACAAGAAAACTACACCACTATTCTAATCATTAATTTTATAACGAGTAGATTATTATTTCCCCTTATGTCTATAGATAATTTCTGAAACTGTGCTATAACGCTTGTTTGGACCGAGATCGTTTAGTTTAAAAAAAAACCAATGTATTATTGTGGATGTACATGGAGAGGAGGGGCAGCTGGAAGGAACGCCAGGCTGCAGCACACGAAAATGAACTCGCTTGACATTATTATGTATGAAACTGCCAGATCAGATTTATTTACTTATTAATCGAAGGTGCCGGAACGCTGAGTTTACCTCAACATATCTTTTGCAGTCATTTAAACCTCCGCCCGCGACTGAAAAGCTAGAAAGCTAGATTTGCACACAGTGCAGTGTGCCATAGTCGGCTTATTTTTTACTGCCTCTCACCTCACGAACATATCCATGGTGGTCTGATGATAACAGTGTAGAGTATTTTCTTTTTTTGGCTCCGTGTTCCATTTGGCTCGCTAAATCCCGAAATCACATCACCGAAGATCACATTCCGCGCTGTTGTGCCAAAGTGCGTAACTCGTGCGTTGTTTTTTTGGGGGTTTTTTGGTCAGGAGATTAACTCCTTTCCGGGAGTCAGGGACACCGGTAGGCTCTGCTGCTCCGTCTTTCTTGCCACGTAAAATATTATTTCACTTTGCAGTCTGTTTTTAACACACAGTTAAAAACGGGGACATTTCCGAGGACAGGCCACCAAAAACGGGGACATCTGGTCACCCTACCTTAGACTCTCTCACCAAGCTAACTCTGTCTTCGAAACCCACGACCTGCATGCTTGACCCTCTGCCTGCTAAACTGCTTAAAGAAGTATTCCCTACCTTAGGACCCTCCATTCTCTATATGATCAATCAGTTGCTCTCCACTGGCACTGTGCCCTCCGCCTTTAAAACGGCCGTGATCAAGCCACGACTGAAAAAAACTAACCTTGACCCCGAAGTACTTCAGAACTATAGACCAATCTCAAATCTGCCGTTCCTCTCCAAATTACTTGAACGAACAGTAGCCAATCAATTTACAGATTTTTTGTCAAAAAATAACCTACTTGATCCCTTCCAATCTGGCTTTAGATCCTTTCACTCAACCGAAACTGCACTCACGAGAGTGGTAAATGATCTTTTGTTAGCTATTGACTCCAATTCAACCTCAGCTACTTTGACACAATTGATCATACGATACTCTTGAACTGTCTTGAACATTATATTGGTATCCGGGGATCAGCCCTTGCTTGGTTTAGGTCTTACCTACTTGATAGATCACATCGCGTCTTTTACAACAACATGACCTCAGAGTGTTGCAATATGGACTTTGGTGTCCCACAAGGCTCTGTCCTAGGACCACTGCTATTCTCTATCTATATGCTACCACTTGGTGGCATCATTCGCAAATTTGGCATTAACTTCCATTGCTACGCCGATAGACACCCAAATTTACATACCAGTCAAACCATCCAATGACACCCAATTCCAAAAACTAGAGGCCTGCCTATCAGAGGTCAAATATTGGATGTCCCTAAACTTCCTACTCCTTAATGGCAGCAAAACTGAGATGCTGATTGTGGGACCGGCTAGACATAGACACTTATTTGAGAATACTACTCTCAACTTCGATAGTTGTGTAATCTCCCAGAGCCCATACGTTAAAAGCCTTGGGGTAAAATTTGACCCTACCCTCTCATTCGATTTGCACATTAAGGAGATCACTACATCAGCGTTTTATCATCTTTGCAATATTGCCAAAATTCGACCCATGCTAACAGAGGCAGACGCAGAAATCTTAGTACATGCCTTTGTATCATCCAGAATCGACGATTGCAATGTCCTTTTCTCTGGCTTACCTACTGGGCGCACTAAAAAACGACAACTGGTCCAGAATGCTGCTGCCAGAATCCTGACGAAAACTTTGAAATTCGACCATATAACTCCGATCCTATCCTCATTACACTGGCTACCAATTCAGGCCAGGTGTGACTTTAAGGTGCTTTTACTTACATATAAATCATTACATGGGATGGCACCGTCCTTTTTATCCGATTTAATTAAACCTTATAAACAGCCACGCGCCCTCAGATCTCAGGACGCTGGCTACCTGTCTATCCCAGCAGTCAAAAAGAAAACTGCAGGTAACAGAGCCTTTTCTTACCGGGCTCCCTATCTCTGGAACAGTCTGCCTGCTTCAATCAGAGAGGCAGGCTCTATTGAAGTCTTTAAGTCAAGGTTAAAAACCCATTTATTCTCTCTGTCATTTGACCAGCCTTGAGGGAGTGGCTCAGTCTCTTCTCAGAGTAAGGTTAGACCAGTTAGCTTATCCTAGCTCAGGGTGCTGCCGGATACTAGCATCCTGCCTACATGTCCTATTCTCCTGGTCTTCCTGTTCCTGTCCACTGATGCTGGTCATGTTTGTCTGTGTGAGTGTGTGTGTATGGGTGTGTGTGTGGGTGTGTCTCCTATCTGTTCCAGGCTGCAGCCCGGCAGAGTTGGCGTCTGCGTGGTCCCCCCCTCCTAGGACGATGCTGACTGAGCGGACGTTGTGTTCTCCTATCTGGGCAGAGTTGGCGCCTGCGTGGTCCCCTAGTCCTATGATGACACTGACTGAGTTGCCATTGCTGTGATGCCGCCCCATCAGATCTGGATGTCCCACAAAAACAAACTTTTATGTATTATGTATACGCTGCTTGCCCAAACTCGGCATCTATTGCACACCCAACCATCCTGGTAGGGGGATCCCTCTCTGAGTAGCCCCTCCCCAGGTTTCTCCCAATTTTCCCTAGGAGGTTTTGTGGGAGTTTTTCCTTGTCCTCTGTGAGGGTCTAAGGCTGGGGGATGTCGTGTACTAATCATTTATTATTTTCACATGTTGGGCACCGTTACAGCCCTTAGAGACTGTAACGGTGATTAAGGGCTATACAAATAAATGTGATTTGATTTGATTTGATTTGCTTCATTACTGAGATGGTACATTGGTGTGTGTGTGTTACTCACAGCAATCTCCTGTACAGTGGTGAACAATGCTGGGCAGCAGAGAAATCAACTGTGGGGAGGCAGGAAGGATAACAGAGTTAATATGCTTTCTCTCAGGTCGGCAGTTCACAATGGTTGGTGGGGTGGGGGGTCGGGCAGAGAGAGAGACAAACACAGTTGGCTTCCCTTTATTGTTTTCACAGGGAGACACTGATCCAGAGAGCCCTCACAGACCTCTGCTTTAACTCCAACACACACACACACACACACACACACACACACACACACACACACACACACACACACACTGCAATAGGCTCTGCAGGTATCCCACTGACCATGAACCTGTTTTTTGAAACCATTCACGGCGAGTTCCCATCAGTGTGAACGCCGGTTCCATTTCCCTCCGCTGGGCAGGATTATCTTTCTTTAGCCATATACTGCATGGGAGCTGCCTGCTCCGTCTTAAAATCGAATCTGCTGTCTTTGGTCAGCATGGCTCCAGTCCTCACAATACTGCCATTTCGACGGCCTGGCAATAGGAGAGCTAATATAAAACTGAATACACAGACTTACCAGGCTGATCTCTCTCTTTATTGTTTTCTCTCTGCCATTCAAGAAAAGTCACTCCCTCCATTCCTTTCCCCCTTTCCCCTCTCTCTCTGTACTATTTGCTCTGCTCTCCTGGTTTCTCTAGTGCTGTATAAATCATGTCTAAAGTTTCCCAGCGGTCTTATCAGCCTTACCTTTTTCATTACAGAGAGAGAGAAAGAGAGAGCCAGAGACTTCTTAACTTTAAACATTATTTTAGCCAACAGCAAAGACATACATTTTTTATCATCTTATTCAATATTTCATACAATATTGCCTTGCCATGTTTTCTCTATGCCTCTATAATAAAAGCTTTATCTCATCGTTGGTTGAGGAGGGACCAGGAAAGGCCTTTTGCCAAATCAGCTTAATTTTGGTGGCTCATCTACATGATGTAATAGGATATCTGAAGTAGACTTTTTCAAAGTATTTGTGGGAAAGATCATGACTTGACATATTTTCATCCAACCAATCAGGTGGATTGGCAATCTGAAGCAGTGTGTTTAGGAGCCCAGCTACAGCCTGTAATTTTATGTTGTCCTTAAAATAAATAGTAAGTGCTCCCACTTACTTTAATTTGAACAAATTGCTATTGAGGACAGTTGCTATGTGCCGTGAATGAGTGAGTACAGTCTTATTTATCCTTGCAGCATCTAGACCACTAAGTTGTGCACCTAAACTGAGCTTTGAAATGACAAAAGAGTTGCAAGCAGAGGTGTAAAATCTAGGTTCCGAAAGTGAAAGGACTTGGCAGAGTTTTATTTTGAATTTCTAGTTAGTTCACATTCTACAGCAGGGCCGGACTAATAATCACCTGGTTAAGAGCACAGGTGGAGAAAAATACTGGCATGACTTACTTACTGAGCCAAGAGTTTTACGCAACCTCTGGTTCCAAGGCACTCTTCAAGCTAAAGATTAAAAAGTCTATCAAAATGAGGCAAGCCCCACATCGGCAGCGAGAGGTCACTGTTTGGATTTTGACTTCGTTACCCAGAAATGTAAGAACTGTAAGGTGATCGCTTCATACCAACACCAAAGGAATGAGAGAGGCAAAAGATATAATGTTAGTGAGTCCAGCTTTCTCTGGATGGAGCACTGCTGTTAAGGAGACACTTTTGGATTTCTTAAATTTCAATTTGTCACTTCCTGTGTGGATATTTGTGACCATACCAGACACCAGAATTTATCTTGGGCAAATATGGTGACTCTATGGGTATCTTGTCATCATCTTCAAATCTTGTGATTTTTCTCTTTCCAATGAAATATAGTTGTCCTTTGCAGCAAACTTGGACATGATGAATTAATTTCAGGTAACTAACACACTGTGTTTGCCATTATCATTCCAGCTTCAAATCTCCCTCTGTTGCCACAGAGAGCAATTTTAAACTTCAACCGATTTACTGTAAACCCACAGCTTCTTCAAAGGGCATTTCCCAAACAAGGGGTTCCCCATGGAACATCCCAAATGGATGCATGAAACTTATCACAGACAAGACTGTCTGAGCCACAACAAGCTTTGGTTCCTTGGGTGATTGCTGTGGATAAACTGTTTGACCCATTAACTCTTAGGATCTGATAGAGTACAAGTGAGAGAGCCTTCAGAGAGATGGAGCACATGTACCAGAGAGTATTCTCCGACTGTTCCAGAGAATTGAGACCCATGCATTTGAAAGTTCAAAGTACGAGGAGCCTTTGCATCAAAGTTGCAGTCAATTGTCAGTCACAAATCAAATGCTTACAAAAGACGTCTTGGTATACTTCTTTGATTTTAATGAACCATAATGCCATGGCATGTGGCATAAATTGCATTTGGAATGGAGTGAATGGCTAGACTAGAAGTCCTGATATGTGAATAAAGAAGAACAATCCTTTGGGGTGATACATGGCTGACACAGAGGCTATACTGCATTCTCAATGTCTGATAGCCGCTATTGTCTTTTAATTTTACCTTTACATGGGGATTAAGTGTTTACTTTTGCCTGAGACAACAGAAACGCCCTGCGGATATAAGCAAAGGCAAGGCCAGAGTACTGGACTTCAGCAGATGAGCATCCAAGGTTGCTGCACAGGGTAAATGATTATCTTGCGTTAGTTTAGTGAGGTGCTATCCCACAACTTTGCTGTTACTGATGCACAATAAGACTAGTCATATCTGGTGATTTGTGGGACATTAAGCAACATAGGTGCACAATAGTCCCCCACCAATGATGCAGTTCCCCTATGGGCCAATCGGTAACAAACATGTCACCTCCCCTTCTTTCCTGTTTCTTACCTCTCACATCATCACAGGGTCCTCAGGGGGGTCCCCGTAGATACAGCAAATCCTATACCTAAGTACTTCCTCACTTCACAGGCATGAGTCCCATGCCTCATGTGATGATCACTGCTTGGGTGTCTAT
Source organism: Hoplostethus mediterraneus (assembly GCA_034670385.1). Classification (NCBI taxonomy): domain Eukaryota; kingdom Metazoa; phylum Chordata; class Actinopteri; order Trachichthyiformes; family Trachichthyidae; genus Hoplostethus; species Hoplostethus mediterraneus. The sequence continues at coordinate 658,618 of JAXDDW010000092.1, forward strand.
ATAATGATGTCACACTTCCGCTTTTGCAGAGTTTACTTTTGTCTGGGGAAGTCGAGCTTGTCTGAGCCGTTGTCTCTAACCTTATGTTACAATGCTACAAACTTTCATCAAAATCTAATCAATGGTGCTTCACACAGGGATGAGCAAACAAATGAGCGAAAGATGTAGAACTCCTGTTGGGCCAATCAGTGTATTTAAAAAAAAAATCTGGAACACAGTGGTGAGATGCATAATTTATTTTACGTTTAATCCACATCCCATCAGTGGTGTCTGAGATATTTGACGAATGAACAAACAATCATCCAAATCCATATCCAATCCATAAAATCCATTGGGCAGTGCAACTGCCCTTAAAGGTACTGATCATCAGAAAAGTTGGCTTTCAACCAACATTTATCTAAGTGTGACCAACATTTTATCCCTAACCTTAAACAAAACTGTTGTTGTTAGCTTTCCATTCAAAATTGTAACTAAATGAACCCACTCCCTGACCCAAAAGCTTAGCGACACTCCATCTAAACCATTTCTGAAACTTTTTATTAACACTAAACACAGTAATGACAACATGAAGCATCTTGCGGACATCTTCAAGCAAGTCTAATTTCTACCTCTGAGCAGAGAAAGAACAGCTTTTAAAAAAATGAATAGTAATGATAGTATGTCCCATTTCAGCAGCAGTCCTTTTTGTCGGATTTCACAGACGATCTATGAAGAAAGGATTGAAATCAAAGGGTGCCACTAGCTGGGAGGCTTGGCTGTTTGTAAAGGAGTATGTGTCAAACCGTATCTAAGACCAACCAACCACACACACACACACACACACACACACACACACACACACACTCACTCACTCACTGACCAAAAAGCTATGCCTTGAGGCTGTTTTTTCAGTGGCTGGCCTCACACCTTTGTGGTTGCTAGAGGCGTGTTTTGACTGAGTCCAGAGGAATGTGTTGATGGTCCAGGGCTGCAGGTCTCCACCACAATAACAGTCACATTCCTCCTGGCTACTGACCAGCATGGATGGAATGCAATTAGCACCTATTAGAGAGAGGCTGGAGGAGGCCTGTCAGGGCCACTGGGCATACCCAGCGTACCAGCTAGAGACCAAACATGCCCAGCCAGGCATATATACCCAACCTAAAGTATACACCTTTACATGCACACTAATCATATATCAATATTCCAACTATAGAAACTGTTATGTTAACGCTTTCATAGTCATAGTAAGGTCATAATCACAATATGTTTACAAAGATGAAACATACAGTGGGTCCACGACCAAGAACTGTCTGTTTTCAAAAACTAATACAATGCACTATGCACTAAACATGCATCAAAGTTATGTCAGGCCTATGTGAAGTCCAGGGAAAAGCAAGGAGTGCTGACTTGCATGGCTTTCTCTCCTTTTTTCCCTCCTTTTGACTTTCAGTAAATACTGACAAACTTTTTTTGACTTTTATTAGTAAACAATTGTGCAATCTTGTTTGAGAAATATCATTTGACTAAAAAGTTGCATTAGATTTTTGATTGATGGTGAAAAAAAAAAGTTCTTGGTAGTGGACTCAGACTTTTGGACCCCACTGTAAGTCTGTCCATTTTCAACCTGGACCCTATTTTCCCATCTTTTTCCATGATACCAATCGATTCTGACCAAACTCTCATCAATTGTATCCTTAACAAATAGCATTCTGCAAGAAAACAATTTTTTTTTAGTTTTCTCAAAAAAGTGTATTTTTCAGATAGGAGGTTTTGCTCTTCGGCCATCGATATGAACAACAACATTGCAATCAAATGAAAAAATAAAGTGTACACTATTGAATTAACAGATAGTAAGGGCTCTTTGCATGGCAATGGTGTTTAGAAATCAACAGCTTTTTGCTTTCCATATTTAATATATTAGAGATATAAAAAATGTTTGTAGTGTTTCTAGGCAATTTGCCCACTCTTAATAAAAAATCTCTTCACAGTCTCAATGTGATGATGCAATAGTGCATCAATGAGAAGTAAGCCCCCTGTGCCTTAGTGACAGTAATTTACTTAAACGTTTACACCATCTGCAATATTCCTCCAGCAATCCTTTCTAGCCTTGGCAGCAGCAACTGTGTTACTTTTGGCAGTTGTATTTTTTGTGCTTCTCATATTTATTCATTATAATAGTTTGTTCTTCTTGTTGGCCCCATGGCTTCAATAGAAATGCAACAGTTTTCTTTGAGATATTTCTCTAATTTCATGGTTTCATACTGAGGAGAGTTAAATGAAACTTATTTCAGATCATTTGGAGATCTCTTGTTGTGATCAGGGTCAAAAAGAACAGTAATACAAAGAAATGCGTAACAAATGCTCTGACATCCTTGAGACCTTTAGTACGATTACTAAATGAATCCATGTAAACCAGATTTTTACTTCAACAATGTATATGTTTAAATGAAAATACTGCCTTAAGATGAATACTCCCAGTAATTGATTATTGGTGGACATGTAAATGTCAGCCCACAGCCCAGGATTCCACACAAGAGTGACTTTGCTATTGCTCATACTGTTGCCATAAACCTTTGAAACCCCGCGACTGAGTCTGTTGCCATGAATAAACCAGTTAACATAATATTCCCCCTCCCGGTTTGACTGAGCAATAGTTAGTAATAGAAACACTAAAAAACACACACACATACACATGCAGAAACATACTGTTAAAATACGCACTCCTTGAAGGGATTGAGTCAAATTGACATAAATCAAAATCCCTTCTTCAATCGCATCAGATGGAAAGGACTAATACATTTTCATTCTTGTGACTTTGTAATTGGTTTGTGTCATTTGATTTCATTTGTCCCAGGTTTATTTTCAAACCATAGTAAAGACTGGAGGAAGTCATTAGGGCAGAATTAAATCAAATCAAATCAAATCACATTTATTTGTATAGCCCTTAATCACCGTTACAGTCCCTAAGGGCTTCACAATGCCCAACATGTGAAAATAATAAATGATTAGTACACGACATCCCCCAGCCTTAGACCCTCACAGAGGACAAGGAAAAACTCCCACAAAAATCTTATTGGAAAAGTGGGAGAAACCTCGGGAGGGGCTGCTCAGAGAGGGATCCCCCTACCAGGACGGTTGGGCGTGCAATAGATGCCATGTTTGGGCAAGCAGAGTATACACAATATATGAAAGTTCATTTTGGTGGGACATCCACATCTGATGGGGCATCACAGCAACGGCAACTCAGTCGACGTCATCATAGGACTAGGGGACCATGCAGACGCCAACTCTGCCCAGATAGGAGAACGCAACGCCTGCTCAGTCTGCATCGTCCTAGGAGGCGGGACCACTCGGACGCCAACTCTGCTGGGCTGCAGCCTGGAACAGATAGGAGACTCACCCACACACACCCATACACACACACGCGCTCACACAGACAAACATGACCAGCGTCAGTGGACAGCAGCAAGTAGACCAGAACAATAGGACATGCAGGCAGGATGCTAATATCCATCGGCAGGACCCTGAGCTAGGATAAGCTAACTGGTCTAGCCTTACTCTGAGAAGAGACTGAGCCTAGCCTTACTAGACTAGCCTTACTAGGCTAGCCTTACTCTGAGACGAGACTGGGCCACTCCCTCAGGGCTGGTCAAATGACAGAGAGAATAAATGGGTTTTTAGCCTTGACTTAAAGACGTCGATAGAGCCTGCCTCTCTGACTGAAGCAGGCAGACTGTTCCATAGATAGGGAGCCCGGTAAGAAAAGGCTCTGTTACCTGCAGTTTTCGTTTTGACTGCTGGGATAGACAGGTAGCCAACGTCCTGAGATCTAAGGGCACGTGGCGGTTTGTATGGTATAATCAAATCGGATAAATAGGACGGTGCCATCCCATGTAATGATTTATATGTAAGTAAAAGCACCTTAAAGTCACATCTGGCTTGAATTGTGTGTATGTGTAATGTGTAATGAGGATAATGAGGATAGAATGGGAGTTATATGGTCGAATTTCCTAGTTTTGGTCAGGATTCTGGCAGCAGCATTCTGAACCAATTGTAATTTTTTAGTTCGCCCAGTAGGTAAGCCTGAAAAAAGGGCATTGCAATAATCGATTCTGGATGATACGAAGGCATGTACTAAAATTTCATCTCAGTTTTGCTGCCATTAAGAAGTAGGAAGTTTAGGGACATCCAATATTTGACCTCTGATAGGCAGGCCTCTAGTTTTTGGAATTGGGTGTTATCGGTTGGTTTGACTGGTATGTAAATTTGGGTGTCATCGGCGTAGCAATGGAAGTTAATTCCAAATTTGCGAATGATGCCACCAAGTGGTAGCATATAGATAGAGAATAGCAGTGGTCCTAGGACAGAGCCTTGCGGGACACCAAAGTCCATATTGCAACACTCTGAGGTCATGTTGTTGTAAAAGACGCAATGTGATCTATCAAGTAGGTAAGACCTAAACCAAGAAAGGGCTGATCCCCGGATACCAATATAATGTTATATTGGTATAATATAATTAGCATAATACTGGGTCTGCCAGGTCTCTGTGTCTCACTGAGTTAAATCAAAGGACATTTTTTATAAAAACTTGCAGTTAATTTGTCATGTTTTTGTTTCATTGATTTGATTGACTTGAATTGAATTGAATTGAATTGAATTGATATAAAACCACTTTGTTGCCATTGTCTTCAAATTAAGTCCACTTTCTTTTAGTCTCCAGTTTATATCAGCATAAAAACCCTGTACCTCCAATTTGGTGCTTTTATTCTTCTTAGTTGAGTTTAGGTTGGTTATTTAGTTTATTATCAGCCAGTTTATCATCAATACCAATACAAATCTACATGGGCATCAATGAGAAAATGCACCTTCTTTTCTTGATTCCTAAAAAAGTTCTTCCAGATAGGTATCACAGTGGTGATAAGATACTTGCAGGGCTACGATCACATACCTCATCCTCACATAAGAGGGAGTGGCGCATATACACAGATGTGCAAAATTTTACTGGAACTCGCCAGACAATTCTTATGAAAAGAGATCTGCATCTGGGTGCCAACAGCTGTTGAAATGAGCTTCATCCCCAGTTTAGCAGTAAGATGGCAGCTGTGGTGAGGGATTGCATGGGATTCGGAGGTTTTACTTAAGCCTGGAGAGTGAGAAAGGCCAATATGAACAATTGATACCCGGATCACTTTGGAGATCCTGGGCAAAGTCCCTGAGCAAAGCTGAAAATCCCCCCCCCCCTCATCCCAATTCAATATTCAAAAATCAGGCTATAAAATCACCTAGATCATAGTTTCTTAAATGAGCAACTTCGATTTCTTTTTTTTCCTGTTCTTTTTTCTCTGTAGCTAAATTTGATCCGATAAACCCATTCCCCAAAGCTGAACATTTCTCAATGAAATATCTTTATACCCAAGAGTCAGGGTTCCCAACAGCATGAAAACACCTTAGCACCCCAGGATCCTGGCTATAATGCATTTATTATGAACAACAAAAACTGCAGCACTCCCTCATCCTCAACATGCAGTGCCGATATCCAGTATTTGAGGTAAAAGTATAGACGCTTATTGTGGAAATCCTCTTTAGCACTATATTCCAATGGTACTACAAATACAGGGATGCAGGGAGAGTGCAATCAAAGTATAGTAAAGGCTTTTACTTTGCCTTTCAGAAACAAATCACATACAGCATTTTTCTTCTTCTTCTATGTGATGGTCTCTTCTCTTCCATGGCTCCTTAAAGCTACAATATGCAACTTTTTGACATTAAAATACCAGTAAATAAATAGAATACATGAGTCCACTACCACAAACTGTTTTGTTTCATAATTATCAAAAATAATCTGTATTTTTTCACTAATAAGCCAAAATCTCTCAATATTTGTCCTCCGTTTTTTGTACAAATTGAGAATCCACATTATTCCAGCACTCTTTTAGAGTCTTTTCATCTTTTCACTTTTTAAATGTTCCCAAAGATGTTCAATGGGGTCGAGGTCTGGTGACCGTGGAGGGAAAGCCATCCGAGTCAGCACTCTTCCTTGGATTTCGGATAGGCCTGGCATAGCTTCGGTGCATGTTTAGAGTTATTAGCCTACTGGAAAACTGCTGGAGTCCTCATCTCCATTTTCAGCCAGAAAGAACGGCATGCCTCTGCAGAATAGAGTGCTATTTCTCAGTTGTGCAGTTGAACCTGTGCAAGTCACCAACTGAATTAAAAAAGTACAGGTACATTTCAGTAAAAGCAGAATATAAAAGTTGTTATCCTTTTCCTTATGCAATCTTATTTCTCTCCATTGATTTCCAGTGTTCTGTGAAGCATTTCCCACTTAAGTGCATTAGCTAAACTATGTCTGCTGTAAGAATAAGTAAAACAAATCTAGTCTATCTATTCTCAAACTTATAAATTAAAGCTATTTATCAAATTTCTTTTGACTTAAAAATACTCTTACGTTTAGGTGAGACGGGAAGAATACATATACAATGTGCATATACAATGACGTGCAGTTACTGAAAGGTTAGCTAGACAGACCAGGTATATTATTTGTTACTGAACTTGAGGATGATCCTCATTGCATCCTTGTCTAGTTGTCTAGTGTAAGAACAGCAGTCACTCAAACAATAAAAGCCCTTAGTGCACCAAATATTGTATGGAAATTTGTGGAATTTCCAACCACCCCTGAAGTCATCCACGAAAAGCTTTATGCAAATTGCAACCTTCCCAGGGGTGGTTGGAGTAATACACTGTGTTCCAAATTATTATGCAAATGCTTTTTTTGTTTGTTTTTCCTAAATAGTCAATACAAATGACAGTCGGTACGATTTTTTTTAATCCTCAACAATTATATTATAATCAGGATTTTTATTAAACAAAACTTCAGATGATGACAACAGTATTTTTTTTTAAATAACTGTTTTACAAATTATTATGCACAACAGAGTTTCAAAGCATTCAATAGGTTATAAAGAATTGAAAACGGAAATCTGTTGTATTTTCTGCATTAGGAGATATTTCTTTCTCAAAATAAATTGTATTTCAATCAAAAACATCTTTACAGGTCAAGTTACATGTTAACATAGGAGCCCTTCTTGGATATCACCTTCACAACTCTCCCATCCATTGAACTTGTGAGTCCAGTTCCTAGTTTCTGCCTGGATTTCATTTGCGTATGCCACAATTGCCTCCCAGAGCTGCTGTTTTGAGGTATACTGCTGCCCACCCTCATAGATCTTCCTTTTAAGGATGCTCCACAGGTTCTCAATAGGGTTGAGGTCAGGCGATGATGGTGGCCACACCATGATTTTCTCTCCCTTTATGCCCATAGCAGCCAAGGACTCAATGGTATTTTTTGCAGCATGGGATGGTGCATTGTCTTGCATGAAAATGATTTTACTCCGGAAGGCACGGTTCTTCTTTTCATACCATGGCAGGAAATTATCAGTTAGGAACTCCACATATTTTGCAGAGGTCATTTTGACACCTTCGGGCACCCTAAAGGGGCCTACCAGCTCACTTCCCATTATTCCAGCCCAAAACATCACTCCACCACCTCTTTGCTGACGTCGCAGCCTTGTTGGGACATGGTGGCCATCCACCAGCCATCCAGAACTCTATCCATCTGGACCATCCAGTGTAGCACGGCATTCATCAGTGAATAAAACTGTTTGAAAATTGGTCTTGATGTATTTCTGAGCCCACTGCAAACGTTTCTCCTTGTGAGCATTGGTTAGGGGTGGCCGAAATACAGCTTTATGCACAACTGCAAGCCTCTGAAGGATCCTGCATCGAGAGGTTCTTGGCACCAGCAGCTTCAAATACCTGTTTGCTGCTCAGCAGTGGCTTTTTAACAGCTGCTCTCTTAATACAATGTATTTGCTTGACAGAAATCTTCCTCAATACACCTTTATCTGAACGAACCCGTCTGCGCTCTGAATCACACACATATCTCTTCACAGTACGATGATCTCTCTTAAGTTTTCGTGAAATTTCCAGTGTTTTCATACTTTTTACAAGGCATTGCAATATTTCACGCTTTTCATCTGCAGAAAGATCTTTCTTTCTCCCCATATTGCATGAAACCTGTGACTTGCTTAATAATGTGGAACAACCTCCTTAAGTAGTTTCCCTTTAATTAGGCTCACCTGCCAAATTAATTATCAAACCTGTCTGAAATTGGTGTCAGTGTTTTAAACAGACAGGAGAAACAACACAAGCGAAACGTTTCATTGAAAAACAAAAAAACAAATGTTTATTTAACTGAAATCCTACTTGCATAATAATTTGGAACACAGTGTACATGGCACACGTATACACATCACAGTTCCAAATTAAACTGAAGAAGCATTTCAAAGTGGTGTTTTATATTGTGGTAGCCTAATCCTTGTAGCCCATTGGTTATTCCTCTCTGAATTTTGTAATTCATTACATCATGCAAATCTTTGTTTGTGCTATCTTCAATTGTCTTCAAAAACATTTGCTCTTGAAATTTGTTCCAATACTTGGCTGTAAGTAAGTGTAAGTAGCTGAATAAATGCTTCATACTCTTTGTAGCAATGAATGTTTTCACTCCTAAATTGGCTCTTTAGAGGATTCTTAAGTGTAATTCTCAAAACGTCCCTGGCACCGGTTCTTTTTTTTTGACACAAAAGACCAACTATTTTGTTACATGTTTGTGTCTATCTTGACAGAATGAAAAGATCAGATTCAGCAAGGCAGTGTAAACAGAGGAGGAGACGTGTTTCCTCAGCTGGGAATGTCTGTCCGTCTCTCAACAGGAAAGACAATAGAAATCACACACACACACACACACACACACACACACACACACACACACACACACACACACACACACACACACACAACTGCTGGTCCAGTACATTTCCAGGAAATGTAACACGAACACAATGTGATTTTTAAATTTGTGGTAACACATAATGATATAAATAAACATTTGTATGTGGACATAAAGTTGCTTAAGTAACTCCAGACATTAAGAGAGATTACATTAAGTAGCTGACAGCCACAAACGTTTAAGTGTGACCTCTTGAATTAATGCTTGGACGGAGCAAGAAACCGAACAATCTGTCCAAAATAGGTAATGACACGAGGGAGAAGCATACAAAGCTATTTTTAAAACAGAAGCAGCACTTAATAAAGAAGCATTACCGACAGATGCCAGAAGACCCTTGCACCTCGTGTATTTAGACTATTCAAGTGGTCTCACCACTTCAGGTGTTGCAGCTTCCTCGGTATTAGCAGGATGGAGTCCATCCAAGGTCTTACTTACTGTGCCTCGGGACACTGTGGTGTTTTGAACCAAAGGTGGAATAGACACGTTTGACATTCTGAATGAATAAACTGTGATTTGATATTTCAGGGTCCAAACAGAGATAAAACCTTATAATTCTGAGAGGTCAATCTGCGGTTGGTTCTATAAAGTTCTATCTGACTGTTTACAATAAGGTAAACTCAGTTTTGATAGGAAACTGGATTAAAAAAACAAATGAATGTTATGTTAATATCACAACAAGCTGTAACATAAGTTATTTTCATGTTGATTTAACAGTTTCACAACCCTAATCCATTAAAAAGTCAATTTACAATTAGCGTTGTTCAGTACTGCAACTCCACCCCAATGGTTTCCGGCCCCTGAAAAAGTAATACCTCGCTAGCAGGAATTTATTTTGGGGCCAGGAAGGTTTAAATTCCTGGGACTAAGTACTAATAGTACCAAATCCATGGATAGTTCATGCCCATACGGAAATGTAATATACTGTATGTACATATAGTAAATTTCCATATATGAAATATATGTACATATGAAGGAAAAACATATGTCTTCCCTTTCTCGCTCTCTCTCTGACTCTTCAAATATACAGTATGTGGGGCAGGGAGGGGGAGAGAGAGACAGAGAGAGAGAGTGATAGAGATAGTGTGTTCATTCATTGCTGTTCCTACCATTGTTGCTGTGCTGCCCTCTTACTTGTGGCATGTACATTCAGATTGTTGTAAATGTTGTCTTTACCTGTTTACTGTATTTGTGGCATGGTGGCACAGTGCTTGAACTGCTGCCTCACAGCAAGAAGGATGTGGGTTTGATTCCCGCCTGGGGCGCTATTGACTGTGGGGTGCCCAGGTGGGTTATCTCCCGGGCCTTTCTGTGTGGAGTTTGCATGTTCTCCCTGTGCTCACATGGGTCAAACGAAAAATCCATCTAAAAACATGCAGAAAAACACTCTCCTGTCCTGTCCCTGAGCATGACGAGGATGTACATCTGGAATTGTTTCCTGGGCGCCGAAGGAAAAAAGGGCTGCCCACTGCTCCTGGCTGCCCCTGGATGAAGGACGGCAAGGATGGGAAAAATGCAGGGGAACAAATTCATTCGGACACTCTCCCTGCATGTGCATGTTGGGTTTGGCTGTCACTACCCCTTGCGTGTGTAATGTAAATAAATTAATTTTCTTCTTCTTCTATTCTTTATACACATTTGCTTTGGCAATTTACTTTTCATGCCATTTGAGAAAACACAGGCAGATATCCACTGGTCATGAACATTAAAAAAAATAATCCATACATTTGGATGCATCTCAAACCATGGTATCTGGTTATTTTAAAAGAGTCCCCTTTAATCCAACACCCAATACTGATCAACCTCAGACCAGCACTGCTTTACCATCACAAATCAGAGTCAACCAAATTATTAAACAAACAAAAGATGCCTATCTGGAACACTGGAAAAATCAATTCCCAAACCCAAACCCAAGCTTAATTGCTATCTGGCCCTAAATCGAGAATACAAACTGGCAGAGTATCTCTTCGCTGTCAGGGATCCAAAGCAGAGACAGATCCTGAATGAGTACAGACCAGGTTGTCAGGCCATAGAGAAAGGATTACACAAGATGTCCTGGCTTCCGAAACAGGTAAGAATATATGACAAATATAATATCAGATCAAATTATTTATTTTTTTAGAAATTTGATAACAACAAAACAAACAAAAAAAAACAGCCAATAATCAGAATAGAAAGTTACAGTGATTGTTTTTCATTTTAATTTGCCATCGAACAGATATTTTTTTGGATTGTTTCTTTGTATCATTTGAATGTTTCTGCTTGAATTTATTTCCTTCTTTATAGAAGCGCAAACATAAAATACTGATAGACCCATTGCAGAGGGTCTGGGCATGGGATCTGACCCAGATCCTGCATTATGAGGTACTACAGCTCACAAACACACACAAATGCACACACACACAAAATCACAAACACAAATGGACATAAAAATATGTGTGCACACACACACACATTTATACAGACACACAAAAACAAACATACAAATAGCCTTGTATTTGTACCATACAGTTGGTTTTCTTTCTTCTTCAATTTCCTGTTCTTTTTGATTAATTAGGGTTCAAACCCCGAAGGGGTAGAACCCTATTGTTTTCCATCTATTATTTGTTGTCTTATGCTGCGAGCTGGAATGAGGTAAAACCATGAAACCTGGCCCAATAACTGGAAATGATGTGCAAATGCTTCCCAAGAAAGATGAACCCAATCGGCCAGATGGTGGCACTGTAATTAAGGCACAAAAACGTGATTTTGGAAAGGCCACACCCCTCAAACCGTGACTCCGATTGACTTGAAATTTGAAACACAAGTCCACCTCAATGTTCTCGACAAAAAAACCTCAAGAACAACTCAAGTCCATCTGACTAGATTTTCCGCCATTTCGATATGTATTCCGCTCAGGATATGTAATTAAGTTGTTGAAACATGTCCCCAAAATGTTTCCAAAATTGCCGAACAACACAAAAGGGTCCAGCTGCAGACCGCAGACCTCTGGGCTCATCACCCTTCAGAGCTCCGCCCACCTCCGGGCTCATCACCTTCAGAGCTCCACCCACCTCCGGGCTCATCAACCTCACTATACTGTATTGTATTTTCTTTCAGAAGTCTATAAATATATGAAGACTATATATACTGCGATATATATTACAAATATTAAACTACATTGGCTGTGGCTCAGGAGGTAGAGCGGGTCGTCCGCTAATCGGAAGATCGGCGGTTCGATCCCAGGCTCCTCCAGTCCACGTGTCGAAGTGTCCTTGGGCAAGACACTGAACCCCCGAAGCTGCGCCTTCGGTGTATGAATGTGTATGAATGGTTAGATTCCCCTGATGTGCAGGTTGGCACCTTACATGGTAGCGCCTTGCCATCAGTGTATGAATGTGTGTGATTGGGTGAATGTGGATGTAGTGTGAAGTGCTTTGAGTGGTTGGAAATGACTACAAAAGCGCTATATAAGTACAGTCCACAGTCCAATATTACAAATATTAAATTGATAATTGTCAGATAATTGTCCAGTTATGTAAAACCTATCAGATTTTAAAAAATGACAAATTCCAGTGTAGCTGCAGGCGGTGACTGAAGCACACAGGAATTGTCTCTGACTTCCCACATGAACCAAATGTACAAAACAAAAAATTCTCCATCAATTCCTCATGGTCTTCATTGTGTGCCTGAAGAAGTTTTTCCTCGACTTTCTTTTGCCGTGTCAGTCCCAACATGAGATAGGGAGTGTGGCGGACTGGAGGGAGGGTGGGGGAGGCTTAATTGGATCCAGGAGAGAGGTGAGTTAGTGGACTGCTTCTTTCCTGGATCCCGTACCAGCTGCAGCCAGTTGGGACTGATTGCAGCTGGGGCCTTTTTAACCTGTGTGTGAATGGGTGTGTGCCAGGGTGAGAGACTGGCAGTGTGACCGTGGAGCAGACAGGGATGGTGGATCTGGTCAGCTGTCTGTGTGAGCGGAGCGGAGAGATGGGGCCAGCACCAGCGGGAGAGACGGAGCGAGAGCGGGCCGTCTCCTGCCGCGGCATCTAGCATCCATCCATTAATTTGGGTAAATAGGGTGAATCTAAGGCGTCTCAATTTGGGAGGACAGGCCACTCTTTTCTGCTCACTCTGTTCAACTTTGTGATTTAGGCTGATAAGATTTTGCCTAAGGCATCTTTACATTTTTCAGTAGAAATTGTTGCAGAAAGCAATTGGCAGCAGGCAACATGTTATTTCGAGCTGGGCACCTTTCAAGTCAGCTAACTGAAGGAATTAGCTGTGAGCTAACTGAATGCACTGCAACTGACCTCTGATACTTTACAGATGCCTTTATTCCAACCAGGCTCTTCATGGAAGCTCAAGCTGCCTATTACACGACGTCTTCCTGCCTTTGGACAATAAGCTCGTCTAAGCTTTAAGCTGATAGTGGCTCATCAGGGCCCACCTGACAAGTTTCCGTTACACGCACATGCACCTTTTCCGGGTATGCTATGAGCTCAGTTCCCTGACTTTCTAGCCTTGAATACATGTCTGAAGGCAGAAACAATAGTAAATGTGACACGTTGCTCAGAGTTGTTAAAGAAATTAGTTAATCTCTAGGCAGGGGTCACTCAGTCATCTGTAAAGAAGTTAGATGACACTGAAAACAAAGAGCCTGCCAACTGGGATTAGCATGAGGCGAGGTTCTCATGCTATGGATGGCTGAGGCTGAAAGGTGTGTGTCAATCTTTGTATATGCATTGTAAATAATTGTGTGTCTGTGTTCCCTCTAGGTCAGGGGTGTCAAACTGTGTGCCATGGAGGGCCGAGAGTATGCAGGTTTTCGTTCCAACCCAAGAATACACCAGGTGATTTCACTGATTAGTCCCTCCTCTCTGGTTGAAGGTTTGGTAATCAGTGAAATCACCTGCTGTAGTCTTGGGTTGGAACAAAAACCTGCATACTCTCGGCCCTCCATGGCACACGGTTTGACACCCCTGCTCTAGGTCCTTCAAAGATGACTTCCAGGGGACTACATCAGTTTACAAATTATCTGAAAGCACATGTCTGGTCAGAGACAAAGAAGAACTGAATGGATGGATGGAGGAGGAATGGAGATCAAACAGGTGGATGGAGGAAAGGGAGGAGAGCTAAAAACACTATCAGTTACCCCCTCGCTCCACTACAGCCAGTCATCAGCCATGCTCCAAGCTCAAAAATGAGGTTCAATTCTGAATGGCTGATGCTGGCTTTCATGCTCATATAGTAAGTTGATGTCATGATAAATAAAGTTAATGTTGGTTGTTTTCTGGTGTATTGTGATATGCAAAAAACACACACATTCAATCAGAGAAGAAGAACTAGCCAGTGTAATCAGCTGCTGTAGTGTTTGGTTGGATTGAAAACCTGCAGACTGTTGGCCCCCCATGAACCATGGTTGAGAACCTCTAGAGTCTGGCTGTAGTTAGTTTCACCTCAGCTTTTCTTTACATTTGTGGACATAGTGAAAAGATTCACAATTTACTATACTTAATGATGATTACTCTGGTCCAGACGCTTTCCCCCTCTGCTCCTCTTTCAAAATAAAAGCTTTATTGGAGTTTGAGTGCCAGAATGATGGCACCTTCGGTTGAAACTTACAGTAATTAGATATGGTATTTTTTTAATTTTAAAAAGATTAAAACAAAGTTATTTAACTTTATGACAGCTGCAACTCAGGTCTGAGTTTAATTGATTTAGTGACTGATAAAGTATGCAAGATTTATCGAGTAATGAGTCCATCTATCTATCTGGCAACTATAAATCTGAGCTAATGGTCTAGAACCAAAATACATCGCTGACATGCTCACCCAATAAGAACCCTCCAGACCCCTCAGGTCAACTGGGACAGTTCTGCTAACTGTTCCCAGAGTTAAAACAAAATAGGGTGAAGCAACGTTTAGTTACTATGCAACAGATAGCTGGAACAAACTTCCATAAGAACTGAGAATTGCACCCACAATAACTACTTTTAAGTCCAGACTAAAAATGTTTCTGTTCACCACCACTTTCTGCTGAACTGTAGACTTGCACGATGACATTTATTTCCTTTCATTTTATTTTATTTCCTTTTTGCATTGTGATTTCATTTTTTTTAATGTTTTTTTTAAAAATAAATGTCCTTGTTTCTATCTGGTCAATGTGGTCATTTTTTAAATCCAAATTATACTTTTACATATCAAGTTTGAGACTTTTTTGTCTTTGTATGCTCACTGTGTATTAGCCTTGGTGCATAACATGGAAATAAACAGATATAAAAGCGCACAATTATCTATTATTTTCCTGGGTGAGCCCCATCTCTGGTTACCCACTGACTAACAATTCAGCATCAGTCAGCTAACAACATACTGATGTTGTGCTGAGGTCAGTGGAAAAGAGCCTACAGTGTGTGTGTGTGTGTGTGTATTCATGTCATCAGACCAACACGGAGAGCCAAAATACTGTGGAAGTCAGAAGGCCAGCAATTTCCGTGTCGTACTGATTTCTCCACATGCTACTATCACCTCACCACGTTTACCATTTGTGCTACATTTCCATCAGGAGCAGATGAGTGGCTGAAAGTGCATCCAAAGAAAAGGGAAGCAGAAATCACAATAAACCTCAACCCAATCAATTATGGGACTAGTGGATGTATCTTGTGTGTCTTTCCTGGCAAGGTTAGTCTCTGTTTAGACAGGACTCTCATCCACACTGATAGATGATTCCGTGATTCACATCCGTTTTTCTTCCATCCCTCAGGCAAAAAAACCCTTCTACATCTGTTTTGGTTGAAAGAGTAGTTTTTGCTAAATCTACTCCAAACAGCACATTATTGGGTTAGGTTAACATCAATTGTACCATTGCACCAAATTGTCTAGTGCTGTTTCAAAACCAAATCAGCAATAATGATGCATGATACATGCAAGAACCAGAATGGCACCAAAAAAAAAAAAAAAAAATTCATAGAACAGAGGTTGCTCACCTAAAGAGTGGGTGGTCCAATCACAGATTTGATTTAATTCTGTATTTTTCTGTGTTTTTCTGTATAGGGTTAGGGTTAGGGACAAAAAACAACACATTTTCATATTTGGTTTCATAAAAAGTAAGGAAAAAAAATAACTTGTGGAGAAAAGTGTCACAAATTCATACCAAATGAAGTAAAGTAGAATTAATAACCAACTTAATGAATACTGTCGAATATGTCCTATTTTTATTAACTACTGTTCATGTACAGTGTGTCCTGAGGTTTGCGTTGTAAATTGCAGAAGCCCATTTTAATGTATGTTTGAAGTAATAGCCAGATGGATTTCTGATGGAGACTATTAAGATAAAATGTGCCATAAAAAGCCAAACATTTATGCTGTAAAAAAGAGAGAGGGAAAGGCGTCCAGATGTAAGCTAGGGCTTGTTGGAGGCAAAGCAGTCTGACTGGAGTTTAATGAGATATATTTCTGTGGCATTTCTGCGCTAATTACCCTCCCCAACATCTCAACCCAGCCCACCAGCCTCTCTCTCCCCTACTGTTTCATCAAAAAACTCTAAAAGGAATGGAATGTACGAGTGGGCATCGCACTTCTGATCAGCAGACCTGGAGGACAAAAAGTGTGTGAATAAGTTACAAATGACTGAGATGCTGCTTGAAAAAGTGACTATTCTAATTGCCTGAACTCAGGGTATCGGCATGTTTAAGGAATCCAACTTTTTAAAGATCGTTTTAATGCTACCCGTTATTCAATTTAAAACCAATTTAACAGCCAGAAATCTGTCAAAACCAACATATTTATGATTGAACATAGCTTATGAAAGTTCTGAAACTATGAAACACCAGGAAATTAAATGTTTTGGGACACAATGTCCAATATGGCATATTATATTAACTCTGTATTAATCTAGGTGTAGATATGTATGTGGGTCAAACTTGACATATATAATATAATTTTGCCCAAATATAAATCATATCAGCCTGGAAAAATGTAATTGAAATGATGTTTTACTCTAGCTAGCTAGCTAAGAGGCTACAGCTGTTTGGATGTGGTGGGTAGACTAACAAGCTAACATTACATGTTTAGCCTACCAGAGCTAAAGTTAGAAGCCACAGTATCTGAGACTACTTACACACCAGTAACAATCTCAGCCACTTTCCTCTAGCAAGCTAAGTGGCTGCAGCTGTATGGATGTGATGGGTAGGCTAACAAGGTAGGCTAACAAGCTAACATTACTTGTTTAGCCTATAGCAGTTACAATCTCAGCCACTTTCCTCCATGCATTATTTTGTTTGTTAAAGTCTTTATGAGCTGATAGATATAGTTCGCCACAATAATTCTTCCATCAAATCTTCCATTGCAAGATGAAATGGATCTAGCAGAACAAAAATTGAATGAATTTGAGAACCAGATTTTTCCCCAAATGCTTTTTGTTCTCACACTGCTCAATGGCATAATATGAAATATTTTCTATATATATATATATATATATATATATATATATATAATATAGTCATTGCATCGCAGGCCTGGTTCATGTCGCCAAACAACCCATCATCCCATGTGCACATGGTTACTTGCATCACAATGAATGGCAGTGAATGAATGAGAATGAATGGAGGCAAACTGTCACATGAAATCATGTTTGCTGTGCAACTGGCATTAGTCCAGTGGTAGATAACTTACTCTTATGTGCTATTTTTGAAGTATATCCTGGTGTATATGCAGTAACAGTATTCATTTCTACAATGTTCATAATGGTGGATCTAATCTAATATTTACTGGTTGCGGAGGGTAATGAGTTATTAGCTGAGGTATTGCACAGTGTATTCATTATAGCATATCATTAGAGAGAGAGAATATAATTGGTTACTTTAATCACCAAAAGAGCCCTCTCACTCCACAACACAAGAAGGTATACTGTTTCAAATACCTCTGAAATCACAGTGGGAATCACCTCCGCCAGGCCTGAGGCCAATAATATCTAATCAATCATAATATTTTGATTACATTACCATTTAGGGAGTAAAACAAAGTGATCACTGGGACCCCTCCAGTTATCTGATTTTCTCTCTCCCGTTGCCTTTTAATCTGCAAAGTTTATATTCTGCAATTTGTAGCTAAGTAAGAATGTTATTTTCACTGTGGGAATGACACAATTGCTCATTTTAATAATGACTGAAAATCCCAGTGAGGGAATGAAGGAGCTGTGTGTGAGCTGAAGACTGCCAGAGTTCAGCTGGGGTTGGCAGATTGTGCTTCATAATAAAACAAGAGGCTAGCAAAGTATACCTCAAATTAGCACAGAGTGCCATAAATTCCAATATAATAGTAATAATTCAACAATTCAACTCAGTTACATCATACTGTTAAGAATATATTTGGACCGCTTTCCACAATTTATGCACCCCTCATGACTCAGATAGTTCCGAATCATTGTTTTGTCATTTAGAACATTTGGCACGGTGGCGCAGTGCTTGCACTGCTGCCTCACAGCAAGAAGGTCCTGGGTTCAATTCCCACCTGGGGCGCTGGTGAGTCTGGGGTGCCCAGGTGGGTTAACTCCCGGACCTTTCTGTGTGGAGTTTGCATGTTCTCCCCGTGTTCACTTGGGTCTCCTCCTGGAAAGAACCCCGTCTAAAAACATGCAATATCCAGTCGGCTGTCCGTGACGAGACGGCGACAAACACCTGGAATTGGTCCCCAATGTTGTTCAATGTTGCAAATAAAGTCCTTCTTCTTCTTCAACAATTTCAGTACATATATATACACACCATTAGTGAATTGTAAATGCTGACTGTAATCCTTCACTGTTGAGTTTGGCAATTGTTGATATAAACTACATACCGTTCATAATTCTTGTTCATAACTCATCTTACATCACTTTATGTTCATTAAATGAGCTTAAAGCATTCAGTAGAATATACTGACTATACACATATACTGTAACCCCTGTAGGAGTGGAATGACATGGGATGAGTGCAACAGTGTTGGACATAATAAAGTCAAATCAAAATCAAATCACATTTATTTGTATAGCCCTTAATCACCGTTACAGTCCCTAAGGGCTTCACAGTGCCCAACATGTGAAAATAATAAATGATTAGTACACGACATCCCCCAGCCTTAGACCCTCACAGAGGACAAGGAAAAACTCCCACAAAAACCTTATTGGAAAATTGGGAGAAACCTTGGGAGGGGCTACTCAGAGAGGGATCCCCCTACCAGGACGGTTGGGCGTGCAATAGATGCCGTGTTTGGGCAAGCAGAGTATACACAATATATGAAAGTTCATTTTGGTGGGACATCCAATGACATCCAGTGGGATGGGGCATCACAGCAACAGCAACTCAGTCGACGTCATCATAGGACTAGGGGACCACGCAGACGCCAACTCTGCCCAGATAGGAGAACGCAACGCCTGCTCAGTCAGCATCGTCCTAGGAGATGGGACCACTCGGACACCAACTCTGCCGGGCTGCAGCCTGGAACAGATAGAAGACTCACCCACACACACCCATACACACACACGCGCTCACACAGACAAACATGACCAGCGTCAGTGGACAGCAGCAAGTAGACCAGAACAATAGGACATGCAGGCAGGATGCTAATATCCATCGGCAAGACCCTGAGCTAGGATAAGCTAACTGGTCTAGCCTTACTCTGAGAAGAGACTGAACCTAGCCTTACTAGACTAGCCTTACTAGACTAGCCTTACTAGGCTAGCCTTACTCTGAGACGAGACTGAGCCACTCCCTCAGGGCTGGTCAAATGACAGAGAGAATAAATGGGTTTTTAGCCTTGACTTAAAGACGTCGATAGAGCCTGCCTCTCTGACTGAGGCAGGCAGACTGTTCCATAGATATGGAGCCCGGTAAGAAAAGGCTGTTACCTGCAGTTTTCTTTTTGACTGCTGGGATAGACAGGTAGCCAGCGTCCTGAGATCTAAGGGCACGTGGCGGTTTGTATGGTATAATCAAATCGGATAAATAGGACGGTGCCATCCCATGTACTGATTTATATGTAAGTAAAAGCACCTTAAAGTCACATCTGGCTTGAATTGGTAGCCAGTGTAATGAGGATAGAATGGGAGTTATATGGTCGAATTTCCTAGTTTTGGTCAGGATTCTGGCAGCAGCATTCTGAACCAATTGTAATTTTTTAGTTCACCCAGTAGGTAAGCCTGAAAAAAGGGCATTGCAATAATCGATTCTGGATGATAAGAAGGCATGTACTAAAATTTCTGTGTCTGCCTCTGTTAGCATGGGTCGAATTTTGGCAATATTACGAAGATGATAAAACGCTGTTTTAGTGATCTCCTTAATGTGCAACTCGAATGAGAGGGTAGGGTCGAATTTTACCCCAAGATTTTTAACGTATGGGCTCTGGGAGATTACACAACTATCAAAATTGAGAGTAGTATTCTCAAATAAGTGTCTATGTCTAGCTGGTCCCACAATCAGCATCTCAGTTTTGCTGCCATTAAGAAGTAGGAAGTTTAGGGACATCCAATATTTGACCTCTGATAGGCAGGCCTCTAGTTTTTGGAATTGGGTGTTATTGGTTGGTTTGACTGGTATGTAAATTTGGGTGTCATCGGCGTAGCAAGTTAATTCCAAATTTGCGAATGATGCCACCAAGTGGTAGCATATAGATAGAGAATAGCAGTGGTCCTAGGACAGAGCCTTGCGGGACACCAAAGTCCATATTGCAACACTCTGAGGTCATGTTGTAAAAGACGCGATGTGTTCTATCAAGTAGGTAAGACCTGAACCAGGAAAGGGCTGATCCCCGGATACCAATATAATGTTCAAGACGGTTCGAGAGTATCGTATGATCAATTGTGTCGAAGGCTGCGCTCAAGTCGAGTAGCAATAGTGCTGAGGTTGAGTTGGAGTCAATAGCTAACAAAAGGTCATTTACCACTCTTGTGAGTGCAGTTTCGGTTGAGTGAAAGGATCTAAAGCCAGATTGGAAGGGATCAAGTAGGTTAATTTTTGACAGAAAGTCTGTAAATTGACTCGCTACTGTTCGTTCAAGCAATTTGGAGAGGAACGGCAGATTTGAGATTGGTCTATAATTCTGGAGTACTTCGGGGTCAAGGTTCGGTTTTTTCAGTAGTGGCTTGATCACGGCCGCTTTAAAGGCGGAGGGCACAGTGCCAGTGGAGAGCGACTGATTGATCATATAAAGAATGGAGGGTCCTAGGATAGGAAAAACTTCTTTAAGCAGTTTAGCAGGCAGAGGGTCCAGCATGCAGGTCGTGGGTTTTGAAGACAGAGTTAGCTTGGTGAGAGAGTGTAAGGAAACTAACTCAAACTGTGAGAAAAGAGATTCAGTTCGGGAAACACCAAGTGGACTTCTCAGGGGTGCGACGCAACCACTAGTAGAGAGTGTACTGGTGATCTCATCTCTAATCAGCGTGATTTTCTGACTAAAAAAGGACATGAAATCATTTGGAGAAAACAGAACGCTATCAGAGGGGGAGGGATTCCTTGTTAGTTTAGTAACAGTGTCGAATAGAAACTTTGGGTTGTTTTTATTTGCACTGATTAACCTAGAGAGGTGTGCAGTTTTGGCTGACGAGAGTGCACATTTATAATTTAGCAGGCTATCATTCCAGGCAAGCCGGAAGACGTTTGGTCAATCGCCATTTATGCTCTAGTTTTCTACAGGCTTGTTTAAGTGCTCGAGTGTCGTTAGTAAACCACGGTGCAAACCTCCTAGCATGGTGTTTTCTAGTGACTAACGGGGTGATTGAGTCAAGCGCGTTGGTAAGGCTAGCGTTTAGTTTGTTGGCGAAATTGTCGAGCGAGCCAACATGACCAGAGAGTGGTGCGAGAAAACTGGGTAATTTTTCAGATAGTAACAAGGCCGTAGTGGCATTAATACGACGGCTAATATATGTGTCTTCACGCTTTTGGCGTGGGACGATCAATTCGATTTCAAATTTAATGAGATAGTGATCAGATAGGGCGGGCACATAAGAGGAGACCACTAAAGCAGAAACAGGAATGCCACGGGTCAGAACCAGGTCAAGGGTGTTGCCGCCATGGTGGGTTGGTTCATTAACAAATTGAGTGAGGCCGCAAGTATCAATAAGATCTAGGAAGGCCTTACTGAGGGGATCGGTGGGATTATTCAGATGAATGTTAAAATCACCGATAATGAGAATGTTATCAGCTCGGGTCACTAAGTCTAAAATGAAATTGGAGAACTCTTCTAAGAAGAGTGAATAGGGCCCGGGTGGGCGGTAAAGTACTGCTAGGTAGAATGACGGGAGATTCGTAGCTGTATGGTGCAGAGTCAGGACTTCAAAGGATGTAAATTTGTTGCTCGTGTTGGGAGTAAGACTAAGGATAGGGTTAAATATCAGGGCAACACCCCCTCCTTTTTTCGTCTCCCGGGCAACCTGAGAACTAAGAAAGTTTGGAGGAGAGGCTTCAATTAGAGGCAGAGACTCATTTGGCTTTAGCCAGGTTTCACAGAGACCCATCATATCTAAATTATGTTCAGTAATCAAATCATTGATCAGCAGCGCTTTTGTTGACAATGATCTTATATTGATGAAGCCCACAGCGAGGCGTGCGATACTGCCAGAATTTTTATTAATGTTAATGGCAGTATGCGTGGGTCTAATTTCAATTAAATTGTTGTAATTTACTGTGGGTCGGTAGGAAATTTGACGGGCGCGGTGGGAGAAGGATACAGTCTTAATTGGAAGGATTGTACTGTAATTTACAGATCTGGAAGTGCCGCTGCCAGGGGTTAAAGTAGATGCAGACTTCTAAAAATCGGTAGATATGGGGGGGAAATGGCGAGGGGGGGGGGGGGCACAGTCTCAGTCTGCTCTGCTGTAAGCCCTAACCTGGCAGACTCCACACCCTTTCTAGGCCTAGCAGGTTCTCTAATCACCTGCATCCCGGCGAGCTCTACTGACAGATGTCAGCTTTCCCTTAAACATCTATCTATGTTGCTAGATAATAAAGCAGCGCCTACCCCATTAGGGTGGAGGCCGTCAGCTTTCAGCAAGCCGGGTTTGCCCCAGAAGGAGGGCCAGTTATCTAAGAAGACTAATCCCTTTTCATCACAGAACTTCGCCAGCCAGAGGTTGAGGGAGACTAATCTGCTATAACTCTCATCATTGCCCCTCGCGAAAGGTAAGGGGCCAGAGACAATTAATCGATGCCGACACATCTTCCTAGCGAGGTCACATGTCCTGGCTATGTTGAGCTTAGTGACCTCCGATTGCCTCATCCTGATGTCGTTGGCGCCAACGTGTACTATGATGTTGCTATACTCACTGGGTGGACCGTTTGCCTCTTTCTTACCCTTGTGGCTAAACCTATTGCTCGCCAGCACCCTTAAGTTAGCCTCAATGTCGGTAGCTCTGGCCCCGGGTAAACAGAAAACCTCAGCCAGCGACTGAAGCCTAACATTACGGGTGATGGAATCGCCGATAACTAGGGTGCGAGAAAGTCGGCGGGTCCGGGGAGCTGGGGAGACGGGCCGACCACAGGGACTAGCAAGAACAGCAAAACGAACGGCGAATCGGACCGCACAAGTGGCGGCTGGAACCGGCGGGCTCTCCGACGTCCGGAGACCGGGACAAGCTCATCACCCACTGCCGATGGAGCTATGCTATCTTCGCTAACGCTCGGGCTACTGCTAGCGCTCGTGAGCCGGCTAGATGGCCACGTATCTAAGCTGTCTGGGGTGCCCGTCTCGTCTAAGGTAATCGGCCTAACCGCCTCTAACTGACGGACCCGTCTCTCTAACAGAGACAACCTCTCTAAAATGAGCACACACGAGGAGCACGGAGAACAAGAAGCCATGCTTACCTTGCCGGTATAGTTGGGAGACTAGGTCGGGTTGTATGGGGAAGCCGGTGGCTGAGACCAAAAAGTACGCTGGTGGAAAATTGCCACAGTCGGTTGAAAGATAAGAAGAAACAAAAATAAAAATAAAAATAAACCGAATCTGTAGTTGTCTGGTGGGATTCGGTGATCTCAAGTTTTAGATGGAGCGAAATTTAGCGTATTAAGTATTCCCATTAAATGATTTAATGGTGTATTTGCATCCCTGTAAGCATGCTTACTTGTAATTCAGTGGATGTCAAATAATCTGAACTCACATTAAACCATTTTTAATGTCAACCTGACAATAGGAGGTACATCCTGTCAAACCACTCAACACTTAAAGGGGACCTATTATGGAAAACAACTTATTCCTGGCCCTTATACATGTTCCACATGTTACCATTGACTTTAGTAGCCGAAAAAAAATGTGAAATCTGGAAGTCCTCCCCTTTTTCTGTCCAAAAAACAGGCCGTTTTGAAAATTCCCCTGTTTAGACGTCATAACAGGGCACTGTTAGCATAATCCAACCCCTCTCAGAGCATGCCCACCCCCAGGTGAACAACCACTCCCATTTACCGCGCCTCAAAATGCAGGTCCTGGCAGCGCTGCAAGCCATTGCTTATGATGCATTCCATTGTACTCGGAAGTCGATAATTCCGAGTCGGTATTCCCAATTTACAATCTAAATGTGTTCCAGTGCATCTGCTCGGGAAAACATGCCCACAAACATGCCCAAACATGCCCACAGCGAACTCATGCATCTCATAACGTTGAGCTCAAATCAACCAAATTACATTACAAATATAAACTACAAAATTGTTTCAACATGTTTTCATAACTAAAATGACATTTTAAGTAAAAATTGTTCACGGTGTGCGGCGCTATATTGCTGTGACGTCAGGTGTGTTTATATCGGCGATCTCAGGCCAGTTGGATCTTGCCCGAGTTTCCATCTGGGAATTCTGACTTGAATGACTATTATTATCTATTGCACTTTTCTGTGTCCGAGGTTGTTTTCTTTTCGAGTTCAATGGAATGCACCATTACTTTGCGAACATTGGAGCTACAACGACAACATGTCTAAGGCAAGATCCCAATACTCCAGTTGTTCTGTTGTAGGATGCAGGCAGCATTGATCCCTGCACACAGTCTCCCAACACGTGAAAATGGCAGGACAGAGTGGATTAATGGAATGGAATGAGGCCAATCGGAGCAGTGCTCATTTACATACCCCTCCACGCACTCAACAGCCTGTTCTTTACAATGGAGAAAATGAGTCTGAAACACACACTACAGAAGCTGGTTTTAGCAAAAAAAAATTATATAGACTTCACAAATGTCTTGTAAAGATCCCAGGGAACAGTTTTAAATAGCCAAAAAAGAGTAACATATGTCCCCCTTAAACTTGAAACCCCCCCCCCCACCATCCACACTCAGCACCAGCAATTAAAGGTGTATGGGAAATGAACAATATATCCTTGTCCTGAGATCCATGTGCGCCACATTTACAGCCTTAATTTGTAGTCAGAAAAAAAAACCCACTGACACACATGCTGAATCCAATCTAAAACCACATGCTAAAATCAATGCACCTTTGTTTTGAATGCAAAGGGTCATGAATTATCTGGAGATGTAGCCATATGAAGCCACCTCCAACATCCGGAGAGACGAATTGGATGGGTTCCATTCTGACAGAGAAAACTCATTATGTGGAGGAAGGTTCAACTGAGGACAGAAGCTGACACATCGAGGCTTTCCTCACTCCATTCAAACTGTCAGTGTACGTGTGCAGGTGGACCTCTGAGGAGTGGGTATTACTCCCACTGCTCAGAGGGGAGGCAGTGGGCAGTCCACATCCTGCTGGTAGCCGTGCAGTTTTTTCCCCCCCTTTATTTAGCACATCAGGATAGTAAAATACAAAATATGTACAAATATCATCAAATATGTAGTGCTGTGCAAGGAAAACCAAAGAAACGCCAAGGGGCTTATCGAGTGGCTCCCTAAAAGGAGGATTCCGGGATTTTTAAACCTGGCCTCTATATCAACAAAATCGCCTATTATACCACAAAAAAGTTTCGGAATTGCTCCGGTAGATTGGCTCAGTCGGCAGTTGCAAAACTGGCTCAATGGCTGCAACATAGTCCTGTGGGGCAAGTGCGCGGTCAAAGTACGTCCACTAAAAGTGCTTGATTTTGCCACTGACAGGCTCAGATTGTTATTCGTGTGTCTGACAAGGGTCTGACAACATTACTGAAAGGATCGCTACAGAAAGACCTTTTTTTAACCTTTTAAAACTAAAGTCTAGCTCAAGGAGACGTCCCGCTCTGAAATGGACGGTAGACAAAGGTAGTCTATAGCGAGAGGGTTCACTTGTTGTGGGAAGAGGACGGTAGAAACCTGACAAAGGTATTCTATGAAAGCTGCGTGAAGTCTTCCTCAACAGTTTGTTGGCACAGTTTGGAAATGCGCAAAAACGAACCATGGTTGCTTTTTTTTATCTTTGGGAAAAAACAAATACTCTAAACTATGCTTTCTATACTCCAACACACGTCTCCAATGCTGATTTATGTTTCCACCATCCTCTTGTGCCAACAAAATGTTGAGGAAGACTGTTTGGATGTTAAATAAGGAGACCGAGTCATTGATGCAGTTGACGATTCATGTTAAGTAAAACCAAAACTGACATCCGGGTATGCAGCAGTCACAGTCATACACAGTAGCTAGTGCAGTACTAGGCAAATTCCAATAGATGGCAGTAATGTGCCATATAAGACCCGTAACAAAGACTGCGCAGCTTTCATAGAATACCTTCTACCGTCCTCTTCCCACAACAAGTGAACCCTCTCGCTATAGATTACCTTTGTCCACCGTCCATTTCAGAGCGGGATTTCTCCTTGAGCTAGACTTTAGTTTTCTGGTTAAAAAAAGGTCTATTTCTGTAGCGATCCTTTCAGTAATGTTGTCAGACCCTGTCAGACACACAAATAACAATCTGAGCCTGTCAGTGGCAAAATCAAGCACTTTTAGTGGACGTACTTTGACCGCGCGCACTTGCCCCACAGGATTACGTTGCAGCCATTGAGCCCATTTTGCGACTGCCGACTGAGCTGATCTACTGGAGCAATTCCGAAAATTTTTGGACCTATTTTGCGGTATAATAGGCGATTTTGTGGATATAGAGGCCAGGTTTAAAAATCCCGGAATTCTCCTTTAACCAGTCTGACGTGTTATTTATTTTCTTAGTATTTGTTACATATTTTAGGTTTCAACAGTCAAGAACAGAAAAACAAAAGAAAGAAATAGCAACAAGGAAGAAAAAAACAAACAAACAAAAAAATACGGAATGGAGTGATAGTCCAAACAAGACAGATCCTACTGTGTACTGGCTCAATAGGCAAAACTGTTATTAATTAACTAATAACTGTTTAACATTGTTTTTGAATAGATGGGGAGAAAGGTCAAAGAAGTGGGAAGGAAGTTGCTTATAGACTTTGTCTCCTCGGAATTGGAAGCTGACCTGAGACATAGCTGTTCTAGCATAAGGAAGCTGAAATTGTCTCTTACATCTTGTGTTATAGTTAGGATTGTACTCATTTCTCCTGTAGAAACTAATGGACATCGGGGAGAACTGATTATGAATTGCTTTGAAGCGAACTGTGCTGTATGGAGGATGCTGATGTGGTAAATGTAACAACTGTAACATATTTCTTGAAGACAGGCTGCGAGTGGGCTTTGTAGTCCGCATATAATATGATTTGAATAAAATTTTTGGAGGAGATGAATGCAATGCAATTTAGTATAATGAGTACTGGCCCAGATGCATTTGCAATAATTGATGTAAGAGAAGGTGAGATGAGATCTCTTTAATGTGAGGGTTCCAGCACAGTTTGTCATGCATTAATATGTGTAGGAATCTAGTTTTAGGGGGTTAATAAAAATGGATACATTGTAATCTATTTTGGCTTTCTTGTGATTAAATAATATAAAAGTTGTTTTTTTCCACATTCATAGACAATTGTTTGAACCACTTGGAAAACCTAACCAGTTAGTTGTTTACAGTTGTGATAAGACACTAAAGATCACTGTGAGAAAAGAATACACTAGTGTCATCTGCAAATAAGAAACTTTGTATAAATCATTTATATATATATATACGGCGGGATACTGATACGGCGGGATACTGCTTTGCCCAGCAGCTCCATAATGCGGCTTGGCCGTGGCTGCAGCCGGATACCACCCCGGCCGGCCAGGTGGTGGACATGGTGGTGCTGGAGCAATTTGTGGGTGGCCTCTACTCCCGTACAGCCGCCAAATGCGGGATACGGTGGGTCCCCATCAAACTCTGGTGCCTCGGAGGAGCTCCTTGACCGGTTAGGCACCGCTTGTTTTTTTACACTACAGGATTTGACCAAGGGCTACTGGCAAATTCCCTTATCTCCAAAGTCCAAGGAGAAAATGGCTTTCTCTACTCTGTTCTGCTTGTTCAGATCCCCGGCCACGTTCCAGCACCTCATTTACCGGGTCCTGCGTTTGCATACTGTGTATGCTGCTGTCTACTTGGATCATCCACAGTGACAGCTGGGAGCAGCATATGCAGCATGTGGGGGCCATGCTTGAGACACTTAGGCAGGCGGGAAGAAATGTGTGGCTAGACGGAGAGAGGTACGGTATCTGGGGAACCACTTGGGGGGAGGGCTGGTGCAGTACCAGGTAGATAGAATGGCAGTGATTGCGGCCTGCCCGAGACCCAAGACAAAAAGAGAGGTGAAGTGATGCCTGGTGAAGTTAAGTGATTCATTACAACCTTCTCGGAGCTGACCAGCCCTTTGAGCGACTTGACCCGTAATTGTAGCGCCCCCCTTGGGCCAATCAATGTAATTTTGAAAATACTGGAATCCAGTCGAGGGATGCATCATTCTCCCAAGTTTCATTAAAATCAGTACAATGGTGTCTGATGACCAAAAAGATGAACAAATGAATGAACAGATGAATGAGACCATAGTCCCCCAATAAAATCTGTCACCAGGGTTGGGGAGCAACACATTGTAAGAACACAGTAAATAAAATATAGAAACATGCGTAACTGTTATGAAACACTCTTGCTCTAGTCATAAAGTTTAAATCATTTATTGCAACAATAAACACTGGAATTTATTATTTATTGGATTGCACAGAAACATGTTTAAATGGACACCATCTTGATGATCAGATGACGCAGGTTCAAACTCAAGTCTCTGTCCTGCTGAAGTGTCCTTGAGCAAGACACCAAATCCCTAGCAGATCCAGGGGTGACTGACTTCGCAGGCTAAAAATGTGTTTCTCTATGGACAGCAATAAATTATTACATTATTAAATTAAATACAAAATGTTGCATATAGCACATTCAACCCTGTCAATTGATTACTGGCATTAAATATGTTTTTGTTGCCTTTATTGTCTTATTGTCAACAGTTCACTTGACTCAGACATGAGGGGAGTGGAATTTGGGAAGAATTTGGGACCTCTGGGCCACTACTACAAGTGTATAATAGCATACAGGCAAATACAGACCGGTCTGTTCCTTAGCTGTGTGATCACGGTTGCACTGTTTTTCCATTATTATTCATCATTAAGATGAATGATCATGTTGTAAAGATTCAAAGGAAAAAGGACAAGATAAGACCAGATGAAGGCCAAGGCCGGAGGAAGAGAAAATGAAGACCAGAGCCTTTGGTGGAAACTTGGACTTTACATTGGGAAAAAAAAAAGGTATAAACTGATTCTGCCCATTGGAAAATCGTGCATTTTTTGAATATCCAAAGTACTACATTGCTGTTTGATTACAATGCACATTGAGCCTTCGAGATAGTAGTCTTCAACAAGCACCAGAGTCAAGCTCAACAGATATGGAACTTTGACTGCGGTTTTTACTGCGGTGATAATATCGGACTACCTTTGTTTGAAGTTATCTTGAAGTCCCGCAGGCCTTAAAAGGCTAGGAAACTATATCACAACCAGTATACTGTATGCTGCTGCTCCTGTGGCTGGTGGGCACACGTCTATGGATTAAATCTCAATTCATAAATGGGAAAACCTTGTGGGGAAGAGTCAAATAGCTTTGAAACGGCAATGACATTTAGACATTTTTATATTTATTTAATTCTATTCATTCATGGTACATTGTGCCAATGACTTTTGGACACTCGTCATCCTTGTTTGAATGCACGTAGTGACAGAATGCTTAATGTACAGTATGTGGAGAGATTATGAATCCACAATCCGAGTTATTGATTACTTGTCCGTGGTACACACATCCTTGTAAATACTGGTGGATATCATATTATATTTCCTGTTTCTGTCTGGTGAAGCAGATTAGGTATACCAGTACACCCTCTGGACAGGACATCAATCCACTACCAATCCATCTCTTTTAATGCTGAGTACCAGGCATAGAGGCACAGTCCCATAACTGAAGTCTTTACTATCAGCCAGAGGGTTAAATCACAAACCTCCCAGTATGAGAGCAGACACTCTACCCCAGTTTATAGCTTCTATTAAAATCTAAAATCTAGTATCTGGATGTTATATGGATACGGAAAAATCGCCATGGGAAGAACCATCATCACCGAGATACATACAAGGAGAATTCAGAGCTCAGAGCATAGAATCAAAGACAAATACTCTATGTAATAGTTTGCTTGCTGACATGCTCACTTGGAAAGCATATATCAAATATAGCCATTGGATTACATATTGATTGGGTTTGAGTGCCTTAGCAGTCCATCAAGGTGTTGCTTTGCTTCATGTCTTTGGCCCTTTTGTCCTCAGCTATTGCAGGAAAGTATTCATTTTCTAAGTAGACTTCCCCTAGTGTGTCTGTTTGTGAAGATCCTTGAAGAGAAATACTGGCTAGTCCCGCTTAAGTTGTGCAACCATAAGAAACAAAAGCATACCGTAGGACTTTTATTTCTGATGTGCCTGGGAAAACGTGAAGAGCATACTGAGAAACCAGACCTCCATGCTGCCTCTTTTCAGTCCCACTACGCTGGAGATTGTGCCAAAATTGGAATGAAAAGCTCATTCTGCTTCTTCCTCTGAACGGCAAAGTACCCAGAAACCCCTCTAAGCGTTCCTCTGAATCCCAGTGCTCTCCTTTATGAAAAGGCAACATTCTCTGAACACCGTTTGGACCAGTTTGGGGACCAGCTTAGGGTGTAATGCCTTTATTATTTAGACTGCAGGCTGCTGTGAGCAATAGTGTATTCCAGCACTAAGCTTCAAAACATTCACACACCTCCTTATTGGTGGCTGTTATCTGGCAAATGCCCTTGCTTTTCAAGGTACACTAATATTTTTCAAAAGCAAGCAAATGGACCGCTGTCACTGCTGTATTTTAATGGAGCATTTGTTTTTATTTAAGTGAGTAAAACAGCATGTATTGGGCAGATTGAAAATCAACCTCATTCATATTGTTTAGCCCTTAAACAATCACACAGAGACAAAGAGATATAGGCAGTCTTCATAAATAGTTTTCTTAATGCAGAACTCTCCACCTTAACACATACTGATAATTATGAAGTATTATGTCTATTCTGTATACTCTACTTGTCCAAACTCGGCATCTATTGAACGCCCGACCGACCTGGTAGGGGGATCCCTCTCTGAGTAGCCCCTCCCAAGGTTTTTTTCATTTTTTCTCCTAAAAAGGTTTTGTGGGAGTTTGTCCTTGTCCTCTGCGAGGGTCCAGGGTTGGGGGGTGTCGAGTGCCACTATTTATTGTTTTCTTATTATGGGCATTCTGAAGCCAATCAATTCAAATAATTGTGATTTGATTTGTATTGTCTAAAACTTTAATGTAATCTCTTTTTTTCTTGAGTGTGTGTCACTACTGTACTCTTAATGCTTTACCTTTTTCCTGTTAAACACTTTGTAACTATGTTTTGAAAAGTTCAATACAAATAAAGTTTATTATTATTATTATTATTATTATAGTATATTGCTGACTTCTAGAAGGGAGAACTCAGGGAGAAGTCATACTTAAATCCAATGGACAGTCCAATGGTGAATGTAGGCCTATAATACAAAAGAAAAAAATCATAATTTGTCATCTCTCAGCGTGTGTGCGCCTGTGTGTGAGAGAGTATTGTTAATAGACCTGAGATGTTCTAATGCTCAGACCTTATTTTAATGTTTTACTTCTTCCTCCAAACATATTTTTTCCACATCCACCATCACAGTGAAAACAGCTTTAATAATAATGAAAACTAATTAAATTATTGCATCTTAATTTGGATGTGTATCTACGATTCCCTTTCCACCTGGCATTAACGTAGTCTTGTATCCTGATTGTGTGTAGATCTGATGCAGCTGGATTATATTTACACCTGACATTAAAATGCATCTCCAGTATACACAATGAAATTTGATTTCTATTTCTTGCCAAAGCACAGATTGCTGAGCACATTGCTTGCTCTGGTAATATTTACATCCAGTAAAAGTGACAGTAAACCTCTTGTATCCACCGGTATTCTGACTATCCACTTGCCATCGAATTCCAATTTCATAACATAGTATATTACAATCTGCTTGTCTGACACCTGCTGTTTTGTGTGCATTTCCTTGTTAGATTCATGAATTTATTTCCAATTATGTAGTTGTATGTGGAATGGAGACAGATTACACTACATACTTTAATGTTAAACTAATAATGACATTGTCGTAAAAATAAATGTCCATTTGGCTACTCCCTATCACTGATGATGTGATTCAACCTATAGCCAGTTCATGAAAGCGTTTAGATTTATACTTCTAAACATCTGGGGTCAGATGTATAAAACTCTGTAGATTTAGGTGTAGAAATCTGTGTACGCACAAAACAGGAAACATGCATATGCTCAGATGTATAAAACCCCACGTACGTCTGTTCCCACATGTTTTTTCTTCATACATCTCAATCATCCTTAAATTGTGTGCACGTGCACGAGCCTTCTGACCATGCCCACAATTTACTATAAATGGCTTCCAACACCCCCCCCAACTGCCTGGTTTGCATATAAAGGGCCAGCATTTAGTTTAGTTTTGAGGACAAACGGCGGAAGCATTTAAGAAGAAATAGAATAAAAAAAGTGCAATTTTATGACTGAACTTGAAATAATGGTTGATCAAAATGACAGAAGAAAACCTGTATGATTTAGAAGCCTAAGCTCTGGCATTACGAACCAAATGAAACAAGGTGAATGGCAGAAAGTAACCGAAACCATCTCCTTTTTAAAAGCCCCACGACTGTACACATTACAGGACGTCTGTTGTGCACTCTGGGGGTTTGTAAATGGCATAACCATGGCTTCAATGCATGCCCATTGTCACCTGAGGGTATAAAATTTTATACAAAACAATATTATATACATATATTACATTTGGGAAACTGAACATCGCTGCAAATTGCATTTTGATGTTGGCCTGTTCAGCTGCTGTGTAAGGGAACCGGATGTATCTATTACTCAAAGAAATGATGGGCATGACCCGGCTCAGGGCAGCTCAGGATATCACGGATCTGTCTGCAAGCTCCCACTGAAACGTCCCCGTCGCTAAAAACCTGATTGTTGTCAATACCTGTAGATGGACGGGGATGGCAGGGGTTCTCCGAGAGTGCCATTCCAACACAGGGCCCAGTTCAACACACAATTCGAAGAGAACAGCTCTTGGAAATCCAAAGCGCCATTAGCCAGTCAACGTCATGGACCAGAAAATCAGTACGATCTCTGAAGACTCGTTCTCGCCTAAATTGCGCAATAGCAATATCTTCCAGCAACTGTATCATTTGGCACAGCCATTACGCACGGCTACAGCCTTTATATCGTGTAGGTTATTCTTACTCCTCAATAATAGGCTACAGAATAATAATCTTTATTTATATAAAGATCATGTATTTATTTGTTTATGTATATAAAGATCATTATAATGCATAGTGACAAACATATTTACTCAAGATAGAACAAAATGAAGGCTTGTCACAAAAAGCTTGTAACCACTCACGCATCACTATGTAATTATAGTGAAGGTTTTTTTAAACTATAGATTACATCCTAACACAATGTAGTGAAAGAAAAAAGCTCTAAAAAAAAGTGTCACCCAAATTCACACTTTTATGATCCTTTTTTTGCCAACTCACAACAAAAAAATGTATATGATACGCATGGTGTGAAGGATGCGTACTGATACGCACAGTCTCGCCGCCCGTGGATTTTTATACATTTGGAAACTTGCGTGGAAAGTGGCGGTGTGAAAGATGCGTACCAACAGGCGATCTTTCAAAATTAAGTTTCAGGCTTTCAAAACTCAGCTGGTTTCCCACGTGGGAGAGCAATAAAGCTAATTTGGAATTCATCCTTGCCCACAGGCCTTGTATGTTAGCCTCTGCTGCATGTACGTAATTCCACTAGCACTACCCTAGATAAATGGGCTGAAGGCTAGATGAGCAGCCATATTGTAACGTGGTTCAGAATGACAATTTTGACCAACCAGTGTGAGAGGCAAGAGACAACAAGACAGAATTATTAAAAAAGATCTTTATTTGTTATTCATAAAATATAATTAAAAGTCTAGGAAACACATGGGCCGACTAGTTAAAAGAGGACTATGGGTTCTCGGGCTGGATGTCTTTGGTGTGTGATCTGGCGTGCGGCAATGCCGTGCAATCACCAGAGCGGATACGACTGAATGGTGAAGGTGCAGCCAGCTTAACTACTGCAGGCCCAGGGCACACCTGCATCAAATCAACCCATCACCGATCACTGCACACACCCACCATGTAAAAGCTACACCCACACACACCCACACACGTGCTCTACAAAATGGCTGATACAGCTCCACCCTGTTACAATATATTTAGAGGCAACATCTGATTTTTGGAGAGAAAATAATACAAAATGCCTCATAAAAAGGTGATTTTGCAAGTCAAGAGTAGCTTAAGATATACTGGGCTTGGTGTTGTATGTCCTCACATGCCTTTTGGAGGAAATAAATAGGTTTCAGACAGACCATGGCAATTGGCTTTTCAAACATACACACACATCCCTATCTCACTCCCAGCTAACTTAAGACACACCCAGGATCTCAAAGAGCAAGCGGAAATATATCACACCCTGAAGTTCTCTCTCTCTCTGTAGCTCTCTATTAGGCTTTTCACACTTGAATATGTTCGCCCAGGGTTAACTTTAACCCTGGGTTATAATAGCCCTGATTTAACTTATCTCACCTTTCACACTAGTTTTCTTTAACCCTGGGCTAACAATTCACCCTGGGTGTTCAGGACTTCACACTGTAAGCTTGTAGACCCCGGGTTAACATTTAACTCACTGTTACAGTCTAACCCCTGTTACATTCTAACCCCACAATGTTTCACACTATTGTTGTTAGCACCGCGTTTCAGGGATAGCACCACAAAAGCAGTGCTAACCCTGCTTCGTAGCAGGGTTTGTTAACCCAGGGTTAAAAGCAGTGTTAACCCTCTTTCAAAAATGCAAGTGTGAAACGCTGCTTAGCCTGGGGTTAAATGCGTCCTTAAGAAAGACGTAAGTGTAGTGTGAAAAGCATACATGTTCTCTTTCTGTCTGTTGCATTGTTGCCCCTGTTTTGTGGTCACTGTTTTGTATCAGTCACTGTAATCTGCCATGGTGTACTGTCCTTTTGGGGCCAGATAGCACTGCATTTTGCTCTGTGCTTGTGTGTTTCAATGTGTATTGCCATAGGCAGGTCAATCCAGCTATCCTCTTAGTGTTGTGGTCTAGATGCACCACCTGCTGGGTGTGGAGTATATGCCGTAAATTGACAGTAACGAGCTATGCTATGTGCTTTGTGAGAGGCTCATATTAAAGTTTGTCTGTCACTCACGCCATTGTTTGTGTCCTTTGTATCCAGCATCAAGTACCAAATATTACATTGGCAACGAGGAATAAACAGAGCCATAAACAGCCTACTGATGAACAGATGAAATGCACTGGGTGAGTTGCTAAGCTAGGCTAAAGCTAACGAGGACGAGTAGCTAACACTGAAGCACAACTCTACCCGTCATAGCTGTAGAAGAAAACAAATATGCGGACACCAAACAGAAACTAGCAGGATACTTTTCACCTAAGAACATTCAATACCAAGTATACGCGTGCAAAAAAAGCAATGCTGAGAGACAGCAAACTGGAAGTACAAAGAGTGCATCAGTTAACCAGTATGGCACAGTGAGGGCAAGAGGCCAGGCTCATCAAGTAGTGAAGATGCATATGCTTGTAGTTAATACTGGCGTGACTTCTAAGCTGCCACAGACCCATGTCAAGTTAAATAGCATCAGTGTGTCAGTGTGGCGGCAGCTGCCAGTGGGCCACAGTCATTTTGCTCATCGGTTTGGCGGATTTTTTAGCCTACCAAGTCAAAGGAAAAAGAGACTGCGAAAAAAGCAGACCGCAAACAGCCTGCTATCTGGTTCAATAGAGTCAGGGGCCACAGTGAACATCAATGAAGTGACATTCAACAAATAGTGATACGCCCACAGCTCAGTCCCACTGTAACCAAAATATATCCATGGACCACAAGATGCACAAGCTCAATGGAGACACCTTATTCTCCAAACTGGATCTGAGGGCCGGTTATCACCAGCTTGATCTCCACCCTGACAGCAGGTACATCACAACATTCTCCACACACCTTGGTTTGAGACCATACAAGCGTCTGAACTTCGGTATCTCATCAGCTGCAGAGGTGCTCCAGAATGCCATCTGTCAGACTCTACAGGGCCTCACAGATCTGAACCTGAGAGATGACATAATTGTCTATAGTGCTACCCGGATTGAGCATGACAACAACTTCCAAGCAGTGTTCCACAGGCTCAAGGAGAGTAGCCTCACTCTCAACTGCAGATATTGTGAGTTCCACAAGTCCAGGCTATAGTTCTTAGGATTCATTTTTTCTGCTGATGGTCTCTCCGCCAACCCAAAGACGATGTAGACCAGTAAAAACCAGTAAAGCGCATACCTTCTCTCTTCCTAATCTCCTTCCGAAACCAGCACGAGGGTCAAGACAGAGCGAGGTGAGCCTGCCACTAGCTGCCTTTAAATGGGCCCAGCCTAGGTAGGAAGCAACACATCACCTGTTTGCAATTGTGGGTGATTAGGAGGCGTGGCAAAACCTACAAGAGACAGCTCTACCTGTTACACTCGCAAACAGAGAAGGAAGCACTAGCAGTTGTATGGAGTTGTGAGCACTTCCACCTCTATATCTATGGTCGTCCATTCACATTGGTGGCCGACCACAAGGCTTGTGAGGTAATATGGAGCAATCCCAGATCAAAACCACCTGCTACAATTGAGAGATGGGAACTGAGGCTTCAGCCATACAACTTCCAAATGGAGTACAGCAAAGTTGACTAACGTTCCAGCTCAGAAAGGCAACAGCACCTGTGCAACAAAAGTAGCAGAAGAATATGTCAACTTCATCGCATATCATGCAACACCCAAAGGACCCAGAAAGACCCAATCCTTCAAAAGATCAGTTCCCACTTCAGAGTTAATAGATGGCACAAAATAACAAATCACATGCAACACACTGAAACGGTTCAAACTAGCCAGTAGTGAATTGACTGTTGCAGACTGATGACATCATACTAAGGGGTACAAGAATTGTTAGAAGGGACACAACAGAGTCCTACAGGAGGGACACCAGGGGCCATATGTATAAACCATGCGTACGCACGGAAATTGTACTCACGTCACTTTCCACGCAGGTTCCGAATGTATAAAAATCCACGGGCGGTGAGAATGTGTACGGGTACGCATCCTTCACACCATGCGTACCATACGCATTATTTGTTGCGAGTTGGCAAAAAAGGATAATAAAAGTGTGAATTTGGGTGACATTTTATTTAGAGCTTTTTTCTTTCACTACATTGTGTTAAGATGTAATCTATAGTTTAAAAAAACCTTCATTATGATTACATAGTGAGCCTTCATTTCGTTCTATCTTGACTAAATATGTTTGTCACTATGCATTATAATAATTATAATGATAATGATTGTTATATACATAAACAAATAAATACATGATCTTTATATAAATAAAGATTATTATTCTGTAACCTATTATTGGGGAGTAAGAATAACCTACACTATATAAAGGCTGTAGCTGTGCATAATGGCTGTGCCAAATGATACAATGGCTGCTTTGGCGTTGCTGGAAGATATTGCTATCGCGCAATTTAGGCGAGAACAAGTCTTCAAAGACCGTACTGATTTTCTGGTGCATGATGTTGACTGGCTAATGCGCTGCTTTGAATTTCCAAGAGCTGTTCTCTTCAAATTGTGTACTGAACAGATGGCGCGGCCGTGTCTAGACGCCGTCGTGGTTGCTCCGCAGAGATTGTGCGTTTTTTTTTTGTTTTTGTGTTCGTTTTTGATATCTTTTTTTGCACAAACACATCAGCACTAACATCCTACGACCGTAGCACACTTTTGGACATAAACTTTTGCGTTAAACAAAGGTTTTCATCCACTTTTTCCATTGATCCACCGTGGCTGGCAGAGATGTTACAAGCGAGCCACAACAATAGTGGAGACGCATCTACGGGGAGACGAAGGAGAAAACATTGAGGAAAACGGAGCGGAATTCGGATCAGACTAAGAGATCAAGTCCACCATCCATCTCTGCCCAGCATCCTTCTTGCTAACGTCCAGTCTCTGGAAAGGGCAGTGAAGGAAGCCAAGAGGAGGTATAAGGACAGAGTGGAGTCGCAGATGGAGCAGCGCGACACCAGACGCCTTATGGCAGGGGCTACGGACTATAACAGACTACCAGGGCAGACCCCC
Organism: Hoplostethus mediterraneus; assembly: GCA_034670385.1. Classification (NCBI taxonomy): domain Eukaryota; kingdom Metazoa; phylum Chordata; class Actinopteri; order Trachichthyiformes; family Trachichthyidae; genus Hoplostethus; species Hoplostethus mediterraneus. The sequence goes on from JAXDDW010000092.1 coordinate 697,098, forward strand.
CACAACTGTGAGTGCCGACGCATCCCTAGCGGACGACCTAAACTCATTTTGTGCACGGTTTGAGGCTAGCAACAACAGCGCTAGCTCGCCGGCTAACAACAACACTGTTAGCATAACCGAGGTGAGTTCTACCGCTGGGGATGAACACACACTCTCTGTGACTGAGCACAGTGTGAGGAGGGCTCTGATGAGGGTGAACACCAGGAAAGCTGCTGGTCCAGATGGCATATCTGGGCGAATACTGAAGACCTGTGCTAATCAGCTAGCTCCAGTGTTCGCCACAATATTCAACATCTCCCTGGCTCCCTGGAGTCTGTGGTCCCCACCTGCTTCAAGAGATCCACTATTGTCCCTGTGCCCAAGAATGCTTCTCCAGCATGCTTGAATGACTACCGACCGGTGGCCCTCACCTCGGTGGTCATGAAATGCTTTCAGAGGCTGATAAAAGACTACATCTGGGCCTTCCTCCCTTGCTCCATGGACCCGCTGCAGTTTGCTTATTGTCCAAACAGATCCACGGATGATGCTGTCTCCCAGGTACAGCACACCACACTCTCTCATCTTGACAGCCGGAAGGGGGGCTATGTGAGACTGCTGTTCATTGATTATAGTTCAGCTTTCAACACCATAGTCCCCACCAGACTGGCTGGCAAGCTGATTGAGATGGGACTGAACACCCCCCTGTGTGCCTGGATCCTGGACTTCCTGACCGCCAGGCCCCAGATGGTCAGGGTGGGCAGATACACCTCCAACCCCCTCACCCTGAACACAGGATCCCCCCAGGGTTGCATCCTCAGCCCCCTACTGTACTCCCTGTACACACATGACTGTGTGGCCAGGTTCAGCTCCAACTCCATTATCAAGTTTGCGGATGACAGTGGTGGTGGGCCTGATCTCTGACAATGACGAGAAGGCCTACCTGGAGGAAGTCGCTGACCTATCACTCTGGTGCCAGGACAACAGCCTCCTCTTGAATGTCACCAAAACTAAGGAGCTGAGTGTGGACTTTAGGACGGCACAACAACGGAGGACGTACTCACCATTGGGGATTAATGGGACTACTGTGGAGAGGGTGAGCAGGTATAAATACCTGGGAGTCCACATCACTGAAGATCTTACATGGTCCACACACACAGACACTCTGGTGAAGAAGGCAAGGCAGCGCCTTTACCACCTCAGGCATCCTGACAGGAAGCATCACTGCCTGGTTTGGCAACAGCTCCACTCAGGACAGGAAGGCTCTGCAGAGAGTAGTGCGTTCGACTGAACGCACTATTGGAACTACACTCCCCACCCTGCAGGACTTGTACACCAGGAGGTGCAGAACCAGAGCCTGCAGGATCATGAAGGATCCTCACCACCCTGCCAAAACAGAGAAACTGAGTTTCTTTCCTCAGGTCATCAGGACTGTGAACTCACCAGGGCCCCCACTAAGACCCACACACTGCCCCTCTTATGCACACACACACTCACACACTAAGGTAACGACTACACATAAATTATATTATATACATACCTACAATTTCTCATATTTCTATTCTATTTTTAAGTGCTCTTACTGTAAATATTGTGTTGTTTTTTTATTGTAAATAGTGTGAACTTGTTGCCCTTTGCGCATTTCTGTTGTGCATTCCGTGTGTGTATGTGACAAATAAACTTCTTGAATCTTGAACTGGGCCCTGTGTTGGAACGGCACTCTCGGAGAAACCCTGCCATCCCCATCCACCTATAGGTATTGACAACAATCAGGTTTTTAGCAACGGGGACGTTTCAGCTGAAACTTGCGGACAGATCAGGGATATCCTGAGCTGCCCTGAGCCCATGCCCATGGCGTGGGGTGGCATCATTTCTTTGAGTAATAGATACATCAGGTTCCCTTACACAGCAGCTCAACAGGCCAACATCAAAATGCAATTTGCAGCGATGTCCAGTTTACCAAATGTAATATATGTATATAATATTGTTTTGTATAATATTTATATAATATTTTATACCCTCAGGTGACAATGGGTATGCATTGAAGCCATGGCTACTTATGCCATTTACAAACCCCCAGAGCGCACAACAGACGCGCTATAATGTGGTGCACAGCCGTGCGCACAGTGGTAGAGCGTTGCATTGGGCTTTTAAAAGGGAGATGGTTTCGGTTACTTTCTGCCATTCAACTTGTTTCATTTGGTTGGTAATGCCAGAGCTTAGGCTTCTAAATAATACGCGTTTTCTTCTGTCATTTTGATCAACCATTATTTCAAGTTCACAATCGTGAAATTGCGCTTCTTTTTTCTATTTCTTCTGAAATGCTTCCGCCGTTTGTCCTCAAAACTAAACTAAATGCTGGCCCTTTATATGCAAACCAGGCAGTTGGGGGTGTGTTGGAAGCCATTTATAGTAAATTGTGGGCATGGTCAGAAGGCTTGTGCACGTGCACACAATTTAAGGATGATTGAGATGTATGAAGAAAAAACACATGGTAACAGACGTACGTGGGGTTTTATAGATCTGTGCGTATACAGTGGTGGCCAAAATTGTTAGAACACCTGACAGATCTGAAAATATTGACCTTTTCTTGCCTCCAAAACATGATTTCATTTCAGAATGTTCATGAAACATGCAGATGGTTGCTCTGAGCACAACAAATATCAGATGAAGTGAGTCCTACTGTTTTTATCCACTTTTAACTTTAATATTTGGTATGTCCACCTTTTGCAGCAATTCAAAAGAATCACACAGCTGTGTCCTAAGACTCTTGCATCACCATCAATTTAACCACGATCACACCTGACAATGATTACACAAGTAATTTGGCTTCTTCTGTGAAGGAACATGATTGTGTGACATTGACAGTGAAATAGGCCTAGCTTGTTTTTTGTAAGGAAAATGACGTAAATCTCCTTATGATGGCTCTATTCTATGGTTTATAGAGCATAATGATGACTTTGTATATATTTCATTCGTTTTATGGGTATTTTAATGGCCAATTGAACAAAAACAACTGAAACCTCTTAAATCCATAAGATCACTCATGGATTGGCTCCTCCTCCTCTGGCTGGCTTCATCAGCCTCAAGTCCACCTCAACCAGGGCTACTAGAGGTGCGGCTAGGGGGGACTGCACGATCCCACTTAGGAAAAGTGCATTTAGCCAGGCTGTATTTTCATTCAAAGCATCCCATCAATGGAATTCAATACCCCAGTCCATCAGAGAGTCTTCATCCTACTATTCATTCAAGCACAGTGTTAAAAAGTGGCTCATTGAGAACCAACAGTGTCAGCATTGATGTGTGTGCGTGTGTGTGTGAGAGTGTGCGTGCGTATTGTGAATGCACTTTTTAAATTATGATGAATTGCGCCTAAACCTGTATTCAGTGATGTTTGTCTATTGTACTGTAAATGTTTTCTTTTGTTTTGTTTTTCTTTTGTCTGTATAACAAAGTAGTTGTATTTTTATTCATGCTCTAGGATGCCTATCACCATCTGGCAAAAGGGACTATCGATGGAAACTAGTTTTTTGGCTAATTCGAGTACATTTTCATGTTAAATAGATCTTTTGATATGTTGATTAATGTACACTGTCCCTTGTTTAAATAAATAAATTCAAATTCAAATGTATGCCAAGTGTTCTAATCATTTTGGCCACCACTGTACATGTTTCCTGTTTTGTGCGTACACAGATTTCTACACCTAAATCTACACAGAGTTTTATACATCTGGCCCCAGGGCAATGTCATTCAACAGAGACACATTTGCCAAGTTTGCTAGGGTTTCATCAGGCAGACTAATGCCGCAGCAGAGCGATTCATGCGAACCCTAGGTAAAGCCATCCGCATGGCAGGAACACAAGGTTTTCCATGGAATCAGCGTCTTAACATCCTGTGTAAATTGAGTTGTTCCAGTGGAAGGTACCCAGGGACCCTGTTAGCATCAAACGACCATGCATTATGGATTAAAAAAAAGAGAGATGCGTGATGTAATGTCCATAGGCAGGTCAATACAGCTATTCTCTTAGTGTTTAGGCGTACCACCTGCTGGTTGCGGAGCATATGCTGTAAGTCGAGGTAACCGGCAACGCTATGAACACGTGAGAGGCTGATACTAATGTCTGTCAGTCATTGTCTGTGTCCATTGTATCCAGCATCAAGTGCAAAGTATTACACAATGGGTGATGTAGTTTTGTTGAATTTGTTGTAATTTGGTTCACTCTAATTGGCTTTTTTTGTCAGTGTTTGTAAGTGAACTAAGTTTCAAGACCTGCTGAGTGAGAGGACTCTTGTTTTTGGTCGGCTCTTGGTATTGCAGGGCCTTGAAATGGTAAGAATATGGATTACTATGTTTTAGGTGTAGCTAATAATTGATTGCCTTTTTTTTTATTTTGACGAGTAGGGGGAATTGACCTAATTCAGCTCTAAATTCCAGAGAAGAGTCCAGCTGTGGCCTTGCAGACCCTACAAACCACGTCCCCTACAAATCACGCCCAGTACAAAACACGGCCCTGCTGGCCACTGGCGCTCGCCTCCGTCCCGGCAACCCCACCGCGGACCTCACTCAGTCGCTGCTACTACTGGTTCCACTCACTCTCCGCTCTATACAGCCAACCCCCGATCCACCCGATTGCCTGTCGACTCTCTCACTCTGTCAGCCTCTCACCCACTCCCTCCCCCCAGTCTGCTACAGTATACTGCACTTGGATCCAAGCTAATGGAAGAATTATATAATTTTACACAATAAGCAAGGGTTACACTTGATGAGAGAGTTTAATGTTTAAACAGCATCAAACACTGAATCTTTACACAATTTAGCCAGAAATAATCTATACCAACTTTAATTTAGCACCCAGCACACAGTAATAACAATACAGATTAAATAGCGTGGTTTATGAATTGTTGAAAGTGTAAATGTCATGCATGTGACCCTGTATGTTTCCACAGCACGCAATGGAGTGATGTTGAATGATCGATTATTAGTTTGTTTCATATTGACTATATATCGTCATTGATGAATAACAGTGAAGGTTAGTACTAGCATAAAAATAAGGATTCTCTTCACAAAACATTATAGCATCCAGTGACCGCTGGACTTTTGCCCTGTTTTAATTCAGAAACACAGGGAAAATATTTTTTCTCAGGTGAATTCATTACACTTCTGTACATTATTTGCGCTGAAAGTCATATATTGTTGTGGCTCAAACGCATAGACTAGGTTATCCTTATTTCTATTGCTTAATAGTTGCTAAAATTACTATCTTTAATAACATTTTCAATTTATTTTTGATCTGCTATGGTCTTTTGCCTTCCTCAGCCACCGTAGTGTCATGTACAAGTGGGCGTGTTTTGTAGGGGGCATGTTTTGTACTGGGTGTGTTTTGTAGGGTCTGCAAGGCCACAGCTGGATATACTTGAAATTCCGGATGGCTTTTCTGTTGGGTGCTTATCACACTGGGTGAAATTTTGGTTAGCATTAGCTAGTTAGCACTAGCATTACAGCGGATGGGTTCAATTATACATTCCAATAATTTAGGTCAAATTCCAGTTGGTATTTGGATGAAGATTTATCATTTGATTGCATAAAAAGGCCTGCATGCTTTCTCTCTCAGTTCATTTATTGCCGGATTGAAACTACCAGTGGAACATAAATTCATAAATTCTCTCTCTTGACCTGTTGCACTCTCTCTCTCTTTCTCTCTCAATTCAGTTAAATTTCAATTGAACAAGCTTTATTGACATGGATGTTTAAAACAATAAAGTATATGAAACAATCAATGTAAATCAACAAAGTTAAGTGACATGTGTGTGTATGTGATGGTCAGTACCTGGACAGTGGAGGATCTGAATACTGAATACAAAGCTGAATACAAAGCAACCTAGCTTTGTATTCAGCTCCCATACCCAGGCCCTCCACTGCGCAATGAGCATCAGTATTCCTGTGTGTATGAAGTTAGTGTTTGTGTGGAAAAAGAAAGAAAATTATTATAAAAACACAAAAGATGCATAAACACAAGAAAATAACAGTAAAAAACAACATAAACAAGAGGCTACAGGAGGTCAAACGTAGGTAGAGAATTTAGATCCATATAATAATCTAGTTGTTCAGAGCCTCTAGTTATGTGTGATATATTTGGCTGCAATTGATGCCGTTATCCCTTCCCTTCACTCAGCCTGTATTTGGTCAGGCTCTGCTTACTGTCTTTGACAGAGCAAAGATAACCAGCCAACTGGTAATCTCTTGTTTAGGGCCAGATTGTTTTGTGTTTGTCTTTGGTTATGCCAATGTTCCCGATAATGATTTTTGATGTATTGAACAGTTTTTTTCTCTCCCTCTGTTTTGGAGTTTTGGGTGTTTTTTTCAGAATCACCTGACACAGGCAGACTCTTGGGACAAGCGTGCTTTCAGCTGCAAAGAATTGTGGATACTTATAGAATTTAAGGGTTCTTTTTTGGACATCCATTGATAAGCAGTACTCTGCTCTGCAGACATTGTTGTGTTTTGGTACACCTTTTAGTATGTATTTACAAAGCTGTGTGTCTCTCCACTGGATGTTTGTCCCATTTAATAGGATCAACATGGCTCGCCGAGCCCCAGATCTCACTGCCATATAGGGTGATGGGCAGGATTACACTGTCAAATATCTTCAGCCAAATTTGACCAGGGATATCAATATTTGAAAAGAAAGCTCTGTAGGCTTTCTCTTTTAGTGCATTTATTGTCAGATCAAATCTGAGGCACCGATTTCTCTCTCTTTCTGTCTCTGTGTCACTCTCTCTCTCACACTCCATTTTCTTGCTACAACATATAATACAGTAGCAGGAGGTAGTGTACTAGATGCAGGTAGAGCCGCAGAGGTAGTGCATATCTTTCGCCCCTCAGCTCATTCGTCCAGTATGTAGCATGGCTGCTTGTAAAGTCCTCCCCAACCCGGCATGACTTTCAGACTGGCATGCTAATTGAAAACAGCATAGTTCCCCCCGGTTCCTGCCTTTCAACTGCCTCGCATAGACACTGACATGCACACACACACTGTCAGACAGGCTCTCTCCAAAACAACAAAGCACATACACACATACACTCGTAGAGCGTATGATGTAACGGCTTGAAAATAGCATTGTTAGCTGCACAATAAAAATGTTCTTTATACCCAATTTAGCATTTTAAAATATAGAGGCTCAGTGCGTTCTCCCGCCCCACCATATACCTATAAAGTCTAGCCCTATGTGGTATTGAGAGGGGAATGAATAAAGCCTGTATTTGCCAGGATCCCATTTTATTTTAATAGTCTGACTATTCAGTACCCTCATTTGAAAGCCGCGGCAGTCAACTGGCAGCATGCTTTTCACCTCCGTCCATCAAAATCCAGAGGTGACCCTCTCTCTCCATCTCAGTTTCACCCCGATTCCACCACCACCCCCTTTTTTTTTCCTTTGTCATGATAGAAAAGCATTTCTCAGAGTGAATCATTGCAACATACAGTGCTAATAGTCTCATAAGAGCGAAAGTTTTAGTCAACATGTAGGAATTTCCTTTGGGAAATCGCACCATAAACTGCAGCGCTTTAATAGGATGGATAGACGCTTATGATGAGGATTAAAGTAACAATTTGTGACATTTTCATATAAATTAATGTTGAATAAAATGTTTAACTAAAGATTCAGAGTGAAGTCAAGTCGTGATTTACCTTACCTTTACTTACCTAAGTATACACACACAAGGTAGGGTATGCAGATATCTGCCAGAGAAACATCTGAACAGAGATTATAAAGCAAAGGGAGGACAAGGGGGCTAGTTTCTAAACATCCACAAGGTCATGCTTATCATTAGTCTGAACAATCTGTTCTGCATGAGAGTGCTTCTGATCAGGAGCATGGGTGAAGATAGGCCTTCCATTATTATCGAAACACAATCCATAGGAAAGCACCTTGAAGTCTTCCGGCTTGCCTGGAATGATAGCCTGCTAAATTATAAATGTGCACTCTCGTCAGCCAAACCTGCACACTTCTCTAGGTTAATCAGTGCAAATAAAAACAACCCAATATTTCTATTCAACACTGTTACTAAATTAACACGGAATCCCTCCCCCTCTGATAGCTTTCTGTTTTCTCCAAATGATTTCATGTCTTTTTTTAGTCAGAAAATCACGCTGGTTAGAGATGAGATCACCAGTGCACTCTCTACTGGTGGTGCCGTCGCACCCCTGAAATGTCCACTTGGTGTTTCCCGGGCTGAATCTCTTTTCTCACAGTTTGAGTTAGTTTCCTTAGACTCTCTCACCAAGCTAACTCTGTCTTCGAAACCCACGACCTGCATGCTAGACCCTCTGCCTGCTAAACTGCTTAAAGAAGTTTTCCTTATCCTAGGACCCTCCATTCTCTATATGATCAATCAGTCGCTCTCCACTGGCACTGTGCCCTCCGCCTTTAAAATGGCTGTGATCAAGCCACTACTGAAAAAAACGAACCTTGACCCCGAAGTACTCCAGAACTATAGACCAATCTCAAATCTGCCGTTCCTCTCCAAATGACTTGAACGAACAGTAGCGAGTCAACTTACAGATTTTTTTGTCAAAAAATAACCTACTTGATCCCTTCCAATCTGGCTTTAGATCCTTTCACTCAACCGAAACTGCACTCACAAGAGTGGTAAATGACCTTTTGTTAGCTATTGACTCCAACTCAACCTCAGCACTATTGCTACTTGACCTGAGTGCAGCCTTCGACACAATTGATCATACGATACTCTTGAACCGTCTTGAACATTATACTGGTATCTGGGGATCAGCCCTTTCTAGGTTTAGGTCTTACATACTTGATAGATCACATTGCATCTTTTACAACAACATGACCTCAGAGTGTTGCAATATGGACTTTGGTGTCACACAAGGCTCTGTCCTAGGACCACTGCTATTCTCTATCTATATGCTACCACTTGGTGGCATCATTTGCAAATTTGGCATTAACTTCCATTGCTACACCGATCACACCCAAATTTACATACCAGTCAAACCAACCAATGACACCCAATTCCAAAAACTAGAGGCCTGCCTAACAGAGGTCAAATATTGGATGTCCCTAAACTTCCTACTTCTTAATGGCAGCAAAACTGAGATGCTGATTGTGGGACCAGCTAGACATAGACACTTATTTGAGAATACTACTCTCAACTTTGATAGTCCGGGGCCCCTGTCTGGAGCCAGGCCCAGACAGAGGGCCGGGCACAGCCCGAAGAAACTACGTGGCACTACCACCACCATCTTCCATCTCTGGATCCTGTGGGTCCACCACCCGCGGGACGAACCGTAGGGGTCGGGTGCGCTGCCAACAAGGTGGCAGTGAAGGCGGAGAGCGCCGACGGACCGGACCTAGGCAGCAGAGGCTGGCTCTAGGGACATGGAACATGACCTCACTGGCGGGGAAGGAGCCGGAGCTAGTGCAGGAGATGGAGCGATACCGATTAGATCTGGTGGGGCTCACCTCCACGCATATCGGTTCTGAAACCAAACTCCTGGATAGGGGTTGGACTCTATCCTTCTCCGGAGTTGCCCAAGGTGTGAGGCGCCGGGCGGGTGTGGGCATACTAACAAGCCCCCGACTGAGCGCCGCTACGCTGGAGTTTACCTCGGTGGACGAGAGGGTCCCTGCACCTTAGGGCAATGGGAGGAAGAACTCTGACTGTTGTTTGTGCATATGCACCGAACAGCAGCTCGGAGTACGCGACCTTCTTGCAGACCCTAAATGGAGTCCTGTACGGGGCTCCTGCGGGGGACTCCATTGTCCTACTGGGCGACTTCAACGCGCACGTGGGCAATGACGGAGATACTTGGAGGGGCGTGATTGGGAGGAACGGCCCACCCGATCTAAACCCGAGTGGTATTATGTTACTGGACTTCTGTGCTAGTCATGGATTGTCCACAACAAACACCATGTTCGAACACAAGGTTGCCCATAAGTACATCTGGCACCAGAACACCTTAGGCCGAAGGTCAATGATCGATTATGTTATCGTGTCATCCGATCTGAGGCCGTGTGTTTTGGACACTCGGGTGAAGAGAGGGGCAGAGCTGTCCACCGATCACCATCTGGTGGTGAGTTGGATTAGGAGGAGGGTGAAGCCTTTAGACAGACCTGGCAAACCCAAGTGTGTAGTGAGGGTGAACTGGGAACATCTGGAGGAAGATCCAACCACCACCTCCAGCAGAGCTTCTCGGACATCCCTGTGGAGGTTGGGGACATCGAGCATGAGTGGTCGGTGTTCAAAGCCTCTATTGCCGAAGCTGCGGCTGCGAGCTGCAGCCTTCGGGTCATAGGTGCCTCAAGGGGCGGCAACCCTCGAACATCGTGGTGGACACAGATGGTCAGGGAAGCCGTCCGACTGAAGAAGGAGGCTTACCGGGATATGTTAGCGAATATCCAACTCAATCATAAATGATGAGTTTCACCCTCTGTACAGTGAATTTCGGCTTCTCCCTTCTGGGTGTAGATTTGCCGTCCCAAAGTGCAGAACTAAGCGCTATAGAAATAGCTTTGTTCCAGCAGCCATTATTGAGTGGAACAAGTCGGAGCATCGATAAGCTTTTCTACTGTACAATGTGTCTATTCTGTACGATGTGTCTATTCTGTCTATTCTCTTTATCCACTGGAAACTGGAACCCCTGAGCACTTTTCGCACTCTGTACTTTTCATGTTTGTCTGTATCTTATGTGTTATTTTACGTATTGTTTAAGTCTGTGATTCTCCCTGCAAACAAATTTACCTACGGGTACCAATAAAGTAACTTGAACTTGAACTTGAAGGTGCTGGAAAGGAGGGTTCGGCCGATAGTCGAACCTCATATCGAGGAGGAACAATGCGGATTTCGTCCCGGTCGTGGAACAACCAATCAGCTCTTCACTCTCGCAAGGATCTTGGAAGGGGCCTGGGAGTTTGCCCAACCAGTGTACATGTGTTTTGTGGACCTGGAGAAGGCTTACGACCGGGTCCCACGGGAGATCCTATGGGAGGTCCTGCGAGAGTATGAGGTGAGGGGGTCACTACTCAGGGCCATCCAATCTCTGTACACCCAAAGTGAGAGCTATGTTCGGGTTCTTGGTAGTAAGTCGGACTCTTTTCCGGTGGAGGTTGGCCTCCGCCAGGGCTGCGCCTTATCACCAATCCTGTTTGTGATCTTCATGGACAGGATATCGAGGCGTAGCCATGTTGGGAGAGGGTTGCAGTACGGTGAGCTGGGGATCACATCACTGCTTTTTGCAGATGATGTGGTCCTGATGGCACCATTGGTCTGTGACCTCCAGCACTCACTGGGTAGGTTCGCAGTTGAGTGCGAATCGGCTGGGATGAGGATCAGCACCTCCAAGTCTGAGGCCATGGTTCTCAGCAGGAAACCGGTGGACTGCCCACTCCGGGTAGGGAATGAGTCCTTACCCCAAGTGAAGGAGTTTAAGTATCTGGGGGTCTTGTTCACGAGTGAGGGGACTATAGAGTGGGAGATTGGCCGGAGAATCGGAGCGGCAGGAGCGGTTTTGAGGTCACTCTACCGCACTGTCGTGACGAAGAGAGAGCTGAGCCAGAAGGCGAAGCTCTCGATCTACCCGTCAATCTTTGTCCCGACCCTAACCTATGGTCATGAGGGATGGGTCATGACCGAAAGAACCAGATCCAGGATACAAGCGGCTGAAATGAGTTTTCTCAGGAGGGTGGCTGGCGTCTCCCTTAGAGATAAGGTGAGAAGTTGCGTTGCGTTCTCCTATCTGGGCAGTGTTGGCACCTGCGTGGTCCCCTAGCCCTATGATAACACTGACTGAGTTGCCATTGCTGTGATGCCGCCCCATCAGATCTGGATGTCCCACCAAAATGAACTTTCATATATTGTGTATACTCTGCTTGCCCAAACTCGGCATCTATTGCACGCCCAACCGTCCTGGTACGGGGGATCCCTCTCTGAGTAGCCCCTCCCAAGGTTTCTCCCAATTTTTCCAATAAGGTTTTAGGGGAGTTTTTCCTTGTCCTCTGTGAGGGTCTAAGGCTGGGGGATGTCGTGTACTAAGCATTTATTGTTTCACATGTTGGGCACTGTGAAGCCCTTAAAGACTGTAAAGGTGATTAAGGGCTATACAAATAAATGTGATTTGATTTGATTTGAAAGATAATGAAGCGTGCATCCAGGACCTGAGTCACACGAGGCAAATACAAGATACAGTAGAATCACAAGATACAATAAATTCTTCCACAGTTAATGTCTGTTTTGCTGCTCTCTATCAGTGATTGACATGACACAATGGTGATCCAACCTCTAGCCAGTTCATGAAAGCTTTTCTGTCTACTGTTCTAACCACCGGTGTCGGGTAGGTTATTCCTAGGAAAAAATCCTCTGGCGCACAGGAAGTGATGCATTTGGAATAAACTAGGAGAAGAACTGGATAACTGGATAAGCGGTGATAACTACCACCAAGCAACCTAACATGGTTTTCTACTAGTGATGGGAAGACCGACTCTTTTAACTAACTCGATTCTTTCGAGCCGTCCGATAGAAGTGCATCGATTCTGAATCGATTCATTATGATTCACCAACAAAAACATAGCATCCCATGTGAGGTTTGAACCTACAATCCTCAGCATGAGAGTCTGATGCTCTACTACAGGGGTGGCCAACCAGTCAGAGACTAAGAGCCACATTTTTACTTACTGCAAAGAGCCACATCATACACATGGGCACACATGAACATCCCCCCATCCCTTCCTCTCACACACTCTCTCTCTCTCTCTCACACACACACAGACCTCTGCTCAGCCAGATTTACTGTAAATGTCACACACCAACATGATAATGACAGAAATTGACTCCTACAGTACTAAGACCACAGGCCAGTCATTTTCAACAATGAACATTGTGTGCACTGTCTCACACACACAAACTCTCAGTTCAACCAAGTCCACAAACAAAAATATAATAATTTACAATAGCGTTTTTCTCTTACTATGCATGTTGCTTAGTGGGACTTCTGGCATTCCTTGCCTTGAACAATCCTATTCAAATCTGGCTTGTATTCCGTTGTTGCCACTCTTAGCAATTCTTTCACATGTGTGTCAGTCAGAACAGATCGATGCTTTGATTTCACGTGTTTCAGGGTAGAAAACACAGACTCGCAGACGTATGTTGACCCAAACATTGACAGTATCTTAAACGCAGCCCGTTTGACATTGGGGTATTTTTCCATTGGCACACTTTTCCAGAACTCAATGGTCCCTTCCCTTAAAGCAGGTTTCAGTTGGTCCTCCTCACAAAGATCACTCATCTGTGACTAGCGGGGCTTTCAAACAGTCCGTCTCCGCATTAAATGGGTCGACGAGGAACGTAATCTGTGGCCTTTTCATGTAGATCACGGAACCGAGTCACAAAGCTTTAGTGCAGGTTTTCAACCAGTGTTGCATATCTGGCTGTTTGCTTATTCAGGGCGGCGCTGGTGACTTGCCCGCTGGCTTTTAATACCATATTGAACTCAAGCGAAGCGAAGCGAATACGCATACACATACACATTAAAAAAAAACACAAACACAAACTTCGATATGAACGTAAGAGCCGCATGAAACCAGGCAAAGAGCTGCATGCGGCTCGGGAGCCGCGGGTTGGCCAGGCCTGCTCTACTAACTGAGCTATACTAGTAAGGGAATCACATGAGCGCCACCCCTTTCAAAACAGATACCAACCAACTGTAAAACACCAACTAAACCACAGGTTAATGATAATAATAATATTATTTATAGTATTTACACAGTATTGCTATTGATTTCATTTTATGTGCTCTTGACTTTCTTTTTTTAATAAAGACAGTTTTGTTGACCAATGTTAAATGTTAAATGGCTTATTGTTTACCCAATTACCAGTTAATTTATTAAACAACATCTTAAACAACAAAAACTGTTGTCAATGTGTGCAGAATAGATCGCTACATTATTACATTGGCCTTATTCACGATCCAATATGGGTCCTTGATCCGGCGGGTACATGGAAGTAGTCTCTCTCGTTCATCAGACATGAACCGCTTGGACATCTCGGACATCTGCTCTCTCGGTTCGCGAGATGTCCAATGTCCAGGAGAGTCTGAGAAATCAGATAGAGACCGAACAGTTCGTGAGCCACTCAGTCTCTCTCGTTCATCTGCTCTCGTTCGCGAGCCGCTCAGTCTCTCTTGTTCGAGAGCCGCTCAGTCTGTCTTGTTCATCTGCTCTCTCGTTCGCAAGCCGCTCAGTCTCTCTCGTTTGCGAGCCGCTCAGTCTCTCTCGTTCACGAGCCGCTCAGTCTCTCTCGTTCATCTGCTCTCTCGTTCGCGAGCCGCTCAGTCGGATCAGCAGTTCTCGTCCGGTGAACGAGAGACTACTTCCACTTACCCGCCGGATCAAGGCGCCATATTGGATTATGAAAAAGGCCAATGTAATAATGTAGTGATCTATTACATTCTATATACATTGACAACAGTTTTTGTAATGTTTAAGATGTTGTTTGATAAATTAACTGGTGATTGTTTAAATAAATTAACTGATGATTCTTTTAATAAAAAAAACAAATTCTGGTGCTGCTATAACCACTGCTAAATTGAGTCAGTCGCATGTGCGAGTCGAATCAACTCACTCACTTAACTGATTCGGTTCTTTTGAACGATTCGTTCGCAAATTGACCATCACTATTTTCTACTTGACTTTGATTATGTGCAGCAACACTGAACCTACTTTTTCAATAAATGGTGCCGTTTTGTATACCGCGTTGTGTACCACGGCACTTTTTAAAGGGGAAAAAGATTACAAATTAAGTTTCTATCACTGGCCTTCAAAATAAGACAGTAACATCGAAACACACTTGAAGAAACTGAAAATGTCATCACTGTTGGATAATATAATAACGTGTAAATGTTTTATATAAGTAATAAAATGTCCCTCTAAATGGGTTGAAAATGTAACATAACTCGATACACACTACCGCTCAAAAGCTTGGGGTCACTTATAATATTCCTTATTTTTGAAAGAAAAGCACTTAAAATTACATTAAATTGTTCAGAAATACAGTCTAGACGTTGTTAATGTGGTAAATGACTATTATAGCTGGAAACGGCTGATTTTTAATGGAATATCTACATAGGCATACAGAGGCCCGTTTTCAGCAACCATCACTCCTGTGTTCCAATGGCACATTGTGTTAGCTAATCCAAGTTTATCGTGTTGAAAGGCTAATTGATCATTGAAAACTGTTGTGCTGATTAAAGAAGCAATTAAATTGTCCTTCTTTAGGCTAGTTGAGTATCTGGAGAATCAGCATTTGTGGGTTCGATTATGGTCTCAAATGGCCAGAAAAAAAAGAACTTTTTTTCTTAAACTCGTCAGTCTATTCTTGTTTTGAGAAATGAAGGCTATTCCATGTGAGAAATTGCCAAGAAACTGAAGATCTCATACAACGGTGTGTACTACTCCCTTCACAGAACAGCGCAAACTGGCTCCAACCAGAATAGAAAGAGAAGGGAGGCCCCAGTGCACAACTGAGCAAGAGCACAAGTACATCAGAGTCTCTAGTTTGAGAAACAGACGCCTCACATGTCACATGGCAGCTTCATTAAATGGTACCCGCAAAAAAACAGTCCCAGTGTCAACAGTGAAGAGGCGACTCCAGGATGCTGGCCTTCTAGGCAGAGTAGCAAAGAAAACTTGTGGGAGGTGCTTCAGGAAGCATGGGGTGAAATTTCTTCAGATTACCTCAACAAACTGACAGATAGAATGCCAAAGGTCTGCAAGGCTGTAATTGCTGCAAATGGAGGATTCTTTGACGAAAGCAAAGTTTGAAGGACAAAATTATTATTTCAAGTAAAAATCATTATTTCTAACCATGTCAATGTCTTTACTATATTTTCTATTCATTTTGCAACTCATTTGATGAATAAAAGTGTGAGTTTTCATGGAAAACATGACACTATCTGGGTGACCCCAAACATTTGAGCGGTAGTGTATGTTAAATAAAATAAATAAAATAAAATATGTTAAATCAGCTACCTTTTAAAGTGACTTAAAAAATGTTTGATCTCTTATATCTCTAGTTTTAGTTTGAAGACAAACTGAATGTTAATCCAGTAATAGAAGAAATGAAGAGTGATCTGCAGGGAGTAGCAAAATGTATTACCTAGAATACTATACACATTGCATATAATATATGAATATCAATAAAGTATAAATAATATATATACATAAAGTTTGATTGATTGATTGACTATACCAATTATGATTGTATGATTCCTACTGAAATCTTTAAATTGGTACACAGTATTATAGGAGGATGATTTGTGTGGGGAAAGCATCCCAGATTGAATTTAGAGAAATTACAGCTACCAAGTAAAGGAGGACTAGCGTTTCCTAATGTACTGTTCTAACATTAGGATATTGATTCCACATGCCTTGATTACACTTTCACTTACACTTTATAATGGTGAATCTCATTGTAGAAAGAGAATTAACAAATAATTTTATGAAATCATGGACATATGATTTCAATGAACTATTTTGGTGTACAAGATAAATACTTTACCAGACATACATTGCTGAAATTGAAAAAAAAAAAATTTTTTTGATATATCAGTAGTATGCAAGGGCAATAATTCCTAATTACAGTGTGTGTAATATGGTAAATTAAGTGCTATAAATTGAGCTGTTATGCTTCTGTCTTATGCCAAACTGTTATATATACTTTTATTCAATATTACAATATATTTATTCAACATTAACTTGTCTTAGTTTCCCTATATCAAACTCAGTTGTACTGTATGCATCCTTTTTCCCTTGCTTATAATCAGGTTGTAAGGATCTAAAGAGGTCTAGAAGATTGTTTCTTCCCATAGTCTACAGTCTCTACATGTTTTGTTTCTAATGCATCTCTGCAGGAAGATTAGAATTTCTCAGTGGAGAAAATATGATTTACTTCTTGGATGGCCAAATTATCAGTTTGCATGTTGCCTCGGGTCCAAAGTCAACAAGGGATGGCATCCATTTAAACTGCAAATCATCTTCTGGATGAGCTCAGAGTCACTGTGTGTGTGTGTGTGTGTGTGTGTGTGTGTGTGTGTGATGTATAAACATTGATCAGTGCGTGTGATTAATCATTCCCTCCCATTATGCCTGTTTTATGCCCATCCAAAGCCTGTTATGTTGTTCTTTCTTTTCTAGTACACAATATTAATTACATTTTCATTGGTTTGAGCTGGCAGCGGTATTAGCTCCTACAAAATGATGTTTTTTGTGTTTTTGCTGAATACAATTAGAGCTTAGTTTTCATCACAAACATCTATCGCACGCACACACAAACACACACACACAGGATTTGTCCCAGAACCTTTTGTTTTTCACCTATTTTTAGCAGCTCAGTTAGATAGGCTGCACAAACTGCATGTTAAAGCTGCACTAGGCAAGATATTTACGTAAAATCCAGCTCACAAAGTGAGGCTGCAATAGAGAAAATCGTTCCATCCTCACCAATTGAAACACCTTGGATTTGTGCATATTAAATTCTGTTGTCAGTACGGTCACTGGTGGGAAACCTCCACACAGGAAGTGATGAATTGAAAGTGAAGTTCAAAAGTGTCTCAGTGAGAGAGCACTCTTGTTAAGAGAAAGCTGGACTCACCAATGATGGCCGAACTAGGGGTGTGCGGAGATGTCACTAGTTGTATTTGTATTTGTTCAATTAATAAAATTATCTTTATTTGTATTTGGATAAAACAGAAGTGGGTGTGGTTTAAACCAGAGGTGATCGTTATTTTTGCTAAAAACAGTTATAAATTATTTTTAACCTTATTGAAATAGTAAAGCATCAAAATCAATTACCTTTTAACAAACTATAAACTATTTTTTAAATAATAATGGCGGCAAGATGGGGAAAGGCAGCTGGCAGCTTACCTTGGCTATGGTAGTTAAGCTAATGGAGGCTAAGCTAGCAGCAGCTATATGGTAACAGCCTATCATATCCATAACAAGTACTTGGCACACCTCACACCACACACAACCTCTTCACCACCACCAGACACTAAGAGGAAGAATGACTTAACTGACATCGCCTTACAGAATTTCTGGGTTTTGAAGTCATTCCAGGGTCCCCACGGCTCCTTAAAAAGTCTTAAAATAAAATAATGGAAATTAAGGTCATAAATTGTCTTAAATTTACCTTAAATTTGCTCTAGGTATTACATTTGCAAAGGGTCTGTTTAAGGCTGATGGAAAAATTGTCGCACACACTAGCCTACCGTAAAATGTCCAATAGCATGTGTATTTGTGTAAATAACATCGTATTAGACAATGAGAAACTCCGCCATTAATAGAATGTTTACATTACGTTGGCATCTGGCTGCGTGTCATCAGAGAGGGTCAAGGTTGCCAGCTAACAGGCTAAGGTATGAGCCAAGATGGGGAAATGTCAGTTTAATGACAAATAGACAGAGGAAGATACGTTTCAGAGGTGGTTGGTACAGGCAGGAGACCACCACGAAGTAAGGTGCAAATTATGCTGAAAGTTTTTCACGTTAGGGACCATGTGGGTGAAAGCAGTTGAATTCCACATGAAATCTGAAAAGCACCAGTGGTACGCAGCAGTTACCAGTGGGGCTATGCTGATGCCTGCATTGTTTGCACGTAGCACACCCGAAACTCGCTCGCAATTTCTCAACAGTCGGCATTGAGCAATTTTGTTTCACCGCCAGAAACCCAAAGGGCTGCGGTGCTGTGGGTTCTTCACACGGTGAGCAGGCACAATTCATTCAAGTCGAATGATGACATACTACGTATTGTCTTTGCCGCTATGTTCCCTGATTCAGAATATGCAAAGTCGTTTACCTGTGGTGAAAATAAAACCACCTACGTCGCTAAATATGGCATCGCCTCGTTCATTAAGTGGGAAACCCTATGTCGTAATGTCCGACGAAAGCATGGATAAAACGACAAAGAGCAAGCAAATGGATCTCCACCTGAGGGGGGCGGGGGGGATCGATCTGTCTGTTTACCTGTTGAGTTCTTGAAAAGTAATGATTCATAGTTCCAATTCATGTAATTATGTGATTATTGGACATGTTATGCCTAATATCCACTGTTCCATAGTAGTCATCCAACAGGTACGATGAAGAATTCCATAGTTGCATGATCATAATGCCTATATACAGTTTCCCTAAATAGCCACATTTAAGAAAGAAAAAAAAACATTTAGCAATATAGATTGTTATTATTCATGTAACTGTGTATTACTGTTCAGAATGCTAGGGCTCAATAAATTGTCTTGCTTTTCTATGAAAGAAATCGTTCCAAAATTTCTTGGGTCTTAAATTATATGTATTGAGGTCTTAAAAAGCATTGAATTTGATTTTTAAAATGGTGCAGAGACCCTGGTCATTCAAACTTTCAAGAATTCAAACAGTAATATCCTACTGCCACTTAAATGTGAAAAGATGATTTGTGTAGATTTTTCCATCTTGTTAGATAGCTCCACTTCCGGTCTACGCGGTTTCCAGTTCGGTTATTTAGTACTTGGTTTAGCCACTTAGCTATGGAAAAATTTCTTTGTACAATGTCTTGTAGCCCCGATAAGCAAAGGGGAGAAGGGGTTTAAGATGTACATTTCAAGTTACATCGACAACTATGAGTAGCTAACTGTTAGCTAATGTTAATGGTTAGCTAGTTAGCTAGGTTAGAACTGCTAGCCAGCCACTAAACCCTTTGACTAATTAAAATATCTCTGCAGAAGTCTGCAGCTTAACCCAATGCAACAAGCCCATTCTCCATAACGTACACCTATTTAACATTAAATGCCCCAAAAATCAATTTATTTTGCTTCCTGGAAAATTATGTATTTTATTTTTTAGTGGTTACTTCATAGCGTATTAGTAGGCATACAGAAAAATTACAGATTTTTGAACAATCCACCCCTCTGCAACATCGCTGCATTTGTGGATATTCACCCCTGAAAATCCTGTTTCCTTTTCCTAAGATACCATGGTTGGTTATTTACAATCATGGTGGTTGGAATTTATTCGTTTTGAAGAATTTGTCACAGCTCAAGATTACATTTTCAAAGCTAACTGACTAATCTTTACCAGTCATTTATCGCAAGACCTGGGGCCTCATTTGTAAAGGTTGCTATGCACAAAAAAGTGGCATTAACGGGGGTGAAATGTGCGTACACATCTTTCACCGTAAACATTGGGATTTATAGAAAAATTCTATGCGGAAAATGGTGCACATTTCTACGCACACCCTTTCACCCACGCGTAGACCTCTTTTTCAGACATGGGAATTAGCGACGCCCGATGGGGAGATCACAAAAGAAAGCTCAGTCCTCTTAAAAACATAGCCTAGATAAGTGTGCTTTCACAGGGTTTGTGGTCTGTTATATTTGTTAAGTCACTACTTAAAACCTATTTTTATTCAAAGGCATTCTCTTAACTCCTATTTTATTGATTATTTTACCACCCTGTGCCAGGATGAAGTGACTGATGGGGCTGTTAAAAATTGCGAGGGGGCAATAGCCTCAGAAAGGCTAAATAACAATAAGGCTACTGTTTCAAAATCAAATAATACAATTATTAATCAGAGCACTCACATAAGAACGGAGCACTGCAGAGAATTTATGAACGATACCGATTCTCTGTCAAAATCAGCAAGGGGAGTCTCCCTCTCTCTCTCTCTCTCCCTCCCTCATGGGGGGAAATGGGATTACAACCACGAAAAGCAAGCAGGCTGAGAAAACGAACTAAGTGCTGTGTCTGTCTATCGATCTCCTCCGCTCCGTTTCAGTACTATTGGACAGCACCCTAGCATACACCTATGAAAATATTTTTCTATAAATAGATAAAGCTTAAACAGAGGGGACAAAAATACAACTGAGGGGCTAAGACCCCTTCAGACCCCCCTCATTTTACTCTCTCATATGTAGTTTATGCTCAATGCTGTATAACTTTTAAACTGTTTGTAAATTGTTTTTATTATTATTATTATTATTATTATTATTGTTTTGTTCAGTTTGTTTACCATTTTTATTTTGTCTTCTAAAAGCACTTATATATATAACTTTGTTTTGAAACGTGCTATATAACTAAAGTGTATTATTATTATTATTATTATTATTATTAAGGTGTGCCAGATTATTAGGGCTTGTGCGGTTCTCCACAATGTGGCACAGATGCCTCCTCAGTGATGAGCACCTCAAGCTCGCACTCCGCAAATTTCGGCTTTCTTGCAGTTGCCGTCTCTCCGTCTTTCCCCCATTGATAGTCCAACAAAGGCTACTTAATAACATTGGCATATTCATGAGCTATTTAGCATTGACCATTTATGGATGATTGTGGGAGAACACTGGGAGGAGTAGTGGGACGACACTGGGAGGAGTACACAAGTGCACAATTCACCGCAGGTGGGTGTTTATAAAGAGAAGACTGCGTACAGGTGTTCTCCGCACGGTTTTATAGATCTGAATATTTTCTTGTGTATGTAGATTCTGAGTTTTGTGAGTACGCAATGTTTTAGAATGGAATCTACGCAAAGTTTTATAAATGAGGCCCCTTTTGTCTTGAGGGAGTCAGTCTCTGGCCTATCATGGTGTAAGTGACCTAACCAGCCAGTAAAACAACTCTTGCTTTTATAATTAAATCACCCTTCAGCTCAACCACCCTAACCAGCCTTATTTGGCTATGAATAATACAACTAGACACTCATCTGGAGTGAATAACTCAAATAGCACTCTGTGTGTGTGTGTGTGTGTGTGTGTGTGTGTGTGTGTGTGTTGTGTGTGTGTATCTTGTGTATTTGTACATATGTGTCTTAGTGTGTGTAGTTGTGAAGATGTACCTCAAAAGGAGGTAGGAAGGTGCTAGAAGTGTGAAAACACACTGGTTTGTCAAACCGGCTGCCACTGGCCATCAGACAGGCCTTCCACGGCTGTTCCAGAAATTACGTAGAGCTCCCATGACGTCTTCAGTTTCAGGATCAGATGTACGTCATGCCACAACAATCTAACATTTATTGGATAAGTGCCTGCACACATCTAGTATTTTGGAGGTGTGATTAATATGTCATCTATGAATGAGCCATAAAAGGCCTTAGACCTCTGGAAAACATAGCATGCTTTTGCAGTACCACGTTAACTTGAGTAGTACACAAAAGCACATTTGATAATGGTTTGATGTGCAATTTGATGAGGATATGTAACATCTTTATAATATATGACCAAAGACTAGGTTTTATTTTGAAGTAAAACCTTCAAACTAAAACCTATAAAACAATCAATTTAAGAATCTCAAAAATCACCAGTCCTCCTTTCAAAATTCTATTTAAGTCAAAGCATTACAGCTTTTCATGTTAATTGTATTTAAATTAATACATTTATTTCATAATCCTCTTAACATTGTTAGTATTCCTCACTTAAAGCAAGGTTTTATATCTGCAAGTTTTTTTACGAGAAATGCTGTGGAGTAAAACAGAGTATGTTTGCTTTGTGAACTCAAAGGATAAACTTCCCAAATTGGAATGCTTTGTGAAACAAGTGTCACAAAAGTTTTTGTATTGTTCAGTATTTGAGTAAAAAATACTTTGCTCCTCTCCACCCCTTGGGTATACTTGAATCTTGGCTTGGATAGAGTCTATAAAAGCATCATTTCAGTTTTTATTTTAGTAGCTCTGGTATAGCCAGCAGCCTGTTAAATGCCACAGCAGACCATCAGTGGTTCTGGTCACCAGGAAATGTTATAGAGCAGCTCCAACATTCCTCTGACTCACAGCCACGGTTGCATGAGTGTGCAACTTACGGTCCCGTAGACATGGAAAAATATGGGGAAAACATTTTGACTTCATCCAAGACAAACACAGAATAATATTTCCTGTTGTGCAACGTTTTTCTATAATTGTAGTTGTTTAGTCTTAAAAAGTCCTGTCAGATAATTGGCCTTAAAATGAAGATAAACAGGAATAGTAGTAGTTAGTGCCATGCTCTATCCATTGCGCTACAGAGGCAACGTTTTTACTGCGATTTAAAAGCAATTTAACTGCAACAGGATAGAACAATTTTACTGTCAACCTATTTTAATACCAATAATAACAGCACCTCACTCTCCTCTCTCCTCCTCCTCTACAAAGGCAAATGCAACTTTAACCTCAAGTATCAGCTGAGCTACTATAATTCTCTTCCAGTTGAACTGTCTTTGGCCATTTTGTCTGAAAGCTTTGGGGTTTGGAAAGGTCTGGAAAGTTCCAGGCTGCCACAGGGAAATTTAGGTAATGACGGCAGATCGATGGGAGTCTAGGCATTTATTCTTTCCAACTGACGTAAGACGCTTGACAACAGGGCACTTTAACATAGCAGTGGCCCTCTGCAGTGACCTTGCAAGTTTTATTTATTTTTTGACATTTGGAGCTTTTGGCTTGTTTCTTTCAGTGTTAGATTTTTATATCTCACAAAATTAGACCACAGCCTGTGATTTTGTTTCCCCTTCTTTCTGTGTTTTATAATTGTTATATGACCGACTATATAAATATATATATGTGTGTGTGTGTTTGTGTGTGTAGCCTTCATTAAGAGATAGATGGTGATAGTAGCTCCATTGTGTGGAAAATTGTGTGAACTGTCCATTTCTTCCGTTTCATACAGTTTTTTGGTGCCACCCACTGAACAATGTCACAAATTATAAAATGTGAACTGTGTGTATGTAGTGTTCAGTTGAACTGAAAATCTGCAGACCTAACATTGCTTTATTCTCACTAC
The DNA here is from genome assembly GCA_034670385.1 of Hoplostethus mediterraneus. NCBI lineage: Eukaryota > Metazoa > Chordata > Actinopteri > Trachichthyiformes > Trachichthyidae > Hoplostethus > Hoplostethus mediterraneus. Next base: position 720,844 of record JAXDDW010000092.1, read on the forward strand.
TAAATGAAACAATACCCAATTTTGAGAACCACTGCTCTCACCATTGTGTGATTGAGCGATTGATTCCCAAGCCTGGTCATTCCCATGATGAAATTCATCAGTTGATCAGTCTCCCCCCATTCGTTCATTTGTTCATTTGTTCACTAGAATTACACGTCATGATCTTTCCTTTGATGTCTAAGCATAGAAAACCCTCAGGAATCTGATATCTCCCTCTTTAGACCATGATGAAAACATCAGACTGTATGCATAAACCCTCTAAGGACACGTCAACTACAGTCCTGTTCACAATTTGTGTCATAAAAACACTTACAGTGTCATCTGCATGCTAGCTCTCTTCTGACGGCATTGCTGTTTGTCTGGCCATGCATACAACTGTACATGCTGAGTAAGCACTTCCCTACAGGAAACTCCATTCAGCACAGAGGAAGCCTCTCTCTCTCTCTCTCTCTCTCTCTCTCTCTCTCTCTCTCTCTCTCTCTCTCTCTCTCTCTCTCTCTCTCTCTCTCTCTCTCTCTCTCTCTCTCTCTCTCTCTCTCTCTCTCTCTCTCTCTCTCTCTCTCTCTCTCTCTCTCTCTCTCTCTCTCTCTCTCTCTCTCTCTCTCTCTCTCTCTCTCTCTCTCTCTCTCTCTCTCTCTCTCTCTCTCTCTCTCTCTGCTAGGGACAAAGAACTTAAAAAAATGAAAGATTTCTTCAGTCAGACGCAGCTGGATCTCAGTTGAAAATGTCTAATTTCTAAACTGTTTTGCAATATTAGGACACTCTATAATCAGTTTTGCAGGTAATGGTGAAAGGTGATTGTGTCTCACACAGAGGCCAGTGTGTAAGGGGGACTAGTTCATGTCCAGGTCTGAGGAAGTCTCTGAGTTGACATGGTTGTACCATTTTAATAGATGCCACTGCAATAATTATGAAACGGAGGCTGATCGGATGCTGAACAGACTGGGCATGCAGTAGTTTGAAATGAGCTTGTAATGCACTTGAGAAGAGGGAATGGTCTGCAGATAATTAGATGTTCTTTATAGATACTGATGGGAAATCTGCCTGAAAGCAAGCAGCAAACCAGACCATGTTTAGACAGAAATATATTTCCATATCTACAAATATACAATAACATTTTAATTTAGTTCCATATATTTGAGACAGTTGAGGTGGACTTGATTTACCGGACACAACTGGGTTTTTTTTTGTGTATGTATGTATGTATTTTTAAAATGTGAATATGTGAAAATGTGAATATGAGTTTGAGTCTGTAGTTCTGTGGTCTTTAACAACTATCCTGTAAATTTGTCTGTGTTTGGCATATGTTGTCATGATTTTCCAGATTGCTTTCTGACACATTTTGCAGATTTTGTCTATTTCACCTCTGTGTAGTTTTGAAAACACATTAAAAAAAAAACACAAAACACATAAAAGTGGTGACTGTCTGTCAGTGCTCTTTTATAGCTGACACACAGTGCTAGCTGGCATTCAACTTAGTATGACTGGCTGCCTTTGAATTGTGATATAGTTACTTCAAAGTTAAGAGTGAATGAGAATGTGTCCTTTCAATTGTTCCTTTCAATTCAAATGGTGTATGGTAAAATAAAACATGACATTGTCTCCATTACCACCACCAACAACTAAGCTGGTAAGCTAACTGAATAGTAGCTTGTAGCTAGCTACACTATATGGCCAACCCCTACTAATTATTGAGTTCAGGTGTTTCAGCCACCCTCACCCTGTTTTTCAGGGTTTGGGCTTAGCCCCTTAGTTAGGGTGACCAGACGTCCTTTCCAGGGCACAGGCCACGAAAAACGGGGACGTCTGGTCACGCTAACTAAGGGGCTGTCCCCGTTTTTAACTGTGCGTTAAAAACAGACCGCAAAGTGAAATAATATTTTACGTTGCAAGAAAGACCGGGCAGCCGAGCCTACAGGTTGACGTCTCAATCGCGTTGTGCTTGTTTTGGCCAACAGAGGGGGCTGCTCGCTAGAGCTATATATATATATCACTCTTCTTCTTCTACTAACTATCCCCAAACATCTTTTCAAGCCAGGTAAATTACAATTATTTGAGATACTAGCTAGTATCCGGTACTGATAATGTACTTTTTATGAGCACGAGTATCATCCGAGTAAAATTTGCCAATATCTGTACTCGTGATGAAGGAAAATCCTCATTGGGTAGCTGTGTCCACATTGTTCCGCGATAGCCCAGCCACACACGGAGCTACTCTACTACACAGAGACTATACACTGCTGCTGCGCCACGCCAGACAACACAATCTTACCATCGTCACAGCCACTCTGTCCACAGGGATTAATACTACAGCTCGCGAATCTTACTGCTTCTACACCGGTTAGGTTCCATCGGCTTGCTCCTACCTCGGTTTGTAAAATATCTAAAGTCAGCCAAGTTACTTGGAGAACGTGGCTCGTACCGGACGCGGGTAGTTTTGACAAGAATACAGTCGCGAGGCTGAATGCATATTTCCATGTTTGATGGGCTGTTTGCATAAATCACCCAGGTTCACACCGTCAGTTCATTTAAAAAAATAAAATAAATAAGACCAGAGTAACGATCTAGGCTGCAAATAAATAACAGGCTGAATCTTGCATTGTGTCTCTCTCACTATCTCTGTCTCTCTCACTCACTCTCATGCACACACACACACACGCGCATACCACGTAATTAACATTGTGTTTTACTTTGTGTAGAAATAAAAAAATACCGCCCCCCCCCCTCCCAAAAAAAATAGTAGTAAGAAAAAAGTAGTAAAAAAGCCCTGTGATCACACACACAAACATCACACTGTTTAAATGTAATATTGAAAAAGTAGAGGGGAAAAAATCAAGTTATTTTGAGTATGAAAACTTTAGTTCATGCATTTTACTTCATGTGTTGTGTTCATTGATTGAAGTTTATTCATTCAAGTTTATAAAAAAACTTTTCATGGATAACATTAGCGTAATGTTTTCTGTTAGAGTGGAGAGGAGGAAGACTGGATAAGAAGAAGAGTGAAGGAGATAGAGGAAGAAAGGTAAAGATATGATTACAGAGCCTGCCAATTTATGATTCCAAACAATGTTTTAATACAAAAATGAGGCAAGCAATGGGAATCTGTTAAGCAAAGTATTTTATCTGATAGTGTACCATTTATTATTAAAGATTGGAGAGGAAGGAGAAGAGAGTCACAAGGAAAAATGAAGGGGGGAAAAAATTCACTCACCATGGTACTGTAAACTATGATTTTCTGACATGGTTTACAAAGTTACTTTGTAAAAGTGTCACGGTCTCGGCCATGCCTCCTGTGTTCCCCGTGTGTCTCTACCTGTCTGTCTCTGTCTGTCTTTGTGTGTGTTTGTGTTGGCGGGCGTGGCTTCAGACTCTGGCTCATCACCATCTCCCGTTCACCTGTTCCACCCCGCACACCTGCCATCCATCTGTCATCTCCACCAGTACTTAAACCCCAGATTTCCCCCCACTCATCGCCAGATCGTTGATTCAGCCAGTGTGGTTAGCGTATGGTCGTCCCGGCCTCTACGACGACGACGACGACGACGACGACGACGACGACGACGACGACGACGACGACGACGACGACGACGACGACGACGACGAGGGAGGAGGACGACGACGAGGAGGAGGAGGAGGAGGACGACGACGAGGAGGAGGAGGAGGAGGAGGAGACGACGACGACGTGACGAGGAGGAGGAGGAGGAGGAGTATTCCTAGCTCTGTGTATTCCTTCTGACCTAACTTTGTCTCTCTTCACCCCAGGATCTCAACCCGTCACCCAGCCATACCGCTCTTCTCCCTGCCTGCCTACCTGTCCATCATCTGCCTGCCACGCTCGCCACCAGTCCCTCCAGCTCTTCCTGCTTCCGCCTCCAGCTCCTTCCCCTGTCTCCGCTCCAGCCTACCCCCCGGTTTCCCTTTTCCAATAAATCATTGTTCATCCTAACTCCGTTTTCGGTTCTGCATTTGGGTCCAACCTGTGACATCACAACAAAAAGTTAGTACCCAATTTTATCAGTCGGCCTGCACCATAGTTTATTACAGTACAACAATGGTCAAAATACATGAAACCAGAATTGTCCCCATTTTTTATTTCTTAGATAATAACATTGCATATTTTAATGATATATTGACCGCCGAACTGGAAATGTCCCCGGTTTTCAATTCAGAATTCTGGTCACCTTACCCTTAGTTCCTGTAGGAGCCATGTATATATTTATATTATGTTTGTCTATTGCTCACATATTACATATGGTATGATGTCACATGGGTTGGACCGGAAATAATTATTGTCTATATATTCACCAAATATCACAAAAGTTCGCAAATACCGCAAATCTCACAGCATCGACGTTTACCTTTGCACATATTGATTTTATGTATTGGATTAATTGGATTAATTCATTATTTTGTTATCTTATTTTGAAATGGACAATACATTTTTAAAACACATATTCAGAAGTGGAACTGGATTACTCAAACGGCACGTCATACAGATGTTGATTGTTCCTTGCCTCAGCCTCTCAGTGACTTATGGTAGTTCAAAGAAGACGCTATAGTTCCCGTGATGCTACAGGATACTAAGACATTTTAGCTAATTGGGCGCTTCCAACATGGTGGCAACAGTTTGGGGAAGGCCCTTTGGTGTTCCAGCATGACTGTGCCCGTGCACAAAGCGAGGTCCATAAAGACATGGTTAGACGAGTTTGGTGTGTGGGGCACTTGATTGGCCTGCACAGAGCCCTGACTTCAACCCCATTGAACACCTTTGGGAGGAATTAGAAAGCTGATTGCGAGCCAGGCCTTCTCGTCCAACATCACTGCCTGACCTCACAAATGCTCTTTTGGCTGAATGGGCACAAATTCCCACAGACACACTCCAAAAGCTTGTGGAAAGCCTTCCCAGAAAAGTGGCGGCTGTTTTAGCCGCAAAGGGGGGTCCCATTGTCACATACATATACATGCAGTGAAATGCAAAGTGGCAATGCTCACGGAAATGTGCAAAAGGGCATAGTACAAAATATTTAACAGTAAAAAACCAGCACAATATTTACAGTGCGAAAGAAATATAAAAATTACAATAATTACAGTAATTACAGTAGAGCTCTTGTATAAATCAACATCTTCCAAACAAGAACAGGCACTCCGTGCATCTTACCACATAGCTCACCGTATTGCAAAGGCCAAGAAACCCCACACAATAGCAGAGAGCTTCTCTTACCTGCAGCCATGGACATGGTCAGACAGGTGCTAGATCAATCGGCGGCAGATAAGCTGAAAATCATACCACTGTCGAATGATACCATAGGTAGGCGCATTGAAGAAATGTCTGGTGACATAAAACAACGACCACAGCGCACATCCAGGCAAGCGCTTACTATACCTTACAGATGGATGAATCCATGGATATTGCTAACCATGCGATTTTACTTGTTTATGTGAGATGTGTGGGAGGGAGATTTGCAGGAGCAATTTCTCTGCAGTAGAGATCTCCCTACCACTACAAAGGCAGAGGACATTTTCAGCACTGTGGATTTGTACTTGGGTTCAGTGGGCCTGAGCTGGGAAAAATGTGTGGGAATCACAACTGATGGTGCTGCCTTCATGATCGGAAAACATTCAGGGGTGGTGAAGAGAATTCTTAAGGCACTGAATGTGACCTTGAACCACTGTTCAAAAAGAAGATCGCAGTGTGGGTAAATCATGTATCCAAAGACAGACTTGACATGTTTCCCAATGCTTGTCATGAAGCACAGCCAAAAATGCCCTGAAAACATCTCTCACGGCGCATCTCACTAAACTGATTATTTTATGTTAAAAAAAGGTCATGATGACATGGTGTATGTGTGTTTACTAGCCCATTTTTGAGAAATAAATTTGCTTGGTTTGAATTCTATAAAAGTGGGTCGCAACTTAATGACCATGGGAAAATGTGGGTCCCAAGGCCAGACCAGTTGAGAACCACTGTTCTATACCATGAACAGGGTCCCAAATAACTTTCAAAGCCAAAGTGGCTTGATAATGTTTAGATTATTATAGGGAAATAGTTAATAGGTGGTTGACAAAATAAAACAAAACAAATTAACTGTATGATTATGCTAGCAAATTATTTGTAAGTGACTTAATGGGCTTTTCAAGATTCAAGAACTTTATTTGTCACATACACACACAGGGTGTGCAGTGAAATGAAAAAGTGGCAATGCCCAACGGGAATGTGCAAAAGGTCAACAGTTCACAGTATTTACAGTTAAAAAAAAAACACAATATTCACAGTATTACAGTAATTACAGTAAGAGCTCTTATATAAAAAAACAACACAATATATACAGTAAGAGCACTTTGGAAATGAAAATATAGTAGTAAGGGAAATCGTATGAATGTAATATACTAGAAATTATGTGTAGTCATTACCTAAGTGTGTGTGTGTGTGTGTGTGTGTATAAGAGGGGCAGAGCGTGGGTCTTGGTGGGGGCCCTGGTAAGGTCAGAGTTCACAGTCCTGATGGCCTGAGGAAAGAAACTCTGTCTCAGTCTCTCTGTTTTGGCAGCATGACTACGGAGGCGCTTGCCTGACCACAGCAGCTGAAACAGTCCGTTGTTGGGGTGGTGAGGATCCTTCATGATCCTGCATGCTCTGGTTCTGCACCTCCTGGTGTATAAGTCCTGCAGGGTGGGGAGTGTAGTTCGAATAGTGCGTTCAGCCGAACGCACTACTCTCTGCAGAGCCTTCCTGTCCTGAGCGGAGCTGTTGCCAAACCAGGCAGTGATGATTCCTGTCAGGATGCTCTGTACAGCTCCAGAGTAGAAGGACTGAAGGATCCTCCGGGAGACTTTAAATTTCCTCAGCTGCCTGAGGTGGTAAAGGCACTGCCTTGCCTTCCTCACCAGAGTGTCTGTGTGTGTGGACCATGTGAGATCTTCGGTGATGTGGACTCCCAGGTATTTATACCTGCTCACCCTCTCCACAGTAGTCCCATTAATCCCCAATGGTGAGTACGTCCTCTGTTGTTGTGTCCTCCTAAAGTCCACAATCAGCTCCTTAGTTTTGGTGACATTCAAGAGGAGGCTGTTGTCCTGGCAGAGTGACAGATGACAGATCAGCAACTTCCTCCAGGTAGGCCTTCTCGTCATTGTCGGAGATCAGGCCCACCACCACTGTGTCATCCGCAAACTTAATGATGGAGTTGGAGCTGAACCTGGCTACACAGTCATGTGTGTACAGGGAGTACAGTAGGGGGCTGAGGACACAACCTTGGGGGGATCCTGTGTTCAGGGTGAGGGGGTTGGAGGTGTTTCCTCTATTGTTATTCTAACAATTACACAATATGGAACTTGGACAGTGAAGCAGAATTTAACCAGACAGGAACCAAAACATACTAGTAAAAGATATATCAATTATATTTTCCATCATTAGGCAATATAAAGTTCAGGTAGATCTGTATATCTTTTAAAATTAAGAAACAGAAAAATAGCAAGTGTTGGTTTTGGTGTATTTATAGTGTATTTAGTGTTGGAATACTACATACAAATTATGGGCTAATACGTTAGACTGTGGCTCACCAGTGTGTCTGTCTCTCACCCATACACACAAACAGGTTCTGGCTTGACACAAGGGGGTATGCCTACCAGTGCCTACCTGATAGCTATTGTTTCCTCTTGGAGTAATTATTTGCCAACTTTGGCCCATCTCGTTTTGAAGCATGAGTTCTGCACATCTTGCTCAACACTGCTTGTTGCTTTTCACTTGACTGCCACTTTGCCGGTTGAACTACCATACAGCAACCAAAAATAGAACATCAGACCATCTCATTGTGGGTGACACGGTGGCTCAGTGGTTAACACTGTTGCCTCACAGCACGAAGGTCTTGGATTTAAATCTTGGCCCTGGTTCTTTCTGTGTGGAGTGTGCATGTGCTCCCCATGCTCACATGGGTTTCCTCCTACAGTCCAAAGACACAGAAGCCAGGTGACTTGGAGACTATAAATTGCCCATAGGTGTGAATGTGAGTGTGTTAGTCTATGTATTTTCCCGGGATTGGACTGGCGACCTGTCCAGGGTGTTTCCCTGTCTTCTGCCCATTGCATGCTGGGATAGTCTCAGGCCCCCATGACCCTGAATATGATTAAGTGGGTATGGAAAATGAATTAATTAATTTTTTTTTACTGATAATTCGAAATGTTTAACAGCACCAAATTGGTCTGTTGGGGTGGCTTTGTCGCTTGCCAATTACACTTTGGCAGCCGCCAAAAAATTCTTCATGCATGAAAAACCTTGCACTAGTATTTTCTATTTATTGTTTGCTATCTATATCCTATTCTTTGCTGCTGTAATAACCCTATTTGCCCTTGAGGATCAATCATTTCATCTTCTCTTATCTTCTCTTAAAAGGGGAGGGACATACTATACCAGTGAGTGGCATCTTCCAGCAAAGAAGGGGTCAATCAAAGTGAGTCCCAGGTTCACTAAAGGTTTGCTCAAGGAAGAGTGCACTATAATCACCAAAATTACCAAATCATAACGCCATGCTATTCACTAAACCGTTTGCAATGAGCAATGGGCACAAGGGCCTTGGTGGATTATTTATTTATTTACAAAAAGGGACAATGCACATTAATCAACATTAGTCCAATGTAAATGCACCAAATTTAGCCAAAGTAGGCTAGTAGTTTTCAACTGCAGTCTCTGGCCAGATGTTAAGGGCATTACATCACATAAAAGCAATGCAAAAATACAACATTTGACATGAAGTGAGATACTGTAAGATATGACTCAATTACATGACATAATAAAGCACACAGAGACAATACAGAACAAGACATCAAGTTCTAACTCGCAATTCTAACTATCAATGAGCCATGTCTTTACCTCCCTAGAGAATGAATGGTAGATGTCGATCTCCCTAATGTGCACAGCATTCCAGCCTGAAAGGAGAAACTAGACTGACTGAATGCACTTTTCCCTCTGTAAGATTATGCAAATGAGTCTCATAGCTGAAGCAATTTGCGTTTTGCAATTGGTAATGAAGGAGGCTATTTGCTTGGGCTGTGATCTTTTCGAGGGCTTGTTTGCACCACAACGTGGTTTACAAAAATGTCTTAATGAATAAGACAAAAATGCTTCACTCTCAAGCAACAGAGCCACAAAAAATGTGCATGTTTCCCTCGCAACAAAATCACAGTGAATCAATCACTCACTCGTCACATATGTAAAAAAAAACTATCCAGAAAGCAATACCACTCATTGTCAATGTGCTTACATCAGCCAATGAATTGTTGCTCAGTTTCCTTCACCACTAACAGATGACTAGGATTTGTTACTGTGTGTTCCTTTCCAAAAAGTTCAACATGTTCTTCACACCATTTCACAGGATACAGCAAGAAAATTTGAGCTTTAAAAAGCACATCATAAAAAATGTGGGCATGTTGTAAATCTTCTCTGTCTGTTACAGCCATAGGGAGTCAAATGTTGGGTAGAGACAGCAGGCCATCAAGCAGGTCTGTATACCAATGATATTCTGCATATAGAGTGGCATGTCTGCAAACAGGTCCATCGAGTTTCCACTTTATTAATATTCCCTGTCATTCTGAATTCAGTGGAAAGAGTGAACAAATTCACAAGGAAGACATCAAACATCTGAAATAGACCCGGTGCAGAAATGTGGCGAGGCCTGCTCATATTTCACTTGGGTAGTCATGATGGTCACCGTACAAAACAAATCAAATAGAAAAGCTTTCTAGGGTTGCTCAATCTGCTTTGTGGGCACAGTGAAAACAATGTGGTGTCCTAGCCACAATTCTCCATGACGATGGTGATGGGAAGGGCCACGACTTTAATGTGTGCCCAGGAAGAAATGGTCACTTTCTGATCCGTCATCCTTATAAATTAATTTGTCAAATGAGCTGTTTAAAAGCATACAAAACCATTAGAATTCCTCATCCTTTCAGCTGAGTCTTAGTCATCTTGCCCCATCCACATCCCTCCTGGCCAAATGGAAATTACACAAAGTAAAGGAGATTCATTGAGTCACTGGGTTGTTGTAATGGTGTTCAACACATTGAAAATCTTTAATATTGACAATGTTTTGGTCAAAATGCTTCTGCTCTGTCATGAACAGGGTGGGTTCTCTCCCTTTGAGCTCCTGTATGGATGATGCCTCAGACGAGGCCTGGGAGGAGCAGCCCTCCCCCACTGCTCTCATTATCATGTCAACCTCTTCAAGAAGTGGATCGAGCCAATTCCCCTGGTCTTGGCATGGGCCACCCACCCTGATGACATGGAAGGCCAAGTAGCCATCACCATAGGTGAGCAGCTTTCCCCCACCCACGACAGCAGACTAAAGAGCTTGTGGACCAAAATAAAGACGTCTTCTCCTTGACCCCTGGCCAGACCAACATAATCCAGCATGATATCTGGAGTGGTGGTGCACCAGTGGGCCTACCGAATCCCTGAGGCCTGTTGTCAGGCCATTGAGGAGGAGGTAGTGTGGATGAAGACCCTGGACATCATTGAGGAATCTCTGAGCCCCTGGGCCAGCCCGATGGTTCTGCAATGACTTTCGATACCTCCCAGATGGCTACCCCATTCACCAAGTGGTTGAGCTGATCGAATGTCTGGATAGGCTTCATCTCTATGCTTGAAAGCAGTAAAAAAATAAAGTACAGTGAATCTAGAGAGCGCTGGTCAAAAGAAGTGTCAGAGAAGACCTGGTCAAAAACACGGTGAACATCAGCATTGATTTTTAACTGCAGATTGGCTGTGTGTGCTCTCTGTTCCTTCAATGCCTGTGGTGGCTTTATGGATGACAGTTACCTCAGCCTTTTCAAAGTAGGCAGCTCTTTAAGATGAGTGACAAGTGTTGGGGCGAGAACTTAATCAACTGAAGGGTAGGAGGGTGGAACAAACAATACGCTTATTGATTCAAGGAGAAAAGTTGCATATTGTAGCTTTAAGTGTTTAGCAAGATAAATCGTATTCATATTAATTTGTTCAAGCAATTGATTGTTCACTTAAGAGGTCAGGGCCCGTATTCATCATGTGTCTCACAATCACGCATAGGAATCGTGCTGAAAGTTTGACTAGGACTAGTCCCAGCTCAGAGTAGGACATGAGAGGTAGGTATGAAGCCTCCCTCTCACACTTTCCTATGAGAATATATGACATCACAGTTTGCCAACATTCTGAGACACAAATTGAGCGTTGTATCTTGCTCTCATTGTTCCGGGCTTAAAGTCTATTTTTTGTTATAAGAAGTCCCTATACACTGAGCGTGACTATGACAAGGCTATCATAATTTAGGCTTATTATTTGACTGCTTCTGAATAGTGGGGAAATGAATTAATCTGTGTACTTGTGGGGGCACTGTTTTTAATGCGCAGACTTTTTGGGCAGTTAGGACCCATTTCCTACTCTGATACACATACTGGCCCAGTACTCACCTCTTCTCACCTTCTTTACCATTATGTAGAATAACTAAAGCATAAAGCAATAATTAAAGCATTGTGACACTCATTTGAAATCTGTTCTTTTGGCTATATAAATGAAATTCTGATCAAAATATACACATGACAGGTTCAGACTCTCAACTATGGATTCTAACTATACTATTCCTTATGTATTCAGGTAAAGTAAAGTAAGTCAAGCATTTTAACATTTGATTGCTTGCCTTTATCTATACGTGAAACCTACATAAAAGTTTATGACCTATCAAAAACACTTTTTTTCGCCAAGCTCAATATGCAGCTTCTGGCATATTCCGTAACAATCCATCTTATTGGAATTTCGGCTGTAGGATTAACTCTGTACAGTACATCTGTAGTACAGTGTTGTCTAAATGAAACAATTCATCGTCCAGGGCCTGAACTAATGTCTAAATATTCTGCACTCAATTCTTCTTTGCTGTTATTTTGCACATCCTAATGATGCTGTAATCCATACATTTTCCCATACTTGATACATTCCACTAACACGTTGAAATTGTCAGTTGGTATGTATATAACCCCAGTTTGCTATATTCTTGTTTTTATTCCATTTTATATGTTTAGATTCCATTTTTCCTGTTTTATCATATTACTATTTGCTGTTGCAAACACTCTTCATTAAAGTTTCTTCTGATTTTATTTTATACCGACTAAAACCATTTTCCTGGAGTTCAATGGAAATGCTGGTTTGGAGGAACCACACAGAGTGAGCTATGCAAAGTGGCTCCCATACTCCCTGAAGTATAATTGTAGATGATTTGCATGTTTCCACCACAGAATAGAGGATATGAGGCATGTTTATGTACACACAGAAACTCTGTGTGTGTGTGTGTGTGTGCGCGCGCGCACGCGCGCACAACTCTGATTCCTGCAAGAACCTGATGTTCCCCTCATACAGTTACCATGGTGAGAAGTTCCTGTCCAGTCATCCCACAGTGACACACACACACACACACACACACACACACACACACACACACACACACACACACACACACAGCTTTAATGATGTTGAAAGGCAGACAGAGAACATGTTTGATGTAGTGTAAACATACAAAATTCTACCATGCTGGAACTGCATTGTAATTATTTTAAATGTCTCTCTCTCTCTCTCTCTCTCTAGCTCTCTCTCTCTCTCTCTCTCTGTGTGTCTTGTTGGTCTCCTCGCAGGTCATTTTTTTCCCTTTTGTTGCAGGATGTTTGGCTGTGTGTTGGAGCTCTCTGCACGTGCTCACACTGTTGGAGGCAGGGAAGCTGAAACCACATGTGAGATTCCTCCAAAGCCCTGTGTAGATACAAACACCCTCTGCTGATCAAAAAGAGAACTACAGAGTACTGTGCTCTTGCAGTGTCAAGAAATAAACCTAAAAAAAGCTGAACATACTGTAAAATTAAAACTGTGTAAATGTCTGAGGTTGACTTAAGATCCAGCATACCACTCAACTGCTAAGCTTTGGATGATGTTGCCTGTCAGTATAACAGTATGAAAAGCTTCCACCTCTCAAATACACTGCAAGGAATACAGTAAAGTTTGGGGAGACTGGCCTATTGGCCAGCTTAACATAGACACAAAAATCATCCATGTGACACTAGTAGATCATTGCTCCATGCTTAGCTCCATTTTTGCATACACTATATTGAGTGGTAGTTCATGGTATGGTTAATTAAGTCTTCAACGGGTTGATGATGCAAAATTGGCTTGGGAAGAGGTTGGAAATATGTGAATTATTTAAATGTCAAATTAAATGATTTGCCATTTATATGTACACAACATAAATTAAAGAGTAGCTTCTCCTATAGACTGTGACCCAACAAAGAAGAAACCATGAGGATTTTTATCACCCGATCTATCTACACCAGTGTATTTGGCCCCTGGTTGACTGAGGACACTGACACATACTGTATGGCCTGAATTACACACACTGAACTATAGGGCGCCTTGCTGACCATGGCTACTGAACTATTTGACTGAACTATATACACAGAACTATATCTTGTCCTGTCCTCTATTGCACACCAGCCATCCTGTTGGGTAGATGCCTCATTGAATTTTTGTCCTATAGGGTGTTTCTGGGAGTTTTCCTTATCATAGAGCAATTTTGGCTGGTGGTGACAGCCAGGTTAGGCTACCATAGGCAGATTACCTAGGCTCGCTATGTCCTCCTCTCTGTTAAATCCTTTCAGTCCTCTTCAACCTGTTAATCTGTTTTCATGTGCTGCTTGACCTTGGTGCTGCCTTTGACACTGTTATCCTCATCAATAGATTGAGGCAGTGGGTTGGTATTTCAGGAACTGCTCTAGATTGCTTCTCATCATACTTGACTGATAGGAAATTCCTTGTGTCCATTGAGGGCTAGTCCTCCTCTCTCCTCTGTGTGGTGTGCCACAAGGCTCAATTATTGACACGTTATTCTCCCTGTATATGCTCCCTTTGGGTCACTTAATTAGGCAGCATGACATCTCCTTTCACTGTTATGCAGATGATACCCAGTTGTACCTCTCAGTCAAGCCGAGTGAACTAAGTTGTTGGCCTCTCTACATAGTAGTTTAAGAGATGTCAAGGACTGGATGTCCAAAAAATGTCTACAATTTGAACAAAACTGAAGTCCTTGTTATAGGCCCTGACAGTGCATTAGTCCTGCCCTTGTTCCACTAAACGTAAGTCATTTTTGACCTGCGCCTAAACTTTGAGCAATGTACAAGAAAGCTTGTTCAGTCAGTGATACAGAGGATTATACATGATTTTATGTCATCTCACCTTGATTACTATTGTTTACCAAAAACAGATAAAACACCTCCAGTGTGTTCAAACACAGGGCTTTTCACTAAGACTAAAAGACAGGATCATATCACCCCTATTTTGGTGTGCCATTTTGTGCCTGTTCGTTTTAGAATTGTGGTTTTACTTATTGTTTTAAAGGCCTTCCATGGCCTAGCTCCCAGTTATCTTTCTGATCTCTTGATCTATGATCTATCTATTATGAGCCTACATGCAGCCTGAGATCCTAATACAAGACCCTTGTGACTGCTTCTGTGTCCAGGCTAAAGACTAAAGGTGACCAGGCTTTTACCTTCAGGTCTCCTAGACTTTGGAATGCCCTGCCCGAGGAGCTTAGGCTGGCAGAGTCAGTATTATCTTGCACTTCTAAAAACGTAAGGCCGCTCTGTAGCACTTGAAAGAACTTATGTTATCCTTATTGCCTTGTCTTGCTTCTGTCTTATCTCTCTTATTTATCCTATTGATCTTTGTCAATGTTGATTTTTTTGTATTTTTCCTGGTTGTGAAGCACTTTATTTTGAAGTGCTACATAACTCAAAAGTATTATATTCTGATAATTGATTGTGTCATAGATCTTATTAAGTATTAGCCTGACCTAGTTAGGCCTGTTGAGTACTTCGAGGCTTGTTTGTGATAAAGAGCTATATAAATATACTTGACTTGACCTGGCTTAGGGAGTAGTATGTTGTTAAATTGAAGGTCTGCAATCCTACCCCAGGTCTATCACTAAGAGAGGTATATTGAACAAGTACCTTGTTTTATAAAGAGATCATTGTAGCAGACAGGCACACTGTTTTATTCATTAACATACAGCATAAAACAAGCGGTTCTTGAGTGTTGTTTCCCACTCACTCCCCAGGTCAGCCTTCCGCTCCAGTACCAGCTCAGCTTGTCTCCTTGTCCTCATCTGTATTATTTCCTGACTCAACATTCTGAAAATATTGTAACGTCATAGCATGACACCTAGCAAAATTGACAGGGACATGTGCAATAGATCATAGAACATTTCTGTTTGCACCCAGGTCAACTGCCAGAGAGTCAGAGAATGCTGGGATCAGGGGTACACAGTTTGCATATGCTGAAACTGTCTAAATCGTTTTTTCAACCTTTGTTTCCCTCACACACTTTGGATGTGTTTCTTCTCAGTGCTCTAAGCTTGAGCATGAGCATGCTGTCCTGAGAAGCTGTCAGAACCCCCTCATCCCATCAGCACCTCCATGCACACGCATACACACAGATACCCTTGTTGAGCTTATGGCTCGTGGTGCCTGAGAGAAAAACGGGATGGCTTCACCAATAAACTGTCAGTTTGATAAAGCAAGAGCAGGAATCAGAATGGAACATACTCTCAGTAAACATCCTTTCAGAGGACTGATCCACCTATTTAATCAAGAAAACAGGAGAGACAGAGACAGAGAAAGACAGTGAGAGATGAAATGATGTGAATGATGTGAGATGTGAAGACATGGGATAAAATGATATGATAAGATGTGATGTGACAAGATATGAGATGTATGAGATGATGATAAGATGTTAAACAAGATGTGAAATGGGATGAGATATGACATGATGACGTGTGATGTGGTGAGATATAATGAGATGAGGTATGATGTGATGTGATGAGATGAGATATGATGTGATGAGGGGGAAAGAAAAGAAAGATTGATTGTAAGCTATAATGCAGATTAACGTATGCTTGTACTTTGAAGAAGAGAAAAGTAGGACAGACAGGCTTGGGGGCGGATCCAAACATACATGACTAAGCAAAAGCGATGCAACATGAGGATGTGGACGGGCTGATTCAGTCATCTCATGCAACGACTGCCGACCACCTGGCCTTGGTGTCAGGTGAGGAAAATCTTTCGTCTTTATTTTCTTCATATTAAAAGTCTTCATTTTCATCGTCAACGTCATCATTGCCATTTTCTTCCTGCTCCTCTTTAGCTTCTGCTTTTTCCCATTCAACGGGGCAAAGAGCAAAGTCTTTTAAGTTTTTAAACAGGGAAAATGCTAAATATTGACATATTACAGCTGAAACCAGCACTAGACAGTTTGGGGTCAACAACTGGGGTTAGTCATCAAAAAATGTTTGTGTTGTGAAAAATGACCTTCTTCTAGTTTGGGCTTAGCGTTCTTAACACCAGGCTCATACACACAAACATTTACATATCTGACTGTTCAGAACACGACCAGAGAAACAAACAGAGTGATTAGTCTTCACAGAACATTGCTTCTCAGTAGGACTGTAGCGTGTATGTGTGTGTGTGTGGCCATTATTCTCTCTCTCTGGACTGGTGGTCAAGCTGTCTGAGGTTACCAACTTGTGGCCAGACAACACTGTGTGAACCAGAGTTCAGTGTGTGTGTGTGTGTGTGTGTGTGTGCGCGCGCGTATATGTTAAAAGAGGTCAAAGTTAGCCAGCCAAGCAGTCAGTCACAGTGTCATTACAATACATCTTCAGCTTTGATGAGAAGAAACAGACGTATTACTACACAACAGCGTCTTTTTCTTGAAGGATTTTTCAGTATAAGACAACTCTGCTGCTGTCAGATAAAAAGCACAGCATATATGAATGCATAAATTAAAAGAGAAAAAACAAAAGGAAGGAAACAAAGAAATGTGTGTGGGGAAGGGGTTAGTCATAAACAGACCTGTCAAATGTTACACAATACATCCAAGTCACTGTATGCTACAAAAAGATGTCTATAGAATTCTCTATGTATCATGAAAGAGGAGAAACAGTGAGCTGAAGGGTCAAGACAGAGATCACCTTTACCTGCCTTTACTCGAATTGAGATTTATATTAGGGTGAGACCAATATATCAGTTTGCCAATATATTGGGTCGATGTTGACTTTTTATTAATAAACAGATATTGGCCAGTCAATATCATCTACCTCTAATATGGAGGTTCCTTCCTGACACAAGCGCCCTTCACATGATCAGCGACAAAAACGCTCAGCACTGGCGCTGCCATTCATTTCCTATTTGGCAAGCGTCGCCGCCACCCTCGGCGTTCTGTACCCTGGGCGCAGACGCTAGGAGACCCCCTCAACTATATTCAACTTTGACCTTCGCTACACTGACCTCTGCAATGTGCAACCAATCACAGCACAGTTTGATATCACAGCCGCAAAATGATAAAAATAATGGAGGAGAAACTTGTTTTATGTGTGTCGGAGCATCCCAAGCATGACACTTAAATCATACCACGATCTGACTAAAAACTCTGTGTCATGGAATGATGTCGGTTTACAGATGGGACTACCAGGTTGGTTGACAGCTTAGTACAGGTTCGTATATGCAGCCAGTCTATATTCACTTCTATGGCTGTGCTAGTATGATCATACGCTCCTGACGCTGATCATGTGAAGGGGTTGCGCCCAACCTGGTGTTGACTCCGACTCTTTGTGCGGATCATGTGAAAGCCCCTTCAGTGGTGTCACTCTGTAAAGCCTGCCTCACCCTGCCTTAAAGAGGTGCTAACCCATCATAAACAATGTCATTGCTGTGGGTTTCAATGGAGAGTTTTAGTGTCCTGTGGTAAATGCTGTTTCAGAGGGTTTTCCACCCTGACTTTTGAGCATAAAAGTCAAGGTGAATTGGCATGAAAATAATATAGAATTATATTATTATATATATTGAATAATGGCAAACAATCATAGTCATAAACTTCAGTATCAATGCCAGTATCAGTCAAACCCTAGTTTGCATGGTCATTGCATGGTCAGAGCAGGTTTCTGTCACCTGTCACCAGAAAACCCATAAATACAAAAATACAAGGCCGTCAATCTGAAAATAAGGCTGCTTTTCTAAATTCTTAAAATCTGACGTTTTATCTGACAACAGCAGCAATATATGGGGCCAGTGGCAACCTAGAGGTTAGAGAAGCATGCTTAAAAGGTTGACGGTTTCTATCCCCAGACAGTGGGTGGGGAAAGTGAATGAATACAACAAGGGCACCTCGACAATGGTTTTTGAGGTGCTCTTGAGAAAGGCGCTGAACCCCCATGTGATTCAGTGGCGCTGCTCAGTTGCCAACAGTAGTAGTAATGATTGTACTGGGCAGCTCCTAGTGTAAACATGTCAGACTGAATGAAGCAGGGTTTTACTGGAAAAGTGTATGGAACCCAGTCAACTTTCTCTGGAAAAATCAAGGTTAATATATATATGTATACTTTCTGCCCAGAGGAGTCAGCTTTACTAGCTCTAATGCATGTGCCAGATGTAAAATATACAGGCCCACACCTTGCAGAGGATACATTTCTACCTACTATACATTACTACCTACTAAATTCTTCTACGAGGCTGCTAGTTCTCTTTCCTCCCTCCTTTCCTCCCGCTTTCGGTTTGCTAACATCTGCGTAACACATGGCAATGCAAACTATTTCAACACCTTCGACACCACCACATCTTCTAAGAGGCGAGAAAAAACACACTCCCCGAAATTTGTTCTGTACAGGAAAAATGTCTGAGTGTGTGTGCCAATGAAGTGTGTGTGTGTGTTTGTGTAGAGTCTCAAATCATAATCCAAAAATATTCTGCAGTCTGCACCTTGCCCTTAAAACAGAACCCTTTACAAAACAATGTGAAAGCCACCGGAATTGAGAGAGACATCACTGCTGTGTTTAGGTCACTCATTTGTCACTTTCTATGATAAAATACTGTGGCAGACTCGGGGGAGGGTGTGAGGTGGTGAGGCGTAGGCTGGATGCAGGAGAGAGTTGAGCTAGTGGGCTGACTCTTCCTGTATCCAGCACCAGCTGCGGCCAATTAAGGCCAATTGCAGATTTAACCTATGCATGTGTCTATGTGAGAGAGAGAGAGTTCAACAGCAGATCGAGAGGGTTGAGTCGAACTATATCGAGCGAGAGAGCAGACCGTCAGCGACCGAGCTGTTCCCAAAGGATACTGTCGGCGGCAGACCTGGAAGAGCTGGCCAGTTGGGGTTGGAGCTGGTATGCGTCCTGGACGCCTGGAAGACTGGAAGCTTTGGATGGGGGGAAAGTGCGCCGGCCGAGAGGGACGGCGTTGGAAAGACCGGGTCATTTATTTGGCTGTGATGCAATAAAGAGGCTTGTTGGCCCGTTGACTCTCCAATCCTGCCTTTGTCTCTGTCTGTCGCAGCCCCGGTGGTAACGAGTTTGCTACACATACAAAAGGCTTTAAGGTGATGTAACACACCCTCTGGCGGCTATATTGGAGGTCCTTAACTCTTGGCAACAATGGCTGTGAACAGCTAAATGTATTTTGAAACTAACAACTCAGCTGTCTTAACAGTCTGAAAGACACATGGTTAATTTCTGTGCTGTTTTTGACTGGGAACTGATAAGTTCATAATTGATACATCTGATGTCAGCTTGTTACCATGGTATCTGGTCAGCCAACCATTACTGAACTTTTGTTAAAACATCTGCTTTACACATTTGCTAATGTTACAGGGCCAGCAGCTAGTAGTAGCATGACAACGTTAACATTAGTTGCTTTACTAAGTTAGCTTCCTGGCTACTTAGGTAGCTAACAAGGCCAAAAAGGCTAACGGATGAGGGCAAACTAGGACTAAAAGGGTTATAAATAAAGGGACAAGGGCTAAAGGAGCTTGGGGCCAAAGGGATCACATATAAAGAAGCAAGTGCTAAAGGGACTAGGTTTAAAGGGGCTAGTGCTAAAGGAACTAGGTAGGACTATGGCTAAAGGGGCTTGAAGTAAAGAGACTTAGGGTCAAAGGCTACATTACATCGCAGTCATTTAGCAGACGCTTTCATCCAAAGCAACTTACAAACGTACTTGACTATGTGGGGATCAAATTATATCATTGGTCGTTCGTCTTGCACTCCTTAAAATACTGGTTTGACCCAGAGAGGCTCTCTCCCTGGATAAGTGTTGAACGAGAACTAGTTTCTCCATTAAGGCTACAGGATGTGGCCTTCTCTGGGCTCAATCATAGTAAATGTGCTTCACAATATGGACCAATAATATCATACACACTGCAAAGCATAGCAAATGTGGAGAGATATCTGGGCTTTAAAACAACATGGCACAAGCAGTCCCCTATATGGCATAATTTAAACTTACTGTCAGGTGGCCAACCCTTTATTCTGCAATCATGGACTCTAAAAGGCATACAGACTTTGGGAGACATCTCAGGCCAACAATCAATCCTAGATTTCCCAGATCTAATATCTCGCTTCGGTGTCCCAGGAAACTCTGTTTTTCTACTTTAGGCTGAGATCGGCTCTTAGGTCACTCAAGGTTCCCTGGGGATCGGACCAGGCCAGCCACCCAATAGTGTATTTGATTGAACGATCACCTCAAAGGGGGACAGTCTCTTATGTTTATGATCGCCTCATGGCACACTCCTCTGCAAAATCACCAGGGCTCAGACTATGGGAGAACGATTTGAGTTGGGATGGGGGGGGCATAGACTGGGAAGTGGTATGGGATAATGTCTTTGGGGCTTCTAAAAACCCAAACCAACTAATCCATTACAAGATCTGCCACAGAACATATCTAACACCACGCAAGAGGCACCTGATGGGTTTGGCCCCTCACCCTTACTGTACATTCTGTGGTCAGGGCGTTGTAGGTACTTTCATGCATGTTTTATGGGAGTGTCCGGATGTGCAGAGGTTCTGGGTCAATGTTGTGGACAAGATATCTGGCTTGGTAGGGAAGCAGTTCCCTTTAGACCAGTGGTGTCCAATCATGTGCCATGGAGGGCCAAGAGTATGCAGGTTTTCACTCCAACCAAAGACTACAGCAGGTGAGTTCCCTGATTAGCCCCTCCTCTCTGGTTGAAGGTGTGTTAATCAGTGAAATCACCTGCTGTGGTCTTTGGTTGGAGTGAAAACCTGCATACTCTCGGCCCTCCATGGCACATGATTGGACACCACTGCTTTAGACCACACTCTCCTCCTCTTGAATGACGACTCCAGGTTCAAGCTCTCTGAGAGAGAACGCAAACTCTGGTTGGCTGGCATGACTGCAGCAAAAAAAATCATAGTTCTACGTTGGCTTCCTCCTCACCGACTGTCAGTGAAACATTGGTTACAGGCTCTTCTTGACGTAATTTACCTGGAGTTGTCGTCAGCGAGGATTAACGGTGCTAAAGCGCAAACACTAGAAATGTGGAAGAATGCTGCAGAGCAACTTAAAAGCTTATTACTAGCATGACTTAAATTAGTGAGCTAGGTGAATTCCATTTCTTTTCTTATCTTCTCTCTTGTAAAGGCTTATGTTTTTTTTACATACTCATTATTTAACCCTGATTACATTTTATTCTCTTTTTCTTTTCTTTTTTTTTCTTTTCTTCTCATGAATGTCTTTTCCTGATCTGATCATGGCTCTGTGATCCATGAGGGGAGGGCTGTTGGGTGGGATAAGGGTGGGTGAGGGGTTAAATGTACTACATTGATCTGTACTGTTCTTCTGTGAGTAATGACCCCTGTTTGAAAACTGAAAATAAAAACAGTTAATTACAAAAAAAAATAAAAAATCGGGATGATTGTCACTGCTTTCCGAGCAGGACCACAATAGCCAATGAGAGAGACAATCTACAAGGACACGGAAGTGAATGAAGAAACGACAACAAACTGGTGCGTTGGACATCTGAGATGGAGGAAAGGCTTGTAGATATGTGGCAAGAACACAACTCCCTATATAATGTGTCTTCCAAGCACGGGCGCCGGATTAATTTCAGAAGTGCGGGGGCCAAAAAGAGTGTATGTGTATGTGTGTCAGTGGCGCCCCCCCACTGGCCACCTCTGGCAAAATATGAAAGAAAATAAATGCATAGCAACCGACCTGCTTTTGTCCGCCTGGCATCACTGCACAGTCCGCCCTCTCCCCCAGCCTGCTGCTGCTGCTGCACAGTAACGTTAGTGACACTTCAACGTGGACAGCAGCTGAGCTCATTGTCGCGTCGGCAGCAGTCAGTTCAGTGAGACCACCAGACTGCTAAGGGGGTAAGTAAGTCATAAGTCATCAGTAAACTGTTCGTATTTTGATGGTGTCAAACTACCCGGTTGGCTTAAGCTAGTGCTACAGTAACTAGCTAGCTGTAGTAAGTTAGCTAGCTAATGTGAGCTACTAGCTAACGCTAGCAAGCTAGCAGCTAACGTTAGCTTAGGTAAATTAGGTATTAGGGGCTAGCTGGTTTACTCTGCAGCAGAGTTTTAGCTATCTGTTGTTAGATTAATCTTTCTATAACAATTTTCAAACTACTTGATGAACTGCCAGAACATCTTAGCTAGCTGCAGTTATGGGCTGGTATAGCATTAGCTTAGTAGCTATGATTAGTCACTATGCTGTGCTATGTCAATTTGCAGGCAATGAAGAGAAAGTCCATGGATATCTCTTCTTTCTTTACGAAGAAAAGTAGTACAGGGAAGACACAGCCGACAGGGGAGCAGCAGCAGAGGGTTCACGATAGTGAGAATGCAGAGGCAGCCAGAGAGCATCACAGAACAGAGGCAGAACATGACAGCGACGTACAGGAGCAGGCAACAGAGGTTGACAACCAAGCAAGGCAGAACTCAGCTAGACCTAGTCAACCTGTTCCTGAACCAACAGGTGAAGTTATGACAGTCCCCTGATAATGAAACGGATGGCTAGAGAGTAACTTTATCTGGATATTTCTAACTGATTTTGCGTCTTGTTTCATCCTAGATATATCCCAGCCAAGAGCAGAGGGGCCCAAACGGCCAGTCACAGAGGTTGACAACCAAGCGAGGCAGGACTCAGCTAGACCTAGTCAACCTGCTCCTGGACCAACAGGTGAAGTTATGACAGTCCCCTGATAAAGAAATGAATGACTAAAGAGTAACATTATCTGGATAAATGTATGGTTATAGCATGTCTTCTCATGTTATTATCATGATTGTTGTTATTTGAAAATCATAATAACTGATTTTGCCTCTTGTTTCATTCTAGATATATCCCAGTCAAGAGCAGAGGGGCCCAAGCAGCCACATCTGAAGCTTTTTCCTCGGACCCTTCAGGGGGATAGAAGACAGGGCTTCAGGAAAGAGTGGTACCATACAAATAAATGTCTAGAATACTCTCAGAGTAAAGACTCTGCCTACTGCTATGCCTGCCGGCACTTCAGTCTCCCCTCCTCCTCAGGTGATTCAGTGTTTACATCTGAAGAGGGGTTCAGAAATTGGAAAAAAGCCACTTTCACAGATGGGGGACTTACAGGCCATGCCAGATCAGAATCACATACTAATGCTATGTTCGCTTGGGCAGAATACAAAAAGTCTACTAAATAACCATTGTAAACAGATTGGCTGTGATTTTGGTTTTATTTTTTGTCTTTGAACATGTACATGACATAAGGATTATTTTTGTATTTTTTTGTATGAAGTAGTGGAATAAACCTTTATCTGCTGGACGTGCTGGATCATTGATGTAGGCTAGACGATTAAGTGTCAGTGTGTCCCTCCTTATCTATTAAGGTTGTCAGAATAGATCAAAGAAATTATTGGCCTTTGTTGACGTCTTAAAAAAACCCATCAGTAGTAGGGGTGCCGCAATCGATCGGCCAGCAATTGGAAATGGCCGATATTCAGTATAAATATGAGATCGGGGAATTCTGATAATGCTTTACAGTCGCCGATTGCGAAAACCGATCGATGACGCAAAAAATGTGAGCCTATTCTCATCAGATTCGGTGTCATTGTGGCATGCTAACTAACCTAAAACATGTCGGCGGTGTGGAACTTTTACAAAGTGTGTGATATATATATATATATATATATATATTTATTTTTTTTAATGCTTGTTTTCTTTATGAATTGTGTTCATTCATTTGGTTGTAAAAGTCTCTTTTTGGTTTCTGTGTCTTCAAAGTGTCTCAGTCACTGAATTCTCCTAGGGGTCGCAGTCTACTGTACTAAGGGCTCTGATTGGTGCCCACTTGCTCACCACTGAATTGGGAATTGTAGTTCCAAAAACAATGACCAACACATTGATCATAGCGGCAGCATAATCACAACATAGAGTCCTAAGGGGTGTTCCACAAAGCAGGTTTAGAAAAGCGGCGATTAATTTTGAAAGCCTGGTTTGAGTTAACCTAACAAGTCAATCGGGGATAAAGCGGTTCCACGAAGCTGAATTCAAGCTACTGTGATCTGGCTAATCCAAGCCGGGTTCAAGCAATCCAGATGATTGCGCATGCACAGTTGTACACAGTTTATTTAAGCAGCCCGAGAGGTCGATCATGGATCTGATCAATTCATCATGTCGGAAAATGACACTAAAGACAGAGCTGCAATGTTCACGGCCAATGAGCAGCAACTTTTAGTGCAAGTCTATGAAGAATTCAGGCATATTATAACTAAAAAGGGAAATACGATTGCCACAAATAAAGGGAGAGAGAAAGCTTGGCAACAAATTGCTGATCGATTGAATGTGTAAGTAATTGTTGAATTAAAAACGGACAACTTTGTACAGATCTAATTAAATATCATGTGTTCCAACAATATTAAAGAACTGAAAAACTGCAAAAAATGAAACCTCAAGACTAAATGTACCACTTGCAAAAAACAGAAGCAATGCACAGTGGGCCTCATTCACAAATGTTTTTTAAATTATTTGTAAATTTGTCGTATTTGTATAAAAACACGAACGTGGGATTTATGAAACGTGTGGGAAACCTTGATTTGTTCATAGAACAGGTGTATATTTGATGAATGCCAATCGTTTTGAAGTTTTGAAGCATAAGTTGCCACAGCACAACTCAGCTTGAACTTTGCTTTGTGGAACCGAATAAACCTGAAAAAGAGCCAGACTAAGTGAAATAAGCCTGGCTAAGGTGATAAGCTCGCTTTGTGGAACACACCTCTGGAAAGCCTCTCCTGATGTAGGATCACCGACCAGCTTCCCTTTACCACCCCTGGGCTCAGGAATCTGTACTCCCTCAATTTGCATCCCTGGCTTTTCACATTTGTCAAATTCTAATCTCCCTTTGAAAATATGAATGATGAAGTAAAACATTGATTTTATTTCTCCGTTGAAGGTCTGAGGGAGACTAAGTCAGACCTGCAGGGGAAATTACTTGTAATCAATTTACTGTCTGACATCACTGATAGTAATGGTTAGCCAAATTGAAAAAGGCAACAGTTTTGACCAGACAGATAAAATGCACCCAACAACCTTTTCAGTTACTGTTATAAACTAGTGTTAAAGGAGGATGGACTTCTTCAGTATCCAGCTTAACATGTATGAGATGAACTTGCCTTCTGTGTGCTGTAGAGCCCCCTACCATTTGATTATGGAACCAGAGCTGTGAATTTAGTCAAACAATCTTTTGCTTCTACACACAGCCTTCTCATGCAGCAACAATGCAGTGATGATTACAGAAATTAATGCTTTATAGTAGATTTTTAAATTGTATAAACAAAACCTTTAATTATGACACCCATAATGTCAAAAGAAAGAGCAACCACTACCCCCCACCTCACCCCCCCTCCAGCATTCCCTTAATAGAGGTGAGAGGAGTTACTTGGCCTGGGTGTAATGTGCAGCTATGTGGTGTGAAGAAGAGGGAGAGAAAGGGAAGGCAACAGGAATGCAGTGGACTCTATTTCCATTCTCTTACGCCATTGGAGAGAACAGACCAGAGATGTCCTCAGATGACTTCTGACCTGCATCTACTGCTATGAATGACAAATAGAATAGAACAGAATAGAATAGTTGTTATCCCTTTGGGAAAATTGTTGTGGGTTTTTTTGCAGCAGAAAATAGAAGCACAGCAAAGAAAAAATGAATATGAATAGAGCACATGTGAGATATTACCACAATTGACAATGTCAACATGATAACATAAATGCATGGAGTAGTAGCAACTGAGCAACTTACTGAGACAAAGAAAAACAAGTGGAAAATATGTACAGTATAAGAATAGAGAATAGAATAGAATAGATCTTCAGTAGTATTAAGTCAGTGAAAAAACATATTTCAACTTAGTTTCATATTTAAACTGAGCCATTTGAGGTGTATTTTACCTGACCAGATAACTAAACTGAAAGTGAACACATCATTTTACTGCTATAAATATAATGGCAGTGTAGCGTGAGCTTGCAACCCCCTGGTCAAAGACAGAGAAGAGTCACTGATGGGTCGGTACAAACGTACATAGTAGAATAGCAGTATGCCTGGACTAGAGATAACTTGCCAGTAGCATCAAATTTTGACACATCGTACACCTTGTGTTTGTCAGAACCGTATAGACCCATCAGACTTAACCAGTACAATGGGGCTACACCAGTCATTGGTGGACTCTTCTATCAACCCCATTTCCAGCATTGCCTTCAATTCCACCTGCATGTCTTTACGCTTATGTTGAGGCAGACGATACGGCCGCATGCGTATATTCATTCACCAGGTTGTTTCTATGTGGTGGCATGTGAGTGTTGTCCTGGCAAGGGCTAGAACACACCAGCAAACTACTACTGTAAAGCTGCCATGTCTGCACTCTGGCTCGGTGAGAAATGGTGGAGAATGGGAGTTTGATTGGCCAGTTTTGGACCCAACTCATGACAGGAGGTTGAGGTGATAAATCTGTGTCGCTCCACCCCTGTAAGTATGTTCGACCTCATAGTCGACATCCAAATCACCGTTACAGTCTCTAAGGGCTTCACAGTGCCCAACATGTGAAAATAATAAATGATTAGTACACAACATCCCCTAGCAATAGACCCTCACAGAGGACAAGGAAAAACTCCCACAAAACCTTATTGGGAAAATTGGGAGAAACCTTGGGAGGGGCTACTCAGAGAGGGATCCCCCTACCAGGACGGTTGGGCATGCAATAGATGCCGAGTTTGGGCAAGCAGCGTATACACAATATATGAAAGTTTATTTTGGTGGGACATCCAGATCTGATGGGGTGGCATCACAGCAACGGCAACTCAGTCAGCGTCATCATAGGACTAGGGGACCATGCAGGCGCCAACACTGCCCAGATAGGAGAACGCAACACCTGCTCAGTCAGCATCGTCCTAGGAGCCCGGCTGACGCCAACTCTGCCGGGCTGCAGCCTGGAACAGATAGGAGACACACCCACACACACACTCACTCACACAGACAAACATGACCAGCATCAGTGGACAGCAGCAGGTAGACCAGGAGAATAGGACATGTAGACAGGATGCTAGTATCCATCGGCAGGACTCTGAGCTAGGATAAGCTAACTGGTCTAGCCTTACTCTGAGAAGAGACTGAGCCACTCCCTCAAGACTGGTCAAATGACAGAGAAAATAAATGGGTTTTTAGCCTTGACTTAAAGACTTCGATAGAGCCTGCCTCTCTGACTGAGGCAGGCAGACTGTTCCATAGATAGGGAGCCCGGTAAGAAAAGGCTCTGTTACCTGCAGTTTTCTTTTTGACTGCTGGGATAGACAGGTAGCCAGCGTCCTGAGATCTGAGGGCACGTGGCGGTTTATATGGTTTAATCAAACAGATAAATAGGACGGTGCCATCCCATGTAATGATTTATATGTAAGTAAAAGCACCTTAAAGTCACACCTGGCCTGAATTGGTAGCCAGTGTAACGAGTATAGAATGGGAGTTATATGGTCAAATTTCTTAGTTTTGGTCAGGATTCTGGCAGCAGCATTCTGGACCAGTTGTAGTTTTTTAGTGCGCCCAGTAGGTAAGCCCGAAAAAAGGACATTGCAGTAATCGATTCTGGATGATACAAAGGCATGTACTAAAATTTCTGCGTCTGCCTCTGTTAGCATGTGTCGAATTTTGGCAATATTGCAAAGATGATAAAACGCTGTTTTAGTGATCTCCTTAATGCAACTCGATTTTCCGATTTTCAATGTGCAAAACTCTTAACACAGAATGCTATACTGCTCATTTTGGGTTCAAAATCTAATATAGCATGCAAAATAAAAATACCAGTGTCAAATGAGAGAATATTATATGCAAATGTTTATCATAGCACCAGAACTTTGGATATGTTCATCGTTGAAGTTGAAGTTAGGAATTATTTCTTGGTCGTGGTGATGAATGTAAGAAGTAAGCAGCAACAAACTACGTCTCAGGATTCAATAATAATTAATTTTAATAATTAATCATTTAATACAGTTCACCGCTGAAAGGGAGAAATATCTGGCAGCATCTCTGCCTACGAGGATAATCTGAAGAACTCCAAGCATATACAGTTCCTTTATACAAACTCATCCATGTGATATTTTACATAGATCCTTTCATCCCCCTCAACCTCTGTCTGTCGTCCCTATGTTAATTGAGTTGAGTGGAAGTAGATCTGTTCCACCTTCCTCTAGACCTGTGAACACCATGTCTCTTGTGCTAATTTCCAATTGATTAAAGGCAACCAAAAGGCCTGCATTGTACTGTAAAAGAGGCATCCAGACGGCCTTAGTGTATTGTATTTTCTTGCCGAGACAAGACAATCTTGCCTCGGCCAAATATATAATTCCCAACAAAGTTTAATTATTGGTGCATTTTTAAATACAATGGCCATTATCAAATAATGTTGTCAAACACTAAATAATTGTCATAAAAAAAGACTATGCAAGAGTCATTTACTCATAAGTACTTCAAATGAAGTACAGCAAGCATCCCCTGTGATAGACTGCAGTATATATATATAGCTTGTGTTTTTATGGAAGACAAACAAAATATTAGATTACAGTAAATTACTGTATATGAATGAAATCATACAGTAATGCCGTAAACTCAGCTGTATTTTACAGTAAAAACAAAAACAGTTACAGTAACAAAAAACTTTACAGTAAAAAACAAACAAATGCATTTCAGTGCTTGAGCAGCATTTTGCCTCTCTGCTACATTTGGCCACAGAATTCCATGTACGTCACATGTGATATCTTCATTTGCAAGGCAGCGTTGGTTTTGTTTGTTTGTCTCTTTTAGCCCTATTACAGTCCATAGGCTAGAGTCCATAGAAATGGTAAAATCCTGTTCTTAGACCTGTTTACAACAGTCAATCACAATGGCTCTAACTTCATTTGACACAACTGCATGCCTTCTGACTCGTTGGCCACGGCCATGACCGCGACCCTGTCCTTCATTGCCAACCTCATCGGCCTGCTACATGTTGTCAGACACGGCCATTCAGGTTTCTAAGCAGCCTTTGATGTAGTGGTGAAGAGATTAGCTATTGTGTTGCAATGCTACTCAAGTGGGCAAGGTTGCTGGAAGTGATGAGACATGACTACAAACGCCTGTACAAACAGTTGCTGGAAGTGATGAGACATGGCTACAAACACCTGTTGAATTGATTTAGTGATCTGCGTTTGTAGTAATAAGCATTGCAACATTGTTGTAATGTTAGGTGGCTGTACTCTGAGGATGGAGCATATGCTTTAGAGTTTTGCATTTGTATGTCAGCATAGGATGTAGTGTGTTAGAGTATGAATTTTGAAAGTCAGTTTGGCACTTTGCATTTTGTACATTGAAATTCTGCTGTGCAAAATGAGTCAAAGCAATCGAAAAAAAACTAACAGCAGGAGAAAGGAGTAAGGATGAAGGACACCGAGGAATTTCCCAGTCTGGAACAAGTCTGTTCGTCTGTTATCCAATCAGTCATCAATTCTCTTTCGCAGGTCAATGTTGAGGGAGGCATCTACTCATCCCATCATTCTGCCAGTCACAGGTACAGATCAAACAGTCCAATCCACATAAGTCACAATCGATCCACCACTCCTTGCTGTACCACAGATTTGGTTTGCTCTCCTTCCTGCAACCATCTTCCTCTGTCAGTACAGAGTACTCACATTTCCGGGCAATCACCAGTCATGAATGCTCCCCCACAGTATCTTTTACTGAGCTAGTGAACCCAGGCCAATGCCTAACAGGGTGTGCAACAGGTGGGAACTAACCAAAGCCTTTACTCAGCTTCTTCCTTAAATTGCTTTGTGCACAGCAAGAATACAATAGAGGTTTGTATCTATGCCCTATTATTTCTAATTGATATTTTAGTTAGGAGTCTATATGTTCCCATTTTTCAGATGCACTATTGCATTTGATTTAATCTTAAGTTCCGCATCTTCAATGAGAGAAATGTGGTGGATGACACTGGAATAGAGGTCGACGAAGAAGTGTTCAGGGATATCCTAGAGGATAAAAGAGACATCCTTTGGACCATTGTTGAGGCCCTTTCAGTGACAGGTAAATGGTCTTATGATTGCAATGAATATTTCAGGGTTACAGCCCCAACATTGAGTAGGTTTGGACAAGTCAGTCTTTCGGTGGAATCGTGATGAAGTATGAGCTTTTATGATGTTGCAGTACCCAAATGTCTAAATGAGCGATAAGTAGTTAACCCAAAATGAGATCTGAAGTAGTAATTTGAATTTTTCTTGATTTGATATCACATTTTACATTTCTGCAAACAACTGGACCACTATGTGGGATTTAATTTTTTGCAGATATAATATACACTATTGACATGGGAGCGGGTCATTAATTTCTTGGATAGCGCCCAGCCCTACTTTGGAATTCAAAGTCATCACAAATCAGGTTCTCACAAATGTCCTATTGTACAGACACCTTGTCAAACTGATCCCCAAAGCAGCAGTGCAACGATGATATCTTGCCGATTTTTAGATATAAATCATTAGATACGTTTTGATAATGCATGTGTAACCAGGCTACAATGTAACCAGGCTTACTGGGGGCTTTGACACCTTGAATTACCGACTACCCCACCTAGGGAATTGCACTCCAGGAACTATATAGTAATGAACTTTATTTATTAAGGATTTAAAGATAGCGTTAAGCTGCCACCACCTTTGTTAACCCGGTCTGGTCCGGTGTCAGAGTCAAGGAAATACTCAAAACCAGAAGTAATACCAAAAATAGCCTTTATTTATAAGGAGGGCAATTCATAAAAACTGGACTGGACGCCCTGGAATAAGAAGCCCCACAGAGACCAACTTTAAAGGCCAGGCAGCCACCCCACAACCCAGTAACACAGCACTGCAAGTGAATAGAAAACACTCAGGGGATTACACTACACACGCCAAATGCACAGCAACCAGTAAACTGCAACTCAATAGCACTGCACCCTTAAGGACCACTCCAAACTGTAGGCAGGTCAAAACCACTTCTACCGATAGGGGGAGGAAGGGAGTCCCCTTAACCCGTAGGCTGTCTCTGGTAAGGCCCCGACAGGGCGTCGAATCACTAAAAGCTTTTCTAAAACCATACACCTAAAGGCGATAACATTAAACTAGATGAGACAGACACAAAGAACACGAAAGTGTGAGGACTTAACTCACCCGGTCCGGCGACAAGACCCCTCCCGTGGGGTACAGACATGGAATAATAAATAAATAAATAATAACTCCCAATAATTCAGGAAGCACTTTCCGTAACAACGGCCACCCCAGCCAGGAAGGACAACAGGTAACTGGGCTGCGTGATGGCGTGAAGTAGGATGAAGTCACCGTAGTTGTCGGGCCCCACGAAGCTCAGCCGAGGCGCTCTACTCCCCAGTCCCTCTCTACTTAAAGGAGGCGTCTAGCCTCCCCTCCTGACACAGGAACAGCTCCCCTAAATACCTGTCTTCGCTGCGGACAACTCTAAAAGTTGCAAACAGCACCCTCCCGCCCAGTGCCACAGCCACAGACAGAACCAGCTCTAGTGTCTCTCTCCCCCGTCCGGCCATTCAATGAGGTCTTTTGTTCCCACCTGATAACTCTGCCTCCTAACGCAGGTGAAAGTCATTAATTATCAGTCCTCTGAGGCACACTGGAAATCTTCCCAATAACTGTCCACAGGAAGATTACAATCATCCCCCCCCCACATTTCCTCACTACAATATATAGGTTCTATAAAACACTCCTTTTCCATGAAATGCACACAGGTAAATTTGTAATGAAACAAAGACATGGTTTCAAGCTCACAAAAAGTTTATTTATTAAATCTTAACCTGGGAATGAGGGATGCCGGAAGCTGCTACGGGAAAAAAATAACTTAACTTTATTGGTAACGACAATATAGAATTCTTAAAATTGTCGTATTAAATTGGGGAAAGTACAAAAATAGACATAAATGAGGATTTGCGTACCCAAGGGGAGTGGAGAATTGAGGGAGGAGGCCGATGACAGGAGAAGACTTGTTAAGAGGACAAGGCCAACGACGTACCACCACCACACATGCTTGTGTCCAGGTCATACTTCAACAGGTGAGCAAAAGGTGTTTAGTGCAAATTTAACTTTATAGCATGCAAGTGATTCAGGGAAGGGCCCCCCTACGCTGCCAGTCCCATCAACATGGCCACACTCCTCAGGGTCCACCGAGGGCAGGTACCTACAGCTGGTTTGTCAAACAAAGTAAAGTACACAAAGCAAACAAGGGTATTCCCAGACCAGCCAGAGGGTAGCTCTACACTACCACCACGCAAGTGGCAATGCCGGACCACGTCAGGTGCTCAGGGGGAAAAAACAAAAACAAAAAAAACCCTAAACCATAAATATAACTACGGCAAAACAGCAGGGGTGGTACCCTACAAAAAGAAACAATACAATTACTGTAGTCTGAAATACAGACCATTACAACATGACACAAACTAACAAAAGGAAAATACCTCTGGCACATCAAGACACCACATTGTAACAGGAGTCAGAAGCAGTCAGCAGGGGAATTCCTACACTCCTCTGGAGTGCTATACT
This sequence comes from Hoplostethus mediterraneus, assembly GCA_034670385.1. Lineage (NCBI taxonomy): Eukaryota > Metazoa > Chordata > Actinopteri > Trachichthyiformes > Trachichthyidae > Hoplostethus > Hoplostethus mediterraneus. The sequence goes on from JAXDDW010000092.1 coordinate 753,767, forward strand.
GGGGCTTGGCTTTGCTGGATCATCCCTGTTCGATAGCCAAATGAACCAACATAAAACCATTAAAACCCAAGAAGAAAGCATGGTCAAACAATTATTTTTAAGGTGAACCAGTCAGTGAAATAATTTGGAACCTGCTATCATTAATATCGCTCAGCTGGCATCCTAAGCTTACCTTAGCACAGGCACCCACAGACCAGCATGCTCTATGCTGATCTCCAGCCTTATATACACTCCCTATGGTGAGAAGGAAATGAAACAGGTGTGTCTGATGCTACCCATTGGCTGATACTTAGCCCATTAACCTCCCTGATGCCCCTTTAAAGGGGCGTGACACACCAACAGACAGCGCTGTGCTCTCTACCTGTCACACATATAAGGAATGTTGTAAATGTTGCATGTTTTTGGCATCACTTTTTGTGTAGATTTTCCTACTTGTATCTTTTCTCTATTGTCAAGCTTGTCAAAAGAGTTTTGGAACAAAAGTTTGGAGGGGAGAAGAAACTTGGAGAATACAGAATGAGAATGGAGATTACAGACCAAACGCGACGCAAACTCATCGACATTGTTGTATCACATATGGTCGAAAAGTATGGGTAAGTTAAATGCTTTGTGGTATATTAAATTACATTACATTACAGTCATTTAGCAGACGCTTTTATCCAAAGCGACTTACAATAACTGTATTCAACATAGGTAGGCAAGAAAACTACTAGTCACCAGAAATCGTAAGTGCATTTCCTTCCTAAACAAGCAACTAAGAGCATAACTAGTGTTAAGATAAGAGTGCAATAAGTTAGCAACCTACTTTATCTTAAACAAATGAGACAAATAAGTGTATCCAATAAACAAGAGCTCAGACACATAATCGATGACAAATAGGCAAGGCTAAAAGGAAGGGTCAGGGTAGTGTTTCCTGAAGAGGTGGGTTTTCAGCCTGCGGCGAAAGATGGGCAGCGACTCTGCTGTCCTGGCCCCGCAGTGGTGGAATGAACTCCCCACGGATGTCAGGACAGCAGAGTCGCTGCCCATCTTTCGCCGCAGAGAAGAGCCGTGACTGTGTAGATCGGCCGCAGGGACCTCTGAGCGACGGGGCAACCAGTCGCCTCGAGGCAGCAGAGCGAAGTGGTCGGGCAGGGGTGTAAGGCTTGACCATAGCCTGGAGGTAAGAAGGAACTGTTCCTTTCACTGCCCTATAGGCTAGCACCAGGGTCTTGAACTGGATGCGAGCTGTAGGGAGCCAGTGTAGAGAACAGAGAAAGGTAGTTGTATGGGAGAATTTGGGGCGGTTGAACACAAGTCGAGTTGCAGCTTTCCGAACAAGCTCCAGAGGTCTGATGGCAGACGCCGGGGCACCAGCAAAGAGGGAGTTGCAGTAGTCCAGGCGGGAGATAACAAGAGCCTGGATGAGCACCTGCGCTGCCTTGTCAGTGAGGAAGGGGCGAATCCTCCTGATGTTGTAGAGGAGGAATCTGCAGGAGCGTGTCACTGATGCGATGTTTGCCGAGAACAACAGTTGGCCGTCCAGGGTCACACCCAGATTCCTTGCAGTTCGAGTTGACGTCACCACAGCATTATCAATTGTGATGGCCAGGTCTCGGTGCGGACAGCCCTTCCCCGGGAGGAACACCAGCTCAGTCGAAGTTGAGCTTCAGGTGGTGCATCGACAACCACTCCGAGATGTCTGCCAGACTTGCAGCAATGCGTGCCTCCACTTGTGTGTCAGAGGGGGGAAATGACAGGATCAGCTGGGTGTCATCTGCATAGCATTGGTAGGAAAAGTTGTGTGAATGAATAACAGAACCAAGAGAAGGGAAAAGAGGAGAGGACCTAGAACCGAGCCTTGCGGAACCCCAGTAGTGAGCCTGCGTGGTTCTGACACACACCCTCTCAGCGTCACCTGGTAGGAGCAATCCGTTAGGTAGGACGCAAACATGGAGAGTGCAGAGCCTGAGACACCCATCCCCTCAAGCGTGGAGAGGAGGATCTGGTTCACCATGTCAAACGCTGCAGACAGGTCCAGGAGTATCAGGACAGAGGAGAGAGAGTTCGCTCTAGCGGCATGGAGCAACTCTGTCACTGCCAGGAGGGCAGTCTCGGTCAAGTGACCCACTTTGAAACCAGACTGGTGGGGATCCAAGAGGTTGTTCTGCTGGAGGTACAAGGACAGTTGATTGAAGACAGTTCAAGAGTTTTTGATAGGAAGGGGACTGGGTCAAGGGAGCATGTGGTGGGGCAGCTAGATGTAACAAGGTGAAGGACCTCGTTCGGGGAGAGGGGAGAAAAATGGGATAGGGAGGGAGGTGGGGAGGGATGGGTGGAAGGCAGACGGGTGTGGTTGGTGCGCAGGGCACCAGCCGGGGGGTGAGGGAAGGAGGATCGGATATCGTTGACCTTCTCGTCAAAGAAGTTGCCGAAGTCGTCAGGGCGGAGGGAGGAGGAGGGGGTGGGGGTTGGAGGAGGGAAGAGAAAGTTTCAAAGAGTTTTTTAGGGTTGGAAGCAGAAGTTTGAATTTTAGTGCAGAAGAAAGCAGCTTTAGCAGCAGATGGAGAGGAGGAAAAAGTGGCAAGGAGAGATTGGAAGGTAAGAAGGTCCTCCGGGAGGTTGCCTTTTCTCCATTTGCGCTCAGCCACTCTCAGGCTCCGTCTCTCAGTACGCACTGAGTCCGACAACCAAGGGGCAGGTGGAGTTTGGCGTGCAGGCCTGGAGGTGAGGGGACAGAGATTGTCCAGAGAAGAGGACAGAGTAGAGAGAAGATCAGTGGCAGTATCAGGGGATAGAAGAGAAAAAGATTCAGGGTCAGGGAGAGCAGAGAGAACAGAAGAGGAAAGATCAGTGGGGGAGAGCGAGCGGAGATTGCGACGAGAAGAAACCATGTGGGTAGGGGGAGGATGGGAGTAGGGAGAGGAGAGAGAGAGCGTAGAACATGAAGTAGTGGTCAGAGAGATGAAGAGGAGTGACGGAGAGGTTGGCAGTAGTACAGTGCATGATTTACATGAGTACATGATTTAGTGAAGAATCTATACCATAAGATGCTGCATGTTTGTATTTGTATGTTACACATGCCTGACATTTCATCACCTGTGTCACCTGTGCGTGAGTATTTAACTTGAAGTAGAGAACATTGAGACTAATGTTAGAGATGCATGCTTTTGATTGTATCAGTGTTGTTGTATGTGAGGTTTGGCTACATTGTTGATACAGACTAAATGTTATGCAATTCAGGTGAGCTCCACATCTGAAACACACATCTGAGGTTTGTTATATTATTGGTTAACCATTAACATCCATAGGGCCTATAAAGTGTCAGACAAACCTTTCAGTTTGTAAGGGAAAGTTGCCAAATGCAGTTTTGCTTTGATATCCAATGTTTTTACCCTCTCAGGAGTGCTCCACCTAAGGATATCAGGACACAGTATGCACTGGGGATCGTAACTCTCTAAAGTCTCTAAAAGGCTATGTGAGTATACATTTCAAGGCCAGATTGAAGCAATACTGAACTTTGGTTGTACAGCTACCTGGCCATGATATTAGCCCATATACTGGCACTCACCCTCATCAATTGCTTCCTGTTTCCTGTTTGCCGCTCTCGCTGTTTTCGCCGTTCCGCTAAACTTAGCTCCATCTAAAACTTAAGATCACCGAATCCCACCAGACAACTACAGATTCGGTTTATTTTATTTTATTTTATTTTTTTAATTTTTCATCCGACCGTGTCAATTTTCCACCAACATACTTTTTGGTCTCAGCCACCGGCTTCCCCGTACAACCCAACCTAGTCTCCCAACTATACCGGCAAGGGTAAGCATGGCTTCTTGTTCTCCGTGCTCCTCTTGTGTGCTCATTTTAGAGAGGTTGTCTCTGGTAGAGACGTGTCCGTCAGTTAGAAGTGGATAGGCCGATTACCCTAGACGAGACAGGTACCCCAGACAGCCTAGATAAGTAGCCATCTAGCCAGCTCACGAGCGCTAGCAGTAGCCTAAGCGTTAGCGAAGATAGCGTACCTCCATCGGCAGTGGGTGACGAGCTTGTCCCGGTATCCGGACGTCAGAGAGCAGTTCCAGCCGCCACTTGTGCGGTCCGATTCGCCACCGGTGCTACCGATGGCTAATCGTTTTACTGTTCTTGCTAGTCCCTGTGGTCGACCCATCTCCCCAGCTCTCCGGACCCGACAACTGTCTCGCACCCTAGTTATTGGCGATTCCATCACCCGTAATGTTAGGCTTGAGTCGCTTGCCGAGGTTTTCTGTTTACCCGGGGCCAGAGCTACCGACATTGAGGCTAACTTAAGGGTGCTGGCAAACAATAGGTTCAGACACAAGGGTAAGAAAGCGGCAAACGATCCACCCAGTGAGTATAGCAACATCATAGTACACGTCAGCGCCAACGACATCAGGATGAGGCAATCGGAGGTCACCAAGCTCAACATAGCCAAGACATGTGACCTCGCTAGGAAGATGTGTCGGCATCGATTAATTGTCTTACCTTTCGCGAGGGGCAATGATGAGAGTTATAGCAGATTAGTCTCCCTCAACCTCTGGCTGGCGAAGTTATGTGATGAAAAGGGATTAGTCTTCTTAGATAACTGGCCCTCCTTCTGGGGCAAACCCGGCTTGCTGATGGCCTCCACCCTAATGGGGTAGGCGCTGCTTTATTATCTAGCAATATAGATAGATGTTTAAGGGAAAGCTGACATCTGTCCGCAGAGCTCGCCGGGATGCAGGTGATTAGAGAACCTGCTAGGCCTAGAAAGGGTGTGGAGTCTGCCAGGTTAGAGCTTACAGCAGAACAGACTGAGACTGTGCCCCCCCCCTCGCCATTTCCCCCCCATATCTACCGAGTTTTACCAGTCTGCATCTACTTTATCCTCTGGCAGCAGCACCTCTCGATCTGAAAATTACAGTACAGTCCTTCCAATTAAGACTGTATCTTTCTCCCACAGTAAATTACAGCAATTTAATTGAAATTAGACCCACGCATACTGCCATTAACATTGATAAAAATTCTGGCAGTATCGAACGCCTCACTGTGGGCTTCATCAATATAAGATCATTGTCAACAAAAGCACTGCTGATCAATGATTTGATTATTGAACATAATCTAGACATGATGGGTCTCTGTGAAACCTGGCTAAAGCCAAATGATTTTCTGCCTCTAATTGAAGCTTCTCCTCCAAACTTTCTTAGTTCTCAGGTTGCCCGGGAGATGAAAAAAGGAGGGGGTGATTGATCTTCCCACGGCAAAAGTGTGAAGATATATATATTAGCCGTTGTATTAATGCCACTACGGCCTCGTTACTATCTGAAAAACTGACCAGTTTTCTCGCACCACTCTCTGGTCATGTTGGCTCACATGTTGGCTCGCCCCATTACTCACTGGAAAACACCACGCTAGGAAGTTTGCACCGTGGTTTACCCACGACACTCGTGCACTTAAACAAGCCTGTAGAAAACTAGAACGTAAATGGTGATTGACCAAACTTGAAGTCTTCCGGCTTGCCTGGAATGATAGCATGCTAAATTATAAATGTGCACTCTTGTTAGTCAAAACTGCACACTTCTCTAGGTTAATCAGTGCAAATAAAAACAACCCAAAATTTCGATTCGACACTGTTACTAAGCTAACACGGAATCCCTCCCCCTCTGATAGCTTTCTGTTTTCTCCAAATTATTTCATGTCTTTTTTTAGTCAGAAAATCATGCTGATTAGAGATGAGATCACCAGTACTCTCTCTACTGGTGGTGAAAAGTCCACTTGGTGTTTCCCGGGCTGAATCTCTTTTCTCATAGTTTGAGTTAGTTTCCTTAGACTCTCTCACCAAGCTAACTCTGTCTTCGAAACCCACGACCTGCATGCTAGACCCTCTGCCTGCTAAACTGCTTAAAGAAGTTTTCCCTATCCTAGGACCCTCCATTCTCTATATGATCAATCAGTCGCTCTCCACTGGCACTGTGCCCTCCGCCTTTAAGACAGCCGTGATCAAGCCACTACTGAAAAAAACTAACCTTGACTCTGAAGTACTCCAGAATTATAGACCAATCTCAAATCTGCCGTTCCTCTCCAAATTACTTGAACAAATAGTAGCCAGTCAATTTACAGATTTTTTGTCCAAAAATAACCTACTTGATCCCTTCCAATCTGGCTTTAGATCCTTTCACTCGACCGAAACTGCACTCACGAGAGTGGTAAATGACCTTTTGTTAGCTATTGACTCCAACTCAACCTCAGCACTATTGCTACTTGACCTGAGTGCAGCCTTTGACACAATTGATCATACGATACTCTTTAACTGTCTTGAACATTATATTGGTATCCGGGGATCAGCCCTTTCTTGGTTTAGGTTTTATCTACTTGATAGATCACGTTGCGTCTTTTACAACAACATGACCTCAGAGTGTTGCAATATGGACTTCGGTGTCCCACAAGGCTCTGTCCTAAGACCACTGCTATTCTCTATCTATATGCTACCACTTGGTGGCATCATTTGCAAATTTGGCATTAACTTCCATTGCTATGCCGATGACACCCAAATTTACATACCAGTCAAACCAACCAATGACACCCAATTCCAAAAACTAGAGGCCTGCCTATCAGAGGTCAAATATTGGATGTCCCTAAACTTCCTACTTCTTAATGGCAGCAAAACTGAGATGCTGATTGTGGGACCAGCTAGACATAGACACTTATTTGACAATACTACTCTCAACTTTGCTAGTTGTGTAATCTCCCAGAGCCCATACGTTAAAAATCTTGGGGAAAGATTCGACCCTACCCTCTCATTCGAGTTGCACATTAAGGAGATCACTAAAACAGCGTTTTATCATCTTCGTAATATTGCCAAAATTCGACCCATGCTAACAGAGGCAGACGCAGAAATTTTAGTACACGCCTTTTTATCATCCAGAATTGATTATTGCAATGTCCTTTTTTTGGGCTTACCTACTGGGCGCACTAAAAAACAACTGGTCCAGAATGCTGATGCCAGAATCCTGACCAAAACTAGGAAATTCCACCATATAACTCCCATTCTATCCTCATTACACTGGCTACCAATTCAGGCCAGGTGTGACTTTAAGGTGCTTTTACTTACATATAAATCATTACATGGGATGGCACCATCCTATTTAGCCAATTTGATTAAACCATATAAACCGCACGCGCCCTCAAAACAAAACATATTCCACATAAATTTCCATTACATATCCCTCCTTTTTGTCATTTATGACAAACCAAATATATACAAACACAATGAAATTTACATCAAGCATATCAATTCACAGAGATTTAAGATACACTATCATCAAACATTATGTGAAAAGGCTATTTAGCTGTTTTTCTACACATAAGATTGGAACCACAATTAGACAAGCTATGGCAAGCAAAACACATACAGTGCCTCTAAGGCCACACAGTCCTGGATGTCTGAACGGGTGCCACGGGCATTCCATCGTTGTCCAGCTGAGGTAACTCAATGGTTACTCGTGTGTTTGTTTGTCTCTGGAGTGTATGTGTGTCGCCTGTGTGTGTGCGCGCGCGCGTGATTTCGGATGAGTGGATACACCTGTGCTGATTTCGGATGAATGGATACACCTGTGCTTGCCTCAGCAGGGATGGGCTGGAGTACCTGGCGGAGCGGTGATTGGCTGGGGAGAGAAGGTGGAGCTGGCTAGAGGCGGGTGTTCTGGATGCATGGGAGAACAAAAGACTTGGTTTGGAGAGGAACGCGGGCAGAAAAAGATTGACTCCGGAGTACGTGCAGGAGATACTGGTGCACTCGGCCAAGACACGCATCAGTGGATTTAATGCTACAGTGAAAGTGGGAACGTGGACTGCGCACACAGAGACTGAGTATCGCCCTTTTTGCTGTAGCCTAACTGTGTTTTTTATAACAAAGTTCCAGATGCCCGGGGAGGGATCGAGTACTTCCCAGTGCCGTCTGGAAGTTTTGAACTAAACCCATTTCCCCTACCCCTGGTGGAGCACTAGAGACTCATGGACAAGAGAGGGGAATAGCCTACCCGGGCGAAGCGAAGTCTGGCTACGATACTGGGCTGCTTCACCTGGAACTGAACTTGACTTTACTCCCAGTTGCCTCCTAAAACACTTAGCACTGCATCTTATGACCATCACGTGTGTAGTGTTTTTGAACGTGCTCTCTAGCCTACTCATAGCAAGGGAGAATAGGCCAGGATTTCTAGGCGGCCTTGTTGAAGGCTTAGTTGACACCATTTGCTGTGGTCTGGTCTCTGTTGTATTTGGTGTGATTTACTGTTTTCCTCCCCACTGTGAGATTTACCGTTGGCCCCACTGTGTGCAGTGAAATCTTAGAGAGCCATCTTGAGGTTGTCAACTTTGCCGATCTTGGTAGTAGCCTAACATCTTTTTAGCCTAGTACTACTGTCTGTTTCCAGTCCCCCTGAACTGTGTGAGAGAGTTTTAGAGCACCCTCTTTTGTTTGTTTTGTAGTGAAGAATACATCTCACCCCCACAGTGTGGATATTTAGGCAGTGGGTAGTCTTAAAGTCAGTGAGGTACAGGTGTACCCTGAGCTGGTCACATTTCCCCATTACTGTTTGCAAGTGTAGGTGCAGAATAACGAGGCAAGTCAAGCTGTGTCTCAGTACCGTGTATTCCAATAGCAGGCAAGCATACAACAACAGACTGCGTAACGAGACGTAAGGCAAGTATATATGTCCCAGGTTCAGTGCGACCACAGGGTGGAGCTGTGGGCCAACAAACCACCCTGTAACATCTCCCTTCCTTTAGTAGAGACACTTGAGTATTAGCTGGATCAGAACACATCAGATATAACACATCACAGTAACATCAGAACAAATGACTTTTTGTTTGACCATCACGCCATCCCCTTTTTTTTTTTTCTCACAGACAATCGCGCGTGAGCGCGCACAGTCCATGCGTGTCTGAGTGTGCGTGTCTGAGTGTGCGTGTCTGAGTGTGCGTGTCTGAGTGTGCGTGTCTGAGTGTGCGTGTCTGAGTGTGCGTGTCAGCCTCAGTTTGTGCGTGACCTAGAGGTCAAGTCTGTCAGGAGGCCTAATCAGCCTCCCGCTCCGGGAGAAGGCCCGGCCCTGCAACTCCCGGCGTGGTGTGTCCCCAGTCTGCGGGGAAGACGGCGACAACCTCGGGGCTGATGGCCTCGGAGACTACTCCGGACCGCTGACGACCTCTCCGGCGCTTCCCCCACACGCAGGCTGCTCTGGGGCCAATTCTGGGTGAACTGACGGCTGGGGAGGGGCCGTCGAAGATCAACCCTGTTGCGCCGATACGTGGCCCCCTCCACGTTGACCAGATAAGACCGAAGTCCCAACTGCTGCAGGCACACACCTCTCCTCCATCTGCCCGTCCTGTCCCCTGGGAGTGGCTTCATCCGTATGGGCTGGCCGACGTCCTTAGCAGATCTGTCATACGTCAGCTTTGCTGCTTGGTGTTTCACTCTCAGCTTGTCCCCCCTGTGATGACCTGAGGTATCAGTAGCTGGTCGGCCACAGGGAGAAGGGTCCTCAGTCTCCGTGACATAAGCCGCTGTGCTGGGCTGCAATGCATGCCTTCAGTGGGCGTGTTTCTCCAATGCAAAATGGCCTTCCAGGGGTCCTCCTTGGCACGGTCTGCCCTTCTGCACAGGCTCTTCACAATTTTTACTGCTGACTCCGCTTTGCCGTTAGCCTTTGGGTGCCTCGGCGAGGACATGACGTGCTCAAAACCCCACTCTCTCGCAAACGCCCGGAACTCTCCACCGGCAAACTGGCCTCCTCCATCCGAAATGGCCCTGTCTGGGACACCGTAGCGTGCAAACTGTGCCTTGCACCGTCAGATCATGGTGTCCGCTGACAGGTCAGGGAGCAAGTCGATCTCCCAGAAGTCCGAGTAGTGGTCCACCACGAGCAAGAAGTTCTGTGTTGCATAGCTGTACAGGTCCATGCTCACCAGCTGCCAGGGACGTGTGGGGAGCGGGTGTGACATCATAGTCTCTTTCTGTTGTTCGTGTGCATACTCATTGCACACGGAGCACTTCTGTACATAGTCTCTGACTTCCCCTTGCATACTGGGCCAGTAAAGTGTATCACGAGCCTGTCTGTAGCACGCCTCAGCCCCCACGTGGTTGTAGTGGATCCGTCTCAGCATTTCTGGACGCATAGCTTTCGGAATGATGATGCGCTGACTCCTGAAGAGCACGCCATCCTGTGCACTTATCTCATCTCTGATGGCCCAGTAGTCCCTGACGGCTATAGGGGTCTCCTCTTTGTGTTCTGGCCATCCCTCCAGCACAACTGACTTGAGTGTTTGAAGACACACATCCTCCTCAGTGTGTGTTCGAATCTGTGCCAGGCGTTGGCTGCTGACGTTGAGATAGTCTGCTTGCTGAATGGCCGCTGTCACACTGCTCCTGTTGCATGCTGCAGACCATCTCACGACGGTACAGTGTGTCCGTTCTCTGTGGCGGGGTGGTGGCTCTGCTGAGCGTGTCACTTATGTACATTTCAGGGCCTGGCTTGTATACCACCGCAAGGCAGTAGTTCTGAAGTGTGAGGAGCATGCTCTGAAGGCGTTTTGGTGCACTGAGGAGAGGCTTAGTGAAGATGGACACCAACGGGCGGTGGTCAGTTTCTGCAGTCACATCGCCCCTCCCGTATAGGTAGTAGTGGAAGCGTTGGCAGGCGAATACGATGCTCAGGCACTCCTTTTCAATCTGTGCATAGTTTTGCTCCGTTTGGGTCAATGCACGGGAGGCGAACGCGACAGGCTGTCCCTCTTGAAGCAAACAGCAGCCCAGACCCGCCTGACTGGAGTCGCTCTGTATGGTGACCGGCTTGCGGACGTCATAGTACTTTAGGACTGGCACCGCCGTGACCAGTGCCTTGATTTCCTTCATGGCGGCATCGTGTTTGGGCAGCCAGTGCCACATCACCTCTTTGTCCAGCAGTCTCCTCAGCGGTTCACACACTTCTGACAAGCGTGGCATGAATCTGGACAGGTAGTTCACAAACCCGACACACCGCTGGACCCCTTTTGCGTCCGTGGGGTTTGGCATGTCCAGAACCGCCCTGACCTTGTCAGGGTCAGCCTTGAGGCCCTCTGCGGACAGTATGTGGCCATGGAAGCGGACCTCCTTCACCCGAAACTGCAGCTTTTTCAGGCCCAGTCTCAGCTTTACCTCTCTGCATCTGTCCATCAGAGCGATGAGGTTTGTGTCGTGGTCGCGGTTGGCCTCATCCTCTGTGTCCCCACAGCCAACTATGAGGATATCGGCTATGGGCTCAATTCCTGTCAAGCCGGCCAGCAGCTCATGCTGCTTCCTTTGGTACAGCTCCGGAGCGACTGACACACCGAAAGGGAGTTTCAGCCAACGTTTTCTGCCCCACGGTGTCCAGAATGTAGGCTGGCTCAGGCTGCTCTCTTCATCCAAACGGCACTGCAGAAATGCATCACGTGCATCCACCAGGGTGAATATACGTGCTTTTGGCAGCTTATACAGCACATCCTCTAAAGTGGGCATAAGGTAATGGGACCGTTTCAGCGCTCGGTTGAGGGGCTTCGGGTCTATGCATAGTCTCAATTTGTCTGGCTTTTTCACTATGACTAGGTTGCTAATCCAGTCCGTGGGTTGAGTGACTGTGGTTAAGTGCCCATCCTCTTCATATCAATCAAGCTGTGCTTTAACAGCTGCCTTGAGGGCCACTGGAACGTTCCTGGGAGCACACTGCACAGGCGCCACAGTGCGGTCCAGTTCAAAGTGAATATCACCTGGCAGTGACTCAACAGGGCTGGTGAACACGTCGTGGTAGGTGCTGACGAGACACTCCTTGGTCAGGTCTCCCTTCCTGCAGTGCTCCACCTTATTCAGCTCCTCAGGAATGGTGAAGCGTATCAGACCAAGTCTCTCACGTCTCCCCCGAAAGCAAGGGCCTCTGGCCAGTACGCACAATCTCAAAGTCCAGTCTGTGCGTCTTACCCCTAATGACGCATTGTGTGCTGTACACACACAGCGAGCTCATCCACTCACTGTTGTACAGTTTCAATCTGGTGGGACTCTTTTGAAGAGGCGTTCTAGGCGCCAGTCTCATCTTGTCATCATCGTGTTGGTGGACTCGGATGGCCTGCTGGCAGACCTCCGTCCATATCGCTGACCTTGTGTGGCATTAATGCTGTCCCCAGGCCCGGAGCTGCCCAGTGACATGGTTTTCAACTTGCTGTCCATGACCTCAGCTGCACGGCAAATCTTTATGGCCTCGTCCAATTTAAGGTCCTTTTCTCTTAATAAGCGACGTCTAGCGCCCTCGTCAGTTATCCCTAGGACAAGCCTGTCCCTTATGAGTTCATCCTTTATAGCTCCATATTCACAAGAGGTAGCCTTTTCTCTCAGTCTTGTAACAAAAGCATCAAGGAGCTCTCCCTCCTCTTGTTTAAGGTTGCCAAAAACGTACCTCTCAAAGATTACGTTCTTCGCGGGTGTGAAATATTGCTCCAGTGCCGTCAGTACAGCACCCACATCTTTCTGTTGATCCACGGTGAGTCCCAGGTTGTGCTTGTAAATATGGCGGCAGTCGTTCCCCATCAGCCTTCTGAGCGCTGCCGCCTGTACCGGCTTCTCTTTCTCGCTGAGCCCGGTCGCAAGCAGATAATCCTCAAACTCTGCTCGAAAGCTCACCCAGTTGCCGTGAATGTCCCCCGCCATCTTCATAGGCTCCGGAGGCGGGATGGTGGACGCCATTGTACCAACATAATGTTTAATGCTAGCGGCTAACTGAAACTGCAAAACTTCACCAAAACAAATAAACGCACGCTGTTTCAGCGACGGACCGAATTAAGTTCACTTTTGGGTCCTATTCGAGCTTCTGACACCATGTTTGCAAGTGTAGGTGCAGAATAACGAGGCAAGTCAAGCTGTGCCTCAGTACCGTGTATTCCAATAGCAGGCAAGCATACAACAACAGACTGCATAACGAGACGTAAGGCAAGTATATATGTCCCAGGTTCAGTGCGACCACAGGGTGGAGCTGTGGGCCAACAAACCACCCTGTAACAATTACCGCCTTGTGCCCCATAGTGCTCGCCCTTAACATTTATATTTATTATTTGTGTCGTTTTAAAGTGTGACTAATAAAGCAGTGCTTGATTTTATCCCTAATTCCTGGTACCTGTTTTTTTTGTGGTCTTGGGGGATTACGCGTGCGCTGGGTATTGGGGAGGTGTGAACGGGTTTCCACCTTGCTGGGTTCACCACTTCTCCAGTACTTGGTGACATGTGTATTGAGTGAATCGCCTGGTGCAGCTGAGACGGCGCTAGGCACACATCAACAGCTGTGTTGGTCAACGCTGCCCTGCTTTACTGGTTGGGTGTATGTGTAACAGGTAAGGAAGTGTCAGTAGGTTCTGGAACCTTCTTTCTTGAATTCACGTTGCTCTTTCAGCCACCTTCACTGCAGTTTGGGTTGTCAGCAAAACCTGGAACGGACCTTGCCACCTCTTATGGCGCCAGCTCTTGCGTCGCAGATCCTTCACCACGATCCAGTCACCTGGCTTTAGGTCATGGAGGGGTCCTGTTGCTGGTTTTGGAAGTGCTTCTTTCACCTGTCTGTGTCTGTCAGATAAAGCAGAAGATAGTTGTGCACAATATCTTAACATTACATCCTCACACAGAGATGTGGAAGGGAGTTGTCTTCTTACAGGCCCAATGCCTGTGTTAGCTGGTCTGCCAAACAGAATAAGACCAAATTACTTTGGTCTTACTCAAGCTCTCATTTGCATAAGAACTATAGGGAGTGTTTTTGTCCATGGCAGTCCTGTCGTCGCAACATTTAGCCAATTTATTTTTTAGAGTGCCATTTTCTCGTTCTACTGCACCTCCACTAGCTGGATGGTAGGCACAGTGTTGTTTCATGTTTATACCCAAATACTCACCGACCTGTCGTAAGGCAGCACTTAAGTTGCAGTTCCTGGAAGTCGGCTGTGGGAGTGAAGGCTTGGTTAGGCTCATGCAGAAAACAGGAAGTGGTTTGATTAGATAGCAGAGGCTTGCATGCAGCAGCTTTTGCAGCTGCATCGGCCCTTGCGTTACCTTGAGAGATAGGATCAGACTATGGGCTTCACATTTACATACAGCAATGCTTTTTGGGAGTAGGATTGCATCCAGCAGCTGGGAAACCAAGGTGTGGTGTGCTATAGGCTTTCCGGATGATTTCCGTGCCAAAATCATGCACTACCCCAAAAGCATATCTTGAGTCTGTGTAAATGTTCAGTTTTTTCCTTAGCAATTTTGCATGCTTCAGTAAGAGCAATGAGCTCTGCTGCTTGTGCAGACAGTGAAGCTGTTAGCGGACGAGCCACTAGTATGTCATGTGCGGTTACCACTGAGCACCCAACTTGGTTCAACCCAGTTTCCCTGTTGCGAGACGCTGATCCGTCCACAAACAGTTCTAACTCAAGATTTAACAGTGGAGTCTCTTGCAGATCTGGTCTGGGGGTACAAATCTCAGTTATTGTGGCAACACAACTGTGTTGTTCCCCTTCGTCTTCTGTTGGGAGAAGAGTGGCTGGATTAAGAACATTACACCTTTTCACAGTGATGTTGGGCATTTCTAACAACACAGTATTATACCTCAGCCACCTGATGGCTGACAAGTGCGAGGTCTTTTGTTCTAGCAATATCATAGATACGGAATGTGGTACTAATAGTATAAGCTGAGAATAGCCAACTAGGTCCCTAGAGGCCATTACAGCCTTTTCAGCAGCTGCTACAGCTCTGAGACAAGAGGGAAGACCTGCAGCTACTGGATCCAGCTTGGATGAGAAATAAGCTACTGGTCTCTGTTTTCCCCCATGCTCCTGGAGCAAAACTGAAGTCATGTACTCGCCCCTTTCGTCAACAGTCTGAGTGAACGGTCTGGTAAGTCTAGAGTCGGTGTCGTCTGAAGTGCGAGCTTTAAGTCAGTAAAAGCTTGCTCTGCTTCTGGAGTCCATGTGATCTTGCTGTGGGGCTTAAGGCCATGTCCATGTGCAATGTCACTTAGTGGGGCTTCTACACAGGCATAGTTAGGGATAAATGCCCTACAATAAGAGCAAATACCTAAAAATGACATTACCTGTTTTTTGGTGAGTGGCTTAGGAATGTTTTGAACAGCTTCTACTCTTTTCTGGGAGAGGGATTTGCCCTCTGCCATGATCACGTGTCCCAGGAAGGAAACCTGCTGTTGGACAAACTGTAATTTGGACAAGCTTGCTTTATGGCCTTGTTCTGCTAAATGTTTTAGCAGTGCCACAATGTCTCTCTCACATTGTTCCTGTGTTGGCGCACAAATCATCAAATCATCAACAGTGCAACAGTGCACTTCCTTTGGGAAGTGTTAATGAGCTCAAACTGTCTTTCAGTGCCTTGTTGTAGATTGTCGGTGACTCACAATATCCCTGACACAAACGGGTGAACGTATAGGTTTTGTCATAAAAAGAAAAGGCAAACCAGTATTGGCTGTCTGGGTGGACCGGAACACTGAAAAACGCGTTTGTCAGGTCAACAACAGAGAATCACTTGCTGGTGGGCGGAACCTGTGACAAAATTGTGTAGGGATTTGGAACGTTCTGCGCGCGCTGCTGAACGGGTTAGGGTTAGGGTGGGGAAATCCTTAACAAATCTCCACTCATCTGGCTGGCCTTTGTCTCTTATTTTCTTTACTGGGAAAATGGGAGTTCTAACTCACATGGAACGATTACCCCCACCTTCAATAAATCATTGAAAACCGGTGTAATTCCCTCAATAGCTTCCTTTTTCAGGGGATATTGGTGTTGGTGAGGTCTATACTCATTCTTGGGTGTGATGACAATTGGTTTCATATTCTTTATCAGTCCTACATCATGCTTACCATCAGCCCACAAAGTCTTCGGCACGTCTTGTAGGGCTGGATATTGGGTGAGGTCGACCTTTGCATACATATGTGTGGTGTATGGAGCGCTTTCAGGTACCAACTGAACAGATCTTATAGCATGAACAACACATGAGTAACTCTTCTTGAAACTTTGTAAAGACGGGTTATACTGAACTGTGGGATCAGTGGTTGATTCCCAAACCTTAGTTTTGACACATTTCTTCACCCATGGACCCAGGTCCTCCCATCTGTCTTTCCGGTGTTTAGCCAGAGAGACATGTGGGACTGAGCCGGAAACATCAAACAGTGCATCAGGGTTAAAACCGTATGGATCATGCTGCATGTCAGGTCATAAGATAGGCTCGTCAGTGTATCTTCCAGGTTTCTTCTAAACCTTGGTTGAAAACAAAATCAGCGGATTAAATCCCCGATTTATAGACCAGAAAATTCTTACTCCCATCTTTCAAGACTACTTTTATAAATTTATACCTTTCCTGATCCAATTCTTGACAACCTGATTCTCAGAATATCTTCAGATTCTCACCAGTTCGTTCGGATCGCAGCGCTGAGTCGGTCTGGCCTCGGATCTCAGGTCCTCCGTCTCACCCTTCACAGGGAGGTTGAGGCTGGAGACTGCTCCAGGATGGCCAATCCCCTTTGATGCCGAGTCCAGACGTCGTCGGTCGAGCGATCCCACTTCTGACACCTAATTGTGGTGGAAATCCGAGAATGAAGATACTTTCAAGAGATCAGAGTTGTCTTTATGATCATTTAATAAGCTTGTTGCAACAAGGATCAAACAATACAGAGCACAGAGTGGTCTGTCAGAATCTGATGCAGACAGTCGAGCATGACAGGTTTTTATAGTAAACAGCATCAAGAAGGGGGGTCAAAAGTTCAAACTCAGTTCAGACAGATTTAGAATGCGAGACATGAAACCTTTGCTCCAGACATTTGACATATGTTTAAGGAACTAAGCTGTGGTTTCATGTGGGTGGGCATGCAAGCTGTTTGCAAAAATATAGAAGTCGACACTTCTCTATAAGATATTGTGTACGTGTCGTGCTGACAAAACATATTGCTTTCAGTAAATTTCCATTACAACGCTGACTGAGTTGCCGTTGCTGTGATGCCACCCCATCAGATCTGGATGTCCCACCAAAATGAACTTTCATATATTGTGTATACGCTGCTTGCCCAAACTCGGCATCTATTGCACGCCCAACTGTCCTGGTAGGGGGATCCCTCTCTGAGTAGCCCCTCCCAAGGTTTCTCCCAATTTTCCAATAAGGTTTTGTGGGAGTTTTTCCTTGTCCTCTGTGAGGGTCTAAGGCTGGGGGATGTCGTGGACTAACCATTTATTATTTTCACATGTTGGGCACTGTGAAGCCCTTAGAGACTGTAACGGTGATTAAGGGCTATACAAATAAATGTGATGTGATGTGATTTGATTTGATTTGAATTGTTCCTGTGGTCTTTGTCTAGGGAATCGAGATCAAGCTTTTTTTCTCTCCATTCACTTACATTGGTATTGCGCTTTGGTATTGAGTCTTAAATCATACTTCTAACACATAAATGAATGCAGATAAAGCGGATCCTGCTGAATGTATGAAATCAGTTCCCCCTCATGAGTTTACTAGATGGGTACTTGTCATTGCATGCAGGGGTAGGATCCTCATTCACAATCAAAACGAATGCTATCAGCTTACATCATACTGAACACTGACCAAAATCAAGAATTTTCATGGAATTCTGAAATGGAAAATTAGTAGGAACCCTGATTGGAGTATTTCATAGAAATCCATGTTACTTTTTCCAGTCCGTAATACCTTTTTTATTTGATTTTGGTCAGTGTTCAGTACAATGTATGCTGATAGCTGAACAATATGACTAGGCCATATTACTGTAAAGCTGATATCACAATATGTCAAATGACAGAGGGTCTACAACTAAAATATTACAGAGCCACTCGTAACAAATTTCCTTGTGCATATTCTCCAGTTGGTTCTATTTATGTCCTGGATGGAGCACCTGTGTCGTCTAGTCAGTGATGAAGGGGTGAATACTCCTGATGTTGTAGAGTAGGAATCTGCATGAGCGTTTGCCGAGAACAACAGTTGGTTGTCCAGGGTAACACCGAGATTCCTCGCAGTCTGCGTTGACGTCACCACAGCATTATCAATGGTGATGGCCAGGTCTCGGTGCGGACAACCCTTCCCTGGGAGAAACACCAGCTCAGTCTGGTCCAGGTTGAGCTTCAGGTGGTGCATCGACATCCACTCGGAGATGTCTACCAGGCATGCACCAATGCATGCCTCCACTTGTGTGTCAGAGGGGAGAAAAGACAAGACCAGCTGGGTGTCATCGGCATAGCAATGGTAGGAAAAGTCATGGGAGTGGATAACAGAGCCAAGAGATGTTGCGTAGAGGAAAAAAAATAAGAGGACTCAGAACCAAACTTTGTGGAACATAATGCATGACATATTGGAATTTGAGTTGAAGTTGCTCTTTGGGTACCTCTTGGACATCATCATATCCAAGGTACATATTTGTAATAGGATATATGCTTACAATTATGGCTATGTTGAGAGAAAAAACAGACCAACCAGAATAAACTTGGAGCAGACTGGTAATGGAATTGGTCTCAATGCCATTCAGACATTTTGCTTGATCTGGAATATGCCCTTGTTATTTGGGGATGTTGTAAGGAAAGGAAATGTACACTGGACACTATTACTGCTTTTGTTGAAAATTATTAACATAATATCTTCTCCCATCGTTACTGATGGCATGACCATTTGTCTGAAGCATCTCACTGAACATCATAAGCTTTGTAAAGAGCTCTACCCACATAAATACTGTATAACAAAGCACAAAAACATCAAATGGCTATAGCATACCATTGGGAATCAATGCTATTTAAAAGTATTGACTCTGGACCAGTACAAACTGTTCAGCTCAGTAATTTGCCAAATGGTGGCAGAAAATCTGCAGGTTGACATGGAGCGTGAAGTTGATGTAGGGACAGAGTATCAACCAGGCCTTCTTGTTTGCTCAGACATAGAGGTTTTGCCAGTATTCTGCCAGATAAAAGGCATTGTTGGTTTTGATGAGCAGTATTTTCTTATAACAGAAGATTTTGAGACACTTGATTTTGCAGAGCATCTTCATTCCTTTCATGTAATGCAGGGAAATTAAGGAAATGTTTCCATGCTTAAAGTTGCGCTTCTATAAGCCATTTGATAGTTTTGACAGAGATGACCAATATCTGGTTCCTGTGCATGTGTGAGAAACTATCATTTAGTAGGTCACCATGTACACTTATTACCATTATCATTTTCACACAACATTTTGGACTGTTTGTGCGCAGCAGCTTCATTCCTTCCGTGTTGGTCAATTCACTTTCATTTAAACAAATTCAGAAAGCAGATTTTCTTGAATTCAAATTTTAAAACTTTGGAGTTTTAAGATTTTTGGAATTATTTTTCTATTCCAATTCAATATTTGACAACAAATACATTCATTAGTGGATGAATTGGTCGGAATCTGGCTTACATTTCTCATATTCTTAAAGAATAAATAAAACAAACCAATTGTGTATATTTTTAATTCTGAAAGTGTTTACGTTATACCCCAAAAGTGTTGGGTGTACACGAGAGGGAAGTTACAAAAACTCTTAAGTGAGTGCATTTTTAACTCTTTGTAATGTCACAAATGCACTGAATTTGAGTATATTTACCACTACTTGAGTGTTACAGGTTTACACTGTAGGTGTTGGAAAGCACTGAAGGTGTCAGACACTACCAGTCATAAGAGTACATTTCTACTCTTTATGTATTACATATACTCTAATGTTTTAACACTTTAGACAGTGTTGAATGAACACTGAAATCTTGGACTCAAATACACCCCAAAGCTGGTGTTAAATGTATTCCTATAGAGTCAAATATACTTTTTTTGCTGTGCACCACCACTACCACAGGCAGCTTCCAAAGAATTAAGAGAAACAGCCTTCTTTTCAAATTGAATTTTAAATGTACAATGTTTTTTGATCCCTGTCAGAGGTCCTTGGATCATAATACCTACCCAGCAGGTGAAACTTAAATCCACGTGATGAAAGTGAAGAAAAAGGTTACATGCTGTTACAAGGCTATAAGGAATCACAAGGTTTTCACACAACTGCACCAATTTACAACAATGTAATGTGTTTTCCTTCCATAAATGTCTGAAATACATTCAACTTGCCAAGCTTTGTTGGGAAGCCATGGCCATGAGGAAATAACAGGCTGAGACAGATGGGTTGATAGGATTTCATGTGGTCATGATGGCTCAGCAGCTCAGTCAGAGGGACTCAAATTCTTTCAACACAGGAAAGAAGAGATGCCTGCCCTCCATCTGCTCTGCCATTTCTCTCTCTCTGTACATATATATCATACATGTATATGTTGAGATAAGTGTGTGAAATGGAAAATGTGCAATAGGTTTAGACCAATATATTGGTTTGCTTATATGTCAGGCCAATATTGTACTTTTATTAACTGGTCTAGTCAGTGTCGTCGACCTCAGGTTTGACGCAGTTTGATTGATTGAGAATTGATCAATATTCCAATGAACTAAGAAATATACACATACAAAATGTGGGGTACAAAATGTTTACATTTACCACCCTGCTGGTACAGGGTGGTAAATGTTTACTATATTCCCATATTAACAGATGTATACTGTAATGTACAAATTGCTATAATGTGACTGGCCTGTGTAGCTGCCTTTGTGACTGTCAGTTCAGCTAAATTAAGCGGCAGTCTTCTCTGTCCCAGTCCCAGTTCATGAACTAGACTGATAAGGTGCTTTTACATGAACAAAAATGACATAATGCAGCTTTAAAGTTACTTGGAAGATAAGAGTCCTTCATTATTTTGTGTTTGTTATTTTGTCCATGCCTAGTATACTGTATATGATTTGAAGTTGTATAGGTTGCGGCATGAAGTCACAGCATTACATGGTTGAACCTACCGGTTAAGCTCATATTGTTATGACTTCTTGTCTTACTAGGGAAATGTTGCGTAAAAAGCATGCAGACAGACGCGACAATTCAGTTCTCAAGCTCACAGATAATCAAACAAAGACACTTACAAAAGACGAAGGGGGTCATATAACTACAAGCATCTTATGAATTAGTTGGTATTTGCCATTTCTTTGCCAAGACATCAGTGCTCTTCTTTCCATGCATACACACATCCAAACCATTAGGGTGGATGGACCGATATTGCAGTTAGTCTAGAGCCCTGTCCTACACAGCACTATATGGCCTCAACACCCCGTCTCAACGTAGACACATAATCTCTCACACACACACACATACATTTTAAACAGGCCCATACACGCACGCAAGCTACATACTGTTGGCCTAAGTACACATGTGCAGGCCAAGATCAGTGGGAGGATAGACAGTTGAATGGTAGTTCATTATCCACTTAACCAGTCGCTATGCTCCCATCAATTACAAAGAAAACCAAGGGACTCTCAAAATAGAAACCTGCTGCTTTCCTGTCTCGACTGGATTCACTTATGCTCTCCACCTTTATCTCCTCTGTCTCTCTCTTATTTTTATCTCTCTCTCCTCTGGTTTGTAGCTTGTCTTCTTCTTTCCTGTGTGTGTGTGTGTGTGTGTGAGAGAGTGTGTGTGAAAGACTGAGGGTGTGTGTGTGAGTGAAAGACTGAGGGTGTGTGTGAGAAAGACTGAGGGTGTATGCACACTGAGGCAGGCCATTAAAGGGATGCTGCATGCCATAGAGACCAGACACAGATGATGATGTTCTGATTAAAGTGGAGGTGTGTGGGAACAGATCGGCTAGAGTGTGTGTGTACATATTCAAGGTATATATGGCGGCCATATTGGAGGTCCTCTTGGACAGCAGCTCTTAACAGCTCATTGTATTTCTAAACATACAACTTAGCTGTCTCAACAGAATAGAAAACTGTGCTGTTTTTGACTGGGAACTGATCAAGTAAAGTTAAGTCAAATCTATTCATGAAGCACATTTAGAAAAACAACTGGAGTTGATCAAAGTGGTGCACAAAGTCAAAAAATATATAAAATCACAATAAACAAAGAACATGCCCATGGTACTGCAAGGAAAGCACAAGACAAACATATACAACCAGACAAATCAAAAGCTAGAGAATAAAAATGACTGGGTGAATCAGTGAGGGGGGCAGATCTGATGGAGAGGGGAAGGCTGTTCCACAGTCTGGGGGCCGTGACAGCAAAGGCACAGTCACCCAGTTTAGACCTTGAGAGAGAAGTAGCCAGAAGCCACATAAGAATAATAAGAATAATAATATAATTATAAACTTTATTTGTATAGCACTTTTCAAAGCACAGTTACAAAGTGCTCAACAAAATAATCATATGAATAAATGCTAAAAAGTACAGCGATAAAACCTCTGATAAGGAAAAATAGAGTGTGAGTGTGCAAAATAAAAACATGGAAGTAAAAGTAAAATAAAACGACAATAAAACAGGAGAAATAAACACAGATACTAAAAATAAATTTTCATAAAATGTCATACATTTTGAGGCGAGATTTAAAGGAAGAAACTGATTTGGCTAGTCTCGTCCGTGACGTTGACCAATAGGAGCACAGAGCGCTATAACCAAACATGGCGAAGCGAAAGAGGAATGAAGTTGTTGGTGCCGCTAGGTGGAACTATGAAACAGAGGAAAGGTTTGTCGAGTTATGGCAACAACACCCATGTAGAGGCTAACCAGCTAGCTTTTTAACATTTAGGTTTCACTATAGGCTAAAACATCGTTCTCTTTGAAGGATTGACAACCCATACTGTTCTCTTCATGTGACCCAAGAATGGGTCCACAGTCGTTTTTTCTTTTTTTTTTGCCTTTTCGGAACACAAGACAGCTAATATCATGCATACCGCTTCGGACGCCATTGTTTAATTACATTCTTGTTGCCTAGCACCTGCTTTCCAATGACATCATGCACGTCAGCAAGCGATTATTGGTCGGTGACGTGTAGTCTGTCATGTCTGTCGACCAAGACACAGCACAAATGTATCACTCTATATCGCCTAATCTGACAGAGTGACCATCGTAACAGCCAAAAATATTGTGTAGTCTGATCCCGGCATTAGTCTTTAGTCAGGACTTAGGAACAGACATGACAGACCTGAAAGGCCTGGAGGTTGTATAGGGGCTTAAGAGGTCTGAAATATAAGCAGGGGATAGCCCATTCAGGGCTTTAAAAACAAATAACAAAACCTTAAAATAAATTTTCAAATGTGCTGGAATAGTCTTTGCGGGAGGAGATTAAGGCATGTATAACTTTCTCCAGAACCTAAAATGAGAGGTAAGACTTGATTTTGAAGTTGAAAGAAAATGGAATTTACTACTGCATTGACTTGTTTGTCAAATTTAAACTCAGAGTCAAAGCTCACATCCAGGTTCTTGGCATAAGGCTCAATACAGGTGGATAGTTGGCCCAAATGAACACAAATCAATCTTATCGAGTGGAGAAAGCCAAAGAGGACAACTTGGGTTTTGCTCTCATTCATGTGGAGAATATTTTGTGCCATCCAACATTTAATGTCTGCAAGGCAGTCCCTGAGGCTGTTCAGGTTGCACTGGTCATTTGAAGGAGGTAAAGCTGTGTATCATCTGCATACCTGTGGAAGTGCTTCTGTATGATTTGGAAGTGAAGTGAAGAAGATAGGACCTAGGATGGAAACTTGCGGGACCCCACAAGATCATGCCCTGATGTGTTTCTCTAGTCTCCAGTCTCACTGCAGAATAAAAACACATGGCAATTAGTGCTAACACTCTACAGGTGCATCAGCCGCTGACTGAACCGCTCCTGCCCACAGCCAAAGCTCAAAACCATACCCAATGCCACAATCCCATTCTTCTTTGCTGTATCGTATTACTATTTGCTGCTGCAATAACCCAGTTTGCCGACAGGGATCATTAAAGTTTCATTTTATCTTAATCCCTTCCCAGACCTATTTCACTCTGTTATGAAAACCAGCCCATAATATTCCCGGTTACAGTGGTGGTCTATTTGTTTAGTGTCTATCTGTGATTTTCTCACCATGATGGAAAGTATATGTTGAATGTTTTAGTGGGCAACACATTTATATTGTATTTCATTCATATTGTCCTAGGGATTTCTTGTCTATAAGTAGTGCATGATGTTCTGTTTTCTGAAGATATTTGTATTCAGAGCAACGACTCCAACAACGAAAGAACTACCGCAAAGTTGCCCTGATTCTCTTTTGTGGAAGCAAAAGACCAGGGGACATTTATTGAACTGGATGTAAAAGGGAAACAAAAGTGTATTGATTACATGCATGCACACACATGCACATGTTCGTGCACACACGCACACAACACAACATTCTGCTCTGCTAATGGTCCAGACTGACTGTGCGACTCTCTGCTGTTGGTTCTCCATTTAAACAGAAAAAACTGGCAGTTTTTCAGAGTCTCTCTTTTCATGCCAACCTCTCTCCCTTTCTCTCATGCTTTCTTTCTCTCTCATTGCCTTGCTTGGTGTCTCTCTACCATCCTTGATGCCAGCCTGCCAGCCAGTCCAGGGCCAATGCTTCAGGCTGCCATATTAACTGGCAAAGCTGAACGATTCAGACATGCTTCATTGTTCAGAGGAGCTAATGATTATCTTCTGTCCAAGTGCCTGTCTACTGACAGTAACATCAGGTGTGTGTCACTTTAAAGTGCAAGCATATGAAGGTGGTGACATTGGGTTAAAGTGATGGTGACATTGGTTAAAGTGGTAATCCACAAGATTCTTATTTGTCTTTATTTGTTTTATTTTGTCTACATCTTTGGTGCTAAGCAGTCATTGCTTGCATTGGCTGCACTCTCCATGTCCTTCTTCAATGCCTGTGGTGGCTTTACGAGATGCCGGTTACCTTAAGGCAAAAAGTTGCAGATTGTAATTTTTAATGGCGGTAATGAGTTAAAATTAACAAGTTAATGAGTAAATTAAGGAATCAATAAAATATATTGTTATAAATAATCTCAAAATCTCAAATTGATCTGTTTCTATGGTTGGCTGTGGTTGGCTCCATACAATTTTAGTGAGCCGACAATTGAAGTATAGTACAATTGAATTCAATGCTGGCTGGGTGTTCTCCAAAAATGGGCTTAATCTATGGGGTCAGTTAACTCTCAGTATTCATTTGTAAATATTGAGAGTTAACACAAATATATTTTGCGATTTATATATAAATGACAGAAGGCTCACAAATAAATTTGTGTTCACAAATGTCTGTTTCCGATGCACACACAAATATGTCTCGTTTTATATAAATGTAAAACAAATCCACGAATATATTAAAAACAGCTGCAGTATTCATCTAAAACATATTTAAATGTTGTTACATTTATTTATTTTTATTCGAATCTGCCTCCAGAGGAGTTGTGAACCTCATTACATTTGTGTGTGGATTTTTGAGTTTCCTGACGTGGTTCGATTCACAAATGCATCTTTTCTAAACTTGAAAGAGACGTCTGATAGGCTACAGAGAAAGGGCCTTTAGAAAAAATGCATTTGTGAATCTAACCACGTCAGGAAACTCTCAAAAATCCACACACAAATGTAGCAACTGAACTGTGAGTAGCTCATTTGCTGAACCAGACTGAACACATTCAGGCAGGGAGGCAGTGCCATGTTTTGTTAACCAATTCTGTAAATCGGTCAATCAGCATTTAAGTCATTTTTACATGAGAATTTAATGGACACGATAGCAAGTCAGCAATGGCAGCTGAATCTGGGAGATCCTATTCTGCCAGCGTGTTGAGTTTGTACAACTGTAAATGAGTCCAAATCCATGGCGGTAGACAAAGTTTATCATCATTTGACATTCGTCTTGTCTCAAATTTGTCTTAGTCTGGGGACATACTAGGAGACTTTTAAAATCCTGACTGATTTTGAAAACACATTGCATCACACAACTCTCACCTTGGCACTGAGAAGGCAGTTTGCCGTTGTGGTTGACGGACACCTGTGATGCCCATCAGTATGGCTTTTTATTAGTTCACAATTTGAAAACAATATATGAGACCAGAGTACCTATCGCTCTCTCTCTTTCTCTTTGTCAACCACACATACACACACAGAGCGAGCGGCATTGCACAAACACAGGCAGGGCAGAAGGAAGGGTCATTTCACCAGCTTCATACTCCTCATATAACTCTACTTAGCCTTTGTTTGTCTTCACAAACCATGTGATCCTGCTTAACATTTTTCACCCCACCCGTACCTCCTCTCTCACACCCCCAACACCTACCCCCCCACCCACCCACCACACACATACACACGCACACACACATACCTCTGCATAGAGAAACCATGTGACTCAGTCACAAGAGAGACTAATGGCCAATTTATTTAACGTTTAAGAGCGTGTTTGCTTGTGACTTGTTTCCTACTTCTATAAAATGCCCCTAAAATAGTGGTAGTGGTAGACAACAAATCCTTCTGTTAAGCTTCTTAACCTGATTACTGTTGAGTGAGGAGTGGTTTCGTTCTTCCTGTATTCTTAAAATAAACCTCATTAGTCCCCACCACAAGTCACCCCATAA
Organism: Hoplostethus mediterraneus; assembly: GCA_034670385.1. NCBI lineage: Eukaryota > Metazoa > Chordata > Actinopteri > Trachichthyiformes > Trachichthyidae > Hoplostethus > Hoplostethus mediterraneus. The sequence continues at coordinate 780,260 of JAXDDW010000092.1, forward strand.
GGTTTTTCATCTAAAGATTTCTTTAAGAGTTGAAGATACATGATGATACATGAAGTTTTGTTCAACATCTGTAAATGCTACAGATTAGATTAGATTAGATTAGATTAGATAACACTTTATTGATCTCTGTAAGGAAAATGCATTGCAGCAGTAAATAGTAATAGGATTCAACGGAAATAAGTCAATATAAACGTGCTGCTGACAATTTGGAAGACAAGTGGGAAGTATGAGTATTGATTGTTGACATATATGAATTTACTTACTGTTAAACCAGCGGACAACCTCGACATACACATATGTTTCACAAAAAGTCCTCTACTAAGAGTAATGGTCATATATTTCATATTTGGCCTCCCCAAAACCCCATCAGTTTTAACAAGTTCTCGTGTTCTTGGACTGATTTTCACCAAGGCTCAAATAAAAAGGAGGAATAATAACCTCCACAGCTGCATAGCTGCTCTCTAGTAGGGGTCCAATTTCCACAAATGGCAGGGAGCAGATACATGTGAGAATAAATATAAAACAGGAATTATGAGTGGAGGAATTATGAGTCACTGTAGCTCAAAGAAAGACGGAAAAGTCCGACCATAACTCCCTGGGGGAGGGGGGATGTACTGTATAACTCCCTAAGAGACAGGCTAATGTGTGTGTTAATGTGTGTGTGTGTGTAGAGGCCTCTAAAATAATAACTGCCTATAACATAAGAAATGCCAATAATATAGTAAAACTGTATATATACAGTATAAAACTCTATATACTGGATATGTATAAAAATGTAAAGCCTATAGCATAAGAAAAAGCCAAAATTGTAATAAAATCTTGAAATGATAATGTAACAACATTTTTGCTAATAATGTAATAAATTATTACATTAAAATGGTTACTGAGTCAACAATTTCAGTCAGTAAACATTCAATAATGTAATACGTTAATGTTATGTGACTGGTTATTGCATTGCTGATTTTGCTCATTAACCATTGTTGGCTGAATAATATAATACAGGGGTAACCAACAGGTCGATCGCGATCGACTGGTCGATCTTCTAGTGCATTAGCAGGACTTTGTGCGTGAGTACAAGATTCCCATTCATAAAATAGTGTCCTTCACAACCCATGGGGCACCGTCGATGCTAGGTGTTCGTTCAGGATTCGTTGCGTTGTGCAGAAAAGACCCAGACTTTCCACCATTTGTAAACTATCACTGTGTGATACATCAACAGGCATTGGCAGCTAAAGCAATTGACATGTCACATGTAATGCATGTTGTTGTCAAAATAGTCAATTCGGTTTGCGCAAAAGTAAGGTGGCTCAGTCGGGGCAAGGTGCTCCAGCATTTTCTGGATTTGCTGCCAGAGATCATCAGTTTTCTGAAGTCGAGGAACGAGGAGTATGAGCAGCTGTCCGATGATACTTGGTTATTGGACTTGGGGTTCCTTACTGATCTGACTGCAAAACTCAACGACCTTAACCGAGAATTGCAAGGGAAAGACCGAGAGATTGGTCACATGATTAGCGCAGTGGAAGCATTCAAAGTGAAACTCAGTTTGTGGACCACTCAGTTAAGACATGCAAGGCTGACACACTTCCCAAATCTTGAAAAAGTGTCACAAAACCTCACAGACAAAACTGCTTTTCATCCTGAACAATTCTGCGCCCATTTGAACAAACTGACGACAGAATTTGGCGCTCGATTTGTGGAGATACAAGTAGTTGGTTTTGTATCAAACCCTTTCCTCAGCATTGACATTGAACAGCTGTCAGTTAAAATGCAGGAAGTGTTTACATTACCTATGGGTGTTGACATGGAGATTATTGAAATGCAAAGCAACATTGAATTGAAGGCCAGAGCAAGAGACCAGGATTTTTGGTCACTTGTGAGTAGAGAGAGGTATCCACTGATTGTGTCATGTGCGCTTAAGCTGAAGGCCTACTTTGGCTCCACATACTTATGTAAAATCCAAGTATAGAACTCGTATGACTGACGCACATCTTACTGACTGCCTCAGACTGGCAATTACTAACTATCAACCAGATTTCAAAAGACTTGCAGATAATGTGCAGTCACAGCAGTCTCATTAAAGGCGGGCTGATAGAGCAACTTGAGCACTGAAAAGATGTTGTGCATTGAACAGAGAAACTTAATATGGATTTTGTGCATTGAACTGTAATATCTGTAAATGTGAATATTATTAATTGAACTGAGAAACTAAATATTGTGCATTGAACAAATACTGTAAATATGAATATTGTGCAGATAACTGTGCATAACTGTCTTTCTTTGTGTGTATGTATGCACGTACATTGAGCCTGTTATAATAGAAATTGATTGCAAAACTAAATATGATGAACAGTCTTACTCCTAAGTGGGTTTTTTGGAAAATATCGGATTGGTAGATCTCGGTTTACATTTTGGAATAAAAAGTGATCTTGGGCTTGAAAAGGTTGGTTACCACTGATATAATAACATCATCCATGAAATAAGACATAGGAGTGACACTAGCAGTAAAATTCAATTGGAGTAAATGTTTAGATTTTGAGGAAACAATCAGAAATCTCTTTACATTTATTAACTGCATCAATGTCAGTGTGACCAGGGTGGAGTTAACACTCACCTAAGTGAACTTTTAAATACAAATATATTATATGCTATCGGCCTTTGTTTGGACCTTTGTTTGGACTCTAATTGGCTTTTGAATAATGTTAGGGTAGTTTTGGGGCGCATACCTACCTTGACAATAACTTCAATGCTGGCTGCTGGCTGGCGGGCTATTCTCCAAAAATGGGCTTAATCAGCCACCGTTGCAACAAGCAGAAATTCTCAAACTTCCTTGTCATTATTGTCGTCATGATGTGACACGTGCATACTTCTCCATGGCGCAAGCACATTACTGTATGATTTGTTCAGTTGCTTCAGCAATTCAGTTGCTAGTGTGGTCTAGGCGTGGGTTGGATGCAGCCTGCGGCCAAGGCAGCCGGAAATTATTTTAATCTGTGTTTTTGTGTTCCAGTCAAAACGGAGAATCAAAATACAGAGATGAGAGTGACCGGGACCAGCAGCGACCAACCTGTCCCGGAGGATGCAGCCGGGGGGTTTGGAGCTGGAAAGTGTCCTGAGACTTGGCAGCTTTGGTGCTGAGCTGGTGGGACCGAAAGAAGGTGTGCCGGCCAAGAGAGATGACGCTGGAAAGCAGCAGTCAAGATCGGGTCATAATCCCAGCTGCAGTGGCAAGAAGAACCAGCCCAACAGATCCATTCTCTCCTGCATCCAGCCCACATCTTAACCACCAGTTCATATACCCCCCACTCACACACTCCAAACTAATTCTTCCCCTTTCCCCCTTACCCCTTTCTCCCTAGGTTCCCACCCCCATTCTGACCTTGTTTATGTCACATACACTCCGGGAACTACACAGGTTATTGGGTATACACTTAATCTAGACCAGCGTATACCATCCCAGAGATAGAACATCACATGGTTTGAACATGAGCTCAAAGTAAGAAAATCTCTCCCCTCCCTCCCGCACTGCCCTCAAGAGATGATTTGATATGTTCCTGGGCAAAATGTTGCAGATATTGCCCCAATATCTGGACCTAATTCAAGAAAATTGAAAGGAAGGTCCTACCACAAGCAAAAATGAAATTCAGTACGTTATGGACCTGCGAACAAAACTCCACACGCTGGGGTGGCTGTCACGTAAGAAATTGCTCCAGGCCCAGGAACGTCAACATCAGCTGTACGACAGAGGGGACGCAACTGAGATATTTTTCACAGGGAGATTCTTGTATTAACCCCTTCATCCAGCTCCAAATTGCTCGCCAGGGCCCTTTGTGGTCACATGGTAAGTTGAGGATGTTGATTATGTGGTTGAGCGTACTGATAGGGGTGGAGCAGCACAGATTTATCACCTTGTGGCTGACTGGGGGGTGTGGTTGAGGCATGGGCTGGATGCAGGAGAGACTCAAGCTAGTGGGCTGGTTCTCCCTGAATCCGGCACTGGCTGCGGCTAATTAAGGCGAATTGAAGCCGGGAGTTTTAACTGTGTGTTTGTGTTCCAGTCAATGAGATCGACAACGACTCAACTAGTGAGTGTGACAAAGTGGAGTAGAGAGCAAGCGGGACCACATGAGAAGCGCCTTGGAGCTTTGGTGACCTCCACGGCTGACTTGGTTGCCAAGACGATGCGGGAAAGTGGAAATGTTTTATGTTGCAGCGAATAAATCAAGCGGCCTGCCTCTGTCTGTCAAGCCCCATGTTGGGCGCTACTACACACTACAGCTACACACTCCTTTGGTGCCTTTTGTTGTTCTATTAATCCAATCTACTCTACTCTACTAAATCATCATTTCAATTGTGAACATAGGATCAGCCAGCTGGAAGGAAACATAAACATGCCCTTGACCTTCAACCCCTCAACATCATCCTCAACAGCACTGTTGCCATCCAACTGCTATCCTGTTCCCGTCTCCTACCGCTGTGTTTCCTGGCAATTAATCATATTTATCATATATCCATATGATGGACATGTTAATGTTGTGATGATTCTAACATATTCAATGCTTTCAAGTCGTGTCCCTCCACCCCTCCCAGTGGCATCTTTTGTGTTAAAGGCAGCCTAATTCTAGTTTTAAAGACATCCTCATTTTTGCAAACGCCTCTTCTGAGGAGAAAACCTTGGCCTTAATTTGTCTTGATCTGAGGCATCAGCTAGACACTCTCCTCATACTAGCACCATTGCCAAGTGCCAAATCATCCCAAATAAGAGATGCTCTACTGTCCATTATGCCTAACACGAGAACCTAAATCATTACCCGGTCATCTCAACTCAGTCATGTGAATTATCCCTCAAGGACATTCCTTCATGTCTTATTGGATATTAGTTATTAGATAGTCTAAATCTGTCACCACTCTATGATGTTTTTGTTCTGGATGTAGGCTGCCATTCAGAGTGTCGTTCCTGTAATGGGGATAAATGAGTTAGCTGGAAAAGGATTTTCTCTTCAAGATAAAAATGCGTAGCTTGTTATCAGAACCATTCCTTAAACTCAAATCTGCAAATGCAGATTTAGTCAATTAGTTGGATTATGACCATACCTTTCTAAAATGACCCCATCCATGAACTCATTTCCAGACATGGCTGCACCTTTATGTAGATAGTTCAAGGTACTGTTACAATTTGACAACCTTTTAGAAGAGGACGTGTATTGAGAAATGATAAGATCCTTTGATGTTTGAACATAAAGGTTTAGTTGATTAGGGATTATTTACAGTTTACAATTTTATTTGCTCCCACATCCCTCCCTCTTTTGGAGAGTGGCATCGGCTCTGAGGATGGAAGTCAAAAGAAATCATAAGCTCATTATTTAAAATGTCAAGTAAAATTCTGCCTCTTTAAATAAATAAATGAATCCCAATGCGAAGTTAAATACCTATATAGCTAACTACAATAATGCATGTGGGCTATAGACGCAAATGTAAATAGTCTACTTTAAATGTATCTGCAATTTTCTGCCATGATTGCTCTCTTTTTAAAAGCTTTGGCAGTGTCGCATTTCATAGTTAAAATATGTTTTTGCTCCTCGTAGCTTTTAATTATCAACTATAGCTGAGCCGCAGTTAAAAAGGTGCCAAGCAGCCAATCACATGATCGCTGATCATGGTTTTGACTCTCTATTCATGTTCCTAAATAGGAGCACACAGTCATCCAGATAACTACATCTGCGTTTGACAAATCTCCCCGCCACCTGTGTTTGATACAAATTAGCAAATTAGATAATAGGCATTGTATTAGCCTGAACAGCATTCACAGGTCTGTTTCATCGTGGTTCCCCATGCGGGATTGCTATTGCTCTTTAACTGCTCTCGCTTTTGGCTGGCTTTAAATTCTGCTTCCCACTGAGTGACAAAAAAGTGATAAAACAGAGCCTTGATGAGTTGTCTGACTGAAATAAGTTAGTAAGGGTGTTACGAGGTGGTTGCTAGGTGCTTACTAGGTGGTTTATAGGTGATTAAAAGTGGTTGCTAAAGTGTGACTAGGTGGTTGCTAGGACATTAACAAGTGGTTGCTAGGGTGTACTAGATGGTTTTAAGGGTGATTGCTTCTTGGGAGTTATTAGGTGGTTGCTATGGTGTTCCTATGTGGTTGCTAGGTGATTATGTCTGGTGCTAGGGTGTTCCTAGGTGGTTGCTAGGATGAAATAGGTGGTTGCTAGGTGATTACTAGTGGTTGCTAGGGTGTTAATAGGGGGTTGCAAGGTGATTACGTCTGGTGCTAGAGTCTCACTACGTGGTTACTAATGAACAACAGTGGTTGCTAAGGTTTTACTAGTGGTTGCAAGGTGAATACTAATGGTTGCTGTTTCTAGGTGGTTACAAGGATTACCAGTGGTCTTGGTTGGCCGTTGCTAGGTGCTTAAAAGATGCTAGGGTGTACTAGTGGTTGCTACAGTCTCAATAGGTGGCTGCTAGATGCTTATTAGTGGTTGTTACAGTGTTACTAGGTGGTAACTAGGTGATTACTAGTGGGTGCTAGAGTGTACCAGGTGTTTGTTAGGTGGACTCCATGATTGCTAATGTGTTTCAAGGTGGTTGCTAGGGTGTGCTATGTGGTTGCAAAACTATGTAAGGGCAGGAATTTGGGCAGAAGAATAATAATAAAGAAGAAAGTACCAGTGTGCTGGTTTCTCAAATGAACTGTCCAAGTTTGACAGCCCTGCCTATTCCACTAGGGCAAATGCAGACTCATCAGTTTAACCTAGATGCATCCACTATCCAGCTGTATGGTTCGTTTTCATCTATTTTTGTATCTAGCTCTAATGGTATGACTTGTACACACAAAATTCCTCATCCATATTCAAACCCCAGGTAAGCCAAGGCTTGCTTCGCAGTGCTTTCATAGCACATACCTCTGGACCACTCATAAAACTGAGTGGGTGTAATAAAATTGATTCAATGATTAATTACACAGTTTGGTCAGATTGTGCCGAGAACACCAGGTTCCATTTATTGGATCATTCATTGGATTGTTACTTTTTCATTGAGGGCCAAACACGCTGATTTTTTACATTTGTGGACATACTCTCCCATAGAAAGAAAATCAGAAACAGGGCACTGCTTCTTTCTCTTCTTGGAAATGATATGGTAAGAAAACCTGGGTAGCACTTTTCATAAAATGCATCATGATGCATTAGCAGATTATAATAATTCCATTAAAAGCATACATAGACTTTCTTGCAATATACTAGTCAGACCAACATTCTAAAATTACATTCAGTTTAATGTCATGTCCTCAACTACCAGGCAGTAGAAATCACACAAGCATAAGTAGTTCTAGATTGGTGCGCGGTACATCCACATACCAGGAAGTAACTTGGTGATTTAACTGTATTGGCTAAGTCAACACATGAATTAAATATTTTGTTGAACGATTCTCTTAATTCCAACATCATTGTGCTACCACAGCACGTTGGTGTTAACAGGTGGCATTCTTTGGCTCCACCCACTGAGGTTTAACTCAACCAATGAGATTTTGACGAGATTATAATAATAAATGTCTGTAGAACTAAAACTACAATCTTCTACTGAATAGCTACAAATGTGATCACATTCACATGGTGTATTCATGCAGTATATAGGCTGAGGACAGCTGTAGCGACTCCCATTCAGTTGGATATAACATACATTTAATGTAAATTTTATATATTTGATAAGTTGTAAGTGAATAGTTTTTACAATGCACTTCTACACACCTATACAGTTTCTGTATAGAAAATCTGTATAGTCATATGTATGACCTTCTGCAGACCGCATTGTTTTTGTTTGTATTCTCATTTTCCTGGTTATATTTTGAATATATAGATTTTTATAACTTATTTCATACTGCACATATTTCTTTTGTGGTATATTATCATATTGTAAATATTTTATTTACAATACAATATTTTTTTTATTTATTCTTTTCTCACTTTCTTATATACCCACTTTCTCTCAACCAGCCTCATCTAGTTCTACTTCAGTAAATGATTTCCTACATTTACCAAAAGTGCAAGGTGCATCGTCAATAGCTAAGTGTTTTAGGGTGTATTTTTCCTTTAATGCTGTCTCGTCAATCAAAGAATCAATCAAGTTTCTTCTTATCTTACACTATATGGTCAAAAGTCAGTGGACAACTGACCATCACACCTATATGAGCTTGCTGGACATCCCATTCTAAAACCATGGGCATTAATATGGAGTTGGACCTCCTAACAGCCGCCACTCTTCTGGGAAGGCTTTCCACAAGCTTTTGCCTGTGGGAATTTGTGCCCATTCAGCCAAAAGAACATTTGTGAATTCAGGCAGTGATGTTGGACGAGAAGGCCTGGCTCACAATCGGCGTTCTAATTCCTCCCAAAGGTGTTCAGTGGGGTTGAGGTCAGGACTCTGTGCAGGCCAATCGAGTTCCTCCACACCAAACTCGTCTAACCATGTCTTTATGGACCTCACTTTGTGCACAGGAGCACAGTCATGCTGGAACAGCAAAGGGCCTTCCCCAAACTGTTGCCACAAAGTTGGAAGCACCCATGTAGCGATTTCTAACCAAAGGGTCGCCGAGAGGCTTAGATAGACTCGTTGCTGTGTGACTCGTTCCAAAGATCCATACCGAGGCGGAAATAAAGTTTATGGTAGGCTATTTATTAACTGAATTCAAAGCAATACTTATATCAACTTATGAAACAAACAATAATGAAAACTGAATCAAAATGAAAGAAAACGTAATGAAACGGTCAACAGAAAATATCCCGAGCCAACTAACCCCCTCTCTCTCTGTATACCTGTCCTAGTCCCTCCCCACAGCTAAATAGGTGAACCACACCCCCACATAACAATTAGAGTAAACCAATTAGGCACATTATTAGACAATAAGCAAAGGAAAATATGCAGGCTCATAAAAAATGAAACATACATAAACATACAAACTAAATAAATTAAGACATTATGGCTCATACAGCCCAATTAGCTAAAATGTCTTCGTATCCTGTAGCATTAAGGTTACCCTTCACTGGAACTAAGGGGCCAAGCCCAAACCCTGAAAAGCAGGGTGGCTGAAACACCTGAACTCAATAATAAGTGGGGGTGTCCACTGACGTTTGGCCATATAGTGTATTTTGTCTTATCTTATCTTATCTTAAAGGGGGGGTATTGTACTCATTTTGGGCTATTTAAACTGTTCCTGGGGGTCTTTACAAGACGTTTGTGAAGTCTATATAAAAAAAATCCTAAAACCAGCTTCTGTGGTGTGTGTTTCAGTCTCTCATTTTCTCCATTGTAATGAACAGGCTGTTTTGAGGGCGTGGAGGTTGTATGTAATGAGCACTGCTACACAACCTACATGCAATGTGGATGTGTGAGCAACACTCTCTGCTGTAGCCGGTCTGTTTATGTCTCATGTCCATAAGCTTATTGAATACAACTTGCAGACAAGCTAGGATTGACAATTTTGTTGAGCTAGTTAACCAATATATTATTGGATGCAATCTATTTGCAAAGTTTACCAAGCCTGACACGTTCGACAGACTTATAAAACAGACACTGGTCCCAACAAATAACTTTTACCTTCTAAGACCTGGTGTCCACATGCGTGGACATCACATCACATTTTGGGTTGTCTATACCATAATACTTACCATAATACAACTACAACATGTCAAAAGATGATGCTTAGTTTTTATACTTATCAGGTCCCAATAAGCCCAAATAGCAAAGAGAAATTAAAAATGCATACCAAACAAGAGCTTGGGTCTTAGGAGGTTAAGATGAGTCCTGACTCCAACCAATAACTTTAAAAGATGTGTCCTGACTCCAGCTTTAGTTTTCTTACTTCTTCCAGACCCAACAACCCCGTGGCTAGCCCTGAATAACCAGCAGTTGAATATACTAACCAGACTAATTTGGTAAATTAAATCAAAACATGGTGACACTTACAGATTCCAGTTTTGCAGATGGGTCACGTACCTTATGAATTGCTCCATCTTTAAGCTTCAATTTAGATGCTAATCCTGCCTTTGCACAAGCAGTCTGATCATCACACAGAAAAAAAACTGTAGCCGTTGCCTTTAAAAATAAAATTAATCCACTCTGTCCTGGCATTTTCGCATGTTGGGAGACTGTGCAGGGATCTATATTGCTGCCTGCATCCTACAAAATAATAACTGGAGCATTGATATATCTCCAGATATGTTGTTTTAGCTTCACTCGTCGGAAAGTAATGGTGCATTCCAGTGTACTCGGAAAAAACGGCGTCCAAATGTGATATGAGCCGATTCTCTTCACTAATGGCGCTGTAGTAGTTGATGAGTTTAGATGCTTGTAACATTCTGAGACTTACCATACAAACATGAGTTTGCTGCGGGCGATTATGTTTTCCCGAGCAGATGCACTGGAACACATTTAGATTGGAAGTTAGGAATACCGACTCAGAATTATCGATTTCCGAGTACAATGGAATGCACCATAAGCAACGCTTGCGGCATTTTACGAAGACGTAAATGGGATTAGTTGTTCACCTGGGCATGGGCATGCTCTGAGAGGGGCTGGACTTGCACCTTATGACGTCCAAAAGAACCATTTTTTGAAACGGGCCGTTTTTCTCCTATCTTTGGCACCGTTTTGGGAAAAAGGAAAATACAGAAAAACGGGTTGACTTCCAGATTTAAAATTTTCTCAGCTGCTTAGGGAAGTAATTTCCTGTGGAACATGTATAAGCGCCAGGAATAAACCGTTTTCCATAATATGGGATCTTTAATTTTAACTTTTCCTAACCCTAGCCAAACTAGTGAAAACACGACAGTGAAAACAGAGCCCCCCTCTCTGCTACATTCCAGACCAACAGGAAGATTTAAGCTGCAGGGATTCATCATCATGTCTGCCTTCCTGGCATCAGCGCTCACCTGTGTGTGTGTGTGTGTGTGTGTGTGCTATGGATGTTAATATCTCTGTACATGAGTGCACATACATATGTCAGTGTGCATTTGTACATATGTGTGTGAGCCCATAGTGCGTGCGTGTCTGTGTGTGCATTTGTGCGCATGTGTGTGTGTATGTGTGGTTGACCAAGAGCATACTGTACTCTCTGTCTAGCCATGTCATGAAGTTCAGTGTACCTATATGTAATTCTTCTCAGCAAAAACGTGAACCACCTGCTGGAGAGACAAGACAAAAATGTTTTATTTAACCTTTATTTAATTGGCTCATTCCCAGTGAGATTACAAATCTCTTTTTCAAGGGAGACCTGGACAAGAAAGCAGCATCAATACAACCAGAAAGTTATAACAATGTAAAAAATCAAGGTGGTTGAGCAAGGTAAAATTATGTAGAAAATCAAAATCATAGACATGAGATGAGCTGTGTGCTGTGCTTCAGACTTGTGGGCATATGAATGTATCTATCAGTGTTTCTTCAGTGTTTCTCCAGTTGATATTTTGGTGACACAGTAGGGCGTGTCTCAGTAACAATCAAAGAGTGCAGTGTAGTTTTGGTACCAAGGATTATGGGGATCTGCGCTTGTGCAAAAAAGCATATGCTATGCTATGCTATTTTCATGGCTTTACCAAGCGATATGTGTAACAGATCGTGTTCAAAAGCTCACCAACCTGTTATACAGGCGAAACCATGCCAGACTAGTAGAATGAGTGGATTTCTACATAAAAAGCTATAGATAGCTATAGCTAAATAGATCTTGATGTAGATCTTGCAACTTTAAAGGGGTATTAAGTAATCTATGACCTCTACTGGCTACCAGTAGGAATTTCAACATCAGCAGAAGCTGTCCCCCTTTATACGCAAGTCCCTAGCACAGCCCTCCCCACCCCCCTCTTCCCCTTGAGTTACAGTAGCTTGTAATTGACACAGATAATAATAATAGAAACTCCAATGGGGGGTTATTTTGTTCCAAGGCAAGAAAGTCAGAAATCTGAGCACCTGGCCAACCCTATCAACCCCCCTAGATATGTTATGGCCATGTTATGGTCATTCTATGCTATGGCGCGGGGGGGAAATCATACTTATTGCACCTTTAAGACTCAAAGGTAGTCTGGTTTCTGGGAATAAATACTGTAGTAGGTGTGGATGTAAGCCATGGTGTTGCTGCCAGCGAATAGGAAAAGCAGAGAAGCCTGGCCAGATCTCATCCAATGAACACTTGACAGCTTTCTGTAAACAAAACTCTCGCATGGCAACTTGTCCAAAAACTGAATAAGCAGCTTTATAAAATCCATGGAACGAGCTCTCCAATCTGAGAGGCATTTTCACTCCTCATCAGATAAAATGATGATAGAAATGTTAGAAATGTTGCCAGCCAATCACACGTCGTCCTTTAACTAAAAGCACCTCTTTGCAATATTTGTGTGTGTGTGTGAGGAGATCACCTTGCCAGTCTTTGATTGATCCCCAATAAACCAGGACTGTGGATCAGACCAGCTGCACTACAGACGCTGCTTTTGATCTTCAGCCTAACACAATGGAAGTCATCCCATGTTATCACCATTATCCATCTCAAGTGTAATGGTGTGCGTGCATATGTGTGTGTGTGTGCCACAACCTAAGGTCATGCACCTCCAATCACCGTGGTTCTCAACCTCATCCACATGTGTTGGGGTGGTGTCCCTACACCAGTGTATTCCTAGTCAGTCAGACACACACACACACACACACACACACACACACACACAGGGATTAAACACACAAGCTTTCCTTGACTTGCAGTGGATAGCTTTTGCTCGCATCACTTCCCTTCATTGCAATTAAGTGAAGCTGAAACTGTTCTCAGACTGAACTCTCAGTTCAGAGCAGCATCTTGTCTGCATTATGTTTTATCTCCATGAGGTATTCAGGACAAAACATTAAAACTATCATCAGAGTACAAAGTACTGCGGCCTAAGATCCTCTGCCAGTGTTTCTGGCTGCTCCTCAAGCAATATTGAAGACTAAATTCTGTTTTATGGTAGGAGGACAAGTGTCGACAAGTGCCTTACGAAAAGTGTCGGACGACACTGAGGCATTTATGCTCAAGTGTCAGGAAACGTCTGTGGCACGAGCTGTCATCTCCATGGTAACTAGCTGGATGCTTGTGGCTTGTTTGTTTCTGTTAAGACAATCAATGACGAGGTCTGCAACCTCACAAATCTCTACAGGTACAAGAGACCATCATCACATACTTTCGCCATCAGGGCGCGTAAACTAGAATGTGCTAGAATGTTTTATATGTATTTTTGTATTTAGTATTTTATCATATTTATTTTGTTTTATCTCTTTATTCTGACTCCTGTGAAGCACTTTGTAACTCTTTTTTTTATAAGTGCTATATTAATTAAGTTATTATTATTAACTAGACAGATAATACTTTGTAGGACCAAAAAAATACCAAGGCACTGAAAACTAGTATTATAAATGAACAACACACATGGCCTTCATCAGGGCGAAGTTATGTTGAGCATTCAGACATTTTTTCTGCTTGCCAGAAGGGCCATCTCCATGTGCTGATGTGTCCAAGAGAATGCAGTATTTTCATTCAGTCCTTGTTGAACTGATCTGAAATGTCTGTGGCAGTAACCTTTATAGACCAGCTGATGGCCCGTAAATTACTGCTCCTGCCGACGCTAGTTTTCACTGCAGGTTAATTTTTCCTTTTCACATTTCTCTGCACTTCAACTGTATATTAATGACCTTCTCACTACCTACTGAATGTTCCTAGCAAAACCCTCAGATCCTCTGACTCATTTGTTTTAACTACACCTACATCCAGGACCAAAACTTATGCTTTCAGTTCCTATGGCCCCATGATCTTTTATTTTTCCTTCTTATTCTATGTATTCATTTTCTGTTTTATGCCCCCTTTCTATTTTTCTGTTTTTTCTCTTTTTTATTGTACCCCTGTTTTTATTGTAAATCTCCCTGTTATCTGTCTTTTTTAGGCACTAGGCAACGCACTGGCTTCAATTATATGAATGTCCTATATGTGCGATATATATGCTGTTTAACGTATAATATAACTGTATAAGATTGGTTGATTGATTCATTGATAGATGTGTTAGCTAGCTACTAAAAGATTAATTTGAATCAGATGAGACTAGGTTTCCGAATTAAGACTTTGAAATTAATAAAAAGATAAGCTTTGGCATAGACTCCAAGAAATACCCCCAACAACAACAAAGATATTCAGGCCATTTAATCAGTGCAAAACATCAACAACAGCCATATCTTATGCCCTTCTCTATTTTTAAAGTACATTATGTATTATTATGTATTTTAAATGTTATAAGTAATATCTTCTGAAATATTTACATTATCATTAAAACCTGTGAGAGAGAGGAACACTGTCATTTCCATGATTACTTAAGCATTGTTTAATTGATCTTTATTAATAATCATTACTGGAATCATTACAATAGCATATGAACAATTATAATTATTATAATGACAGCCAATTAGACACTTAAAATCCTGTCTTTCAGATCATATTCTGAACATAAAATTTCATGTGTAATTTCATTATAATATCACCTTCAGGTGATGCCCGTGGTGGCAGTAATTGCTGTTTGTAATTTGCCTTTGGCTGTTTCCTGAAGCATGTGCTCAATGTTAGCTCTATTGGTGACAAAAAAATCCTGCACCACACTTTCTACACACAGTGTCATGCCAGAATTGGGCTTCACATTCATGATGATTTTCTACAATCTCTTTCCTTGAAGAAGGAACAGAGGACACACACACATATGGCACTCTATTGTTTGCACACTTGTTTTTTGCACTATATTGTCTATTCTATTCTGTTTTCTATTGTTGTGAGCTGCCATAACACGTGAATTTCCCCATGGCGGGATCAATAAAGTTTATCTTATCTTTATCTTATCTTATATCTCACACACACACATATTTTTATATCTCAGTCTGTCACGGTCTCAGCCGTGCCACCAGTTCCCCTATGTTTTCCCTCCCCCTTGTGTTTCTAGTGAGTCTATGGCCCTGTTCGAAACTGTTCCCTATTACAGAAATAGTGGACTATATAGTGTGTTCGCCATTTTCTACTAGTGTCCGAATTCTCAATGGTTAATTTGATTCACTATATAGTTCACTATAAAATACCCACAATGCACAACAATTTGTAGTGAACAGACAATGTACCCTACAATTTCTCCCGTGTACCACAATGCAATGCGTTCGTGTCTTACCAAAGAAGAAGAGAGTCGTGAAGATGGCAGAAGGCGGCAATTTTGTTTACAAATGACAAAACCACACTTGCACATCATTAGAATTTCAACAATTTATTTGTGATTTAATGTTCAATACTGCAAAATCGATACTACCTGAGTACATTTCAACCTGCTGCCATGAGTGCTTGGTTTGTTTACGTGATGCTGGGTGCGTCCGCTTGTGTCACATGAATATCCGGCGCATTTTTTTGACGCAATGATGTTCAACGTAGTGTCCGAAACTTCAGTTGGTCGTTGCCCATATAGTTGACTATCTGACAAACACTCCATAGGGAATAGTGAGTGAGTGAACGAGTGAACCATTCCGAACACAACCTATGTCTGTCCTGTGTGTATGTGTTGGGGGGGCGTGGCTCCAGACTCCAGCACCTCTCCGGCTTCATCATCCACCTCTCTCCCACCTGCTCTACCTCACACACCTGCAGTTCATCATCATCAGCTCCTGTATAAGAACCCTGGCTTTCCACCCACTCTTCGCCAGATCGTTGATTCAGCCAATGTGGTATTTCTCCTTCCTGGCCCCCTTGAATTGTGGATTCTAGCGTGTCTCCTGTTTATTCACGCCTTGCTAACTCTGCTCTTCCCCTGCCCCAGGATCACTGCTCGTTACCAGCCATTCTGCTCGTCTGCCAGCCTGTCTACCTGCCCGTTGTCAGCCGCGTCCTCTATCTGTTTCCCCGGCTTCTCCCTGCTTCCGCCTCCTGCTCCTTCCCCGGCCCCCGCTCCTGCCTTACCTATCCAGTTTCCCTTAATAAACATCCATTGTTTGTCCAACTCCGAGTCTGGGTTTGCATTTTGGTCCGACCAGTGAAATCGTAACACAGTCAGAATCGTGGAACAAATCACATTTTGCATTGGCTCATCAAGGAACAATATCTTATAGAAAGCCAAAGCGGGAATCATCATTTTGTTTGCCAAAGATTAGCATTTCTTCCATTTGGTGTGTAGTCCAAAATCCTTTTTGAAAACATGAATGGGATTTTAGAAAAATAACATCACCTTTGCATCATCATTTAGTTAGTTTTAACATTGTTTTTTGCTAATGAAATGCTATTCATCAGGGAAAGTGGACTACAATAGCAGTGGCGGCCGGTGATTGGCTGACTAAGTGGGGCAGGTCATGACAGACACAGAGATCATAGAGTAACATTGTAGGCCACTCGAGTGCACAAACAACAGGGCTTTGGTCTTTTAACTGCTACAGTTGTAGTGCTATTTTTTTTAGTGCCGGAGTGCAGTCAAACATTGGCGTGTGCTCTCTTGTGCCATCTACTGACCATGACTACAATGTTCGTTTGAATGGGGTTAAAGGGTAATTCCGGGATTTTTCAACCTGGCCTCTATGTCCACAAAATCGCTTTTCATACCTTTAAGTAGATCCCAAAAGTTTCTGAGTTTCTCCGGTCCATCGGCTCAACCGGCAGTCGCGTAACGGCGGCTCTATGGCGGTAACGTAATCTGTAAAGGCATATACGGCCGGTCAAAGTACGTCCACTAAAAGTGCTTGTTTTTGTCACGGACGGGCTCAGATTGTTATTCGTGTTATTATCCAAATGTCTGACAACATTATGGAAAGGGTCGCTACAGAAACAGCTCGGAAAACGACGGTGAAAAGGATACGAAGATAGTTTATGGAAGCGAGAGGGTGAACCAGCTGCTGCAAGTTCTAGCAGTTCCTCTACGTAAACTCAAAACTTGTCTCTCCAACTCACATATCAACCGTAATTGACATATCAGACATTTGGATGATAACACGAATAACAATCTGAGCCCGTCCGTGACAAAAACAAGCACTTTTAGTGGACGTACTTTGACCAGCCGAGTATGCCTTTACGGATTACGTTGCCGCCATAGAGCCGCCGTTACACGACTGACCAAACCAACCAAAGCAACCAACCAAGGGGTGCCTGTGGCTCAGGAGGTAGCGCGGGTCGTCCGCTAATCAGAAGATCGGTGGTTCGCTCCTACAGTCCGCATGTGTGAATGTGGTGAATGTGAATGTAGTGTAAAGCGCTTTGAGTGGTCGGAAAAAACTAGAAAAGCGCTATATAAGTACAGTCCATTTACCAAAGCCAATTATTCAACATACATGTATTGACTACAACACATTTATATGAATTATAAATACAATCTATGATTGTGTGTTCAAATGTGTTCAGATAAAAAAAAAAGTTTTTTTTTTTTTTTTTTTTTTTTCTCTCCATCCAATCAAGTGGGGCGCCGCCCCTAACGTCCCTATGGATGAGCCACCACTGTACCATAGCATGCATTGCTTGCTTTGCCTACTAACTTTTTCATTGCTAGAGCTTGATCTCCTGACTGTGTTGTGTCATTGAAGTGATTACTATTTTCATAGCGTTGCATTGAATAGTTATTGTAGTTGTTATTGGTAGCTAATCACATCAAACTGCCAGATAGCTATACAACTGATATAGTCCCCTCTCCCAAATGATTATCATTTCATTTGCAACAATCAATATTAAAAGTAAGTGAATGATGAAAATTCACAAAGGTGATGTTAGTTGATTTCATGGGACACAATATGGTAGAGCCTCTGTATAGTATAGGCTTTATTTTTGGCATTTTTTGCAAATCCCATTTGTATTTTGGACTATACACCAAATGGCGGAAATGCTAACGCTACAGTAATGTTAGCATAGTAGGCTTTGTTAAGTGCATGCTAGCAGTAACATTATCAGAACAGTGGCCATTCTTCCAATTCCACACTCTCTGACATGATTCCTGGTCGAGTTCCCTACCAAAAGGTACATGACATGAATAGCTGTTAGCCTCTATCTCACACCAGTGTTATCATAAGTACTAGCTTTTGTCAAAATTTAAGACCACCTTTCCCATAATGTCCAATGCTTCCTGTCCCCCCTGTCCCTCCCTGGCATCTTTGCCTTTACTGAAGTGGATAAACATGTTGGAAGTAATTTTTCCATCGGCATTTCACTACTTCCACTAAGTCCACTTGAGCTCTGTTGGAAGAACAGCACCCTCTTCCCTCTTAAAGTAATCTCCCTTTGTGTCACAAAATGTAAAATGCAGTGTAGAAGCCGGTAGAGGCTGGAAATCTTCTCAATTGTGGTCTCGTTGTTTACAGTAATTATACTATGTCTCAAAATTAATTCATTGAAAATCATATCACCTGAGAAATATACAATGGGCTCCAAACGTCTGAGTCCACTACTAAAAACTCCTTTGTTTCACAATTTATAAAAAACTAAACTAGATTACTTAATTTTAAAAAAAAGTATGTAATTAGTAAGTTCAAATATTTTTCAACGGAATTTGTTTTTCAAAGTTAGCACTAGCAGTAGCGACGATAGCACATAGAGGACCATATTAATTTAGTCAATATCTGGTATTAGTTCTGAAAAGACCAATTCACACTGTGTATTAGGAGCATACGTGTTTTAACATTTGAATGAAATATATGGAAATATATGTGACAACAATTTGAAAAAATCTTACCAAATGGTGTGCATACAAGATATTCAGATATATTTCCATTTCATAGAAGCATTTCTCAAAGATGTAAACAATTTTATTTGTATCAGTTCTAAATAATGGATTCATTAATAAGAGGTATGAACTGAGTTAAAAAAAAAAAAAAAAAGTATTCGTTTTTGATAAACACTTCTTGGTAGTGAGTGGACACAGACTTTTGGAGTTGCTACAAGTCATGTGTTTCTGTGCTAACACTGACATCATGAAATTCTGTGTACAATATGCAACATAAAATAGCAGGCTCAATACAGTGCTTATCTATTCCAGACCATCAAATGTGACTTTGTTTTTAATTACATAACTGCAAAACTACATTGAAATGTAGCCCAATGCGTGAGAAGTAGGCTAGTGTTAGCCATGTGAGAATCTAATGTACTTATCATGTTAAAGTGTTCCTGCAAATTGACACCAAATACTTGTCTTGACCCTACTGTTCATTTCTACTGTGCCTGCATTCAGAAACTGGGTTGAAATCCTGGATAATTTGACATTCTGTGAATTCCCACCATTCCTAGTCTGTGAGAATGGAGGCCACAGAGGACACTGGCAGTGGGAAGGTAGTGCGGTTCCTCTTTTCCCATCTGGGAATATGGATTTGACGGGACCTGGTACACACTGGTGCTACACTTTGTACCAGTCCTGACACCCCACCCACCCTATACCACCCAATCTGCCTCCCCCTCTCTCCCTCTTATCTCAATATGCCCCCCCACCACCACCCACCCACCACCAATCTCCTGACATCAAGGCAATCTTGTCACGGCTAAAATATTACTTTATAGTTTCTGCACCCTGCAGATGCAACGCTATATTGGCATGGAGTGTAAGTCACTGTTAAAATCTTAACTAAAAGTGATAAAACTGATACAGTCACATCAAGTTGTACAGGTATATAGTCAGGGATACCTACCTAATCTTGCAAATTTCATGTAGAAATAGAGATTAATAAAATAAAAAGGGTGAAAATATGGTAGAAATGTTGTCGTTATCTAATTCCCGATGGGGTCTTTGACAACATAATGCGACACCCCACTGACCACCATTCAAGTCAGTGAATCTTTCATTAAATAAGCTTAGTTGAATTTCCTTAATGTGCAGAGCCCACATGCATTGTGGTAAAAAGAGGACAGCGTAATGGTGTGTGTGTGTGTCCTAACAAGCATGAATTGGTGTGCGTGTTTGTGTGTGTTGATGTTGTTCTCTGGCTGTCTATGAGTGTATATGTGATGTGCCTGTGAATACCCCTTTGTCCTTATGATGTAGTGTCCCATGGGTGCCAAGTGGACACCGTATATTTCAGAAGCCTGGTCAGAGTGCCTCCTACCCTCATTATGCGCCTGGCTGCCCTTATGCTCTGGGTCCACACACACATACACACACACCCTTGTACTTCTATCATTGTGAGGACTTTCCATAAAAACTTTACGTAAAACTCAAATTGGTTCTCACAAGGATAGCAGTACAAGAAGACACACACACACACACACACACAGGCTATTGGCTGTCCAGACAGCACCCAGCCAAGAGAGGCCTGGTCAGGGTGTTGGTGCCCATGGCATCACCAGGGAGGTGGCACCCTCACAACCCAGCGCAAACACTGCATTGCTTCAGCAACGAAAGACCAAGCTTAGCAACAGCTTTGTCTGTCCTGATGGCCAACTTCAAGCACCACACACATACACACACACACACACACACACACTCACACACGGATGTGATGTGATGGATAATGGGTACACACACACACACACACACACACACACACAAAATGAGTACACTAAATTATAGCCTTTTCATGAATAAAACATGCAGGAACACTAGGTGCTGGAGACATTTAGGGATGCTAGGGGGTCGTTACATAACGGCGGCCATGGCGACAAATGAAAAAAAACCTTTAATGAAGCTGAATATCTGCCAGAATGAGAATCTGAGGCAAAACAAGCCCCGGAGTTTGACTTTCCAAAGAAAACAAAGCTCTCGTTCCATTCCATCCTGCTCAACATAATGCTCTTGCTCCGATGTTTTCCTCATTTCTGTATCGGCGTAAGTGAAGCATATGTAATGGATGCATCATAGAAGAACGTATGATCTACTCTCTCTGTCAGAGAATTTCCTCACAGCATCTCTGGATCTCTCTTTAGAAGGTTAAAGCAGTCGAGGAGTGTTATGTACCAGGGGTTTAAATGCTAAGTGAGGAGACTGGTATGTGTGCATGTCTGTCCTTACTTCCTTCTTTCCTCCCGCCAAGGTCTTTTAGAGTTCTGCATGTGGCAGCAGTCTGGGAGATAAAAACCTTAAACAAGGCCTGACATTCATATACTGCTAATATGAACCTTTGTTGCCTGAGAATCAAGGGCAAGTAAAGCGAATGAGGAGAATTTCCTGTTACACCATCTCTGTCAAGTCGCGTCCTGATCTCATGGTATCTTTTCCCTACACTCACACGTCTTATTGTTTGTCAGTTTTGGCCAACCACTACCAGTGTGTTTGAGTGTGCGTGAGTGTGTGTTTCTTCTTGAGGGTAAACCAGCTTTGAGTCAAATCTACAGGGGATTTGTTTACTTTTATTGAAGATGTCTGGTGGCGCCGCTGCTTTAAAGATCCCAGGAAATTAAAAGACTGGTATAACGGTTTCTGAGAGGAGCACAGTTGAGTTCAAAGATTTTGTTTGGAATGAAGACTCCGAAGGGAGGTTTGCAGAAAATACAGACAATATGACGTGCAGTGGGATGGCAGGCGAGGTTCTGACCAGTTTTGATCCATATGAAAATACCAGTTTTACATTACATGCTTTATTGAAACTGGGATAGTATAAGGAGGCACCTTATCTAGAAGATGAAGAGCTGTGCCTTCACTGGTCCAGTGGTAGTATAGTACTAGTGTTATTAAATGCTAAGGCTTCAGGGCAAACTGAGAATGTCTTGCTGTGAAATTACCATGCAGTACAGTACACTGCAGGCAGGTTTGCTCCCTGGATGGCTGGATTCATACTTAACCCCCTGTTAACCATCCTGTTAATGCTGGAATCCAGCATTGGAATTTTTGTTGTATTGCACTGTGGGTGTTTAATATACCTATCCTCCAAGTATTCTCCATTCTCCATATAGCCTTACAAAAATGCTAACTTGCCATAAAGTAAAGAAGTAACAGAGACACCTTTGCCATGATAACTACCTTCCTGTGATTGCCTTGATGACTGCTGTCCTAAACCTCCATTAACACACCGACCTCCTGCCCTCTCCACCCGAACACGTCCTCCCCTTCCTGGTTTCAGTGACTATCAAAAGTAACACGGAGTGCACTTCTAATTTTATTATCAATGGATATCAATGAAGAAATTGGACAGAAACTGGAACTGGACTGGAACTGGATGTCATCCATAGATGGCACAGGTATCCACACTGTGCTCTAGCATTCTGAAGCAGAACACACCCACCTTTACTAAGATGTATTGAAGGGATCTGGTATAAGACATCCCAGCAAAAAACAATAACTTAAAGATGGAGCATGAGTACTAATGAAATGTTGAGGAAAGTTTTATTTGTGAGACTTGTTTCGTTTAGCCCAAGTCAAAGGGGTAACTACTTTTGTGTTATTAGAATTTCATAGTCATATCATTTCTTGAATCTGCATTCCACTTTTATAAGTCATGTCTGCTGTCTTTGACATTTTCAACCACCAGATGCTCCTCACCAACCTTTCTGATCTGGGGATCTCTTCATCTGCTCTCTCATGGTTTGCCTCTTACCCTTTGGAACAAAATGATCAGGTGTCTTGGAGGGGAACTCTGTCTTCACCCTTCCTCTGGGGCTCCACAGGGCTCAGTCCTGGGACCTTCCTTTTCTCTCTCTGCAATTGATTCTACCACTGCTATGCCAATGACACTTGCTGGATTCTACTTTTCTTTTCTGTCCTCTGACACTCAGGTTGAGGCCTAGCTGCCCACCACCTCAAACTCACTCTCAACAAGACTCTGATCTTCTTCCCTGGAAAACCCCTTGCCCTCCACAAGACCTCTCTAACACTATTGACCATACCATGGAGACTCCTGTCCAGACCACCCAGTCTCTTGTGATTCTAGACACCTGACCCAGAGTCTCCTCACCCACAGCCCAATCTTGCAGGTTTACACGTTACAACATCTGTCACCAGGGACCCTGCCCAACTAACCCTACCCCTAAACCCAAATCCTTGTTCAAGCTCATCTCCCGTCAAGACTACTGCAACTTCTTAGGAAGCCTTCCGAAACACTCACTCCAGCCCCTCCAACTCATCCAGAATGCTGCAGAGTACCTCATCTTCAACCTCCCCAAATTATCCCATCACTCCCCTCCTACATTCCTACTGGCAACCTGTGGCTGCTCGTATCAAAGAGGAAACACTGGTACAAGGCTGCAAAGGGATCTGTTCCCTGACACCTCCAGAACACGGTCCAATCTTACACTGCCATATCTCCAGACCATGTTCCAGCCCTACAACTCTAGACCTAAAGGCCATGGTCCAGCCCTACAACTCTACACCTCCAGGCCATAGTCCAGCCCTACACCCCCATGCCCCGAGACCACGGTCCAGTCTTACACCTCCTCCTACATTCATCTTTTCAAGAAGTACCCTCACCCTCTTCCCACTGAATCATACCTGTTCCGTACTCTAATTTGCTCTCATAAAAATCCCTACATCTTTACTAAAATCGCCGTTATACGCCGTTCAAGAGAGGCTACAAGGCTCTCTCTCTCCCTCCGTTCGGCAAATCGGACCATGCCGCCATTTTCCTGCTACCGGAGTATAAACAAAGGATAGCACGGGAAGCGGTAGTGACGAGGGACGTAAAACGGTGGTCCGACCAATCAGAGGCTGTGCTACAAGACGCTCTGCGTGACGTCGACTGGGACATGTTCCAATCCAGTTCCAGAGACGTCAGTGAGTTTACTTCATTGCAACGCTAGTGGACACCATCGTCCCCACGGTAAAAGTTAGGTCCTTTCCTAACCAGAAACCGTGGGTTGATCCATCCGCGACGCTTTGAACGCCCGCACTGCTGCCTACAACTCCGGTCTTGTTTCCGGCAACATGGATGAGCACAAGGCAGCGTCCTATGGACTGAGGAAGGCGGTGAAGGAAGCCAAGAGGAGGTACAAGGACAGAGTGGAGTCGCAGATGGAGCAGCGCGACACCAGATGCCTTTGGCAGGGACTACGGACTATTACGGACTACCAGGGCAGACCCCCGCAATTGTGAGTGCCGACGCATCCCTGGCGGACGAACTGAACGCATTCTACGCTCGGTTTGAGGCTAGCAACAACAGCGCTAGCTCGCCGGCTAACAACACCGCCGTTAGCGCAGCTGGAGTGAGTTCTACCGCTGGGGATGAACGGCACGCTCTCTGTGACCGAGCACAACGTGAGGAGGGCTCTGATGAAGGTGAACACTAGGAAAGCTGCTGGTCCAGATGGCATATCTGGGCGAGCACTGAAGACCTGTGCTAATCAGCTAGCTCCAGTGTTCACCACAATCTTCAACATCTCCCTGGCTGAGTCTGTGGTCCCCGTCTGCTTCAAAAGATCCACTATTGTCCCTGTGCCCAAGAATGCTTCTCCAGCATGTCTGAATGACTACCGGCTGGTGGCCCTCACCTCGGTGGTCATGAAATGCTTCGAGAGGCTGATTAAGGACTTCATCTGCGCCTTCCTCCCCCCCTCCATGCAGTTTGCCTATCGTCCAAATAGATCCACGGATGATGCTGTCTCCCAGGTACTGCACACCACACTCTCTCATCTGGACAGCCAGAGGGGGGGCTATGTGAGACTGTTCATTGATTATAGTTCAGCCTTCAATACCATAGTCCCCTCCAGATTGGCTGGAAAGTTGAGTGAGCTGGGACTGAACACCCCCCTGTGTGCCTGGATCCTGGACTTCCTGACCGCCAGACCCCAGGTGGTCAGGGTGGGCAGACACATCTCCAACCCCCTCACCCTGAACACAGGATCCCCCCAGGGTTGCGTCCTCAGCCCCCTACTGTACTCCCTGTACACACATGACTGTGTGGCCAGGTACAGCTCCAACACCATCGTGAAGTTTGCTGATGACACAGTGGTGGTGGGCCTGATCTCCGACAGCGATGAGAAGGCCTACCTGGAGGAAGTTGCCGATCTGACACTCTGGTGCCAGGACAACAGCCTCCTCCTGAACGTCAGCAAAACCAAGGAGCTGATCGTGGACTTTAGGAGGGCACGACATCCACAGAGGACGTATTCACCACTGGGGATTAATGGGACGACTGTGGAGAGGGTGAGCAGGTATAAATACCTGGGAGTCCACATCTCCGAGGATCTGACATGGACTTCACACACGGACACTCTGGTGAGGAAGGCGAGGCAGCGCCTTTACCACCTCAGGCAACTGAGGAAATTCAAGGTCTCCCGGAGGATCCTTCTGTCCTTCTACTCTGGGGCTGTAGAGAGCATCCTGACTGGGAGCATCACTGCCTGGTTCGGCAACAGCTCCGCTCAGGACAGGAAGGCTCTGCAGAGAGTAGTGCGTTCGGCTGAACGTACTATTGGAATTACACTCCCCACCCTGCAGGACTTGTACACCAGGAGGTGCAGAACCAGAGCCTGCAGGATCATGAAGGATCCTCACCACCCCAACAACGGACTGTTTCAGCTGCTGCGGTCAGGCAAGCGCCTCCGTAGTCACGCTGCTAAAACAGAGAGACTGAGACAGAGTTTCTTTCCTCAGGCCATTAGGACTGTGAACTCTATGTGGGGGCCCTCACATAGACCTACACACTGCCCCTCTTATACACATACACACACACACACACACACTTAGGTTAGGTCCCCCCATCTACCTCTTATTTTATATTTTACACTTATTTTATATTTTATTAAGTGCTCTTATTGTACATATTGTGTGTTTTTTTATATAAGAGCTCTACTGTAATTATTGTATTTTTTATATTTCTTGCACTGTAAATATTGTGCTTTTAATTTTTTAATGTTAAATATTTTGTAATATGCTCTTTTGCACATTCCCGTGAGCATTGCCACTTTGCATTTCACTGCATGTATATGTATGTGACAAATAAAACTCTTGACTTGACTCTTGACTTGACTTGAAATCTTACTTTACCTCATCTCTCTTACCTGATCATTCTATGGTCGCTTGAACATTTTCAGGGCACTAAGGCCTTTACTCTTCACCTCCTTCCAAATGGTTGTTTGTAATGTTGTTGATCTAGCTAGGAATACAAGCTTATTCTATTGTTTTTTTCATTGGAGCCAATAGGAGCAAATCAGCAAAGGCTGTGCTGTTTCTCATTCCAGTGTCTCCATGCCTCTCAAGCCACCACCAGTCAGTAAGCTGTAGAACAGAAAATTACATGACACTGCAATGACCCCCAGACCCCCAGAGGTGTTCCCCTGGTACTGGACCACTTGAAGTGTATGTGTGTGTGTGTGTGTGTGTGTGTGTGTGTGTGTGTGTGTGTGTGTGTGTGTGTGTGTGTGTGTGAAGCCCTGTCAGTCTGCACTCCCTTGACCTCTGCACTGAGTAACCTCTCGCTTTAAAACTGATAAAAGAATGCCCTCTGCTGGACACTTTAATGGCCAAACCGTGCTTGCCCTTGTTCTGTGAGAATACAAACACTCTCTCTCACACACACGTAGACACGTGCACGCACACACGCACACACACACACACACACACACAATCTGTAGACACAATCTATGCCGTTCAGCTCCAGTTTTTTCTGTCCTGTTTTTTCTTGCTTTTTAATCATGTACACCCTGAACTAACATGAACACATGGTAGAGATGAACACGAACAGATAGAAAGAATATGTACACACACAGATAGAAAGAATACAAACACACACACACACACGCACACACCAACTCTGAGGGAGAGAGGATTAGTTAGACACAGAGAGAATAATCTTCTCCAAGACAACCTGGAATCTTTTCTGAACGAGCCTCGCTAAACCCAACCAGAACCAATCCACAGAGGATCCAAACACAAAACAGGCGACACAGGAATATTTCCTTTCCGAACAAGGTCAGGGCAGGCCGGTTTTGTTTTCTGCTATTGAGAATTATTGTGTTATTGTTGCTTAAGCAGAGATGAAAAGCCTTTGCATTCACAAAGTTTTGGACAGCATATCCGTGTTTTTCACTCCTGACTTTTAACTGTTCCAGTAAAAGCAACGGTTTATTCATGTCTGCAGCTCACAAACCGATATGAACTTGGCATACTGCGTAACTTGTTTCCATCCCTCCCTTTCTCTAGTTGATATTCAGAACATCATCAGGATGCAGTAATGTTAATAGCTGTGTGTCAATAAGATAAATAAGCTTGCTATCTTGCTTCCTTCATTCTTGGTTGAAGTTCTTTTTTAGCCTATGCTATAATGCTACTGACATTATTCAGCTTTTGAAAGGTCAGTTACCATGCAGTCCAAGAGGATATGAGCAAAAGGACATAAAGGTTCTGTCTTACTTTAAGTTTCAGCATTAAACATACAGAACTCCACAAGGTTTCCCCCTCTCCCAAAGCACAAAATTACCCCATTGAATCTGTTTGGTTGTTTGAGAGGCTTAATTAACATTCCCAGAGTGTTTACAGTCAATTATTCAACACAGCGGCTTTCTGTGGGAGCTACTCATTACTCTGATGCTGTCCTCTATGGGAGACATTCTCGCAGCAAGAGGGAGGAATCCCAAGGGAATTGATCTTTGCTCAGCGGGACTACATTATTTAAAGCTTAGAGTTAAGTGCCGTGCTGTATGATATCACCTGTTTCTCAAGTGATGTAGACAAAAAAAGAAAGAAAGAAAGAAAGAAAGAGTGACAACATCCATGTACATGCATCAAGCCACGCACACACACACAAACCCTCCCACCACTAAACAAGTATGTAGCACTGCCCCTGCCAAGTAACATGTAATTACACCTAGTTTTCAGATGCATTTACTTCCTTTTTTACACATTCTTTCTTCCTGTCTATTCATCAGCATCACCACAAGTTGTGTTACATGTGGCCGAGGAGACGCCGTGAAGGAAGATATACGCTGGGACATTAACATTCCTGATGGCTCACTCTGGTTACGCTAAAGGAGATCCTTACAACTCGGTTCAAGGGAAACCTGTTGTTTTGGACATGGAATAACAGGCATATGGAGTTGGTTTCACTCAGCCAGGGCTACATGAACATGATGAATTGAACTGAACGGAATGGAACGGAAGGGAACGGAATGGAACTGAACTGAACTGAGCTGATCGGAAACTCAACTAAACTGAACTAGATTGGACTGGACTGCATCTCATCTCATCTTCATCTGTTAACTCGTCTCATCTCAACTCAACTGTGTAAATGCTTAAAGATGGAATCATTTAGATTTTTAACCCTTATTTGACATAGATAATAAATTAAATAACCATAATTATGCTATCTGAGGATACAGTTGAAACTTCCGGATTCAATGCATTAAAATAAAGTTTCAATGAATTAAAATAAAGTTCTTGAATCTTGAATTAGTGGACAGGAACATAGGAAGTAGACAGGAACACAGAACTAACTTGTAAAGATACTAAAATCTAACTGTTAAAGTATACAGGTAGCCTGAGAAACAGAAAGTGGCTGAACTGAACTGGACTGATTTTAATTTAACTGATCTGAACTGAACTATTCTGAACCTAACTGAACTGAACTGAACTGATTCAACTGGAACAGATCGATTTGAACTGATCTGGTCTGAACTGAACAGATGCCATCTTGCTCCCACAACATCTATTGAGAATACCTCTCTTTCCATTCTCCTTATAGGAGAATTCTGGGATTTTTAAACTTGGCCTCTATATCCACAAAATCACCTATTATACCGTAAAATAGGTCCAACAAGTTTCGGAATTGCTCCGGTAGATCGGCTCAGTCAGCAGTCGCGAAACGGGCCCAATGGCTGCAACGTAATCCTGTGGGGCAAGAGCGTGCAGTCAAAGTACGTCCACTTAAAGTGCTTGATTTTGCCACTGACAGGCTCAGATTGTTATTTGTGTGTCTGACAAGGGTCTGACAACATTACTGAAAGGATCGCTGCAGAAATAGACCTTTTTTTAACCAGAAAACTAAAGTCTAGCTCAAGGAGAAGTCCCGCTCTGAAATGGACGGTGGACAAAGGTAGTCTATAGCGAGAGGGTTCACTTGTTGCGGGAAGAGGATGGTAGAAACCTGACAAAGGTATTCTATGAAAGCTGCGCGAAGTCTTCCTCAACATTTTGTTGGCACAGTTTGGAAATGCGCAAAAACTAACCATTGTTGTTTTTTTTATCTTGGGGAAAAAACAAATACTCTAAACTACGCTTTCTATACTCCAACACATGTCTCCAACGCTGATTTATGTTTCCACCATCCTCTTGCTGCAACAAGTCAACCCTCTTGCTTTCATAGACCACCTTTGTCACATTTCCACGTCCTCTCGCGAGAGTTCAGAGTTCAGAGTTCAGAGCTGTTGCAGGAAGAGGACGTACTTTGACCGCGCGCACTTGCCCCACAGGATTACGTTGCAGCCAGTGAGGCCGTTTCGCGACTGCCGACTGAGCCGATCTACCGGAGCAATTCTGAAACTTTTTGGACCTATTCTGCGGTATAATAGGCAATTTTGTGGATATAGAGGCCAGGTTTAAAAATCCCGGAATTCTCCTTTAAGAATGGAAAGAGAGGGAGCTACTTCAGACATCAGTGTGCATCCCAAAATCTCCCATTAACCAAGTCAGATCACAGTAATTTAAAATAGGATAATGAAATGAAGGGACTGTTCAAAATCACACTCACCTCAAATCTTGTATCGTGTCAGTGATGAGAAAGCCACCCAGTTGTGACTTAGCAATCACACAGAATGGAGGACACGTTGAGGAAGCCCATTTAGCTCAATGTTCCATTGTACATCTTCACTCTATCTTTAACAATCCTATTCTCCAATCCTATTCTCTAACTCTCCAATCACGCACCTACAAGGAGACGGGAAGAAGGAGAGACAATAACACAGATTATTGACATGCAGCTTAAACCAGATCACCAGTAATATGCTTTCATTTTATAGTATTAGTGCTGAGCCCCAAACTAGATCCCAATGTGGCATTCTCAGTGGTATTTGCTGGTCCAATTGGATTAACACCTCAACACATATGCTGCCAATTAACAGGGACATAAATTGGGGGCAATTACACCCACTTAAAAATAGAAACATTAATGGTGTGAAACAAAACTGTGATTCCTTTAATTAGCCTCCTAAGTTCTTGCTTCATTTATTGATACAAGTTTAGCCACATTGCGTTGAGTATGGTACGCGACTGCCAAGCCTGTAAAACCCACTTTGTTTGACTCAGCCATGTAATCATTACTGGAGAGAATGGACCATTTGTGCAACAACATAATAATCTACAACATTTTCACAGAAATAAATGTCTGTTTTGCTACTATCATCGATTGCTACTATCACCGATTCAACCTATACCCAGTTCATGCAACCTTCAACCTCTGGTGCACTGCTGGAAGTGATGCATTTTGTGGTTCCGGTTTGTTTGGAATAAATAGAAGAAGAACTGGGTAGTTAGCATGAGCAACAATAGCCACCGTGGTTGACAGACATAAAGAAAAGAGCACCACCTACAGATACTCAAACATCAACAACTGACAACGTACACCAAAAATAATCAAATAATACACCAAAAATCACAGTACTGGCCACACTGTTTGATTGACATGTGATCTCTGGGAAATGCACAGCAAAAAGCAGTGGCCAGTTAGCAACAAAGCTGGAGGCTAAAAAAACCACTAACCCTAACAGCTTGCGCCATCTCTTTCTGTTTTCCCTCACGCTCTTCTATGCATGTTAACACTGCACCAATTCACACAGAGCGCAACCCCCCATCAACACATACACACACACATACACACACACACACACACACACACACACACAAATCAGCCATGAACAGATCCTCCTCTATCCACTGAAACACAAATGCTAGCCAAGAGACAATCTACGTATTTATAGCCCCAATAACTCAATCTGCTTCACCAGAAGTCACAATCCTGCTGGAGAGGCCTTTTGATGGGGCCACAGAATGGGAGTCCATTGTTGACCTCTTCTTGATCTGGGGCTGTGCAGTACCAACTATACCATCATGCTTTAGCCATGTTTTGCTATGGCACTTGGCCATAAAAGCACATCACAGTGAGTTGCCGTGATTGCATCACAAAGGTTATCATCTCCTGGGATTAATGTGTGTTTGTGTGTGTGTATCATGGAGTAGTTTTGGGATTGAGGGGATTGGAGGATGCATCCACAATGTCCAAGGAACTTCAAAATAGCGGTGCTCTGTGAAAACACCATAGCTCAGCCAAGACAAAGAGTGACCCCAGCTTTCTGAAATGCACCCAGGGGTGGGCGGATGGAGGGGGGGGGGGGTTGCTGACTGCATCGCTTCACGGCACTTTCAACACGTCTGGTTAATCCAGTGAGGATGATAGATGAGGGTGAGAACACAGATCTATGGCCAGAGGATTTCACAGTCACCTATGTGCTTGTGCTCAATGTAAAACTTGATGGCTTGCTGCTTTACACACACACTTGAAATATATAACTAGAGGGAGCACACAATATGATTACACAATGAACTGTTTGAAAATCTCTGTCAACAAAACAGAAAAGCTAAACTTGTAGATCAGGTCTCTGTTCAGTCCTTAACACAGATATGGTTATACTGGACAGCTCCCAGTTCCCGATGACGTCTCAAACAGGGAGCTCAAGGCCAAAGTATGAAAAGCTTCACTGTTAGCTCTATCTCTGCTGATACAAATGCCCTGCTGCATTTACTGGGCTACTGGTGTATGTGTGTGGACAGAGTACGAGTGGTTGCAGCTAGACTGTATCTAATCGCAGAAGGGAGAGTGTGTGTGTGTGTGTGTGTGTGTGTGTGTGTGTGTGTGTGTGTGTGTGTGTGTGTGTGTGTGTGTGTGTGATGCTTCTTTTTTGACTTTATAATGATAAGGACATACTAATTACAGTACTGCTATAAGGCTGTTTGTGCTGTTGTGAACTGTTGAAATTTCCAGTGTAATGAGTAAACCTGCTGAGGAGCTACAAAAGAGCAATGAATCTACAATTTCTCTAAATGAAAAACAAGTTCATATAAACTTCCTGATGCATGTTGTTGCTGTAATTCTTCAACTGCAGTGAGAGTAGATACCTCGGTTGATGTTCATTGTCATTCTGGTTGAGAAAATCTCCAGTGCAACCACCTCTGTAGAGTGCCATTTGAAGGAGGATTTAGAGGTTATATAAGTGAGCTGGCTGGCTATCAGTAATTTCCTCACATACAAGAGGACAAAGTCTTGGAACATTTGCTGCCATGGAGCTAACAAAGCCATGGACACTTTTATGAAAGCTTTTGTGAACTGCACTTAGCAGCATGCACTATTGATTCACGAAAATAAAGCCCTCAGTCCATAATATTACAATTCACAGTAGGAGACGTCCTGTCCTGTTTCTGATGTATGCTTGCTAGTAAAAGACAAAATGTCACAGAAATAATTCTTCAAATAAAAAGACATTACTGAAGATTGTCAAGGTACTAACAAAACACTACTGAAATTATTACTAATTACTTACAGCATTTGTTCTTGACATTCACACAGTTCCACATATTCGCACTAGGAGCTGCCCAGTACAACCATCGTCTTCTACTGGTGGCCACTGAGCAGCTCCACAGCAGCACTCAGAGGTTCAGCACCTTACAAAGGCACCTCAACAGTAGTTGCTGAAGGAGGGGTTTTATTCATTCACAAATATTCAATTATTGTTATAGTTTTGATACTTGGTTCATATTTTTGAGGGGACTTTTTTCCATTTTTATTGTTTCAGTGGTTGGTACTGCCGGTTTTGCCATTCCAGGCTCACTTTTGATTTAGCATGATGTCCAGATGATGAAAGAACCCCTCCTATGTGGCACTTGAGGCAGGTTATGATGCAGCCCTGTAGAAACTCATAAAACAACTCAGAATGTTGTCAAAATAAAGTCCAAAATGTAATAATACATGATATTGTCAACATTTGTTTCCTGATAATGAAAT
The DNA here is from genome assembly GCA_034670385.1 of Hoplostethus mediterraneus. NCBI lineage: Eukaryota > Metazoa > Chordata > Actinopteri > Trachichthyiformes > Trachichthyidae > Hoplostethus > Hoplostethus mediterraneus. The sequence continues at coordinate 813,149 of JAXDDW010000092.1, forward strand.
ACATTATTACATTTTATTACATTTTGACAAGTTATTACATTACCAATATTACCTGCCAGGTTACTTTAGTTTTGGCTGACTGATGAGGGCTTTTTATGCAGCATGGATGGTTTGTATTTGAGTTTAATTGTTCTCCTCTCTCACCATCTGCATGCAGTGTTGACCTCATTTCATGCATATTGATGCCATAGCCGTGACTTCAACCCTCAGTAATGACATCCTGTCTTTGTAGATCCCACCTGACTAAGCTTAGTGGGAACAGAGACAAGAGGGTATGGCACAACTGGATACCTCCATATGGTTTTGCTCTGCTGCTTCCCCCCCCCACACACACACACACACGCAAAGACAACCAAACTCATACACACACATGCCCACACTACCACACAAAGACCACTGCATAAGTTTAACACCTCTGTATCCTATAACTGAAGCCAATATCCTCTCTAGTGGTGCTATACGTCTGGACATAGCTCTCTCCTGTCAAGCACATCTGGTTCCATTGTGGAGGTCCATTAGAGAATTGGCTGTGCTGAAATAATGGCTAACAACCAGGCTAGAAAAAGGAAGATATCTGATATTCATTCAGTTACATTATAAGTAAAAGTGAATAGTCTGATGAGTCAGATTTGTTTCCACATGTAGGTTACTGTGACAAAGTAAACTGTCTTGTCTTAAACTCTAGTCTCTAGTCTAACTTGAGATGAGTCACCTCAGTTAACCTGAACAAAATGTTAGCTAGCAAACTAGCCAGCAGGCTAATTTAACAAAGTATCTGATATTAATGTTAACTTGCAACTGCTAGCCAGCCCTAACATTTTGTTTAGTGTGCTAATCAGCTATTGATTAGAGATGATCAGCTAGCTGGCTAACAAGCTGACATTATTATGGTTGTTCTTTTTTTAAATTCATTGTGTTGTTGTTATTGTCTCTGTGTGTAATGCTGCTGCTGCACTGCAATTTCCCAGCTTGGGATTAATAAAGTACATCTATCTATCTATCTATCTATCTATCTATCTAAACACAAAATTAGTCAGATATAGCAGTGATGAAACGATCCCCAGTCAAAAACAACACAGAAATTGTCTCTTCAAACATGTCTCTTCAATTCTGTTGAGACAAAATAATTTGTGCATTTAGAAACACAATCAATTGTTCTCAGCCATTGTTGCCAAGAGCTGTGGACCACCAACATCACCGCCAGAGAGAGTTACATCAACTGAAAGTCCCCTATGGCCTCTGGTAAGTTGTTTCTACACATTGTTTTTCCACCCAGGAAATTTCACAAATTTGAAATGTGCAAATGTCTCATGTATTGCTTTATTCTGGCTTGCAGGTAGCCTCAAATAATTCCCACCAAGCTGAAAGAAAAGGAATGAATTTAATGTTCTTTTGAAAAAGAACTTCCTCAAAGTAAGACAGAGTGAAAAAAATCTCCAGCTGGGAAGGTGTGTTTTATTGTTGCACTTTAATACATGGCCCTGAAAAATAACTACTTCTTTGGTGAGATCATTTAATTTCAATTTGTGTGTGTGGGGGGGATATTGAAACACAGCACCAATTAAGATGAAGAGGCATGCCTATTGGGTTACACTTAATCAAACATTGTTTGAAAGTGCAGTAAAACTTATCCCTTGGCAGTCTGGGGACCGCCTAATACCGGCGTGGCATACTCTAAAACATATTTATTCATTAAGCTAAAAAATAAATCTGCTGAGGTCAGCACTAATATAATCTTTTTTTTCTTTGGGTTCTTTTTTGTTCTGTTAGACTTCAAGATTAATCGAATAATGAGTGAGAGTGAACAACAACTATAAAATGAGTGTCCAAGTTTTACATCCAATGGAAAATATCTATTCATTCCAACCACTCTCTGTTCCAGCTCCACTGCATAAGTCAGTCTCTTACCTGCAGCGCAACTATACACACACACACACACACGCGCGCGCGCGCGCGCACACATACACACACACACACACACACACACACACTCCTTGCTCCATTCAGGCCAGGGAATGGGCATTAGTCAAGAATGTTTTGATTCAACTTGAACAATACTTTTAACTTCACAGTACAAATAAAAAGATAAATAGATTAAACAGTTAATCAATCAATCAATGGCCATTAAAAAAAAAAAAAAGAAAAAGAAATGAACAAATGACAAACAGACGGCCACAGTCAAACCACATACTTACATACATAGTGTCAGTGTCTAGCAGCATTAACTACAGTGTAATAACATTGTATTAACATGTTTATTAGAATTTTTCTCATTAGGGAAGCAGATGTGTTCAACCAGACTCTGATATTATGATAATATGTCCTTACCAGTAGCCATAGTTACTCATGAGAAGGAACAACATATACCAATATATACTGTATATACTGTATATATTGCACTGGACTAGCAATGGCTCCTCTTACTGTAGCTCAGTTGCTATATATTTGGGTTAGCAGCCAATCCCAGCTGCTTCTTTTGATTTATTTCAGGGATTAAAAGTGTCAAAGTAATGTTAGCAGCTATGTATAGAGCTTGAGCCTAGAGAATGTGAAAAAATAGGTATAAACCTGTCAATTGCATGGATATATGTCCATAATATCTCATTTTGATGCCAAGCTACATCCAGCTACATAAATATAGATGCATATATACGTACGTATACAGTGAGGTATGAACTATGACCATCATAATGCAAACAACTAATATGAACACAAATCAAATATATTTTCAGAAAAGCATTAATTTCTCATTTATTTCCCTTTAAAGATCCTATTCTTAAATAACTTAAATCAGTGCAATACTACTGACTATACTATATCCTATGAAATCATGTCCCAAAGATGTCTGTCAGCCTAAAAAGTTGGAAAACTCTGCAGATGAAAAAAGTGGGTACATTCCTGACTACATCCCATCTATATATCTGTGTATTATGAAAGGAAAACTCCCCGCATATGTCATATGTGTGGATTGTTATGCTCTCTGATTCCCCTTTCCCCATAATCTCCCCTGTGTCAGAGGGTAATTAGGAAGAATGTCCTAATTACAGCCATTTTAAAGGAGCAGGGTGATGTCTTTTGATGTAATATTACCGTCCACCCCAATTAGCCCTGCACTTGTCAACCTCATTCAGCAGTGATGGCTACTAGCCCGAATGTTAGACCGAGCCATTCATTGTTGACTTTTTCAAATTCAACAAAGCCCTGCCCCTTCTGAATAACTACCACCTTGTACTTCTCCCTCTATATCGTTCTCTCTCTACTATAGATTTATTTAGCTGTACACAATGCTTTCTAAAAAGGCTGACATCATGCTTTTTCTTGACCGGCATTTGCATTGGGCCCCCTTTATGCTCCACATTACAACCCCACAGAAAGCATCATGCCACATACAGTACTGTGCAGAAGTCTTTAATATTAATTTGGTCATAAATGTTTCTTTTTTGGCTTTCTGCACTAGTGTTTTACATTACTGCTCTTTATATTATATTTTGGTATTTCTAAACTTTTAATTTCATTATTTTCGAAAGCTTCTTCACTTTTTTTAATTTATTTTTTTACATGTGCCTAAGACTTTTGCAAAGTAATGTAGTTTCTGTTGATTGTAATCAATAATCAGTAATTTAATCAGTAAGTAATCAGTAATCAGTAATTGAATCCATTCTCACAGCATAGAAACTTTGTCAACATCCAATTTATCACTAAACTCAACTCCACATCAAGTGAAGTTACTTTGGTTCATATGAACATTTGAATTTCAAACACAAAAGAGAACAGAGAAGGGAGAAGAGAGAGGAGGCATTATAAATTGTAGAGGATTGTAGATGTAATGTAACGTACCAAATTCTACCGTCACTTTATATTGTATATACACTGATACTACCTCGCCGCTTCTATTGACTGAGACACTTTTTTTTATCTTAGACACTTTTTTATCTTGACATTTTGTACAAACTTTATTCTATTTTTATTTGAGGGAGAGATGAGTCAAAATCTAAGCATTTCATTGCCAGCAACCAATACTGTGTGTACTGTTACTGTGCGTGATAAATAAACTTTGAACTTTCAACTAAGGAAACCTCAAGGGGAATATCTACAAGAAGAAACTGAAATCAAAAGGAAAAGAACTCCAGGAAACACACAAAGACAAAGCTGGTTTGGACAACAGAAACTAAATGACAAGAAAATTCACAATAGCTTCTAACAATTTCACTGTAGCTGCTAACTTGTGGCCGGAAAGCCCTCAACCACTGAAATGACTATAAGAACTGAATGATTCTCTTTTTTATTTCACCGACTTCCCACCCAACTTTACTAACCTTTTACAGGCTACTGTGACCTTGGAGATATTGACAAATATGTATTTTTCACACACAATATTTCAGGAACTTCATCATCATTTCTACTTATGGCAATGCAAAAAATATCCTCAGAGGGTGCAGCAATGGTGATCAAATTTAGCCAAGAAGAATCATTAGAAAAGTGCATCACAATGAGATGGAAATTAAAGTGAAAGGCTATTGAAGGGACGGGACAACAACTAAAGGTATGAAGCCTCAGCCGACTGGTAAATCAGCAAAGTGTAGTGACAAAGTGCAGTTGCCCCTGCGGCCGATCTACACGGTCACAGCTTTTCTCTGTTCTGGCCCCACAGTGGTGGAATGAACTCCCCACTGATGTCAGGACAGCTGAGTCGCTTGCCCATCTTTCGCCGCAAGCTGAAAACCCACCTGTTCAGGAAACACTGACCCTTCCTCTTAGCCTTGCCTATTTGTCGTCAATTATTTGTATGAGCTCTTGTTTATTGGCTCTTGTTTATTTGATACACTTATTTGTCTTAGCTCTTGCTCATTTGATTTTCTTATTTGTCTCATTTGTTTAAGAAAAAGTAGGTAGCTAACTTATTGCACTTTTACCTTAGCACTAGTTCTGCCCTTAGTTGCTTGTTTAGGAAGGTAAATGCACTTACGATTTCTGATGACTAGTAGCTTTCTTGCCTACCTATGTTGAATGCACTTATTGTAAGTTGCTTTGGATAAAAGTGTTTGCTAAATGCCTGTAATGTAATGTAATGTAATGTAATGTAGTACTCACAGCAGGTAGGTTGTATACAGTGGTGCTGGCAACAGGCAAGTTGTATAAAGAAATGCTGACAGCAGGCAGGTTTTCTAATGAATCAAGGCTGACATCTAGTGGTCCAGGAGTTACAGTTGTTTGATTTTCTGGGAGCTGTTTTCACTCTGTGTGCCACACTGACTCAGTGGTTAGTTCTGTCTCCTTGCAGGCATGAGGTTGCAGGTTTGATTCCTGATCCTTTCTCTGTGGAGTTGGAACGGTACCTTTATGTTCTCCTGGGTTTCCTCCCACAGCCAGGTGGATTGGAGAATCTGAAGTTGTCCATAGGTATAAATGTGAGTGTCTATTTATCTGTGTTACGCCAGATTCAGACCAGAAGTGGAACACTTATTCATCAGGAGTGTATTTCTATGCGATCCCGCAGCCTTTCTGAGTATAATGGTCTACACAGAGGTGAAAAAGCCCATGAAAATAGGCTGTACTTGGCCAATAGCCGAGGCAACAAAAAGACAGCATCCCAAGCCTGAACTTTTTTAATGTTGTCTTTGTAGAATCAACACTGAGGGTCAAATAGCTCTCTGTATTTTGTGATTAGCTTTATGTATTTTGTGATTAGCTCGTCTCCCTTCTTCGCTTTCCAAACAGACTCTCCTGCATCACTGCAGTCACATGGATTTGTTTAGGGTTATTTTTCAGCCGGTGCTGAAACTTGTGATTGGACAAGCCCATGGGACCTATACATTCTCAAGTTCTCAAGTTTCTTTCTCCTTCTTCTTCTTTCTTTCTTTCAAGTTTATTTCTATAGCCCTTAATCACAGTGATAGTATCAAAGGCACACATTATGAAAACAATACATGTATTACTAAGAACAAGGAACAACTCCTACGAAAACCTTATTAGGAAAAGAAATGGAAGAAACCTTGGGAGGGGCTGCTCCACCAGGATGGTAAGTGCCGAGAGTGGGCAAACAAAGAAAAAAGAAAAAAAGTACACAGAATAAACAAAATAGTTTGCCGCTCAAATCGCAACAGGGAGACATTTCCAGAAAAAAACTGAGCATAGTGAGAAAAGGCTAGCTGGGATCGATTGGTAAAATTTCATATCTGACATGGACTGGGAGGACAGGATATCATTATGTGGTCTAATTTTCTTGTTTTGATTAGGATTCTGGCAGTAGCATTTTGTACAAGCTGAAGATCTGTAATGCACACATTAGGCAAACCAGAGAACAGGACGATGTGGCAATCAAGTTTCAATGATACAAAGGTATGTACTAAGATTTCTGCATCTGCCGTTTTTAATATAGGTCAAATTTTATCAATATTGTGAAGACGGTAAAACCTAAACTGTGGGAGATCACGCAGTTATCAACATTTAGAGTAGTATTCTTACACAGATACCTGTGTCTAGCTTGTCCAATAACCAATATCTCTGTTTTGTAGGCAATGAGGAGCAGGAGCACCTCTACGTTAAGGGCGCGGTCATTCGGTTTAACAGGCATATAGAGTTTAGTATCGTCAGCATAGCAATGAAAATTTATTCCAAATTTGCAGATAATTTCACAGAGTGGTTGCATGTAGATAGCAGTAGGCCCACAAAAGAGCCTTGTGGTACACCAAAGTCCACAAAGTCTACGATACTCTGAGGTCATATTGTTTGTACCAATGTAGTTTTCAAAACGATTTAGGAGTATGTTAGGGAGTAGAGTTCAGCTGTAGGTCACAGTAGTATGTTCAGTACATTTACTTCTACTTTCCCTGCGTTTGTCCTGACAACACACAAATGCCCAAAGCATAAACCTTATACATTGGAACCTGATCTAAGACAAATTACATTACATTACAGGCATTTAGCAGACGCGTTTATCCAAAGTGACTTACAATAAGTGCATTCAACATAGGTAGGTAAGAGAACTACCAGTCACCAGAAATCGTAAGTGCATTTCCTTCCTATACAAGCGTCTAAGAGCATAACCAGTGCTCAGGTAAAAGTGCAATAAGTTAGCTACCTAGGATAGGATAGGATGGATAGGGAGATAATGGTAAGCCTCCTTCAGTAGTATGGGGCATATGTGCACAAACATAACAATTAGACTTATTAGGATTCTTAGGATGCAGCCGTAGTAGTTGATAGAATGTATTAGTACCAGCATAATTAAGGATGAATGTGGAGTTGGGTTGGGTTAAGGCAGTGAGTAGAACTTGAACTTTGAACCACTGCACTTTGTGGATGATACAGGGTGTGGAAAAAGTACATCCCAAATCCTTGAAGAAGTTCTTCATTACTGATGCTGTGAAGTGTGTTCCTCTCACTATGTACTCTGTGGGGTATTCCCCATTTAGGAACTAAGTGTATCTGAAGTATTTTTTCTACTGAAATAGGATAGATAGATGATAGACTGAGATAGGATGCTTTCCTGCATGGAAAAGCTTCAGTCCAGAAGGCATGGAATCAGAACTGGGATCCAACCTGGACAGGGACATAGGAACCAGCAAAGAAGTGAAGTTTACCAAAATCACATACAGCAACAAAGGCATAGAAAACAACCTAACAACCATCTTTACACCATAGAAACCACCTAGAAACACTCCAGCAAACACCGCATACACCCTAGCAACCACTTAGAAACACCCTAGTGTAACAGAGAGAAAAATGACTTACCTTATTTTTCTATTATATTTCTTCTAAAGTCCTTTTTTCTTTCATTTATGTATTTTATTTTACCAAAATCCCACACTTTGTTTTTATTATAAACGAGTGTTATGATTTTGTTTTCTGGCGCCATCCGGTGACGTAGGTTATTTCCGCTCTCTTGTGATTCCTGTCAGTTTACATTGATCTGACGAGAGATGAGTTACGTTAGTGTGGGCAGTGTTACTGAGATTATATTGTTCATGAAATAAAATGTGTTTGAGTGTATAATGTTTGAATATTTTATTGGAAAGATGTAGTGGGTTGATGCTACAATTATTTGGCTGGGGGATGTCGTGTACTAATCATTTATTATTTTCACATGTTGGGCACTGTGAAGCCCTTAGGGACTGTAACGGTGATTAAGGGCTATACAAATAAATGTGATTTGATTTGATTTGATTTGATTTAGTGTATGTTTCACAGGTTTTTGACCGAGTTGAGGGTTGTGCATTTTCTTGCTAGTGAAACATTTCACTAGCAATTCATTTTTGCCTGTCGTAGGTTGAATAGAGTGTGTGCCAGACGTGATGAGGACCTTTTTGTTTTTATGTTAAACAAATTTACAGAAATAAAAGATCGCCAGAAGTCCTGGTGTATCGTGATCATTCGTGCACGGTTAGGCTGGTTAGGACCGGCTACACTAGCATAAACCTAGTACACCGTCTCAACCACATAGAAACACCCTAGCAACCACCTAGAAACATCTTAGCAACCACCTAGTTAACCCTAGCACCCACCTAGTACACCCTTGAAACCACCTAGTACACCCTAGCAACCATCTTGTTACTTCTACTACTCAGTACTCTTCTCAGTACTTCTACTACTTGTTTTCCTTTATGTTTATACATATACATACAGTACTGTGCAAAAGTCACCCTCATCACCCTAGTTTTTTTTTAAATGTAATATAAATATATATATTTTTTGTTTTTTTTGTTTTCTGCATTAGTGTTTTACATCACTACTCTTTATAGTATTTTTTTTATATTTAGAAACTTGAAAGCATCTTTGCTTAACAGACTTTTTTTTTTACATGTACAATACTTTTGCGCAGTAGTGTGTATATATATATATATTCTATGCACATTTGTACTGATTTTTATGAATTTCTAGATAGCTACATCAATGAAAAACCGCACGCTCTTTTTGTTTGCATGGAACTCCACGTGAGGGCTCAAATATCTAAATATTTGACCAATCCGCTTCCGTCCTCTCGAACCGGAAGTTGTGAAGCATTTCCCTCAGAGCGTCAGACTAGTTCTGCTTTTCATCCTCAAAACACAGCAAGCATTGCGCATTTTGGATAAACTGTGTTCATCAGTAAATTTGCGAGATGAAACATAACTCTAACGTCCCCGCTTTCCTCACAAAGCTCTGGACGCTGGTCGAGGACGCGGATACCAATGAATTTATCTGCTGGAGTCAGGTAACGTTAAAAGCTGTGCCCCATTAGTCAGAAAAGCTACTAGCAACTAGCTGGGAAGGTTAGCCTTAAGTTAGCAGGAGTAGCACTTCGCCACACCACATAGGGGTAAAAATAACAATTCGCTATCACCCTGCCCACCCTATCAGCTCTGCATGCTAACCTCACCTGCTAGTTACAAACCAGTAAGCAAGCATTAGCTGGACCTAAGCATTAATAGTTAGCTCGCTAGCTAGCCATTTTCGTTCATTGTTTACCTGCTTGCTCGCTAGCAGGTATGCCTCATTAGAAATTACATTAGTCCTTGCGGCCTGAGTGATAATGAATCAGTAATGATACTGATGATAATATATATGACAATAAGTGACAGTGAGATAACAAATTAATATGTTGTTATTGATACATCAACGTAAATTTCAAATCCTTTGTTCCTGGTAAACACAAGGGAAGATACATCACCATCTTAGGTTGCTGTTTGTGTGCTTTCAGCAGTCACAGCCCTCTAGTCTTTTCCATCAAAATAGGAGCAAATAGTTTTAATGAAGATTAGTTAATTAATTGACACATTAGTTTCATTGGTTCTTAAAGTATGTGTAATGTCTCTCATGTTGATGATTTCCAGGAGGGCAACAGTTTCCTTGTGCTGGATGAGCAGCGCTTTGCCAAGGAGATCCTCCCCAAGTTCTTCAAGCACAACAACATGGCCAGCTTCATCAGGCAACTCAATATGTGTATGTCCATCTGTTTTTACCTCTCTCACCACCTGCTCTTGTTTTAGTTAAGGCTTTGCAGTTGTATTGGAATGCCCCCAAGCTGACTGGTGGGTGGGGATGTTGTACCATCTGTTGGGTCTGTCTGTGGGTGCACTTCAAGGGCTCCCGGTCGGGTGGTGGTGTACTGGCTGGGTGGAGCATCCCCCTGCTCCTAATCACTGGTGACAACTACCAACAACCTGGGGTTTGTAACAAATAGCCAATTGCATGCAACATTGACAGATCCAGGGCTGCAGATTAAATACAAGATGACACTTTATTGATCCCTGTGGGGAAATTAGGTCGTTGTAGCATCAAAAGTAAAATGATTCAGCAGGGAAAATGAAATAGATTATAAGCACACATATAGGATATAAAGTTAGTAGAAAAATAAAACAATAAAAGCAATAAACTAGACTATGAACAATTGTGAGGTTATATAAACATAATGCTGTTAAGTAGACTTAAGTAGGAAGTAAGGGAAAGAAATTAATTACTAACATTTAGAAATGGATTATTAACATTTATTTTAATTTAACTATTATAATATGAGCAATACAAAAATATAACAGCGAAAAGTTACAGTTGCTGCTGCCAAGGCTAAAGAGGATTGCTGTGAAAATTGCAGATTGTGTAAATGTAAAGTAAATAGGTTTATCACTGCCCGTGACTTAAACAGTGGATATATTTCTCTAATACAATCTATTGCACTGATCACTCTCAGGAATCCTAATATAGTTCAGCACACTTGTATGCAACAGTAATACCCATTCATTATTTATTAACTATAGCCCAACTATTGTAAGCTACCCACAATTTGATTGAAGAGTGAGCTAATTGCCTGGAAACACTACAAACAATTATAACACTGTGGGGTCTAAAAGTCTGAGTCCACTACTGTACTAACTGTTTGTTTTCATCATTTATCAAAAAATATATTTTTACTCATTTGATACTTGTTATTCATAATGATGTAGGAGAGAAAGGTCCAAGTATCAAGCCAGTGTTGAAAGACCGGACCTCCCCACCAACACTTAATTTTCTTCACGATTCCGAAAGTTCAACAGTTACTAGAGTCTCAAACAGGTTCAAAATAAATCACTGGAGATGATCAGAGTTCGATGCATAGAGTTTTATTCTTCAGAGACAAAACCCGAGTCGGCTCTGGAACCAGACTGACAAAAGCTATATGCGCATGATCTTATGTATCCTAAAAACTGGGTGGAGAATACCGATTTACACCCAGTTCTGGGAACTCCAGCTCAATGTCAGCAAGTTTCTTTTTGTTTGATCAGCAGAAATAATGAGTCCACCAGCCCTATGTGTGGGGAAATAATGAGTCCACCAGCCCTATGTGTAGGTCTCTAATGAGTCCACCAGCCCTATGTAGGCCTATACCCCAAGCCTAAACTCCAAGTGTCAGCAAAGATAACCATCATCAACCAGTACCCTAGCGCCATGACATCATACCTAGCTTCTCTAGGTGGGTCGTAATATCAAACTTGGCTTTCCTGGGCAGGTCTTAATGCTAAGTTTGGTTCCTGGGCGGGTCTTGATATTAAGCTTGGCCCCCCTGGGCGGATCTCTGTGGGCAGTACCTCCCACCTGGACTTCTCCTGTCTGCGCATGCCCTGCCAGTCTATTTTTAGGTACTTCTTTAGCCTGTCCCTGGTCACCCCTCTTGTGAGAGGGCCTAAAACTGTATCTTTTAAAACTTTATGATTATTTTGGGTTTCTTATAGGTTATATGTTTCAATCAAAACACACTTTTTATATCTATGTAGGCCTGACATTTTTTCATTATCAAAATTGCTTAATACAAAATACATCAAAGTGCTTAACGTAAAATACATCAAAGTAATGATAATTATTTTACTACAATAATACGTTTAGAATTTAGAACTAGATCTTTGAGACAGGCTCGTATGAAATTGAAATATATCTGAAATTCTTGTTCGCACACCATTTGGTAAGGTCTTTGCAAATTGTTGTCCCCATATATTTATTTCCTTCAAATACGAACACATGTATGCTCCTAATACACAGTGTGATTTTTATTTTTTATTTTTTTATTTTTTACAACTAATACCAGATAATGACTAAACTAATATGGTCCTCTGCGTTATTGTCATTACAGCCAGAGATTTAAGTTTGAAAAGGGACTGCTGAAACAAAAGAGTTCTTGTTAGTGGACTTAGATTTTTAGTATCCCTCTGTACATTGAATGTAATGTAAATGTATAAGTTGCTCAGGTTCCATCAAGTTGGATGGGTGCCATTGGTGAACAGCAATTTTTAAGTCTTGCCACAGATTCTCAAAGTCTGGACTTTGAATGGGTCATTCCAGGATATCGATTTTTTGTTTTTAAGCCACTCCAGTGTAACTTTGGCTACATGTTCTGGGTCATTGTCCTGCTGAAAGATGAATCTTCTCCCAAGTCCCAGGTGACTTGCTGAATGTTTTCCTCCAGGATTTCTCTGTACTTGGCTCCATCCAACCATTTCCTCTACCCTTTTCTACCTTATGTTTTCTGGTCCCTGCTGCAGAAAAGAATCCCCATAACATGGTGCTGCCACCACTATGCTTCAAAGTAGGGATGGTGTTCTTAGATCTCGTCAGACCATAGAATCTTACAGTCTCCTACATGCCTTTGGGCAAACTAGTCAAGATTTTATGTGAGGTTTTTTTTTTTTTTTTCCCCCAACAAGGGCTTTCCCATAAAGCCCAGATTTGTGGAGTGTCCTAACCCTCCAGAGTTGCCATAGGCCTCTTGGTGGCCTCTGCATATGCCCATCTTGCCAGGTTACTTAGTTTTTGAGGATAGCCTGTTCTAGGCAGATTCACAGCTATATTCTCTCCATTTTTTTGATGATTGACGTTCAATGCCTTGGAAATTTTCTTTATATCCTTCCCTTGATTGTTACTTCTCAAGAACCTTGTCCCGGATCTGTTTTGGAATGTTCCTTGGTCTTAATGGTTAGTTTAGAAATGCACTAACCAACTGTGGAATCACCCGAGGACAGGTGCATTTATTCTGAAATGTACACACATGTGGACTCCATTCAACTAATTATGTGACTTCTGAAGAAAAGTGGTTATGCAAGATATTATTTAGGTATTTAGTTCATAGCAAAGTGGGTGAATACTTATGGAATTAAGTATTTTTCTGTTTTTTATTTGTAATGAATTTAGAAAAATATGTAGATTTGTTTTCATTTTGACATTATAGAGCACTTTGTGTTCATCAGTGACAAAAAAGTATATTAAATTGATTTTGATTTCATGTTGTAACACAATAAAATGTAAAAATATGGCCAAGGGGGTTGAATACTTTTTATAGCCGCTGTACATGTAAGATTGTGTCCGTGACTTAAGCTGTTGCTTGATTTGATTACCTTTTGTGTGTATTTTGGCATGCAGATGGATTCCGTAAAGTGATGCACATTGACACCGGCATCGTGAAGCAGGAGAAGGACGGGCCGGTGGAGTTCCAGCACCCATACTTCCAACACGGACAGGATGACTTGTTGGAAAACATCAAGAGGAAGGTCAGCATCTGTATTCGCCTCTTAACTATCCTGAGCTTGTATGCCTCCCCAGATTTAGGGGGAAAACTGCACTCATAAGTTTTTCAACTGTAAATATTTGAATGGAACACAGCATAAGTCTGAACCTGCATTCATCAAAGTCATAAATTCCCAGCTGGTAGGTTTCTACAGACTAGTTTAAGTGCACAAGTGTTGTTAGTAAACCACGGTGCAAACATCCTAGTGTGGTGTTTTCTAGTGACTAATGGGGTGATTGAATCAAGCGTGTTGGTAAGGCTAAAGTTTAGTTCATTGGTGAAATTGTCAAGTGAGCCAACATGACCAGAGAGTGGTGCGAGAAAACTGTTTTTCAGATAGTAATGAGGCCATGGTAGCATTAATACGACGGCTGATATATGTATGTGATATATGATTATGCCTTGCAGGTTTCTAATGCCCGGCCAGAGGAAAGTAAGATCAGACAGGAGGACCTGACAAAGATCCTGGCCAGCGTCCAGAATGTCCATGGCAAACAGGAGAGCATGGATGCCAGGCTGGCAACACTGAAAAGGTCAGTGTGAAACCTTGTACAGTTTATTTTCTAAGGAATGGATGGAGGGAAGTTGGAAGAAATGTTATAAATATATTGTAAATCTGGACCAAAATAACCTATGTACACATCTATACTGAAATGCTCTCCTCATATTTGCAGTATACATGCTCTTAGTTGCATAAATTCCAACAATAAAGCGCAACCCATAGAATACATTTCTGTATTACCACATGTTCTGCTTGCTTGTTTGTGGGCCCTTAAAAAGTCTAAATAATCTAAATTTAAGACCTTTTAGATGCATTCAAATTTCATAAATCCAGTAGTAAGGAGTGTAAACCGAGAGGCGTATCTTAACCCTCCAAAACAATTGGCACAGCCACAAAATAGCAGTTTTAGTGCAAGGTGATTAATTGGTGCTCCCAAAAATCAAAGTGCAAAAAATGAGTGTCCAAACAGGAAAAAATATTTCCATAAATGTAAATAAACAAACAAGGATCACATCCACAATGTTAACAGGAGCAGCAATGGCAGTACTTTCCTGGGCACAACTAGACACCCCCTCTCCCTGGAGATGCACCAGTTTCATTAGTTAATGCCCCAGCCCAGGAACACACCAAGTATGAAAATAACTATGCATGTATGGTTATAATATCTATAACATTTAATTATCAAAACATTTGAAAGACAGCTTATTTACCACAAACAATAAATAATGGTAAGTTCCAATAAGAGCATGCATGCACAAGGTGGAAAACGGCACAATATAGCCAGCCCAGATGTGGCGGCTCGCTTTAGGACCCAGTGGAAACCACTCCACCACAACAGAAGAGGTGAATGACTTTCAGAATCTCTTTCTGAAGCCTCTAGAAAGGGGGTGGCCAATCATGTGCCATGTAGGGCTGAGAGTATGCAGGTTTTCATTCCAACCAAAGACTACACCAGGTGACTTCAGTGATTAGTTCCTCCTCTAAATCAAATCAAATCGCATTTATTATGTATAGCCCTTAATCACCGTTACAGTCTCTAAGGGCTTCACAGTGCCCAACATGTGAAAATAATAAATGATTAGTACACGACATCCCCCAGCCTTAGACCCTCATAGAGGACAAGGAAAAACAAAACCTTATAGGGAAAATTGGGAGAAACCTTGGGAGGGGCTACTCAGAGAGGGAGGGGCTACTCAGAGAGGGATCCCCCTACCAGGACGGTTGGGCGTGCAATAGATGCCGAGTTTGGGCAGGCAGCGTATACACAATGCATAAAAGTTTATTTTGGTGAGACATCCGATGGGGCGGCATCACAGCATTGGCAGCTCAGTCAGCCTCATCATAGGACTAGGGGACCACGCAGGCGCCAACACTGCCCAGATAGGAGAATGCAACGTCCGCTCAGTCTGACCAAAATCATTTTCGAATAGTCTACTGTTCTTAAGACCGAATTTCAAATATTCTACCCCCCCCAACCCCCCACCCCCCCGAAAAACAACAACAAAAGAAACAAAATTCAGATATTCTTTTTAATAGAATGGATCATTAAAATCAAACGGTATTGCACATAAATAGGCACTTCAGATAATCATTCAGAACGTGGATCGGCTCAGCTGACCGACAATAAATCAAAATGACACCATTCACCATTGTAGCCTATAATAAGAGCATTGCATTGGCCGTTTTAATAAACAAACAGAAACAAAAACAGTAACGTGTGTAACTTTTAGATCAATTAGGCTACCTCTAAACATTAAAATAAATTAAATAAGAATGGCTTGCTTGCTTCACTTAAAAAAAGTCTTTAGACTTTAACATTCTTGTTTAAAAAGATCAGCATGTTGACATGGTCAGGATGAAGGCGAGAGCGCAGTCGGTTAACGATAAGTCCTGCCACCGAAAAATGCCCTTTCCGATGGCACAGACGTAGTGGGCACACACAAGTATGCCTTCAGGAGCTGGGCCAACCTCTCATACGTCGTCTCGTTCACCTCCCACCAAGCAAGGGGATCCAAGTGAGGCGGGATACACTTTTCTTTGCAGTAGTGACTGAATTCCATTTCAAGCGTTGTAGAGGTCTCCGAGTGGTACTCTTCGCAGCATAATGTTGCAATTGAAGACTCGTTGTCGTACCGAGGTCTTTTGGCCGCTTCCTCCGATGTCCCCGGTTCAGGGTCGTCAGTGTTCTCTGGTACATCGGTGCTCTCAGGTAAGGCTGAGATTAGCTGTTGAACTCTGGCTTTGAGAGCATCCCTGACCGCATTATCAGCAAACTTCAGGTGTTTGTGCCGTGGGTCAAGAAATGACGCGATGAACGGAATGTTAAGTGTGCTGTCCACTTCATCGAGTGCTAGCTGCCGATTCACTGACACAGACACAGCTTCCTTGTACTGTGAGACTTTAGCGGACTCTCTTGGAGCAACGCGCAGGTGTTTGGACAGCAGAGTTGCTGTGAGGGGGTATATCATAGAACTCAAAACTCCAGATTCTCCGCACAGAGTGGTCATCGCACATTTCAGAGAGCGCAACACCGGTAGCAGCTCTTCGATGATGCTCTAGCTGTCACCAGTTAGATCAAGGGTTCTGGCGTCTGACACCTTTGTGACTCCTCAGTCAGAGAGGACCGCAACAACTGCCCATAGCTGCTCCAGCAAGCGCTCAAACATGTCGTGAATTGAATTCCATCTCGTATGACAGTACTGTATTAGACAGTGTTCTGGTAGGTTTTGCTGTTGTTGTTTCTGTTTAAGCGCCTGTGTTGCTGTAGTGCTGTGGTGAAAATGTGAGACCAGTCGGCCAGCACTAACGACAACATGGTTTATGGCCATAAGCTTAAAGCCATCACTAATTGCAAGTTGGAGTGTATGGGCATAGCAAGGACTTGAATCCCAATCCAAGTAGTCAGTGTTGGCGAGGACAATATTACTGGCGTTGTCATGTACACAAGCAATTACTTTGTCCATTGTTAAATGCGCTGCGCTATATTGCCCTCTCACGTGAAATATGCATGGACCTTTTGCTGCACTGTGCTACGCTGCATCTTCTCTCAAAGTTTAAATATCCAACAGCTGGCGGTAAAACAATAAATCAATGGCCATTTACTGTACAGTAGTATTAGCATATATTTGATTGTAACTAAACCATTCATTAAAAATAAATAAATAATAATTATATATATTTTTTCCGACTCTGACATGAACATCGAATGTGGAGACTGGCGATGACTAATCGAAGATTTGAAAGTTCTAACTCATCCCTAACACACACCCATACACACACTCTCACTCACACAGACAAACATGACCAGCGTCAGTGGACAGGAGCAGCTAGACCAGGAGAATAGGGCATGTAGGCAGGATGCTAGTATCCATCGGCAGGACCCTGAGCTTGGATGAGCTAACTGGTCTAGCCTTACTCTGAGAAGAGACTGAGCCACTCCCTCAAGGCTGGTCAAATGACAGAGAGAATAAATGGGTTTTTAGCCTTGACTTAAAGACTTCGATAGAGCCTGCCTCTCTGATTGAGGCAGGCAGACTGTTCCAGAGATAGGGAGCCCGGTAAGAAAAGGCTCTGTTACCTGCAGTTTTCTTTTTGACTGCTGGGATAGACAGGTAGCCAGCGTCCTGAGATCTGAGGGCGCGTGGCGGTTTATATGGTTTAATCAAATCGGATAAATAGGACGGTGCCATCCCATGTAATGATTTATATGTAAGTAAAAGCACCTTAAAGTCACACCTGGCCTGAATTGGTAGCCAGTATAATGAGGATAGAATGGGAGTTCTATGGTGGAATTTCCTAGTTTTCGTCAGGATTCTGGCAGCAGCATTCTGGACCAGTTGTAGTTTTTTAGTGCGCCCAGCCTCTCTGGTTGAAGGTGTGCTAATCAGTGAAATCACCTGCTGTAGTCTTTGGTTGGAGTTGAAAACCTGCATACTCTTGTCCCTCCATGGCACATGATTGGCCACACACAAATGGATAAATAAGTTTCTACTGTATATAGAACAACTCGTATTATTAAATTTGGTCCCAATGTGATTGGGTCTGGCTGATATTTCCCATATGATTAAGACCTAGCTACATGGCATTCATGGTCTGACTGGCCGTAGCCAAAACAAAGCATAATATAAGCTGACTATACCAGGTTCCATGGTACAATTTACATACATTATACATACAGTACACTCAAAGGGGAGCTGGGATTCAATTGGAAGCAGCAATGGAAACAGACCCAAAATAAGGTTCAGGATTGAGCACCTTCTCCTTCTTAATGTGCTTACTGTGCTATGTGTTTGGTTTTACAGGGAGAATGAAGCACTATGGAGGGAGATCTCAGATCTAAGACAGAAACACGTCCACCAGCAGCAACTCATTAAGAAGGTACGTTAGCACTACGTGTATTGTTTTCACCGTATGCATCACAGAATGAGAATGTGCTTATAGCATATTATGTTTAATCTCATGTACTTTTTTACTTCTTCTTTTTTCAGCTGATACATTTCATTGTCACGTTGGTGCAGAACAACCGCATTCTGAATTTAAAACGAAAAAGGTGAGATTACAGATTATGTTACAAGGGTTGTGAGTTAAAACTCCACTTACTGCTGGGGCCACCAAGGATCCCACTTCTGCACCTACATATTTATATTAGGGATGCACTGATCAATCAGCCGCCAATCGTAATCGGCAGATAGACTTTCTCAATCACCGTCTCAATATCACGGAGCTCTCATATATTGATTTCTGATGTTGTGATATGAATTTCATATATGTAATAACTCATTCAGGCTGTTAAACACAGTACTAGATCGCCCTGTTAATGTTCCTGCTTGCTATGCAGTTCTACATGATGTGTTCGTAGACAGTAATGAGCCGATCACACTGACGGAACATCATTAATCAAAATGAGCCCTTAAAAGACGTGATCGTGCCGTAATATTTATTGATGATTCAGAATAGATTGGTATTTGTGATAGTTCACATTCATATGCCAATAACAAACTATGTGTTGCCTACTAATCTGTGAAAGTGGCTGAAATCTTGTCCATCATACACGTTCAAAAAGGGGTTAGAGCACAAGGCAAACAAGTTTTAGCTTGGTTTTGAGTCTTAAATATGCTTTCAGAGGTTTTCTCTGCACTACGTTTCTAGTGAGAAATGTCTTGGGTTGCGCAGATGTATACTTAACTTTTCCTTTGTTTTTTTTCACCCTTCAGGCTTATATAGGGATGAAATTGTCTTATTTTGAAATGGCATTAAAATAAGTTATAAAAAGCTTAGTCACCCTATTTATGGTTGAACTGAACTGTGAGCTTAATGTGTCTTTGCAGCCCTAGTAAATATGCATCATTATTCTTCCTTGCCAGGCCACTCCTTATGAACAGCAATGGAAAGAAACCCAAATACATTCATCAGATCTATGATGACAACGTGTGTGTGGAGCAGGTAAGTACACAGCAATACCAACAATTACATAGACATTGTAATTACTGCCCACAGTAAATCATATGACCCAATGTCATATGGTTGCACTGACAAATGCTTGTGTAGCGTGTTGAGCTTCGTTATGAACGATGAGACTATTTGGTCAATTCTGAAAATGGACAATTATTGAATAATTAATTAATAATTCATAATTAATGAAGAGTAATTAATATATTATTAATTAACACTTGCGGGGCACCACCAGTTTACACTGGAATAGTCTCTTTATAATGATATCAGTCTAATAATCAAAAGAAGTAAGCTCTAGATTTCAGTGATTTTCTACCTTCATGTCCAGGATATATCAGTGACACAAAAGCCAGTTCTTTATAAATGCAAAGATTTTATTAACTATGTAAATAAAACACCATTAAAATGAATAAATGTATACTAAACTAAAACAGATACTGGCAATAAAACTGACAAACAAGATAGCAAGATAGACAGTGGCAGAGGATATATCAAATAAGGTAGGAAGTTAAACAGTGGCAGAGGATATATCAAATAAGAGTGGCAAATGATATTGTGATCAAAGATGGCAAGGAAATTTGCACCGACAAAACGACCTGAGCTGTAATACGTCTAATTGCGGCAATGTGGCAACAGCGAAAGATGGCTTGGAGGACAGCTGACAGTTTCCGGGAGACTTGGGACAGAAGGACAGAGATTGGTGGAGAGAGAGAGAGAGAGTATTCTAACCTCACTTTCACTGTTCAACACTGCCTTTGCATCACCCGTGCATCAACAAGAAAGTTGGTTACCGTCTGATTTGCAGGGTGTCAGCGGCATCCTCGTCTCCGTGGTAACCGTCACGCAGTCGCAGTGGACAGGTAAACACACGCACGTGTTGGTCTGGACCAGTCGACGTCAGTTGGGCCGTAGTGGAGTGCGGTCCGGGGGCCGTTGTACGTCGGAGTCGTCGTGCCAACAGTTCACCTCAGTGGAGATAGAGGGATAGGGCAATGTGTTGACTCACGTCGTTAAGATAGCAGATGGATCAGGTGGAGTGAACTCAATCGGCCGTCTCGGCAAGATTCACCCTGGAGCTGGTCTGGTACTTGAGCTGAGAGAAGAGCTTTGAGCCAGGTTCAAACTTAGTTACAGGACGGGCTGCGGGACGGGCTGCAGGACGGTTGATGTTGAGTTTCTTGATGTTCCTTGATGTCCTTCCGCCTGAGTTTTGCCCGTCCGCCCGTTGCAGGAGTTGTCCTGCTTTCTTCGTTCGAGTACTTGAGATTTTGTGTGTGAGTTCTTTTTTTTTTTTTTTAGCCAAGGGCTGAGAGGGCTTTATGGCAAGTCAGCAGAGTAGGTGTTTCCCTCATTTGTATGGATCAGATTTACAACCTGATGCTCAGTGATTATCATTTTCCTAAAACTGCCTTTCCAGCTCAGGTTTGGAAAACATTGTTTTTCTTGATCCTTTGGGGATGCAAGTGACATATTTAATCACCTTACAACAAATGTGTCTGTATGATACCAAACATCACTGTCTTACCACAAAATCCCTCCACGAATGTGGCCTTGGCTTATTGGGACACATTTTTCTGTAGGGAAACATCTCTATAAGTCCAGATTTTGACTTGTTCCCTACTCCCTAGTCATCTGTCAACAGTCTAAATGTGAAGACCTCAGAAATATCGGACGATGTTATCATCTGTGATGTGACGGATGAGGACGCCGAGGTAACCGCTGAGATCACCGAAGGTTTATCCAGGTTCCCCGACCAAGGGTAAGGACTCCTTAGGTGGTGTTCACACTAGTTCTTTCAAACTCCTACCACATTTTATACATGAAAGAAAATAGGGTGTGATTGCAAAGCAGGTGGAAAGTGGCAGCTCTGCCTTTTTAGGCAACAGCATTTCACGGCTCACAGTTTGCTAGTACAACAACAATCAGAATGATAATGGAGAAAGTACTGGGTCACTTATCAACGTAAAGGTGCTATCTGTATCATTTTAACACTAATGAATCATTAGAATATTCATTTTTAGACATTAGTGTAATTATGGTGAATAAGACCATCACCGAGAAGATCTGTTTGATTGCTTTCCAGCACAAAGGGAGGAAAACACAGGAAGAGGGTGCTGTTCTTACAGCACAAACTGAGCTAAAGCTTTCAGAGTTTCTGGTAATGCTAGATGATTGAAGGCGAGAAAGGAAGCAACAGGATTTATGGGAAATGTGGTCTTAATTATGAGAAATACTAGCACTAACAATACAATTGGTGATTGGCAACCAATCATCTCCACCATGGTCTCATATTACGGCAATTTTACCATGGTATCACAGTTGATTTGATATATTGAAGCTCCACGTAGGACTTTTGATATTCTAATACAAAATAGAAAAATTTACAATTTTGTGTAGTATTCTAAAATCTAATTTTCTAATTTGTTGAAAAATATGAAAAATAACTCAGCTTAATGTCTGAGATAAGTTTTTCAATATTATTCATCTAATATTCAACATAAAAATAACTGATTTCAGATGCCAAAGAGTCAAATTTCCAATTAAATGTATCCGCATGGCAGCAAATTGAGATTTTATAATATTGCACAATTATTATTTTTAAAATTTTCTGTTTTGAATTTGAATATTAAGCTGATGATGAGGGTTACATGGACTGTACCGGTAGACAAGTTGGTAGTAGAAACTCTGATCATAAAGAGGGGATAGTGAGAACATACATTACAGTTAATTTAGTTTGGTTTCTAGTTTATTCTCTTTTAGAAAGGCTCAATAAATACATACATATAGAAGGACATTTCTTCATGCCAGTGCTTTTAATTTCCCTCCCCTCCCAGTGATGTAGAGATTGTGGAAGTGGAGTTAGACAGCTGCACAGTGCTACCGGCCGAGACAGAGGTCAGCACCACCTGCACAGAGGACATGAAACGCACAGACCCCGGCGCATCAACAGAAGAAGAGGAGGGCCAGAGGAGCGCCTGTTTAGACGGCAGTGTACTAGCCAGCAGCGCTCTGCAGCTCAACAAGCCTTCAGGCCTGAGTCTGGAAGACCCGATGAAGATGATGGACTCGATACTGAATGAAAACGGAGCCATATCCCAGAACATCAACTTGCTGGGGAAGTAGGTTCCATGGTAGATAGTTTATGGTAGGCAGTTTTACTGAATGATATTGGGGAGAAGTGTGTGACAGGAGGAAGACGTTTTGATTGAGAACAGCCATACAGGGGGTCATCAGGGGGTCATACATTATGTTTCTCTTCCCAAAATGGCCAGAATTCATAAAGAAGCAAGATGCTAGGAGTGCTTCAGTTTTCCCCAAATAACCACACATTTGTGTGGGACAGACTAAAAATAGAACGTTTTCAGCAACTGGTGAAACATGCTGTGTCTTCTAGACATCTAAGGTAGGACCACCTAGGTCTGTGAATAATTCACAGCATATTTCACCAGTGGAAACATTCTATTTTTAGTCTCTCTGTGCCACAGTGCCCCGGTCTTCCCTACTCTTTTGAGGCCCTAACCCTCTCCAATTAAAGGCTCATTGACTTTGAAATTCATTCAAATAATCATTCCACATTTGCCTAATTCTGCGTATGAATAGCTCTGCTTTTCACTGTATCGGATTAGCTTGATTGGCACTGGTAGATATCCTCAGCATAGGTCAAGGAGAATGTAGATCTCTATGTGTACCATTTCAATTTGACATATAATTCTCAGCCTGGTCTTTTCGATGTATGTGTCTCTTCAGGATGGAGCTCATGGACTATCTGGATAGCATCGATTGTACTTTGGAGGACTTTCAGGCCATGCTGTATGGAAAACAGTTCAGTTCTGACGCCCTTGAGGTACAACGCCATTACGACACCCTAAACTTAAAATTGGTTCAAATCCACCTAATCAAAATCTCAAATTAATTAAACAAAATATCTAATTTGCTGTATTCGTTATACAACTTTAAGATTTGGAGGTCCCACATTATTACGGCACATAGTAAAAGGATTTATATAAACATACATAACTGATAAATTCAATACTATAGACCCACATAAACCCACAATAGCTTGTATTTCATTGAGCCAATTTCCCAAGGAGTTAAGCAGTCATCCCATGCCATTTCACTGTGTATTAGGGGTATAACAATCCACAAAATCTGGTCCAATGACTTCAGTCTACTTTGATGTTCCAAAGAGACTGGGAAAAAAAGTTGCACAGGTTTAAGATTACCCGGTGTCACGGAGACAAAGGAGAATCATTCGATCCAGCTTTTAATTTCAATTAAAACAAACACGGTTGAATTTTCAATATAAAATCAGAATTGTTGAAATTGTTCTTTGGCATGGGTCTAGGTTTAATCCATTTCTGTGAAATTGTTTCTTAGGATGTTTCTTTGGTTTTATTTCTTAATTTAATATTTGTCGTTGGGTTATGTTTAAGGAGAGTCTCGCATCCAAAGAAAACACTGCGCAGCTAAACCGAGGCAGGACAGAGGACGACAACACAGGTGAGTGAGTGGAATGTACCCACATACATAAGCTCCTGGTTATCAGCTCGGTGTAATTCATTTTAATACGTTCACACATAACGTTTTGGGCATTTCCTTAGTAGCCCAGCTAAAATGTAATATTTAATAATACCACTGAAGAAACCATCAAATATCGGTAGATGGCACTTACCATCACTCAGTGTGGTCTTCCTCCGATATCTGAAACTATCCAAGGCATCATTTGTTCCTTGTTCCTCCAATTACCCTAAAGGAAAAATTCACCCAAAATGGGGTTTTGTTGTTGGGTGACGTAACATCACATCGAGATATTTCCAGCACGGCTACAATTCAGTTTGATAGGAGACACATTTTCAACAATTTAAAACATCAGTGCTAAGGTTTTGATTTCAGCCCCTCAGAATTGAAGAGAAAGAGTTTCTTTATTGACCCACCATTTTGCATTGAAATCCAACCAATTGTGCAGGGAGAAAATACAGAGACACCAATTTCTACACTGACAGTAGCCTCAATAGACCAGAATGCAAAGTAGTGGCTAAGCTAGCCCTGATGCAGGACCCTTTGGGAGTCTTTCATCATATGGCTGCTTACCTCTCCCATAGGGTCCTGTATTGCTACATTGGCTACATTTTATCGCACAAAATTCAGCGAATCCGATAACGAAACCAATACGTCTAATTTCACGTACCTAAACAGATGTCCATAATCCTTAACTTGTCTACTTGCATGGCGGTGGGTGGCGCTCCATCTCCTATGCACAAATAAACTTTTATACTTTGTTAGACAGGTATACTCCAACATTTCCATTGTAATGAAATCCAAGATGGCAGATAGATAGCGTGCACGCAAAGTGCCGAAGAAGAGTCAGCCATCTTGGGTTAGTCATCTGGGCCATCTGGAACTTAACTTTTTCCTGGTTTAGATTGGTCTTTGTTGACCCTATCATGAGGGTCAGATGACATCACATGCTAACTACATAATAGTGGCATCAGTTTGCAGGTTTCATCAGGATGAATCTAAGATGTCTCAATAGAAAAATAGAGCAACATAATTAAGTGAAGTGAATTGAGGGTTTTAACTTAACATTATTCAAGGACTTTTGAAGCTATATGATATTGGGGCAAATAGAGCAACAAAGTTGACAAGTTTGTTTTTAGCTAATCGCAGTCATGCCTACACAACCGATGGGACACCTGCTGCCCTTTCCTCTGCTTACTACCAACAGCCCTCGACAATAAGCACTTCTAATTGAAACTGAAATTGAATAGAGAGAGAGAGACAAACAGGCACACGGAGAGAGAGAGAGACGAGCAGGCACACACACAAGCAGAGAGAGAGACCAGGCTTTCATTTAAGCCCATGGTTGTGTCTTTCTGACAAACACAGAGGTCACATGACCTCTTTAAACCATAAATTACACACATTTTCCCACAATTTTCGCCTAAACTATATAGTTTCTTTTATCCCTATGGGATCAAGGGATATCAAGGACCGAAAAGCCAACAATCTCAATACTTAATGGACTTTGAGGATTCAGGAAATGTATGATATACCCATACTATTTCTTTGTGAGAGGTTATTGTGAGCCTTAAAATAGCAGTAACCGGCTCAGGCCCATTCACCTCTATTCATTCTTTGGACCAGCATTATGTTAAAAAAAAAAAAGAATTACCACACCAATTGTTTAGATATAATGATATTATTAATAATACTAATGCAATAATAATCAAAGGCCAGGTAGACATTTTTCATCCATTTAATTAATCAGTAAAATTCACTGAACATGGCCACTAATTACAAATATGGATAGTAATGATTGGATCAAAACAGCATTACAATTTCTTTGTGATCACATTTTTTTATTTTCTTCAGTGCATTACATATTCATGCAAAGGTCACTTGACTTTCGGCACTGACAAGATGCAGTGCATGGGTTTGGCTTGCAGCCGCATCGGGCTGTCTTGCATCCAGTTGTGCAGCCACAGGTCACTAGCTCCTCACAGGCATCTGGAACTGCAGGCAGCGACATGAGTTCAGGAACAAGCACACTGTCCTCCATCTTCCATCCCATATTTTCAGGGGGTGGCAGCACCGGGTACTGCAAGTGGGCCTGCCACCAGACCAAAGTCTGGAAGTGAACACGCTGGATGTGAAATTTCAGAGCATCTCTGGTGGGTGGCAGTCTCTCTATGGTCATGCCCTTGACAAACATGCCCAAACGGACTTCATTGATGTTGTTTGTGTTGATTGCACCATATAATTTGCAGAAGAACACCATCCATGATGGTGGAGTCACTAAGCTCAGGACCTTCACCAAGCCCCTTGAGTAGATGGCTGTGCTGTCTAAACACATTCCAGCAGGTCTTCTTCGTGTGTCCTGCAATGTATGATGTTGAGTCACTCCCAGTCAGTGCATGGAAACCTGGAAGCAGCTCAAGGACCTCTTCTTCCATCTGCAGCATTTCCACAACTGCATGAATGGGGATGGACTTTCTGTCCTTTGCTGTCCCTGCTTTCATCCAGATTTGTTGGCATGGCATTCTGTGGAAGTAGGCGATCAGCAAAATCAAGACATCGGTGTCTCTTGCAGACACAACAATGGTTTCCGCTCTGCTTCTAATGCAGTGAAGAACAATTCTTGTATCTGCTTCTTCATGTTTAGCTTCCAAGCCGTCTGTGTCAAAGGTTGGGTCAGAAGCTTTGACCCTCTCTTCATCGCTGAAACCACCTGCGGCAACTATGGTTTTGTTTGCTGGTGCCCTCAGAATCAGCTGTTGGGAGAGAAAGCGAGCAAGGTCTGCCTTGTTGTCTTGGTGAGCAATGAAGTTCTCCCACTTTGCAGGAAGTGGTAAATCTCTGTTTGTAACTGGTCGTCTGATTGCCACTGAGCCTTTCCCACGCCGTTTCCTTGTTCCGCCTTTGATTGAGTGCTCATGGTAGCGATCGAAGAGGACATCAATTCGCTGGAACTGTGTGCCACTTTGAAGAACAGATTCAACAAAGGTGTCTGCCAGGTCTCCAAAGGTCTTGGCTTCTTGTGGTTTTCCAATGGAAATGATTAGAGCTTGTCCATCAATGACTAGCATTGGTTCACACTGTAGATCTGTGGCTTTGAGGTCACTGGGACATGGTATGTCAGCTGTCAAGATCTTGGCAAATATTGCCTTCGAACCTGAACGAAGCTGCCCATTAACCTCTGCCAAAGACAGAGGTACAACAAACAGTTCGTGCATCATTATGTTGTCCAGGTTGACTGTACGTCCTGCTTTGTAGGCTGTGATGAGACGCTGTAGGATGTTCCTGTCTGCCTTGACAGTTTTTGCCTTTCCAGTTTTGGTATCTGACTGTTTCACTTCAAACAGTGAGGAAAAAGTCAAATACTTGTTCTGTGTCAGTTTGTCCCTGAAGCTCACACTTCTCTCTTTAGATGGCATCAGCCTCTCCTTGACAAAAGCATCCAACTGATCTTGCCCTTTCTGTGGAGCGTTCAACAGGTCATCTTCAATATCCTGTGTAGCCAAGTCATTGTTTGCAATGTTTTTCAGTGTCTGGGGCAGGTTAGTGGAAAAGAGACCAAATCTCTGCAAGACAGTGAGCAAAGAATCTTCATCTTTTGAGTCCCGTTTCATTCTGCCTTTTGTGGTTTCATTGTGGATGCAGTCGTCACCGGTTCCCAGACCCAAGGCCACCTTGGTGTCATGGGCAAGATCACTTCGGAGGTTGAAAGACAGAGCCCACCGACAGAGCTGAAGATGTCTTTGTGATTCCAATAATGCCTCCTCCCTTTTTGCCGATACAGCCTAGCCACTCCTGACTTTGATCTGGGTCCACTTGGTTGAAGCATTGTGATGAACGTTTGACCACAAAGTTTCCGGCATCAAACTCCCTCTTGACTTGCTGTGGAAGTTGGTGCATCTCATTCAGGTAGATGGTCCCCCAGCGAGCATAGTTGGTATGATTGTACCACATGAAGTAAGGCAACATTCGCTGGAATGCATAAAGGTGCAGGTCCCAGATCCCATCTCTCTGAGCGCGAATGAACAACAAAAGGATGTGGACCATCTGCATGTAGCCCCACCAAAATTTGAAGTTTGGGTTGTCATTGGCTGTAAAGTAGGCTTCTGTGGCGGCTTCAAACTCTTTGGAAGCAAGCAACGTCACAAGATCTTCTGCAGAGCCGGTCTTGGTCTTCTCCAGTTGCTCTTTGAGGTCTGGATTCCTGTCTCCCAGGAAGCTAAGCAGCTCAGGAATAAGCATCCTCCACATGGATTGGAGAGTGATTTTGTCGGCTCTGATTCCCTTGTTGTAGGACTTCCCTGTCATGACTTGTTCAGCAGTGTTGGGGCCAAGTAGGTTGCTCTCCACCCATGCTTCCAACAGTCCAGATGATTGGATGTGCTTGCCAATGACTGCCATGAATTTCATTGCAGTATGAAGGCCACCTAATCTGACGATGAGGCAATCCATGTAGTCGGCATTTGCCCACTTCAGCTCCATCAATTTACAGAACAATGCCTCATCTACTGTGATGACTACATGATGTTGCCCTAGTTCTCTGGCTACGTGTTTGCATCTAAGCACAACCGTATTCAGTGTATCTAGGTCGTGAGCAGGTGCCTGGATGATGGGCATGTAACCAATGCTTGTTATTTCAGGTGAGATTTCACCGAAACTTTGATTGAAGCTTGTCCAACCTTCCTTCACATCTCCTTCATCTTGACACTTGAAAAAGAATGCCATGTCTTTGGCAGTCGCTTGTGCAGCTGATCCATTCTCGTCTGATGTTTGGAACCACTCTTTTTTTGTATTCTCTGTTGATTTGGGACAGGCCTTTCCTTCTACTCTGGCTGGAAAGAGTGTTAAATGGCGTTAAATGGTCGCTGACGGAGCGTGCATTCGGAAATCAAATGTACGCACACTTCGGACAGTGGGACAAACCGCTCGTTTACACTGTACATTGCTGGAGGAGTGTGGATTCGGAAATGGACCAAACTTACGTAATAGGTGACCATCAGCATCCCTCCTCATTACACTGACCCCCTTGACCACTGCCCGTATACATGTACTATTAAGAAGAGAATTCATTCACAATTAAGTAATTAGACATGGCTTTTGAAGATTTAAAGAAGTAATAATATTTAATTATAGTGTTTTTGTTTTAGATAAAGCTTATTAGTACAGTACAAGGTAAGGTGTCTGCAAAGAAAAGAATCCATCCATCCAATTGAAATTAAACAAATTTCAATTTGAAACTCAATAATTTAATTTTAAAATTACTGGCTTGGGACAGTCACATTGGTAAGTGCATGCTAGATTTTAGTGCAAATAAGGCAGAGGTAACAATCACAAAAAGCCATGTCTAAACTACTGAAAGCAAGCTAGCACATAAAAGCAAGCTATATGAAGTGCATGCACTATCAATATGGCGGGTTACATGAACGGAAATAATGATATTTCGATTCGCAAAAAAAAACTTCTCAAATCTACTGGCCCTGTGGGCCACCAACTTAAAAAGCTTATTGTCAAGGCCTGACCAAGTTGTGTTGTTATTGCCGTCTGCTGGTTACATTGCACCATTCTCTCCCCCCAGTTTGTTTTTCACTTCCTGTCCCATATTGTAGAAATTCAAATGTTCCTTTATTTGTATACATACAGCTATACAAAAATTAAGAGACCACTCCAAATTATCAGTTTCTCTGGTTTTTTACTATTTATAGGTATGTGTTTGAGTAAAATTAACATTTTTGTTTCATTCTATAAACTGACATGAGTTGTGCCTGTGTTGGAATTCAACAGACACTGGAATGGAATGGCTGCCATACATGTAGAGATGCTGATTTAAGAAAAGTGGTGGTCTCTTAATTCTTTTCCAGAGCTGTATATGATCAACAGTATTTAATGAAGACATTGTTAAAATTTGATTTTGTGTAAAAAATCATTAATTGGGACTATTTGTCATGGTGGCACTACACAGAATCTGTATTTCTTCCTTCTTGACTGTCTTTCAATTCCTCTTCCATTTTTGTTCAGATAAGCAGTTGATCCAGTACACCTCCTGCCCACTGCTGGCCTTCCTAGACGGTTGCACCCCGGCCACAGAGCTGGACCTAGGCAGTACCATCTCCTCAGCCGGTGTGTCAGTGGAGGCCGAGCCCCCTTCGGAGCTGCTGGATGGCGGCCTGGAGTTGGAGCAGTGCCCCCGCAGCTCCCTCATCCGCCTGGAGCCACTGACAGAGGCCGAGGCCAATGAGGAGACGCTCTTCTATCTGTGTGAACTGGGTCCCGACGGAGCAGCGGCCGACCCCACCCAGCTGGATGGGGTCTGAACCTGACGGACAGCATTTGGCTGCCTTGTCATTCCCCTCCAGAGAGATTTACGATGTAATGGTGTTGTGTGTTGATTAATTTTCCACCTCTTTTTGCCTGAGGTGTGTTTGTTGAGAAGCTCTATGCTGGTGTGAGCACAGGCTACCCAATCTCCACCACACAGCCTCTCCATCAGCATTTCTTCTGTGTTCATTTCTTTATTTTTGCCAACAGGCATTGGTCTAGGATCAGCAAATCAGTATCTTCACCATCGATGAGGCATGGATCAGTTTTGGTCCTAGAACAGCTTTGAGGCAACTTGACTTGTATTTTCGACTGAGCCTTTGTATATACTCATGAAAATCTATTTATTATGATTTTTGTTTGTTTTGGTACATTTCTGCCCACACAGTTGAAACTACTCAACTAAAATTGAAGTTATTGTGTTCAAGGTTGGGCTCTGTTCATAAATTGTCAATTTTGTTAATGATTCCAAAAGATCCAGTCTGAGAATGTTTTTGAAAACTGGGATAATTTTGAGTTGTATTGACCCAAAGCAAATTGAAGGATTAAACAAACAATTCCAATAAAATGCTAAAATGTGTACCAATTTACTGTAATGATATGATGAAATATTTTAAATAGTGACCAACCAGTGAAAATGTGGCATTTTTGCAATGCTGAAATAACTTTTTTGTCAACAAATAAGCAAGTGCTAAGAGGAAGGGTCAGGGTAGGTAGTATTTTTCTCTTAAATTATGAATTTTTGCGTAATACATAAACATTTTTTTTTTGTCTTTTGTTAGACAACGAAATTTAATTAATTTCAACCAAAACAAGATATTTTGTCCCAGTTCTCAAGAATTACCGCCATAACAAAATAAAATTATTTTCCTGGGGACAACAAATAATCTAATGAATGACCTGCATTTTCATTTCATATTGTATATAATTTGAACTGAAAGTGAGTTCACCTGTGTATACACACCACCTTCCACGGAACTGTAGATTATTTCAGAAGACTAATAATATTTCTTGATGTTGAGTTTATGTTACAATGTCTTCATGTTGTGACTGGAAGTGGCTCCACTGCTGCTTCTCTGGGAATTAATTTCTCCACAGGTTGATACTCACATGATGCTTATTGTTCAATGTAGAAGTGCCTGCATCATATTCCCCCCGTTTCTTCGTGTAGAGCCACACTGTTTAGAACTTGAGATGCTGTTGTAGTTTCACGAACAGTGACATTTATCCCTGTGAGCTTTCTGTCATTGTTGCAAGCCTCGCAATAATAAAAGGAAATGTTTAAAGTGCCTGCGCTTTATTCCTCACGTAGCTTAGTGGTTCAACAGTTTGAATACTTGGTCTCAATTTACAAGTCAAATGTCTGAATATTTCTAATAACTGGATCAAATCTTTCACCATGCAATTACTTTTTGTCCACTGTCCATAAATACAGTACAATGTATCTCCTGCTTTATTAAAACACAGTTGGACTCTTCTCTTGACTTTCTAAGCACATGGCCCATAGGTTTCAAAGGTGGTAGAAGCAAGACATGAGAAAACATACTTTTCTCACTTTTATTACACGAGTTATAATGCCCTTTTACACGTCAAAAGGGCAAATTAATTCTAGGGTAAAAGCAGGAGTGAGACACATCCAACAAATGTAATAATACATGTCTGGTCAGTCTGAAAAAACGACGACTACACACCAATGCTGAAGACGTCAAAATACAAAAGAACTCACCCACAAGTTCTCAAACAAATCACTGTTTTACAGGTAAGATCCAACTCCAGTGCAAATCACAACCAAAAACGCAAAACAGGAATTTAAATATTAAATATGTGACCTATGCAGCATGACATGGCTGAAATACATGATGGCAGGTAAGTCTACATCATGCGGAATGCTACATCTAAAATTGCCCATGCTTTTTGATGAAACTACTTATTGAACTGCAATGAGTTGCTCTCCTAGTCTAATCTCTAGTCCTAAACTCCACAGCTATTATCATGCTCATACAAAACTGAAAGCACAGCATGTTTTAAAAGCGGTTTCTCCCTTTATTTTAGACATAATGTTGACTCATTCATAATCTTGTCATAAAAAGCTCAACTGTCAACTAATTTGTTGCCCGTAGGACAAACTTAGCAAATGTCACACGTCAGAACCAGCTACCGTTAATGTCACACCAAATTTCTAAGCAAAAGCATGCATGTTTGGGTTTTTTTTACATAAAGAAAAAAAAAAAAAAACAGGAAAGGCGGGATGGGAAATCCACTGGGAATGCACGTAAACAGTATATTTGCAATGGCAATGGATCACCACTACAACAGGTTGCTGATGATTCACAATGACATTCTTCCATATGAGGAGAGACTGGGGCTGCATTCAGGACATTTCAGAGATGTTGCAGGTTAAATAGCATTTAAAAAGGTGCAATAAGTAATGTTTTTTTCTGCCCCACAGCACAGAATGGCCATAATACATCTGCAGGAGGTGTTGATCAATGCCAAAGACTTAAAATTACTTAATGCCCCTTTAAATGTCCTTGTTGAGTCTCAATTTTGTCCTCTCCATTCTTTGCCAACCCCACGTTCAACTACTCCTAGAAAACCACATAGAAAAGATGCTACCCCCTCCAGCCTTTCTACCAAAACATCCCCGACACTTTCCCCACTGCCCTGAACGCAGCCCCGGGCCACATCCACTCGGTAACAGATGAAGGGTTAGCTAGAACTATGAGCCTAAACACATTCACCCACCTGTTTTTTTTTTTAATCTACTTTTTGCCCACTTCACTTTTCTGAAATAAAAATGGCTAGAACGGATGATGAAATTGCGTGCGTGGCATTGGTGGTGTTTCAATCGAAGTCTCTGTTGACCAGGACCAGCGGGGCAACCAGCGTCCAGACATAGAGGGCGATGCAGATCCAGCTAGACGAGATCTTCACCCAGACCGATGGCCACTTGCTGGTCATCGTCTCGTAGGTGGTGTCGGGGCTGGAGAAAGAACAGAAAACACCGGAGAAATGTCAAGCTCCTCCCGTAACATTCTTCTGGGTAAAAAAACCCTTAAGATTTAACCTCAGTTATACTACATTGGCCAACTCTTCGTAATGTATTTTGACGATATGTCATCTTTGAATTTCGTTGCTATTAGACAAACTGGTCGAAAGGGGTCGTACACTGGCGCTACTGTCATTTCCACGCACTTTCGTAGAGGAAGCAATGTCTGAGCGCTGTCTACCAAGCGCTGCCAAGTACCAACGAGCCAGACCAACCAGAGATAAAACTTTTTTAAATAATGTTACCAACCTTTTATTAACAATTTTGTTAGCATAGAGATATAACGTTGGGTTCCAACCATCTGCCAAACAACTCTTTATTGGGGGGCCTGCTGTCAAAAGTTACAGGCATCAGTGTTCACATATGGCCTGTATGGATCGCGCAGGTACCAGCAAAAGCTTTAACTGATCCCCGAACAGATTCCGGTCAATCGTGCATTGCACACTGATCCACATGAGTGGACGACCACCGAAGCCCCATTCTGAGCCAGGAAGAACTTATATAGTCTTATATAGTACAGGCACGTCCACCGACTTCTTGGAGCCTGTCTGAGGCTATAAACCACTTATCCACAAGTAGAAAGGCAGTGTGGAGTAGTGTGGAGCCAGTCACTCTAAGTGGGGCTACTGTAGAGGAACGTCCACCAAGGATTGTCCTCCAACATGTGCTGGAGAGACGTTTCCAATACTTTAAGATATCGGCATAAAAAAATTGACGACCTCTTTCCTCGCATCGTGCTCTGATTGGCCATGACAAGAACCGGTGCAGTCTGATGGCAACTGGGATCAGTCAAGAGGCATTGGCAGCTAGTTATAAGGTGGCTACTACGATGGTTGATGGGGGCATTTACACTGTAAACTGGTACTTCTTTGTTCGTAGTTGTTCATTTAGCAGTATTTGCCCTTGCAACATTGCATCAAAAGAAATTGGGCTGCACATTTTGCTATGCAAGAAGGCAAGAAATGCCCCTTGCGTTGCCCTTTGCGTACGTTGCTTGCATTGACTACGTAATGGGATTTGGTCACTATAGTACAATACTACAATCTGCTTTTCTTGTGTGATGTAAAACATAAAATTGCAGCTTGGTGAGGGTCATTGTGACGTGGAGCGATGCCAGGATGTGAAGCCTACCTGTACCAGTTGGTGAGGGTCATCATGATGTACAGCGACGCCAGGAAGAGCATGAAGTGGAAGAAGGAGTAGGAGTAGGTGACCCCGTCCTTCTCATTGTCCACGGCCCGGTTCACACCATCGCCCTCCTCAAAGTTGTCGTTCTGAAGGCCGTCTTCGATCAGCGCCGACTCGTCGCTGGTCAGAGTCAGCTTGTTGACCTGAGCGTTGGACGAGTTACGAATACTGGTGGACAAGAAAAAGAGAGGACACGGTGTTGTCAAAGGCTTTATCAAGAAAATAGAAGGCATACATCTATGTATTTGTTCTGTAGGAATGCACCGATACAACATCCAGTATCGGAATTGGATCACACCCCACCCCAGCGAATTTTCATGAAGAAATAACTGAGAATTATTGAGTTTACTGCACTGGATGACCAGCTCCGAAACGTGGGTTTTGGCGTTTGCCTTCAAAGCTATGAGTTTCTTCATGACATTGCCAGCTCCCTTGTTTGGAAAGTGGATAAATCGAAAGAGAGAAGTGAAAAGTGCTTCCTCACCTTGAGTACAGGACACACATGAGGAAGAGGATCAATCCCACAATACCCTGGGCGTCCCACCACTGGACCACGTGGTCCTGACCAGCAGGACTGGTGCTGTTCAGCCCAATAATACCCAGAAGACTTGGGTTGCACTTCCTGTCTGTGAAACATAAAGCAGGGAGTCAGATGTTCTGGTCATTGGAATTCATGAAAAGATAGAGACTTTAAAAAGTCTTTGCTAATCACTTACAAGTTGCTTCATATGTATTTTACTTTCATGTCAGTACCCATTCACTTTTTTCAAATGGTGGAGCTCTCAGAACAAAACTCTCCAGATGGTTTATACAGAAAGCCTCTTAGAATGTTGCGTCTCCATCTTAGAAGGACTGTAAAAGTGGGTACAAACTTTCTTTATCTCAGATCATTCAGACATTGCATAAGGTAGGGATGGTATCTTACCAGGCTCGTTGGTCATGGCTGACCAGGTCAGGTACATGGTGTACAGGGTGACCAGGGAAGACTGCAGCAAGCCAGACCTGGGCTGGGACTCCTTCATATAGAAAAAAAATTGCGCTTCAGTAGAAATGTTTTATTTCAATGACAAAACTGTAACCATGTTAACTTCAGGAGCAAATCTGAGTCAGACAAGAACCAAAAACCTGTCCGGAAACAACCCAAACCCAACCAAAACCATGTTGCCGACATATCTGCAGTAGAATCTGAAGTGGAACAGGAACAGCGGAAACCAGGCACACTACTACATTTGCCTTGTGGATGTGATTTTTCAATCGCCTACGATCATTCTAGGGTCACAGTGATATTTGTCTATTGTCTGAGAACTGTGACCTCTGACCCTTGAGCTCCTTACTACTGGTTGCTTGTAATACTGGTGATCTAAGAACTGAAGCTTATTCTACTGTTGTAGTCACTGCCACTCTGGATAAATGTGTCGGCCAATTGCTTTAAGTATAAACCCTACGGTGCCGATGGTGTTCACCTGGATCTGAGGTAGGATGGACAGGACAGACGCGGCGATGCAGAGCAGCATGTTGACGCTGATGAAGGCCTTGTTCTCAGTGCAGCCATCAGAGTGTGTGTAGTACACATAGAACATGACCAGAGCCACCAGAGACAACAGGTAGTTCACTGCTGTGGCCGACAACAGAGCTGTGGAGGGACACGGGGTCAAAGGTCAGTGTAGATCAGCTTGGTAAAGCAATATTGATCCAGTTTGATTTGACTGGTCGTCTAACTTGAACAGATTCTAATAGCACATAGCACACATTTCACCATACCTGCATACCAGCAGCGAGAGTTTCCTTCTTCCATCTTCTCCACCCAGGACTCGTTCCAGGAGTGGGCAAAGTCAATGAGTAAGACGAGCTGGATAAGGATGAAGCAGAAAGCCCCAGCCATGCCCACATAGAACCACACTGCGGGAACAGGACAGAGGAATATTCTATTACTGGATCAGGAGGTTTCACAAAGCCGAAGACTTATTAAGACATGGAACTGAACTCTGGCCCAGTTTAAAAAACAAAATTAAGAAACAAATCTGGCAAAACCAGTTTATTTCTCATTGAACATAGCCAGTTGAACATACTAAATGGGAAGTATAAGAAAAAGGACACGCAGGAAGTAACGCAGATCAAATGGAGGGAAAACATGGTTTGCAGCATAAAGAAACCCCTCAACGCATGGTGCAAACATAGCACCACTAATTACAATTAGTGATACTAAATATGGATAATTTAAGGCCTTAAACCTAGATAATGAAGATTGTGGATACCCTGTGTATGTCAATAGAACCACAATGGCATACAGAAGAGCTTCAGCACATTTAGCACCATTACCAGTTTACCATCTGATACTGGGGACAAACTACGTGACTGAACAGTTTAAAAAAAAAGAAAAAGAAAGAAAAATAGCACACTGAACATCAACTGACAAATATCAAAAATGTTGTAGAGCAGGGGTGTCAAACTGTGTGCCATGGAGGGCCGAGAGTATGCAGGTTTTCGTTCCAACCCAAGAATACAGCAGGTGATTTCACTGATTACCACACCTTCAACCAGAGAGGAGGGACTAATCAGTGAAATCACCTGGTGTATTCTTGGGTTGGAACGAAAACCTGCATACTCTCGGCCCTCCATGGCACACAGTTTGACACCCCTGTTGTAGAGGAACACACACTTCACAACTAGTTGGACCTGGGGAACACACTACCTGAGTTCTAACGGTATCTAAACCCCAGAACCATGGTGCTCAACTCTAATTTATTTTACTGGTCTTTGTTCAAGTTAGAGCAATTGACCAGCTCAAGGATGGATGGATACAAATCAGGCCTGTTTGAAAAAATGGGGATGTTCCTGACTGGATCTGGAAGCAAGTGATGCACAAACAGACACCAACTCATATCGGATGTGATGCAAAATCGTGGTAATAATCTGCCTTTAAGTCATGTAGTGTGTCCTCAGCCATCTCAGGTAAACTTTCTCTACTTCTACTTGGAGCCAATGTCACACTCCTGAGTACCTTTGAATCTTCTGAAATGTCACAAAAGTGAGAGGAAAGACATCAATAATTACCCGTAGTAAAGGGACCTTCTGGGATGAAGAAAGCTCCGATGGTGATGGCAGCAGCTGCAGCAAACTTGAAGAACCAAAATCTGAAAGAATAGCAGCATCAAATAGTGACCTTTATCATTACTACCAACAGTTCTTTGCTATACATCCACACAGCCAACTCACTAGCTATTCTGCCAGCCTCTCTTTACCTTTTTGGCACTGCACAAGTATTAACTATATATAGTATATAGCATAGAATATAGAGGGCTTACAAAAGAATATCTAGAGTAGCATTCAATATTATGGGTTGTTGGAAGGCTGAGAATCTGAAGATTCTGATTGCCGATATTCATTATCTTATCATTATACCATTAGAATTTGAAATCGATTAGTTGACAAATCGATTAGTCGACTCGGGCAGTGACGTCGAATAGCTGATATCAATAATTATTGTTTTTTGTTTTTTTTTTACACGACCAAGAAACTATTCATGATTTTGTTTCTGCCCGGACTCTAATATGTGTAGCACACGCATCACGTTATAATGGCAGTGGACAGCTAGGTGGGTGGAGAGACAGGAACTACCTGTAAGGTAGAAGGAAGTGCTTGCTTGTAAATAAGAGAACGATGGTGGCGAGACAGAGCGAATGTGGCGTTATTTTACCCAAGTTGAGAACAAAGTAGAGTGCACAAAGGGTCTCTGCACCATTTTAAAAATCAAATTCAATGCTTTTTAAGACCTCAATACATATAATTTAAGACCCAAGACAATTTATTGAGCCCTAGCATTCTGAACAGTAATACACAGTTACATGAATAATAACAATCCATATTGCAATTTTTTTTTTTTTTTTAATGTGGCTATTTAGGGAAACTGTATATAGGCATTATGATCATGCAACTATGGAATTCTTCATCGTACCTGTTGGATGACTACTATGGAATAGTGGATATTAGGCATATATATATATATATATATTTATATTAGGCACATATATTAGGCAATAATCATATAATTACATGAATTGCAACTATGAATCATTACTTTTCAAGAACTCAACAGGTAAACAGACAGACCG
Source organism: Hoplostethus mediterraneus (assembly GCA_034670385.1). Lineage (NCBI taxonomy): Eukaryota > Metazoa > Chordata > Actinopteri > Trachichthyiformes > Trachichthyidae > Hoplostethus > Hoplostethus mediterraneus. The sequence goes on from JAXDDW010000092.1 coordinate 851,788, forward strand.
ACACCCCCCCCTCAGGTGGAGATCCATTTGCTTGCTCTTTGTCGTTTTATCCATGCATGGGTTTCCCACTTAATGAACGAGGCGATGCCATATTCAGCATTTAGGTTTTATTTTCACTTTTCACCACAGGTAAACGTCTTTGCATATTCTGAATCAGGGAACATAGCGGCAAAGACGCTACGTACATATGTCATCATTCGACTTGAATGAATTGTGCCTGCTCACCGTGTGAAGAACCCACAGCACCGCAGCCCTTTGGGTTTCTGCCGGTGAAACAAAATTGTGGTACCGCTGCGTACCACTGCACTGGTGCTTTTCAGATTTCATGTGGGATTCAACTGCTTTCACCCCCATGGTCCCTAATGTGAAAATCTTTCGGCATAATTTGCACCTTACTTCGTGGCGGTCTCCTGCCTGTACCAACCACCTCCGAAACGTATCTTCCTCTATCTATTTGTCATTAAACTTACATTTCCCCATCTTGGCTCATACCATAGCCTGTTAGCTGGCAACCTTGATCCTCTTGATGACACGCAGCCAGACGCCAACATAACATAAACATTCTATTAATGGCGGAGTTTCTCATTGTCTAATACAGTGTCTCTCAAAGTGTGGGGGGCGCAGAGGCATGACAGGGGGGGCACGAGCGACTGGGAGGAAAAGGTTCGTTTACACGGAACCAATGTGCTGAACTATTGTTTTAACGTTGGCCTGTTTCTCGTGGCGCACAACAATAAACCGTGCTATCATGGTCCTGCCCCCAATGAATGGATTCATTCTGCTCCACCCACGGTGATTAATTATCACCGTTTCACCGTATTATCAATTAATAATTAATAATAACTTAATAACAATAACGACTCAGTAGTTGCACAGAATGGAGAAGTATTTGACCGGGATGAAAATGAAAATAGGCGAACAGGAGACAAACAAGAAACAAACTCAAGAAAAAAAGGCAAGAAAATATGACGAGGCTTATCTCGCTCTTGGCTTCACAGCGAATGTGGTGGGAGGTGAGGAGAGACCCCTGTGTGTTTTATGTCAGAAAACTCTCGCAGCGGACAGTATGAGACCAAACAAATTAAGAAGACACATAGAAACATTACACCCCAGTCACGTCAAGAAGCCACTCGACTTCTTTCAGAGAAAACTTGATGAATACCATAAGCAGGAAAATCGCACGGTAAAAGCTGCATCAGTGAATAGCAAAGCACAAATAGCGTCATACAAGGTCGCATACAGAATCGCCAAGTGCAAGAAACCACATACAATAGCTGAGGATCTCATACTCCCCGCTGCTCTTGATATGGTGTCAACTATGATTGATGAGATAACCTGATTGCAAAGGTATTGCACAATTTCATAGGATTTTTCTATATTTTTGCACATATTTGGTCTGAGTGTCTATTGAACTGTATTGTTATGTATGTTATTGTTCTAGCAAAGCGTTTTTTCCCCTCTGTTTTTGAAAGAGCACACATACTACTGCTCATGATATTGATTTTATTTCAATAAATTTAAACTTGTCAACTAAAGTCATTTCATGACTATTTTGTTGGGGCGAGGGGGGGCCCAAAACTTTTTTGTCTGCCAAAGGGGGGCCTGACAGAAAAAGTTTGAGAACCACTGGTCTAATACGATGTTATTTACACAAATACACACGCTATTGGACATTTTACGGTAGGCTAGTGTGCGCGACAATTTTCCATCAGCCTTAAACACACCCTTTGCAAATGTAATACCTACAGCAAATTTAAGGTAAATTTAAGACAATTTATGACCATAATTTCCATTATTTTATTTTAAGACCTTTTAAGACTTTAAGGAGCCGCGGGGACCCTGAGTGCACGTTGTGTGGGATGAAGCTGTCTTACCACGGTTCTACTAGTGTGATGCGTAGTCATTTGCAACTTTGGCACCAAAGTATTGAAAACTGAAAGAACAACAAAACAACGAACAAAAAAAAGTATGACTGATTTTGTTACAGCTAAACGCAAATGTGATAACAGCCGAAAAGAACAAATCACCCAGCTAGTCGCTTCAATGGTTTCTGCCGATATGCTACCGTTAAGTTTTGTGGAGGGAGCTGGCTTTCGTAGGTTAATGGAATTTGTTGAACTGGAATAAAGACGATTACCAGCCGAATTGAGTACGAGGAAGCAGCTACGTTGCTAAAGACTAATCTGAATGCTGCCAAGAGTATGGCACCACCTATACCCCGCCACCTCCATTCCAGCAGAAAGGGTTTTTTCAACTGCTGGACAAGCTGTCGAAAGGTTGTCAACAGGCTGCGCACACACCTATCCCCAGAACACGTTGACATGCTGGTTTTCCTTTATAAGAGCTAATCTGGTAGGACTGATGTTCATTTTGCCATCTCTGGTAAGACTTATTTTCGTTTTATCACTGTAGCACTTTTTGCTTATTTGGAAAAAATAAAATATTCATTTCATATAGCACCTATTTGGTAGCCATTTTCATTTTGTCACCTGCACCAGTCTGCTAAGACTTTTGTTCACTGTAGTACTTGGCCTATTTGGAAAAATAAAAGAATCATTTTAAATGGCACATGTTGTAGTTGTATTTATGTACTGGTAACTTTTGTTTCATGGTAGTTATGTGCGGTTAATGGTCTATGTTGGGCGGGGGGTGATGATGTCACGGGGGCGGGGTGATGACATCACAACTAGTCAACTAATCGACTGAAGTTCTTGTTAGTAGTCGACCACTAAAAAAAATGAAAATGCCCATCCCTAAACTGGATCCCTTTCCACCTAAACTGGTTGAGAAGTTGGGGGCCAGGAGCCAAATAATATATCAACATTTTTTATATTTTTAGAAGTTCATATTGAAGGCAAAATTCTTGTGATTATTAAATGAACCATGTTATTCATTCAAATAAACTAACCATGCTAACAGGTCTGGGTGTGGATCTATGGTTGACTTACCCGTTGTGTAGCGAGGACCGTGGGTCCTGGCTGCTCTTGACTTTGATCATCAGCAGAGAGAAGAGCAGGAAAAACATGGCCATGCCGAAGCAAACACGATAAACCGCCTTGTAGCCAACCAGCACATCACAGTTCACGTGACCCTCCACACCAGGAATGGAAGAACCCAGCCCTCCTTCACAAAATCCGGGGATCTACAGGACAGCACAGCAAAGAACGGAAGGTTAAAAGCTGCACTAGATCTTTCCCATATTGTCCTTTCTCATTCACTCATATTCCTCTCATTGTTATGTATTGCATCTTTATTGAAATATTATACCGGGACCCTTGCATACCTTCTTGAGTTGCCCCTCCATGCCAGGCATCAACATGACGCATGCAATGCCCACTCCCAGCAGCAAGAAGAAGGCATAGATGAGCCGGGTCACTGTGGAGTTGTTTCCACTAGGACAGCAGCGACACAGCAGGCAGGGGGCGCTGCCACACAGGCAGGGGAGCTGGAGAGGGAGGATAGAAACAATTCAAGAAAAAGACATCAGTCACCTGACTTATGAGGCAAATTAGTGATGGTCTATTACAAACCAATGTTAGATCAATAAGAAACCATTTCAATTTGTTATGTTCATGTTGAACCAAAACATGCTAGGCACAATTTGAAATTGAATGCAATGCCTTCAAATTGAATGTGATTAATACTACATTTACAAATACACAGGATTTGATGTTACAGTCCTAGGTGCCATAATTCAGGGTGAGCATTCATGCAGAAACACAGTTCAGATGTCAAAACAATGACGTGAGGTGGCTCACTCAGCTCATCAGAAACTGGATTGTATTAGCAAACAGTTATACCAGTCAGTACTCCATCCAGCTAGTATGTATATACTGTCATATGATATGAAACGACTGCCTTAATATTCATATATTTTCTTAATCTTAAAATAGATTTTGAATGCCAGATGATAGCTCAGCCCTTGACAATAAGCTTTTTAAGTTGGTGGCCCACAGGGAACAGTAGATTTGAGAAGTTGGTGGCCCTGCTCTAAAACCAGGTGTGTGGATACCGTTTGTTTTTGCGAATCGAAATATCATTATTTCCTTTCATGTAACCCGCCATATTGACAGTGCATGCACTTCATATAGCTTGCTTTTATGTGCCGAGCGGACACGAACTGAATCAAAATAGCGGATTGAAAGAAAGTTTACCGATTTCGACATGAAGATTTTCATTATTTGAGCATCGATAAGGTAGGAAAAAGTGTATAAAGTAATTTAAAATGTGGTGGCCCGGCCGGGCCATCGAATTAGGAGGTTTACTGGCCCGGACCGCTCAAAACACCTCCGGGCCACCGGGAAAGTGCTTATTGTCGAGGGCTGTAGTTTCTCTTCAGCCAGAGCAACCATGCTGCTAGCAAACAATATGTCAACTAGCATGCTACAGACAACCAAAAGCTAACAAGCTAGCATATCAACTTTCTAAAGAATTAATATACCAGCGACTATGCTACTAACAAACAGACAGAGCAGTTGTACAAGTACCAAATGCTCAGATAGCATGGTATGCTATTAGCAAATAATGTTAGCTGGCCTGTTACAAACAAACAAGAGCTAGCAAGCCAACATTTCAACCTGCTAAGAAACCTACAACTATACAATGACTAATAATTTAACTGTTAACTATATTTCATTTTGTTTAAATTCAGATTCGGAGAAGGGTAGAGAAGAGTAGGGAAGGCCTACTATAGGCAGCCTTGGAGCAGGCAGACTCAACACTCAATAATGAAAAATTAATGTTGACACAAAAAGTCTTAAACAAATCTACATTACATTTATTAGCACTGTCTCTGAGGTAAAGGGGGAGAAAGAATGCATTCTGGCAGTACATAAAATGGACTGATCAGTCATTCATTACATTTGCAATGAAAACTGGGAAGTGACCAAGCATAGCTACATTTACTAATTTCTACTGTAAACCCACCCAAACACAGTTTACCAACTTTTCATTTGCAGAATTGATGTAACGATCTTTGAATACATAGTAAGTAGTATAAAACTGCTAAATTGCATGGGGATGGGGAAAGCAAAAGCATAACTTTATGAAATGATCTGTACTAAAAACACACTAGACAATAGCCACCTTGGCTGTACACTGCTGGCCCTCAGCAGGTAGCACGCCAAACTCCATTTAGAAATCTGTCCGTTTAATGTGGCCTTGCTTATCGCCTTGCTAATCCACCATGCAGCATTTTATCAAAATACACAGTGGAAGGCGGTAGTGATCACAGTCCATAAACTCTAAAAGTTGAGATTTTACTGAAATAAAATGATAATAATACTGCTTGGTGGATCATCCATGTATCGAATTTACCAGAATAATTCATAAAGGTCTTAAGTCATGTTTACCAAGTGTGTAAGTCTGCCGATAAGTAAAGCAGCATAAAACTGACAGATGCAATAGAACGGAAGGCATCGGGACTGTTGGTTAGCTTGCTATGACTGTGGCAGGCCATCTAGTCCAGATAATTTTTATTCTTAGATTACTGTTGATGTGTCTCCTTTGGCAGACATGTTGATGGCAGCCAGTCAGTGTACTTCCGATTAGACTGACGCACATTTCGTAACCAAGGCTGTAGCAGCTGATATTGGAGTCTGTTTTGAAGACTGCAGTGTTGCAATAGTGTCCAGTTCTGTCTCATCACTGACACCGACAGCTGCTTGTTTACTATGCTCGCAAACAGGTAGCTAACACACAACACTTTTAAGAAGACAAATCACTCAAAGCAGAATGTTTTTGTGGCCCAAACCAAGTCAGACCACCGAACCGAAGCTAGCAAGGCCCGACATATTCGCAGTCATATTTTGGTCAAGAAACAAAGACAACGTATCAATGTACCTCTACGGTTAGGTAACCGAACCAATATTTATCTTAATTACCAAAATCCTGGTGTCAAAGGGGAAATGTTTCTATGCGTGATATGTTTGCTTGTAGAAACACTGCGCCATAGGGAGCCACCCTGGCCTGCCGCTTTGTGTAACCTTAACGTAAGTTGCGCAGTCATGACAGCACTAGGGAGGACCGAGCGCCTTAATAAAAACATAAAAACACTAACCGCCGTCACTAGTTCCGACACAAAGATGTAAAATACTTACCCAACTTGCCATGGAGCACAATCCGAGAACGGCTCCCATGATGGGTTGTTGTGTTTGTCTTTCCTAGTCAAAGATGGATGATGCCTTTCAGAGGGCGTTCACACTGCGAGCAACTTGGTTGATGGGTCGCTCTATTCTGAGCGGTTGTGGGCGGTGCGAGACTAGTGCCCCTAGCTGCAAGCACGCTGAATGGGGCGGGATCAGATGTTTGAGTCAGTACACTAGCAAGTTTTGACAAAATAACACCATCAGCTGGATATTGTTTCCACGTGTATTTAAGCTAAACCCTACTATGATTATGTGTGCGTATCCCAATTATTCTTTACTTTGGTTATAGTTGAATAATTGTTAAATAAAAATCTTACTTCTACTTATATTCATTACTTCAGTTATGGTTCATAATTATTAATTATCAAATTAAAATCTTATTTCTACTCATGAAAGTTTCAAAACAAGAGACAGTAACAAATATTGACTTCAAACAGCAAATATGTATTTATTAATACATGCCTCCCAAAATTATATCTACTTTTACTAATAATGGTATGTCTGATTTAGAATCTCTGCAAGATTTGAAAACACGTCATGGCCTAGGACTATTGCACTTAAATATTAGTCTGATCCTTAAATTGGTCTTCTTTCATGTTATGATTAATGAAACCTCCTCACAAATTTCCATTACGTACTAGAAAAGTATCTAACTCAGACATAAATATAGATGGATATAATCTATTTAGATGTGATAGAAAAGCAAAGGAGGAGGGGTATTGATATTTGTAAAAGAAAGTCTTACTGTATGTGAGCTTGCCGCTACCTCGGTGAAGAAATTTAAATGTGGCCATCTGTTTTGGGGGTGATGCCCATGTGTATGTAGATGTTTGGGGATGATTTGTATTATTTTGATTTGGAAAGAATTTGTTACATCTCTGATCCTGACCTGGCTTTGGAACATTTTGTAATGTATTTAATTATATTGCTCATAAACATGCTCCATATAAGTATTTCAGGAACAAAAATGATCCAACCCCTGATTCTCTCCTGCAGCTATATCTTAGAGACAAAGCCTGGTCCAAAAACGTGAAATCTTCCTTGTCAGATCCTCTGCCCATTGATTTGATAGATTGTCTGCTGATATTCCTCCAGATAGCTACACCCCTGGCCCAGTAATAGGAACTTCATCCAATTAATTTTACTGTCCTGGTAACAAATTTTATTTTAGTCCTGTAAATTAAGTGTACAATGCATTGATAGGCATAAAAACCTGGAAGTCAATAGGTGAGGACACTCTTGATCCTTGCTGTTTTACAGCCGCAACAATCAGGGTTAAGACCAGGCCATAGCATAATAACAGCTGCAACTCCTGTAATAGATGAGATTTTCAAGTCTGCACTCTTTGTAGACTTATCAAAGGTATTTGATACTGCTCATCATAATATTTTGTTTATTGTTGTTTGTTGGATTGGATGATCTTTCTCTTAACTGGTTTCATGCATACTAAGCCATTTAAATTTGAAAACGTTTTCGTATGGAGTCAGTTAACTCTCAATAGTCACAAATGAATACAACACGATTCACAAATATATTCTGCGATTTATATATAAATGTCTCTTTTCTATTCTATGTACTGTGGCAGACCAAGGCCTCTGCCAGTGAGGAAGGGACTACATCCCCCAGCATGCCTCAGCCGGACGGCCATCTTACCCCAGCTGAACGGCATCCCAATCAGCCAGGTGGGAGTTGATTAGCTAGAACTTAAAAAGGGGAATGGGGAGTCCATGGAGAGGGGGAAGGAAGGAAGGAGCAGAGACCGTGCAGAGCGAGCAGCCAGGGAGGCTGCTGAAGAGTCCCACTCCAAGCTGAACTGCTAAGTTAATTTATGATTTGTCTTTTGTGTTAATTACACAGTAAACTATCTTTTTGTTGGAAACCTGACTCTGGAGTGTTCAATACCATGAGTGTGCCCTCAGACTGGGCTTGTGGCACCCGGCTTTTCCCCCAGGGTGCCACAGTACAAATATATTTTTCAATGCACACACAAATGTGTATCGTTTCATATATAAATGACAGAAGGTTCACAAATAAAGTGTTCGCAAATATCTGTTTCCGATGCACACACAAATATGTCTCATTTTATATAAATGTAAAACAAATCCACAAATATACTTAGTTAAAAACAGCTGCAGTGTTCATCTAAAACATATATTTAAATGTTGTTACATTTATATACAGATTGTCGAATCTGCGTTTAGAAACCTCCAGATAACTTGTGAACCTTGTTACATTTGTGTGTGGATTTTTGAGTTACCTGACATGGTTAGATTCACAAATGCATTTTTTTCTAAAGGGCCTTTCTCTGTAGCCTATCAGACGTCTCTTTCAAGTTCAGCCAATCACACCAGCGTGTGATTTCAATGCTGCGTTCAACGTCCCTAATCCCAACGAGTTTGGCGTCTGGTACCAGTACTCCAAGTGTAAATTAAACATAACATGTTTAGCCAATAATCCGTGTTGTTCGTGATTGAATACATTTGAATTATGATTGTGATCGAGGGGTAGGCCCTCCAAACGGAGATTTTTCAGGGGCACACTACAAACCGAGGGTTATGACAAATCTCCGACAATCATCAGCAAGATGGGGGGGGGGGGGACGCTGCACAAGCAACAAAAGGAAACCACAAATGTAGTATTAAAGATTTAAAAAATCTTCGTATTATCTTAGTTTAATGTCGTTTCAATGTATCATAGACCTTTTCTTTATAACAAGCATAACAAAAAATGGCTAGTATGCCAATGTCTCTACTTCGCTAATTAACATTACAACATAGTTTTTAGGCTGCTTTGTGCATGACAGTCCCGCATTTTGACATATTTCCATGTCTCATTTCCCCCCTTTGATGGCGTATGACGCCGAAATATAACGAAAGTTCAGCAGCGAAGTTGCTGCACTTGTTACGGCTCCTCTAATACCAGTGCAGACTGGCAGGGTAACGGTAGGAGCACGGCTTGCTAGATTACAGAGCACCGCTAACGCTGTTCTGTCATGAAGTGGCCCAGTAATGAAGCAGAATTTATTTGTGAACCTTCTGTCATATTACATTTATATGAAACGATACACATTTCTGTGTGCATTGAAAAATATATTTGTGAATTGTGTTGTATTCATTTTTGACTATTGAGAGTTAACTGACTCCATACTTTCGGGTCTAGTGTTTTCGGAAAGCTCACCATCCACACACCAAAAAACGCATACTCTCTCCCATGGCCATGCACAGACCACTTGGCCTCTCCAGCTGAGAGGCCGGGCAGCAGTAAAGCTCTTTAAATTAAAGGTGTCCCACAGGGTTGTGGACAGGGTTCTTGGTCCACTACTATTCACTATATAGATACCAAAGCATCAACACCAAGGTCCATTTTTATGCAGATGATACAATCTTGTCTGCCACTGGCTCCATGCTTACCCTGGCCATTACTAACTTAGTCTGCCTTTGATACATTTCAGATATCTCTCATTAATTATAAACACATTTTAAATTCTTATAAAACAAAATGTATTTTCAAGGACTCATTTTGGCGATAATGTAATGTTGTAATAGTAATGTTGGTATTCATACACTTCAAGGCATGGCACCCTAATTGAAACAGTAGATTGTTATAAATATTTAGGAATTTGGCTTGATAGTAGACATTCCTTTAAGACCCATGTGGAACACCAGTCTCAAACTTAAAGCTTAAATTGGATTCTTGCACAGAAACAAAATATGTTTGTCTTTGGTTGATAGGAGAACCATTGTACAACCTGTATTTGATTATTCTGTACAAATAATCTAATCGCCACCCACAGCATTGTACACTCTTCAGAAATAGACTGTAGTTTTTGATGATACATTTTTAAAAAACAAAACTATCTATGATGTGATTCCGTACACCCAATTGTTCTGTCATCAGGATTAATGACCCTCAATATGCTCAACTGGTTGCACCACCAGAAAATTGTACAGATTTGGTGGATTCAATTTGATATTTAAATTTAATATTTGCGCCAAATTTGTGACATTTTATGATAGCGTAATCAGTTGAGCACAAAAGAAGTTTAATGTTTAAACTGTTCAAAATGCTGTTCTCTAAACTCTATGCTACTGATCTCAGTATAACATGCAAGGGGCTCTGGATTTCATCGATTTTATAATGGAACTATATCTAAAAGAAAACATGTTTAGCTAAAGTTACAGGGACTACTTTATTTTATATACTACTTCTAAAAGACACCTACTGTATATGTCCTAAATTTGCTTTGGTCATGTGTGCAAACTTACTTGGCCAATGTTGAATAAAACCATTAACTAAAGATTAAGAGTTCAGAGTCAAGTCGTGATTTACTTGAGTATATATATAGATGAGGTTTCATAGAAAACACAAGGTCACTGCAACGTCATACATTACATTCATTTAGCAGACGCTTTTATCCAAAGCGACTTACAATAAGTGCATTTCATAATAACGGCTGCACAGATAACATGACTATCAGTAGTTCCCCACTAGCAGTTTGTTCAGTAGTAATACAAAATCGTACAGTACAAGTACAATACAAAGAGGTAGTGATGGGAAATGGTTGACATAAGAAATACTGAAATGGTGCATCCATTACTTTCTTTTACCACAATCAATAAACCTGTTTGATTATTTTAGCTGGTTAATAATAAGAAGAAAATACCCTTCACTGCAGCTTTCAACTGGTAAATGGGAACTCAGGGTTTGGCAATGGACTCCAATTTCTCTGACTTCCTGAATAATGACTTCACCAAGTAAATAGCTGTAGTGTAGGGAATTATATAGTCATTTCAAATAAAAAAAGAATCATTTTGATCACAACTCATAAAATGTCATGGCAGGGCACAACTACTTTATTTTAGACTTCAAATGAGACAGTTCCAAGACATTGGCATAAGTTGTTCTGATAATTATTCCCATATGAATTGCATGCAGCAATAGAGACAACCAGACAGATTGATAGTTTAGTGGTGCGGGTTGGGCAGACAAACCAACAGATGGTCCATCGGACAGAGAGGAATAGGTGGGTAATAATGTGGGTGTAAACAGATGGGTGGTAACAGACAGTGATGTGGTGAGGAATGATGACGTTTTACACCTCGAACTTCGAGCTACATTGTCATTAAAAAAAAAATATATATATAATATATAAAAGGACACCGGGGCTAAAGGTACAGCGGGAAGCGTATCACAGTCATCACCTTCCAGTAGCAGCTGTCTTTTTGAGTCAAGTTGACAGGGAATTAATGCATGTATAAGTCGTCAATTAACAGGAGTCAAACACACGTCACTTCATCCTTTCAGTGATCGTTTAAATGAAAGTAGAGGCAGCTGTGTCCTGAAATAGATGAAACTCACAGGAGGCCCCTGTCTTTCTGAATGTTATAGAAGTCTGCAGAAAAAAGGAAGTGACAGTAGCAACAAGCAGATATGTACAGTTTGTCTGCACTAGAGGGAGCCATTGGATGGTGATTTGTGTTTTGGTTTGTGGTGGGGTGGAGGTGTAAGCAAACAGAATATAAATGACCCGACTACGACACCTGGGGAATTTCACCCCAGGAAATATTAGAGAAACCTAGGCTAAAACCTTGGTCATACACAGGCTACACAAGTTCAGTAACTGAAGACAGACAGATGCAGTTCCAAAAAGAAATGCCAATTTATTCAATAACTGATGACTGGAAGTGAGAATTGGTTAGAGATGCAAAGGAAATTAATATTTATGAAGTAGCAAAGATGTATTACAATAATTGTTATTTTAACAGTGCAATTATTTTAATAGACACTTCTAGTACTTAAAACTACTATGAAATTACTAAAGGAAAGGGGAAAGTGGGCAGAGGCCAGCGACGGGGAGGCAGCTTACTTTAAAAAAAAGGGGGGGGGTATGTCACTCATTTTGGGCTATTTCAAACTGTTCCTGGGGGTCTTTAAAAGTAGTTTGTGAAGTCTATATCAAAAAAATTTGTAAAGAAACAGGCTGTTTTGAGGGCGTGGAGGTTGTATGTAATGAGCACTGCTCTGATTGGCCGCCTCACACCTCACTCACGGCGTGAGGGACGGCAGCCACAGCAAACCGGCAACCACTGCAAGCAGGTGTACAATGCTGTGTCCCAAAATGCTGCATCAGATTTACAACCTGATGCATGCAAATGAGGGAAACACCTACTCTCCTGACTTACCATAAAGCCCTCTCAGCCCTTGGCTCCAAAAAAAAAAAAGTCGCACACATTTCGTGTGCGACCTTTTTTTTTCTTCGTTCACGAACTCGAACGAAGAAAGCAGGACAACTCCTGCAACAGGCGGACGGGCAAAAACTCAGGCGGAAGGACATCAAGAAACATCAAGAAACTCAACTCCACCGTCCTGCAGCCCGTCCCGCAGCCCATCCTGTTACTAAGTTTGAACCTGGCTCAAAGCTCTTCTCTCAGCTCAAGTACCAGACCAGCTCCAGAGTGAATCTTGCCAAGACAGCCGATTGAGTTCACTCCACCTGATCCAGAAGACTACGAAACCATGTCAGAAGCCAGCCGCTACTCTACTCTGCTTCCTGAACGACGTGAGCCAACACATCGCCCTATCCCTCTATCGCCACTGAGGTGAATGGTTGGCACCACGACTCTGACGCACAACGGCCCCGGACCGCACTCCACTACGGCCCTCCTGACGTCGACTGGTCCAGACCAACACGTGCGTGTGTTTACCTGTCCACTGCGACTGCGTGACGGTTACCACGGAGACGAGGACGCCGCTGACACTCTGCAAACCAGACGGTAACCAACTTTCTTGTTGATGCATGGGTGATGCAAAGGCAGTGTTGAACTGTGAAAGTGAGGTTAGAATACTCTCTCTCTCTCTCCACTAATCTCTGTCCTTCTGTCCCAAGTCTCCCGGAAACTGTCAGCTGTCCTCCAAGCCATCTTTTGCTGTTGCCACATTGCCGCAATTAGACGTATTACAGCTCAGGTCGTTTTGTCGGTGCAAATTTCCTTGCCATCTTTGATCCCAATATCATTTGCCACTCTTATTTGATATATCCTCTGCCACTGTTTAACTTCCTACCTTATTTGATATATCCTCTGCCACTGTCTATCTTGCTATCTTGTTTGTCAGTTTTACTGACATTTTCTGTTTAGTTTTAGTAAACATTTATTCATTTTATTAGTACTTGGTTTACATAGTTAATCAAATCTTTGCATTTATAAAGAACTGGCTTTTGTGTGTCACTGATATATCCTGGACATGAAGGTAGAAAATCACTGAAATCTAGAGCTCACTTCTTTTGATTATTAGACTGATATCATTATAAAGAGACTATTCCAGTGTAAAGTGGTGGTGCCCCGCAAGTGTTAATTAATAAGATATTAATTACTAAGAATAATGTCAATAATTGTCAATTTCCAGAATTGACCATCGTCGTTCTCATCGTTCATAACGAAGCTCAACACGCTAAACAGTCTATATATTCAATGTAGATATAGATTGGCCATTAAATTGACACCTAATTGATTTTATATTTTAGTCCAATAGTGAATGTACGAGCCTACTCATTTCATGTGGATGCCAAAACGTGCCTGCATCTCAATTAAATGATTTAAATACAATTTAAAATAATGTAGCGTAATGTTAATAAGGCTCTATTACAACAAATACTTTTCGGTCAATATCCTCATGTGATTAAATTCATCAAATTCCTCAGGTGCAGAACTGTAGTGTGCATTTACCAACTCTGAGGGAAATGTGCACATTTACCGGTAAATTAGATTAAATTCAACTTTATTGTCATTGCACTGAGACAATGAAATGCAGTTTGGCATCTAACCAGAAGTGCAAATAGCAGTAAAGTGCAGAGTATGTGCATATGTATAATGGTAATATAAATATTAAATTATTTACAGTAAGGGCAAGATATGAATATGAATATGATGATATACAGAATATGAATACGATAATATGTACAGAATGAACAGTAATGACATTCTGAACAGGGTACAAGCATATCTATAATATATATAGAATATATATAAAACATATGGTGCAAAGGTGTAAGCAGTGCAAAAATATATCTAAAGCATATAGTGCCGGTATTGAAGTGTGGCAGTAGTACGGAGGTCATTGTTCATGTTCAGTCAGTGTGTGTGTGTGTGTGTGTGTGTGTGTGTGTGTGTGTGTGTGTGTGTGTGTGTGTGTGTGAAGAAGCTGTTCCTGAGCCTGCTGGTCCTGGAACAGCTTCTTCCCCTCAGTATAAATAAACCAATATACCATTATACCAATAAAACTCAAACCCTGGATAAAAATTCTAATAATAATTGGTTGTTCTGTCTTCTGCGAGTGTTCAATTATTCAAATATCTGTGACCCTAATGACATACCTGCCCCTCCTTGTTTTCTATGTAGGTGCTGAACTGAAAGAATTAGATCCTCTGTACTGGTAAATGTACAGTATATGTAGCTTTAAGCCAAGGTAAGCAGAGGTTATTCTCTCCTACAGGATTCCCTGTCCTTGACTGTACTCACAATGCTAATTGTATTAATGAAAGTTAAAGAGGATTAAGTCTGTAGTAGCCTAATTCGTTCAAGGCTCTGTAACACTTTCTCATTCAGTATATAACTGGGCTCTGCAAGTCACTTTGACACAAGCTACAAATAGACCAAAGAAAGCCCTTTTATTCCAGACATTTTCAGGGCCTCTGCACCTTGTAGGGTAAGTACGGTAGAGTAGGTAAGATGATTTCTTCCCCAATAGCACAAAATGACCATATATATATTGATATGGTTGTCAATCAATCAATCAATCAATGTCAATATCGATGAATTAACGATTACTTGGCCAGGTGCTGAGATTTCTGTCTTGAGATGTCGGGGGCTGCACCAGATACATGTGTAAGTGGAGATAAGCTCTGCTGGATGTCGACATTAGAGGTCGATAAAGGTCATAGATCACTTCATGACCCTTTAAATCAGTGGTCCCCAAACTTTTTCTGTTGGGACCCCCTTTGGCGGACAAAAAAGTTTTGGGCCCCCCCTCACCCCAACAAAATAGTCATGAAATGACTTTAGTTGACAAGTTTAAATTTACTGAAATAAAATCAATATCATGAGCAGTCAAATCGTGCAACCACTTAACAATAACATGCTCCATCACTATATAACAAATAACAGTACTCCATAAGTATGTGTGCTCTTTCAAAAACAGAGGGGAAAAAACGCTTTGCTAGAACAATAACATACATAACAATACAGTTCAATAGACACTCAGACCAAATATGTGCAAAAATATAGAAAAATCCTATGAAATTGTGCAATACCTTTGCAATCAGGTTGTCTCATCAATCATAGTTGACACCATATCAAGAGCAGCGGGGAGTATGAGATCCTCAGCTATTGTATGTGGTTTCTTGCACTTGGCGATTCTGTATGCGACCTTGTATGACGCTATTTGTGCTTTGCTATTCACTGATGCAGCTTTTACCATGCGATTTTCCTGCTTACGGTATTCATCAAGTTTTCTATGAAAGAAGTCGAGTGGCTTCTTGACGTGACTGGGGTGTAATGTCTCTATGTGTCTTCTTAATTTGTTTGGTCTCATACTGTCCGCTGCGAGAGTTTTCTGACATAAAACACACAGGGGTCTCTCCTCACCTCCCACCACATTCGCTGTGAAGCCAAGAGCGAGATAAGCCTCGTCATATTTTCTTGCCTTTTTTTCTTGAGTTTGTTTCTTGTTTGTCTCCTGTTTGCCTATATTCCTTTTCATCCCGGTTAAATACTTCTCCATTCTGTGCAACTACTGAGTCATTATTGTTATTAAGTTATTATTAATTATTAATTGATAATACGGTGAAACGGTGATAATTAATCACTGTGGGTGGAGCAGAATGAATCCATTCATTGGGGGCAGGACCATGATAGCGCGGTTTATTGTTGTGCGCCACGAGAAACAGGCCAACGTTAAAACAATAGTTCAGCACATTGGTTCCGTGTAAACGGACCTTTTCCTCCCAGTCGCTCGTGACCCCCCTGTCATGCCTCTGCGCCCCACACTTTGAGAAACACTGCTTTAAATCAAAGAATTAATCATCATTAATCTTACATCAATGGGGCTACAGTATATCAAGCTATGAACAGAGGATGAATAGTATTTTGGAGGTGCAAATCTATAAAATGTGTATAAAATGATGCTTGACGTACAGCAAGTTGATTGTGTGAGTGTAAATGAATTTACTGATTCTTATTCTTACTGAGGGGGAACGGCTGTCCATGCATTTTACATGTCTTACTAGATGTTTTATGATGTCGATCCCATAGAACAGATGAATCAATTGATCAATAGACTATTTAATTCAATAATAATGCCTTAGCAAACTACTATCCACTAACAGTTGTAAATATTACAATTCTAAATAGAATGTATCTCCCACCCCTATTGATTTCAACAATAACTCAATACTTGGATTCGGGAGAGCTGAAGCACAAGCTGCAGAGTGTTTACATGATTTTGCTTTGCGAGATTTTTCTTGCCTTATTGCCACGATAAACACAAGCTGTTACTCAGACTGTGGGTTGAATGTATCAGTTTGTCTGCCTGACAAGTGTCAAACTGTTACATTGTATATATTTTACACCCCAGTAGGCTTCACCATCACATATCCATCACATGGATATCACATTCACTGTTTCTGAAGACTAGGGCTTCTTTCATGTCACAGACTCCAACTAGACCCACATTAGACCACTTCCATTGATCAGATTTAGGCCGAATCCCAATTCACCCCTTTGCCCTACCCCTTAGCCCTTCCCCTCCGTTTTGCACGTTCACGTGTAGGGGGAGGGGTGTCCCAATTCTCTTGGGATCGAGGGGTAGGGCGAAGTGCGAGGGCTACATGGCCCTCCAAACGGAGATTTTTCAGGGGCACACTACAAACCGAGGGCTAGGAGAAGTCTCCCAGAATGACCTGCGAATCAACTGGAAGATCATGGCTAACGCTACACCACCATCAAAGTGAACCACAAATGTAGTATTTTCTTCGTTAATAAAGATTTAAAAAATATTCTAACTGTGGTATTATCTTAGTTTAATGTCGTTTCAATATATTATAGACCTTTTCTTTATAACAAGCATAACAAAAAATCGCGAGTATGCCGATGTCTCTACCTCGCTAGTTAACGTTACAACATTGTTTTTAGGCTGATTTGTGCATGACAGTCCCGCATTTTGACATATTTCCATGTCGCATTTCCCCCCTTTGATGGCATATGACGAAATATAACTAAAGTCCAGTAGCGAAGTTGCTGCACTTGTTACGGCTCCTCTAATATCAGTGCAGACTACAGAGCACTGCTAACGCTATTCTGT
Source organism: Hoplostethus mediterraneus (assembly GCA_034670385.1). Lineage (NCBI taxonomy): Eukaryota > Metazoa > Chordata > Actinopteri > Trachichthyiformes > Trachichthyidae > Hoplostethus > Hoplostethus mediterraneus. The sequence continues at coordinate 869,289 of JAXDDW010000092.1, forward strand.
CATGAAGTGGACTGGTAATGAAGCAGTGAAGCAGTGAAATGAAGCTTTTTTATTTGTTGAATTGTTTGATCGTTTGGTAGCGTGCAACGTATAAATTGTGAACGAATCGTGAGCATGCGTCCATGCTTTTCTCTCTCCATCAGATGAACGGCAGATGTCACTGTGATAATACCATTATTGCCATAGTAATCTCCGATAACAAACTCATCCCGTCTGTTTATGTAAACATCATCGATGACGTATCAGGGTCTTGAAGGGTTGTCCCATTTCTTAGGGAGAGATTTCTACCACTACCCCTTGTGACTCTGTTCCGAGGGCCAAGTCGAAGCTGTAGGTGTGAAAATGAGAATTGCGATTCGGCCTTAGTCCCCGGGACCCATATGGGGACATTTCAGTTGCTGCTGATTTAGCATTGAGTTGTAGAAATGTCTACACGTGGGGAGATAATAGTGATGAGGGTAAAAGTATGCACATAAATCCACATATGGACAACTACTGAACTCACTTTTGTCCATTTTGAACATAAATCAGACACCTTAACAATCAGTCTAGGTCAGCTATATCACAGATATTTAAGATTGAACTTGTTTAAGTAACAGGTAGCATCAAATGTATCTCCACCGACAAAAATAAAACCAAAGTGCATAGTATGGTACAGAACAGCATTATAACAACACAACAATGCATGGTATTTGATCAAGGCAATTTATTTCAAATTACAAACACCTTCAATTCCAAGTGCACCAACAAATACAAAACAAAACTGCATAGTATGCTTCTAAGTATAACAACATAACAGTGCATGGCACTTTATCAAGGCAAAACATTTCAAACTGCATTCAACAATAATCACTTCACCCATTTTAGCCCTAACATAAGAAAGATCACTGTAACAGTCCCTTAGTTGACCTCTCTTTACATTCTTTTTTTCTTATCTGTCTATATTCAAATTGTAATCACCTCAATATTCAGTTCAGTTGAGCCATACCACATCAAGAAAAACATTAAGTACATAATATGAGGTGAATAACATGTTAATTGCATCATACTGTTCAAAAATCAATCCTCATTACTTGCTTGACTAACATTCCTGTTACCTTGCATGTAGTTTGCCAACATTTGCCATCTAATGAGAGAAATGGCATTCTTTTGACTTAGCAAGAGCAGTGAAGTCAGGTGTATATGTTGTCAGGGCAATGCGCAAGCAATGTTGCAGATGCTGGTCAGTGAGGGATATGCGATTGTGAGTTTTAATGGCATTCATGTGTGAGAATGACGACTCACAAGTGTATGTTGAGCCAAACATTGTCAGAAGAAAAAGTGCAAGACCCCTTGAGTGTGGAAATTTCTCTCGGCTGACTTCATGGGTCCAGAATTTTTCAAAACCTGCCTGCTGCAATGACTGTCGCAGGTCATCTGACGACTGAATGTCAATGAGTTCCAGTTGTAAAAAACCCTCATCCAATGATGGTACCAGCTCCTTTCCCTTCAATGCAAAGTCTGCCTCAACATTCACACAGAAAGGGTTCTTAACAAATCTCATCACTTCACTGGAGATGCTGAAATCATCAAACCTGGTGGCAAAGTTGTTTTTCAATGAGTCAATAAAGCCTGACATCACCTCAGTAATTTGCAGGCCAGATTTCCTTAATGTGTGGAAGTGGAGCATCTTCCCAGGACAAAGATCAGCAGAGAAGAGTGAGAGCTTTCTTTGAAAAGCATGAAGTTTCTCCACAAGTTCTGCGACTGTTTTATCTCTGCCCTGCAACTCCATGTTGAGTTGGTTCAAATGATGGAAAACGTCACTCAAAAAGCAAACAGTGGCATTAAACTCATCATTTCCCATCAGAGACAGAAACTTGCCAGCTTTTTTCAGTTTTGAAGACTGGAGAAACACCAGAATCTCCTCTTAGTTCACAAAAACGTTTCAATGCGTTTCCTTTGCTAAGCCATCTAATGTCATTGTGAATGAGCAAATCTTTATATTCAGCAGACATGTCAGTCAACAGCTTGCGGAAAAGGCGGTGCTGTAAACTGGAGGTGCAACGGATAAAGTTTATAATTCCCATGACAGAGTCCATGGTCTCTTTTAACTCAACACTGAGTTTAGCACACAGGAGGCTTTGGTGGATGAGGCAATGTAGCGATCTCATCTGCGGAGCCGCGGCTGCCATCCTCGCGGCGAGCCCCTGATCCCGGCCCACCATGGAGGGCGCACCATCCGTCACCAGCATGTTGACATGCGCCAAATCCAAGTTGTTCTCCTCAAAGAATGAAGCAATTTTGGTGAACAGAATCTCACCGGTGGTGTGTCCCTCCAGGGGAAGTAGTCCAAGCAGATCCTCGCGAAAACATTCTCCATCAAAAAATCGCACATAGAGGCACAGCTGCGCAACATCACTGTTGTCTGTCGACTCATCCACGGCCAAAGACATCACCTCGGCCTTCCTCAGCTTGTCCAGTAGCGTCTCGAAAACGTCCGATGCAAGGAACTTGACTCTCCTCATATTTGACGTGTCATATATTGGAATTTGCTTGATCGAATCAGTAACGCTTTTTTCGGGTTTTCTCATCTGCTACCACCTCATCAATTGATGCCAGCATACACTCCTTTACTGTCTCTGAGTCTGTAAACGGCTTTTTCTTTTTTCCCAATATCCATGCCACTCGTAACGATGCCGCCGTTGCTCTCTCTTGATCCGTACAAGCCCGGAACAACATGCGACGTCTTTGCTCATAACAAGATGTAAGCCCCGATATCTTCTGCCTCCGAGCGGCAGAGCCCGGTGGGAAAGTAGCGTTAAAATTAGCATGCGTTGTGTTGAAATTATACTCTTTACACACGGCGAGGCACTCGTTGCAGATTAAGCACACAGGATTCGCATCAACAGCAATAAACGCGTATTTCTCTATCCATTCATTGTTAAACTGCCTGTTCTCGGAGTCAACTTTTCTTTTTTTGAAAGTAGAGAGAGACATTTTGTCTTGTTAGCCAACCTTCGTGCTTGAAAGAAAAAAGTCAGAGCGGTCAGAGCATTGCACTAGAGCGCGAACGGCGACTTTGATTGGTCATGTGCGGTCCCTCAAAATATATGTCCGACTTAAACGTGTCCGACTTAAACGTGTGCATACCACCTCCTACTGCACGAGATAATGTACAATTAGCCATAGTCATGCGATGTATTAGACTATCTATATGTAATAACTACACTACACTCTAAGGGCCGGTGCAAAATTCCTCAGGGGCCGGACGTGGCCCGGGGGCCGCCAATTGAATAGCCCGGCCCTATACCAAGGTTATAGGGTATTTTAAAGGGGGAAATCACTTATCATCATTTATCAATTAATGTTAGTACATAGCCAATAAAGTATGTCTGTATGATTATTGCATTGTAATGTTTGCATGCCAGTGTTGCTGCTTTGTTGTGCATGGTTATATTTGCCCTTTTCTATCTACCATGGCTTCTTTTGCCTGCATGACGCAATCTTGCTGCCTTTCATAATACTCACTGTCTCTGTATTGCTTTATATAATATCTTCTCAATCTCTACATTGCTTTGCATATTTTTATTTATTGTTTTTAATTGTTTTAATTGTTATTCAACATTTCCAAGGACAGCAGTTGAAAACTAACCAGTTGGCTAACACAGGCACACACTTTTGATCAATGTGCATTGTGCCTGTAAAAATAAAATCCAATTGAATAATTTAATTTATTAATACAATTAATAATTAATACCATTTATTATTTATTTATAATTATTTACCACTACATTACTGCTTATGGCTGAAACTCATTTGGCCAAGTTCAGCCCCTGCTTGCCACTGCGCGCTCCCGTGACTTGGGGGAAGCATTCAGCGCTGTGTGTGACGTAACAGCAGCGCGGGGAGCAGACAACGAGAGAGCGAACGAGAGAAGTAGAGAGACAGAGAGAGATAGAGGTTGATAGCTCAGGTTCAGTGGTAAAGGAATTTCTCCATAGCGCCATATTCCGTCCGTTTTAACGTCTACTGACTCAACTGACATCTACTGACCTGGTAAGTCCTGGCATAATATTTAGCAACGCTGTCATTGACTTGAACGGCGAAGGAGCGGTCTGTTTTGAAGTTGAACGTGCTGGTTTCCTCCCATTCAGCATTTTGACATTGTGGTGATGCTGCTGGTCCAACAGCCAGAATACACAATATGTTAAAGTGTATGCTCAACACACCGCACACAATAGATGTAGCTGAAAGATGTGTTTGCCTATCTGGCTTTAAATCTAACAATGTCAGCCAACATCCATCAGGCTGTTGGTGGAGTGCAGCACCCGTTATTGACCAAGAGCGAAAATAGGGAGATAGATAAATAATTGATCATAGAGGACGGTTATTGGGATAAAGCTTGTCCCGTTGTCACCTGTGACATTTGTCTGTAGGCTATGCCTAAAATAGCCAGTGCTCATCTATATTTTAATGAGTTATCTGGCAAAGTTCTCATAAGCTGTTTTCCAGTAACCTTGTAGCGCCATTACGTTTATTTGGGTTAATTAGGCTCATTACTCTATTAAGGAAATGACAATTAGGTGACGTCCATCACAGCCCCCTCCACATTAAAACCCTTAATGTGTTAGAATTACGAAAATGTTAGAAATAGAATATTTATCAGGCGTTTGTGTGGCGTGGTGTTTTGCTGGTATGTGTACTACTATAGCATCTGTGGTGAATGGCTTTGGTTCAGTTTGGCATGCTGAAGCAGTCCTAACAGGTTTTTACAGCATCCCTCCAGTCACGTTGTTCTATTTTTAGCCTTGTGTTTCTTTGGAGATTAATTTGGTTGGAGAGAAGCTGACAGGACTGGGTCCCTTGGGAAGCTATCAGTAGCTGTCTATCTTCACTGCACTGAAATAATAATCCTGCTACAAAGGGATTTACCTACTGTTGTATTAAATGTAGGTTGACTAGATGTACAAAACAGGTAGGCATATACTCTACTGTTAATTACTGTATACTTCCCAGCTGGTAGGTTGTAATTACAATTACTCTGTGCCTTCCAGTGTTCCATCTGGAAAAAACAGGGGAAAAAACATAAGACACCTGCGAAATGTTCTTTGCCCATCATGAAATAAAAAAAGTCCACTTCAATAATAAACTTTATTTGTAGAGCGCTTTCCAAAACAAAGTTACAAAGTGCTTCACAGAAAATGTCAAATCAATTGCAAAGGTAAAGACAAAAAACAAAGAACCAATGTGATGAGATCAAAATAGGCTTAGTGCAACGAATCCAAACAGTAAAACAAAGCAAGAAAAACGAAGTAAAACAAGTCTTAGTGCAACATATTAAAACAACATGAGCAAAACAATAATAATAAATGAAAATTATAATACTTTAAGGGCGATTTCACATGGACCAAGGTCCGAACCAAGGTACATGTTTTGTTACATTGTATACATTTGTTCCAGTTAGTTTTGCTTTCACATTGCAATTTTGCGAGCGCACTAAAGAACTTTGCATGACATACCTACGTCCTGTCGTCATCACCTATGTGGGCTGCGTCTCCCTATACTTGACGTGGATTGGTTTGTAGAAGGGCGTGCGCCTGACGTTGGCGTGTTGTCAATTCGGCGGGTAGCCTTTTCCGTTTGAATGAAATGAATGAACAGATTAATTTCGTTGCAACTATACAGTCCCTCCAGGATGTTGCGATCGCAATAATTAATGCAAATTCAACTAATTGCCGGAATACTTGCAAGAGCTTCCATTTTTGCCAAAATATAACCCGAAATATTCCCGCATAAAACGGTCAAATTGGCACAGCGGCTGTGGCTCAGGAGGTAGAGCGGGTTAATCCGCTAATCAGAAAATCGGAGGTTCGATCCCAGGCTCCTCCAGTCCGCATGTCGAAGTGTCCTTGGGCAAGACACTGAACCCCAAATTGCTCCCAAAGCTGCACCTTCGGTGTATGAATACTTAGTTTCCCCTGATGTGCAGGTCGGTACCTTACATGGTAGCACCCTGCCATCAGTGTATGAATGGGGTGAATGTAGTGTAAAGCACTTTGAGTCGTTGGAAAAGACTAGAAAAGCGCTATATAAGTACAGTCCATTTATCATTAATACTCCTACATGTTCGGGAGGTTGTTTTTTTATTTAAATATGCAATTTGCACCATTTGCTTTCTTGTTATCCTGAGCCAGTGTAGCCTAATCATTTTATAGTTCAAGTTGATTTGCTGGTAACAGGCCGGTGACTTGTTAGATGTGCATTCTCCGCTCTCCTTTTCTCTGTGTCAAACTGGCAGCACTGACAGATTAGAGCGGGACTGGAACGTGACGGGTCAACTAATGATGTGATGGCAAATTGTAGATATGCTGCATTGCAGCCTAAAGGGAACAGCAAACAAAAATAACGTAAAGAAAAATTGAATTAAAAAGGAATGAAAGACAAAGAAAGGCACTAGACAGAGATCATGTGTAGTAAAACTAGTTTTCAGCCGGCGGCCCCGGGAGGTATTGTGTTACTCTACTTACTTTAAAAAATAAATAAATAAATAACAGAGTGGGCAGTTTACAATGTTTTGGGGAGGATGGGGGGCTCGAATTTTTCATCTATTCCTGCTGTTTTACCACAAGATAACACGAAAAATATTGCAAATTGCATGGCAATTTTTGATACAAGCCACTGCAAATTCAATCATTTTGGGCCGCAATAATCAGAACAAAACTCTGTGAAAGCCTGCTGGGACTGGCTATAGTATTATTATTATGGCATTACTACAAGCAGCACCAACTTCAAGCGCAGTACTCGATACTAGTTCGAATCCGCCAAATAAACGTCCTCGTCATGCAAAAATTATATCGTCACCGACGATAGCCTGCCTCAACTTCCTGTAATTGGTCCGAAAGTTCGAACCATCCAAAAAAGTGTTTTCACACTGTAAACGAACCGAACCATGGTTCAGTTTGATCCGGACCGAGACCACCTCTTTTGGTTGGACCAAATTCTGGTCCTTTGGTCCGGACTGTGGTTCGAGGCACCTTTCACACCTGCCATTTTGGTTCGGACCAAACTGAAAAGTCCAAAGGTCCGGACCAAACAAGGTAGGTGTGAAAGCACCCTCAGAATACTAGGTGAATTAGGCATTAGTGGGTGGACCAAAAAAAAGCCAGTGAAGGTCATGTCCGAAGCAGCTATGGCTGCCAGTCAGTGGATCTGGCAGAAAAGGAATCACACTGACTTGGGGCAGGCACACAGTACCTAATGTAGGTACTCTTGAGTGTTATAGGGTTTGGACCACTTGGTTGACTGAAGCATGCTGGTCCTTTTTTCTTAAAAGTACATGTGCTGGTACATGGATTTCTTAGGCGCTAGAAATTTTGGCATGTTAGCTCTTGTTAGCATGCTAGCTGACATTGTTTGCAAGTAGCATGGTTGCTGTGTGTGTGTACTAGTAGCATGGTTGCTGGTGTATTGATTCTTTAGAATGTTGGCTTGCCTTAGCGTCTGTAGCGTGCTAGCTCATGTTGGCTAGTAGATATGATCTTAACACTTTGGAAATTTGGAAAGATTTTTGTATCATTAAGACAGGAGTTACTTAAAGGGGGGTTATTGCACTAATTTGGGCTATTTAAAACTGTTCCTGGGGGTCTTTACAAGACGTTTGTGAAGTCTATATAAAAGACGTGTGTTTCAGTTTCTCATTTTCTCCATTGTAAAGAACAGGCTGTTCACCGGTTGTAGTGATAAAGGCACTGGGACACAGCATTGTACACCTGCTTGCAGTGGTTGCCGGCTTACTGTGGTTGCCGTCCTTCATGCCGTGAGTGAGGCATGAGGCGGCCAATCAGAGCAGTGCTCATTACATACAACCTTGCCTGGCGGAGGCGGAGAGCAGAGTGCTCATGCTGCTCAAGGTAAACAAATAAGCTTGATGCAGAAATCTACCATAACCATGGCAGCCGCTCCAGAACCAACACTGAGACCATACACGTTTGAGCCGGAGTCTGACCCAGAATGGGAAGAGGCAGCTGAGCGGTTCCACTTAGTTTCTCAATGATAACAATTCTGTGTAATATTGTACTTTGTTTTGTGTATGTGGGTGTGTGAGTGACACTCTCTGCTGTAGCTGGTCTGTTTATGGCTCATGTCCATAAGCTTATTGAATACAACTTGCAGACAAGCTAGGAATGACAATTTCGTTGAGCTAGTTAGCCAATATATTATTGGATGCAATCCAAGCCAAATAACCAAACACAATTGTACTAATGGTGGCTGAAGTTTACCAAGCCTGACACGTTCGACAGACTTATAAAATAGACACTGGTCCCAACAAATAACTTTAAAGATGAGTCCTGACTCCAACCAATAACTTTACTTTTACTTTACTTTTAATGACTCCAGCTCCAGCTAGTTTTCTTCCACGCCCAACAAGCCCATGGCTAGCCCCGCTAGCTCGTTAGCTAACCAGCAGTCGAATATACTAACCAGACTAATTTGTTAAATTAAATCAAAACATGGTGACACTTTGCAGATGGGTCACGTACCTTATGAATTGCTCCATCTTTAAGCTTCAATTTAGATGCTAATCTTGCCGTTGCTCAAGCAGTCTGAGGACTGATAATCACACACAGAAAAAACTGTAGCTGTTGCCGTTAAAAATAAAATGAATCCACTCTGTCCTGGCATTTTCCCATGTTGGGAGACTATGCAGGGATCTATGTTGCTGCCTGCATCCCACAAAATAATAACTGGAGAGTTGATATATCGCCGTAGATATATTGTTTTAGCTTCACTCGTCGCAAAGTAATGGTGCATTCCAGTGTACTCGGAAAGAAAACGGCGTCCGAATGTGATATGCGCCGATTCTATTCACTAATGGCGCTGTAGTAGTTGATGTTGAGTTTAGATGCTTGCAACATTCTGAGACTTGCCATATAAACATGAGTTTGCTGCGGGCAATAATGTTTTCCCGAGCAGATACACTGGAACACATTTAGATTGGAAGTTAGGAATACCGACTCGGAATTATCGATTTCCGAGTACAATGGAATGCACCATAAGCAACGGCTTGCGGCACTGCCATGAGCTGCATTTTGTGACGACGTAAATGGGAATGGTTGTTCATCTGGGCGTGGGCATGCTCTGAGAGGGGCTGGATTAGCCTGTTAAAATGTTCAAAGGGGCTACTTTCTGAAACAGGCTGTTTTTCTCCTATCTTTGGTACCGTTTTTGGAAAAAGGAAAATACAGAAAAACGGGTTGGATCAAATTTTCTCAGCTGCTTAGGCAAATGATTTCCTGTGGAACATGTATAAGTGCCAGGAATAAGCCGTTTTCCATAATATGGGACCATTATTTTAGTCTTGGGGTACATTGAGGGATGGACTCTTTTGCAATGCAGCCGAGGATACAATAATATCTAAATAAATAAAAGCAAAACAGGCATAGATAAATTAATTACAAGCATTTACAGTCTGACACAATGACATTTGAGGATGCTGCAATAATCCCTTCTCGACGTTACAGAGGCATGTACTCAGATTTCTGCATCTGCCTTTGTTAATATGGGTTGAGTGACTCGAATGAGAGGGTAGGGTTGAATTTAACTCAAGGTTTTTATTCGATGGACTCTGGGAGAGTAGTGTTCTCAAACAGATACCTATATCTAGCTGGTCCAATAACCAACATCTCAGTTTTATTGGCATTGAGAAGTAGGACGTTTAGTGACAGCCAGCGTTTGATTTCCGATAGACGCGCCTCTAACTTTTGGAATTGGGAGTGATTGTTTGTTTTAACGTGTACGTAAAGTTGAGTATCGTCGGTGTAGCAATGAAAATTGATACCAAATTTACTGATGAATTCACTGAGTGAATAGAGAGCATAAAGGACCTAAACCATGAATGCGCCGTTCCTCAGATACCAAAATAGTTTTCAAGACAATTCAAGAGTATAATATCCCAGGTAGCAAAGAAATGCCGGCCCGATCGCAGCCCAGTTTTCACATGCTGAGTCAGCTTTAGTTGGCCCGACACCGGGACCCGGAGACGGCCCGACTTCATTTTGAATGACTGCCCAGAATCGGGCCGAGTACATTGGCCCAGTTCCGTCTGCCGAATCCAAGCCGATTCTGCCGACGCTGAACCAGAATAGGCCCGATTTAAGATTATATACCCAGATAGCAAAGAAATGCCGGTCCAGTTGCGGCCCAGTTCTCACCTGCCGAGTCAGCCGGAGATGGCCCGACGTTGTTTTGAATGACGGCCCAGTTCAGTTTGCCGAATCCAAGCCGATTCTGAACCAGAATATCCCCAGAACAGGCCCGATTTAAGATTATATACTATTCCCTTTCCATCCTCACTGAATTCTTTAATTCCCTGTAAATAGTCTAAAATAACTAATTGTCTAAATTTTCTAAAATATACAACATAGTTTAACAAACATTTACATTCATACTACAATATATTGTATAAAGCCCAAATATTTGATAATGAAAAGTTGAAAGTGAATTGCACCATTCTAATATTTATTATAAACAATTGCAAGAATATTGAATATATACACACATATGTATATATAATAATTAAATAATTAATTTTCTTCTTCTCACTGGTCTTTCCTCTCTTGCCTTCCTTCCTCCATCTCTTAATGTATTTCTCGATCTCCTCATCCACTGCCTTCACACAAAGAGAAAGAGTCAAGGGAATGAAACAGAGTGAGAGACTAGACAGACAGACCCATACACCCACTAGAGATGAACAAACAAACAAACTTAACAGTAACGCACAAGTAGAGTCGGAGTACAGCAACCACAAATATGAGAAAAGAAAATTCATATTTATTCTGTGGCTTTGGCGGCGAACAGAAACATCTGAAAATGATCTTTCTAAAAACTAGCTTAAATGCATTTCTCCATTCAGAGACCCCTTTGAAGCTACACACATGACTTAAAATACATATTCTCCCAAAAAGTGGATGCAAAGGACTCAAACTAGTCACGTTAGACTTAGTTAATCTTTAAGAGTGTAAATATCAGATTAACTGACACCCGTTAGCTAGTCGTGCTAGCGTACTAATGTTAGTTTATCTTAGCTGTATGTAGCGGTCGCTTCTACCAGATTTATTTTTTAAAAGATTTGAGTGCAACAACAGTAAAATCAACAACATAAATGGAAATTTTGTTAGTTAAACTACACAAACCTATGATGGTGACGTTACTGACCTGGAATTACTAATAAAAAATACAACATTTCGTAGGCTGAAGGATTGCAGCAGCAGAGTCAAACCGCCAAGTGAAAACTGAAGCTCGAGTCCTCTACTCAATCAGATACGTTTCATAGTGTTGCTAGGGAAAAAATTATAGTCGCCTGCCGAATATTGACCAGATCTGGTCCAAATTCAGACATCATGATCTGGGCCAGATCCGGCAAGCTAGATTCGGGCCAGACTCTTTCCGTGACAATAAACCAGCATTCACCCAAGCCCTCCACTGCCGGAGTCGGCGTGGCTCTGGCACAGCTGACAGCAGCCGATTCTGACACTCAGCTGATTGTGCCGTCAGTGAAGTGGACGCTGGCCCGAGTCTCATTGCTATCTGGGATGTGACGTGCTCTCACAGAATCAGTCGGAAGTCGCAATGGCTGATTCATGTAGAAATGCCTTTTAATGTCAAAAATCTATTTTTGACCATTTTAGTATTTTGACAAATTTTAATAAATCAAAACCTTGGCTTTCATAATCTGTATGATTATTATTTCCTATTTTGGAGTGGAAATATAACTTTGAAGCATAAAAGCAAGATATGGTATTTGCCTAAGTTGATCGCGGCAGCGGCACACCTGTTGGTTGTCAAGTTAGCAAGCTAGTATCGTAATCATCAAGACTTTCAATGGCGTCTCAGAAAGAATAAGAAATTGCTCGGCAATCCAGTGTTGTCTGTGGATTCCGGCGATCGGTGGCGAGAGCTTATTGACGACTACTTTTTGGCACCGAGATCTGACGGAGAGACGGCTGAGGAGAGCGGCTCGGAAGACACGGGCATGGACAACAACAGTGAAACCTCCGGCGACACTTCGGACTCTGACAGGCCCATTTCAGACAACGATGAAGATGTTGACATGGAGCCACTTTTTTTAACAGACCCAATATTTGCCGTCCTTGAGTCGGATGAATGGGATGAATATGTGAACTACGGATCTGGAGGGGATATTGAGAAGCTCGTAGCTTCAAGTGTGGCTGCAAATGTCATCAGGGAAAGCCTTGCTACATCCTCTTCTCTATGGTGAAAAAATGAGAGATGAGATGTGACTGCTGGTAAGCACTTTTCCACTTATCCCATAGAGCTAGCCAACATTAGTAAACACTTGTTTACTTATCTTATTTAAACTTTGTTCTCAGTAATAATGAACACTGTAGGTAATGTTTTGAGTAGTTCTAGCTAGCTAGCTGGTCAACAGGACCCTGTAGTTGTATTTAACTACAGATGGAGTGGTCTCACACTGAAATGACAAAATTAGTTCTGTTAATTTATTTTAATTGTCACAAATTGAATGTAGGCCTAAGATGTTTTTGTTTCCTAGGTGAGAAACACATGTTCCTGTCAGCAGCACTATGAACTGATCTAAAGAAACGGCTTGTTCCAAAGGAAGCAGCAAAAAGAAAGGATGCACCAGAGGACCTCTTACTTTGTTGATGGTGATCACATGATCATAGTGATATGTGTAATATGGTTTTATCTTTTCCTTGCAATATTACTTTGGGGTTTAAATCAAATTAAATCACATCTGTACAGCCCTTAATCACAGTTATAGTCTCTAAGAGCTTCACAGTGCCCAACATGTGAAAACAATAAATGGTTAGTACACAACATCCCCCAGCCTTAGACCCTCAACAGGAAAAACTCCCCAAAAAAACCTTTTCGGGAAAAACTGGAAGAAACCTCGGGAGGGGCTACTCAGAGAGGGATCCCCCTACCAGGACGGTTGGGCGTGCAATAGATTTGAGATTTGATAGAGTTTGGGTAAGCAGCGTATACATAAAAGTTTATTATGGTGGGACGTCCGGATCTGAAGTGTTTAATATTTTGGCACTTGGCATTTATACCAATTTATAGATTTATGTCAAAGGGACACTTTGACCTATACATTGCTATAGATTGGTATAAATCTTCTACACTGTATAGGCTACTGTATACATTAATCATATATTTACAAATAAAGAATGTGTTTACATAAACACTTTAATGTATATCAGTATGTTTGTCTTCCTTTTTACACAATTGAATTATGTGTAACCATAATTGTGGGGGCTTGTGGAGGGGAGTCACAGATTTTTCACAATGTCTTCAAGGTGCTTTTGAAATATTCATTAATAGTGGATAGATAGTGTAAATGTACTGTGTGTAATATAACCTTAAAGGGCAATTTCTCCTCATTACATAGATGCCTAAATGTTATATCTGCTATTTAAAATAATCACTCAAGCAGCATTTGTTTGTGAGATGTCAAAGCAGCAGCCCCCCAGAAATGGAATGTTCAGAGTCATAATGGAAAGGTTTTTTTAAAGGCCTTTTTCTGAAAACCACACTTCTGTGTCTCTCGTTGTATAGGGAATCGGGCTGGTCTGCTTAATAATGTCCCTCGCCCTCTGCAGCTGTTTAGCTCAGTGTTGTGGCGGTGTCATCTCTCCCGCCCCATTCCCTCACTGGAAAAAGACACACGTTACATCAGTCCCAGGCTGCTATTATCCAATTAATGGGCGGCAGCCATTGAGATTAATTGAGCCTCCCTTCTGCCACACAGCCATTATTAAAACTATAAGAAATGGTTCAACTTTAAGTTGAAAATATTATTTTTGCACGTTGTATGCCTATGCAATAAAGAAGGAATCATATTTTGTTTCCATTTAAACTTAGTTAGATCTGGCCAAAGGTATTTGGGGGCCCCAAGAAAAATGTCTTTGTAAATAAAAACAAACAAACCCCCAAAAATAGAGGTGTTTTGAAAGTTTGATATGCCCATTTAGTTTTTAAAGCTATTGTAGGACAAAACTCTAGAGTGGCAGAGCTACTTTTGTCCTGCTGGGCGCTGTCACTGTCATCAATGAAAGCTACTGCAACCCAGCCATGGAGCACTGCTCAGCTGCACACATACTGTATAATCCATAAATATAATATTAAACTACTATATTATTTTATTCATAAATGCCAGGTGTAGCTTTTCATGGCTCAGGCAGACAAACTGCTAAGGAAGGCGGAGTCTGCCCTGGGGGCCAGCCTGGACCCAGTGAAGGTGGTGGCTGAGAGGAGACTGTTGGTCAAACTGCTGGCCATCATGGACAATGTCTCTCACCCACTTCACGACACTCTGGCCAGGCAGAGGAGCACGTTCAGCAGCATGTTCATCCCGCCTCGGTGGAGATCCTTCTTGCCCACCGCCATCACAACTCACAACTCATCCCTGGACTAACCATAACCGTTATTACCATTAACCATAATTAAGCATTATTATTACGATTATTTTTTTCTTCTGCACTAAGCATTTGTATATTTGGTGTAGAGCATATCTTATATATTTTTTATTATTTAACTTTTATTATTTATCTTAGTTGTGTTATTCTATGTTGTTGTTGTTCTATGTTACTTGGCTGCTGTGACTAAGAAATGATTGATAAAGTACCGACATACATACCTACCTACCTACCTACCTAGTCAAGGCTCTATGCAAATGCAGAGGTTAACTTTGAAGTCATCCAGCTGACAGAGCTCTTTCAGCCACTCCTGAGCTATATGAGCTGGTGCGGTGTCATCCCATCCAGGCTTTCTACTAAATAAATCTTGAAGGATCTTTCTAGCCATTAAGACCACAGGAGCCTAAGATTCCTAAAGGGTCATAAATTGAGCTGACAGTGGAGAGGATCCCCCATTTGGGTAAGATTTTTGCCTTGGAACACAATGTTGAACTTAAAGGGTTCAGATTGAACACACCTCCGCTTAATGCTCTTTCCACAGGAAGTGTGCCATGGTCCAAGTCCAAATGTTTAACCTCTTTTACTCATGCTGCCAGCACACTATGGTGGTTGCGTATCCACTTTGTAAACAGAAAGCCCTCCTTGGCACAAATGGCTTGACGGTAATGATAGAGATATAGACATATCCCTTCTTCCTCTGAAGCAACTGAGGCTAGGCAGTCTAGGCAAATTTTAAGAAATTATTTAATTTCACTTTATATTGATGCCAGTTCATTAAAATACATTCTTATAACATATTAATGGTGTCATTTCTAGCTTAAAGGGGGTGGGGGGTGCCGTGAAAAGAAATTGACTATGAAGGGGTGCCTTGGTTTGTAAACGTTTGGGAACCACTGTCATGGACGACACTTATTGTCCACTTTGTTAGGTAGGTACACTTCTCCCTTTATGCAAACAGCTCACTATTCCTATAAAGCTGAGAAGTTCAGTTACTGTTCGACTAAACAGAGTGGGCAAGACGTAAGCAACTTTTAGTATGGTATGATCATTTGTGCCAGATGGATCGGTTTCAGCATCTCAGAAACATCCGACTCTGTGGGATTTTCAACACTTAGAGTGAATCACCCCTTGGCCCTACCCCTCCGTTTTGCGCGTTCACGTGAAGGGGTAGGGCTGTCCCAATACTCTATTTTCCAAGGGGTAGGGCCAAGCCGAAGGGGTTTGTAGCCCTCGAAACGGAGATTTTTCAGAGGCACACTTCAAACCAAGGGCTACCCAGAATGCCCTGTGAATCTCTGGAAGTAACAGGAAGATCATGGGGACCGCTACGCTACCATCCGAAGTGAACCACAAATGTAGTATTTTCTTCGTTAATAAAGATTTTAAAAATATTCCAACCGTGGTATTATCTTAGTTTAATGTCGTTTCAATGTATCATGGACCGTTTCTTTATAACAAGCATAACAAAAAAATCGCTAATATGCCGATGTCTCTACTTAGTTAGTTAGTTACGTTACAACATTGTTTTAGGCTGATTTGTGCATGACAGTCCCGCATTTTGACATATTTACATGTCGCATTTCCCCCTTTGATGGTATATGATGAAATATAACTAAAGTCCAGCAGCGAAGTTGCTGCACTTGTTACGGCTCCTCTAATATCAGTGCAGACTGGCAGGGTAATGTTAGGAGCGGCTTGCTAGACTACAGAGCACCGCTAACGCTATTCTGTCATGAAGTCGACTGGTAATGAAGCAGTGGTTTTTTATTTGATGACTTGTTTGATCGATTGGTAACGTGAAACGTATAAGTTGTGAACGAATCGCAAGCGTCCATGCTTTTCTATCTCCATCAGATGAACGGTAAATGTCACTGTGATAATACCATTGTTGCCATAGTAATCTCTGACAACAAACTCGTCCCGATGACGTTTCAGCGTCGAAGTGGGCCAAGGGGTAGGGCCAAGCCGAAGGGGTACAAATAAGCATTGGGATTTGGCCTAACAGTGTCTAGAGAGTTTACCAAGAATGGTGCGATAAAACAAAACACATCCAGACAGCTGCAACCCCCAGGCTCAAACGGAAAGAGGAGAATGGCAAAACTCACTCAAGTTAACAGGTAAGTACTCAAATAATAGCTGAATACAACAAAAATGTGCAGAACACACAACTCCTTAAACCTTGAAGCGGATGCGCTACAGCAGCAGTTGATCATGCCGAGTTCCAGTCCTGTACCTAAGCAGTTGCTCACCAGGTGTAAAACCCATGGCCATAGTCTTTATCAATATTTGTCCTCCTCAGGTGTCAACTGAGTACCTCACCACATATCACCTAGCACCCTACACTTTATTCATTCCCTTTCACATTCATTCATTGCCATTGCCCTGCACTTTATCCATTCCCATTCATTCACTGCCCTGCACTTTATTCCATAAGTCCATCTATCTATCTATCTATCTATCAAGCTTTTCAGGAAGGCTAGCTTTGTCATTAGGATGAACCTGGTCTCGCTAGGAGCAATAACGGGGAAAAGAATGGTAGAAAAATCTGTTATCATGATCTGTGAAACTGATATGAAACTCATGGAAAAACCCTTAGCATTGGCCTTGGTCTTCACATGCAAAGGCATGAGTGAAAACACCCCCAATGGCCATTCACTTTAATAATTGGAGCAAGATCATCATCAACAACAGCCTTAAGTAAGCAAGGCCATCTCAGTCTTAAAAAGATGTTCCAACCTTATACTGTAATAATCGTCAGTCAATGTAATAATGTATTACATTAACAAGAAAAATCTTTATTAAATGTACTGCAAAATCCATCAGAGACCAAAGAATATCTGTTTCTCCATGATGGAAAAAAATTATGATTAGGGTCACTGGTGCCTGATACTAATCCCGTATTGCGAGCCACTCCATGCTGAGACAAAATAGTTGATTGGAGTCCATTGTGTTGCCCTCTGGGGTCTCGTGGTCTCTCAGTGCATTAGCTGTTTGTTGGAATAAGATATCACATTGATCGAAATGAGTCACATTTCCATCCTAAGGCCTTCCAGGATTTCCCCCTACTGGGAAGTTTTGCACATGTTTTTCCCCTTCTTTGAGGATGAATGAATATACGTTTCCTTCTCTCTCAAAATAGGCCTCCGTGCCAGAGCAATAGGCTTCACCAGAGCCTCTTAGCACATTCATTCTAGTGGCTGGTGCTGCCATTTCCACCTCAAGTTCAAAACACTCTTCCTCCGCCAAAAAAGCTTGCTTGTCTTTCAATTGCCTTTCATGTGCAATGAGAGCAGCCATATCAGCCTTAATGCGCGCTGAGGAGGTAGTTGAGGCACTACACCATGTTCCAACAGAGTTCTGTTTACCACGCTTTCTACTTCCAACATTTGATATGGTGTCATCAGTTTTTATTTCATCTTGTATGTCAGATGACGGCACATTGTGCTCCTCAATGCTTAACAGAGGGCACATCTTCAGTTACCAGTTGGTGAGGTGCTTCCCGTGATGTTACAGAAAGAAGAACATCCACAAACAGAAAAACACATATTTTCTGTTGATAAAATATAGCTACTATCCAAAACAAACTATACTGTGTGACGTGCATCTTCCAAAGAATTCGCTTCCACATCCATTTTACCATTTATTTCTCCTCAGTCACAGAAACATCAGCTGGAAATCGACTGGACTTTCTTGAATTGTTAGGAACAGATGAATGATGTCAAGTGTGTGATGACCATATATATGCCAGAACCAGTGGAGGTTGCATGGCAACAACTTGGACTTTTTTTTACATTTCTAACAGACACCTGTCTTAGGCCTGGTTAAAGCAGCCAACTACTTGAGT
This sequence comes from Hoplostethus mediterraneus, assembly GCA_034670385.1. Taxonomy (NCBI): domain Eukaryota; kingdom Metazoa; phylum Chordata; class Actinopteri; order Trachichthyiformes; family Trachichthyidae; genus Hoplostethus; species Hoplostethus mediterraneus. The sequence continues at coordinate 887,574 of JAXDDW010000092.1, forward strand.
TGTGTCCTCCTAGAAATGGATATTTTAACTCAAGGGTGCAGGCCTCGCCATTGATTTTAAAAACCATTTTACTGTTACTGTTGACACCTCTACATTTGAGGTACTCTTATTCTCCACAGGCCTGTCTGTCAATTTAATCTCTGATCACAAATGCATTCTAATTGATTCCATCTTCATGTTACTTACCTCCTCTCAAATGCCTATTATTTAGAGCCATATAATTAACTCCTCCACTGCTAGCAAATTTGAAGCTGCTTTCAATCACTTGATTTGTGGGTCTTTCACTAAAAGTCTAGCTGAAAATCTTGTGCTGAAGCTGAAATAATCAGCTCTATTTGCTTGGATGCTCTTGATAAAGTTGCTCCAGTTAAAACTAGATGTAAACAAACTCTCAAAAGCATTCGTTGGTTGGATGACCATACCCTCATTTGATACGCTATCAAAAGAAAGACATTTTATTGCAAAGAAAAGGGTGATCTCAAGAGCAAACTTTAGAGCAAAGCTCTAAGACAGAAAAAAATTGAAAAATATTTTAAGCAAGAGCAAGTTCTATTGTGATCGGTGGAACCAACCATTAGAATCAGTAGTTTGGGTTAAAACTCTGCTTCAGCATTATATTTTTGTGGGTGTGTGTGTGTCTGTATGCCAGGGGTGGAGCAGCAATTATAAATGTGGGGGTGTTCTAGGGGTGGCACATGAGCACCGCAACCCCCTGCCTTTGACCCCTGTTTCAGTCTCCAAAATTAATGCAATGCATTTCTAGATTTTCTTCACTACGATATGCAAATAATATTGAGTTCAAAATGTACATTATTGCACCGCCCTTTACCCCAAGATATTATATATTCACCAGCAATCACATACCATAGTATTAAGCAATGAGTTTAAATGTTTTATTGTTTATTAAACTTTTAATCTAAAGTTTAAAAAAAAAAGTGTCAGTAGGTGAAATTGGCAAGAACACAGCAGCAAAACACAGCAAGAACACAACAGCAAAAATTGCCCAAATTGCCTATATCTACTCAAAACATCCAAAGGTGCTCTTCCTATTGTTTTGTTACGTGAAACAAATTCTTTGGCAATTGCCTTCCTGTTCAACATGTCAAGCTTTTCTTTGTGAATGTGGCACACAGCCACACTGTTCAGACGTGTTTGTGTCATGGTACTCCTGAGCCATGTCTTCAGCCTCCGGAGCCCACTGAACCATCTCTCCACCTCAGCTGATGACACTGGGACAACAATAAGCAGTCTCACAAGTGTTTCAACTTGATCAAAGAGGCCACGGACCTCCGGACACATCCCCTGAAGAATACCAACAACATCACTGCTGGACTGGAAGTGATACTTCGTTCTGAACATTGCAAGTTGTATCTTCAGGCTTTCTGGATTGAGCTCTGGGTACTTTTGCACAGTATCATGTACCTCTCCAGTTAAGAGGACTTGCTCCAAATTTTTGATCAGTCTCATTCCTTCCTGCTCAAATCGTTCTCTGATCTGGACATCCACAACATCAAGGACTTTGTAGTACTCAGAGAGGGATGCATGCACATGTGCAGGAGCGGAGCCGGTAAAGCGCTGAGGTGGCTTATGGTGACGTGGAGATGCGTTTGGCGTTAGACCAAGTGTTTCACACATCTGTGACGCTTTGCTGTGAACAGTTTGGAAACTGTCTGGGTTTCTTTTTTTTCCAAAGGTTTCTTTCACACAGGCGACAGCAAAAAGCATGCCATCTATAGTGTTCTGCGCTGGAGGGAAACATTGAGAGTCTCCAACTCCTCTGTTGTCTCCAAGGCAAGGAAAAGACCAAGAACAACATTTCCCTGCTGAAATTTGTCATACAAGCCCTGAGCCCTGTCTGCTGCATCTGAATGACCTGTTGCCATCTCGCTCAAAGCACGCAATACATGCTCATATTGGTTCAGCACAGCATGTATGGCACTTGTGCGAACTGTCCATCTTGTGGGACAAAGAGGTCTTATAGCCTGCTGTGGCCCCTCCCCTGTTTTTGCGATTCCCTTGAAGATATCCTTCAGCTTGCCTGACTGGCCAAAAAAAACCTCCCAATTCATGAACCCATTCCAAGGAGTTACGAATAACAGCTGACGCAGTACAGGCTTGCTGGGTGATAAGGTTCACGCAATGTGCACCACAGTGCACATATGCAGCAAGTGGTTGCTCTCTCTGAATGATGGCCTGTGCCCCTGAATATTTACCAGCCATGTTTGCTGCTCCATCATACGCTTGGCCACGTAAGCTAGTGATGGGCAAATTGAGGCGTAGCAACACATCCTTCACCACCCTTGCCAGATTTTCTCCAGTGGTCAATGAAACCTCATACAGGCCAATAAATTCCTCATGTACAACCAAATCATGGTCAACATATCTTAAGCATAATGCCTCTTACTCTTTTCCTGACTGATCTCTAGTGCCATCCATCATTATGGAGAACTGCGAGTGTGGAAGTGATCGAATCTTGTCAGAAATCTCCCTAACAATGGAGGTGCTGTTCAAGTTAAGGAACTCATTTTGAATGGTTCCGGATGTGTAAACATCCTTTTTACTTGCCAACCACCTGGAAAGGCATGGGTCTTCTTCGGCTTTATACTTGAGTAGTTGATCAAGATTTCTCTCACTCGAATCATGGCCCCTGAGACCTAAACCCTGTCTTGCCAACAACTGCACAGCTCCAATTACTTTTAAGAGGCATGCCCTTGCTTCCTCCTGTTGTGATGCAGCCACACTAGCCAGCTGACATTGAACTTATCTCTGTCCTCATACAGATGGGTAGTTATTGCTGTCTTGTGACAATCAGACTTTTCATGTTTACTGAATCGCTCAATGGCCTTTCTCCAGTTCTTGAAGCCTGCTGAAATAAATGCAGCTTCTGCATTCTTTGCCAGTGTTGAGGTATCTGTGTGAAATGCTTTGCAACAGTAAAAACACAGCACGCCTTCCACACCAGGACTGAAATGGAGCCACGGGAATCTGTTGTACCACTGTGTTTGTAATGTAAGGACATGTTTTCCCACTGACTGCTTAACAATGAGTTTAGGATCTGGTTGATTTGGTTTAGTTGCTGAGAATGGTTGGTTGCCTGCCACAGCAGACATGTCCAACACCTCTGTGACCTGCACCATACTTTCCTCATCCTCACCATCTCTCTCTTCTTCTCCTGTGCCCTCACCCTCTCCTCCATCTTCTCTTGTGTTCTCTCCCTCTCCTTCTCTTGTGTTCTCTCACTCTCCTTCTCTTGTGTTCTCTCCCTCTCCTTCTCTTGTGTTCTCTCCATCTTCTCTTGTGATATCTCCCTCTTCTCTTCTCTCCCTCGTGTTTTCCCCCTCCTCTTCTGTTAAATGGTAAATGGTCTGTACTTATATAGCGCTTTTCTAGTCATTTCCGACCACTCAAAGCGCTTTACACTACATCCACATTCACCCAATCACACACATTCATACACTGATGGCAAGGCGCTACCATGTAAGGTGCCAACCTGCACATCAGGGGAATCTAACCATTCATACACATTCATACACCGAAGGCGCAGCTTCGGGGGCAACTTGGGGTTCAGTGTCTTGCCCAAGGACACTTCGACATGCGGACCGGAGGAGCCTGGGATCGAACCGCCGATCTTCCGATTAGCGGACGACCTGCTCTACCTCCTGAGCCACAGCCGCCCCGTCAGGATGCGGCTGGAAGATGGATGTTCTCTCCATCTTCTCTTGATTTATCTCCCTCTCCTTCTCTTGTGTTCTCCCCCTCTCCTCTTCTGTTCTCTCCATTTTCTCTTGATTTATCTCCCTCTTCTGTTCTCTCTCCTCATCTGTTCTCTCCCTCTTCTCTCATGTTCTCTCCCTCTCCTTGTCTGTTCTCTCCCTCTTCTTCTCCCTGCTCTCCTTTGTCCTCCTGACTCCTGGACCCCACTTCCTCATAAATATCATATAAAGAACTCAGTGTTAATATTCCTGAACATGGAAGTGTTGAAATCTTTTATTCATTCATTCATTCATTTTCTAGCCGCTTATCCGGGGTCGGGTCGCGGGGGCAGTAGGCTCAGCATCTCCAGATGTCCTTCACCCCTGCCACACCTTCCAGTTCCCCCTGGGGGATCCCGAGGCGTTCCCAGGCCAGAAGGGATATATAATCCCTCCAACGGACTCTAGGTCTGCCCCGAGGTCTCCTCCCAGTTGGACGTGCCCGGAACACCTCCAAGGGGAGGCGCCCGGGTGACATTCTAATCAGATGTCCGAACCACCTCAGCTGACTCCTTTCGACGCGAAGGAGCAGCGGCTCTACTCTGAGCTCCTCCCGGATGTCCGTGCTCCTCACCCTATCTCTAAGGGTGAGGCCAGCCACCCTACGGAGGAAGCTCATTTCGGCCGCTTGTATCCGCGATCTTATTCTTTCGGTCACTACCCAAAGCTCGTGACCATAGGTGAGGGTTGGAATGAAGATGGACCGGTAAATCGAGAGCTTTGCCTTACGGCTCAGCTCCCTCTTCACCACAACGGACCGGTACAACGTCCGCATTACTGCAGACGCCGCACCTATCCGTCTGTCCATCTGCCGCCCCATTCTGCCCTCACTCGTGAACAAGACCCCAAGATACTTGAACTCCTTCACTTGGGGAAGTACTTCCTCCCCAACCCGAAGGGAGCACTCCACCGTTTTCCGTGAGAGTACCATGGCCTCAGACTTGGAGGTGCTGACTCTCACCCCAACCGCTTCACACTCAGCCACAAACCGCCCCAGTGCATGCTAGAGGTCTCGGTCTGACGGAGCCATCAGAACCACATCGTCCGCAAAAAGCAGAGACGTAACTCTGAGGTCCCCAAACCGGACACTCTCCCCACCTCGGCTGCGCCTTGAGACGCACCGGAAACGGGCTTGACCTCGTGCCGAGAATGCGAACACAGCTCTCACTTTGGTTGTATAGGGAACGGATAGCCCGCAACAGCGGCCACGGTACCCCATACTCCCTCAGTACCCCCCACAAGACACCTCGGGGGACACGGTCATAAGCCTTCTCCAAGTCCACAAAACACATGTAGACTGGATGAGCGAACTCCCATGCCCTCCCCTCCCGTCCCACGGCCAGGACGGAAGCCGCATTGCTCCTCCTGAATCTGAGGTTCGACAATTGGCCGGAGCCTCTTTTCCAGCACCCTGGAGTAGACCTTCCCGGGGAGGATGAGAAGTGTGATCCCCGATAGTTGGAACACACCCTCCGGTCCCCCTTTTTAAAAATGGGGACCACCATCCCGGTCTGCCACTCCAGAGGAACTGATCCCGTCCTCCACGCAACACTGAATAGGCGTGTCAGCCACGACAGCCCATCAGTGTCCAGAGCCTTCAGCATCTCAGGGCGAATCTTATCCACACCTGGCGCCTTGCCACCGAAGAGATTCTTGACCACTTCGGTGACCTCCGCCAAGGATATGGACGAAGCTCCCCCCAAGGCTTCGGGCTCTGCCTCTTCGACAGAGGGCGTGTTGGTCGGGGTCCTCAAAATATTTCTTCCACCGTCCAACGACATCCTCAGTCCGGGTTAGCAGGTCCCCCCCCTGGCTGAGCACAGCCTGGGTCAAGAACTGCCTCCCCTTCCTGAGTCGTCAAACGGTTTTCCAGAATCTCCTTGAGGCCGACTGAAAATCTTCCTCCATGGCCTCTCCGAACTCCTCCCACACCCGTTTTTTTGCTTCAACGACTGCCGAAACCGCAGCCCTTTTGGCTGCCCAGTACCTGTCTGCTGTTTCAGGAGACCCCCCGGACAACCAAGCCCGAAAGGCCTCCTTCAGCCTGACGGTCTCCCTCACCGCTGGTGTCCACCAGCAGGTTCTCAGGTTGCCACCCCGACAGGCACCGATAGCCTTCTGGCCGCAACTTCTAGCAGCCGCCTCCACAATGGAGGCCTTAAACATGGTCCACTCGGACTCCACGTCTCCAGCCTCCCCCGGAATGCAAGAGAAATTCCTCCGGAGGTGGGAGTTGAAGACCACACGGACAGGGGACTGTCCGGGTTCACCGGTTCAATGTTCACAGTTCACCCGCACTACTCGTTTGGGTTTACCAGGTCTGTCCGGCAGCCTCCCGCGCCACCTGATCCAACTCACCACCAGGTAGTGATCAGTTGACAGCTCTGCTCCTCTCTTTACCCGAGTGTCCAAGACATACGGCCGCAGGTCGGATAATACGACTACAAAGTCGATCATCGACCTTTGGCCTAGGGTGCTCTGGTACCAGGTACACTGGTGAGCCACCCTATGCTCGAACATGGTGTTCGTTATGGACAATCCGTGGCTAGCACAGAAGTCCAATAACAAAGCACCGCTCGGGTTCAGATCAGGCAGGCCGTTCTTCCCAATCACGCCCCTCCAGGTTTCTCCATCTTTGCCCACGTGTGCATTGAAGTCCCCCAGTAGAACTATGGATTCCCCGGGAGGCACCCTTTCCAGGACACCTCCCAAGGACTCCAAGAAGGCCGGATACTCCGAACTGCCGTTTGGCGCGTACGCACAAACTGCAGTCAGAGCCTTCCCCCCAGCAACTGCAAGTCGCTGGCGGGAAGGCTCAGCCGGGGACTTGTGAGTATCCCCACACCCGCCTGGCACCTCACACCTTGGGCAACTCCGGAAAAGGAGAAAGTCCAACCCCTCTCCAGAAGCCTGGTTCCAGACCCGACGCTGTGCGTGGAGGTGAGACCAACTATATCTAGCTGGTAACGCTCCACCTCCCGCACCAGCTCCGGCTCTTTGCCCCGCTAGCGAGGTGACGTTCCACGTCCCGAGAACTAGACGGCAGGCACCGGGGGTCCGTACGCCCAGGACCCCGCTTTTGCCCACCTCCCGGTCTCATTTGCACCCGACCCCTATGATTCTTCCTGCAGGTGGTGGGCTCACAGGAAGGCGGCTCCACGTGGCCTCTTCAGGGCAGAGCCCCGTCGCAGGGCCCGGCCACCAGTCGCTCGCCGACCAGCTCCCCTCTCGGGCCTGGCTCCTGGAGGGGGCCCCGGTTTCCCTATTCCGGGCGAGGTTCCTCCAGCTGTTTGTAGTGCCATTTCATAGGGGTTTGTGAATCGCTCTTTGTCTGGCCCCTCCCTTGGAACCACTTTGCCTTGGGAGACCCTACCAGGGGCTGTTGCCCCAGACAACACAGCTCCCAGGTTCATTGGGGCACCCAAACCCCCCCACCACGTTAAGGTGGCGATTCATCGGGGAAGGAAATCTTTTATGTGAACTTAAAACATAGCTCTTCAGCTATGAGTAACTTTTGATTAGGAAACATTCTTTCTCGTTGTTCTTTTATCTGCTTTTTATTAATTATTTTACATATGCTTTATTGCTCTTATCTGTTTTAACTAATCTTTCATCCTAGTGTAAGATGAGATTTATTTTTGTTAAGAATTATTTTGGAAGATGATCTTATTTTGGGTATTGGTTGTATATTTTACATAATTTCATTAATGGTTCGTAAATTGATAAATATATTCTTTACCTTTATGTAGATTAGGAACTATATTACACTGCAGCTTGCCTGTAGTTTTTACTATAGTTAAGATTGGGCGGAGTGATACGACACACACAGAGAAGTGATGTATCAAGTTCGTTGTGGGTGTGCTGAGGTCCTATTGTTTTGAACGGACATTAAACTACACATGTTCCCAGGAAGAAGTCGTCCCCGTGCTGTTTTCTTACCCACGACCCGAAATATACTTTATCAAAGTAACAGATAACACTATCACAATTCAAAGTGTTACACTAGCTTTTATTTTACTCTATTATTTTTATTCCTCTTATTATTATTGAAGCTTTTAATATTTCGTTTTTATTCTTGTTTTGTCTTTTTTAAATCTATTTCATCTAGTTTCCGAATCAAGTTTTTATTTCACCACTACTCTTACCATTATTTTAGCTTTTTTATCATTTTATTATATTTTTATCAAATCTATTTTCTAGCGTGCATTGGTCTCATATTGTTTGTTTTGTCTTCATTCTTGTTGCTTTTACTGCCGACACTCGTGTGTCTTATTATCAGCTTGTCGATCATCTGTGAAGCACTTTGAACTGCACTAACTTGTATAGACTATAAATAAGGTTTTTTTCTTCCTCCTGCTGAATGTTTCTCTAACACACCAACATGTCCACAGCATTAAGTATAAGATGATGTCAAACCTTAAAACTAATTTCATTTGACTGCTCACCTGTTCAACTTCATTATTTCTCATTGAAGCTGAAGATGATTGAGTCTGATGTGACTGTCTGTCCTAAACAAGCAGAACAGAGCAGTAACAGGATGAGTTGATGTAGGAAACATTTTTCTTTATTTAAAAAAAAAAAAGATTTTAAGCGCCAACAAATAGCTTTAAGTAACGTAAATGAACACCTACATGGCATTAACACAAGAATATTAATGTATTACTATAAAACTGAATGACTGCATCTGGACTCGTAGATTGAAAACTGTTTGTCTGTTTCCTTCCTGTCACTATAACTCCACTTACATGACAACGTGACTTGAAAAAGAAGTCAATCTTCTGCTGACTCTTCCTTTTGGGCATTTCGTCCCCCTTCTTCTCTCTTGTATAACAAAAAGAATAATGATACTGTTTAATCATGTCAAACTCATTGGATGTCTTTAGCAAACTATCTGTCAGCTACCATTAACTTTACCTGGCTTGCATTAAGTTTGTTTGCCACCTGGCTTGTTTAATATTAGCTGACATGTCACAAAGTAAGACATAGTTTAGTTAGTTACCAAAAGAAATCTACATGACTAACTAGTTAAATGACCGTTTCATACCTCTGCTCTGTTATTCCCTCTGCCAGCAGCAAGTGACAGCAGCTCCGTGTAGCATGTAACTGTTTATTTTTCCCGGGCCTGGTGGGTTGGTCAGACGGCTGTGATTGGCTGTGATTGGCTGTATGGCCGTTCAATCAATCTAACTTGACCAATGGGTTTTCATGTATGGGGAACTGCGTTTGGTGTCATCATGACTAGGTGCGCTCCATTTCAGTACGCTGGTGCACTGCGAGGGCGGGCAAAACGGTTTAATACCCGTAGGAAAAAGTGGGGGGGATGAAATAATCTTTCTGTAAAAGTGGGGGTGTCGCAACACCCCCATCCCCCACGGCTGCGACGCCCATGCTGTATGCACAGGATATGCTAGATGGTGTAGCGATTGGACATGTGAGTGTGGCAAGGCTTGGGAACAGCACCACCAGTGTCATCTTTGGGCAAACTTTTATAAACAATGCCATTGGTCAGTGTTACTGGTCACGAATACCCAATAGTATTTTTTCTTGAAAAATGGTAGGTAGGGGGAGAAATGTACAGGTGCCTAGATACGACTCCTGCCTGGCTTTACTGTATCAGGTGAATTTGTTACTCAAGTTGAAAAACGTTAGAGTGAAGTTGCATCCATCTCGTCCTGTTCGTCCTCCTTCCATTGATTTTGCATGCATGCACACCAACTCGTTGTACATCCTGTCTGAACAGAGGATAAGAAGTGTGTGGTTCTTTCTCTGTGGAGGCAGGTTGTAAAAAACATCAACTGATTATCACAGTCTTAACACTAGAAGGGCTAATGGATTAGGGGTGACTAAGAGAAGGCCAAGCCATCTATTGATGGAGGTAAATATGCTTACAACTCTTATGTCCTTCTGTGATTTTGAACATCTAATAACAGAAAGTGGGTCTTGACAATTGAAGGACAAATTGAATGCTGACGTTCTAAATTCTAAAATTCAAAACAGCAGTCAGTTGTTGCTTGGAGACGACAAGCAACTTAATTTAGAGAAACTCCAAATGTGGACGAAACAGGATGGGGAGGCCTTTCATCGAATGTCATCTTCAAATCAACACAGAGAGAACACTTTTAACAGACAAACTTCTTGCTGTTTAAAGGTTTTTCACTCTTTTTCACTCTCTGGGTGTCATGAAAGAGTTAGTAGATGCCACTAGATGTAGACTATTCAGAGCTCTTCTGTTTCTCTTAGAGTGTTGTCAGTAAAATGACAAATGATAACTGGGTTGTGTGTGTGTGTGTGTGTGGGGGGGGGGGCGGGGGCTGGCCTATAAAGGTTACTACCACAGACATTTAAGATCAGTTAAACAAGGACCCAATGAAAATACCGCAGTCTTTTCAACACATACATGGAGATGGTGGCCCTCATGGTAAAGCAGAAAAACATTTACATAAACAAAGGTTTAAACAGACATTTCAATTTCAGTGCAGTTATTGCCCTAATTCAAGACAACAGTTTCTGGAGCATGGGAAATACTGTCTCAGATACGAACCTGATTCAGTTCTCTACAGCACATGGTTGCCCGTGGTGCTCTCCGCTGGTTACTACAGCATGAATAGATTTCTCCTTGTCAGGGAGCATGTTGTGAGTGGACAGAGCTCCCACTCTGTTATGATGTTATGATGAGAATGATTTTTCTGACAGGGATTGGCATGTTAAACGCAGAAACAAAGTGTCTGGTAGCGGTACTGCAGTCTTGTCCAAAAATGATGACGTGGCTTTTGGGAATGGTGCAGCCAGGGGCAATATTAGACCCTTTTCTAGGGGGGGCTTCAGTGATTTAAAAAAATATATATAAAATTATTATTATTTTTAAATTAACTAGGCTAAGGCTGTACTGATTTTGAATAAACAAACAACCATAGTGATTGTCAAAGCATTTAGAGATAATTGCAACACATGAGAGAGAGAGAGAGAGAGTCTATTACTTGTAATAGAAATTAAAAGGCATGTTACTCCCCTTTGTTAGCTTTGTAACTTGCTAGGTATAATGTTAACAAAAATGATTGAAATGTCAGCTTCTCTCATGATAGATAGATATAAGAAAATACTTGATGAAAATCAGCAGAACCATAGAAAATGAACAGCAGCCAGGTAAGAAAGTTATCAGGCAAGCTAGATGAGAGGAATCTTTGAAATAGTACCATTTCAAAATGATGAGACTACGAGCTCTTTAGAGCCAAATCCAGTAAGAACAGTGAGATGTTTTACACCAGAAATTAGGAGCAAGCACTTCTTCCTGAAAAACTTGAAAATAAAAGCCCACAAATAACCAAACATACTTCATACAAAATAAGAGTCTTATAATACAAATGCCCAACACATCGGCGCTTGTGATGTACGTGATTTAGAATAGACTGATAAATTGTAGTGAAGTCTTATTATATGACATGTTTTGTGTTCTCTTGTGATGATTGTATGCAAACATTGCTAATTTTCTGATGGATTAATAAATTATTCAACCAGTGGGCACATTTAAATCCTGAAAAAAAGAAATGCATAACTAGTCAGCAGCAGCAGTACTTTTAGTACTGTAATACTTTGTTTTAAATTATTTCATAAAAATATATTGAAATATATTTCTGTAGTGTTAGTTTTTGTAGTATGGATAATTACAGAAATATATATATTTCAATTTATTTTTATTTCATTAACAGTGTGTTATTATTGTTATACAACTAGGATAACTATGGTATTACTGTGTAGCAGAAGTGACCATAAGGATCTAACTTGTTACTACTGGGCGGCGGGCACAATTGTGATGTGCACATACCAATCTTAATTTGGCTGACGTTAAAAAGCTAGAAGTGCTACTGAATGAAGAGCCGCTTGGGAGCCGAAAGAGCCGACTCCTATTGCTGAGCTGAGCCAAATGATGTGACTCACTGAAAAGAGACTGAATTCCCATCATTAGAGACCACACCCGCTCTAAGCTGGGTACTATATCCATGGAAAGGCAATGGATCCTTTAATTTAAACCTAACACAAAAATCAGTGAAATGAACCAGGTCCTTTGCACAGTATCACAGATTTCTTTCTTGAATATGTTGTATCCATACCTCCTAAAAGGCTATGTACTAAAATATAGCATTTATATTGTAATATTAATATTGTATTAATTATATTCGTACAATTATACTATTTTATTAATATTAATAATTAATATTGTAGCATTTTTGTAGTAATTCATGAGGAAAAACCACTATAGTATTTCTATAGGAATGTCTGTGGTACTTGAGTTTATAGTGACCTAATCCTACTTGATGGTATTTTCTAATATGCTATGGTATTCTTATAATATTACTACAGCAGGGTGTACCTGCGGGGTCTTAAAAGTATTAAAAAAGCATTGAATTTAATATTCTCAAAATTAAAAGTATTGAATTTCATTTACAAAGGTCTTAAATGTTTTTCTTGTCCTTTCATAGGATTAAATAAATCCCATAACGTCATAAATAACAAATGCCAAATGTATAAAATGTTTTGTGTGTGTAACGTTACAATTTACTTGTTTGGTGTGACTTGGACGTTACAACAGTACAGGTAATGTTTACGTCAGTGTATTGACGCTCTTGACTGTGGAGTGTGCTACTAACAAGCTAGTTTGTCGCCTCAGAATGGGCAAGTGACATTTTAAGGGGCTTTCACATGATCTGCGGAAAGCGTCGGCGTCAAGGCCAGGTTGGGCGAGACTCCTTCACATGCTCAGCGTCACCTGCATCAGCCGCTGACTGTAGCTAACCACATCGCCATGCTCATACTAGCACAGCCATAGAAGTGAATATAGACTGGCTGCATATAGGAACCTGTACTAAGCTGTCAACCAACCTGGTAGTCCCATCTGTAAACCGACATCATTCCATGCCACAGACTTTTTAGTCAGATTGTGGTATGATTTAAGTGTCATGTTGTATAATTCGGGATGCTCCGACACATAAAACAAGGGCGCAGAACGCCGAGGCTGGCGGTGACACTAGGTTCGTCGGTGACGCTTACCAAATACGAAAAGAATGTTTTTGCCACTGATCATGTGAAAAGCGCTCATAAAGCTATTGTGTATTAAATATTAATGTGAGTATATAATAACATTTTTATTAAATTCAAGTACTTGATAAATAATTATTTTCTAGGGCTTAAAATCCATACTGATTTTCCATTATATCCTTCATACTTTTGCGAGTATGGCCGTGAAGTTGGCATTAAATTTCATTCTAAGTGGTATTAAAAAGGTCTTTAAAAGTCTTAAATTTAACTTGGAGAACCCTGGGGGTACTCTATTCACAGGTGAATAGACGTTGAATAGATCAATAGATCAAGGTTGAATCACTGTAGAATTTTGTTTAGATTTTGCAAATCAAATCAACAGTTATATCGCAACATTGTTTCAACGTCCTTTTCAACATGGGTGAAATAAGGTCTTGTGTCAACGTTGAATTTAAGGGGACATATTATGGAAAACGGCTTATTCCTGCCCCCTATACTATACGTTTTTTTCCAAAAACGGTGCCAAATCGCCCACGCCCAGGTGAACAACCACTCCCATTTACCTTGTCTCAAAATGCAGCTCACTGCAGCGCCACAAGCTGTTGCTTATGGTGCATTCCATTGTACTCGGAAATCGATAATTCCAAGTCGGTATTCCTAACTTCCAATCTAAACGTGTTCCAGTGCATCTGCTCGGGAAAACATAATCGCCCGCAGCAAACTCATGTTTTTATGGCAAGTCTCAGAATGTTACAAGCATCTAAAGAGGAACTACATCAACTACTACAGCGCCATTAGTGAATAGAATCGGCGCATATCACATTTGGACGCCGTTTTTTCCGAGTATAATGGAATGCACCATTACTTTGCGAACAGTGGAGCTACAACTACGGCAATGTCTACGGCCATATCCCAACTCTCCAGTTGTTCTGTTGTAGGATGCAGGCAGCAACATAGATCCCTGCACAGTCTCCCAACACGCGAAAATGCCAGGACAGAGTGGATTAATTTTATTTTTAACAGCAACGTCCCGGCTACAGTTGGATAATTTTTTCTGTGTGTGATGATCACTCCTCGGACTGCTTCAGCAACGGCAGGATTAGCATCTAAATTGAAGCTTAAAGATGGATCATAAGGTAGTAAGAAGTAAGAAAACTAAAGCTGGAGTCAGGACACATCTTTTAAAGTTATTGGTTGGAGTCAGGACTCATCTTAAAGTTATTTGTTGGGACCAGTGTCTGCTATATAAGTCTGTTGAACGTGTCCGGCTCGGTAAACTTTAGCCACCATTAGTACTAGGGATGGGCATTTTCTTTTTTTTTAGTGGTCGACTACTAATAAGAATTTCAGTTGATTAGTCGACTAGCTGTGACGTCATCACCCCCGCCCAACATAGACTATTAACCGCACATAACTACCATGAAACAAAGTTACCAGTACATAAATACAACTACAACATTTAAACATTGACATTTAATTCAAATAGTGTGTTCCAAAAAGTGCTACAGTGAACAAAAGAACAAAAGTCTTACCAGAGATCCAGAGATGGCAAAATATAAATCAGTCCTATCAGATTAGTTCTTATAAAGGAAAACCAGCATGTCAACGTGTTCTGGGGATAGGCGTATGCGCAGCCTGTTTACAACCTGTCCAGCAGTTGAAAAAACCCTCTCTGCTGGTGGGTATGGCGAGGTACTGCCTTGCAAGGACGCAGAGATGTTTGAAACGGGATTCGTTGTTTTGCCACCATAACACAGGATTGTCATCAGGTGAAACGCATGGCTTGTTAAAGTAGCGATCCATTTCGTCTTGCTCGGTGTCCTCGGCACTGTAATCCTCCCCAAGTAGAGCACTGATTGCCGAGGTGCCCAATCAACCCCTGCCTCTTCGCCATCTTCCATGGTGTCGGCGGCAGCAGTAGCCTCTTCTCCGCTGGGCGCATGCTCTAGGACAACTCCATTGTACAACCCAGTCAATTTTTCTCTAATGTCGAGACGTAATGCTGGCTGGTCCACGAACCGCAGATGCTTGTGTCTAATGCAGAGGCAATCAGGGCCGCTTTGCCTATTAAAACACACAAACGATTGTATTTAGGTTACATAACGTTAATGTTGCATTAAAATAAAAGTATTAAGTAACATTATTAAAGTTATTTTCAGTTAATATAAAGTAGCCTAGGTTTACATTTATAAAAACACTGCCTTTTTTGCCCTCCACTTAACGGGATTTGCGGTGTCCATGCGCTGGCTGAGGGAAGCTGCCACTGTCTGTTTGTACTCGGACACTCTTGGAGAATCTCCTGGCAGGACGTTTAGATGACGACTCAGAAGGCTGTTCGTCACAGGGTAGACCAAGGAAATGGAGACATGTGTCTCACTGCAGAGAGCTGTAGTGGCGCACTTAAGTGAGTGAAGTACCGGTAACATGCCCTCTATTATTTGCCAGCACTCGTCTGTCAGTTCCAAGGTTCGAGCGTCACTGAGTTTTGTAAAGGTTCGGTCTATTAAAGTGGCTGTTATTGCCCTATTGGCTATTTAAAACCCCTGGAAACATTTTTAAATAGCCCAAAATGAGTAAAATACCCCACCCCCCTTTTAACGTTGAATTAAGTTTTGATTGTGCAAATCAAATCAACGTTGATATTGCGACGTTTCAACGTCTTACTTTTCAACATTGAATAAACTATATTGCGATTTCTTTTCATTCTACACTGTACACAATTGTGCATTCAGTGATATTATGACCTAGTTTGCAATTGGATCAACATATGACAATACTGACTTAATCAGTGACATATTCCGTGTTTTCAGTACAATTGTTCGAGTTTTGATTATGCTACTTGGTGTGCATAACTTGCAATACTACTATCCCTATACCATATACACAAAAATAAACACCTCTAAATAACTCAGTGGTAAAGCTTGAATGTGATCAAATGAGACTGGAAAAAATGGAAACAGTGATTATGGCACCTTCCTGAATAAATATGAGGGAAAGCAGCTGTTACATTGGGATTTAATTGTAAGGGGAATTTAGTCACTAAGGTGATAAGCTGGTCTGGAGTGAAATCAAAGACTGAACACCACACAACAGAAATCTACTCATACACATTCACTCACACAAACTTTTCTCAAATATTCATACAGTAAAGTCTGAGACTCAATAGTAAGTTTATTATGTTGTTCTACTTGTTTTATCTCCCCTGTGGTACAGAGTATCATGTTTGACCCATGTGGTAGAAAAGTCCAAGCTTTTGGCTTATCCTATCATTTTCAAGATTTCAAGATTTTTCAAGAACTTTATTTGTCACATACACACACGGAGTGTGCAGTGAAATGAAAAGTGGCAATGCTCGACGGGAATGTGTAAAAGGGCAATAGTACACAGTATTTACAGTAAAAAACTGTGTGTGTGTGTGTATAAGGCAGTGTGTGGGTCTTGGTGGGGGCCCTGGTGAGGTCAGAGTTCACAGTCCTGATGGCCTGAGGAAAGAAACTCCGTCTCAGTCTCTCTGTTTTTGCAGCGTGACTGTGGAGGCGCTTGCCTGACCGCAGCAGCTGAAACAGTCCGTTGTTGGGGTGGTGAGGATCCTTCATGATCCTGCAGGCTCTGGTTCTGCACCTCCAAACACAAACATACAGCACCAGTGAGTACATTATTACGACTATTTAACAACAACTATCTTAAAAATTGAACTGGGCAACAAATCCACAACAACGTAGGACATAAAAAAAGCAAATTACAATTTCTGGAAATATACAGTATTTGTGTATTTTCTCAGCTCTGTTGTGCACCGCAGACAGCCTGGTGAATGTGGAGGCTTCCCTGTCTGTAGAGGTTCAGGTCAGCACACTGGGGCTGTGTGTGTGTGGATTGTGTCTGTGAGAGTGTGTGTTGATGTTAAAGTGTCAAGTCAGACTGAAGGAGTCTTAAAAAACTGTAAATCCACACAGTTTCTGTCTCTGGCCGTACAGTATCTCATTTTGCAGACACACACTTCCTCCATGCTTAAGTTGTTACGGCCACCACCACCCATCCTCTCCGGTGCAAACTTCTCCATTACTTTTGTCTATGTCGTGTTATATGTGCTGATGGCAGCGTCTAAAGAGGAAAAACAAACAGGTTAAAAATGTGTGGGGAAAAAAGGTCTTTTAACCATGTCCACGTCATCTACACCTCCCATTCTTTTCAAATGTGCTCGCTGAAAAGGAGTAAAACAAAGTAAAAAATTTAACTGGTCTGTAAGATGAACTCTACAAGTTTGACACAATAGCAGTGCTTACTGGTCCAACCAATTTATTTTCTTTCAAAGAGATCATACTTGACCACTTGGGGCTCTAGCATTATGTGAAGATTTTAAATTGACCAACGGTTTAACAGAAGATATTATTCCTCTTCTGCTGCTGTCCCACTGGCTTGGTGCATGTCAGGGGAATGCAAGTAGTCTGAGAGTGGGGATTGTACATTTTGGCCTGAGGGTGGTGTTTGAGGAAAAGTCATAGGTCATCAAAATTGAGAAGGTTCATCTACTGAGGAGCATGAAGTTGCTCACAAATTTTTGTGGTAATCCACCAAATAGATTTAGAGATATATTGTCTTGGAGTAAAGTGCTAAATGGCCAACTGAATCTACTATACTATAGACCGCTAATTTAGCCGCTAACGTCAGTGTATAGGCTTTAGGTCCCTATGAAAAAACTCACTAGCAAATTAGCAGCTAAATTAGCTGCTACTGATTATATATAAATGAAATAACGTTATGCCTTTCAAATATTGATTTAATTTACCTTTAAAAGTTGTAGCATAAAATGTGTCAATGTCAATGTGTTCTCTGCTGCACTCTCTCGCCGTCTTCCTCTTTTTTTCTGTTTAATGATCTTATTCGAAAATGGTGTGATGGTGCTACGCATGCGCAGTCTACAGTCTCATGTAATCTTGTGAGATTACCCCACCACTTGAGTCTGTCTGGGTCTGGATCTGTGGTCTGGATGGAACAGAAAAATAAAAATGGCCTTGATAATGTTATATAATATGTGAGATATCTATATTATATGTAAAAGATATAAGAACATAACTTTATATATAATCAGTCAATTATAATATAGAAGTATTAAATATATATTATATATAATAATTATTAATACATATAATTAATAATAATAATAACTATTATTATTGTTGTTTTCTATTTTTAACATCCATTTTTTAAGTGGTCTTATGATCAAAATATAATAAAGTAATAATAAAACGAATAAAATAATAATAATGATCATGTTGAACATCATGTGCCTGCATGTTGAAGACATGTTGATTCAAATAACAACTGACATTTTTCAACCACATTTCAATGTTGATGGTTGGTCACGTGCCGGCTGGGACCTTTGACAGAGCGGAACAGAAAAATCAGCCATCTATCACGATCTAGAGTGCATAAAATGAACAGTGATCATTATGACTTCTCTCCAGTGACTTGAATCCAGCTGAACTCTGATGACTCCACAATGTAGAGAATTCCTTGGAATTAAGTATATAGTATATAATAAAAACATCTTCATAACCTAAATAAGCTTATTATGAACAACAATGGACTATTTTCTGTAGCTATTCAGTCTTATTCACTCTCATCCCAGTTGCACCCCTCAGGTGGAACGTTCTGTTGCCGTGGAAACATGTAGACAACAGACTGCAACTAATGGTGCAAGAATGTGGTTCATCATACAAAAAGGCTTATTGAGGAGCAGAGTGATGAGCTACCTACTTGGCCAGGTTTTGGTAGGCTATTCCTTATTGAGGTGATATGGACGGCCTTCCTAAACCTGGTCATGAGGGCCGGGCCTCACAAATCCTTTACTTTATATTTTCTACTTGAAGAAAAAAAATGTGTTAATGTTATTTGATACAAAAAAAGATCGTTGCCTAGGACCTCCAGCAGTGTAGAGCTGACCCTACCTGATACTACCTGACCAGTGGGCAGGCTGAGCACTCCTTCATTTGACTGACACTTCCCTTCACTTGACTATGAGCAAGGAGCATCTCTTTCAGTTTGCTCTCCTATTCATTGAGAGTGAATTAACCAAATCAATATATATAATATATATATATAGACTTATAGAATTTCTCGTTATATCAAAATGACTTTCAGTTATAACAAGATCTTTCCTATCATTATATCAAGATAATTCTCATTATTATGAGAAAGTACAATTCCCTATTGGCAGCAATGTACTCAGACTCCAAAACTAACATTAATAAGTTTATTTTCTTAACAGTACACTTAAACAGTGGCTTTTCTTATAAGCTTAAAATGTCAACATCAGACTGCCAATACACATGGATAAATGATAGTTTAGCCATCTCAGATTAGACCTGAGAACACTGACCTAAAGACTGTCAAGTCTTGCTATGATTGAATTGACCCCACTGCATGGCGTCAGTTATTAATCATTTCAAGATTAATGACTGATGATATTGCGTTGTTTGAGGTGTTACGGAAAATGTAGTTCAAGTCCGCACATGGATAATGGAGGCTTTTCCAAGTTAAGCTAACGTTAAGTCAGTGTCATCTTTCCAGCGCACGTTACACACAGCACATGTTACACACAGCACATGTTACAATTACATTGTTCAGGTGAATACCGCATTCAGAATGGTCTCTTGTGAAAGGACATGAGTACCTGTTGGCTTTGTTTACATCCTGTTAGTTTGGACTTCATCTTGCCTTGACGAAAACTTGATCCTGATTGGCTTTCATGTAACAGCACCTGATTGGCTGAGCGGGTCCCAGAATCCTTACCCAGAATCCTAGTGCAGAATCGATGGTGCAGTGACATCACACTTATTGGAAGTAACATGAAGAATTAACTGCTATGTGCAGACACTGGTTGACTGTGTTAATTGTAGGTCACTGGTGTTTTGTGTGCGTATTATTTATGCATACGCTAGCTAATGTTAGCAGCGACTTACAATAAATGCATTCAACAGGTAGGTAGGTAGGCAAGAAAACTACTAGTCACCAGAAATCGTAAGTGCATTTCCTTCCTAAACAAGCAACTAAGAGCATAACTAGTGCTGAGGTAAAGGTGCAATAAGTTAGCTACCTACTTTTTCTCAAACAAATGAGACAAATAAGAAAATCAAATAAACAAGAGCTAAGACAAATAAGTGAATCAAATGAACATGAGCTAAGACAAATAAGTGTATCAATTGAAGAAGAGCGAGAAAGAGATGACAAGAACCTGCATGAGCACCTGCGCTGCCTTGTCAGTGAGGAAGGGGCGAATTCTCCTGATGTTGTAGAGGAGGAATCTGCAGGAGCATGTCACTGATGCGATGTTTGCAGAGAACGACAGTTGGTCGTCCAGGGTCACACCCAGATTCCTCGCAGTCCGAGTTGACGTCACCACAGCATTATCAATGGTGATGGCCAGGTCTCAGTGCGGACAGCCCTTCCCCGGGAGGAACACCAGCTCAGTCTTGCCCAGGTTGAGCTTCAGGTGGTGCATCGACATCCACTCCGAGATGTCTGCCAGGCATGCAGCAATGTGTGCCTCCACTTGTGTGTCAGAGGGGGGAAATGACAGGATCAGCTGGGTGTCATCTGCATAGCAGTGGTAGGAAAAGTCGTGGGAGTGGATAACAGAACCAAGAGATGTTGTGTAGAGGGAAAAAAGAAGAGGACCCAGAACCGAGCCTTGTGGAACCCCAATAGTGAGCCTGCGTGGTTCTGACACAGACCCTCTCAGCATCACCTGGTAGGAGCGATCCGTCAGGTAGGATGCAAACATGCAAAGTGCAGAGCCTGAGACACCCATCCCCTCAAGGGTGGAGAGGAGGATCTGGTGGTTCACCATGTCAAACGCTGCAGACAGGTCCAGGAGTATCAGGACAGAGGAGAGAGAGTTCGCTCTAGTGGCATGGAGGGACTCTGTCACTGCCAGGAGAGCAGTCTCGGTCGAGTGACCCACTTTGAACCCAGACTGGTGGGGATCCAAGAGGTTGTTCTGGTGGAGGTACAAGGACAGTTGATTGAAGACAGCATGTTCAAGAGTTTTTGATAGGAAGGGTAGAAGGGAAACTGGTCTGTAGTTCTTGACCTCAGAGGGGTCAAGTGTTGGTTTCTTCAGAAGGGGGGTGACTCTGGCAGTCTTGAAAGCAGAGGGAAAGCATCCAGACACCAGAGACGTGTTGATGAGGTGGGTCAGGAAGGGAAGTAGTTCAGGTGCAGTAGACTGAAGCAGAGTGGATGGGACCGGGTCAAGGGAGCATGTGGTGGGGCGGCTAGATGTAACAAGGTGAAGGACCTCGTTTGGGGAGGGGGGAGAAAAATGGGATAGGGAGGGAGGTGGAGAGGGTGGTAGAGAGGGATGGGTGGAAGGCAGACAGGTGTGGTTGGTGCACAGGGCACCAGCCGGGGGATGAGGGAAGGAGGATCGGATATCGTGTAACCTTCTTGTCAAAGAAGTTGGCGAAATCGTCAGGGCGGAGGGAGGAGGTGGGGGTTGGAGGAGGGAAGAGAAGGTTTTTAGGGTTGGAAGCAGAAGTTTGAATTTTAGTGTAGAAAAAAAGCAGCTTTAGCAGCAGATAGAGAAGAGGAAAAAGTGGAAAGGAGAGATTGGAAGGTAAGAATGTCCTCCAGGAGTTTGCCATTTCTCCATTTGCGCTCAGCCACTCTCAGGCTCCGTCTTTCAGTACGCACTGAGTCCGACAACCAAGGGGCAGGTGGAGTTTGGCGTCCAGGCCTGGAGGTGAGGGGACAGAGATTGTCCAGAGAAGATGAGAGTAGAGAGAAGAAGATCAGTGGCAGTATCAGGGGATAGAAGAGAAAACGATTCAGGGGCAGGGAGAGCAGAGAGAACAGAAGAGGAAAGATCAGTGGGGGAGAGCGAGCGGAGATTGCGACGAGAAGAAACCATGTGGGTAGGGGGAGGATGTGAGGGGGGAGAGGAGAGAGAATGAAAGAACGAAGAACAAAAGAAGAGGGTCAAGCTTCTCAGTCTGGATGTTGAAGTCACCGAGAAGGATGAGTCCAGAGCCATCATCAGGGAAGAGGGAGACTAGTGTGTCAAGCTCCTTTATGCATTCAAAACCATTTTATACAGCAGAAAGTCCTGTGTGACAATTCCCTTCAATTGACAGTTGTGCCCCCTATCACATTTAAATGGAGGTGTGATGTATCAGACAATGGGCAGAGAAGGGCTGCATTAAAAAAATATTTTTGTAACCAACACCACTGTCTAGATCTGTGTCAGATATGGAAGGAATTTATTATGCATCAAAGGAAAAAAAAACCTCAGCATTTTGATATCCCCATCGTAGCCAACTCAGACAATGTGATTCTCTGTGGAAAACCTTGTGCTGTCATGGTTTATTCACTCTAATATTGATGAAATTGAAATTGGATATTTCAAGCCACTTTATTTTGTGAATGCTATTTTTGTTTTGGGTGCGCAAGAGACTTTCCATTATATTTGACAGGATCTGTCTCAGAGGCAGTTAAATTGGCCGTGTATTTGTGTGTTTCTATGTATGTGTTTGTGTGTGTGTGTGTGTTTGCATTTGTGAACTGCTGCTCAGGTAACGAATGGGTCTGTGGTTGCCTTTTATCTCCCCCACTCAAAGACATTAAAGTTCACATAGATCTTCTCAAGGTTAATGCTCAACAGAGCATATCGGGTACACACACACACAGAAACATACACACACTATTTGATCTCATCCCTGCCTTGATTGTCCACAAAGCTCTTTTTCAATCAAGTTATAGCTAAAAATCAAATTTACTGCTGTTGTCACTGTGGCCGTGCATTACCGCTGTGAGCAACATGATCAACAAGTCAATTTTTCCTCTGATCGAGCAGGGAAACTCAAAGATTATGTGAATCGTTGCATCCATCACTGAGGTAGATGGTAAGCTAATTAGCTCTGCCAGCTAGCTATGTTAACTTGTTAAAATGATGTAATGTTATGACCTGTTGAGCATTGCCACTTTTTTCATTTCACTGCACACCCCGTGTGTGTATGTGACAAATAAACTTCTTGAACTCTTGAACTTGAACTTGACAGGCAATACAACAGCAGCAAAAATACATTATTTCCCTGTTCAAAACTTTGCAGCTGCAGACCACTACATAGATGTAATCAGAGCAAATAAATACATTTCCAATAAATATGTAATCAATCAAACCATATCCATATATATCGGATGATGTCTAACCTCTGTTAGCATTTTTACATTTCCTGGCAGGCTGAGCTTGTCATTGAATACTAGCCAACAATCATACTTTATGGCACATCTTGGTTGTCATGGCAACTTCTTTTTTTCATTTACTTTTTTTGCCAACTGAGCTACAGGTGTGGCAGTCCAGGTTGTTCTCAGTGAAAAGGCTTATTTCTAATAATATTGGGGCTGATCATAAAGCCCAGCACTGGATGGATTCTTGCTGAGAGTTGAACAATCTCAGAAAATTAACCTAACTCAACTAAAACAAAGTGGCATTTATGAATATTGTTTGTTTGTTGGTAGATTTTACAAATGTATATATATATATATATTTTTTTTTTTTAAAACATCCTTCAGGACATTCCTTTTGGTAATGCTAATAGTGAATTCCCAGTTGGTCTCTTTCTGATTGTACTTTATGAGGAAACCTTAAAAAGAAAGAGAAATTAGTACTGCATGAGTTAGCAAGCATCTCACCTGCAGTCAAATTTGCACTAGAAAGGCCAAACTGCTATCAATTTTGAATATTAGAATTGAATTCCAACAGGGTATCTGCGAGTTCCTTTGTGCTTGTGCTGTGATGTCCACTCTTAGATTTATACAGAACAGGGTTAGTAGTACAATATGCATCCTATCTGCTTTACTAAACAACAATTTCCTATACATATATGAATCAGAATCTAGTCTGCGGCAAGCCAAGATAGGGTCCAGTTTCTGTGATGAACTCTAATAAAGACAACAGGTACTTGTCTCCTTTCACATTAAGTGACCATTCTGAATGCGGTATTTATTTACCTGAACATTGTAAATGTAACATCAGATGTAACCTCAATGTGTGCTGGAAAGATGACACTGATGTAACATTAGCTAAACTTGGAAAAGCTTCCACTCAGCACATGGTGTTGGTCATTAATCTAGTAAAGCTTTCAATGTCTGCACCACAGAGCTTAGGCTAGCTACATGGGGTCAATTTAATCATAGCAACAAAAAAGATTTGACAGTTTCAAGTCTTGAGGTCAGTGTTCTTATAAGCAAATCTAAGGTGAGGCAGGGACAGGGGAGACCGGAAGGCTGATGGGTATCGGTGGGGAGACAAGAGGAAGGAGGCACACAAGGGATCATTAGAGGCAAAAACAAACAGTTAGACAAGCCTGAAGGCACACAAGAGAGATAACCCAGAGTTACTAGCGAGAGTGACTACCACTGTAGTTGGCAGAACAATCTGGTGAAGAGTGGTTGAAAAGCCGGGGTTTAAGTACTGCAGGGCTGATGGCTTGATAGAAGGCAGGTGTGGAGGAGAGGCAAGGGCCGGGAGAGGAAGCCACACCCACGACACACACACACACACACACACACACACAACCAACCACACAGAGACAGACATAGAGACAGAACATAGGGACAGACAGGGGAGGGAAAAACACAGGGGAACCCCGGGGTCGGGGCTGGGACCATGACAGGGCAGTCTCTATAGTCATGGTTTAAGTGTATTGTTAAGAAAATAAACATTAATTTTAGCTTTGCAGTTGGAGTACATTATTTTAATTGTTAGATCTGTTTCGTGACAGGCAGTGATATTCTGTTCTGTCCTTCTCTACCTGCACAGGTGGAGTCAGCTGGATTCAAAGAGCCACAAGAGACAAGTCATAATGATCACTGTTAATCATGTTATGTCACTCTACATATGTCTGAAGCCCTCCAAATTCCCCCATTTCTGTTCTGCTCTGTCACATGCATAAATCACTTGTTCAAAATGTTTTTAAAAATGTATTCTTGACAGGAAAAAAAGTGGGAATCCTTTATACCCCTGTATGTATCCTACAAACAACAGTTTTCTTATCAAATGATTGTATTTATTCACATACAGTAATTACTAAAAAAAAAACAGTTGAGAGAATAAAAGTATGCATGTCTGTGTGTGAGTGAGAGGTGGGTGCTATTTATATAGCAATACCTCTGGAGTCCAAAATGCAGAGCATCTATTCAAATATAATTTACCAGTGCTGTGAAGTGAACATGGAACTGCCCAGGTTGATTGTGTTTGACATTCAGCTGTCTTATTGCTGCTCAAGGAGCAGCAATAAGATAAACGCATAAACGCAGGCATTACACAGTTAAACCGATAAACGCAGGCATTACACAGTTCACCCAAATGTGAGCTGTGTTGACCTTTGCCAGATTCCTTGTACCTCTTCGTTGCTGTCAGTCAATATAGACAAACAAACTGCAGCTCTGCTGTTAGTTTCCACCTCGATGAGTAGACTAAATCAGTCTTCGTACAGCAAGAAAATAACAAATCAGTTTTAGTATTGTATCCTCCACCCTAACTTGTATCCTCCTTGGTTGATGGCAGAGTTGGAGGAGTCATTTTCAGTAACTACAAGGGTGACTGAAATTATATATCTATGCACTAACATAACACTGACTCATGATCAGTAATAATATCAACTGAAACATAATTTTGTAACAAAGTTACTAATTGCTGAGAAATAAATGCAACAAAACAATCATATTAACCAACCAACAGCTCCAAAAAGGAAAAGCTGTATTGCTGGCTCCATTAAGGCCTGCTCAGCAGAGCAGAAATGTGACTGCATAATCTAATACCAATGCTATAATAATTATACAAATGTACATACATGGCTTGATACAAACCCCTGTGATTAGTGAGTGTTCACTTAAGCATGCACGCTCTTTTTTTTTTTGCTCTGCAGACTGCAGTTTGAGAGATTCAATCAATCAATCTTTGTACCATTTCTAAAATGTTAGAAAGACTGTTTGTCTGTCTTCGTGACAGACTATTGTATGCAGTTTTGTCATTTATTCCTTAAAAAGCACTAGTAACAAAAATGTAGACACTATTACTTATTTTTTTAGTCACTATTGAAGTTTTACTAGTTGCTATATAATCAATACCAGTTCTAATTTAATTTAAGGTACTAGTATCTAATTTGGTTTTTACTAGTCATTTTATTTTTTACTAGTGACTAATATCATTTGTATTAGTCATTTATTAGTCAACTATTTATCAATCACTAGTTCATATTATAATTTTTGTCTTGTCACTACTCAGCTGTTACTAGTAGCCATCAAATAGTGACTAGTAGTATTTTGTTAACATTTTGTTGTGACTTGTGTAAATCCTTGTCAAAAGATAATGACTAGTCAAAACCAAATGTTGATAATACAACTATATGTTTTGTTAGTCAAACTGAATTATTGTCATTAATTGTCATCATTAAAATGTTCTAGTCCCTATTCAGTAGCAACTAGTAACCAATGAATAACTATTGGATTAGAGACTAGTGCTAATTAAAAGTGATTTATGTGGAGTCACGTGAGACCGCCGACGAAGATGGCAGCACACTAGGAGAGCTCCGAACAACCATCGGCTAAATATATATATTCTAGAACAGCGGTCGGGAACCTATGGCTCGCGAGCCATATATGGCTCTTCCGGTGACGGCATATGGCTCCCAGACAATTTTGAGTTGGAAAAAAAAAAAATCAGTTTGGAACTGATTTTAAAATACTTGTGATATTTCTTAATAATACTGTGTCATTTTAAAGTAAACAGAAATTAGTTTTGAAGATACATTTCACGGGTCACGGGTCACCCGTGGGTCGGGTCGGGAACCAATGGCTCGCGAGCATGTCCGGGTCATTGTAAAGGTGAAGAAATCAATTTTATCAGATAGCCAACTAGTTTATCCGCTTCAACCCTTGTAACGGAAAAGATGGCGAAAAGAAAAAAAGACGATGATTACTGTGCATTCCAGGCTGCGTGGACAGAGGAATTTGCATTTGTGGAGAGAGCAGGATCTGCGGTATGTCTAATATGCAATGATAAAATTGCATCGATGAAACGGTCAAATATAAAGCGGCACTTCGATACGCACCATGCTTCATTTGCATCGAAATATCCAGCGGGGGACAGCAGGAAAAGGGCATGCGAGGAGCTACAGCGGAGAGTGCAGACGAGTCAGCAGCAACTACGTGTGTGGACCAAGCAAGGTGACAGGAATTCCGCTAGCTTTGCGGGTGCTTTGGCAATAGTAAGGAATGGAAAGCCATTCACATTCATGCTTGATGTGGCCAATGAACTGTTTGATGACTTCCCAAATAAAGACAAGATAATCAAACGAATAAAAGACATGCCCGTCAGCAAGAACTGTGCACGATCGTAGCATCATGATGGCAAATCAAGTCGAGGAAACACAAATTAAGGACATAAACGCCGGGACATACTTTTCTCTCGCGTTAGATGAGTCAACAGACGTTAGCCATCTATCTCAGTGCAGTATAATTGCCAGGTATGCTGCAGGTGACACACTGCGTGAGGAAAGCTTGGCTGTTTTGCCAATGAAAGGGACAACAAGAGGAGAGGATTTATTCACGTCTTTCATGGAGTTTGCTAAAGAAAAAAAACTACCGATGGATAAACTTATTTCTGTCTGTACTGATGGTGCACCCTGTATGTTGGGGAAGAACAAAGGATTTGTAGCGCTTCTCCGTGAACATGAAAAGAGAGCCATCCTAAGTTTTCATTGCATCCTGCACCAGGAGGCGCTTTGCGCTCAGACGTGTGGCCAGGAGCTTGGTGAGGTGATGTCGCTGGTCATTCGAGTAGTGAACTTTATTGTTGCCCGAGCTTTAAATGATCGCCAGTTTAAAGCTCTGTTAGAAGAAGTTGGGAATCATTATCCCGGTCTGCTTTTACACAGCAACGTGCGTTGGTTGTCAAGGGGGAAGGTGCTCAGCCGTTTTGCAGCTTGCCTGAGTGAAATCCGGACTTTTCTTGAAATGAAAGGCGTCAAGCATCCTGAGCTAGACAACACTGACTGGCTCCTGCAGTTTCACTATCTCGTGGACATAACTGGCCATCTGAACCAGCTCAATGTGAAAATGCAAGGTATTGGAAATACAATCTCATCCCTTCAACATGCAGTGTTTGCATTTGAAAGCAAGCTGGAAGTCTTTCTCAGGGACATTGAAACAGGTCGTCTTCTGCACTTTGAAAGACTGCAACAATTTAGAGATGCATGCTTAGCAAGTGACTCCACTCAACATCTGGATCTCCAGCAGCTAGCTGGCTTTACGTCCAATCTCCTGCAGTCATTCAAAGCACATTTTGGAGAATTTCGTGCGCGCACTGGTCTTTTCAAGTTCATCACTCATCCACATGAGTGTGCAGTGGACAAAATCGACCTGACATGCATCCCCGGGGTCTCTATCGGAGACTTTGAGCTGGAAGTTGCTGACCTGAAGGCATCAGACATGTGGATGAGTAAGTTCAAGTCACTTAATGGAGAGTTGGAAAGTCTTGCGCGACAGCGAGCAGAGCTGGCGAGGGAACACAAGTGGACAGAAATGAAAAATCTTCAACCTGAAGACCAGCTGATTCTTAAAACTTGGAATGAGCTTCCTGTGACATACCACACAATGCAGCGTGTGAGTATTGCCGTATTGACCATGTTTGGCTCTACATATGCATGTGAGCAGTCATTCTCGCATATGAGGAACATTAAGACCAACCTACGCTCACGTTTAACTGATGGAAGCCTCAACGCCTGCATGAAGCTCAACCTCACCACGTATGAACCAGACTACAAGGCCATCAGCAAAACCATGCAGCACCAGAAGTCGCATTAAAAGTAAGACATATTTAATTTATTATACGTTAAAAATACTATATGGCTCTCAATGAAATATATTTAGAAATATTTGGCTTTTATGGCTCTCCCAGTCAAAAAGGTTCCTGACCCCTGTTCTAGAACATACACTTCATTTTTGCCATAAAATTGGCGTCCTCTATTAAAGTTTAGCATTACTGTTGATAACTGGTCGACAATTTGCGACTTCCTGGTGACATGTCGACGAGCAATGCCAAAGCAAACTTTTTCAAAACTACGGGAACGAGAGCTAGCAAGCTAGCTAACAAGGATGACCCACCGCACGAGAGTGGCTCCCCGCCGGGCAATACCAAAGATCTGAAAGCTAGCAATGGAGGGAAGGACGGTGATAGCATGTTTGAGGAAATACGGAAAATGAGTGCTACTCTAAAGGTGGTGGCAGTGGATGTTGTCTCGATCAAGGAAACAACGAAAGAGCTCAAAGATTCGGTGGAAAACATACAAGTGAGGCTTGGAGAGGCAGAGCAACGGATATCAGACATGGAAGACGTTAATGCTCAGTTGGGGAAGGACATGGAGAAATGTGACAAGAGAGTGGAAACGCTGTGGGCGCGTGTGGAGGACTTTGAAAACAGAAGTCGGAGGAATAATGTCAGAATGGTGGGACTGAAAGAAGGCAAAGAGGAGACGGGCAAAGTGATTCAGTATGTGGAGAGGATTCTCACTCAAGGACTTGGTCTCGCGGGCAACGAATTTGAAATTGAACGAGCCCACCGATCCCTCGCCCCCATGCCTAACCCGAACGAACCACCGAGGACCATTCTGATCCGGTTCCTGCTTTCAACGGCTCGAGACAAGGTGCTACCGGTAGCTAAGGAGAAACGTGGAGTCAAATGGGAGGACTGTAAGCTGTCTTTCTTCGAGGATCTGACCAGAGAGCTAGCGGAGAAAAGGAAGGCATTTCTCCCGGTGAAGAGACGTTTTCAGGAGCTCAATGTGAGGCACAGGCTTGTGTACCCTGCCACCCTCATCTTTACATGGAAGGGACAGAAGAAAATATTCCGAGTCAGCACGGAGGCGGAGAAATTTCTGCAAGATGCTAAATAGAGGGCCATAGGACTGTGAAACCATGACGAAGTGTATGTGCGTCTATGGACGTTATGTTAAGGTAAATTTACGATGGGTTTGTTGGAGGCTGAATGGTGGTGTTGCCACTAGTTATCATTAGCGCGCCTCGCGGACCAAACCAGTTAGATTAAGTTAGGGGGAAGGGGGTTTGCTTAGCAATAACATGTTCTGTGTTGCTATGCTCGGGGTTATGTTTTTTCAATGCATGTTTGATTTTTTGCACTAAGACAGTATATGCAAATAGGGCTGATACCGTTCTAGATAATCTATTGAATATGTGTTTGTTTACAACTTTTGATATGTTGGGTACACTGCAGTCGCAGCCACAGGGTATTTGCACGTCTGGAAATGATGGCTAACGTTAAGATAGTAACGTGGAACATAAATGGATGTGGGAATCAAATTAAGAGGAGGAAGGTTTTGACATATTTGAAATCTAAAAATACAGATATAGCATTCATTCAGGAATCCCATATACCGGGGGACGAGGAAGCGGTGAAATTTAAGACAGGCTGGGTAGGGAACGTTTTTCATAGCTCTTATTCAAGTAAACAAAATGGGGTGATGATTCTCATCAATAAAAATCTAAGCTTTGTCATGCTGAAACAACGTAGTGACAGGGAAGGCCGATTTATCTGCATTGAAGCCTTGGTAAATGGAATCAGAACTATACTATGCAATATATATGCACCTAACAAGGAAGAGCCAGAGTTTCTTCATGACATTAACAGGATGGTAGGAGATATGGAGGGCCAGGTTATACTGGCAGGGGATTTCAACCAGGTAATGGATGGAATGATTGATAAGAGCAGGCCCAATGCTAGACCTTCACCCAGGGACAGCTGCGATCAGGATGTTGGCTGAGGACCTGGGATTGGTGGATATATGGAGGTTAGTGAATCCACATGAGAGAGAATACACCTTTTACTCTCATTGTCACAAATCTCATTCAAGGATAGATTTCTTCTTGATAGCTAACACTTTGGTAGACTCAGTTGTGGACTGCGGGATAGGTGCCATCGCCCTCAGTGACCATGCTACAGTGGAATTACATGTTGACCTGAATACAGACGCGGTGAAAAGAGGCCGCTGGAGGCTCAGTACAATGCTACTACAAGATCAGGCATTTAGTGAAACATTATCAGAGGATCTTAAATCCTTTTTTAAAATTAATATTGGTTCCACTGACAAAATATCCTCTGTTTGGGAAGCATCCAAGGCGTATATAAGAGGGAAAATTATTGCTCACTCCTCAAAAGTGAAGAAAGAGAATGTGAAAAAAGATTACATGTAGAAATATGCAATTTGGAGAAGGATTTGGCAAGGCACGATTCTATCCATGAAAACGGGAAAGTCACCTGGTCTGGACGGGTTCTCCGTTGAATATTACAAGAGATATGTAGATATCCTCGCCCCCATTCTACACAAAGTGTATCTGGAGGCGTTTGAAACAGGCATGATGCTTTAATCTCTCTCATTCCTAAGAAGGACAGGGACACCTCAGACCCATCTAATTTCAGACCAGTGAGTCTTCTCGGGGTAGATTGTAAGATCTTGACAAAAACTTTGGCATCACGTTTAGAGAAAGTACAACCAGATATCATACATGGTGACCAAGTGGGCTTCATTAAGAACAGGTCCTCAGTTGATAACATGCGGAGGCTTATACACCTTACACATATGAATCGCTCCAACCCAGTTCCAGTAACAGCCTTGTCACTTGATGCCGAGAAGGCTTTTGATCGAGTAGAGTGGGGGTTTCTGATGTTAGCTCTCTCAAAATTCGGGTTTGGGCCTGGCTTCTGCAACTGGGTGAAGGTACTCTATTCTAACCCGAGAGCAGCTGTTCTCACAAATGGGCTAATATCAAATTTTTTCTGCTTATCGAGGGGGACTAGGCAGGGCTGTGCTCTATCTCCATTGCTCTTCACAATAGTATTAGAACCTCTGGCGTTAGCAATCAGAGCTAATATAAGAATTAAGGGCGTACATGCGGGGGGTAGAGAGCATAAGCTACTTATGTACACTGATGATATTCTAGCAGTGGTAGCAGATCCTGCCAGCTCCTTACCAGTATTACTGGAATGTATCGACTCATATTCTAAATTGTCGGGATACAAGATAAACTGGCATAAATCAGAGGGTATGCCTTTATCGAATATGTGCCACTCCAGGTATATTACCTCATTTAATTTTAAATGGATACCTTCAGGTATGAAATACCTGGGTATTAAATTAAACTCAAATTTAGATCAAGTAATGATCTCGAATATGGAACCACTCCTCCAGAAGATAAAAACAAATTTGGATAAATGGGGGAAATTGAAGTTAACCTTATGGGGGGAAATTAATGTGATTAAAATGGTGGTTGCCCCACAATTCAATTATGTATCCATGATGCTACCTGTTAGTATATCTCCTCAGTTGTTTGAGCAATATGATAGGATTGTCAAAGAATTTCTGTGGGATAAGAAGAGACCAAGGATTGGTATGAA
Source organism: Hoplostethus mediterraneus (assembly GCA_034670385.1). Classification (NCBI taxonomy): domain Eukaryota; kingdom Metazoa; phylum Chordata; class Actinopteri; order Trachichthyiformes; family Trachichthyidae; genus Hoplostethus; species Hoplostethus mediterraneus. The sequence continues at coordinate 919,830 of JAXDDW010000092.1, forward strand.
GAAAATGTGGTCATCAAGGGAGATAGGAGGTCTGGCTCTCCCCAATGTAAGGCTATATAACCTAGCATTCAAAATGTCTAGAATAGTTAAGCACTGGGAGAGACCAGAGGTAGAACTGAGCTGGATAGGAATCGAACAAGAGCTATTAAGTCCTTTCAAGCCTTTGGATGTTCTTTCACATGGTTCAGCTACTAAAGGTCATGATTACACCTCAAACCCCATACTGGCCCATTCCAAAGCAGTCTGGAGAGAAGTACACAAGATGGGTGGTGTGTCACATCTAAAACAATCATACGCCTCTCTTTGGTACAATCCTGCGATATGTATAGGGGGAAAAATCAGTGTATTGGGAGCAGTGGCTTATAAAAGGGATATGTAAGATAGATGATCTGTACTCAAATGGGGTGTTTATTTCCTTTTCTGATCTTGTGCAGAGATATAATCTGGAAAGAAAAGGTAATTTTTGGAAGTACTTGCAGATTAGAGATTGCATCACCAAGGGCCAATTCATCCAGAACAAAAATCCTGTGGGGGACTTTATGGAGGTGCCTAACATAGCACATAGAGCTGCAGTGTTTTACAAAACCTTTAATGGATTACAAAAAGATATTCATAAAAACCTGAAGATTATATGGCAGAAGGATATAGGGTGTGAATAGAGTGATGAAGAGTGGCTAAGGATATTATCAAGTACTGGGAAATACATAAGGGAGGCCAGAGGGAAATGTATTCAGTATAAGTTAATACATAGATTTTATTTTACTCCTTCTAGACTACACAGGATGGGCTTGTTGGACAACAATTCATGCTGGAAGTGCCGATCAGAAACGGGGACGTTTATACATGCAATCTGGGAATGTAAACTTGTTCATCCATTCTGGGAGAAAGTATTAGACTATATAGGGAAATGGTTGGGTTCGACAGTACCTGTATCGCCAAGATTATGTTTACTGGGAGACCAGTCAGAATTACCCGGTGTATCAAAGTTTGACTTTGCAGTGATTAAAGTAGGGGTGGTCACAGCTGCTCGTATGATCCTCAGACTATGGAAAAGTACATCATCTCCAGATGTTAACAAATGGATAGAATTTATGTTAGAAATAGTATCTTATGATAGATTGGATAGATTAGATTGTTTGCTAGATTAAGTGGTGGGAATGAGAACTTTAAGAGGTCATGGGACCGTTTCTTAGTTTACAGTGTTGCTGGAGCACAGTGATATGTAATGTTTGATTGGATTGCTGTGATTGTATTAATACAGGTTTTGTTATTGTTGTATTTTCTTTTCTATCACTGAATCACATGTTCTAAATATGTGCATTTTTCATAGACCTGTGGAAGGCTCAATTTAAAGTTATAATACTGTCTGTACAATAATATTGGAATGTTGAATGTTGTTGTAGATGTTGGGAATTATATATTTATTTTATTATATTATGTACTTTAGTGTATTTTAATTATCTTGCCGAGACAAGACAATCTTACCTCGGCAAGACAATTAAAATACACTGAAATACAATACAATAAGGCCGTCTGGAGGCCTCTTTTACAGTACTATGCAGGCCTTTTGGTTGCTTTTAATCAATTGGAAATGAGCACAAGAGTCTCGAGGAAGGTGAGACAGAACTACTTCCACTCAACTCAATTAACATAGGGATGACAGACAGAGGCTGAGGGGGATGAAAGGATCTATGTAAAATATCACAGATGTGTTTGTATAAAGCAACTGTATCTGCTTGGAGTTCTTCAGATTATCCTCGTAGGCAGAGATGCTACCGGATATTTCTCCCTTTCAGCGCTGAACTGTATTAAATACTCCTGAAATAATCCTGAGACGTAGTTTGTTACTGCTTACGTCTTACGTTCATCACTACAACCAAGAAATAATTCCTACCATATGGCGTTGTCGGCAGGATGTGCAATAGCTTCCGGACTGGGAAACCTAAACTGAGGTGAGTGACTTTCATATTATATATTTCATTGTTCAGTTGATGAGTAATGAAATAGAAAGCACTATCGCCTCAGTAACAGGGTTAAGCGGTCCTGGTTGTGACCACATCAGTTAATTGATAAAGAACAAATTAAGTATTGAATGAATTCTTGTTTGTGATTGAACATGAGAACATAGCGCGACACGAGAGTGCACGTCATAGAGGATTGTTCTGCAGAGCGCAGACCTCAGAGAGTGTAGTTAGTGTAACCATATGCGCATTGTAGAAGCAATCGCATTGGTTGATGTTCCTAACTATACAGATCAAAGATTCTCTGATTTCCGGTTAAACTAGAGAATGATTGGGTAGAGCAGACCTCTGTGAAGTATAGTGAGCGGGAACCTGTGTTGCGGATTTTCGAAGAAATCCCACAGTTGTTCCTGACTATGCGGATCGGTGATTTTCTTAGTTCTTGTTAAACTAGAAGATCTGGGCCCGGGGTTTATGTTCCTATAGTGAGCGTGAACCTGTGTTGCAGATTTTCGATGAAATCACATGGTTGTCCCTGACTATTAGTGAAGTAATCCTCACATCCGCGGTTGTGTGAATGAGAGCTCTGGTGTGACTGAGAAGATGTGCTGGCAGTGTGATATATAGTTTATGTTTCCTAACCTGTATTATGTGTTGGTGGTTTTTGTTTATGTGTGAGTAAGTCACCAAAGTTCTGAATAGCACACTCCATTTTTGCGCCGACTAAACAAGGGTGACTAGTTCATTAAGGTTATTGCTTATGTCATAGTGTTGTGTGGGCCCAATACTCTAGATATACATATATATTTATATTATAGATATATAAACATACAAGATTCATCCAATTTAAATGCCTCATTTGATAATAGGAATTTAAACTAGTAATCAAGACTAGAAATATATTAGGGATAGATTTAGAATAGGTGTAGATAGATTACATACAAGGGTGATCTAGACAGGACAGCTATACTAAGATAAATCACTAAACAGAGCCTACCAATATGGGAGAGCCTAAGTCATATAGGGTAACTGTGTTTAAACAATTGAAGACTGGTGAATATCTTAGTGATGAGTTGAGAATGCATGCTACCAACAGTCTTGATTTAATAAAATCTAAAGCCATCCAATATGGATGGAATCCTAGTGGGAATCCAGGGGAGTGGTCACTATGGTGGAAGAATGTAACAAAGAAAAAAATATAAGACCAAGTTTGCATACATGTTGATGATTTTAGAGGCAGAACGCAAAGTGTGATGCATTGAAACAAAAGATTAACCAGCTACAGGCTGAATTAGTCCATAAACCAGAAACAAAGGTTTACATGGCTGCTATAGACACACCGATGAGGGAAAATTGTAACAACCCACCCCCCTATAGTAGTCAAGATAAGGGAACTTTCCCATGTCCCAGTACAGAGCAGAAGCCAGACCAGGTAGCCGCAACATCAGAACCTAAACCTTATGCTCCCTCCAGTGATTTTGGTCTCAATACAACAGCTGTAATGGCCCCAGTAAAACTTGTTAATGTGCCCACAGGTCGGGAATGAACCTAGAACCAGAATACAACTCCAACACTCCCCCTTGTCTGGAACTGATCTACGAAACCTTTTGAAGGAATTGCCAGACATGAAATTGATGGACCCGAATCTTGATTTTTGGTAAAAGCTAAATGAATACTGCATAGTTAGTAATCTCCATCCTTATGATGTGTTCTTATTGACTAAAGCCAAATGTCCAGCAACAGCTTGGAATTCCATCACTGATGAGCATAACAAGGATGCATGGGCTGTAACGGTATTCAACAGTACTGAGGAGGCTAAGAAAGTTATTGATACCTTTAGAAATAAAGTGTCTGAAGCAGTAGGAACAGGAGAGAATTTGTACCAACTGTTCATTGGAAGAAGGCAAAAGCCTAAGGAAACCTTTGAAAATTATGTTGAAATCAAATTTCAGCTTTATCACAGGTATGGGAAATCGACCGGAACTCGAGATGATCCAGCTTTTATAACAGCAGTCATAACAGGAGCACATCAGAAATATAGAACTGCAGTTAGTAACTCAGGCTATCAACCAGAGAAACATGCAGAAATGATGACGTGGGCACAACGTATAGGTAGCATTGAGTATGACAATACCCAAAGTAGCTATCCCAGGCATAGACATATATACTGTACATAGATGCTGCATTGGCCTGTGGATCGTACGTAAACGTCACCGCCATATTGGACCGGGCAAGACTGGCCTGTAAACAAATGCAAGTAAACGGGGGAGCTGCATTTACATTTCTCAACCGATTTCAATGAGTTGTTTTTATATTCAAGGGTTTATGATCTATGTGGAATAGGGAAAAAAAGTGTTGTCTCTTGCTGTGTATCAACTCTTTCTCTTTGGGAAACCTTCAAAGTGTGAGCAAAGTTAGCTAGCCAGCTAACTACAGTCAGATTCATAATATGTCAGTCGCTTAGCCGAAACGAGTAGCTTATCATGAAAATCGGTTTGGAGAAATATAGATATATAAATATAGATGAAAATATCGATTATAGGCCATTTGAATTTTCCCTCTTTATTTCCCCTCTGGGGATCAATAAAGGCGTATCTTATAATTGACAAAAACTTTTTTTTCTACTCCACGTAAATCATAAACCCTTGAATATAAAAAAGGACTCAATGAAATCGGTTGAGAAATGTAAACGTTATAGTGCTTTTCATCCAGAAAAACCTCAGCTCCCCATTTACTTGTATTTGTTTACAGGCCAGTCTTGCCCGGACCAATATGGCGCCGACGTTTACATATCGTAGCAATGGGCAGAAGCAGTCAATGCGGCGTCTATGTATGTATGTCTATGATCCTAGGGGCCAGAGACTTGAATACTGATGGGGCAGCATTTTTGATGCCCATGCACGCTAATCCTAACAACTGACAACTAACAACCAACAATGTCATTTATGTCATTGTGTGGCCCCTGAGGGTTCCTGGGGCTCTGAGCCTAGGAAGAGGAGAGCTACATGTCATCAAGTAGTGAAGTACTGCCAGTTGTTAATGCAATCTGTCTCCCAAGTTATCAGAACACGACTAGGTACAGCAACAACTGATGAGTCTCCATAGGTACAGCCTGGAGACCAGGTATTGGTGAAAGAAGACTACATCCAGTTCTTCAGCCCAACATGGTCCGGACTGCATACAGTGCTCCTTGTCACCAGTACTGCAGCTTGAGTGACAGGAATTCCGGTTTGGGTACATCTGAAATACACAAATCCATGAACGCATCTGAAAAGACACCAACCCAGGCCTCCCAAGCCAAGGATGACTCCAGGATCCCTGACACTCTTGAACACGCACAGATGAGCAAACAGAGTCCAAGAGCTATACACCACAGCAGTGGACCATGGACCTCACTGATAATTCAAAGTGCCATGTGCACTTCCTTAGAGAGGTGAGTTAGTGGACTGCTTCTTCCCTGGATCCGGTACCAGCTGCAGCCAGTTGGGACTGATTGCAGCTGGGGCCTTTTTAATGTGTGTGTGAATGCATGAGTGTGTGCGTGTCAGGGTGAGAAACTGACTGTGTGCCCGAGGGAGAAGCCGACAGGGACGGAGGATCCAGTCGGCTGTCCACGGAGCGGAGAGACGGGGCCAGCAGCGACGGGAGAGGACTGAGCGGGAGCGGGCCGTCTCCTGCCACCCAGCGGAGGTCGGCGGAGGCGCAGTCAGGAGCCGCCTGCAAGGGCTGACCAGTCGGGGTTGGGGCGGGATACCCCTGGAAGCCTGGCAGGCTGGGGCAGCCTTGGGGCTCTGCGGCTGGCCCACCGAGACCGAAGGAGGGCGCCGGCATAGGGAGACGGCGCCGACAGTCAGCTGCCGTCAACTCTCAGCTGACTCTCTTTGCAGACGTCAGAGCCAACAGCAGGGCTGTTTTGGCTGACAGAAACTTAAGCGGAACCTGATCCAGGGGTTCAAAGGGAGCTTTAACCAGCGCACGTAAAACCAGCGCTTAGTCCCACTGAGGGGCCAGGGAGCGTGACACTGGCCTGTGTCTCCGTACGCCCCTCAGGAAGCGTTTCATCAAAGGGTGACCGGACGAGATAGCAGCGGCGTATATCTTTACTGTGCTGAAAGCCAAATTCCTGTCCACTAACGGAGGAATGAAAGCACATGAGGCAGGGGACACGCGATGGGGTCCAAGCTGAATGCTGAAAAGCAGTCCATTTGGCTGTGTAAGACGCTCTGGTAGACACTGCTCTAGCACATTGAATAGTGCGCACGTCTTGAGAGAGGCCCAGCCTCTCTAAGCCTTCCCGTTCAGCGGCCAGACCCACAGACGCTGGCCTATCACCGGGTAATTCCTGATTGCTCCCTCTGCCTGAGAGAGAGCGTCTCCGCGCCACGGGAGGCACTGGCATCAGAAGTAAGCCACTCTGGGCTTGGTCCAAAGCCACTGTAAAGGGAATTATGGGATCTTTAAAAAAAAAGTTATTTTAATTATCTGGGGCAACGGCCTGCTTGAGGACCCACGGGACAGCATTTCAAATTTTTTTCTACAAATTGTAGAAGTTGTAAGTGCAGTAAATACCCACGGAAATTCATTTTTGAGCTATTGACTTTACACTGGCGTTCTATGGGGAAAGACACCTTACTGCACCATTAGCAATCGACCAGCTGCGGTAATGCAACTTTGTTACCAGAATGACATAGGCACTGGCATTGGAAGTAAGCCAACTTACTGGGGGCTTGGTGGTGGTATATACAGTCATGCTTGAGAGTTTGTGAACCTAACCTAAGAAAATCCTTAACCCTTGTGCACCCCTTGGTACATTTTTTGCATTTTTCAACTAAAAATACTCAATAATTTTGCCAGTGTTAATGGTAATGGGACAAAATTTTGCAAGGGTTTTAGTTGTTTATCAAATTTTACAATTTCAACCTTGAATGTAATTATAGAACTATAATACATTGTGCAGAGAAAAAAGTTCCACCTTTTACCCTTCAGACATTTTTTGCCCATTGACTCCCATTCAAAACATCACTTTTGATCCTACTCTAATTTAACCATAAAAGAATGTTTTACATATGACTACCTTTTCAATCTAAGCTTTTGGCTTGAAAATTTTTTTTGTTTTTATTATCCATCATATGACGTAATTTACCACTATATGGCTCCATTATATGCTGTTTCAGTGAAGTCTATTTCTGTTGCATTTCTGACTATTGCTTGGCAACAGAATACATAATTGCAACTAAAATGGTCTGAGTGTGTTGGTATTGATGTAAAAGTGTGGTATGAATGTGTGTATTGAGAAATTATTTTATGAGTGTGTGTGTTTGTGTACAGGGAGATAGAAAGTATTTTTTGCTCATCACGTTTGCACATCCCCGTCTCTCTCCTCTCTCTCTTATGCCCACACACACGCATACCTGTTCAGAGCCCCCATACACACTACAGTACTTGTAAAGATCAATCAAAGTCAAAAGTAGGGATCGACCGATATGGTTTTTTCAGGGCCGATACCGATACCGATTATTAGTAATCAAGGAGACCGATAACCGATATTTGGAACCGATATACATTTGCAGTAAAAATGAAAATCTTGGTGTCAAAATGTAGAATAACACAAACTCCAACACATAACTTCGTTTAAATGCCTTTAAGCATGTTTAATTTACTTTTCAACAACTCAAGACATGCAGGGAGCTTCCAGCAGCATTTCTTATGAAGCTAAATGAAAAATTAAATAAATAAATAAACAAACAAACAAAATATCTCCCTTAAGTTAAGAGGAATAACGTTGTGGGAGAGACAAAAAGTGAGTAAAAAACACCCTAAATATGTTTAGAACTACAAATGAACTTTCTTCTGTCGATTCTTTACATTTACATCCCGCCCTGACTGTAAGCCAGCCTGCGGCGGCTTTGTACATGCGCGATTCATTTGCAGTCTGGACGCGGAGGGGTGAACATCTCCTGCTCTGACTGCTGCGCGAGGACTGGGCCGCTTGTGAGTGCTTTGGGATGGGGGAGGGGCCCACGGCAGCACCCGCTGCTCGTTGAGAAGAGTAAGAACGATACGTGCTTTCACGTCAGAGTCTCCAAAAGTCTCCAATAACACCAGAAAAAGTCGCTAGATTTGTCGCTAGTCGCTTTTTTGAAAAAGAGTCGCTAGAGGGTCTGAATACTCGCTAAATATAGCGACAAAGTCGCTAAGTTGGCAACACTGCTCGTCTGTGCCTGCCTGCTTGTGGCCCAGGAGCCTTCAGTGTTGATTGACACTTCACAAGTAATAGCCTATCAGATAGTGCTGTGGGCGGGACATTGCTTGAGAACACAGAGTGGTGACTGCAGCCAGAGAGGCGGCCGCACCAGAGCCAAAGTTTTATCGGCAATTGAATAAAGAAAAAGCCGATACAGATAATCGGAAAAATGCGGAATATCGGCCAGGCCGATAATCGGTCGACCCCTAGTCAAAAGGTCAAAGAATCTAAAGAGCACTCTGGCTTTATTTTGCCTGGCAAAGTTTTTTGTTTTTTTCTGACCAAAGCAAAGCAAAATTTTGTTTTGGTTTACAGTGCAGCATGTTTATTCAGGTGCTGTGTCTGCAAACCTATAACTGCACGTAGCTTGCTTGGCTGGTCATTTCTTCAGCGACAATGAAGAGACGCTTTGGGTTAGAGGAGGTTCTGGCTGCTGTCATACAGTCGTCTGAGGACGAGGAGGAGATGTCCGGCACAGACACAGGCGCTGAGGACAGGGGGAGGCTTCACCTGAAATTCATCCAGATGGGTCTTCCAGCTCCAGCTCAAGTGAGGACATGATGGAGGAGGAGGAGGCTGCTGCTTGGAGATCCAAAAATGGGCAGGTGATCTGGGCTCCAACCGCTGAAGAGACGCTGCGGTATGTGCCACCCCCAATTCTGACCTCAGGGACCACGCGTTATGCCACAGCCAGGATTAGCACCCCAAAGACATCCTTTGAGCTCTTCATTACTGAGGAAATTATTCATCTTATCCTCAAGTACACTAATCTGCAGGGGAGACGAACGGCAGCAGAATGGAGAGATGTAGATGAGGAGGAGCTGTGGGCATTTATCGGGTTGCTAATCCTGGCTGGCGTCTACAGATCCCTGGATGAGGCGACACAGAGCCTCTGGGATGAGGACACAAGAAGATCAATATTTCGCGCCACCATGTCCCGGACGAGGTTCCAGCAAATCAGCTCGGCCCTCAGGTTCGACGACCGCCTGAACAGACCAGCACGTCAACGGAGGGACAAGATGGCTGCCATCCGGGGTTTGTGGGATTTGTGGAGCATTCGCCTCCCCCTCGTTTTCAATCCAGGCCAAGATGTATGTGTTGATGAACAGCTGGTCCCTTTCAAGGGACGCTGTTCATCCAGACAATACATCCCAAGTAAACCTGCCAAGTATGGGTTGAAAGTCTGGGTAGTTTGTGATGTGGAGACCTCATATGCCTGGAGAATGCAGGTGTATACCGGGAGGTCTCCAGGAGCGGAGAGAGAGGTTAACCAGGGGATGTGGGTGGTTCTTGAGTTGACAGAGGGACTCGAGGGCCACACTGTCACAATGGACAATTTTTCTACTTTGTTTCCACTGGCAGAGAAGCTACAGAAGAGGAGAATGGCCCTGGTGGGCACCTCACGAAAGAACAAGCCGGAACTCCCCACGCAGCTACTCCAGACCCGACTGAGAGAACCGCTGTCCTCGGTCTTCGCCTTCACTCGCACCCAAACAGCTGTGTCTTACATGCCAAAGAGGGGGAGAAATGTCTTGCTTCTCAGCACAAAACACAGGGAGGCAGCAGTAGAGGAGGCACCAAAGAAGAAGCCCAAGATTGTGACTGACTACAACCACTGCAAAGGTGCAGTCGACAACCTGGATAAAGTATGTGCCATTACACATCAATTATTTGCAAATTTATTTTGGCCCGAAGACACCGCATGCCCCGCACACCAGCAGCAGCCACACTGGTGGAACAGGTCCGAGGCAAAGAAACAGAGGAAAGGGAAGAGCCAGCAGCAGAGGCCGGGCCCTTGAAGAGGCGCTGGCAGTGCACATTCTGGATGGGACAGAGAAAGGTCTGGACCCAATGTGCCAAGTGCAGCAAGTATGCTTGCAAAATACACATGACAGCGATCTGCAGCTCCTGCTCCAAGTGAACTCTCTCACTGACACACACACACACACACACAAATTGTTTCATATTTTGTGTTTTTGTCAATAAATAAATTTGTCAATATATTCCCAAAATGGCAATAAAGTGTTCAAATTATTTAAGAAATACATGTAAATGTAATAGTTATGATCAGTTTTGAAGTTGGTCAAAAGATTTAATGCATTGAAAGTGAAAAAAAAAATTCATATATAATGTTTTTATAGCATTTTTAGGAATTGAGCATTTTTTGCATGAAGGGTATAAGGTGGCGTATTTTTTAATGAACTCACACTGCTCAAAAAATAATAATGCATTCAAAACAATGTTGTTGTCAATTATTGACATATCCAAGGGTGTAATACCCCCCCCAAAAAATTCCAGTTTGCACTTAGCATATGGAAAATATTTCATATTTTGTGTTTTTCTCATTAAATAATTGTGGTTTTATATTCCCGAAATGGCATTAAAGTGTTCAAATTATTTAAGAAATACATGTAAATGTAATAGTTATGATCAGTTTTATAGTTGGTCAAAAGATTTAATGCATTGAAAGTGAAAAAAAATATTCATATATAATGTTTTTATAGCATTTTTAGGAATTTTTAGAAAAAATATTTCATATTTTGTGTTTTTCTCATTTAAAAAATGTGGTTTTATATTCACGGAATTACGGAGCCCCCAAAGTGACATGGAGGGGGAAAAAAAAACATGTACTGGGACAAACACTGACTATAGTTTTGCGAGATCTCGAGTTTCTTTTGCGAGATCTCAAGTTTCATTTGCGAGATCTCGAGTTTCATTTGCGAGATCTCGCAAATCCAACAATGCGTATGAGAACCGCCGTCTACTGAAAACCCGCCACAACCTGAAGCCGCTAAGGCACTGACCCTGGAAGTTAATTTAAAAAGGAAGAAAGAAAATATATGCAAAAAAATAGACAAAAAGCTTTGACTGTCGTCCCAGCTGATATGAACGATAATGTTCACACCTTATAACTATATATATATATATATATATTTATTTTTTTTCTCCTCCATGTCACTTCGGGGGCTCCGTACGAAATGGCATTAAAGGGTTAAAATTATTTAAGAAATACATGTAAATGTAATAGTTGTATAAATATTCATGTATAATATTTTTATTGCACGTTTTAGGAACTGAGCATTTTTTGCACGAAGGGTAAAACGTCATGATTTTCTGAAGGGGTGCACAAGGGTTAAATAAAAATGGCAAACTTCCATCTTTATTTAACCAGTTTAATTGGTTTATTTAGTAAAACTCAGATATTTTCTCCCTCGTCCAACTCAGTGAGGTTTGAGGGAGTCTCACATGAACAGCCACACATCCTGACACAGCATCTCCATTGGCTTTAGTATTTTGGTTTGGCCAAGTTAAAGTCCTGACCTTAATTTCTTCTTCCTGAGCCATGTTCCAACATTGGCCATTTTGGGCCAGCTTTATCTCTTACACTGACGTGACGTTCTGAGGAAGAAAAACAGCTCCAGACCATGACACTCCCACCACCATGCTTGACAGTAGGGATACACACAAAGAATAAGTGGTTCTATATAGAACCTTTAAGGTTATACCGTTATTTTTGTGGTGGACATTTTGGGATTGTCACCATCTTACCAGCCAAAATCACAAAGTGGAGCTGCAGCAGAGAGGACTGTCCCATCAGCACTAGACATTTGATTGCCCTTTTTGCACAAATTAAATTCTGGTGTCACCTATGTCACCTATGTATCTGGCCGTAAATCTTGACGAATTAAAACTTAAGAGTGAAATCCAAAAGTGTCTCCTAAATGGCACCTCCATCAGACACTAAGAAGACTGATCGACATGACCTTACAGGATTTCTGGGCAATGAAGTCTTCAAAATTCGCTGTCAGTTGGGGCCACCAAAGTGCAAAGTGTTGCATTGTTACCGCTCAGCTTATCCTAAAAAATGAACGATCTGAAAGTTATATTATCTTTTGACGAGTAAAGTTAATGGCTGAAAGTTCAAGGGGAATTTAATATATTTATATTATGAATTTATTGGCTACTTTGAACATTGTGTTTCGATCAGGCATTGATCTAGCCATCTTTTCAACACCAACGTGACAGATGCGTATTTGTTTATACTCTAGTGGAGCGGAATGGCTGAGAATGGAAGGGAGTGTGTACAATTGCTGTTAAATGACAATAGTTTTCTAGAAACTATAGCGATCGCTTGCTCCAGGACACCAAATTTTACAGCTGTCGGCAGGGAGCTGAAGCTTTCAGTCAGCAGAGGAAGCCACTTTCGAAGGCTTCTAGTTCTGTGAGATTCTTGGGCTGTCTTGCATGCACTGCTCTTTTGAGGTCTATCCACAGATTTTTGATGATGTTTAGGTCGGGGGACTGTGAGGGCCATGGCAAAACCTTCAGCTTGCACCTCTTGAGGTAGTCCATTGTGGATTTTGAGGTGTGTTTAGGATCATTATCCTGCTGTAGAAGCCATCCTCTTTTCATCTTCAGCTTTTTTACAGACGGTGTGATGTTTGCTTCCATAATTTGCAGGAATTTAATTGAATCCATTCTTCCCTCTACCAGTGAAATGTTTCCCGTGCCACTGGCTGCAACACAAGCCCAAAGCATGATCAATCCACCCCCGTGTTTAACAGTTGTATGGGGTCAGTTAACTCTCAATATTCACAAATAAACAACACGGATTTTGTCCAAAGAGTAGTTGAGTTTGTCTGTTTCCATCTTCGTTACTTTCTTCACGGTTTCCCAGCCCCAGTTTGAATAAAACAATATATTTTGCAATTTATATATAAATGACTCTGTTCACAAATATATTTTTCAATGCACACACAAATATGTATCATTTCATATAAATGTAAAAAAAATCCACATATAAATGAAAGAAGGTTCACAAATAAATTAGTGCTCACAAATGTCTGTTTCCGATGCACACACAAATACGTCTTGTTTTATATAAATGTAAAACAAATCAACAAATATACTTACTTTAAACAGCTGTAGTGTTCATCTAAAACATATTTAAATGTTGTGACATTTATTTACAGACTGTCGAATCTGCGTTTAGAAACTGGGAGAATTTACGTATGTAACCTTAGGTATTTTGTGTTTTATGTATCTTATCCCTGTATTCCTGCTTACGCTGCTCTTTACAATACACACATGATGTGGCGTCGAGATGTCGGTACTGACAGTGTCAAACAGCAGCATAAACTATCTAAACTATCTGTCACGTTACTGTAAACGCATAAACCATCTTTTTAGGATAGCGGCTGGCGCCTTGGAGTGCAGGCCATAGGTCAGACTATGGCCTGGTTAGCTTGAATGTTCCCAAATATGCACGCCTTGTACTTTGATAAACTCAGTGACCTCATGATTGTGTGGTCCATCACATGTAGGAAAAGGGGGGATAACCCATATGATAAGAACACAATGGTTTGCCCCTGGAATCACAGACGCAGCAAAGTCAAAACATGTCTCATTTCCTCTGGTACTCTATGCCATCAGATCATCCCCAAACAGAACAACAGGAGCCAGCCCGCCATTGCCACCACACAGAGCTACTCTATAAACTATGTAAACTCTGTCCTGAAGCTCCTCTGGCAGAGATCCGCATACCATACCCATGTGTGTGTATCTCTCCTGAGCGCTCAGTATTGTATTGTATAGTATGGTATTGTATTGTATTGCATTGTCTTCTGTGTGCTAATAAATGTGCTCATGTAAAACATGATTGATTTAAAAGGACTCCTGTCTCGTTTATTCAACAGAAACCTTCAGACACGTGTGAACCTCATTACATTTGTGTGTGGATTTTTGAGAATTTCTTGATGTGGTTAGATTCACAAATGCATTTTTTTCTAAAGGGCTTTTCTCTGTAGCCTATCAGACGTCTCTTTCCATTTCAGCCAATCACACCAGCGTGTGATTTCAATGCTGCGTTCAACGTCCCTAATCCTGACGAGCACGGCGTCCGGTAGCAATACTCCAAATGTAAATTAAACATAACATGTTTAGCCAATAATCGCCTTGTTGTTCGTGATTGAATACATTTGAATTGTGATCGTCTGATTTTGCTAACAATGTGTTATTTTCACAGCTAGAAAAGTTAGCTAGGTAGTATTTGAACCATGTTGGGCATTTTTTCACTAGCACTGCCAAGACAATCTCAATCCGAAACACAGAGCAGTAGCCTATTTGAGTTGCGTCAGGATTATCCACTATTGCCTGCTGTTTCAGGAGCAAGACGATGAAGAGACAGAAAATGAAGAGATCAAACCGAAGACTAAAATGTAGAAGAGGCTTTGGCATTGTTTCATGAACTGGGTGAAGGAATCTGATGGTGGTCATGGCAGTATGTATCCCAGTCACAACACAGGGGGCGGAGTCCAGACAAAGACTGTCGCGGAAGTCATAGAGCTGTACTGCCCGAGATATGTTTGATATCAGTCAAGTGTTTATAGACACGTCGTTGTTTGTACATTGCTCAAGTCTCACTGGAGTGAGGGGGAATGTGCCCGTGCTCATCGGGATTACGGACGTTGAACGCAGCATTGAAATCACACGCTGGTGTGATTGGCTGAAATGGAAAGAGATGTCTAATAGGCTACAGAGAAAGGCCCTTTAGAAAAAATGCATTTGTGAATCTAACCACGTCAGGAAACTCAAAAATCCACACAAATGTAAAGATCTTCACATGTGTCTGGAGGTTTCTAAAAGCAGATTCGACAGTCTGTAAATAAATGTCACAACATTTAAATATGTTTTAGATGAACACTAGAGCCGTTTTAACTAAGTATATTGTGGGTTTTTTTTTACATTTATATGAAACAATATATATTTGTGTGTGCATTGAAACATATATTTGTGAACAATCATTTATATATAAATCGCAAAATATATTTGTGAATCGTGTTGTATTTATTTGTGAATATTAAGAGTTAACTGACCCGATACAGTTGGACAGGTGTTCTTGTCATGAAATTCTGCACCCTTTTTTCTCCAAACATACCTTTGCTCATTGCGGCCAAAAAGTTATATTTTAACTTCATCAGTCCACAGGACTTGTTTCCAAAATGCATCAGGCTTGTTTAGAAGTTTCGCAAACTTCTGACGCTGAATTTTGTGGAGAGGACGCAGGAAAGGTTTTCTTCTGATGACTCTTCCATGAAGGTCATATTTGTGCAGGTGTTGTTGCACCACCACTCCAGAGTCTGATAAATCTTCCTGAAGGTGTTTTCCAGTCAGACGGGGGTTTTGATTTGCCTTTCTAGCAATCCTACAAGCAGTTCTCTCGGAAAGCTTTCTTGGTCTTCCAGACCTCAACTTGACCTCCACCGTTCCTGTTAACTGCCATTTCTTAATTACATTACGAACTGAGGAAACGGCTACCTGAAAATGCTTTGCTATCTTCTTATAGCCTTCTCCTGCTTTGTGGGAATCAATTATTTTAATTTTCAGAGTGCTAGGCAGCTGCTTAGAGGAGCCCATCGCTGCTGATTGTTGGGCCAAGGTTTGAGGAGTCAGAGTATTTATAAAGCTTTGAAATTTGCATTTCCTGGCCTTTCCTAACAACAAGCCATAGCCTTAACAAGCTAATTAAGATCTGAGACCTTGGTAAAAGTTATCTGAGAGCTCAAATCTCTTGGGGTGCCCAAACTTTTGCATGGTGCTCCTTTCCTTTTTTTCACTCTAAAATTGTACAAAACAAAAAGAATACACTAATCTTGCTTAAAATGTTGAAAAGAATGTTTCATGTATAACTTCATGCCTTTTGGAGATCAGTTCATCTTCTACTCACTTAACTATTCACAGTAACAGAAATTTAGACCAGGTGTGCCTAAACGTTTGCAGGCCACTGTATATATATGCTGTGATTCTTTTTCCTACTGTTGTCAAAAGAGATTATTTATCAATTTGGCAATTGCTTTAGATGGACGCACACTGGCTGTTGTGGAGATAGAATCTGCAACCTCTCGGTTATGGGAAGGACTAACTACTAGACCGGTTTGTCGCACTCTCACTGGAGTGTTGGCGTGTGATGAGTTTGTGTGTGTGTGTGTGTGTGAGAGAGATATGACCCGGAGTCATTAGTTATTCACTATGCTAATGGTTACAGCTGGACAGCCATTGTTTCTGTTAGGTATTGCCGTGGCTGGAAGGATAGATTGGCTATGGTTAGTGTGCTAGTGTGTGTGTTGTACTGAGATGAGCAGGACTCTCTGCCAGCCATTAGCCTTATCTCTGAAAGCCAGAAAGTCACCATGTTTCTGTCTGTCTCTCTCACTCTCTCACACACACTTTTGGAAAGGTGAGAATAGAGGGAAAAAAAAGTTGTGTTGAGAGATTGAAAGAAAAAGAAAAAGTGTGAGTATGTGGGTCAGAAAGCAGGAAAGGAAATTACAATATGGTAGCTCTTCCATTTCTGGATCTCACAGGCCTACTACCTCATTCAAGTTATTCACACAGTGGCCCTATTTGATGTGCGTCATCAAATAGGGGCCCTATCTGGAAGACAGATTGAACGGAATCAAACCCAACTGGTCTTTGGACAAATAATGTAAAATGTAAACTAAAGACTACAGCAACTGGATTGATGTGATCCGTAATGTTAGCAGTCAACTATGTTTTTAATGTTAGATTTATCTTTATTTTCCCTAGCCACCTCTGCTCAACTCTCCATCACATACAAGGATTTTTTTTTGTCCAAAGAGTAGTTGAGTTTGTCTGTTTCCATCTTCGTTACTTTCTTCACGGTTTCCCAGCCCCAGTTTGAATAAAGTGACTGGACAGAGGCCTCTCTCTGTTGAAAGCAAACCCAGCTGCTATAAACAAACCTGCTTCATTATGATGTAGGAGAAAGAAGGTCCAAGTATCAGGCCAGTGATAAAAGACCGGACCTCCCCACCAACACTTAATCTTCTTCACGATTCCGAAAATTCAACAGTTACTAGAGTCTCAAACAGGTTCAAAATAAATCACTGGAGAAGTTCAGAGTTCGATGCATAGAGTTTTATTCTTCACAGACACAAAACCCGGGTTGGCTCCGGAACCAAATCCGAACAAAAGCAATATGTACATGATCTTATATATCATAAAACTGGGTGGAGAATACCGATTTACGCCCCATTCTGGCAACGTTAGCTCGATGTCAGCAAGTATTTTTTCTTGATCAGCAAGTATTTTTGCTTGATCAGCAGAAACAATGAGTCCACCAACCTTATATGGACATATCGCCCAACTCAAACTGCGAGCATCAGCAAAGATGGCCATCGCGCACCACTTTGCTATCGCCTTAGCCTTATTCCTAGCTTCGTAATATCAAATTTGGTTTTTCCTGGGCGGGTCTTAATGCTACGTTTTGGTTTTCATGGGCGGGTCTTAATGCTACGTTTTTTTGGTTAATATTAAGCTTGGCCCCCTGGGCGGGTCTTGATATAAGCTTGGCCCCCTGGGCGGAGCTCTGTGGGCAGTACCTCCCCCTTGACTTCTCCTGTCTGCGCATGCCCTGCCATTCTATTTTTAGATACTTTTTCCTGTTCGGGCCTGTGCAGCCTGTCTCTATTCTCCCCTCTCATGAGAGGGCCTCAACCTGCATCTTTCAAAACTTTGATTATTTTGGGTTTTCTTGTAGGTTACACGTTTCAATAAAAACACACTTTTTATACTTATGAGGGTTATATAGTTAATCAACTGGTTATAAAGTTAATCAAAACATTTTTTGTCTGTCAGCCTGACATTTTTCCATTACAAAATGTACTTAATACAAATACATCAAAATGCATAAAGTAATACAGCAAAGAAATGATAATTATTTTACAACAATTAGTGTCCTTGCACCAATGAACTGTATGAGTCACCAATTTGATTTGAAGCTCTTGCCTGTTCCTGTCTGCATTCCTTTATCAGTATCTGTAACTCATGCTTTTAGACAGAAGAATATCTACTGTAATGTCTCCCATAGGACAAATGGGAGCACTGGGGCTTTTGAGCCTTTGAGTTGAGCAGATGTGAACTAAGTGGGCTAACATGCCTCTCTTAGGAGAAATGTTCATTTCAATATGTCAAGTAGCTCTCAGGGTATTTTGTAGGCATTTCACTCAAAGAGTGAATGTTCCTTTGGTTTGTGAGTGGGTGCTAAAAGAGAGTTATGCATCTTATTTTCAACCTTAGTGGGTTTAGCAGCCAATTGTGCTTGCTGGGGAGACCTTTCATTCGTAAGTTTAATTCATAAATGCGACATTTACCATTTGAAAAATGATAGCATGAAAGTCAAGCACATCCCAGATTCGTAATGAAGTCATTGTCTTAAAGTCACAATGAAATGAAAAAATGACTTTCACATTGTTAGCCAATTCTCTATATCATAACATCAATTTAACAATGAATGCCTAAACAATTACAAAATGTTTTATTTTCTCATATTTTACTTCAAAATTCCTTTTACTTTCTGTAAGTGTAAAAAGTGTAATTACGCCTACTGGGACACCATGAAGTAACCACTAAAAATACCATCACATATTTTTTAACAACCCCTTTTGTTCCACCCCCATCATCATATAAAACCTCACAACTTTCAAAGAGACACGAGTACAGGGTACCTGAAAACGGTATCCTTATCCCCAAGACACCGTGGTCGCATCCCAGTGGCTGGAATTAATACATTTTGAAGAATCCGAAATTTGTCACAGCTCAAGATTATGCACAAAAGCATTTCACAATGGAATACAAACTACACCGAGTATGCAATGGGCTTCACTGCCTCTCTCTTTCCATGTTTGTCCAACTTTTGAACAGTCCCTCCCCATGTTGTCCTGCCACAACATCCTGTTTCAACTGAAAATATGTCAAATTACAGAAACAAGACACCATCAAAATGCCGTTTCCTTGTGACTTTAATGGAATATAATGAGTTTTGGGGTGATTGGTCAACTTACCCATTAAGTGATGAGAACATATTATCACTCTGTGCTAACATTGAGTGTTAGCATGAAGCCTACTATCACTCAACATAGTGTATCCTAAAGCATGGAGCACCAGAGCCAACAATCCTCCGGCGACTCATGGATGATTTTGGTCAATTTTGAATCATTTGATTTTGAATCAAATCAAATCACATTTATTTGTTACAGTCTCTAAGGGCTTCACAGTGCCCAACATGTGAAAATAATAAATGATTAGTACACGACATCCCCCAGCCTTAGACCCTCACAGAGGACAAGGAAAAACTCCCACAAAAACCTTATTGGAAAATTGGGAGAAACCTTGGGAGGGACTACTCAGAGAGGGATCCCCCTACCAGGACGGTTGGGCGTGCAATAGATGCCGAGTTTGGGAAAGCAGAGTATACACAATTTATGAAAGTTCATTTTGGTGGGACATCCAGATCTGATGGGGCGGCATCACAGCAACGGCAACTCAGTCAGCGTCATCATAGGACTAGGGGACCACGCAGACGCCAACTCTGCCGGGCTGCAGCCTGGAACAGATAGGAGACACACCCACACACACACTCACACTCACACAGACAAACATAACCAGCGTCAGTGGACAGCAGCAGGTAGACCAGGAGAATAGTAGACAGGATGCTAATATCCATCGGCAGGACCCTAAGCTAGGATGAGCTAACTGGTCTAACCTTACTCTGAGATGAGACTGAGCCACTCCCTCAAGGCTGGTCAAATGACAGAGAGAATAAATGGGTTTTTAGCCTTGACTTAAAGATTTCGATAGAGGCAGGCAGACTGTTCCAGAGATAGGGAGCCCGGCAAGAAAAGGCTCTGTTACCTGCAGTTTTCTTTTTAACTGCTGGGATAGACAGGTAGCCAGTGTCCTGAGATCTGAGGGCGCGTGGCGGTTTGTATGGTATAATCAAATCGGATAAATAGGACGGTGCCATCCCATGTAATGATTTATATGTAAGTAAAAGCACCTTAAAGTCACACCTGGCCTGAATTGGTAGCCAGTGTAATGAGGATAGAATGGGAGTTATATGGTCGAATTTCCTAGTTTTGGTCAGGATTCTGGCAGCAGCATTTTGAACCAATTGTAGTTTATTAGTGCGCCCAGTAGGTAAGCCTGAAAAAAGGGCATTGCAATAATCCATTCTGGATGATGCAAAGGCATGTACTAAAATTTCTGCGTCTGCCTCTGTTAGCATGGGTCGAATTTTGGCAATATTACGAAGATGATAAAATGCTGTTTTAGTGATCTCCTTAATGTGCAACTCGAATGAGAGGGTAGGGTCGAATTTTACCCCAAGATTTTTAACGTATGGGCTCTGGGAGATTACACAACTATCAAAATTGAGAGTAGTATTCTCAAATAAGTGTCTATGTCTAGCTGGTCCTACAATTAGCATCTCAGTTTTGCTGCCATTAAGAAGTAGGAAGTTTAGGGACATCCAATATTTGACCTCTGATAGGCAGGCCTCTAGTTTTTGGAATTGGGTGTTATCGGTTGGTTTGACTGGTATGTAAATTTGGGTGTCATCGGCGTAGCAATGGAAGTTAATTCCAAATTTGCGAATGATGCCACCAAGTGGTAGCATATAGATAGAGAATAGCAGTGGTCCTAGGATAGAGCCTTGCGGGACACCAAAGTCCATATTGCAACACTCTGAGGTCATGTTGTTGTAAAAGACGCGATGTGATCTATCACATCGCGTCTAAGTAGGTAAGACCTAAACCAAGAAAGGGCTGATCCCCGGATACCAATATAATGTTCAAGACGGTTCAAGAGTATCGTATGATCAATTGTGTCAAAGGCTGCGCTCAAGTCAAGTAGCAATAGTGCTGAGGTTGAGTTGGAGTCAATAGCTAACAAAAGAATACTACTTAAAAAAATCTACTTAATTACAGTAACGTGAGTATTTGTAATTCGTTACTTCCACCCCTGCTGGATTTGCACCTTATGACGTCCAAAGGAACCATTTTCTGAAACTGGTTGTTTTTCTCCTATCTTTGGCACCGTTTTGGGAAAAAGGAAAATACAGAAAAATGGGTTGACTTCCAGATTTCACATTTTCTCAGTTGCTTAGGGAAGTAATTTCCTGTGGAACATGTATAAGCTCCAGGAATAAACCGTTTTCCATAATATGGGACCTTTAAATGAACACACTTTATGACCCTTCTGCTTGCTGGTTGCCATGGTGAATCATAGTATCGGACCTCCATTGATGATGGCTTTTTATTGTCGTTGCACACGCGCTTAACTCAAGGTGAACATACTCAAAGTTGATTGAACTAACTCAAATCAGCCGTTCTGGAACCGAAAACTCAGACTTGGCCATCTCGGAATGAATCAACTCAGAGTGCAGAGTTAGACTGAACCTGCTTCTTTGAACAGGCCCCTGGAGAGGGGGAGTGAGAAGGCTGATGTCTCCTTCATACACTACAATATTTATGCCTTCTCTCTCAACTTCTGTAGCCTTCCTCCACCGCCTTCTGAGCACTCTCCTTAGTGATTATTCTATTTTTTCCCCCTTTTTGGTTGTTTTTACTTGAAGAATTGAAGCTAATTTTACTGTCAGACTGTAATTGTTTTGGAACTGTACAACCTGTCTTGACATTCCAGTGATTGGAGTGTTTTTGTTCCAAAACAGAGTATGGGCTGGAAACTAAGTTTTGAAAGACATATCTCAGCACCTAGCCAAGTAATTGGTGAGTCTTTGGTATTGATCAACAACCACATCAACCCCCCATAGATATATTATGGTCATTTTGTGATATGGGACAGTAAAATCTTAGCCATGTCCCCTTGTGGCATGGACATTGTATTGAATTGTATAATCCATGACTAACAGCCTAAAAACCTTTAGTCACATTGTCAGTGTTATAGCATTGGGAGAGGATTCTGTTTATAGACAATGTTGATTAAAAGCAGATTGGGGTGAATGTTACTCTGGCTTAAGTGGGTTTAGTGGCTGATTTGTCTGAGAAGGGACTTGCTGTGGGGAACATAAAGCCTTAGCATCACTGTTGACCGAGCATGGACATTTGAATGGCAGTATAAACTGATTCAATCAGGAGTTGTGGTTTCAAAAAGGAGGACGCGGTAAAAAGGTTAAGTTGTATTGTGGCTACATGGCATTTGAAACTGACAAAGTAAGTTATCCCTGCATTACCAATTTAAAAAAAATCAGTGTACTGTGTGTACAGTGTACTGAATACTGATTGTAGAGGGTCACAATTGAGTAGGCTTATGTTTTTGCCTCCTGCATCTTACTAAAACATTGTTGAGACGGCGTGGTGAGAATTAACTCTACCATTACAGAATGCATCCTCTAGTGTGCGCAGTCTGACTGTAGAAGCTCAGTTCAAGCTGAAAACTAATTTCATCATGACTGCCACTAGAACCATTGGCCAGTTTCTAACCAGTGAACCTCCAAGACACGGCTCTGATCACAGCCAGTGGCTGCACAATTAAAGCAAACTGTACCAACTTTCATGACATTCCAGCAACCACTTAAACCAATTATACAACTATGCTCTGTCACATTTTGATTAATGTTGACTGTTGCTATCCAGATTTTGTGGGGGGTTTAACGGTTTATTCCTGGCGCTTATACATGTTCCACAGGAAATTACTTCCCTAAGCAGCTGAGAAAATTTGAAATCTGGAAGTCAAGTTTTTCTGTATTTTCCTTTTTCCCCAAAACGGTGCCAAAGATAGGAGAAAAACAGCCTGTTTCAGAAAATGGTTCTTTTGGACGTCATAAGGTGCAAGTCCAGCCCCTCTCAGAGCATGCCCACGCTCAGGTGAACAACCAATCCCATTTACGTCGTCGCAAAACGGCAGTGCCGCAAGCCGTTGCTTATGGTGCATTCCATTGTACTCGGAAATCGGTAACTCCCAGTCGGTATTCCTAACTTCCAATCTAAATGTGTTCCAGTGCATCTGCTCGGGAAAACATAATCACCCGCAGCAAACTCATGTTTGTATGGTAAGTCTCAGAATGTTACAAGCATCTAAACTCATCAACTATTACAGCGCCATTAGTGAAGAGAATCGGCACGTATCACATTTGAACACCGTTTTTTCCACAACATATCTGGAGATATATCAATGCTCCAGTTATTATTTTGTAGGATGCAGGTAGCAACATAGATCCCTGCACAGTCTCCCAACACGTGAAAATGCCAGGACAGAGTGGATTAATTTTATTTTTAACGGCAACAGTGTTTTCTGTGTGTGATGATCAGTCCTCAGACTGCTTGAGCAACGGCAGGATTAGCATCTAAATTGAAGTTTAAAGATGGAGCAATTCATAAGATTCCATCTGCAAAATTGGAATCTGTAAGTGTCACCATGTTTTGATTTAATTTACCAAATTAGTCTGGTTAGTATATTCACTGCTGGTTAGCTAACGAGCTAGCGGGGCTAGCCACGGGCTTGTTGGGCGTGGAAGAAGTAAGAAAACTAAAGCTGGAGTCATTAAAAATAAAGTAAAAGTAGTTATTGGATGAAGTCAGGACTCATCTTAAAGTTATTTGTTGGGACCAGTGTCTGTCGAACATGTCAGGCTTGGTAAACTTTAGCCACCATTAGTACAATCGTGTTTGGTTGTTTGGCTGCGCTGTTTGGATGCAAATAGATTGCATCCAATAATATATTGGTTAACTAGCTCAACAAAATTGTCATTCCTAGCTTGTCTGCAAGTTGTATTCAATAAGCTTATGGACACGCCGTTTCACGCCTCACTCGCGGCAATCAGAGCAACCTACAACCTACACGCCCTCAAAACAGCCTGTTCTTTACAAGGGAGAAAATGAGAGACTGAAACACACACCACAGAAGCTGGTTTTAGGATTTTTTTTTTTTATATAGACTTCACAAACGTCTTGTAAAAAACCCCAGGAACAGTTTAAATAGCCCAAAATTTGTACAATACCCCCCTTTAATACAGGACATCTAACTCATTCATTGGATCACTGATTTCTCTGAACGGGGGCGGTAATTGATGTCAGGTGATCCAATGAATGAGATGACATTCAGGGTCATACTTTTCCCCCAGTTTACTGTTAATGGTTGAACAATATGTTCAATGAAAATATGTAGTGGATAAATACATACAGAACCTATAGTAGCAGCAATACCAGTAGTAGCATTAGCAGTTCCAGGATAGCAGCAGCAAGTGTAGTCATTGTAATAGTCATAGTGGCAGCACAATACCTCTTAAGTAGAACCACAAACAGGCACACAGTCAACAGCACAACCAGCAGTTTCCTTAAATACATACCTGAACTAATTGGTCAATTGATAGAGGGAGGAGTCAGTGACCTTTCAGAGTTGCATTCAAGAACCAGGTAGGGCTGGTGTTACCTGTCACAGTAGCAATAGTAGTGGCAGTAGTAGCCTTAGTATTAGGAGTAGTGGTAGTAGTAGTAGTAGTAGTAGTAGTGGTGGTGATATGTGTAGTAGCAACAGGAGTCGTAGTAGCAGCAGTCATAGTTGCAGTATTAGTAGCAGGAGTGGTAATTAGTAGTAGTAGCAGTATCATCAGTAGTAGTAGCAGTTGCAGGTGTAGTAGCAATAGTAGCAGTAGTATTGACAGCAGTAGAGGTACTCACTCCTTTGAAACAAGTTTTGTGATGAAGGGCTGTGTAAATAAACTTGAATTATTATAGAATGAAAACAACATCAAAAGATGCCTCAACAAGCATTGACAAGTGGTTCATTACAGACAGTTGGACTGGTGCCAGCATATCCTCAGTCAGTCTGAACGAACGGCTTGTCGTTCCCTCTTCAGTGATTCCTAAGCTATTAAAACCGCTTCAGATCGGATTGGTCATTAGTGCAGGATCACTGCTCTAACTTCTCTGTGATTGTTTACTACAAACTCAACAAGCGGCACCATAGACACCATAGCTGGAAGTAATGAACTATATTTACTCTTGTTGCACAAAATGTTATATCATTTTGCTTTTACTTAAAGGGTATTAAGTAATCCATTACTTTTATCCACCTTCATCAGCAACCACTAGGAATTGCAACATCGAACCAGTCTTTGGTAGAGCTTACAGCCTGTAATTGGCATGAATAATAAAGTCACATTTTCATAACAGAGAGGAAGAAGCGAGCTAATTAGAGCAGAGATCCAACAGAATCGTCGAGTGAAGAGGTGATATATCACCATGCTAAATGCTGGAATAATCAAACTGCTTTGACATTTGTTTTTTTGGCTTGAGAATGAGGCTTTTTTTTGGCCTTCATAGCTGAAATGTGTTCACTCTCCCGTAGCACCGTGCTCCATGGTTAAGTAGTTTGTTTTGCAGCAATTCTTCTTCTTCTTCTTCTTCTTCTTCTTCTTCAGAAAGTGAGTTTTGAAAGCCAGAAATCTTCATTTTGCATTGCATGGGAAAGATCATACAGTATGTAATAACATGTTTTTTTGTTCAGTAACTACTTTTTACTTTAACTAAGTTTAACTAAGATATGTAGTACTTTCAGTTGTTCCATGCCTGGCAATTATGCATTTCATGGAATTTGTTACAGGTTTATTAGCAGCCATTTTTCACAATTAAACCCAATACTATACTTGTGAGATGTGAAAATACTTTTTACATTTGCAAATTAATCCAATGAAATATTGTAAAAATCTAATTCAAAAGAAAATTAAAAAAAAGTTACTGAAAATCATTTTAGAAAATCAGTACACTATAAATCTGTAGTACAGCCTGCACCATTTGAACCAGATGCCGTCCAGCATCTACATATCACTCAGCCACAGAACATAGGGGAATGACTGGACAGAGAGTGCCATCTGCTGGACTGTATGTCAATGCACTTTGCATTACGGCACCAAGTTCTCACTAATGATCAAGAAGGAGCCGATGAAAGAGTTCGCCAGCCCACTAAATTGGATCTAAATGCACAGGAAGTGGGTTGAAGTTGTGATTGAACTCTTACACACCATCATGTTTTTGGCAGCCTATTCAATACTTGAATTGGCTTGTTCTTAAGATCTGCCTGAAAACACACACACATACATGAAAAAACATGCATGTGCAATGTTTTGCAATAGCAAAATAAAAATATTAGATATACATACTTATGCATGTACACATAATTCACTGCAGAGCCAAAATAGAGCCAAATACAGGAATATCTACTTTTTGTACGTTTGCATTTACATGCACATACATGCCCCTTTCTAAATGCATAAACCATATGTATGTATCACCCACCCTACAGTCCCTGAGTCATCTGACTTGAAATAATTAATCACATTTTTTAAAAATATATTCCCACATCAGTATATGTATCCTTTTCGTGTACATTTCAGAAAACATGACATTGTCTGCACCAACACATACATCCATTCTATAGAGCTCAACAGTGTGGTTCCAGAAGTGAAAATCCCATTCATATTCTGCATAGGGATTTTGATTATTAGCCATAATGTCGTAACCATCCAATGTAAACTCACCACAAGCTAGTGAAACGATGGTGTAGGCTCCTGTAGAAGCCACAAGTCTGAATGATATCAACCTTGTTTTGAGAAAAACATGTTTTATTCACAATGCTCGCTGTTACCATGGAAATGTTTACGGCACCCGTGAACGTCTTGTCAGCTAACGTTAGCTAGCTGCTTATCCTATGCAGCTGGAACGAATCACTATACCATATCGATGACAACACTTTACACTATACTATATGAAACACTATATATACGCACACAAAATAACAACAATATCAACACTATACTATTGACAAATGTTAAATTCAAGAAGAAGCACGTTAAATCGTTAGTTTGGAGGTTTTTGGAAAAGTATCATTCGCAATGGTTTATGGGATGAGTAGTTCCTTCACTTCATAAAATAATTATGTACACAGTCTTGTACCTTTGCCTTTTCTTCCGTTTTCCTATCTTTTTTTGCTCAGAATCAAATGTTTTATGGTCACGATTCATCATCTAGCTGGTTGGCTTGGTTCCAGCCTTAAAATTCTTTATATAAGGATTTTCTGAAATGTCTATGGAGTAAATAAATGGGAAACTTACTTCTGGAACCAGAGCCGTAAAAAGTGGGCGGTCACTGTTGCGCTCTATGAACATGAACTTTTCCAACATTAAAGGACCAGGCTCAGTGTGGCCTCTACACCCAAGCAAAGTATTTTGAAATGTGTCTTATTAATTTCTTTGACCTCACACTTGTCACCTAACAAGTGTCTTGGGTATGGTGACCTCTAAGTCTTCTTCCCAAATATGGTATAAGGCTAGTTTTGTCCCACGGTGGTTTGTCCCACACTCTCCAGCATGAATCATTTCCTGGTGTTAAAGGGAGGGTATTATACTCATTTTGGGCTATTTAAAACTGTTTCCAAGGGCCTTGACAAGATGTCAAGTCAATATCAAAAAAAATCCTAAAACCAGCTTCTGTGGTGTGTGTTTCAGTCTCTCATTTTCTCCATTGTAAAGAACAGCCTGTTTTGAGGGCGTTGAGGTTGTATGTAATGAGCACTGCTCTGATTGGCCGCCTGGCGGAGGCGGAGACGGAGAGCAGAGCGCTTATGTTGCTCAAGGTAAACAAATGAGCTTGACGCAGAAATTTACCATAACCATGGCGGCCGCTCCAGAACCAACACTGAGACCGTACATGTTTGAGCCAGAGTCTGACCCAGAATGGGAAGAGGCAGCTGAGCAGTTCCACTTAGTTTCTCAATGATAACATTTCTGTGTAATATTGTACTTTGTTTTGTGTATGTGGGTGTGTGAGCGACGCTCTCTGCTGTAGCCGGTCTGTTTATGGCTCATGTCCATAAGCTTATTGAAACTTGCAGACAAGCTAGGATTGACAATTTTGTTGAGCTAGTTAGCCAATATATTATTGGATGCAACCTATTTGCATCCAAACAGCGCAGCGCACACAACCAAACGCGATTGTACTAATGGTGGCTAAAGTTTACCAAGCCGGATACGTTCAATAGACTTATAAAACAGACACTGGTCCCAACAAATAACTTTAAGATGAGTCCTGACTCCAATAACTTTACTTTTACTTTACTTTACTTTTAATGACTCCAGCTTTAGTTTTCTTACATTTTCCACGCCCAACAAGCCCATGGCTAGCCCCGCTAGCTCGTTAGCTAACCAGCAGTTGAATATACTAACCAGACTAATTTGTAAATTAAATCAAAACATGGTGACACTTACAGATTCCAATTTTGCAGATGGGTCACGTACCTTATGAATTGCTCCATCTTTAGTCTTCAATTTAGATGCTAATCCTGCCGTTGCTCAAGCAGTCCGAGGAGTGATCATCACACACCATCATCAGCTACCTGTAGCCGGGACGTTGCCGTTAAAAATAAAATTAATCCACTCTGTCCTGTTGCTGCCTGCATCCTACAAAATAATAACTGGAGAGTTGATATATATCGCCGTAGATATGTTGTTGTTTTAGCTTCACTCGTTGCAAAGTAATGGTGCATTCCGGTGTACTTGGAAAAAACGGTGTCCGAATGTGATATGCACCAATTCTATTCACTAATGGCGCTGTAGTAGTTGATGTTGAGTTTAGATGCTTTTAACATTGTGAGACTTGCCATACAAACATGAGTTTGCTGCAGGCGATTATGTTTTCCCGAGCAGATGCACTGGAACACATTTAGATTGGAAGTTAGGAATACCGACTCGGAATTATCGATTTCCGAGTACAATGGAATGCACCATAAGCAACGGTTTGCAGCGCTGCCGAGAGCTGCATTTTGAGACGAGGTAAATTGGATTGGTTGTTCCCCTGGGCATGGGCGTGCTCTGAGAGGGGTTGGATTATGTTAAGAAGCGCCCGTTATGACGTCTAAAGGGGCTACTTTCTGAAACGGCCTGTTTTTGGCCCGATTTGGCACCGTTTTTGGAAAAAGGAAAATACAGAAAAAGGGGTTGACTTCCAGATTTCATATTTTCTCGGCTACTTAGGTCAACGATAACCTGCGGAACATGTATAAGGGCCAGGAATAAGCCGTTTTCCATAATATGACCCCTTTAATGTTTAATAACATCCATGAAAAATTGGATGTTTGGCGGATGTTTGAGACCATTCAACTGTGTAAGAATTGTAAATCTTTCTCCCAAACAGTTCTCAAATGTTCACAATTATCGGCACTTGCCGTAATTGTATGGAGCTATATAATATTACTATCCGTTGACACGACAAAATCACTGACTGCAGATACACAGCTTTTAATATATTTCCAAACTTTATTACCAATCTTCCCATTTCCTCAAAAGATAAATAAACTTTATAGAATCAGTTTTAATGTTTTTTTTAATTATGTGCAAAGCATTGCATGATCAGGCACCCGGATGTCTGAATTACTGTGCCTTCCCCTTGATATCAGATTATCTGAATCAACATCTTTAAACAGAGGCTTAACACCCATTTTTATTCTGTTGATTGTATCTGATGTTTTATTTCTTATAATACATGCTCTCACTCTTGTTTTCCTATTCTGTTTCATCTGTTCTTATTTTTCTAGTATCCACTGGGAAGCACTTTGTGACCACACATTCATGCATACCTGTGGATTCTGGTCAAAATGCCTCATTGGAATTAATTAGTAACATTGCAGAAATGTGCACGATTCACAAGTTCACATTTTTTTAAAACGTGGTTGAAGTGTAGCTACATGCACGTGTCTTATGTCAAACTGTCCAGAATTATTTGTAGAAGTGTGCTATGACTTCCATGTATTTTAAACTCTCCATATACTTGAATGTATTTTGTACTCCGATAGACATCAATGTAATGCAACTCCATTCAACTTCTTTCAACTTTCTACCACGACTACTTGTACTACTACAGATGCCGCCATTTTAGATCCAGGCTGCTATTTTAGATCCAGCTAGTACACGTTACCAATGACATATTAGACCCTAGCAACGACTTATAACAACATAGGAACCACCTAGGACACCTTAGCAATGGCCTAGCAAGGGCCTAGTACACCCCAGCAACCAGCTAGAAACATCCTAGCAACCACCTACAACACCTTAGCAACCGCCTATGACATGCTAGCAACGGCCTTGGACACCCTAGCAACCAGCTAGAAACAATGGTAACAAACTCTTGTGTCCTGTTTTTCACAGACTATGAGGACAGCTGCCAGAGATGACTGATGTAGAGCCTGTTGTCACAGACTTTGTATCGACGGGGCGCACCGGTCGACGTAATGCTATGCCTGACATCCTGGGCGCCAACACCGAGGCTGGGGCCACCACCCCCGATCTGTCCGGAAAACTATCCCAACTCTCCGTAGCTGGTGGGTTTTGAATCCTGTTCCTGGATCTTTAGCTGTGCAGTTAGTGTCCATCCTTGGTGCTCAGCGCTCATTGCTGCACTGCACGTCCCAGAGATCACCTGTCAGTCAAACAGTGTGTCCAGTACTGTGACGTATTTTTCCTTGGGTGATCTGTTGATGACGTTTGACTTTCTGTAGGTGGTGCTCTTTACGTTTTCTGTTCAGCCATGGTGGCTATCGCTGCTCATGCTAACTATCCAGTTCTTCTTGTATTTATTCCCAAAAATGTAATTGTAAAATGCATTGCTTCCTGTCTACAGAGGAAAGACCTACCCGACACTGGGTGGTTAGCAAATGTAAAAGCTTTCATAAACTGGCTAGATGTTGAATAACTATTCTATTATATCAATCAGTGATAGAGAGTAGCAAAACAGACATTTATTTGTGTCAAAGTGTATTAGTTTAGGTTTATCCTCCATTCTTTATCTTTATCCAACCAAACCAAACAAATCAAAATCATTGGCAGATAACAGAGGACATGCTATATAGGATGGCTTTGTACAAATTACTATTTGCAATTCACGTCAATTCAAATGGAGGCAATGTGACAAAAACAACAAATGGCTCAATAAATGTGACAAAAACAACAAATGGCTCAATAAGACACATGCAATATACATATTTTTCCCATTATTAATATCCCTTCTATCTGGATTGTGACAGGTTAATACAGGCCCCACTGCATAGAATATATTGTAATTTTTCATTTGGGGTTTTCATTAGAGAGATACACTCTCTGTGAGGGGCAAAGCATGGCTGGGAAATACTGGGTAGATTAGGAGATTAGGATTGATGGATGATTGGATACAATATTAGGGTTAGACCAATATATAAGGTCAATATTAGCCTTTTCCACCTCCAATACAATGCAGGTTCCTCCCTGACCACAGCTAGTGAATTTGTTTTCATTAGGGGTCCAAGCACTGCAGGTGCATTTATTTATATCTCTCTCTCTCTATATATATATAGAGAGAGAGATATAAATACACCAATCAGCCAGATGGTGGCACTATAACAACCAATTATTCTCTCTCTCTGATCAGCATTCCCTTCAAAAGATTCCTCATTACTTCAAAACAAGTGCCTGTTTGTGGTGTTTTGACACATTATAATGTTTAATGCTAACTGAAATTAGATTTAAGAAGAAATCTGTCAAAACCAGCCTATTTCTGAGTCCAGATATATTGTATTAACTTTGTCCTGTATTCATCTAGGAGTAGATATCCATGGGGGTCAAACTTACTGTGACCAACTGAAAGTACAAATAATGTAATATAAGAAAGTAAAACCAACACTACTGCTGTCTCTACTACTGTCTCATTCATATTTGGTGAAACTGTTGTGGAAGCAGTTTAAGGCATTTATATAATTTGACAACCTGTGGATACCATGTTTTTCCATGTGGTGTTTCCATTATTGTTTCCAACCCCCTTAACATCACACCTTCCACAGCCCATCTACAATATACAGTGTATTGTATGCTAGATATACAAGCTTATAAAATTAATGTTGGCGTTTCTCTTTCTGTGTGTGTGTGTGTGTGTGTGTGTGTGTGTGTGTGCGTGTTAGATGATGGAGAGGGTGGGGGCGAGGGCTCATCCTCTAGCCCACCCAACAGCCCAGCCGGGGAGGAGGAGAAGCTGGAGGCCACATAATGCGGCCTTGCATCTCTACGGCACTACAGATGAACACCTTTAAAGATGGACTGATGGATGTACAGACTGACCGACAGAGCGAATGAGTGGAGGAGAGAGAGAGAAGAGAGAGAGACTCTTCACCACGGACCACTTTGCAACCCCCCCCCCCCCCCCCCCCCCCCATTAATTGACCAGGAAACTGTAAACTGTCCCTCACTAATACTATGCAACATCCGTGGGGACAATGTTATATTGGAAACACAGAGGGAGAGTGATGGCGATAGGATGATGATGATGATGATGAAGGGAAGCTCTGTAAGGGTTTGTAAGGGGGAGGTGGAGGTGACCAATGGATCTCATCTTTCCATGTGTAGATTTATTGATCTACTGCTATCGATTGATCATTGGCATTGTGTCCTTTTCACGT
Source organism: Hoplostethus mediterraneus (assembly GCA_034670385.1). Lineage (NCBI taxonomy): Eukaryota > Metazoa > Chordata > Actinopteri > Trachichthyiformes > Trachichthyidae > Hoplostethus > Hoplostethus mediterraneus. The sequence continues at coordinate 952,326 of JAXDDW010000092.1, forward strand.
TATTAGCATATACATAGCATATGCAGTTGAAGCTGGTGAAGTGATTTCAACAACTGTGAAATTGGCCATTATTGATTAAAAGAAAAAATGTCATTTCATATTTGAAATGTAGAGTTGTACATAATCCAACGGGGTTAAATCCCAACCAGAAGCATTTTTTCCCCCTCTGAATGTCTACCATGTAGTGGTGGGAATGTCTCTTTTTTTTTACACAAGAAAAAACATTCCATTTGGTGATGTAAAGTACATTTTTTATCTTCTCTGTGGTTTACTAGAGTGTGTTACAGTGCGAGCCTTGACCTTCTGTGTGTGTGTGTTTTTTCCCCACAGGTTCAGTAGAAGTTCATACTGATTTATTAGAAATAAAGGGATATTATGTATATTTTCAGTGTGTAAATAGTTTTACATCGCAGTGTATCCGTGCACACCCTGTAAAGATGCATTTTCAGTGTTCACTGCTGCTAATAAATTTAAAAAAATGACACCATGTATATCAGCACCATGCCTTTTAGTTGCTGTCTACACTGTAAATAGAGAGGTAATGGTGAGAGTGAAACCTATTACAATAGTGTTCATTCTTCTTTAAATTCTTTAAATTCCTTACCATCAGAACCCCCACAATGACACATGCAACCTTCTCAAGGGCTCCTGGAACCCCCTCGAGGACTCGTGGAACCCCCTCATGGTCCTGTGGAACTTCCTCACTCCCACTTTGAGAACCACTGGTGTATGCTATGGCGTACGCTGGCTGGTATTGTACAATTTGGTAAACACCGATATTGCATTTTCGAACCGAATACTGAATTGTTTCTGGCCAGCAGGAGGAGCCAGAGATGCTTCATGAGGTTTTGTAAATCACTTCACTCATTTTATGGATTATTTCATAGCAGATTTTATTGGCATCTACAGTATGTTAGCTAGAAATTCATAATTACCTCTGATGTGCTCATACTGCAGTCATCTATGAACATACTATAGTTTTCTATGCTCAAACTATGCTCATACTATAGTTTCTATCCTCATACTGTAGTTTTCTATGATCATACTATAAGTTTCTATGCTCAAACTAGTTCTCTATACTCATATTAGTTTCTATAGTAATACTGTTAGTAATACTGTAGTTTCTATAGTACGTTTTCTATACTCATACTGTAGTTTTCTTTGCTCGTACTATACTTTTTTATGCTCATACTGTAGTTTTTTCTACTCAAACTATAGTTTTCTATGCTCATTCTTTAGTTTTCTATGCTTATTCTATAGTTTTCCATGCTCATTGTATAGTATTCTCTTCATATGCAATCATGTTATAGCTCATATTATACTTTTTACTGGTCATCATCTTTACTGGTCAATGAGCTATCTGCTAAGCCCACCTAAACTCAGTTCATCCTCATCCTCATCATGCCGAATAGAGTTTTCCACCTCTTAAGTAAATTCATTTTATGCATCACAGTCAGTGGTATCAAACTGATGTAGGTTATATGAGGGGATAAACTGCAGATGCCAATATGGAATGCTTCCTTTATAGCTCCTTATAGTTACAGTACGCTAGAATTAGCTTGGAACTAATACAATAGAACCTGCCATCACACATACTATTTCTCTCTCTCTCACATACACACACACTTAGACATTGCAATTAGTGTGTGTGTTCAGCGTGCAGAAATACCACAGGGGGTTGGGTTAATGCAGTTAATGACAAAGGGCTGTCAAACAATCTTGATTCTGCTTCGATGATTCGGTCCAACGCGTCACATTCTGGCCACCGCCTGCTGTCCAAAGACAGAACGCGACTCCAGAAGGGGATTTAGATAGAATGATTAATAAAACAAATGGGAATGAGGTCCTGAAGCTCCTTAATTCATCAACTGGGTGAGATAATAGAGAGCAAGTTCATCCACTGAACCCTAAGCTATGGCAAAGTCACTGTATCTAATATAATTTACTATCAAAACCTGAACACTAAATTTATGAGATATTTCTAAGGTATTATTCTAATTTCTAAGATATTATTTGGTTAATGTGATTTATTAGATTTAATTATTATTATATTATTGTTCAAATTATTGGGGAATTATTAGATTTTTGCTTGGTCTTTGCTCTCTATTATAAGGATAAAACTATGATCAAATGACACTTTACCAAACCCACCAATGAGAGTAATTGCATCACTGAGCCTACAAATGGCCTAATAAACCAACTTGACTTACTTTTTTTTTGCAAGGGGTCTCTCTGGCCATGACTCAATTTACATGTGAATGTCAAGTCCAAATAAAAAAAAAAAAATGTCTTTGAAGCAATCACGAATCAGAGAAAATCTCCTGAGCCAATCGAAGGCCTGGCTCCACCCCCGTTTATACATATTCATGAGAGGGAGAATAAGAACACTTGAGGGAAACTTCCAAAAACTGCAGTCTGCTCAGTGGATTTGAGAGATTACGTTGCTGCTCTGAAAACCTTCACCATGGTCGACGCCTTCTGTGCCACTTGGAAGCTGGTTGACAGCGATAACTTCGATGAGTACATGAAAGCACTTGGTGAGTCGCAGCTCTTTTTCTAAGATAAAATGGGATGGAACTTTTTCAATCTTAATTTTGGGATTTTATTTCATTTTTAATTTTATTTTTTTATTCTGATAAATGCAATACATGTAGACTACAAGATTGAATCATTTTGGACCCCATCAAAGAACTTTCTCTCTAAAATATAAGTAAATGTGCTGAAATGACTACAAAACAAGGCTGCTCACGATCCTATTTAACCCCTGGTCAGGTGTCGGCTTTGCCACCAGGCAGGTCGGCAACGTCACCAAGCCGACAGTGATCATCAGCCAGGAGGGTGACAAGGTGGTGATCCGCACCCAGAGCACCTTCAAAAACACCGAGATCTCCTTCAAACTGGGAGAGGAGTTTGATGAAACCACTGCCGACGACAGGAACTGCAAAGTGAGTGAACTGGTCAGGGAAAAAGAAAGTCTTGTTACATAGAAACTGAAGCATCACACAGGCAGCAACCCAGTTTTGTTCTTAAATTTGTGCCATTTATGGTAAAAGGTACAAATTCTAGCATGCTTGAGTACCCCAATAAAATCTCATTATTTCATTTAACACAAGTCTAGATGCATCACTAAGCAAAACTGGGTGAAGAAGACAAACGTTTTGAAGCATTTTAATGCATTCATTTTCTCTCGTTTGCTAAGATGTCGTTTTCTGTTTCTTTTTCAGTCCACAGTAACCATGGAGGGGGACAAGCTGGTCCACATCCAGAAGTGGGACGGCAAAGAGACCAAGTTCGTCAGAGAAATCAAGGAGGGCAAGATGGTCATGGTAAGTGACCTCTTTTACTTTGTCAGTATGCATGCATACTTGAGCTGTAAAATGAGCATGGTGTTGTACATGCCACACCATAGTGGTTTGTATGTACTGTTGGAATCCAGCCAATGACCTGTGTTACATCTTCTCCAATCTGACCCGTAACCCTCTGCTGCATCTCATATCTATTCTGATTCCAGAATGAATTGCTACAATATTGGTGGACAATAAACTCTCTTTGTGTTGTGAAAACATACAGGTTGTTAGGCATTATCAAAGAATATTAACAAAGGATTATCAGAGATTATTTGTTTATTTAGCTGTTGCTAAATCATATTTAAGATTACATTAAATTAAAACAAAGATGTCTATAGTTTTGCTCCTAACCTAAGTTGTTTTTGAAGCATTTTGTGTTTTTTGCTGTGGTGACGTAACGGGAGAGAGCATTATGCCTTTTCCACCCTGTCACACATTCATAGCCAAATTAGCTTGTTTGTAATGATGAAAGCAAATGACCACCAACCGCATGCCAAATGCTGCTCCACTTGATAAACCTCTCTACTAAGCAATTTAGTTGCTAAAAGTGAAATTGAAAATTAAACTGTAGGATTTGCCAGTGTGGTTGGTAAAAAAAAAAAAGTAATTTCCTGTCCTATTGGTAATTATTTGGCAACTTTTTTTTCTCCTCTGCAGAATTTGACATTTGAAGACATCCATGCGGTGCGTTCCTATGAGAAGGCATGACTGGTCTGATGGGGTCCTGCTGTCCTTCTCTGTTTGGAAACTGGCCAACACGTGTTGCTTTTATAATTATTATTGACTGTATGCCTCCCTTTGCACTTCATCCTTCTTCAAAACAAATTTTACAACACGAGCTGGACATGTTTTTGTAAGAAATTTTTATATTACTGCATTTGCATTTGGCAATGGATGGATCGTCTTTGCAATCCTGTGAGAAGCATGAAATAAAACACAGAGAATAAGTGCTTGTCTCGTTTCTCTTTTAGCTTTCCGGTGACTTGTAAATGGTATATTGCATTGTTTTATTAACCAATGAGATACTGTGTTTTAAGGGGTGTTTTGTGGCAACTGTGTTGAGCAAGACACTGAATCCCTACGAACTCGAGGGGTTGCCGTTCTGTAGCTGACCCTGACCTTGAAAGAGGAGGGAGGATTTCCCTACAGGGAGCAATAAAGGAGACATGGGAGAATACATTGTCCATGATAATCTCAAACTGCAAGTAGACAGATTATGTTTCATCATTTGCCACCAAAACTCCCAAACCTGCTTATATAAATAAACTAAAGTGAAGCTAAAAAGCATCAAAGACCTTGCACGCAACCAGTGTAACTTGGTGCTGGCTCCATGAAATGAAAAAGTCAGGGGATCGTACTCTTTACATTTCTTACATTAGTATTTGTTCCCCTGCTGCTACTTTTGCAATAAATGTATTAAGATACATTTCTTACTTAGACTTCCTGTTTCCCCCTTTGGAGACAAATTGGAGCATTAACTGATAAGAACAAAATATTATTATTGTGTTAATGTCAAAAATGATTAAACTATCAGCTCAGAGGGAACATTGGTTATGTTTCCCTCTGAGCTGGTACTGGGATCCCATGTCCACTCTTTTTTTTTCCAACAAGGTAATATCTTTTTTGTAAGCGACAAAGGACTGTTAGTTTCCCACAGTGTGATATGCTGTGTTAAATAATTAGGTACGTCTCTTCATTCACTCCGCCTTGCTAATAAATTAAATGGGCCTCACGATGGGCTGTCAGCAACTTGCTTTGCAAGCACACGGGCTGGATGCTGTCTGTTGTTACTGGTGTACCACTTATGTGCATCCCTGCCTATAAAGGCCCCTGGCTGAAAGTACTTTCTTGTTAGCCCCCCATACAGACTTCTCAGACTTTGTTGGGACCATGTGTACCTTTTTTTGGGTTGCTAATATTTGTAGTTTGCTTGCTATCCTGGTTAGCTAGCTGCTCTGTAGTTACAGAGTTTCATTTGTCATTTTTCTTGGTTGCTAATGTTTGTAGTTTGCCTGCTATCCTGGTTAGCTAGCTTCTCTGTAGTTACTGTGTTTCATTTGTAGTTTTTTTTTGGGTTGCTAATTTATGTAGTTTGCTTGTGGTTTGTCTGTTTCTCTCTGTAAATGTTGTTTGCTAGCAGTGTTTTGCATAGCAGCTGCCTTGTGTTGCTCAAGCCTCTGCTAACTGTAACTAGCTGCGCTCAGAATAGACCAGGCACTCCTGACACTGGCGCTCCTTTTGTTTGCCTGGCATGGGGCTTTTTCTCTCTTTTAGGAATCATATGTTGTAGCTGTGTTTCATTCCTGGTTTTAGCCTGGCTTTCCATAAACTGGTGACCCTGCGGTGGTGTCAATGGGCCATTACCATTGGGGGTGCTTGATTATTCAGCGAGGGTTCTTAGCAATTTATAAAGATGCATGGTTGCATCGCATACACAAAGTGTATCCAGGTGACATTAATCCCGTTTTGAGCAATTTGAGCACAGCCTGTCCTCAGTGGGTAGCAAGGTGTGCCAATGGCATCCAGTCTCCTGTTATTAAATGGTTGTAGAATATGATTGCTCTTTTTTTCAACTTTAATTTGGAGGGGATATGGACCTAATTCTGCTTGGCAGGCATTATTTGGAGTTTTCCGTTGATGGTGTAATATACTTTTACCAAATTCCACATGTAGTGTCTCAATTAGATGTTTGTCCCAATTTGGAAATGTTTGATATTTGCTTAGCGGACCCCAAACTTAACTGCTATATTGAGCAATCGGCTCTGACTGACTGGAACATTTTTAACCAAATTTTAATCGGAATGTTTAGTTTGATGTTTCTTTTAACTACTTAGAAAGCTTTTCTTGCTTCGTCTCTCAGGTCACAGCCACGTGGAAACTGCCAGTGGAGCTGATATATGTGTGCTATATATGCTAAATATGTGTTGTTTTTTGTGTGTTCCAATTCAGATGATCTAGATGCTGCTGAAGCTCCTCTTTGGTAGGAGACAGCAGCACCAGGTCTACTGTATATTGCAGACACTTGATTTCAGTGTCATGTGGAGTGATACCAGGTGCTGTAGATTGTTCTATTAAAACCTGTTAATCTTATATTCTTTTTATCGTTTAGTAGCTCTATTAGTAGTCAATGTTTGGATCAAATGTGCTTGCTGTTCCATTGCTTTAGCTCGTTGCAGGTTTTAATAGCCTCTGATGTACAGATCCAGCAGTTCAGCGCCTATGTCATACAGTGATTTCCAGAGCTGGAGACTTGAGACTTTGACTCAAGTCTGGAAAATCAGAACTTGCAACTTGACAGCAGTGACTTGACCAGACTCGCCCTGGCAAAACCCCAAGCAATAGCTTTTTATTCAGAAGCAATGTAGACTACAGTAACTGTTACATGGGCTATTTCCCAATCACAAGCCCAGTTCACTGCTTTGCGCATTGATCTGCCTTCCTGCAGTGTTTGTTTGGAAGGTAACCATGGTAACATGGTGACTAATGGACGCCTAATGGATAATGAGGATGGGTAACAATGAGCTGCCCTAACTGATGGAAACAATCAATAAATAACTGTCTAACCAAGGCTGACCAAGGCTCTATCTAGCTTAACTTCTCCTGCTACAAGGAGTCAAATAACTTTCTCAAACATGCTGAACAATTAAAAAAAGAAAGAAAAACTGTTAAGCTGTTTCTTTCAGCCATTCATATTCTCTAATACACAGCCTACGGTAAATTGGGAAAGTAGGCTTCTCCAATTTAATATATGAACGATTATTGATTGACGCTTTCCTAAATTCTTTATCTAGATAGACTAAAACAGTGAGTGTCCAAGCCTAGGCTAGTTTCCGTTACTGACACAGTAGTTTTCTGTTTCTATAAATATTTAACATTACTGCATTTTGATCTGCAGTCCCCCAGAAGCATTGACAACCTTAGTAAAGATGAGCCAAAAAAGCCTGTAAAAAGTTAGCAACACAAATAATGATTAATGAATCACAAACAAAGCAATCCTACACCAGAGCTAAATTTCAATCCAAACAATCGTCCACTATTAGTCCCTCCACAAGTCCAACCAACGCACCAACAACATTTCATCACAAAGTAACCAGCCTATGCCTTTCCCGTATTTAAATTAAAAAGCCATTGGAAAAGATTAAGGTTTTTACCAAGGGGTGAACAAAATCCACTGTGTTTTACTGAAGTCAAGGTGAATTTAAGTAATATATCGATGATCAGGATTGCATAAATAGGGACATGTCTGGGCTGATCTTAGATGAGTTTATTATTATTAATTATAGATGCTATGCCACGTTGCAGGGATGAGAATGAGAAATTTTGATTTCAGCACACACTGTAAAAAAGCTTTTTGAGTATTTCCAACAAGTAGTATTTTTAAGTATAATATACTTTGCTTTTAGTATTTTACATACACAAATATATTTAGTGCAAACAATTAACTGCATCTCAAAAATTGCTTTGATCCAACATAATTTACTCAGGTCCAGAGATGTTATTTTAAGTTTGCCCTGCTTAATTTGATCAATTCCAGAGCTGTTATTGTAAGTTTGCCCTGCTTCATTTTATCAATTCCAGAACTGTTATTGTAGGTTTGCTCTGCTTCATTTTATCAGTTCCAGAGCTGTTATTGTAAATTTGCCCTGCTTCATTTTATCAGTTCCAGAGCTGTTATTGTAAGTTTGATCTGCTTAATTTTATAAATTCTAGAGCTGTTATTATAAGTTTGCCCTGCTTCATTTTCTCAATTCCATTACTGTTATTGTAGGTTTCATCAACCAGTTTATCTAAATTAGTTACTTGAGGTAATCAGGTTAGTAAAATGTAATAAAATGGCTTCCTATTACTCATTCATTTTCACAAATCTACTCAAAAAGCTGATGCAAATAGTTACCGCAATTTAATTTGGGATCATTTACTCATTTATCTCTGTACAGAATATGTATAAAAGTAAAAGACATCAGAGGACTATGTTTGAACCAGTTTATTGTTTAAATGCAAAGCCTTTGTAAACACTGCACTCCTGAAAATAAAAATTGCAGTAAACACTGCAGTTTTGAAAAAAAAAAGTTAAACACTGCACACTCCTGACTGCACACACTTGACTGTTCAAGCTCGACACTCGTATTGTACCTCAGAGAACATCAATCCTGTGAATCCATCACACTCCTGATACATTGTGGCAAGGGGCCCATTAAACAGAAATGAACAATGTGTCAATCTCTTATGACTAGATGCACAATGAGTCTCTTATGACTAGACCCTAGACCCTAAGAACCTAGAACCTAGAACCTAGAACCAGGTTACTCGCCTAGCTGGTTCTAGGCGAGTAACCTGGACTTGAGAGCTACGACCTTGGGGGAGGTCTTGAGAGCATCTAGTTCTAAGAAGACTTTTTGGAACACCTAAAAAGGTGTATTGACGTTCTTTTGGGTAGCTTAGGTTCAAGCCATAGATAAGTCCCATCAGCAAGGTACATGCCTGTGCAAAACTGGGAATACCAGCCAAGACCTCAGCTCTGATGCAGATCCCATGCTCTAGATCCCAATGCAGATCCTTCACCATGAACACAGTCAGTGTGTGCGGAATGAGGGCCTCTCGGATCATGGTGTCGTCAACATCCTGAGGATTTAAAAAACAAAGTATTCAACACTTTGAACTTAAATGTACATAGACTATGCTACTAGAGCCATGAAATCAAGTTGTGCAATCTGAGTGGGGAGAGAGGAGGGAAAGAAAGGAATCTCCCTATAATTGGACCCGTGTCTACGGTGATGCGGTGGGTGATGCAAGATGAATATCTCGGCAACCAGGCATTGTGTGAGGGAAGAGAGAGGTTGCCAATTAGTGATTGTGTGCCCCAACGGGTATCAGTCCTAGTGAAATAGAATATAAAAACCTTGTATTCTTTGATCAGGTCCACCACGCTTTCGCCAAGGTATGTGATCAGGCCATGGATCACACAGTCTCTTTTTTCCTCAATGGTGTTGCACTGGGATTACACAGATTACACACAGGTTATTGAAATAGTTGCATTTACTACAGGCAACCAAATAAATGTCAATTTTTAACTGCAATGTGAATGTATTATGAGGGCATACCCCATACAGCACTTCCAGGATGCTCTGCAGCCGGGACCTCACAGCACCTCCTTTTGACTTAAACAGGTCTAACAATTTTGGCGTATATTTGTCCAGCTTCTGCATGAAGGTGGACTGAAGTGGAACAGTCATTATTCTTCTGAACTCCTCCTCAATCCGTGAGAGAGAGAGAGAGAAAGAGAGAGAGAGAATAAAAGAGTACTTCAAGGGAGCAGAGGGAGGAAACATAGCCTATCCTCTGAACAGATCAGAGCATGTGCAGAGTGAGAAAATATGAAGACTAATTTCTAATGCATGGTTAAATGATAGACTGGAGACTGGTGCTGACAGACTTGTGACTGATGGATGTGATGAGTAACTCAGGTCAAGAGAACAAAGAATGAATCATTATCAATTGTTAACATTACTATTTTTATTCAACTGTCTTTGTACCTGAGTGGGCTCAAACAGGGCTGGCCATCTTTCTTGGAAGTCCTTCACACGAAGGGCCAGAACGACATCTTGTCTTCTGTGTGAGAAGGTCCTTGCCATTTTTTCACTCACACTGTTGTCACATCTTTGTACTTCGCTGAGAAGCTCCACTCGCTTCCTCTCCTGGGTCTCTTGTGTTTCACCAATGGGACGGGGTGGGAGAAAGTTTAACTCCACCTTCTTTGGCTTTTTCACGTTCTTGGCTGGAGGTCTATCCTCTGCTGACTTTCTCCTGACAGAGTTCACTTCCACTTCTGGGCATCCGATTGCTCTCAGTTTTGCCCTGTAATTGGCCATCTTGAACTTCAGGCTGGTTTGCCATCCGTACATGCCTGTCCAGGACCCAGGCTCCTTAAGGCATGGGTGCTTTTGTACCAAGGCTTCTGCAGCTTGGCATATTTGTATACTTGAAGGATAGGCTGTGAACTGGAAGATCGCTTCAGACAATTTTTCCAGGATGTCTGACTTCACAGACGGATTGTTGAGTTCTGTTCCATTCTTTCTGTATTCTTCATTTGCTGCCTCAAGAAGGAGCTCTGTGTCATAAGCAAAGCGAGGAATTTCAAACTCAGATGGCCAAGGATGTGAACGTTGGGAACGCTCTGGAGAGGACAAGATCACTGTATCACTTGATCGAGAGGAGCATGTGTCGTCTGATGGCACGGTAGAACTGTTAACACAATTGAGATTTAGAGTAATGACAGGGGGTGGGTCAAGATAAACCACTTTGATGGTGTCTTTATCCTTAATGTCATCAGTATCTGTCAAGGAGAAAAACTGATCTCCGAATTCACTCTCCATGTACTGTAGAATGAAATCCCTTTGAATCTGGAATGCCTCTTGCACAATTGAGCTAAGCTCAGCTACAGTAGCAGGGATTCCAGAAGGCAGTGTAAGCTTACAGATATCAGGGTTCTCCAACATGACTCGCAGCCTGGCAGACATTTCTGGTTCGCTGTACAGAAAGAGATCCTGTAACAAAAATAAATGTCATGTTAGTTATCACATGTTAGTTATCATATGGGTACAAAGAGAAATTAAAAAGGTGTATGGGTATCCCATTCAAACACAAGTTAAGTGCTGCTTAATGGTTCAATATTAGACCATCATTTTAAAGCCCCACTCCGCAATCGGAAAATATCATTTTTTTGTGTTTGTTTTGGTCACAAACACACACACACACACACACACACACACACACTCACACACACACACACACACACACACACACACACACACACACACACACACACAGTAGTATTTGGAATGGTACTGTCTTGCTATTCTATTAGCAAATTTAGTTATTTATATTAAAATGAATCTCAAAGTTTTTAATGGTTTTGGTTGTAACTTCCCACCCAATGTCTCGTGCTCTTAGCTAGCAGACAATACATTTCCAGAGTCATGGTGTACCACTAGGTGGTACTTAGTAGTACCACAGTTTGAGAACCACTGGTCTAGAATAAGGGAAATGACTGTAGATCCGAGTCATCATCAGTAAAGCGTTCTATAAGAAAAGTGTTCTACATGAGTCAAATTAACAATGCAATGCTTTTCAGCAGAAGGTGTATAATACTTTAAAGATGATTAATATCAAGTGTTGAAATAGAATAGCTTAAAGAACTCAAAACATAAGTTCAAAATAATGTTACCTAATGTGGGAGGCAAATGTGACGCTTGAGAGATACCATGCGCTTCTGGCCAACAGCGTATGCTGCTAATGGGTAGTGTCACGGTCTCAGCCGTGCCCCCTGTGTTCCCTATATGTCTCTACCTGTCTGTCTCTGTCTGTCTGTGTGTGTACGAGTGGTGGGCGTGGCACTCCAATCACCCTCCCGGTTCCTGCCTACACACCTGATCTCCATCTACCCATCAAGCCTCCAGTATATCTTCCCCGGTCTTCCAGTCACTCATCGCCAGATTGTTGATTCAGCCGGTGTGGTATATCTTGTTCCCGGCCTCTTAAATTGTGGATTCAAGCCTGTCTCTTGTGTTTTCTCGCCTTGTTAACCCTGCTCTCCCTCTGCCCAGGATCTCAACTCATTACCAAGCCATTCTGCGCATCTCCCTGTCTACCAGCCTGCCAGCCTGTCTACCTGGTTGTCCACCACCTGCCTGCCGCTTCCTCTGCCTGTCTGCCGGCTTCACCCTGCTACTACCCTACCCTCCAGTTCTTCTCAAATCAACTCTCATTGTTTATTCTACCTCCAAGTCTGAGTTTGCATTTGGGTCCGACCAGTGGAACCGTTACAGAACGATCTGGCCAACATGGACCCAGCGAGCTCGGGCTTGGAGTCAGCCTCGCTCCGCAGAGCGATCGCCAGCCAGGGCGAGTTTCTGGGGCAGCACGATCAGGCACTTTGGAACCTCGCCGACAACAACCAGGCCATAATCACCCAGATCACCCAGCTAACTGAGCAAGTAGCCATGTTAACCTCTCGCCTTACCTCGCCAGTCTCTGCAGCTCAGCACAACTAGCCCATCCCGGTTCCACCCCCGGCGCCTCCTCTGACCAGGGATTCCTACACCCCAGATCCGGAACAGTTCTCTGGGGACGCGGATAAATGCCGTGGGTTTTTCCACCAGCGGCTGCAAACCTTCCCCTCCAACCAGTCTAAAGTACGCTACGTTATCGGTCTGTTGAGAGGGAGGGCGCTTTCCTGGGCCGAAATGGTTAGCTCGCATCAGCCGATTAATGGATTTTCCTTTGATGATTTTATCTCAGAGTTTAAAGATGTTTTCGATCACCCTGATCACTGGGGAGACACGTCTAAATGCCTGGCTAATCTCCATCAGGGAAGCCGGAGCGTAGCCGACTTCTCAGTAGAGTTTAAGACGGTGGCAGCTGACGCTGGGTGGGACGACTCAGCGCTATGGGGTACATTTTTAAATGCTCTTAATGAACACTTGCAGGACGAAATAGCTGCTCGAGATGAACCGTCGGATTTTAAGACTCTTGTCTCCCTGGCGATTCGGCTCGACAACCGCCTGAGGGGGCGCCGCAGGCAAAAGGCGGTACTTGTTCCGTCTCCGAGCTTCTGTCTCCACTCTCCCTCCTCTCGCCAGGTCGGCAGCCTCTCCTTCCACCACCACCTCGGCTCCGTCCTCCAGGACTCCCCCGAACGAAGAGGCCATGCAGCTGGGGAGGGCCCGCTTGTCAGCGGCTGTGCAGGATGCGGTGGGGTGCATGCCTGTATTGCGGGGAACCGGTCACCTTTTGGCCACCTGCCCTGTCCGGCCAAAAGGCAGTAGCTGTGGGGATACTGGTGACCCGCATGCAGTTTAGAGCCACCCTGTGCTGAGACCAGGAGACCCTGCCCCTGGTGGCCCTAGTGGAGTCCGGCCTCACCTTACAGGCCGGTCTCGCCGCGGAACCCTTAGCCGCGCCCCTGGATGCCAACGCCCTGGATGGCAGACTTCTGGCTTGGGTCACCCACCAGACTAAACCACTACTCCTCATCTTCTCCGGCAACCACCAGGAGCAGATCCGGTTCCATTAATAAGTATTACATTTATAAGAAAAATAACTTTAAAATGACATGAGTAAATAGATACAGATATTTTATCTGAGTGGTAAGCACATATAGCCTATTGGCAATATCCCAGCATTTTAGGAGATATATCAAATATCAACTTTATTTCTCATTATTTCAATGCAATGAACGCTTGCGTCCAGCGTCAAGAATTCAAGCTCTGCAATTGTGTGGCAGCTTTCATTGGTTTCAATTAATCATTCCTGATGGCGATGCAATTAAGCTGTTAGCCTAGTTGACATGGAAAAGCTAGATAGCTAGCTACTAACATGCTGTAGCTAGCAGGTGCTTTTAGGTACAGCTAGTCAGAATATACTTCTCACAACACTATTCTCATTTTAAATACACCATTCTAGCGATAGATAGATAGATAGATAGATAGATAGATAGATAGATAGATAGATAGATAGATAGATAGATATTCATTCATTCATGCAGCTGGGAGGAGGGTGGGGTGAGGCTTAACTTGGATCCAGGGGAGAGTTGAGTCGGTGGACTGACTCTACCCTGGCTCCGGGACGGGCTGCGGCCAATTAAGCCTGATTGCAGCCGGGACTGGGAGAGCGTGCCATTGTGAGAGGCTGGTAGAGCTAATGGATTTCGGCAGGAGACAGAGTTGAGTCGGACTGTGTGGGAGAGGAGACAAGCCAGCAGAAGCCGTGTCCAAGCGAGGTCCCTGGCCCACCACCCATGATTAGCCCTCCTATTCCCCTGACCTCAGCTGTGCTGGACAGGAGCAAGTTGGCCAGGCACAGCCTAAGCCATTGAGACGCCCTGGCCTGCAATAGCAGGTCAGTACATCGTTCTGGGCATCATCCAGAACCTTAGTGACCCAACCTCTGGGCTTGGCCCCTGAATGGCGCCAATGGTCAGATCTAGGCTCGCAGGAGGGTGTGATAGATACCCTGAAGAGTGCCAGGGCTCCTAATAAATTATATTAGCTGTGGTGGCAGGCCGTCAGCTCATAACAAGGGTTACGGAGGTAATCGTGGTTATGTGACCTGATTGAATCACTACAATAATGTGTACAGGAAGTGTGTCAATACAGAAGGGGCCTTAATAGGTTCACCCCGGCTGAACAATGCAGGTATGTATGGGAGTGAATCAGAGAATCCTTGCTGCGGAGTGATCTAATTGTGTCATATAGCTACATAACCTCTTTTTGAATGCTCCCCTTTTGTTTGATATGTGCTATATATGTATAGGTCTGTTATAAACACTTAGTTATGCATGTCAGTTGTTGAGTTATGTATTTCTGTTTGTCCGTTTTGTTTTTCCTATTTTCTAATACAACATTGTTGTTTTTGAACTTTTAATGTGTGTGGGTGTGTTTTTGTTTCTGTTTGTATCTTCCATCTTTTGTATTTGATTGTATAGCCTATAGACTCTTCAGGATGTTAAATAAAGTTTCTTTAAAAATGAAACACTTAAAGGGTAATTCCGGGATTTTTCAACCCGGTCTCTATGTCCACAAAATCGCCTAGTTTACCGCATAATAGATCCCCGAAGTTTGGGAGCTGCTCCGGTCCATCGGCTCAACCGGCAGTCGCGTAACGGCGGCTCAATGGCGATGACGTAATCCGTGAGGGCAAATTCGGCAGTCAAAGTACGTCCACTAAAAGTGCTTGTTTTTGTCACGGACGGGCTCAGATGGTTATTTGTGTGTCTGACAAGTGTCTGACAACCTTGCCGAAAGGATCGCTACAGAAATAGACCGTTTTTTAACCAGAAATATACCTTCTTTTTTTTTAACAACAACCCTGAACGCTCACCTCTGACAAAGCTGTATTATGAAAGCAAGATGATTCACTCGTTGTCGGATAAAGGACGGTTGTTTACACGATCCTCGTCTTGCAACAGTGAATCATCTTGCTTTAAATAAACAGCTTTGTTAGAGTTGAGCGTTCAGAGTTGTTTAAAAAGTCTATCTGGTTAAAAACTGTCTATTTCTGTAGCGATCCTTTCGGTAATGTTGTCAGACACACGAATAACAATCTGAGCCCGTCCATTACAAAAACAAGCACTTTTAGTGGACGTACTTTGATCGCCGAATTTGCCCTCACGGATTACGTTACCGCCATTGAGCCGCCGTTACGCGACTGCCGGTTGAGCCATGGACCGGAGCAGCTCCCAAACTTCGGAGATCTATTATGCGGTAAACTAGGCAATTTTGTGGACATAGAGACCGGGTTGAAAAATCCCGGAATCACCCTTAAGTTAAGATATGGCCACAGTGCCACAGCTTATTATACCAAAATTGATTCATGGCAATAGCATGATTTGAAAGCATCAAACTGGCAAAGCACAACTGCAAACACTCCCACTCGTTTGTGCATTTGCCTGTGAACTCATCAGCCTCCTGCGTTCCCAAACCCGGGAAGTCACGTGACCACTTTACTTCCTGTTTATGTTACTGTTTATGGTAGAAAGACATTGCGTTTTGCATTCATTTCAATGGAGTTTTTAAACACTCCGAGCATTTCACAGCTCTCTTGTCTCCTGCTGCTGTTTTGCGGTGTGGCTCCGCTGGCGGCGGATCCGATTGAAAGCATTAACCTGCCGAGCACAGGTGAGTCGAATCCCGATACTTTCTGTTAGAGAGAACCGGTATGCCAAAATCCATTCAAAATCTGTTAATTCGACAGACATTTAATGCACTAATAAGCACGTGATTGCAATAAAATAAACTTTGTTTACACCGTTCGCTACCCGTGGCGTCGCCTTGGGCTTCTTTTTGTTTAAATATACTTTTTGAATAGGAAATATATAAGTCAAATTGACATGGTTTACAGTGTTTTTGCTTTCTGTGCGTCGAGGTTCATACCAGGACACAAATTTGCACACAGCATGTGCGTCTACACTCGGTATGTCTATGTGTGTATTTTGGTGCGGAGGTCTGCCAATTAATGCCATGTAATTTGTATAAAATGAAATGAAAGCGTTACGCATGATTTTAATTGGTCAGTCCTGCTTGGTTGATTGGATGTATGTCCAATTGAAGAAGGTCTTGAGGCATATTTTATGAGCGATGTATATTTTCCGATAACGCAAGGCAATATTAATTAAACTTTAGAAATGTTTTTTATATATATATATATATATATATATCTCACCTGCATCACCTATTATTTCAGCTATTTCCCTGTTCTGTCTATGTTTTATGATTTTTTCTTTTTCTTTTCTAAGTAACAAACTGTAAACTCTGCTTTGCAGTGAGCTTCATGTATCTGCAATTGATGCTGCTTTTCCACTGTTTTATTGCGTTCTCTCTCTAGCCTTCCTCTACCCTTCCTTTTCCCACTCTCTCAACCTCTTGGCCAAGGTGTGTGTGTGTGTGGGTGTGGGTGTGGGTGTGGAGCACTTTTTACTGCTCATCCTCTCTTTCCATTCAACTTCCCTACATCTATCCATTCACCATCAATCTGTCCACCCGTCCATCCCACCCAGGAAGGTTCTGGCATATTACGGACATCCACCTGGACCCCAGCTACCGCTTGGCCCCGGACCCCACCAAGGTGTGTTTCTCTTCCAAAGGGGTCCCCGCTGCCCAGGCTGGACTGTATGGGGACTTCCTGTGTGACTCGCCCTACCGCCTTATCCAGTCAGCCTTCACACACATGGCACAAGTCACCCCACCACTGGATTTCATCATATGGACTGGGTAGGTAGAGTGTTGAAATTGGGAAATAATGATGATGGAGGGGGGGGGGGGTATATATTATTGTTATTAGCAGGGTTAGTTAGACAGATATTTGGGTCTGATACAGTCCTTTTATTAAACATCACATTTAGCAATCAGATTATTAATACAATTATTAGTAAACTAGCAGCGGATGTGGCTCGTAGTAAACTAGTAGTGGATGTAGCTCGCAGTAAACTAACAGTGGATGTGGCTAGTGGTAAGTACCACATTGCCACACTGCTGTTGCAATAGCCAGTTTCATATCAGCACTCAGCTGCTGCAAACTTCCCTGCACTGACAAATAAGGAAGTGAGGACTGACGTTTCTCTGGTCATAGGAAATGAATGGACTTTCCACTAGTGGAAAGCACTGAATTACTTTAAGTCTTGAAGCCTCAATTGTGCGCTGAAGCTCCAAGCCTTAAAAGATGAGCAAGAATTGTCTGCCATGAAAAGCAGCAACTGAGACCTGCCATACAGTCTTTGTATAAGGTGCAAACTGATGTTCAAAAGACTGTGATAATGACACTTCAAAACTGTGATCTTAGTTGTAAGCTTCGATCATAGAAGTGGTTCCACCATATTGCTCTCTATTAATCTGCAGCTAGTCAGATAAGCCGGGTTTTTATAGGCATGCATAATGCTTATTATGAGTTGTGATTAAGAGAATGCCATGCCACTGTACCTGGATTAAAACTTGAAAAGACTCCCTAGGGCTGAGGATTAAGTGACTGAACGAGCACATTTTTGCTTAATTTCATGACTGTTGGGCTTAATTTGTAATATTATTTTGCCGTCATACTTAATGCCTAGCATAATGTGAGTAGCCGATTTGGTCAGAATTTTCTCTTGACAACCAAAATGTAGTTATTAAGAGGGACGCTGTTTCGCCTCATCCCTCCACAAATCACCCTCGCCTATGGCCACTGGAATCTGCTGTGTCTTTGTTTAGAATATGAATGGTGTTTTTGTTACAGTGTTCTTGTAATGGTTGGTTGTATTTTTGTGATGTATTGAAAACCCACTCTTCAGCTCCAAATCATGAGGCACAAATTCAACATCTGGCTACTGCTAAAGCTTCATTGAAGTGTGAGTTTCATTAATGGTAGGAACGAGACAGCCCGTTGGCATCCCACACGGAAATCGCTGGTGTCCTCAATCAACCTACTGCAACTATTCGATTACCGTACCATTGAATATAATAACTACTTCTGAGGTGCCCTTGAGCATTTTGGTGTTAAACCCCCAACTGCTGCAGTAGAGCTGCAGAGAGAGATATTGTGTCAAATTGCAATTAGGCATGGCTAATCTGTGCCATTTTTGCGATGTCTCTGAACTATACATGTATGCCAATCTTGCAAATCTGAACTCTTTGGCTATTTCCCTCTCTCCCAGTGACAGTCCACCCCATGTCCCGGTAGATGAGCTGTCTACAGACACAGTGATCCAGGTGATCAGTAATATGACCCAGACCATCAGAAACCACTTCCCCAGCCTGACAGTCTACCCTGCCCTGGGAAACCACGACTACTGGCCACAGGTACTGTCTTGTCAGGGGCAGTGGTTGAAGCGTGGGGTTGGATACAGGAGAGAACCAGTCCACCAGCTTGATTCTCTTGATTCCCACACCTCAACCAAACCAGTTTCATGTTCTAACCCTAACATCCAGTAGGCTTTTTAAATAGAGATCTGATTACCTTTGATAAAGGCTTTAGCATTTCTTAAATAATTTACAAGTGTACATAATTGGCACTGTATATGAGATTGTATTTCCATGGAAAAGGTTGTGAAGACCTCTTGCCATGCAAAGTGCCGCTGCATGATAACTGTTCATTTATTTCAGATTACTCAGTTTTTAAGTGTGTCCGTCATTGCTCTTAGGACCAGATGCAGACCTCCACTAATGCCATCTACCAGGCTGCTGCCAAGCTGTGGCAGGGCTGGCTGCAGCCCGAAGCCCTGCTCACACTCAGAGAAGGTAAGGCGTCTTAAATGGACTATCAACTACCAGCACTATAAGGGTCTTGAAGCCTCAATTGAGCACAGAAGCTCCAGGTCTTAAAAGATTAGCAAGAATTGTGGCAACTGAGAGCTACCATACAGTGACTGTATGAGGTGGAAACTGATACTGATGCTGTGGGCGTAGTTCTAAGTGTCGATCACATTGGCTTCACCATAATGCTCTCCGTTAATCTTACATAACCCCCAGTTATTACCCCCCAGACTTTTTAATACATTTTTAAAAATGACAAAATATCCACGGTCTAAGAGCTGCATTACCAAAAGTCACTTATCACCCTTTATTTTAGCCAAGAGCCCCTGATGAGATCACCTAAGGGACTTAGTGGTGTTGTGAGGACACAAAAGTTCAGAAATAAACTGAGGCGAAGACTATGCAGAGCCTCATAAACCAATAGATTCTAAAGTGAATACTCTACTGGAAGTCAGTAAAAGACGTCAGGAGAGGAGTGATATGCTCCGGAACCTACATCATGGACTTTTTGTAGCATGTCAAGTCAGTCTGCTTTATCTCATGCAGTGTTATCTATCTGCAGGTGGTTTCTACTCCCAGCTGGTAAGGCCTGGTCTGCGGGTGGTCAGTCTCAACACCATCCTTTACTACAGTCCTAATAAAGTGACGGTCAACATAACCGACCCTGCCGGACAGTTTGAGTGGCTGCAAAAGACACTGGATAGAGCTGCTCAGAGCCTGGAGAAGGTTAAAATAAAACCAGTATTTTTTATTATCAATCTATAGCTTTGGATATTCTCCAGAGAATCAGGCTTGCACTTTAACCGCCGTTGCCCTTTCACACATATAGCACACCACCGGAGAATGTCCATTTCGGATGCGTTCACAACAACAGAAAATACTCCGGTTTGTTCAGGCAAGGGGTGGGGCCTGAGCGTGCGGGAGACAGGACATGACGCAAAAAGTACGCTGTGGAAATCGCAGTGTTTTGTTTATAGCACGAAGATGGCGGATGTAGCCTTTTAGTAATTTGGTCGTACACAACCGAGTCTCTGGTCGTGCCTTTAATGATTTCCGCCTCTGCCCTAACAGACAGCAGTTCCTTCATCTCTTCATCTATCTTTCCAATTAGACATTTTCTCTGGCGTTCTGTGTCGTTTGTTTTTTGCCTGGATGTTTGCATTATACCGGTTTCCCGCCAGTCTCATGATAAATACGTCATCAACACGCCCACTTGCTCGTAGAGAATACTCCGGAGAATCTTCTGCTCCCCTCCGAGTAATAAGTCTACATAAATTCCAGATTTCACTGCATGTGTGAAAGAGGCTTATCATTGTCAAATGAACAGGGATACCTTGGTATAATTACCATAAACAAATGCGAGTGTGCTAGTGTTTCTCCAAATTAAGACCACATTTCACATAAACGCTTTACTGAAGATGATAAACACGTTGGAAGTGATTTTTCCATCGGCCTTTCACTCCGTCCACCCTCTGCCATTGCCAGAAACCCTGAAAGCTTCAGCTCCGTTCGACTGGCGGAACAGATCTAGGACTTGAAGCTTAATCTACTGATGCTAAATGCCTTTTATATTTAATGTGAATGTAAAAGTACAAGGAAACAAATACAAGGAAAGAGGAGATGGAGTAAAAATAGAGGAGAAAAATAAATAGGTCATCAAACTCCATATGGGATTAAAACTGGTGACCCATCTCTGCTGTAGGTGTTCATCATAGCCCATGTACCGGTGGGGTACCTGCCATTTGCCAGAGGCATCACTGCTATAAGAGAGAGTGACAATGAGAGGCTGGTCACCATCTTCAGGGAGTACAGTCATGTCATCGCAGGGCATTTCTATGGCCACACCCACCGAGACAGCATCATGGTGATGCTAGACCAGAAAGGTAAAGAAGTACACTTGATTTATCTTTAGCCTCAAATGTGCACCCAACACTTGCAAAATGTGATAAATCAAGCATTTATTAAAATTGCCACTTTCCTGCTGCGTATGTGTATTCAACTTGTGTAAACATGTCAAGGACAAGACACGAAGGTTGAGTATAACGTAACTCATGGTTGCACAGCTTGACGTTCGAGCATTCCGAAATTTCTAGCACTTAGCAATTTTCCAATTGCTAAAAGATTGTAAAATGTACAGTACAGTGAAGTTCATTAACGTCATCCAACTCCAGAACAATATCAAACAAAGGTGCATCTGTCACAGTAACTGGTCAGAAATGTCAGTTATTTAATGCAGGCCTGGTCTATATGTAATGCTAATGACGTTATCATGCTAACATTGCCATTTCTGTTTCCTAGATAGATTCATTTTTGGTGGAAAAATGAATGCAATCATATGAAATCATTGCTCAAAGATTTGAGCAATGATTGAAATATATATATCTGGATTGAAATATACATATTGAGAGTCTTATTGAACTGAACAAGGAGAGATTCACAACCCTACTTGCATGGCAAAAAGATTCCCCTTTTTTTTTGTCTGAGCAATCGCTTCCCTGAGGGCATCTCAGTGTGGTGAATCAGATTTTCTACACCACACCAACCTTCTTCCCTCCACCGGATAATGATTCACAGATCAGATAGCAATAAAGATAAATCTTGGTTATTGTATTTAATTGCTAGCATGCTTTTAAAATGCCATGCTCAGCCCTTCCTTGAAGCCACACAGGCACATAACTGTAACAAGCAGAACCTGTTAGCACTGCTAGGATTAAGTGTTAGATGTAGGTCTAGTAGATGGGGTTTTGAAGGTAGATACTGATATTTACCGATCAATATATTAAAAATTAAACATTTTCATGCAAAAAAAATCCTCCAAATTCCAAGTATTGAATGTTTTAGTCAGGATTTCTATCCTTGTCAGGGTGGAAAAGCCTCTTAACAGCATTGAGACAATGGGACATACAATTCCTCACTGAAAGCTGTGATAATATTTATAAAAAATGATACACATTCATGCATACTTGTGTGGAATCTGGTCAAAATGCCAGGGAGTCTAATCAGAAAGTGAGTCAGGTGTGTCAGCTGTGAGAATCTGGGAACCTAGTCAGGGATTTAGGTATAAGTTTGTCTTGTGCACTCACACACACATTCACTCATCCTTTGTTCTATAGGTAAACCAGTGAACTCTCTTTTCGTGTCACCTGCCATTACACCGATCAAAAGTCTATTGGAGCCCTACTCTAACAACCCAGCCTTCCGCATGTACCACTACGACAACAAGGACTACACCCTGCTGGTAAGAAGTGCCTTTCGATCAGCTTCTGTTGGCCAACTACACACCCGGCCTCATATCCTGATCAAATATTGACTGGGTTTTCACACACTATAGGAAAGCGAAAAACTGGCAAAAGATTTATTTAAATGTACAATTCAATTATTTGCCATTTATATGTATACAACAATACAATTTCCAATGTGCTGGTGAACATTGCCTTTGCCACTGTTCGCTGGCAGGAAAATAGAGCCCATTGTGTCTGTCATTTTTCTGTTCCAAAAAAAAATTGTTTCTGACTTATCAGGCATACTACAATTAAGAGCACCTTTTAATATTATTTAAAAATTTCTCAAGGTTAGTAACAACTAGCTTTTTGGTAAGGCTAATAGTAAAATCACAGAAGTCTCTTTGTGATGGGACTTCATGAGGAAACCTTTTAAAGGACAAAGACCTTCTGAAAAGAGTACTACTTGAGCTAGCAAGCATCTTGACAAATTGAGATCTACAATATCTAAAGCTAAAATAATGGCTTGCACTTGAATACCTACTGTAACATTACGTCCACTGATAAGAGACTAGGGACAGGAGGCTTTCTTGATGATTAATCACAGTGTCAATTGGGACCCAAACAAATATTTCTAATCAAGATACTTCAATTGAATGTTGGCTTTTTCTGGCTTTTAAAAAGACTTTTCTTTTTCTCTGAAGGATATCTGGCAGTACTATTTGAATCTGACGGAAGCCAACGAGAAACAAAGATCCAACTGGAGGCTTGAATACATCATGACGGAGGCTTTCGGACTGAAAGACCTCCAGCCACAAAGCCTGCTTCAGCTGGCCCTGAGCTTCAGGCTGCCACAAACCAAAGCCTTTGACAAGTATTTCAGTCACTTCATGGTCAACTACGACAACAGTATCATCTGTGAAGGAGACTGTAAGGTCAGCCAGGTGTGTGCTGTTCTCTACCTGGACCGTGAGAGCTATTCCAAATGTGTCGCTAAGGGAAAATTGTAGGATGAACGGGAATCAGAATCAAAGGGAATTTTTCAGGGATTTGTCAGTCACTTACATTTTGATTATGTTGTGATCTATTTTTCTACTTGAAATGCGTGGAATCGTAAAAAAGGAGAACGCAACACACTGCTTCCAGTGCTCCTACATAATTATTCAACTGTTTTATGTGTTTCCACCTTGAGTGTAGATCTATCCTTGGAATGTATTTAATTTAGCATCAAGGATCAAAGGAGCAAGCAACACAGTATTTCATCAGATATTCGATATAAGTTATTTGATATTTTCAACATGCAATATAATATTTCTTCCACAATCAGGTATCTGCCATTGGAAGACACAGGTATATTTGTAGTTGATCAATGACATCACTTCCTGGCATAGAATGTTATGATTAAAACCGATTACAAATGACACCATATGATTCCCTAGTACATCAGTATTAGGAAATATCGTCCAAAAAAGAGAAAAGAGAATATATAGCAATCAATATTATAAACACCAGCAATGGGAACACATTTCTTGATTCAAATGATTGTATAAAATGCATCAGAATGAGAACTTGAAACAGAAATTGTATGATTCACACTACCAGCATTTTTTTTCAGCAACAGGGCAGGGCATTAAAGGGTAATTCCGGAATGAAAGCAAGATGAGGATCATGTAAACAACCGTCCTCTATCCGACAACGAATGAATCCTCTTGCTTTCATTAAACAGCTTTGTCAGAGTTGAGCGTTCAGAGTTTTTGTTAAAAAAAAGGTCTATTTCTGGGTAAAAACTGTCTATTTCTGTAGCGATCCTTTCGGTAATGTTGTCAGACACTTGTCAGACACACTAATAACAATCTGAGCCCGTCCGTAACAAAAACAAGCATGGTTGAGCCGATGGACCGGAGCAGCTCCCAAACTTCAGGGATCTATTATGCGGTAAGCTAGGCGATTTTGTGGACATAGAGACCGGGTTGAAAAATCCCGGAATTACCCTTTAATCACGTGACACGTCAGAGAAAATAATGCATTCATGTCTTTCTATTTCACTGCTCTTATTATTTTTAATTTAAAGGACAGGTTTAAACCACCTCTTCTGTTGTTTTGAGGTTGATTTCCTATAGTCTCTTACTCTGTTTATACACATACACACAGGGTGGACAAAATAACGGAAACACCACATGAAAAAATACTTGAATGCCAGTTAACACCGTGTGTCAGATTTAAAATAGCTCTGACAAGCACCAGTCAACAGTTTTATATGGGAGTTTTCAAAGCAACATGAGGCAACTAACGGAGATCCATAGACCGGTCACAAAAACGTTAACGCAAAGTAAGGCATCAGGAACACTCTAGAACATCATGACAACATGACATTGTTGTCATAGAATTCTTCAGTGCGGCTTGAACAAATTGTGCGTAGTGGTTAAGGGGTATAATATTTAGACAAATGTATACTTGGGGCAAAAATTCTTATTACAACAAGTGTTGACTTCAAAGGTGTAAAATAGAAACTGTAGGGCTGTTGGAGAGGTTAACTTGAAAGCAATACCTAACAGCTTTTCCAGGCCCATATGTCTCTGCAGGGAGGCAGACAGACAGTGCACGACCTCATCTGACCCTTCTCTCCCCTCAATAACTCTCTCTGCCTCCCAGCATTCTTTTCCCTCTTCCCTGTCCTTCCCCCCGTCTCATTCTACTACCCTTCAAACTTTTCTAGAAACCTGTTTTTCAGCCACCACATTTACCATTTATCCCTCTTCTCTCCCTCCAACCGCCCCAACTCTTTTGTCCCTTGGTTTTCCCCTTCATTCTCTCCCTGTACCCTCCCTGGTCCTCATTTTTCTCAACAGTTGGCCTTTTCTCTCTCTTAAAGCTGTACTAGGCAAGATTTTTATGTAAAAACCCAACCATCTCATCAGCCTAAATCAGAAAGTATACACCTTTAACACCTTTTGATATAAGAACAGGCTGCACAAAGACACAGCTCCCCTCGAAAGTCTCTCCAGTTATTTTAAGACTACGCACAGAACAGCGTACATGTCAAAAGAGAAATTCCCTTTCAGCCTGTCACCGGCCAGCAGAAACTTTTGAAAAATGCCAATTTGAGTGGTGGCAAAGAAGGGAAGGGTGCACACCTCTGACACATCCATTCGACAACATATTTAACATTAGCCTACTAGCTAGCTAACAATACACAATGGACTGATACAGAGTCTCAGGGCGTTGTATCTGCCCATCTCCTTTCAGGGGGGCCAGGTTGTTTTTTTTTAGCTCATATTACTCACATGAAGTACAATCTTCTGGACAAGATTATTGGCACCCTTGCATTTTATGCAGATAATGTACAATATCTTCTGAAATAATTGAACTTTGGGTCTTCACATATTCATCTATGGATTTACAACAGTACATGTTTCAAAATTGAATCAAATCAATTTTGTTGGAATAACCAGATTCTCATTTGTAGTGTAATTCAACTCACCTGCGACAGGTTGCAGGTGCCCACATGGAATAAATGAACCAGTTCTCCATCTTAAAGTGAACAGTCTGTTCTGCTTCCCTGGTCGTCTGTTAAAATGCTGAAGAGAAAAGAGTTGTCTGAGGATGTCAGTAAAACTATTATCACCAAACATAAGCATTCACAAGGCTATAAGGCCATCTCTAGAGACCTTGGTATTCCTGTTTCCACAGTTCGCAATGTTATTAAGAACTTTACTCCCTGTTAAGAATTGTTAAGAATCTCACAGGACGTGATGGTAAGCAGAAAATCTCAAAGGTCATCAAAGGTTGGTGTGAGCCATTGAAAAACACCTTGCCTGACATTCAAAGATCTCAAGGCTGACCTGGAGAGGTTCAGTCCATACCA
Organism: Hoplostethus mediterraneus; assembly: GCA_034670385.1. Taxonomy (NCBI): domain Eukaryota; kingdom Metazoa; phylum Chordata; class Actinopteri; order Trachichthyiformes; family Trachichthyidae; genus Hoplostethus; species Hoplostethus mediterraneus. The sequence goes on from JAXDDW010000092.1 coordinate 978,538, forward strand.
CACACACTGAATCAAGAAGGGGTTCATGGTTGAAGGCCACGGAAGACCCCACTGCTGAAAGAGAAACAAAAGAAGGCCCGATTGATCTTTGCCAAGACCCACCTGGACAAACCAAAATCCTTACGGAAAAATGTTTGATCGATGAAACCAACTTAGTGCTCTTTGGCAATGCAGATCAGCAATTGTAAAAAAAGAACACCTTACCTACAGTCAAATACGGTGGAGGTTCCATAATGCTGTGGCTGTGGATGTCTTGATGTCTTGATACCAAATAATAGATTACCAAGGCATTTTTGAGAAAAATGTGATACCCAGTGTCAGAAAACTGGGTGTCATTCGAAGGTCATGGGTCCTCCAGCAGGACAATGAGGAAATGATGAGTCCTGATCTCACAGCCAGAAAGCAGGCAAGAGAGAGCAGTACATGTAGCATATTCTTTTATTGTGTTTCATATTTTCATATTGAATTTACACTACTCAATCATTCCATTTGAAAATGTATTTCTACTGCATATTCTGCGCTACGTACACCACCCACCATCAACACAAAGGAAAATTCAGGTACATTTGTTGTATTGTCGAAGAAAGTGTTTTCTGATTGTGATGTTGAATACTGAGGGATCTCACTGTCAGTTGTGCTCCACCTTTCTGTTTGAAAAGTGAGTGTAAAAGTAATAATTCCGCCAAATAAAATGAACGTAACTAAGATGTATCTTATTTGTGTACAACGTACCCTACTTGATTTGCGCTACACTTAGTCAGTCACATTCCATCAATGCCTTGAGTGGGAATCAAACTGTAAATCCCCCCTCAGCAAAATATGTGGCATTGCCATAATCTGCTCTAGTCTTCATTAAGACTGATATGTTCAGAGTACTATTTATAGTTGATGTAGGAAATCAATCATTAATGCCTCAAATCTAGAATTTCATGCAAAACATATATTTTTGTAATAAGAAATTACATTTTAACTCAAATCCCTGATCAACTAAGATTTAACAACATGTCTACTACAGAAGAAATCAACCCTACAATAAAATGTAAATGAAATGGCCATATAAAAAAGAAATTCCCATGCACATTCTGATAGACTACTAACAAGTAGTAACTTCAGCATAACCTAAATGGCCTAAAGACCATGGATATAGGTCTAGGCTTATCCATGACTTGCAGTCAGTGTTTTGTTGACACTGCCATGCATTATGAAGGTGTGACAAATAACAGCAGTAGAACATACATTTTGAGGCAAGGAAAACTCTACAGATGGAGTAACAAAATGTACAGAAAAGAGACAATGGGCCTCATTCACAAATTCACAAAAAAAATTAGTTTAGACTTAAGGGTTGTATGCAAATCAAGCACTCATGGAAAGGTGGGAAACCATGGCGAAGAGACCCAAGAATACATACTTCTTGAGTGAAAACAGAAATTTTGTGTAAGTAGTGGAGTGACAGCAATCGGGCGGAAGAGAAACAAAAAGAAGTGGGAATGAGTAATGTTAACTTTAACTACATCCATTCACAAGAGGCTCCTCATCGTCTTCTTCAAGCACAGCCAGAGCTATCAGTAACTTTCTCTTGTTTGTATTTTCAACTATGTTATCTCCTTTGCTACTTCAGGTTAAGTAGCTAACATTAATTCAACAGCTGCACAGCAAGGAGCGTTACGTCATTCTTGTTTGAATGACGTAACGTTCCTTGCGCCCAATGTCCAGTTGGCCAGGAAGCCAAGAGCATAGAGCACCTACAACATGTGGAGAGACAGGCTGGGATCTTTTTGTTCCTTCCTGCTCAACTATGGCTCCAGAGATCCAGGAGAATTGCCATAGGTAGTCTAAAATGCATCATGAGCCATTGACCTCAGATATCTGCCCAGTCCCTAGAGATGCATTCTCTGCTCCAGTAACGGCAAGTGCGCCATTGTCAGGTTTGGCTGCATGGTCGTGGGTATCTATATCACCAATCAGCTAAAAATATATTTCCAATTGAATGGTATTACCTATTATGGCCATTAATTTGATCATGTAGCTTTGTTCAGATGGCTATTTTCATTTAGGCCCAAAGTTGTACTGATAAACATTTTGTTGTTAATATGAGGTCTGTAACTACTGAAAGAAGAACTTGAAGAAAGAAGAAGATTTTGATCATACCAGAAAACAAATTCAGGTAATGCTGGAATGTTCATGTACACTTTAAAATCTGATCATGTCTCGTGAATGAGACCCAATGTGCAAGGCCCATGTGTTTCTCTGTTCAGAGTCTACATAGAGGAGACTATAGGCACTTGACTCTGTGTGTGTGTGTGTGTGTGTGTGTGTGTGTTAAAATCTCTCCCCTCATGTGCCCCCATGGCATTAGCATTCCTGACCAAGCCCTTTCTACCCACAATGCCTGACAGAACATAACCATGGAAACGGAGTTGGAGGTCAGCATGGACAGAGACACCGTCGTCATGGCAATGGCAGTAGAACTCCCAGTAGGCTGGATCCCTGTTAGATCACCATTAACGAACATTAATTAACCACTGACCTACCAATCGGAGAGCTTGGCTATCCATCCACTAGAAAGCATAGAAATTGTGTGTGTGATGTGTGTGAATGAATGTGTTTGAGTTGGGTCAATATTTGCCCTGTTGCCCTGAGCTGTTGTGTTTGTGTGTGTGAGAGAGAGAAAGGGGAACATGCTCTCTCTACCATAGAGATATCTTTATGCTGTGCATTAAAACCATACATTGCCCAGAAATTGGCGGTTTAACATTTTGAAGTGGCAAGCCCAGCCATCACTGGGGACACCTAGTCTCATTTGGATATACGTTTAGTTCTTGTTTTCTAATTGTTTCTAATTTGAGTATGCAAAGAAAAAACTTACAGCAATCTTTGATTCTTGACTCTTATTGCAGGCAGACTGTCTGCCATCTAAAAATGCTGCTTTGTGGAATGAGGTTGGGACAGGAGAAATGAGGAATGGGGAGGAGGATAGAGGTATTCTTATACCTCATATACTGCTATACCTCTGATATACCATCTAAAAAAAAGGAATGAAAATTAATTGTACCTGTCTTTTGAGGCTATACAGCTGTATTTTGACAATGAGGTTACAATGATGTTACAAGGTAACACATATTTTCTATCTACAGTTCAAAGTGATAAGTTTAGATTAGATGGCTCTTTATTGTCCCCAAAGGGAAATTGCAGTTATGCAGCAGAGGGTGTACAAAGCAAGAGAGAAGCACACAGCACTATACAATAAGCAAGTTCGGACAATAAAGGTTATATTAAAAAAAATACAAAAGAAATACAAATAATACAAAAAATATACAAAAAATACATAAAATACAAGTTAGTGCATATCATTGAAAGGAAAAAAGTTGTGCAATTTTGCTAATCAAGGTGTGTGTGTGTGGGGGGGGGGGGTCTGGGCTGTTCCAGGTAGTCCGCTTGTGCAAAGGGCAATTGTTGTGCATTTAGGATGGATGAGCCGGTGGCTGAAGGATCTTCTCAGGCTGTGCCTCACAACCATTTAATCTGAGGATTACTGTCAGGACTGCATAGCTATACAACTGCCCTCCCCTGGGGAGCTGGAATCTCAGGAATATAACAGCTATAGTTATAATTTGTGTGTGTATGTGTGTGTAGGTGTGACAAGGTGCCACATAACCGGGGTCCGTGACAGACAGAGACATAGGCAGGTGAAGAGTTCAATGGCCAACAGGCCGTTTTATTTGCATCACAACAAGATAACGGCCCGGGTCTTGACGGCAGCTGTTCGTTGGCGCCGTCTCCTCCGCTGGTGCCCGCCCCGGTCCCGGTGGGCCAGCCGCGAAGCCCCAAGGCTGCCCCAGCCTGCCAGGCTTCCAGGACGCTTTTCAGCTCCAACCCCGGCTGGTCAGCCCTTGCAGGCGGCTCCCGACTGCCTCGCCGGACCTCCGCTGGATGCCGCGGCAGGAGACGGCCCGCTCCCGCTCCGTCTCTCCCGTCGTTGGCTCTGCTCTCCACCCAGCCGACCGGATCCTCCGTCCACGTCAGCTCCTCAAACCTTCCGTCGCAACCAGTCTCTCACCCTGGCGCTCTCACCCAGTCCCACACATACGTTAAAAAGGGCCCGGCTGCATTCAGGCTTAATTGGCCGCAGCCGGTCCCGGATCCAGGGTAGATTCACCTCTCCCCTGGATCCACGTTAAGCCTCACCCCACCCTCCTCCCAGCTGCCACAGTAGGATTATAAGAAAAGTATAAAGAGCATTGTGAGCTCTCATATGAACATATAATGCATGATCATAGCTTCTCCCCAAGCCTCAATACACCATCTCTTTGGTTTTACTAACTGGGTTTTGCCAATAGCCTCCCAGCCTCATTTATTTTGGCTCAAGCCATGCCCTTGGCAGTGTTAACAGCCAACAGCCTCCTGGTTGTTGTTGTTGTTGTGTTGCCTCATTTATCTGGCTCTCAAAGACACTGCCGACTGTGAGGAGGCAGCGGTAGGATGCTAGAGCACAACAGGGACTAAGATGTAGTGTGTATGTTGAGTAGACACTGGTAAGGCATTCGCTTGCATAAACGCTTCTCTGTTGGCTTGATTCTATAATAGAAAGTCAAATTAATTAAATGAAAGTGTTCATTAAAGTCCCTGCTCATGCTAACATTCTGCTTCTATTTGTTCCAAACAAACCAGACACATAAAACTTATCACTTCCTGTACCCTGAAAGACCTACCTGACAATGGGTGTTTAGAACAGCAAATGTAAAAGCTTTCGTGAACTGGCTACAGGTTGGATCACTATTGTGTTTAATTAATTAGAGCAAAACAGATGTTTATTTATATGAAATTGTCACAGAAATGAGGAAACAAAATCAACGCCACTCATATGTTCCTTTAACCCAATGGCCTTAAAACAGTTGGATGCATTCTTAATACTCCAATCCTGCTCTTCCCCGGCCCTTCACTCAGCAGGCACAAGACCTATTCCAAGGTAGCATTTTTCAATGTTTTTTTGTTGTTGTTGTTGTCGCTTGCATATATCCGGACAATGCAATGAAAAAGACAACTGATATTGCACTGTGTTACCTAAAAACATGGACGCAATATACAAAAACACAAACATTAAATGCGTCCTAAGAATTCTGATTTGGAGGGCATTGCTTTATGTTGGTGCCAATCAAATGTTAAAGGATAAATATAAGAAGAGCATGATTGGATCTGCAGGATCTGTAGAGTCCTCATCAGTACTGTGACCCAAAGAGAGCTGCAGTGTTTTTTAAGCAATTGTGGGTCACCTTTTACAGTAACTACCCCTTAATTGGCATATTCATTGGAGATCAAATAAACATATATTACTGATCCTTAAAGTGCAAATCCATGAGATTCTTCTTTTGTTGGTTTTAGAGACATCTTTGGTGCTCAGTGCTCATTGCTGTGGTGGTTCTGCACTGCACTTCCCAGAGAACACTTGGCAATCAAATGGCATGGCCAGTACTGTGGCGTCTTTGTCCTTGGATTTTTTTGTTGATGAAAAAGCTCCTGTATCTAGCAGCTGGGCGCCACCTTGTTGAATTCCACCTCCACAGGTCCTGCGATCGCTGCACCATCCAAGGTAGCAGACTCATGTTGCTTAGGGGTCACCAAGCACCACGGCCAGGCCTGGCTCCAGGATCGGACCCTGGTATTCCTGTTCGGGCAGGCTTTACTCAGATATAATTGAGGGTATCAGAGGGATTATCTTGAATTGCTATTTGTCTGGCTGAGACTAGTTTGGTTTAGGTATCCCTACCAGCCAGTCAATCTTCATTCTGACCCTCATCTATGGTTACGAGCTATGGGCAGTGAAAGAATGGGATTGTGGATACAAGGGGCTGAAATTAGGTTTTCTCTTCAGGGTGAAGTGAGGTTTACCTCTCAGCATGAAACAAGGTTTCTCCTCAGATTGACAGAGTGAGGTACCCGGCAATTGAGGAGGACCTCAGAGTTGAGCCACTGCTCCTCCAACATTGAGCCAGTTGAGGAGGTTCAGGCACCTGGTAAGGACGCCACCCCCACGCACCTCCCTTTAGAGGTATACCAATGGAGGGACTACAGCTCCCAGCATGTCTGGGACGAAGTTGCTGGGGAAAAGAATGTCTGGGCCACTGTGTTTGACCTGTTGCCCCCATGACTCTGACCTGGATAAGTGGCAAGAAAATGTATGGTTGACTCACAAGTAAGATCAGCTGTGGTCTGTGACTGGTGGTGGCCTCTTCCTTCTGGACCTTTGGCTAATCCTTCTGTGTGAAATAGCCCTGGTCTGGTCTGGTCTGGACTAAAAGTGCTTACTACTGGTTTTGCTAAGTAGTCATTGTACTTCTTTCTGCCCACTGGTTGTTTGCTTGCACCACGTCTAAGGAACTAATCATTTGGTTTCAAGCCCATGGGCAGTCACTGAGACGATAATTTGGCTAATCTCTTCTGAATGCCATGTTTTAACTGTTGCCTTCAACAAATGAGTGATCCCCCCCTCCCCCATCATGTGTGGACATTGGTTGCTAATCACTGCGCAACTGATCTCATTAAAAGATCTAGTAATGCGAGCAAAAGGCTAAATCCATCCTCTTTGCATATTGTAAGGTAGTGGGAGAACAAAACATAGGTTTCAGTATGAAAAGAAGTGTTTTGTCACTAAGTATTTGTCACTAAACATTTTTTTATTCATTCAACTGTACATCCAAGTGCTATTTTCACTCATTTTCTCACTCATCCGCTGTCAATTCAGCAATTCATGTCGTTCAACGGCGTCTTTTGTTCAGAATCCCCGGTGAATGTTGCATTCACATTGTCAGGGAAAATGCTGGATAAACCAGACGAATACATGGAAAACCAGAATAGACCTAGGATAAATTTGTTTTTAGGTGTTTTTACATTACTATAGATTTTTACATTATAGTAATTGTTTTTATATTTACAAACTTTTCATTATTTTTGACAGCATTTTACAGATTTTTTTTACATGTGTCTTAAGACTTTGCACAGTAGTGTACATTCTTTTACCAGCTACAACTGGTGGAAAGGATCCTGCCATTATTATATTACTCTCAAGAATTGTGTTCTAACGCAACCTTATGAAGTAGTCAGCCTCCATCCTCAAAGTTTCTAACAATACGTCTGGACCTTGCCAGCATTCTGTTGTTGGGTTAAAACCGTAAACATAATGCCCTATTCATAGTGCTAGTCTCCCATGTGATGCTCTTTCACACCCAAATCTCATACAGTTTATAATGAAAAGAGAGAGAGAGGGAGAGAGAGAGAGAGAGAGAGAGAGAGAGAGGGATGGGGGGTCTCTTTAGTCTCATGCTTCAGTAGCAATTTGTCAGCCAGCATGAATGGACTCCTTCATCAGTGATGGAGACAGCAACACACAGTTTGAGGGAAGTAGGTGTGTGTGTGTGTGTGTGTGTGTGTGTGTGTGTGTGTGCGCCAGTGGGGGTTCAGTCTCAGATTTGAATTTGCTCTAAGCCTCTTGTACGCCAGATCACTCCTTTGTATGGGCCCACCATAGGCAGTTCCCCAGCAGCCAATCAGATTCCATGTAGCCCATTACCTCACTGCCTGATGGTGACCATGCCATGCCATGCCAAAAAAATAGTTCTTTGAGATGAAGAAAGCAAAAAAGAAAAAAAGGGACTGCCATTCTGTAAATGAAAAAAGTGCAATTTAGAACCTTTGAGGGTTCTGTGGCTGATCCCTGAATGTTGATTGTTACAGAGGGAATATAGAGCCCTTTCTTTATGAGCACTCACAAAATAAATGCATAAATAATAATAATGAAGTTAATAATAAGTTTTAGTGTATGTTGATCTATTACCACTTGTGGACAAAATAACACGCCATAGGATAAAGGACTTTAACTTTGAAGTCAGCTACAAAGGCCAGTCATATTAAGCTGAATGCCAATTAGCAGTATGTCTCCGTTAACAGATCTGACGATCACCACTTTTATGTTCAAGTTTTCAAAGTAACATTGGGTCGAACTTTATTTGTCCCCAGAGTTGTGCAGCAGTAAACAAAAAAGCACACAAGGCACATAAAAAACAACCTATAAACACAGAAGTAAAACAGGTAAAAACAGTAAAAACATGAAGCACATAACAATTACATAAAAACAATGTAAGAAAAGAAGCCACTAATAGACTAACAAACAGGACAAATAGACAGAGAGCTGCAAAAACTGCAAAATTAAATTGATCTAGAAAATCATGACAGCACAGACAAACTACATCAGCAAAGAAGTGACAAGTGGCAGCTCACCGACAGGGACAGAATTGAATTAAAACTGTACTGAGCTTCACGAAGCTGGTATTTATGGCGGGGCTGGCATTCAGAAACAACACACAAAGATGCATAACGGGGTGTAAGGAGCACAAAACCTGGAGCCTTGAGCAATCAAAAAAGTGATGTGGTCTGATGAGTCGTCTTTTTCTTCCATCCAGACAGATTGTTCGACATGGCGGTGGATCTGTAGTGCTATGGCAGCAATCTAAAATATGAAATATGAAATATGAAGGTATTTAGAGGACCAGGAGGGTGAAAACACTGTTCCCTCATGATGTTCCCATGTTCGAAGGTGAAAATGCCCCCATGCCTCTGCAGTCAGCAGATCTAAACATCATTGAACTATTACGAGAAGTAGATTTCCACCTCCTTCCATAGGTCCAATATCCCATTACACACAATTCAGGACTTGATGACTTTGCAAGGGAGAGAGCCATGTCAAGGTTCTCAGTCGGACTTCATCTGCTGTGTCAACGCTTTGATCTTCCCCCAGAGCTGTGTGGTGGGGGAAGCACCATAGAGAGTAGAGCCTGTACTGCCAAATACAACTGTATAACCATTTGTGCAACAAATTCTAAACTCTTGATGAGTGTTTCTGACTGAAATGCAGTTAGTATCACAATGGCTTGCTTAATACTGTGCATCCAGAGAGGTTTATTCCCTGAAAAGGCTCATGACTTTATTCCCATACCACATCAATTCCCATAAATCAACATTTAAGTTCACACTTCAATGTAAATGTGTCAGAGGTTTTTTTTACATCTGTTTTTACATCTGTTACACCAATTTACATCTGTAGTCCCCAGGCAGGTCAACAACATAACAATTACAATAAAGTTAAAAAAATAAAATAAAAACAGTACATTATGTTAGGAAACATTAACAGTACAGCAGTATTAAAAAGAATCAGTAAATGCAATGTCCACACTTAGATGGAGGTGGTACACACAAGAGCTGGAGATTTAGTGATGGGTACAGCTCTGGTGTTCTTTGAGCCCGTTTTTTTTAACAGTCCAAGGGTAGCGCAGGTCCTTACATTTGTGGGCAGAGTGTTCTAGTACTGTGTGGCTCGGACAGAGAAGGCTGAATGTCCAAAATTAAAAATTTAATTTAGCAGACGCTTTTATCCAAAGCGACTTACAAAGGTGATAGTTGACACTATGTGGGGATCGAACCCACAACCCTGAGACTGAGAGTCTCATGCTAGCTCAGTTTAGATGTATTTACTTATTTAGATGTATTTATTTATATCCAAATCAAAACACAAAAATGAAATTGAAGATAGCTAGAAGGGAGGTGGTACTCCAATACTTGGGCCCGTTCTTCCTGCAGCTCTTGAGTACTCCTGATGAAATCCTGATCATAGACGAATATCACAGGTGACTCATGGAATAGCTGGGATTTATGCAGCCATCCGTTAGGCTTTTAATGCTGGTGATGTTCAGTTGACAGCAGTTTATGCCAGTGAGTCCCCTGTAATTCCTGCTTGGAACAAGGGTTCGGGACTTGCTTTCCTAGATGCTAGATGACTACAAGGTGAGAATAGAAGCTGAGAAGAATCTTTAGCTGAAGAACAGTATTGCCACACTGATAATGTTCCATAATGAGTTTTAATTTTAATACTTTACCTTTAATCATTTTTAGACATCGAATGAAACTGTTTTTCATCAACTAGCACCAGATTTTGTAACAAGGATCATTAAGATCCCATGGACTGCACAATCATCCATCAGCATTTGTAGTCACTGAAATAAAACAGAAGATGAACGGAGGTCAAACATAAAAAAAAGTAATTGTTTTACAACCACTTTTGGAAAAGGGTTATCCAGAAAAAACTGTTTCTGGAACCGAGACATTTTCTCTTTTAGAGTGTGAACCCTGTTGTATGCTCTCTAGGAAGGTAACAGGTGGTGTGTGTGTGTAGTCAGTATGAATGAGTTGCTGTGTTGGAAGTAGGCCAGCTATACACATCCTGACTGCAGTGTTCAGTCTTCACTGCCAATTAAAATTTCACCCATAGACAGAAACCTGCACATTTCCCATGTAATACAGGGGCAAAGCTATTGTATGAGAACACAAAGCTCCGATTATTGTGTAAGTGATAAATTATGAATGGGCACAAAAGCTGGCGGTCAGTGCAGAAAAATAAGTCTCATTATTCTCTGATATAGTATGAAGGGAACAGACATTACTGGAATTGCTGTGTGACACAGTATTATGAAAAAATGCTTGAAAGATGAATAAAAAATATCTTGAACGGGAATGACACTCCTTTATAAAAGACAGACTGAAGGAAACAGTTTTTTTTATAAAGTGTGCATCTTTTTAGACCATAGTGCAGGGATCAGCAACTGGTGGCCAGTGGGTTGGTAGTGGCCCAGGAAAACAAATTCTGGCCTGCCAGTATTTTCCAGTTATTGTAGCGCCATATATATACTTTTTTTTTTATTTCTCCAAAAATATATAGTAAGATGACTGTATATTCACTCAAAAGTATTCTCTAAACAGAATTTTGGTAGTCAACTCCCCCTTCTCAAGAGGTATGGCAAGCCGAGATAGAAATCTGATTTAAAAGGTACATCCATGTGAAATTCATATTGGTGTTTACATCTTTTATTTATTTGTCCAGTAATCAGGCCACTGACAGTCAGCATGATGCAGACAGCAAGCGTTAACAGTGGCTAGTAGTCCCACATTTAAAACAGTTCAGTTCTGCTCTCTGAAAACTAAATCTACCTGATCACAGTATTCATTTTTACTGATAACGTTACTGAACGAAACTACACCCACACTGCAACAATCTTTTTCAGCTATCTCTCACTTCCTTGCCAGGTTGTTGTATATTTAGACATTCTTTTAGCACAGCCAACTCCAACGGTCCACCATGATGGCACCAGCCATTGCTGGGAGATTTGTGATGCAACTGCAATATCAACTCCATTTCTCCAAATTTGTTCCAAGTGCAAGTCAATGGGTACATGCTGCGATGTAGTCGTAAATAAAAAGGTGGATAATGTGTGATCATCACGAAGCAAACAACTTTTTTCCTCAAAAGACCAAAGAGTCCAATATGAATTCAAAGAAGCTAACTGTAGGGAATCATCAGAGAAGGCTCTCCTGTGACCAATAACTCCCCTCATCCATCTCTTCCATCCCTCTATTTGTCTAGCCATCCCTCTTTTCTGAACAGACTGCAAAGAAGGGGAGCGAGTGCAATTCTCTGCAGACGATCCAGGAGCATAAACTGGTAAGGCTTAATGACTTTATGCCTCAGTCAATCCCTCCCCCGCCCACTCCCTATCCATCCATCCATCCATGCATCCATCCACCCATCAAGGATCCATACATCCGTACAGGATCTTCATTCCTCCATCCTACCAGCCCCCCCCACAATCCCTGCCTGTTTGCAGGGTCAGTGAGTTTTCCCCCCAGAGAGGCCTGTACAGGGGGAATGGACGGGCGTGGCATGTTGACTAATGTCTTTGATCTCTATGGAGGTCGCAACCCTTTTTATTCCACCTGATCAACACTATCCTGACCTTGTGGTCTGACCCCCAGCAGACAAACGACTGAGCGTGGGGTTCAGTGGAGGGTCTCAGGGAAACCAATTCAGGGGGTAATTCTTCCTCTTCCTGACTGCCTCACTGTGGTTGAAGTTCCATGTTTTGATTTTCCCAATATTGCTATTGTTTAAAAGGGTCTTTTTTCAGTGGTAATCCCATGGGGATCTCTAAGAGCCCAAATCAATCTGTACATAGAAACCAATCTACCCACAGCCCCATCAAAAGGACATATTATTCAGCATGCATCCTTTAAGAAAAAACAGAACATGGCCAAAGTTGAATTGAAAAAACAGATTCAGGTTGCGGACTGCACCTTTAAACAAAACATGTCACATGTCAATTTAATCTCCCTAACCCAGCTGAAATATAAATTTAATTCAATTCTCACTGAAAAAGCTGAGTTTGCACTACTTTACCGCTGAGTTCTACAAGTGTTACTCGATGAAGTTTGCCAGAGTAGCAAAGACCCGGCAGACTGTAAGGCTAGAAAATATCTCCCTAAGTATTGGGATCGCACTTCGACGCTGATACGTCATCGATAAGCAGACGGGACGAGTTTGTTGTCGGAGATTACTATGGCAACAATGGTATTATCACAGTGACATTTGCCGTTCATCTGATGGAGATAGAAAAGCATGGACGCTCGCGATTCGTTCACAACTTATACGTTTCACGCTACCAATCGATCAAACAAGTCATTAAATAAAAAAGACCACTGCTTCATTACCAGTCCACTTCTTGACAGAATAGCGTTAGCGGTGCTCTGTAGTCTAGCAAGCCGCTCCTAACGTTACCCTGCCAGTCTGCACTGATATTAGAGGAGCCGTAACAAGTGCAGCAACTTCGCTGCTGGACTTTAGTTATAATTCATCATATACCATCAAAGGGGGGAAATGCGACATGTAAATATGTCAAAATGCAGGACTGTCATGCACAAATCAGCCTAAAACAATGTTGTAACGTAACTAACTAACGAAGTAGAGACATCGGCATATTAGCGATTTTTTTGTTATGCTTGTTATAAAGAAACGGTCCATAATACATTGAAACGACATTAAACTAAGATAATACCACATTTGGAATATTTTTAAAATCTTTATTAACGAAGAAAATACTACATTTGTGGTTCACTTCGGATGGTAGCGTAGCGGTCCCTATGATCTTCTTGTTACTTCCAGAGATTCGCAGGGCATTCTGGGTAGCCCTTGGTTTGAAGTGTGCCTCTGAAAAATCTCCGTTTGAAGGGCTACAAACCCCTTCGGCTTGGCCCTACCCCTTGGAAAATAGAGTATTGAGACAGCCCTACCCCTTCACGTGAACGCGCAAAACGGAGGGGTAGGGCCAAGGGGTAGGGCCAAGGGGTAGGGCCAAGGGGTGAATTGGGATTCACTCTAAGAGTTATAGGCCCAGCTCACTTCTTGGAAATGATGAAAAGGTCTTATCAAAGCTATTGGCTAATCGGCTCAATTTAGGCCAAATCCCAATCCTTATTTGTACCCCTATGGCTTCGGCTTGGCCCTACCCCTTGGCCCTCGCTACCAAGGGCCAAGGGGTAGGGCCAGAAAATATCTCCCTAGGTATTGGGATCGCACTTCGACGCTGATACGTCATCGATAAGCAGACGGGACGAGTTTGTTGTCGGCGATTACTATGGCAACAATGGTATTATCACAGTGACATTTGCCGTTCATCTGATGGAGATAGAAAAGCATGGACGCTCGCGATTCGTTCACAACTTATACGTTTCACGCTACCAATCGATCAAACAAGTCATCAAATAAAACAAGACCACTGCTTCATTACCAGTCCACTTCATGACAGACTAGCGTTAGCGGTGCTCTGTAGTCTAGCAAGACGCTCCTAACGTTACCCTGCCAGTCTGCACTGATATTAGAGGAGCCGTAACAAGTGCAGCAACTTTGCTGCTGGACTTTAGTTATAATTCATCATATACCATCAAAGGGGGAAATGCGACATGTAAATATGTCAAAATGCAGGACTGTCATGCACAAATCAGCCTAAAACAATGTTGTAACGTAACTAACTAACGAAGTAGAGACATCGGCATATTAGCGATTTTTTTGTTATGCTTTTTATAAAGAAACGGTCCATAATACATTGAAACGACATTAAACTAAGATAATACTACGGTTGGAATATTTTAAAAATCTTTAACGAAGAAAATACTACATTTGTGGTTCACTTCGGATGGTAGCGTAGCGGTCCCCATGATCTTCCTGTTACTTCCAGAGATTCGCAGGGCATTTTGGGTAGCCCTTGGTTTGAAGTGTGCCTCTGAAAAATCTCCGTTTGAAGGGCTACAAACCCCTTCGGCTTGGCCCTACCCCTTGGAAAATAGAGTATTGGGACAGCCCTACCCCTTCACGTGAACGCGCAAAACGGAGGGGTAGGGCCAAGGGGTAGGGCCAAGGGGTGTATTGGGATTCACTCAAAGTCATTACATCCCTGATCCACCCTGATCAGGTGAACTTTATCCCTAAACGCAGCTATGCCGACAATATCAGACACCTTATCAATATCATGTGGTCCACTCAGAATGATAATTCCCCTTTAGCCGCCATCTCCCTAGATGCAGAAAAGGCATTTGATAGGGTAGAGTGGCACTATTTATTTCTTACTCTTAAATCATATGGCTCCTATATACCCATCCCAAAGCTGCAGTGCTACCGAATGGCCTCATTTCGCTGGTCTCTTCATGCTAACCCTGGAACCTCTAGCGGCAGCTATTCGCCTAGATCCAACATTCCCAGGGATACAAATTGGCTGCTTGGTTCATAAGCTTATGCTGTGCTCTCCCCCTGTCCTCATACTGCCCGAGAACCTTATTTCAGGGAGGAAACTTGCCCAAACTCGGCATCTATTGCACGCCCAACCGTCCTGGTAGGGGGATCTCTCTCTGAGTAGCCCCTTCCAAGGTTTCTCCCAATTTTTCCAATAAGGTTTTGTGGGAGTTTTTCCTTGTCCTCTGTGAGGGTCTAAGGCTGGGGCATGTCATGTACTAATCATTTATTATTTTCACATGTTGGGCACTGTGAAGCCCTTAGAGACTGTAACAGTGATTAAGGGCTATACAAATAAATGTGATTTGATTTGATTTGATTTGAAACTGCTGGCCTAGTAATGGTATTAAATACCTGGGCATCACCTTTCCCCCTGATTTGGCAGATTTAGTCAGTATCAACTTCAAACCGCTTTTGAGTCAATTCAAAGCGGCTATTTAAAGATGGTCCCCTCTCTTCCTGTCTCTATGGGGGAAAGTTTTGAAAATGACCTGTGCACCCAAGTTCAACTATCTTCTTCAGGCACTTCCAGTTAAAATTCCTCCTGTTTAAAGTATTTTAAACAGTTTGACAGACTTTGTAACAGATTTCTCTGCGCCCCAGATTTCATTTACGAAAACTACAGAGGCCGGTGGACCAGGGTGGGCTAGACATCCCCAATCTATTACTATACCACCACGCTTTTGGCTTGAGGCACCTTGCCCTCCATCTAGACGACACAAGGTGAAACTCAGGGATAGTCCTGACTGGAGGTGTGGGAGGACCGATGGCACTCTGGTCCTTATGTTGTGGTCCTGCCCAGTTGTGCAAACACTCTGGTTAGCCATTCATGAGAACATCAAACTAATCCTTAAAACAGATATCCCATTTTCTCCAAGTTTATTGATCCTGGGTGATCCTTCACCACTGGAAGCCCTCCCTGTGCCTCAAGCAGACTGGGTCCACACATGCTAGGGATAAAACCTATAGTTAGGGAATGGAAGGCTACCACCTTACTACCAGCAACTGTGTGGTTTACTCAACTTGGTATAGTGGCAGCACATGAAGGTCTTGCTTTCAGGCTCATCAACCAAGTGGAGAAATATTGGGAAAAATTGGCTGAATATATGGCTCACAACCATGTCCTATGCCAGCACAGTGGCTCAAACCCTGGCTAACTTTTTAGATATGTGACAGTAATCTGCCTGTTCGTCTGCCAGGGAACGCATGCACAATCACCTGTTTTTGATTTTCATTACTGTTTTGTTTCATTCCGTTTGTCTATATTAGTCCATATATTAATTAAAATTGTCCTTAGTGATGTTGGTTGTCTACATTTCTACTTATTTCCTGTTCCTTTCTGATTATTCACTGTCTTGTGTATCTGTTATGTTTTTCTCTTCTTGTAAAAAAGAAAGAAAAAGTAAAAACTACTGGTCATAAAAAAGAAAACCAAATATAGCAGCAAAATGAAAATGATCCACCTTTGCCAGAAACTCTCAAAGCTTTAGTTCCATTTGCTATGGAAGAACAGTGCCCTCTTAATGTTTTTTGGCATAAAGCAATTGCCCTTTGTGCTGTAAAGCAATCCAGCAGATTTCCCACCATATCTGTCCTGTTGCCACACAATGTAAAATGCAGTGTAGAGGGCGGTGGAGGCTGACAGTCTTCTGGCCGATGGTCTTGTTAGTTATTGATGTTTAATTACTACACATTCTAGTAATTTAACATCAATGTCATTAACATTAGAGGCAAAGAAGCAATTCAACCTCCTGTTTGTTATACAAAACAGAGAAACTAGGAGTTTGTGGTCTTAAAATTGATTTTATAATAATATACTGATCTCAGAGACAACCTGTACCACACAAACCACTAATCTGAGCCAATGACAGCATCATCTCTGCACTCTCTGTTTGCCATGATGTACAAATATGACATCAAATCATTAATACAGTAGAGTGCATTGAACAGCAGCTGAGCCATGTATTCCAGCCATGTGTAGACACCATGTCTGCTGACACTTCAGGACAAGGAAATCAGGAAATCCGCTCTTCCACCAGTCATGGAATTCTTGGAATATCATGGAGTTTTATTGAATGTGTATTTCAAACAGGGAAAGTCATGGAATATCAAGAAGTTTTACAAATTGGTCACTGTACAGGAATATAGCAGAATGTATTTTGCAACTTGTTTCACACATTCATTTCTTTAAATATGCAATGAATGAATGTGCATTTGCATTCTATGTCTGCAAATTCAGGCTGATTGTACTGTTTGAATGCAGGATGAGTAAAGGTGAGGGACGCGTCAATCAAGCAAGAACTGGCGTCAGTCAATTTTGTCTATACACTTAATTGTATGCATTTTAACTGTATACATATTTAAAACCTTAAAACAACATAAGATACATAAGATTCCTGTGGGGAAATTGGGTCATTGTAGCAGCAAATACCTAGATACATCCACACAAAAAATAGTATATGAAGAAGAATATAGCAATAGTTGTATTAAATATAATACAACTGACAATTCCAACGTGAAGAAGAATGAAAGTAAAAAAGAACAACAGTAGAAAAGAGCATTATCAGATAGGTGAAAAATTCTACAAAAATCAAGACGTGCAAATGAGAAATATAAGGGAATATGAGGAAAACAAATTTACATGATGTGCAAAATCAAAAGCTGCATTAACATCATTTTATTTAACACATCATTGATTAACATCAAGTTATTTTATAATTTCATAAGTATGTAAGTATTTTTTACATTTTTTTTTATAAAAGATGAAATAAAGTACTTCCACTTCACATAGGTCTAAGTGTAGTTCAAATCAGAAGCAGGGTCAGTCAGGTCGGGCTATTAACTGCATCAATGCTGCCATCAAATGGCCCTCCATATGCACTGCATTGCTCTGAATGGACAATGGCTGCTTGTTTTATTAATCCATTTATCTGCTGTGGTGCTTCTTAATTACATAGGTGGCCACTGGAGACTTGAGATGTGACTGACATTGTGATGGAATTCAGGTGAATGTCATAGCGATGAATGTTAAAGGCGGCAGTTATTAAAGCCACAATAGTTGAAGGTTGTTGTTTTTTCTAAACTTATTTTATTTTCATTTATCAAGTGCAGTTATGTATTTTGCTACATATAAATCATTGTATGTGTTTTTACATTCCCTGGACATACAAGCAACAACCAAACTATCAGTGTTTCTAACTCACAAGATGAAGTATCATTAGGCCTGAATGAAGCATGATCTAATTAGTCTTTATTAAAGGAGTTGCAACAAAATCCCCTATATCTCCTGAGTGTGTCAATTGAGTTTGTGTGTGTGTGTGTGTGTGTGTGTGTGTGTGTGTGTGTGTGTGTGTGTGTGTGTGTGTGTGTGTGTGTGTGTATCCCAGAGTTTCCCTACCACTGACTGGTGGGGTGCCTTAAACAGTTGCTAACCCTAAAAGAATTGTATTAGTCTAGGTTTCAGTGAGTTTTAGTGTCCTGTGATAGTCTAAATGCTGTTTCAGAGGCCTTTCTACCCTGCAATTCTGGGGAACACACTGGTATGTGTGTTTCTGTGTGTGTGTGTGTGTGTGTGTGTGTGTGTGTTCTATTCTGTAGTGTCTTACCAGATGTCAGTCCACTTAGACTGGGTTAGCCTTCAGGGCCGATTGGCCATATGCTGTTTAACTCATTATTACAATAAGCCGCTCAAAGCATGTTGCTCCGTCTGAACACACACACACACACACACACACACACACACACACACACATACAAATGGCAGCAGCTATATTATTAGTGCTGTGTGCAGGTATGACTTTCCTAAACCAACAAGCACCCGACCATTACAGCCATCTGAATCACTGCCTGCCATCTACAACAGATGTCAACCAAGGTCAGACTGATATATGGAACCAATATTGTCCTTTTATTAAAAAATACAAAGTACACATGAATCATGACACTGAGCTCTGCTGCATTCACAAATCTGCCAAGGTGGGAACGCATCACTTGGATCCAGAGGACGACTACCTGTTAACCGGGAGACCCAGACGTAGTTGACTACCAGGTGGCTAACAAGTCTTGAAAATCTGCTTTTCTGTTTGCTCTGCATCATCACCGGGTTATAAAGCTCGAATAGATTGTTGTTCTTTTTCTTTCTTTAGTTATTTATCTTTATTCTTCTCTGCAAAACTTTAAATTGTTCAGCAACTTTATAAGCTGTGCGGATTCTATTATCAAGTTAATATATGTGATAGTGGAGCTGTAACTAGTCAACTCTGCAACGGTTGGTCCTATAGACCTGAAACTTATCTGGCTGTTGTTGCTCTACAATTTTGCCACTCGGACCATCGTGATCCACATGTTGCCATTTTTTATTTATTGAAAAACAAATTACAAACAACTCCTCCTACACAAATGGTTCATCCACCACCAAACCGCACAAGAACCATCTTTGGACCAAGATCATTCAAGACCTAGTTTGATATCAGCCAATGAATTCATAAGAGGGAGGAGCCTATCATAAAACAGGTCATTACTCCATGATAGTTTGTCTGATCATCATGAAACTTCGATGTATTTAGAAGGCTTCAATAAGCTAATCCTTAAAGTCAGGTATACATTGATATGTATACATTTGCCATTGACATTAAACATGGCAAAAGTCTGTATCTCAAAATCCGGTCAACCATGTGTTACAAAATTTGGTATAGCAGCATTTCTCAAACGTTTTGGTGCCAAGGACTGGTAATCCAGGGACCTCTTCCTTTGGGGACCACTTTGGTAAAAATAGGTATGGTAGGTCAGGTAATTTCCTTTGTTACTATTATTAATATTAATGTAAAAATTGTATACAACATTCAGGTACAATCTAGCAAGAGAGAGAGAGAGAAAAAGAGTGCAATTATAAGAAAAGTAAAATAATTGAGAATGTGTAGCAAGCTCGCTACAACCGAGGCCGAGACAGACAGAGACAAAGGCAGGAGTTGAGTCAACAGAGCAATAATACACAGCAATAATAAATACGACCCGGTGTTGACGGCAGGTTTTCAGGTTTTTGATTGTATACTAACATTATACGATCAAATCTGATTGTACGCACGCTCCGTGAATGAGGCCCATTGTGTTTTCAGCTGCGTTGCTATTCCAGTATTTGTTTGTTCTCTATTGCGGTTAGAGTTGAGAAGCCGGTCTCGCACAGATACGTTAAGTGGAATAGGAGTTGTGTGTTTTCCCCCCCTGCACTCTAACCAGAACTCTCTAACCATCCGCATCCGGCATCCGTACGCTGAACCGTACCATACTCGGGCACGAGTCCAACTGCATCTAGTGTGATGGCTAACCGTGCAAGAGCACGGAACTCAAACATGATGTCAATGATGTGACTGTCCCTTTTAACTGATGATTTATTGATGAACGTGAATTGTAGTTGGCAAATAAAGCTGCAAATTCCTCCCTCAACGTCAGCTGCCTCTTCTTATACGTACAGCATGATTAACTGAAATCACTGCGTTGCATAATCGATAAATCTATAAGGGATGAGAGGGCCATGTGTCACCGTGCCCAAAACGACTCCAAATAAGCCACAAAGTAAGTAAAATCATGAACTCCATTTTGCTGTGCAAGAGCGCTTTTCTTCAAAACAAAAAGTTGCATTGTGATGACCTAAGTGCGCTCGGGCCCGGAACGTTAAGTGCAATGTGAGCGCAGGCCAGCGGGGGAGTGGGGGAGGGGGGACAATTGTGCTCGGGCACCGTACAAGGCAACCGGGCCAAGTGTGAGCACGTCAGGGCCTATCTCTCGAAATGGTGCACTTTTGTGGCGTTGGCTTTGATCAAATTCACGATCTTCGCTACTGGACTTTGTGCAGTTCAGGTGAAAACTGTTTTGACGCTATAACTTCACAGTGGATGAAGCAGTGTATGGCTTACTGAAGGGGATGTGTAACAACACATTATGTAATAACACCGCATTATGTAATAACTTGACAAAATGTAATACATTTTCACTTCATTATGTAATAACCAACCAAAATGGATGTCTTCATCTGTACAATTACAATTTTAACAATTAAGCTAAATATTAAATTAGAACCCTATAACCTGTGGTGCCCCCCTTGGCATTATAGTTCACTCTGATCTTAGTCTAAATTGCCACATAAAAGCTTTTATTTCTAGCAGGGTTGACTATGGCAATGGTCTTTTGACAGGGCTTCCCAAAAGACCATCAAAAAGCTTCAGCTTATTCAAAATGCAGCTGCTAGAGTTCTTACAGGGACCAAAAGGTCAGACCACATCACCCCGATTCTTAAGTCACTACACTGGCTTTCTGTCAGCCACAGAATTAAATATAAGGAAATGCTGCTTGTTTATAAATCAATACATGGAGTGGGATCAAAATACATTACAGATATGTTTAAGGAGTACACTCCTGCCAGGTCTCTCAGGTCAAGTGGGAGTGGGCTGCTAGTAGTGCCCAGTGCCAGGGCTAAAGTTTGTGAAGCAACCTATAGTTACTCAGATGCTGTGCATCTCTGGACCAGACTCCCTGTCGATCTTAAAAGTAGCCTAACCCTCAAAACCTTTGAATCAGGACTCAAAACCACACTGTTCATGGATGCTTTTAGTTATTTGAGTTATTTAATTTTTTTTAAACTTATTTTAAATCTAGCTATAAATAAAGTTATTGAATTGCCTTGGAAGAGGGAGAATAAATTAGTGTCTATCACTAGCCAAATGTTGAAAGGTACGCTATGATATTGAGTGTGAATAAAATGTTATTTCTCTGCAAAGCATTGGATTTAGAGTTTCTCTCATTTAGAGTTTACTGTAGAGTAGCTTCTCAACTAATATAAAAAGTGTAAAGATAAAAGCTCAAACCTTTATGCTAATAAATTCATAGGAATAGTTCACATATTTTACAAATTTCCATGTTTATTGACTCATTTATGAACAAACTAAAAGTTGCTGACATGTTTTTTTGGCAAGTTTGAGCATTTTCAAGAAAATTAGCAATAGCTACCAGGCCTGTTAGAAAGGGGAATGATAATGAGGGAAAATAATAATAATAATAATAATAACAACAATAATACAATCAGCATTCTTGATGCATATGCTGTCTGGTCATTTAACCAGCCAAGTGGAAGGGTATAACAATGTATGCACAAAACAGAAAACATTAAGTGAATAGAACACATTTTCACAATGTTAATGTGTTAAATTACCACATATTAGAACTAGATACATGAGCATCATCATGCAGTATATTTAAAGGAATGTTTGATATATATTCAATTAATTTAGCTATTTATTTTTTGACAGATCTGAAATTAACCATTATTGTGACCTGTAGACTTTGGGTCTTATGTATGGGATATGGACAACAGCAATCAATGCCTAAAATGAATTTTGAATCAGTATGATTCATGCTAGAATGCATAAAATAAACATTGTTGTTATGTTATAACGATTTTCACGAATGAAGACATCCATTTTGGTTAGTTATTAATGCACCTTATTATTACATTTTCATCAAAAAAAAGTGCAACTCCCGCATTTTGTAATAACCACCGCAATATGTAATAATTTATTACAAAATGCGGGGAAATTTATTACATATTGCGTTCATGTGTGTGTCCTATATGCAAGAGTGACTTAAATCTTTACCCAGCAGGTAGTACCGTACTACTGCAACTATCGTACTTACTGAACAGAAAGTCATGCATTGAGTTATTTTGCTGTGCACACAGTAAGTGTCTTGTGCTTCATTACTTATTACTCTACATACAAAGACCTAAATTGGTGACTGGTTGAGGCTACTGCGCCTTAACCCCCAATTTATCAATGCCATTTGAAACGTGACTGAAGATGGTGATTGATGTAGAAGGAGTCAAGTGGCCAGATACCCAAAAGCAGGCAGTACCTTAGTAATGTATTTGTACATTGTGTGGGAACTGAAGCACAGACAATTTTCTACACATTGACTGATACAGGTACAACTTACGATCAAGCTGTGGCTGCACTACGGAAGGATTTTGTACCAGTGAAATGGCTGTTGAAATGGCATGCGAGACACTGAGTTGGCAAGGAGTTGGCAAACCACTTCTCAAGCTGGCTCAATAAATTTGTGACCTGCCCATGGCGACAAAGGTTGTGAGATCGAGTCCCGGGTGGTGTTGAAGAAATGAGAGAGTTATTCAATAGGAATGTGAGATTGTTAGACAACTTGTGTAGACAAGCTTTACGCCTGTAGAGCTTCATGTCATTTATGCCAGAGAGATTTAACTCCCTTTGCCAAAATGTCCTAAGATACAGGCCTCCATGCTTAATTCTGAATTGCTGCTCATATCTGAGGATATCTGTTTGGATGTTCATATCTCTTCTCGGATGTAACCCATACCCGATAATCAATAACTGACAGCAATGTGCAGACTAACAATAACAAAAGGTGCCACATCCGTTTCCAACACATTTCAGTTACAGTATGTGCCCTTGAGTTTTGACTAAACTGAGATGTCGCCCCAAATATCACTCAAGTTGCTATTTATCTTTGTTTCCATTGTCGTTTCTCATTGTCCTCCATGCTAAATTGACAAAATTATGACTGTCAATATTGCCATGACAACAAGTAAATCTTACATCATTCACAAATTGTGGTCAAATACAAGTCGCATGTACTGTAAGTTGCATGCGTCGGGATCTGATTTTGTACCACATATCCATGTGGTCCAGATCGGAATGGAAAAGCTGTGAGTTCATGCAGCTTTCTGTTTAGAAAACATCAGATCTGGGTTAAAAAAAAAAAAAATCTGAATTAGGTCACTTTCATTTGCAGTGTGAACATAGAGTTCCAGAAATCCAATGACCTTTCCAGTTTCAACTTTAGTCTTGCAAAGTTGTCGTTTAGTAATCAGCCATTGCGCCTTCAGAGACCAAGTGACAAATCAAAGAGCCACTTTGACAAATCACAGCTGTGCCTTCGCAACACCAATGGTAATTTCCAATGCATGTCCATAATAATAATTTGATTTGTCAGAGCTGAGTGCAGTTATTGTCGTCCCATCCCCCTTCCTCCCCTGGGACCCTATTACTTGCCCCCCACCCCCCCTCACCGTTTTCACACATTATTGACACATAAATAGTGTGGAAGGCTGCCCAGCATGCATTATTGGTGATGATTTGTTAAAGCATAATAGTGGCATAATTGAAAAACTACTCACAGCACTGAAGCAACATAAACTTACTTGGATCTATTTTGCAGTGAGTGGGAGGGCATTTCGTTTTGTGATTAATTCAGTATGTGTTCACTGAAATACCTCATTTAAGGGTTTGAAAAACTGGTCCATGTTAAAACAAAATAAGTTGGTGCCAGATCGTATAAAATTGAGCTACCGAGCAATCAATCAGAGCAAATGAGAAGATAAAATGTCAACTTTGACAACACAGGTAGGTTTAAAAATACCAACCAATACCAACTAGTGTTTTTTGACTTACTACAGCTTTTTGTCAAACTGTTTTAAGACTAATGTGTTTGGCCATTTTCGTCTATGAATAATAGCCTTAGCCTACACTCTTAACAAAAAGGGTTATAGCACCAGAGCATTGTGTGATGGGTCTTTATGGTGCTGTAAAGAACCATTTAGAACTTATGAAATGTTCCAAATCAGCAGTATTAAAACAAAAACATTTATGAACCACACTGGGTTTTTTATTCTGAATCACCAGCTTGTTTATTTTAGCCAATCAGAGGTTTTTCCTTTCACTGGGTGCATGTGAGAGGAAACTTGACTGAATACCAAAACAGCAAAATGGGGGGGAAAAAATGAAATGGACCAGACAGGTTAGTATTTACTATTCAACCTCAGGGGCCATCTGCTCTGGCCCGAGGGGAGGGGAGGAGCTGAAGTCTGGAAGGGGGGTGGGGGGTGGATCTGGCTCTGAGACAAAGGCACAATGGCAGGCCCGTGGCTGCTTCCACTCCAGAGTGGTTTAGCCGAGTGCACAGCCCTGATGTTTCCGACCAACAATAAATCACTTGACACATCTGACAAATTTGGTCTTTTCATCAGGTTATGGTGAAGTCCCTGCATCTATCATCTATTTCTGACTGACCACTGGCAAGATAAGATATAGATATTATAGTCCTTGTGATCAATTATTAGACGTATAGTGGCTGACAAGATATTGGGTCAGTGTTGTTAATTGTCAGATGTAGATCACCAAACTATCAGTTTAGGGGGAACATTGGTCCTGATGTGATGTTTCAGATTTGGCTTGAATTTCAGTTTATCATACAAAATACAAGATGAAATTTGGACACACGGATCATGAATCCCATGATTCTCATTTCATGCTGGACATTGAAAAGTGAAAGTAAAAAGTAAAAAGTAACCAGCGACTGAAAGCGCAGGAAGTAGAAAAGGGACATACATAGGTTGACGGTTTTTCAGTTTAATCTGACCAGAAACAGAGTCATATAGGATCACATATGATCAACACTCCTTTGTACTCCTTTGTGCTGTGTTAACCATGCTGGCTTTATGCTGGAATGACATGTAAAGCCAAGAAGGGAAATAAGCAGGCCGAGTGATGCGATAAGCATTAATTCAACATGTAAAACCACAGCCGCCTGGGCCCCGCTGAGCAGATGTCGCCTCCATCCATCCATCCATCCCACCATCCATCCATCTGTCCCTCCTTCTCTCCATCCCTTTCATTTTTTGCCTTTACAATCTATACTCCATCCCTCCACCCATCCATCCCTTTCATTTGTGTTATCTTTATAGCCTCTGCTACACCCTCCAACCATTCCTCCATCCATCCATTCATCCATTCATTTCATTTGTGTTAACACACTCCACTCCTTCCACCCCTCCCTAATTTCCATCCCACCATCCCATTCCTGTGTGTTGCCTGTTCAACCTACACCCCCCCCCCTCATCCTCTCCGATTGGATCACCAGCTCTCTGCTCTCAGCCACTTTCACAGCCGCGACTAGACGGCAGCAGCAGCAGCAGCGGAGAATCTGACATAAACCCCGACACCGAGTAACCGGAGGAGCAAGGCAGCAGCTTGCTGCTGAATAAAACCTCCTGGATACACCTGTGCTGCGACTGGTGATTTAACCTAACGCAATCGGGGGGTTGGTGGATGATGGAAGCGGCGGAGGATTAAGATGGGGATGTCGGCGGAAACCGATCGTTTGATTCTGGCCTGATTGTTGGAGCGGTCGGCGGCTGGCGGCATCATCACTCGGTGGATGGACGGAGATGCGTTGTGAAGGCGTGGGGGGGAAGCGATGATATTAGCTGCCGCAGGGTGCCGCATTGCCTGGCCGCTGTGATGCCGGGGAGAGGGTGATGCTGTCGTCGTCACTGTGCTGTAGAGAGAGAGAGAGAGAGAGAGAGAGGCTTTGACATGGATGGCTGTCTCAGCTCAGAGCTTATAGGCCATACAGATGAGCAGGTCGGACGGTGAACAGCTGTGCAGCCCGAAGCCCGGAGGAGCTGGACTGATTTAAAAAATATATATGGGACCTAAATAAATAGGGTGGGAAATTAATTTCTTGAGGGCACAGGTGGAATCGCGATGTTGCGTGCGTAAAAGTGAATGGTCCATATGTTGCGCCGTGATGATGCATCATAGGAGGATCATAGCGTATTTGCCTGTTCAGGGTGGATTCACGTCTACAGAACAGGCCAGAATCTGAAGGGAGCTTCTGATAAGAACGCTCTAAAGATAATAAATATATACCACTTATACGTGGCGCATCAGTTGGCTGCATCCAGAGAGCACGTTTTGATTGTTCACCTTTCCATTGGAAGCTGCTTTGGTGTGGTCCCAGTGCAAGGGACACCAGTTGGCAAGGATGACTCACTTACAGGCTGGCCTTTCCCCGGAAACCCTGGAGAAGGCCAAGGTGGAGTTGAAAGAGAACCCGGAGACTTTACACCAGGACATCCAGGAGGTGCGGGACATGATCATCACCCGGCCGGACATCGGCTTCCTCAGGACGGACGACGCGTTTATCCTTCGATTTCTCCGGGCCAGGAAATTCAACCACTTCGAGGCGTTCCGTCTGCTAGCTCAGTACTTCGAGTACAGACAGCAGAACCTGGATATGTTCAAGAATCTGAAAGCTACGGACCCGGGTATCAAGCAGGCCCTCAAGGACGGCTTTCCCGGTGTGCTGTGCAACCTGGACAGATACGGCAGGAAAATACTGGTCCTGTTCGCAGCCAACTGGGACCAGAGCAGGTAATAATGACCGGGGTGGGGTATCGAAAAGTCCACGTTGGAGTTGGAAATAGACCTAATCTAACCAGTTAGTGACCTACAAAGAGAAAACAGAGCAGATAGAAACAGCCCCCTTTTGAGCTCTACTGTAATAAAGTGAGGCGTTGGGTTAGGGAGCTGTCCTTTCAGCACCACATAGGCTGATAGTGTTTAACTCTTTCAGTTGACCCATTAGATGAACCACTCTCAACCACACTGTAAAAAGTCATCTGTACTGTGTATAGACGTGTTTGTCAGCATCACCTTAAATTAGCTAGTTATCAGTTTCATAACTTTCAGTCTTAACGTGATTATGACTTTAGAATTGTGACTTTTCATTATTGAAGGATGAAACTGATCACTTGACAGCAAACACTGTTAGCTTATTAGCAGACTTTCCAGCACGCATTGCATTTGAGTTAAGTCTCCAGAAACCCTTCCTTTTTCTTGTTTGGAAGAAGTTACAGGATGAATCAAAGGTCTATTTCTGATAAAAATGAGTTTAATGATAACCTGACACTAAAAAACCTCTTTAGTTTAGGAATAAATAGTATAGTGAAAGAATAAATAACACTGGAATACAGTTCATGAATTAGCAAGTTCAACTAATTAACACACTAGTCAACATGACTTGTCATTTACATTGCATTACAATCATTTAGCAGATGCTTTTATCCAAAGTGATTTACAAAGGTGATAGTTGACAATATGTGGGGATCAAACCCACGACCCTGAGACTGAGAGTCTGAGAGTCTCATGCTCTCCCGACTTATTGTCTTAAATTAATTCAGTGAGTTTTACTACATTAGAATAGCTGATGAAATGCAGCCTAACTAGTCAGTGTTATTTCAGTCAATTTGCAATTTCAAGGTAGCAAGGAAAGGGAGTATGTTTTTAAATGCCTTAGTATTTTTATTTTATTCTATCCACAATTTTTCTCTCTCTCAGGTACACATTTGTGGACATACTGAGGGCTATCCTGCTGTCGCTGGAGTCTATGATCGAGGACCCGGAGCTCCAAGGTCAACGGCTTCATCCTCATCATCGACTGGAGTAACTTCACCTTCAAGCAGGCCTCCAAGCTGACTCCCAGCATGCTGCGGCTGGCCATAGAGGGGCTACAGGTAAGAGGCAAAGGCAATACTTTCAGAGGCAATACTTTAACGGACCAAATAAAAAAGGGGGTTCTGCTGTCAGAAGCCATAAATGGACTCCAGAGGATATATGCGGTTATATGGAGTATGGTTGAGAGAATGGTTACAACAGTGTATAAAACTATGTATAACAGAAAATAACACAGCACTTGAAAGAGGAATCTAGTTTTAAAATAATTAAATCACAATTCCAAATGTAGCTATACATGCCAGTCATATTAAGATGAATGCCAATTAGCAGTATGTATCATCTTTAAAAGAGCTCTGACAATCAACACTTTTATATGTGATTTTCATAGCAACACAAGGCAACTAACAGAACATCACCCACAAAAACTGTACAATTATTTAATGTGGCAATGGAAACAGATTGGAAATGCATATATGCAAGAAGGCCTCTAAATTCCCAACCAGTATCCTATGCCTGACTACTGAATACCTGCAGTTAAACAAGATAGTTCAAAAAAAGCTCAAGATTGACATCTCAGACAAGTAGTATTGGTCAGGGAGCAATGAAACAACTAGAATGTAAGATTTTCACTCTGGTCTTGTCATGCACGTCGGGCAAACAATATAGTAGTAGTAGTTTTTAAGTCTGTTGAGGAGCTACGAGTGCATCATGATTAATGCATTATACTTCTATTGTCAAGAGGCTGATGATAATCACCATTGCGCTTTGATCGTTTTTCTCATTTGTTGACTTTATGTTATACAAAGTGCATTATTCTTGCAACCAAAAATCCAATTTTGTCTTATACAAAGCTATTTTATGTTTGTTGTCAAAACCAAGCGAATAGCTACATCTGGGGCCAAATGTATAAAACTCTGTGTAGATTTAGGTGTAGAAACCTGTGTACACACAAAACAGGAAAAATGCATACGCTCAGATGTATAAAACTCCTTCCACCCCTCCCTAATTTCCATCCCACCATCCCATTCCTGTGTGTTGCCTGTTCAACACACGTGTTCCCACGTGTTTTTTCTTCATACATCTCAATCATCCTTAAATTGCGTGCACGTGCACGAGCCTTCTGACCATGCCCACAATTTACTATAAATGGCTTCCAACACACCCCCAACTGCCTGGTTTGCATATAAAGGGCCAGCATTTGAGAAGAATTTGAGAAGAATTAGAAGAAAAGAAGCGCAATTTTACGACTGTGAACTTGAAATAATGGTTGATTAAAATGACAGAAGAAAACGCGGATTATTTAGAAGCCTAAGCTCTGGTATTACCAACCAAATGAAACAAGTTGAATGGCAGAAAGTAACCGAAACTATCTCCCTTTTAAAAGCCCAATGCAACGCTCTATCACAGAGTGCATGGCTGTGCACCACATTACAGCGCGTCTGTTGTGGCTCTGGGCACATGGCATAACCATGGCTTCAATGCCATGGCTTGTCAAGAGGCTGGCTTCAATGACTTCAATGCATACCCATTATCACCTGAGGGTATAAAATATTATATACATATTATACAAAACAATATTATATACATATATTACATTTGGGAAACCGGACATCGCTGCAAATTGCATTTTGATGTTGGCCTGTTCAGCTGCTGTGCAAGGGAACCTGATGTATTTATTACTCAAAGAAATGATGCCACCCCACACCATGGGCATGATCCGGCTGAGGGCAGACTGGGATATCCCTGATCTGTCAGCAAGCTCCCGCTGAAACGTCCCCCTCGCTAAAAACCCGATTGTTGTTAATATCTGTAGATGGACGGGGATGGCATGGTTCCTCCGAGAGTGCCGTTCCAACACAGGGTCCAGTTCAGCACATAATTAGAAGAGAACAGCTCTTGGAAATCCAAAGCGGCGCATTAGCCAGTCATCATCATGGACCAGAAAATCAGTACGGTCTCTGAAGACTCGTTCTCGCCTAAATTGCGCAATATCTTCCATCCAACGCCAGCCATTACGCACGGCTACAGCCTTTATATAGTGACGTTTCATCATCTGTTCATTTTTCATCATCTGACAGTGGTGAAATAAACCTCCAAACATCCACTCAGCAGTCAGAAATAGTCCACTTAGGGAAGGAGTCAAGCACCGTGTTAAAGCAGCGAGTTTGTTCAAAAAGCAGTACAAGGGAATAATGACATTTCCATTATGATTACAGACTGCCGTGTGATTATTTCAAGGCTCATTTGTCAGGTAGATGATGCAGGAAAAGTGATTTTTGTGGTTGTCAGTTTGGTTTTCTTTAAGCTCTCTGTGGAAATGTATGTTTTTAACGAGAGTAGTTAGTCTATTGTCGCCCAGTATTTCTCATATAGTCCGTTTTTTCAGTTAGTACGTAGTAAAGAAAGACAATGCACCAAGATCTGGAATTTAAACTCTGTGTATTCATTTTTTTCCAGGCGTGACAGAGCATTAGTTCAATCAATCATCAGGTCATCTTTAAATGGAGTCATTGAAATGAGTAGAGGAGAAGAGGCTAGTAGGCAAAGTATATTGCTGTCCTGAACCAAGATGTCTTGCATGGGAGGTGATACTGCTTTCTCAACATCCTTGGGAAGCATCTGAATTCCCCTCGGAAGCAATTAGTCAAAGTGGAATCTCAGGGGAAGAGTTTGCTTGCAAGTGTAGCAAGACCCAGCATTTGACCCAGTCAAAAATATTATTTGAGGTACATCTGATTTCATTCACATGCAGGTTTCTATAACAATTATGGAGTTACACAGTTGGCCCGTTCGCACCAAGCATGTTTGGAGCGGTGTATTTGAACTTGAGTTTCCCCCTTTAGTTTGATTCATTTGGCCAAGTGAGAACAATGCCATTCCAACTCGAGTGGCACCAAATATCCGACCAAAAGGCTGGTCTCAGTCTGCTTCCAAGAGAACTGCTTCATTATGAGTGGGATCATAATCCAAACCAATTACAGGAAACAACAAAAAAATGCAAGGCTTTATGGCTATAAGATGGATGTTGACATCTGATAGCCAGCAGTTCCTCATGCTTGGAAAGCTTATCATAACAAATTATTCAGGTATTTCTTCATGTGTTCTTTACTGGTATGAGCACCAGAGAAGAGCAGACATGTCCATCATGCTTCAAGAAGGTTCAAGAAACTATGTGTAACTGCACCCTTACATACTTGAATGCACTTTGAATTCACCTACAATTGACCTATAGCATGTATTTCTTTTTTCTTTTACTAACAAAAATGAAAGTGTGCAATTATTAGTTTTCTGCACTGTCAGGAGGGAGTTGCATGTTCACAGGGACAAACTCTTATCCTTCCAAAAAGACAGGCAGCGGCTTTCGATGCAAACCAGTAGATCATTGTGACAAGGCCATATATAACACATTTTTGTAAGCTCTCCAGACACAGATTAGAGCCTGAATTATTGAGAGCACCTATTAGCCCGAACCCTGAGTCATTCCCAACTGTGGCTCACATGAATGGCTGCAAGAAAGCGTGGTGGGCTATCTAGTTTCAATTTGATTTGATATGATTTAATTTGATTTGCATTGAGTGTAAATAAAATCATCACGGATGTGGCAATAAAGTTTTCAATGTGATTCAGAATGTGTTTGTCAGAAGAGATGGATACTGAGTGCACTAAGTCTGAGTCATTTCCGGTCCTAGACTGCTTTGATTGGCAGGGGGGCAATCACAGATTTTGGGTGGGCAACTTTTTATTGATATCACTGTATGTTGTATTACAGTCTACAGGGTGTTTTCCTTATTTAAATGTTATGTCATGTTAATGTTAATAGTAGCGACTCTACCTGTGTTTGTCCCAATAGAAAAGATATGGTCTTACCAGTTTCCATTCTCTGTTTCACTTGTTTTCATTTCTGTGCAGCCTTCTGATGCATGCTTCTGGAATCCCCTGACCTTTTCTAATGCTGCTTTCCAATTAGTAAAACCTGTGTTGGTAAAAACGATATCTCTGTCATTCGTGCTGGAAAACTTGCGACAGGGGAAGCAGAAGCATGCGTCTAGTCTTGTCGAGTATTCCAGCCATGGCCGTGACCGATACCAGCTTAGATTAAACGAGCGAGCTGTTTGGCAAAATATTCGTTTCGGAGTTGATTTTAATATCAGTTGGGATGGTGCGCTATTATTTAGATCACTGCGGTCAGTAGCAGCACCTCTAACTTTCCGGTGTTGGTGCGAGGTGGGCAGGGAAGGTGAGTTGCTTGAACCGGGGACTTGATACGAGCCTCTGAATCCGGGGACTTGATACGAGCCTCTGAATCCAAGCTAGCAGCAGCTGCAACAGAATTACTTTGTTTTGGTTTAGGAACCAAAAATCGGTGCATGATATCTATTCAGTTTAATAACGCTGTAACGTTACCTAACCCAGTAATGATAGTTACAAGAACGATGTGAAGTTATGCTTCGGTGTACTTCGGTGTGCTTGGTAGCTAACGTTCGCCAAGTAACGTTAACGTTAACCTAAAACCACCAACAGCAAAGCTCCTAATGCAGTGCAACACTACAGCAAACAATAACAAACCGATAATAACAAATAGACATGCAATTAATCCTAAATATTAAATAAAATTATTTACATTTACTACCAAAAGTGTACTCAAGTTTTTCTCTACAAGCTAATCTCTCAAGTGTGACAAGCTGTGACAAATGCACTGTAAATGTGACAGCAAAGTTTGTCAGAGTTTTATACTGTCACACTAACCAATAAGAAATCAGGACAATTTGAAATTGCCAATGCTCCTACAGCACACAGTTACGGCCAATACACTACAGGGGTGATTTGTTTTGATTTAAAAATGCGCAGAACACAACCAACCATTGGGTGGGCAGACCTCAAATTTGGGCAATGCCCACCCCTGCCCACTTCTAGATCCGGGCTGGCTGTATGAGACAAAATACTGAATATCTGAACACTGGAAACAAGCACGGTCATGGTGGAATCTGCAAACCAGTAAGATCTGAAACCCGTCTGAGTCGCATTCACCGAACCATCCTCATCTTCGTACCGTAATGCAAGGCTTGTGAAAATAGGAACATGTCTGTATTGAAGTTTGATGTGGTTTAGCGCTTGGTTTACATTGCACACATCACTCAGTAAACTTTATATCTGCTGTTGTCCTTGTTTCTCATAGAGTCCAAAAGCTTTCCATTTCTAGAGAAGTGTAACCCATCTATGATGCTAATGCTATGGAGCAGTCATGGTAACTGATTTGTTTGGATGATCTTCATCTATTCTAGGGTTACATCCATATCCCATCCCATAGAGTACCAATAACGAGAAACACCACATCCATTTGTGTTTCCAACACATTGTGGTTATGGTATGTGCCTTCGAGATTTGACTGAATTGAGGCGGCTCCCCCAATGCCAATGAAGTCGGCTATTTGTCTTTCTTTCCATTGTTGTGTCTCGTTGTCCTCCGTGCTAACGCTGTCAAAATGATGTAGTAGTAGGTGTAGTACTTTATTAATGTCAGTCGGACAAATAACTTTATGACAGAAGCACAACCATGCATGTCTACATGAAGCGTATATGAAGCGTCATGATGCACGTGGGTCAGATGAATTGAAAAAATGTGACAAATGTGATTTGACTTGAAATCAGAGCTGTGTCACATGGGAGACCTTCAGCTGCAGTGCGAATGGAGCCAAGTCTAGTGACCTTTGTTGGACCTTCTTTACTGTCTAGTTAGTTACTTAGTTTTCCTGGTCATTCAGATTGGTTGTTCCCACTTGTGTGTTATTTATTTAGTCATAAAGGAGATGACAGTGAGGCGATCAGGGACCTGAGGCCGTGTATAGGATGGGATTCAAACTCAATTCAGTCATAATCCTCCAGGATTACAAAATGTAGTGGAATTCATTTTTCAGGTCTGCAAACCCCTTTATGTTTGTTTGTAAATTGCTTTGAAACTGGTTTTAAAGTAACATTTAGGAAAATACCCAGTTAACATCTGATTGTTTCAGGATGCTGTGGCTGAGTTGGCCAATTTAATATTGCCACGTTTTCAGTAAAAGCCTTAATCCACCTAAACTAAAGTTAACTCAGTAAACAGTTAACCTTTATATTTGCAGAATCAAGTTTACCATGTTTTTAGGTTGAACTATATCTTAGTATCTATAAGGTAAATTCATAGTATAAATCATAATTAGTTGTATTAGATGGATGTAAGTTATGTGGTCTTTAAAGCTATAAAGCTTACATTTCTGAAAGAATAATTTATTTCACTTTATATTGGTGGTTGTCTGACGATCATAGTTTACCCTCCTTTTCATTTAACACTACATCAACGTTGGCAACCATGTATTTTTCAAATGATATATAATTGTTTTTTTAGCCCAAAGATACGTTCCCACCCATAGAGGACCATGAAACCATGACCATCACATAAAATGGATTTGGTTTTCACTCACCATCAAGGATATACTGCAACTGCTTCAGGTGTCTTTTTTTATTTAGTTTAACTTTTCCACAAAGTAGGTTCTACCAATAGAAATTGAGCCTCCGACAGTGAAGCATCCTAGCGTATCAGGCTGACGTGGCAGATGCGAATCATCTTGTTAAGACGATCTGTCACTGGCCTGACGATGTCTGACCTCAGATCAACTGCCTGCCACTCAGGATGACGAATGAGCCGTCCTGAATCACTGACAGCAAACTTACTGTATAGCACGGGGCCGCTAAGAGCCGATGGACTGACGCACTAGTCCGATGTCCAGCAGTCCAGTTCTTCATGCTTAACCTTTTTTTTAAAACTGCACCAGGCAATATTTTATGTAAAAACTCAGCCGTCTTGTCAAGTCTAA
The DNA here is from genome assembly GCA_034670385.1 of Hoplostethus mediterraneus. NCBI lineage: Eukaryota > Metazoa > Chordata > Actinopteri > Trachichthyiformes > Trachichthyidae > Hoplostethus > Hoplostethus mediterraneus. The sequence continues at coordinate 1,013,366 of JAXDDW010000092.1, forward strand.
ACCACAAAGCAAGGCTGCAACAAGAGGAGATTAATCTGCAAATCAATATTGGTCTAACCATAGTGACAAAAAATCTGTTGCATACACAATATCGATCCATATGGCTTCAAGAGCTGATTGCAAATTGCTGTCTTATGTTTGGTAGCATCTATTTTCTTACTGTGTTAAACCAAAATGAAACAGGGGGTGGAGTTTTGTTACAGAGCAACATGTGGTTCTGTGGTCTTCTTATGTTGTGTGCGTTGATGTGCATGTGCAGCCCACTCCCTAGGTTTTTCAGTGTTTTAGCCTAGTTAAGTGACAGATGAGAAGGGTTTGGACAATGCAAGGACAATGCAAGTGTATTTGAAAAATGTATTGTGAAGCTGTGTGCAAAAAGGGGCACCAGCGTTTATATTGTTTGAGAAAACTGTCCCGGTTCCACATTGACAAAACCATGATGACCCTATTTTATCGTGCTTTTATTGAATCCATAATATCTTATTCTTTGGTGTCATGGTTTGGTAATCTTTCTTTGAAGAACAGAACCTCATTGAACCAGATTGTGAAATGGTCTAGTAAATTGATCGGGCGGAGCAACAGCTTAATTTGGAGTTTCTATACACCAGGCAATTACAGCGAATATCCAACTCAATTAGTTTCACCCTCTGTACAGTGAATTTCGGCTTCTCCCTTCTGGGTGTAGATTTGCCGTCCCAAAGTGCAGAACTAAGCGCTATAGAAATAGCTTTGTTCCAGCAGCCATTATTGAGTGGAACAAGTCGGAGCATCGATAAGCTTTTCTACTGTACAATGTGTCTATTCTGTACGATGTGTCTATTCTGTCTATTCTCTTTATCCACTGGAAACTGGAACCCCTGAGCACTTTTCGCACTCTGTACTTTTCATGTTTGTCTGTATTTTATGTGTTATTTTACGTATTGTTTAAGTCTGTGATTCTCCCTGCAAACAAATTTACCTACGGGTACCAATAAAGTAACTTGAACTTGAACTTAAACTTGAAAGTCAATTTAGTATATTTTTCAGTGATTGACATCTTTTCTGGGCTTATCTGCATGGCCCTGATGCAGTAAAGCCCGCCCATGCGGTACTCCATGCTGGGAATTATTTGCGGCTACCATTTGAAACCGGGACTGCTTCAAGGAATTGAAAACTCATCTATTGATGGATTTTGTACATGTTCACCCAAATGTTGGTGTCTACTTAGACCCGCAAACTCCATTGGCCTTTCTGGTGTTAAACGAAGGACGACACTGAACTCAATTAATCAAGGCACAAAATACATCAGGTCAAAGCTCAACCTCGTCATGTATATTCCTTTGAAGGTTGCGAGGTCGCGAATGCCTTCGCATACTAATGTGAGCATGCATACAGTATCGTATTCAAAGCGCTGCCGTTTTCAGGCTGAGGTTGTCATGAACACACCCTGGCTTGTCCAGCCAAACAGACGACATGAAACAGACATCGGCATCTTGTCCTCCCCCCTCTCTCTTTCTGTCTATCTCCTCTGGGCTCTCCACCCCTCACTTTTGTTTTCTAGCTCTGTATTACCCTCCCCCTCTCTTTCGCAACATTATTATCACCCCCCCTCCCTTTTATCTGTCCTCCCTCTCTCTCAATCCAGTCACTTTATCATCATGTCTGTTTATCAGTGACAATATTGCCGAAGCAGTTTACAAAATGTACATTTTCAAAAACCAAGAGGCAACAGTTTAAACATTCAAACCATCTTGAGTTGATTGATGATTTATTATTTGGTTTGAAAGCATGAACTATACAATAGTACAAAACCACCAATATCTATAATAGATAGTAATTATTTAGTTAGATTCTTTTTGATTATTTACTGTTATGTAATGTAAAATTGAGAATCGAAAGCTGTCAAAATCTTCCTCTGTCCCTTCATTTTTCTCTTTTGTCCCTCTTTGAACCCTTGAGATAAAGCATCTTCCTGTTAGCAGCCAATCAAATTGGACATGCGAGCCCCCCACCCCCATCCACCCTCTCCCTTTGCTTCGTCATACCCCCCACCCACCCCCCAGTTACCATGCCAACGTGTCCAACCACCACACTATGTGCTCTCTCTTCTCCAGATGGGCTCCCTTTTGTGTTTGTGTGTGTGTGTGTGTGTGTGTGTGTATGTTTTCTCGCAATGACTGAGACATACTTTTCCACCTCTCTGTCTTCCAAGATGCTGACTGACCGGCCTCCTGTTTGACTGCCTGAGAATGTGTGTTTGTGTGTGTGTGTGTGTGTGTGTGTGTGTGTGTGTGTGTGTGTGTGTGTGTATAAACACAATCACCTGCTCCACATAATACTATACATTTTACTATATACTAATACTATATTTTTCACTCAGTAAAACCAACGGAATACAGTAGAGAAATAGTTGCTCTGATGAATCTTTTATCTAAAAATTCATCTTTCATTTGATGTATTTTATGCATCATTTCAAGTTCAACCCTATCTAAAGGCAAATGTCTTTGCAAATGTCTTTGCCTTTAGATAGGAGGGTGTATATACTCTCTCTCTCTCTCTCTCCCTGTCTCTTTTTATTTTATTAACTCAGTCTGCTTATTTAGAATGCATTAACATGTACAATTCCAAACAGTCCCTGTGAATTTGGTCTGCATTAGCATTGTTATGCAAAACCCTCCAGAATTATTTGCACCCTTGAGAAAGTTGAGAAAAAACAGGCTGTTGAAAAGTAATAGCACAAAAAGAGAAATGTTAAAATTTGAACCAGTCATGATAACGCATTGTGTCACACACATACCAACAGGGCCACACTATCTTCTGTACAGATTCTTTGACATACAGGAGCTCTAGTCTCACGGGAACTCACAAAAACCAACTTGAATTTAGTCTAGACAACAATGGAGGTGGACATGGCAGTGTGCAAGTGAATCTTGAGTATCCACTCGCTACAGGATCCGCGCCGATTTTGAATAGTAATCCCGTAATCGTAATTGGGCACCCCCGATTAGCTTGCAGAGGGTTCAGATTTAGCCTGTAATTCTTCACACTACCAGGTATTCCTTGCTGATACTCCAACGAAGTCTTAGATCGGGGAACCGGCCCGATTCTCTTAAACACATGGACCATCCATTCTCCATACCCACTTATTCCTATTCAGGGTCACGGGGGTGCTGGGGCCCATCCCAGCATGCATTGGATAGAAGGCAGGGAAAGACCCTGGACAGGTTGCCAGTTCATCGCAGGGCAAAGACACTCATGCTCACATTCAAAAAAGAAAAATCAGCACTTCTGTATCTCAGAGAGTCTCCCAGAGCAACCACATTTGGTATAAAGGTTTCAAATCTCCCCCACTACAAATAAATAAATAAATAAAATACACCAATTAGCCAAATGGTGGTGCTGCTCTCCTGCTCTGCTCTCTCACTTCCACAGCTACAAGTGCAAGTTTTGCAACATATTTATAGCAAGAAGTGTTGCAAAAGTCAAGGCTCGCAGATTCGTCACTTTGTTATGCGGGAGAGCACATTTGTAAAGTTGCAGTGACCGATTCGAGAGGTTGTAATCACCGAGTTGTGGTTGTACTGGAAAATGGACTCAAGTAAAAAAAACACATTTGTGAATATTTTATTTAAACATACAAGTTCAGATTTTTGTTCTACAAGTTCTCACATCGTATTCTACAAGTTCTCGCATCAAGTCTACAAGCTCACACCGTATTCTACAAGTTCTCACATCAAGTCTACAAGCTCTCGCATTTTGCACTACCGCATTTACCTTCATACCTGGCTTCTCAGCAACGGCTCTTATCGAGGGCAAAGGATTTGAAGGAAAAAGGTACCAGAGCTAGCTATGAAGTGGCTAATCGCAAAGCACGGGAAACCTTTTGCGGAGGGCGAGTTTGTGAAAGACTGTGTGCTGAAGATGGTGGATGCCATTTGCCCCGAAAAGAGGCAGGAGTATCCCAATGTCTGCCTGGCTCGAAACACCATGGCTCGCAGAATTGAATAAATATTGTCAGACATCAAGAGACAAGTGAGTGACAGGGGGATGCATCTTGACTTTTCTTCCCTAGCCTGCGATGAGAGCACTGACCTATCTGACACTGCTCTTCTGCTTTTTTGAGGGGGATTGATGATGACATGAACATTACAGAGGAACTGCTTGACCTTCAGAGTCTGAAGGGCCAGACAAGAGGGGAGGATTTATTTCAGTCCTTCTCTTCAGTCGTTGATGACATGAAACTGCCATGGGAGAAAATGAGCGGAATAGCTATACGGATGGAGCGCCCGCTATGGTCGGTCAAAGAAGTGGATCAGCCTCGCTGATATACAACAAAGTCAGTGAACAGGGGGGCGATGTCGTTAAATTTCACTGCATAATTCATCAACAAGTCCTGTGTGCTAAACGTCGTGAAACCGGTGGTGAAGATTAGACAGCAGTTTGAAACTCCAAAGTATTTGAAAGTGACACACAAACAACTTTGACAGTGATGATGATGTGAAAACAGGAAGTGAGGCATAATCTTTTTAAAACACAAGCTAGAGCAGCAAATGTTTGGGATGGGCCTCAAAGTGTGTCAGACCACATATAATTGTTACTTCATAGCACCACTGTCAGGCCAACCTTGCAATAACATTTCTTTTTAAAAATTATTCCTGCAAAATTGATTGAATCGCCACAACATTTTATGCACTGAATATTTCAACTGCCTGCATCATGGCTATTCGAGAGAACTTTGATACACATACATTTTGCAAAGGTGTGTCAGATCATATCTATATGCTCGATACAGTTGCTGTGAAGACAAGTTGGCAATCTTGCAAACTGCGTGTGTTTGGCCCATGGGGTTGGACAACACTAAAGCCGTTCGCGGCTATATTTATTTTTGCAGTCGTTTTGGCTAATCTTTACTAAGGCTGCCAACATTTCTGGAGGGCATTGTATGATATGGCAATTCATGATTCATTCAATACTGCTGCATCTTCGGTATGGACAGCTCAAACCACATAAGTAGCACATTTAGTAGCATGTCTACTTATAGAGTACAGTTTAAAATCAATTAAACACACTTTAACTTTCTAAAACCATTTTTAATCACACTATTCATTTACTAAAATCATGCTCACTTGTCATGACCAGGTAATGCTATGTAGTGGACGGTAAACCTTTTTACACTGACATTAATCATTATTAGGTCAATTCATAATACAGATAATAAACTAGCATCAAACTGATGTATGTTATATGAAGATGGGGTCTATGAGGGAAAACGGCATAAACTAATGATTAATCTTTCTTTATCTTTGCTGATTGGTTGTCTTATTTGCTGACTGGGACACTATATCAATAGCTATGGCTGATTTCTGAATTGTATAACAAAATATTTCTTAATAGAAACATTCACGAGTGGTCATACTGACTTTATAAATGCATCCTAGCAATAAAGTCTTGTGCAACCAGATTTAATATGGTCAAAATCACCATTCCCTGAGACTGTTGGGGGAAATGAGGAAGAGAGAGACAGACAGAGCAAGAGACCACAGTCACATAACATGTATGGTATGAGAGAAATAGAGGATAGAGCTTTTAGTGGTAATTTATTTTCTTCAATCCATTCAAAGTATTAATGTTAAGCTGACACTTCTTTTGTGTGGATGATAGTATAGTCAGAAATGAACAATGAACAATGACACATTTATGGCTAACGTGTTGCTTTAACTCAGCCGTGAAAAGGTCTGCCTGCTGTAACTCATTGCTCAATTGTTTTCATGTTGAGGCAGAACCAATATGCTGAAACACTGAAGGAGATGTTTTACATGTTGCTTCTGAAATGTTTTCGTATCACAGAGCCCGTATAGACCACAGGCCCCTATAATCAGATTTATTTTGATCAGATTAGCTGTGCAAAAATAATGGCTAAATATAGAACAAGCAGGCTAGAAAAAAGAAAAGATACCTGAAAAAGATTGTTGTAGTGTGGCTGTAGAAACAGTTAATAGTTTCTGCCAGAAGCCCTCTTACAGTGGTGACAGTGAAAAAAGTAGCCATTCTTATACTTTCTCTAATTTCTAGTGAATTAAGCTTGAGTGAAATTAAAACTATTCTTCAATTTGCTGTGACCAGAACAGAACCCCTGGGTGTCCCCGGGCCTCACTTTGAGAGCCACTGGTTTACATCAACGACAGTGTGTTAGGTATTCTGTGTTAACTGTGTGAGGACAGAAAAAGTGACAGTCTTTGTAAGGAGTCAATGGGCTAGCAGTGCACTTCATTGTCATTGACCAGGCGATGCACCCGGTTTGTTGTGAGTTAATGGGCTATGGACCAGGTTTGTCCTTGCGAATAGTGCAGTATTGATTTAAGCCTGTTTATCTCTGTCTGTGTCCTTTCCTCCTGTTATCTCCACAGTCTGATGCCTCACTGTCTACTATCTACAGTAGAGGAGCTGTCTGACCGATGGCTCTCACACCTAGATACATTATACTATGTAAGGTTTGACCTAAATGTGTTTTTGAAGGCCGAAACCAGTATTTTTTTTAAATGAAGATATTCAAGATCTATTTGGCCAATTACCAGTATTCAGTGTTTCCCCAGATTGCAGTTAACGTGAAACCCATTTTTAGCAAAAGGACAATATTGGACCTATATATAGGTCTAACCCTAATAAGCACCATTGCTAAGCACATACTGAGAGAAAATTTTGGAACCAATGGATCAGGGGTGTAAAGTTGCCAGTCTTCTGATGATGATGTTATTAATCTTCCTACAGTACAAAGCATCCAAACACCAACATTTTAAAACACTAGTAGGGTGTGACTCTTTTGGTCCTTCCAATAAACGATGAATCAATGTAACAGGTCGCTGCACCCGGTCCATTAAAGGACAAACTATTGATTAACATTTTGATTGTAGATAATTTTGTCACTTTTTGGCCTAAGGTTTTAATTTGTTTCTGTTTCATGACATGTTAGCATGTTAGTAACACGTGTGTCAAGAATATCTATGTCCTTTTTAGACATGAGACTTAAATTGGATCTGTACAGTAGCTGTTCAAAGTTTTCTTTTAATTGCTATGGTGTCCTTTTGGCCAATCTATCTTTTTTGTAAATGTTCACCATGTCACATCAAAACTAACAAGCAAAGTCTCAGACTTCAGTCGTCCCCTTCCTGATTTTGTTGTGGGAACAATGAAGTGCCATTCCTATTCCTCATCTGCTTGTGCTGTGAGCTAAATTCATTTAGAGTCCCTACTGACTCAGTTTCACTTTCCAGTCTATGAATAACTCAGAGTCCTCTTTTCAAACACTAACTGTTTGGCTGGGGTAAAGAGAGCACACCTTTTTGTCCAGAACCTAAAATAAATGACTCAAACTAGCATTGTTGATAAATGTGACTGTGCAATGATGAAGACTTGAGAGATGGGAAATAAAAAACACAAATTATTTAAATGGCATTATACTTTATCATCATCTTTTTTCTCTTCTATGGCTAACAAAACTAATGGTGTAGCACTAATTGTTATGTCTTATTAAATCCAGGGCTCCCTGGGTTCTCTCAAATCGTGTCCAGTAATGGAACATCATGCTCAGTCCAGCACCAAGAGAATATTGTTTCTCAACCAGAGAGTATACCGAGATTGTAGGTATCATTGGAGAATACTGATTGAATATTGATTGAATTGATGAAATGGTTGGAAGATTCAACAGGCGGAAAATCTCTTTTGGTATTTGGTATTTTGGTGGTCCTGAATCTCATTACAATCAAGGATGACCTTGTTCATTGGTGTAACGTTCAGTTTGAGGAGCCCCAAATGTCTTAAAAGTTAGAAGATGTATGTATTTCACTCCCATTGTTGTTGATATGCTAAAAAGCTGCATTTTTTATCAAGATTTTTGGTATGTCCAAACACTTCTCCATGGCACTCAGGTTTCACTGAAGCCACTGAGTCGCAGGTACCAAAGTATCCTGGAACAGATTTTAGAAGGATACTGGGTATAGTATCTGTTGCATCGAGGCGACTGTTTGCCCCATCGCTCAGAGGCCCCTGCGGCTGATGTACATGGTCACGGCTCCATCTTTCGCCACAGGCTGAAAACCCACCTCTTCAAGAAACACTACCCTGACCCTTCCTCTTAGCACTTTCTTATTTGTCTGAGCTGTTGTTTATTAGCTCTTGTTTATTAGCTCTTGTTTATTTGCTTCACTTATTTGTCTTAGCTCTTGATTATTTGATTTATTTGTCTCATTTGTTTACAGTTTTTTCCGATTGCTAACTTGCATCGATCAATACTGAAGTCACATTGTCAAAACTCTTCACACAGTCAGCGAAACAGAAGTCTATGTGGACCAATCTGTGAATCATTTTTCATTGCTTTCACACAAAATGCATTCACTGACCACATTCTCCAAAATCCATGAACTCTTTTCTCATTCATACGCCATCACCTGCAAAACACTATATATTAGCAGCACATTTTTCAAATGCTAACACAATGTTTTCAAAACTGTTAAAAACACATTCAAAACACAATGATTTCTGCAGTAACCATATTGAAATATATAGAAAATCTTTAGATTTACAATAAAATGAAATAATCATTCCAAACACAGCTGATTGCAATTTCAGCTGAAAGCTGAATAAGGGCCACAATTATTGACCATGTTGTAAACCATGGTCTCTCTTTGAGAGAGGCTGGTTTACTGTAAGGGTGCAACCAAAACTGCAGCGTTCAACAGTTGCATCAACAGAATGAATTTTCCGACAAAACAACCGGTGAGATGTGCATCCTTCAATGATAGTTGAACTACATATTACAGTAGAATACAGTATGCTTACATTTTTACATGTACATTTTGAAATATATTTTGTGTTTTAGGATCCAAAGGTTGCCTCCTGGAATTTCAGGATTTTGGTTTTGTTTCAACTTTTTATTTTTCACAAATGATTCATTCTTGTATACATAGTGGTAACATAAATTACTTTAATACAGTCAATAAAGTGAAAAGGTGTAAAATCATTCAAACTTCAAAGATAAAAGTTCATCATTTATGTATTGCTCCCTGTTGTTAGTGTTTTTTAGGTTAGTGTGTTATGAGTGACAATGTATGCTTTCTGAGTGAGAAATGTTGCCAGGGTTGTGGTTGAACAAGCTTATTTTGAGACATGTATGAAGTGTTTTGTTGGTTTGAGTGAGTTTTGGAGATGAGATTAACTGTTTGGCCAAGATGCATGTTGGTAATGCAGACTGTATGAAGAGTTTTGACAATTTGGCTTCAGTATTGACCGATGCGAGTTAGCAATCGGAAAAAACTGTAATTAAAAAGTAGGTATAGCTAACTTATTGCACTTTTACTGGTTATGCTCTTAGATACTTGTTTAGGAAGGAAATGCACTTACGATTTCTGGGGACTAGTAGTTCTTTTGCCTACCTATGTTGAATGCACTCATTATAAGTCGCTTTGGATAAAAGCGTCTGCTAAATGCTTTTAATGTAATGTAATGTATACAAATATCATAGAAAAACTAAGACCCTATGGTAATTTTATAAGAATACCATTGCAGATTAGAAAATACCATCAAGTAGGATTAGGTCACTATAAACTCACTGCCGAGGAGCACAGACGTTCCTATAGGAATATTATAATGGTTTTTCCTCATGAATTACTACAAAAATGCTACAAATTTGCCTTAAATTCAACAATATTTTCCTTATATTATAGTGCATATAGTCTTTTAGGAGGTATGGATACAACATATTCAAGAAAGGGACAAGAAATCTGTGATAAATTTAGCCCAGAGAAACAGACTGGTATACCATGCAAAGGATCTGGTTCTTTTCACTGATTTTCTTTAGTGTGTTAAGTTTAAATGAAAGGATCCATTGCCTTTGCATTGATATAGTATCCAGCCAAAAGTCCAGTTTTAACAGTCGTTCTGTTCTATTGGGGTTGCATTGTAATACATTTGAGCAATAAGCTTAGAGCTGTTTCATCATGGTGAAATAGTACTACTTCAAAGATTCCTCTCTCATCTGTCTTGCCTGATCACTTTCTTACCTGGTTGCTGTACATTTTCTGTGGTTCTGCTACTTTTCAGCAAGTACGTTCTTCTATCCATCTATGGAGAAACAGGTTTCTTTGTAGGCTATCTTTGTTATATGTACTTTTTTGGCTATCATGAGAGAAGCTGATATTTCAGTAATTTTTGCTAACATTTTGCATCTATCCAGTTACAAAGCTAGTGTGTGTTGGAGCTACAGTAGCTAGCTAATGTTAGCTAACTATAACAAAGGGGAGTAACATGCCTTTTAATTTCTATTACAAGTAATAGACTATTGAGTGTGCATTTCTCAAATTCACTACCTCTGTCCCACTCACCTAATCTCTGGGATTAGCTGCTCTGACCTGAGTTCTGAAGTCCCCCCCCACCCCCCCACCCCAAAAGGGTCTAAAATCGCCCCTGGACAGTGCTAACCACTCAGTCACTGTGCCACCCAACTATTGTATATCAAGCTGAGCTACTGCTTACAAGGATCAGGCATTGTGCGGTGGTGAACATCAAAGTATGGGACAAGCCAAGCCTCGACCCTTCTCTCTCTCTCTCTCTCTCTCTCTATCTCTCTCTCTCTCTCTCTCCTACCCTCTGCCTGTTTGGCAGGAAGTCAAGATCTGTTGAGCCTCATCCCACCATCTGGACGTTCAGGTCGAATGCACCAAAGAGCAAACACACACACACACACACACAAATGCACCCACCCACACACACACTACTAACAGCCCCATGACAGATAATGAAGATGTTGTCTGGCTTTGTGTTGTGGGACCCACTGCGGGCACAGCAACAGACATGTGGCGCTGAGGGGCAGCTGCTTCACTTTTTCATATTGCGGCCATATTTGATTTACGACATATGGTACCTGGGGTGGGAAACCAAAAAGACAGCAAAATCATCCCATGTGTGCTCCAATCTATTAGGGACCCATGAATGTTTTTCGTGTCTGGTATGCTTTTATTTTGTCGGGTCGGACCTGTTTCTTGGTTCTAGACCTAGTTCAGAATGCTTCAGCAGTTTAAGCTATTTGCTTTGTTGCTTTGTACTAGGCTATTCGCTGTATGTGTCGTGTTGGGTTTTTGAGCCGAATTTGACTAGACCTTGTCGGGCTGTTTTCTGGTAGCACCATAAAGACATCAGGCTAAATTATCTTTAGCAGACCTCTAGTCTATGGTCTCATCACTTAATGGCTAAGTTGAGCTGGAGTAAATCGCACAACCACAGCTAGAAATGTTTAAATTATATGGAAATACATTTGTGGTTGCTAGGTCAGGATAGAGATCCTTTTCTCCTTCCTTTCCTCGCTGCACTGAATGGGCTAAGTGGAGCTGGCTGATGATAACAACCAGTCTCCTACAGAGACTATGTTATTGACGTGACACGTCCTCTTGGTCTGACTCTCCCTCTCAATTTCCTCTCATTTAACAGTCTGTCCTATTACTATGACTACATGCATTAAACCTTCTAATTGAGGCTAAAGGTAAAAAGGAGAAACAGCAGGAGTGAAAATGGCATAAGACATGGCATTAGAGGATGAAAAACACAGGATGGAATGAAACTGTGAAAGCAAAACGCTACTATCTCTGATGTTTGATAAGCGGTACTATGAGAATAACAGATGTGAGAATAACAGATCATATTTGGCCTTTGGAAAAGTAAAAGCCAATGGACATTTGTTTTTTTCAGGCAAACTGTACTAAAAAAAGAGGTGATCTACTTTAAGTGCCAGTCTTCCTCAAAAGCCTCTCAAGAAGACACTATCTGAAGAGAACAAGACAGTAACAAAACAATGTCATCACTCCGGGCTACAATTTATATTAGAAAAAAAGGAGTGCACCCGAATGAATGTTGTCTTTTTCTTCCCTTGCCTTTTCCCCCTTTTTTTTTTACCGGAGGACATGTTTACTCATCCTTCTATCAATGGTAACTGACAGGAGCAGAGCAGAAACAGAGAGAGAGCTCAGCAACTCGATGCACTGTGGAAAGACTAGAAAGGCATGTGTGTGTGTGTGTGTGTGTGTGTGAGAGAGAGAAAGAGTGAGCCGAAGATGCGTACGACCACGACTCACGTACACAAAGAGTAGTACAAGACTCATGTCAGATCAACATCAGCTGCTTGGTAGTAGATCTGGAGACGCAGACTCAAATTCCAATAATGTTATGGGGGCTTTTCTCAGAAACTGTGATGCAATTTGTGAAGTTTTAAGTGGGTTTTTTTTGCTGTGAAATTGCAGGAATTAATAAAAAAAAATGCAACTGCAAGGCAGGTAAAAAAATGGGATTTTGATATCTATCTCCCATTACTTCTTGGTATAATAAACAGAGGTCTGCTGTATATCACAAAAAGAACTGGAAATTCAGAAAAATACATGGAGTCAAAGGTACAACAAAGGAATACCACTGTGTGGCAGCTGGGAGGAGGGTGGGGTGAGGCTTAACTGGGATCCAGGGGAGAGTCAGTCCACGGACTCTCCCCTGGATCCGGGACTGGCTGCGGCCAATTAATCCTGATTGCAGCCGTGCCCTTTTTGAGAGTGCCCTTTGTGAGAACACGCCAGTGTGAGAGGCTGGCAGAGCGAGTGGAGTTCGGCAGGAGACGGAGTCGAGTCGGACTGTGTGTGGGAGAGGGAACAAGCCAGCAGCAGCCGCGCCCAAGCGAGGTCCACGGCGGGGTTGCCGGGACGGAGGCGAGGGTGCAAGATGGAGTGGGAGAGTGGAAGCCGAGGCGGCAACGGAAACCTGCCAAGCTCCGGAGGATGCAGCCGGGACCAGCCTGGAAGGGCTGGCCAGTCGGGGTTGGGCCGGGACGCCCCTGGAAGCCGGCTGACCTGCCGGGAGGGAGGAGGCAGGAGGCGTGTGCCAGGGAAGACGCCGCTCTTCACTGCCGTCAGTGCCGGGCCGGGTTTATATTGCGGGTTAGCAAATAAAACGGCCCGCTGGCTAGTTAACTCTCCTCCTGCCTATGTCTCTGTCTGTCATGGACCCCGGTACTGTGGTGAGCACACACACTGTTTTTGGATTCTTAATATATAAGAACCAAATAAAATCAGTCAATTGGTGTGTTTCATGATTATTAAACTGCATAGTTCCATCTGACTAACTATGCAAAGCAAAGGCTCAGGATAAATGGAAACTATAATAATACAGGTTAAGTGTCTCAACTTCTTCCCCCTGTAGGGGTTAATAAAACTTGCATTGCAAATACTTGAATCCTGCAGGGATTGGTTGAATTTGCATTAATTATTGTGATTGCAAAATTGCAAATTCCTAGAGGCACTGATATATGCAACAATTTTACTTCCCAAGTAGTAAGTAGTAGTACTTCCAAATTTATGCTTATTTATGCCATTTATGCTTATCTAAAACAACATTTTTTGCTCTTCCTACAGCTCATAGCAATTGTGATTCTGCCATCAGTCCATCAGTACCAGCATGGAAATGATAAGCTGCCCAGCAACAAGGCTTGCAGCGTGCGTGCGTATGTGTGTGTATGTGTGTGTGTTAGAAGCACATCAAGGCATACAGTATCCTTAAGGGGTAGCACTGCTGAAGTAGTCACAGCGTAGCTTTATAATCCCAGTAGACAGACACTTAAGTGAGAAGTAGCTCTGCCTGTTGATTGGTCGATTTGGCTTTTGCTTTACACGTTGCGGTGTCACTGGGACCCTGCCAGTTTGTGTCATAGTGTGTCCCCCCTGTGAGAGGTTATTAGAGGTGATTGTTTTTCTAATAAATAAAAAAAATGTGCGCATATACAAAAAAATTCCTACTAAATATTAGGCAGTTTGAGCTCTGAGACACAAACCTATTGTTTCCTTTGTTTGTACTGGTTATTTTTTCAGGTCCTAGTGACAACTTTAATTTTACGCTATTGTGAATTAAGCTTGTGTTAAGTGCTTTACATAAAGTGTCATCAGATGGCAAGGGAAATTCGCATGTAAAGGTGCTGTGTGTATCATTTTAACATCAATAAATCAACATTAGTATAATCACTGTAAACAAACGAAACCATCACTGAGATGGGATTGAGAAGATCTCTACTGGCTATTTGGAGGGAAATCTGCTTTATTGCTTTACGGCACAAAACAGGAAGAGGGCGTCGTTCTTCCAGCCCTAACAGAGCTAAAGTTTTGAGAGTTTTTCTCGAAGGCAGATGGTGGAATGAGTGAAAGGCTAACATGTTGATCCTCTTTTAAGTGGTTGTGGTCAGCTTGGCAACAGTTCATCTGCCCTGGAGCTGGTAGTTCACAACAGGGGTGAATGGCCCTATGACTATTAAACTAACACACATTACTTAGTACCATAAAATGGTCTGATTGCTTTCTTCTATTTGCAAAAAATGAGTCATCATTGGGTTATAATAAGTATTAGACCCATCTTCTGGCCCACTGATATATGGATTCTGACAGCTGATGTACATTAGCCAGGAAAAGGAAGCTAAATGAGACCATAAATGGGGGTAAATATTGGTAGGATGTTTATTGCAACTAGGCAGATTACATATAGACAATCTAAAATGAAAATGTCAAAACCGAGTCCAAACTAAGTGCTTTAAATATATTCTTGACTGTCTATACACTAAGAGCATTCTATCTTTTCTATTTTTTTTGTCTTCACTTTGTACGCCAGTGGTCCTCAAATCGGGACCAGAGTACTGCTGGTTTTCCATTGTGCCAGGTAGTTTCCATTCTATCTGTCTAATCAGGGACAGGTTTAGTCCAGGTGAATGCAATTAACTACTGGTAAGATAGAAAACCAGCAGTACTCCAGCCCCTGAGAGCCGGATTTGAGGACCACTGTTGTATGCAGTACCTTTCATTTCTTTAAAGATGCTAGATGTAGGATTTTCTTATTGGTGTTTTACTGCAAAGGCAGTTGATTGCAGGGTTTCAGGTGGCGTAAGTCCACAATGGACCTACATCAAGGGTACTCTTTCTCCCATGGCTTCATTCTTTCCATCCCTTTTCTACCCTCCCTCACGTCCATTATCATTTCTTGTTTCTGCTATCCCCTCCGCTTCCTCAGTGGTAGGATGGTTTCAATGTAGTACCTTCCGCCTTTCTCCGTCCTCCATCTTTCATTCCCTCTGGGACACTGTCATCTACTTTCCCCTTGTATCCTCACCATTAAGTGTCCACGCTTACTTGTACCTCTTCACCCCATACCCAATCCTTTTCCTTCCCTTCTTCCTCAGCCCTTACCACCCCCTGACACCACTAAGATGCAGATCAATCCTTCACCTCCTGTTTCTCCTCCTCCTCTTCTGTCTACTCCACTGCAACAGAAGCCCCTGGGCCATCTTGTATTCTGTTTCCTGTGTTTCATGTATAATGCAGCGGGTCCCTTCCTCGCAGAGAAAGGGCCTGTCAGAGCATAGGGTAGGGCAGAGGGAGCAGAGTCCAGGGAGATCTGACAGTGTTGCTTGTCATGGTGGCGACTAGGGTTCAACCGATATTGTTTTTTTTAAGGCCGATAGTTTTGGACTGAAGTTGCCGATAGCTGACATTTTGCACTGGCATTCAATATATTTCAATATAACAATTCCTGACAATTGTTCCAGACAACAAACTGCTGAGGATGTTGTTGCAGAATTTAAGGTGTTTAAGAGGTGGTGTTTGACTCGTGTAATGTCCCACCCTCTGTGTGGGAGAGTGCTCATATGGCAAACAGATATATCGGTCTAGCCCAGTTGAGTCTGATTAATATTGAAAGAGAGATGGATGGAGGGTGGAGGGTCTGCTGAATATGGATTAGCTAAAAATTAAGACAGGCCAGCTAGGAGACGTTCAGCATACATTAAGAGCCATTATCATTAACCACTGCCATTCACTAATTAGGACATAACTATTCAGGCTACTGAACTAGTAAAACTGGCGCTAAATCCAAGTAAAGACTAATTACAAGCTTTTGGTGTTTTTTATTCGGAATTACCACTATGAGTTTGATGGGAGCGTTTTTTTTCCCCAGTCGGAATGGAGAAAAGGGGAGATTGTGGCCCTTATCACCGCACTGCATTGTGGACTATTGAGGATAATGTTGGTGGAGAAATTGCTGACACCAAAACCTGGTGTTGACCAGTGATGTTTTGCTCCTATTAAAGTCCACTGTAATATCTATACTATAGTATAACAATATAATAATCACCCTAGGGTGCATTGTTCGTTGAAGGAGCTGCTAACAATTGCTAAAACAATTTTGCATGGTTTTCAGTGGAGAGTTTTAGTGTCACGTGATGGGGCTTTCAGAGGCGTTTCAGAGGCTTTTCCCTCCTGACGAGGATCAAATTCAGCAGCTTTAATCCACATCGGCCTTCCAAAACTGGTATCGGTGGAAGCCTAGTTGACAGACCTGGCCTGACCCAGGGGCCAAGAGTTTCTCTCTCTCTCTCTGTCTTTCTCTCCTACACACAGCTAACAGCTTTTACATAAATGCCTGCCCCCAGCCATAATCATCAGCCGGCTCTGTTATGTCAGAATATAATCTCACCATACTGTTGGACCAGAGCCACATTATGACACACACACACACACACACACACACACCGAGAAGTGTAATTATCATAATTGTTTCCAGCGTTCTAGGAAATACCATGGCGGGTCCAGACTCTAGACTATAACCTGCATTACAAGGAATCATTTCCCTGAGGCATTATGCTGTGTTGACTCCAAAATAGACTGGAACATCTCCTTTGAGTCCAAGGTTAGAACCCATTTTACAAAACTAATCTAATGGAAAGGAACAGGAAATTCATAGTGGTAATTCTTTTTCATTTTAGAGCACTGTAACAAGATTGGGACGTCCTCTTGCTCGAGATTTGCTTTGTTATTTCTCACAGAATGAAATAAAACAAACTTTTTTCATGAGCCTTAATTTTCACTAACCATACTGAATTGCATCCGTTGGAAATTAACCACTATTTCTGGGTGCCTTGTTGTTTGAAATGCATTATACATAATGAATTTGGGACTGTGACATGAGAATCTGAGCTTCCTGTAACCGTACCTCCAAGCTGATGTGTTAAATATATTCTGCCATGTCTTTCTGTCAGGTTGTGTTAAAGCTACAATGTTGAACTTTTTGCCTTGAGTCATGAAGTGTATTCTTAGTCCCGCCCTGATGCTTGTCACTCACCTTGATGAGCTGTATACCTTGAAATGGCTTGGTTTATGCTTTCTTTTCTTACTTCTTTCCTCCAATGCTGTTGTTGGGTAGGGTTAGCAGGACTCACCTTGAAAGCTCACCACTAGCCACGCCCATATGACACGCCCACAGCAAATGGTTTACACCCCAAAATATCCCTAACATCATTTCAGGCAAACGGGGATTTAGGCATGAACACACAGGGTCACAGACAGACAATGTAGAAAATATATTAGATGTAGAATAGCATGTAATGTAGAATATATGCTATTTAAAAAAATCTTCTGCCTTCTGTTTCCAACAGGACAGTTTCCCCGCCAGATTTGGAGGGATCCACTTTGTGAACCAGCCCTGGTACATCCATGCCCTCTACACCGTCATACGGCCGTTCCTCAAAGACAAGACCAGGAAGAGGGTGAGGCCAAAGCAAGTTTAAAACCTGGTCTACACAGGACGCGACTCAGTCACATTTTTCAGGCGTGCGTCTCTCGCAGCAGAAACACTTTCGTTTTAACCAACACTGCTGTCCACACCATCTCCATCCTGGCTTGCACTCCATCCTGGCTTGCGCTCCAGCTGCGTCTCACGCGTGTCATTGCGACCTGAAGCGTCTTTTTAGGCTTCAAGCAGTGGCGGCTGGTGCTTTTTTCTCCAGGGGGGGCTGTACCAAAAATCAAGCAAACATGTACTAAGGTATCATCAGTGTATTTAAATAAATGAAAAAGCCATTATTTGTATTTTCTGAGCTGATTTGTTGTAATGAAACATGCTTAAGGTAAGTTAAGGTATTTCAATTAGTGCAAATTCTTTATAATAATTATCTTTTATACTACAATATGTAATGGTGAAAGACTAAAGTAAGCGAAAAGTGCCTCGGTAAGTGCAAAAGAAATCTGACAACACAGAACCCTGAGACAATGGCAGAAAATTATGAACACAGTAAGACCTAATAGAAAATAACATTTAAGAAAAAAATACATTAATATGGTATTACATTTTAAATACCCAGTGCCATCAAAACGCTGAGTGAACTGGCTCAAAGCTATATGACTTTGACACCTTGTGGCTTAAACCTTTTGTACTTTCTGTAGCCTTCATCAAGCTGAGCAACTATGTTTACTTTCCCAAACATTTGCTTTAGTTTTTTTCTGATATGTGGTTTAAATCAAAGTCATTTTTAAAGTCTTATTCAATGAAGTCTAGGATGTGGGGAGTGGTGGGGCGATGCCCCAGCACCCTCTATTGGCCAGCCGCCACTGGCGGCTACGCCCTGTAAACGCGCTATTTAAACCCCACAGACGAGGCTTTTTAACCCATGTAACAGCTGAATTTTGATCAGAAATAAATAATTAACTGTCGTCCTCAAAAACGTTTTTTTTTTGTGGTCTGATAAGACTGAGAAGGACAAAGAAGGCGAGTGCTTTCCTTCTGTTTGCTGCTGGTGCTAACTCATCAAGTGCACAAAATCGATAGATAGAAAGAAATATTTTAACAAACAATGGCTAGAATCTAAACATTAGCCTAATGTAGTCTAAGAGCGAATCCCAATTCACCCCTTGGCTCTACCCCTCCATTTTGCGCGTTCACGTGAAGGGGTAGGGCTGTCCCAATACTCTATTTTCCAAGGGGTAGGGCCAAGCCGAAGGGGTTTGTAGCCCTCGAAACGGAGATTTTTCAGAGGCACACTTCAAACCAAGGGCTACCCAGAATGCCCTGCGAATCTCTGGAAGTAACAGGAAGATCATGGGACCGCTACGCTACCATCCGAAGTGAACCACAAATGTAGTATTTTCTTCGTTAATAAAGATTTAAAAAATATTCCAACCGTGGTATTATCTTAGTTTAATGTCGTTTCAATGTATTATGGACCGTTTCTTTATAACAAGCATAACAAAAAAATCGCTAATATGCCGATGTCTCTACTTCGTTAGTTAGTTACGTTACAACATTGTTTTAGGCTGATTTGTGCATGACAGTCCCGCATTTTGACATATTTACATGTCGCATTTCCCCCTTTGATGGTATATGATGAAATATAACTAAAGTCCAGCAGCGAAGTTGCTGCACTTGTTACGGCTCCTCTAATATCAGTGCAGACTGGCAGGGTAACGTTAGGAGCGGCTTGCTAGACTACAGAGCACCGCTAACGCTATTCTGTCATGAAGTGGACTGGTAATGAAGCAGTGGTCTTTTTTATTTGATGACTTGTTTGATCGATTGGTAGCGTGAAGCGTATAAGTTGTGAACGAATCGCGAGCGTCCATGCTTTTCTATCTCTATCAGATGAACAGCAAATGTCACTGTGATAATACCATTGTTGCCATAGTAATCTCCGACAACAAACTCGTCCCGTCTGCTTATCGATGACGTATCAGCGTCGAAGTGCGATCCCAATACTTAAGGAGATATTTTCTAGCCCTACCCCTTGGCCCTCGGTAGCGAGGGCCAAGGGGTAGGGCCAAGACGAAGGGGTAGGGGTACAAATAAGCATTGGGATTTGGCCTAAGTTTAATTCAGTATTCTATGCGTGTTAGCATGGAGTCTACTGTCACTCAACATAGTGCATGCTAAAGTGTTTTCTGCTAAATTTTCATGGCATAAAACGTTTTCTACCATTTCATAGTGATTTAAAAAATGCTACAATTTTGCCAACCTGATGGTAAAGCACCGATCGAATAGAAATGTTACACAGAAAATACATTAAACTAAAATATCATTGGAAAAAATTAGAATTAGAATTTGAAATTTGAAGTATCAGGAGACCGAAAAACAGCTTTGTCAATTATTCTCCAAGAGTACCTAAATCTTTTTCAGTCTTTTGGTTCATTTTGATTCATGGACCTTGGAGGAGCTGTGAGGTTGCAGGAACTAACCTGCCACCTTTATTTCCCCTAATCTGGTCTCTTTGTAGATCTTCATGCATGGTAACAACTTAAACAGCCTTCACCAGCTGATACACCCAGAGATCCTGCCATCGGAACTCGGCGGCATGATGCCACCATATGATATGGGCACGTGGGCGCGAACGCTGCTGGACCACGCCTACGACGAGGAGACCGACTACTGTCCGGAGTCCTACACTCTATCAGTGCAAGATCTGGAGAGAGACCTGGAGAAAGACCTGTCCCCGAAAACCATGAAGAGGTGGGTGTTGTCATGTCATTGTCAACACATCCATGTGTCTAGTTTGGGAGAGCACACATAGGAAACATAGAGGGAATGTTGATAGATGCTCTTTTCCTGCCTCATACAGTTCCACACATACTCTCTAACCTATTGGCTACTGCCACTACCACACTAATTTTATGGAACTTGATACAATCTTATGGAACTAGACAACTTTAAATAGCTGAAAATAGCTGAAAGAAATAGCTGAAAATTATACTGAAAATGATTTGACTCATTATTTGGAGCAGCAGAATTGTACTGCATGTATGTGTATGTGACGAATGAAGTTCATTACTGTTAAAAGAAGGATCATGTTTGATCTCCCTATTGTGAGGTGCCACTACCCTCTCCTCCATCTGAGAGCCACCCTGCTGGTGTTGATTGATGGAAGGGCCACCCCCCCTCATTTACATGCCGCTTGAAAATTGAAAGTGAAAATGGCAATTGGAAAAGCTAAATGACAAATGAGAGGCATCATTTGGATTTTTGGATTTCACTTTTGATTCTTTTTTTAAATCTTTTATTCTTTTCTATTTCAATTTTCACCATTTTACATTTTTTAACCCACTTTGTATTTTTCAAATCGCTATTTAGTCTTTTCCATTTCTCTTTTGATTTTCAATTTCCCTTTTCTACTTTCATTTGCACTCTTTGGTTTTATTTTGGTATGATCATTCCTTCTGCTACAGTAAAAGATAAGGCGTTTAATCATTTAACAATTACATTTTAATAATGAATGAAAAAATCCTACATATTAAAATGACATCTGCCGATTAAACTCTAACTGCATTATGTAGGGGAGACTGGGGCACTGTAGGATGGACTAAAAATAAAACGTTTCCATTGGTGAAACATGCTGAGAATCATTCACAGACCTAGTAGACCAACCTACTGGCTTGAAGAAAAGCAAGCAAGTGATAGTGAGCGAGCATTACACAGGACATGTGAGGCCAGGTTTCATGCTTCTTTTGCGGTTGTTTTTATTAGCTTATATCTGATATATCTTGTGCACAGATTATATAAGAAAATGCATCATGCACAAACATGCATGTACACACATCTCTGCACTAAACACACAGCACAGAGAAACCAGATTGTGCACAGCTCTAAACCAAGCTGTGATCCTTCACTGTGCAACATGATGACTACTGTGATTCTGATATGTTTAAAAGTAACACAAATGTGTAAAAATATGACTCATCCTTATTATGTGTGCACGCTAGTTGATATCTGTGTGTAATCAGATTCATTGTACAGTAATAGTAATAATAATAGCATTCCTGCAATAGTAATTGTGATTGCATAGGTTATTAGAGAAGAAGCCCATTTTGGAGCAGAAAACAATGAACATACACTATATTGCCAAAAGTATTCACTCACCCATCCAAATAATTTAAATCAGGTGTTCCAATCACTTCCATGGCCACGGGTGTATAAAATCAAGCACCAAGGCATGCAGACTGTTTCTACAAACATTTGTGAAAGAATGGGTCGCTCTCAGGAGCTCAGTGAATTCCAGCGTGGTACTGTGATAGGATGCCACCTGTGCAACAAGTCCAGTCGTGAAATTTCCTCGCTCCTAAATATTCCACAGTCAACTGTCAGTGGTATTATAACAAAGTGGAAGCGATTGGGAACGACAGCAACTCAGCCACGAAGTGGTAGGCCACGTAAAATGACGGAGCGGGGTCAGCGGATGCTGAGGCGCATAGTGCGCAGAGGTCGCCAACTTTCTGCAGAGTCAATCGCTATAGACCTCCAAACTTCATGTGGCCTTCAGATTAGCTCACAGTGCGTAGAGAGCTTCATGGAATGGGTTTCCATGGCCGAGCAGCTGCATCCAAACCATACATCACCAAGTGCAATGCAAAGCGCCGGATGCAGTGGTGTAAAGCACGCCGCCACTGGACTCTAGAGCAGTGGAGACGCATTCGCTGGAGTGACGAATCGCGCTTCACCATCTGGCGATCTGATGGACGAGTCTAGGTTTGGCGGTTGCCAGGAGAACAGTACTTGTCTGACTGCATTGTGCCAAGTGTAAAGTTTGGTGGAGGGGGGATTATGGTGTGGGGTTGTTTTTCAGGAGCTGGGCTTGGCCCCTTAGTTCCAGTGAAAGGAACTCTGAATGCTTCAGCATACCAAGTGATTTTAGACAATTCCATGCTCCCAACTTTGTGGGAACAGTTTGGGGATGGCCCCTTCCTGTTCCAACATGACTGTGCACCAGTGCACAAAGCAAGGTCCATAAAGACATGGATGGGAGAGTTTGGTGTGGATGAACTTGACTGGCCTGCACAGAGTCCTGACCTCAACCCGATAGAACACCTTTGGGATGAATTAGAGCGGAGACTGAGAGCCAGGCCTTCTCGTCCAACATCAGTGTGTTACCTCACAAATGCGCTTCTGGAAGAATGGTAAAAAATTCCCATAAACACACTCCTAAACCTTGTGGAAAGCCTTCCCAGAAGAGTTGAAGCTGTTATAGCTGCAAAGGGTGGACCGACGTCATATTAAACCCTATGGATTAAGAATGGGATGTCACTTAAGTTCATATGCGAGTCAAGGCAGGTGAGCCAATACTTTTGGCAATATAGTGTATATCTGAGAAAATCTGAAAAAGTTGAAAATAAATTATCTAAATGTATAGGCTTTAAAGTATTATAAATCCAAATCATAAATCCAGTTACTAGAGGTCATATGCTTTTCACCATGCAATGACTGGTGAATGGTTTCTTTGCGCTGCATTTCCTTTCTTAGATTACAGTTTTTTCCGATTGCTAACTCGCATCGGTCAATACTGAAGCCACATTGTCAAGACTCTTTATACAGTCTGCATTAACAACATGCATCCTGGCCAAACAGTTAATCTCACCTCCAAAACTCACTCAAACCACCAAAACACTTCATACATGTCTCAAAATAAGCTCGTAAACACTTCTCACTCAGAAAGCATACATTGTCACTCATAACACACTAACCTAAAAAACACTAACAACAGGGAGCATTACATCAATGATGAACTTTTATCCTTGAAGTTTGAATGATTTTTCACATAAATCAGTATTTCATTATAAAATAAGAATAACACCTTTTCACTTTATTGACTGTACTAAAGTAATGTATGCAACGAGTAAGTATGTAACAAGAATGAATCAGAAACGCAGTGATTTGCTTCAAATCGTAATTTACAGTTTCTTACGCTCACTAACAAGCATTTAGATATACTTAACATACTTTTTCTAAACTCCTAACACAGCAATACACCTACATCACACAATTAGCCAAATACATAATTTTCTGCTCAATACCACATTTTGTTAATTAAATACTAAATCTACATTTCAAAATGCTAAAAAAAGTTGTCTACTGTAGCCGAGATGCTACCCCGGGAGTAGGCAGAGGCGGAGACTGGTGCAGGTGAGGCGCGGCAGCGCCGTTTATTACAAATAGTAAACAGAAAGGAAACGCTCAAACAATATCAAGGCACGGGCTCTCTCGCCTTCGCCCGCTCTCACGATCCGCCTCCTCGGGCTCCTCGCTGCGGGATCGCCTCATGTGGTCCCGCTCACTGTCATCAACACATACAGACACACACACATATATTAGTCCCCACTCAGACCTGATGGGATGCAGCCGGTGTCGGGGCAGGGCGAACCTGCCTGCCGGCCCGACTCCGCCTCCCGCCACCAGCCAACTGCCCAACCACACCCCCCAGTCTGCCACATCTACATACACTAACTCTACCAAAACACTGCAAACCCAACTCAAAATCAAATCATTCTTTCAAAACACTAGCACATGTTTTCTATCCAAGAGGAACATATAGTCAATCATAGCACAATAACTTTCAAAATACATACTAACAGTTGATGGCATTACTTTTCATGTTTAGTTCTACCTGCATACAATAGACAATATGAAATCCATTGTTTTTTATGATTCAGTTTCCTTTTACTGTAAACCACTGTCTTGGTTGAGTGTTGAATGTGTGCATTTTTGGCAACATACTATCTAAAAGTGAATGAGTCATCTTTACTTTATTGAATGTACAGTAGAAAAAAATAGTAAGTGACAGAATTGCTGCAGTAAAAGCTTTAGTAGCAACATGAAATTGCTGCCAGTGATGAACAAAAAATCCAACATACATGGCCTATGGTTCCAAATGTGTAAAAATAAAATACACAAATACAGTAAAAAAGGCACAGAAGGGGAAAAAAACCCCAAAATGCAAGTTGCAAGTTAGCAATCGGCTAACCCCCAGAACGGGGTTAGTAGTACATTATGCATCCTATCTGCTTTGTTAAACACCGTTGGACTTCATGTCCCTCAACAATTAATTTCCTGGTGTCCTTTATCTTATGTTGCCCATTTATAGTTTCACAACTTTCATTAGAAATGGGCCTAGGCTGGTTTTGAGAGATTTATTTCTTTATTTTGTTGTTTAAATTGATCCAAAATTCAATTCCAGGCAGCATAAAAGAGTCCTTTGAAAGCTGCTGATACTCTGAAAACTTTGGGATGCATTTGTATCTGGGAATGCCAAATTAGACACCATTGTTGTTAGTATTACAACCACTGCAGCCTCTGTGTGTGTGTGTGTGTGTGTGTGTGTGTGTGTGTGCGTGAGAGAGAGAGAGAGACATTTATGATTACCTGTAATTTTATTTCTCAATGCCTTGGCTATACCAATGTACCTTTTCTCATGTCAATAAAGCACATTGAATTTGAAATTGAAAATTGAGAGAGAGAGAGAGAGAGAGAGAGAGAGAGAGAGAGAGAGAGAGAGAGAGAGAAAGGGGGCAACTGAAACCAACACAGGATGAGTACATTTTTGTGTGTATGTGTGTGCATTCAGGCATGTGTGTGTGTGTTTGTGTGAGAGAGTGAAACCAACACAGTCAAGCTGATATTGTGACAAGGGCTCCACAGCCGCAGGGATACACATTACATATACGCTTCTCTGCTGGCCTTTTATTGCGAGAAAGAGAGCAGTGTGTGTGTGTGTGTGTGTGTGTGTGTGTATCTTGACTGAAAGCAGAGTACATCCTCTGGAAGTTTCTGTTTGATGCAGCAGATTTAGGAGTCCAGGCAATCCTACATGTGATTTTGACTTTCACTGCATTGATGGTTATGAGAGTTTATCGTTCACAGAGAGCACATCAGTAATGGATAAAATATATGGCAGCACTTAATTTAATAGGGGAGACACTAGCGTCACACCGATATTGGGGGCCGATATTGTACTTTTATTAAAAATGTGATCTGGTCCGGTCAGTGTCGTCCACCTCTGATATGATGGATATGACGCAATTTGATAGAATTGATCAACATTTTGATCAGCTTCCACACACGTATAGATGAATATGTTTTATTATTAGTAGTAGTAGTAGTATTATCCTGGGGTTCAGTTTGAGTGTCCTGTGGTCTAAATGCTGTTTCCTTCATGAAAAGTATTGCATATAACTGGAAAAGCCCTAGAGAACTAGTCCTTCTGTTTTAAAGGGGCATTTAGTGATTTATGAATTCTATTGACCTCTATTGGCAACTAAGAAATTACATCAACAGGTCTCAGAGCAGAGCTTATAATGGTCTTGTAGTTGACATATATAATAAAGTCACACTTTCTCTATATAGGGGTAAACTAGCTAATTAGAGCAGATATCCAACAGGATATTAATCCTGCACAGTGATGGATCATAGTTAGCATGACCTGCTGACCGGACATGTGTCCTGCTGGCTCACTTTCACATGCTTGCTTTTCTTCAAGCCAGTACATTATACAGTTTGCTGGGCAGATGTGATTTTAACATCAAAATGCAGGAAAAAAAACTCTAAATGCTGTTTCAGAGGCTTTTCCACCCTGACAAAAATACAATTCTGGGTGAAATATTGAATTATTTATTTATTTATTTTCAATTGTTTAGCATGAAAATGTTCAAATTTAAAGGTATTGAATACTGGTACAAACTATCTGCTATCAGCAGCTTCAATCCAAAAATATAAGCATTGCTTTTGGCCTTCAAAAACCCACATCGATCCAACTCTAGTGTGAATTACAAGATTTACAATAGCATTTTGCCCTCAGAGGGAAGCTGCAGTTGCTCTGTCTTGATAGAGAATATCCTTGTTGCAAGGATATTAGCACTGTACTACTGTTATGCTTGACATTGCATTGGAGTATCATATCCTCCTATAGGCCAAGACGCAATATAATTCACCCCTGGCATTAAATCATCCGACAGCCATGGGATGTGAAGTGACGCCACTCAAAGACATTTGCCTTAGCAGTACACTGCAGTCTGTTTCTATACTATAGCTGAGATGGCAACCTGATTTCCCCTGCAGGGCCAGGAAGGGCTAGCCAGGCCACATTATATATCCATCTATGTGTCTGAACTTTCTACCAAGATGAAATTGACTGTGATTGTGATTATTTTTGCATCTACCTGCCACCAGAGATCATTTGTCAGTTACACTTTGTTCGTAAGGAATTACTGCATCATAAGCGCATTTTGGGCACATTATGAGTGCATGGTTGTTATGATTACATGTGCAGAATTATTATAATTACTAATAAAACCACACGATTATATTATTATTATTATTATTATTATTATCACACATGGTATAATAAACACAATGCGCAAAAATGCAGAGGGCTAACTACTTTATGGGGCAACTGTATAGTTTGTGACATAATACTGAATTGAATGTTTTTTTAAGTATGCCTGATTATGATATTAAAAGGCTATCTCTGCTTCTAATGGGTTTATAATCTGCTTGTAATGCACAAAGTGCACTTCAAGTAAAGTATTACCACCGAAACTTTACTGGCTTTGCAGTTGCATCATAAATCTCCTATGATCTATGTCTAAATAAATAATAATGTCTAAATATAAAACAACCAAGTTAGATTTTTTTTTAAAGAGAGATATCTGAAAAAGATTGTTGCGTACTGTCTTGTCTTTAGCCCTATTCTCTACTCCAAAACACTCTGATTTGTAGCATGAGAAGTGTCACCTCAGTTCAAGTCAGGAGAGACTAGTTGTACGGGAAAGTAAGCTTTATTTGTGGTAACAAATATGAGAATATTGGTGGTAGCGCCGGTTGGGATCGAACGGGTTAGAGGCGAAACCCACGAATCTCTGGTGATGAGGGAAGCTATGCTGACGGGCAGAGATGGCTATAAAACGAATGAGTGATATGGACGCGCCGACTGGAGGTGTCGGTGTGCAGCGTCAGAACGGAACGACACAAGACCACCGACCGACTTTCGATCGGCGCATCGACTAGCAGAAGTTGATGGCGAGCAGACAGCCGTGACGCTACACACACATAACATAGAGGAGCTGTAATGGATGAACACGTGACAAAGACATGCCGACTGGGGAGTCAGCGAACCAACTAGCCGTAGACCAGATGATCCACATATAGGGTGACGAGCTGTCAGAGGGACAGCTACGACGACCATGACGTAGACACGCTGACCGAAAGAAGTCAGCGCATCGACTAGGAGACTAGTTGATGGAGCGAGCTGTCGCGGTGTCGCTACAACATATAACATGACATTGCTGTACCTTCACCGCTTTCTTTCCTTTTATGGGTTAAACACACTGACACGGACATGCTGACTGGGGAGTCAGCGTACCAACTAGCTGGTAGGCTAGATGATGCACATACAGGTGATGAGCTGTTGGGCAACTACAGCTTTAGACGGACACAAAGACGCAGACACGCCGACTGAAGGAGTCAGCGCATCGACTAGCAGAGAGGAGGCGAGTCGATGGCAGAGCAGACAGCTGCGACAGCTACTAACATATGACATAGCATTGCTGTCGCTTCACAGCTTTACTTTCACTTTATGGGATGGACACGACACTGACATGCCGACTGGGGAGGGAGTAAGCGTACCAACTAGCTGGTGGGCAAGTTGATGCACATATAGGGTCATGAGCTGTCGGGCAACCACATAGAGGAGCTGTGCAGTGACAGCTTTGAACACAATGACGTA
Source organism: Hoplostethus mediterraneus (assembly GCA_034670385.1). Lineage (NCBI taxonomy): Eukaryota > Metazoa > Chordata > Actinopteri > Trachichthyiformes > Trachichthyidae > Hoplostethus > Hoplostethus mediterraneus. Next base: position 1,041,714 of record JAXDDW010000092.1, read on the forward strand.
GACATGCCGACAGAGGAGTCAGCGCATCGCTAGCTGACAGGAGGCTAGATGATGCACATATAACATTGAGGAGCTGTGAAGCGACGGGACGAACATGACATAGACATGCCGACTGGGGAGTTGGCTACCAACTAGCTGGCAGGCTAGATGACGCACATATGGGGTGACGAGCTGACAGCAGAGACCGCTATAGACACGTATTATATATATGCCGACTGATGAGAGTCAGCACATCAAATACGTAGCTGAATGAGGCTAGTTGACGGCGCATTTAGACGCTGGCAGCAGCGCGCTATAAAACATATGACATATACGCCGGCTGGGGTGAGTCGGCGCATCTACTAGCTGTTGGGAGGCTAGATGAGGGCGCGTGGGAATAGACTTATTGTAAGTACTAATAATAAACGCCTCTAAATATCAATGTGCCTCTGATCTTTCTGAGCACGAACCACCACCACCAGAGATATACAAGCTGATCACCAAATGATCAAGGCAGAGTATTCTTCGGATAGTAGCAGCGCCAGTCTAGGAACCCCCCAAAACCCGCAGATGGGGTGAGAGCTCTACCTGTTTGAGTGGCAGATAAACAACGTGATAATAAGGTTGAGTGATCGAGGGCAGCAGTTGATTGGTCACCAGCTATTTTATGTGTATGATATGAGTTCTATGTGTATGGCCGGGCACCAGCTACGGTGAGGCCATTCCTTGTTGCACAGCTCAACTCAAGCTGTGCAGCAGCGTCATCGTTGCCGGGGCTGCGGTGGAGCTGCCTCAGGCCCAACTCGGGTGGGGCAGGCCCCGTCTGCTGACGCACGCGTAACGCGGACAGACTTGAGGTACCGGAGGTCCCTCCACTGCGCCCGACTCATGCAGGCTGGATGGACGCCGCACGAGCGAAGGGACCCTTCGGCATATGAATGCCAACAAGGAATATGCTATGTGAATTGAACTATACAGTATGAATGGTGAGCGCCCGCTATTATACATTTCCCAACTAGTGCCTGAATGTTGAGCTACTGCCTTGTCGTGGAAATTGCCTGGAGCACTCAAAACTCTTTGAATAAAACACAAAATACTGATAGGTTGAAGTATAAAATATATTGTATGCAGGTCTATTGGAGAGAAAACCTTGAACCAGGCCAAGCAGAAAGTCAATCACTGCATGCTCTCTCTCACTGAAATCCAGCCAACTACAATCTTATAGTTTCTTTACGAATAAATCTCATATGATTGGTTCACTTATGCTTAGATAACATGGTTCTTCCTATAGGCTCTCTCCACATAGTAGTGGTCTGGTCAAGTTCAGTTTACTGCCTTATAGGGCCTCAAATCCAGGCCTCACTAGTTTACTCTACAACACTCAGGCCATGTTCATGACGCACATACCACGTGTCTGGCAACCCAGCATCAGTACTACAAACACAAATGATAAATTCTGCATTCTGTGCTAATTTACTTTCAGCATCGAGGCTGATTCAGGATCAGACCCTGGCAGGGTCTTATAGAGCAGTTTTTTGGCTCTGACCTACGGCTCCGCCACTGAAGACACATTGAGCGGTGCATGCTGACCTAAAACACAAAACGCTTGAATGAGAGGTGGGAAAGAGTGTTTGAGCATCTGCCACGGGCCATTTTCCTGCACTCAGCTGTTTCGTTTCGCAAAAACCAAACGACGGATTTGGAGTTGCGGATGTTAAGCGTTACACGGCTTCCACAGGATCGCTGCTGTGTGGTTGCACGGTCGCCCTGGTCCTGCAACACAACTGCATTTGTGGAGTCCAGCTCTCCTCCTCGGATACCAGGACCCGCACATTAGCCAGCTGTTTTTAAAACACTGGCTTGGTTCAACGTTACATTTCAAATTGACGAATCTGTCGTGTTGTAGTTAGTACACTACCAACTTTGTTGCTGTGGAGAAACTGAAAGCCTGTGAGCTTCCAATCGCAGAGACTCATTCGAACATAAATTACAGGCATTTAGCAGACGCTTTTATCCAAAGCGACTTACAATAAGTGCATTCAACATAGGTAGGCAAAAAAACTACTAGTCACCAGAAATCATAAGTACATTTCCTTCCTAAACAAGCAACTAAGTGCATAACTAGTGTTAAAGGGTAATTCCGGGATTTTTCAACCTGGCCTCTATATCCACAAAATCGCCTATCATACCGCTAAGTAGATTCCAAAAGTGTCGTGACAGCATTACTGAAAGGATTGCTACAGAAATAGACCTTTTTTAACTCTCAACTCTCAACTCTGACAAAGGTAGGTCTATGAAAGGGTTGACTTGTTGCAAGAAGAGGATCGTGTAAACAACCGTCCTCTTCCTGCAACAAGTGAATCCTCTTGCTTTCATAGACCACCTTTGTCAGAGTTCAGAGTTCAGAGTTGTTGTAAAAAAAAAGGTCTATTTCTGGTTAAAAAAGGTCTATTTCTGTAGCGATCCTTTTAGTAATGTTGTCAGACACTTGTCAGACACACGAATAACAATCTGAGCCTGTCAGTGGCAAAATCAAGCACTTTTAGTGGACGTACTTTGACCGCATTGATATGCACTGGATTACATTGCAGCCATTGAGCCCCCGTTTCGTGACTGCTGGCTGAGCCGATCTACCGGAGCAACTCAGAAACTTTTGGGATCTACTTAGCGGTATGTTAGGCGATTTTGTGGATATAGAGGCCAGGTTGAAAAATCCCGGAATTACCCTTTAAGGTAAAAGTGCAATAAGTTAGCTACCTACTTTTCTTAAACAAATGAGACAAATAATAAAATCAAATGAGCAAGAGCTAAGACAAATAAGTGTATCAAATAAACAAGAGCCAATAAACAAGAGCTCATACAGATAATTGACGACAAATAGGCAAGGCTAAGAGGAAGGGTCAGGGTAGTGTTTCCTGAAGAGGTGGAGGCGGGGCTATGGTCAAGCCTACGGGGCGTGAAATGTCTAGGCATTGCATCTCACATCTTAGGACGCCACCCTTTGGTTAAACGAGGGTATTGCATAAAGACGCCTTTCTCTTTTTCTCTTATTTTTTCTCTCTATTCTCTCTTTTTTCTTAAGTAGCGCGAGCACTGTTAGCGAGGCTGTAGTGAAGTGGAAGCTTCTAATAGAACCAAAGCGGGTGACATTCAACTGAACATTAGCCAATAAGCTGCAGTATCACAAAGAACAAGGTAAACTAAACGGACCTTGCACCCGATGTCTCGTATTCATAATATCACTAAACTAGCGACAAAACACTGAACAGGTTGCTTCCTTGCGTTTCAAAATAAAAGCACTTCCTGTTGACACTGTCCATAGTAACACTGAATCATTACCATTGCAGGTTAAAACATATTTCTCACATATTTACTGTAAATAATGTAAATAATATGATTTAACATTTCTTCTATGAACTAATTCAACTAAGAAACATGAACCGCATTCTTTAGTTACTTAGACCAAAACAATTTATAACAGAGGCAGATGAAGAACTCGTTACTGGGCATGCGCATGCCGGTGTAAACAGGAAGCGGATTGTCTGCTCTGCTTAGTGCAGAAATACCGTTGTGAAGACAGAAATGGCTAAAGTAAGCGGATAAGTCTTGTTAGGAAGGACGACGAGGACTGTTACTGAAAGTAACAGACGAGTATAAGGCGGTAAACGCGGCGGAGAGTATAGAATTGGGAGTCGTCGCGAGAGAATACGGCGACGCGTACAGCATACCGTGAGCACTATCCATTGCCGGGAAGGAACCCCTGAATATGCCGGGCAGCAGCAACCAGCGAACGTAGTAGCCAACAACGGGCAAAGCCTGACATATTGAGAAACTGACATGTAGCCCGTTAATGGTTGTCGCTAGCTTATATATGAAACATAAGAATAGTTAGCTTAGGGATGCCGGTTGAAGGCCGGGACTGCGGTTTCCAGGGTCCTACGGGGCGTGCTATTGCTTGGGGGGGGCGGTGGTTGCTGGGTAAGGCGCTTTCGTTATGTCTGGCGAGTGAATTACTACCAGGCGGACACTCCGAGGGTTGATGGCATCGGTTTAGCCGGTAGCATGATTTCTCCCAATATACAGAGAATGAACGTCGGCGCAGCAGCGATGCACCTGAAATGACAGAGAGATGCATGCAGAGGCGGAGCCAGAGGGGTGTCCGGGGCTAAAATTTAATTTGCTATCACTGGCAGTTTGATGCTGATTGACATCTCATTTCACCTCTTGTTGAAAGAAGCATGGCAGCGCCTTTTTCAAATCGAGGACGAGGAAGAGAGACTATTTTCCACATTTCACGAGTCACATGAGCGACAGAGCTGTTGCAGACCTGCGGCGAAAGCACCATATTGAAGTAAGTTTTAAGGTTTAGCATCGGGTTTAGGTTTCCTGAACAACTTTTACGAAAGTTGAGTCGCTGTGTATATGCATATTGGCAATTTGGCTCCATAACAGACAGTTAATCAGATAAGAGACATCGGTTCCCAATTTAGCCTAACACGCCATGCAGTGCAGTGTTGTAAGTTACAGTAGCCTATACGAGTGTTTAGCTAATGTGGAGTAACTAGTCAGAGGTGGAGATTTTCGTACTTGAACTCAAAACGAACAATTGTTATTATCAATCTGTTAACGTTACTCAAAAGATTACCACAATTTGCAGATAGCCTGTTTGCTATCGTAAAGGTGTAAGACATTATAGCTACTTACTACAGAGTAGGGCTAGCCATGATCTAACTAGTAACTTAGGCTGGTAGTTGATTTTAAGGTACAGTTATGATAATGGGGATATGTAATTAAGATTGAGATTGGACTAAAATGTGGGTAATTGGATGCTTAGATGTAACCATGTCTTATTTTTGCATAGGGTCAATGCAAAAAAAAAAAAAAAACAACCATGAAAAGAAAGGGAGAGATATCAGACTTATTTTTAAAGAAGAGCAAACAGGCAGACCAGGTGCAAACAGACCCCAGCCCTTGCATCACCACTGGACCCCAGAGCAGCTCCCTTGAGGCTAGTCAGAGTCAGTGTGGTCAGACTTCACAAGGCCTCAGTCTACCACCACCAGGTCAGAGCATCTACCAGGCAGTCAGTCCGTCAGTCACATGCCCATTTCATAATTTTAAGTTTAGCTTCAGCTTGTAACAATAGATGGTTTTGTCTGATTAAGCCTCACTTTAAAATGTTGGTTGTTGATTCATGTGTGTTCTTGTTTTGATGGCTGTGGCATTTTTATTGTGATTATACACTAATGGTTCTTGTGTTATTTTAATGTAATAGATTTATCAAGGGATAACACAGAGACCTCTGGCTCTGAGCAAGACAGTGAGCCAGAGCTGCCAGGAGATGTCATCGAGCCCCTCCCAACTGCATCAAGCACCAGATATCCTGTTCCAAAAGGACCCAATGGTAGGCCTATACTTTAAAACTACACATTTTATTTAGCAGCTGTTAGTATCTAATCTTGTGGATCCCCTAATTATACATTTCCATAGAGATATGACTCATTATTTAACGTATATTCCAGACATTTCAAGATCCAGAGAAGAGGGTCCTGTACAGCCGTGTTTGAAGACATTTCCCTGAACTCAGCATGGTACTAGGAAAAGGGCTTTCAACAGCTCCTGGTATAAGGACAATTCATGGCTTGAATATTCTGTAAGTCAAGATTCGACTTATTGTTTCACCTGTAGGCATTTTTCTCTGCCCAATACACCTGAATCTGCCTTCACATCACAGTCAGGCTTTTGTAAAAAGGCGCTGTTTAAAGATTCTGGTTTTAAGCTCCATTCGAAGGCAGAGCATCATATCAATGCTATGTATGCTTGCATACAATCAGCATAAAAGGGCCATTGACAGCAACTCCTCAATATTAGATGTCATAAATGAGGACCGGAAAAAGAAAGTGGAGGAAAACTGTACTTACATTAAAACAATTGCAGATGTCCTCCTATTAACGGCCACTCAAAATATAGCGCAGAGAGGTCATCGAGAGTCTGATGACTCTCACAACAAGGGTAAGTTTTTGACAATCTTAGAAGTAATTGCAAAGCATGACCCTCTTATAGAGAAAATGATGAACGCAAGTGGCAATGCTAAGTACACAAGCCACCAAATCCAGAACGAAGTTCTTGAGGGCTTAGCTGAGATGGTACAAAGTGAAATAATAAGAGAAGTAAAAGAAAGTGAAGTTTTTAGTGTAATTGCAGATGAAACCAAAGATTTAAAGAAAAAAGAACAAATGTCTTTAGTTGTGAGGTACTATTACAACGGGGCCATCCATGAAAGCTTTTTACACTTTCAGTCAGCTGAAAGCTTAGATGCAGGAGGTCTCACAAAAATTATAATTGATTGCCTTGAAAAACATGGTCTGGACAACAGAAATAATCTTGTGGGGCAAGGCTATGACGGTGCATCCGTCATGAGCAGGAAAGCATTCTGGTGTGTCTGCGCGGATTAAAAACAGTGCAAGATTTGCATTTTATGTGCACTGTAATGCACATTGTTTGAATTTGGTTCTTGTTGATGCTGTAAAATCAGTGCCTGAGGCAGTCAACTTTTTTGCTCTCCTGCAGAAGCTTTATAACTTTGTATCTGGCTCATACACTATATTGCCAAAAGTATTCACTCACCCATCCAAATAATTGAAATCAGGTGTTCCAATCACTTCCATGGCCACGGGTGTATAAAATCAAGCACCAAGGCATGCAGACTGTTTCTACAAACATTTGTGAAAGAATGGGTCGCTCTCAGGAGCTCAGTGAATTCCAGCGTGGTACTGTGATAGGATGCCACCTGTGCAACAAGTCCAGTCGTGAAATTTCCTCGCTCCTAAATATTCCACAGTCAACTGTCAGTGGTATTATAACAAAGTGGAAGCGATTGGGAACGACAGCAACTCAGCCACGAAGTGGTAGGCCACGTAAAATGACGGAGCGGGGTCAGCGGATGCTGAGGCGCATAGTGCGCAGAGGTCACCAACTTTCTGCAGAGTCAATCGCTACAGACCTCCAAACTTCATGTGGCCTTCAGATTAGCTCAAGAACAGTGCGTAGAGAGCTTCATGGAATGGGTTTCCATGGCCGAGCAGCTGCATCCAAGCCATACATCACCAAGTGCAATGCAAAGCGTCGGATGCAGTGGTGTAAAGCACGCCGCCACTGGACTCTAGAGCAGTGGAGACGCGTTCTCTGGAGTGACGAATCACACTTCACCATCTGGCGATCTGATGGACGAGTCTGGGTTTGGCGGTTGCCAGGAGAACGGTACTTGTCTGACTGCATTGTGCCAAGTGTAAAGTTTGGTGGAGGGGGGATTATGGTGTGGGGTTGTTTTTCAGGAGCTGGGCTTGGCCCCTTAGTTCCAGTGAAAGGAACTCTAAATGCTTCAGCATACCAAGTGATTTTAGACAATTCCATGCTCCCAACTTTGTGGGAACAGTTTGGGGATGGCCCCTTCCTGTTCCAACATGACTGTGCACCAGTGCACAAAGCAAGGTCCATAAAGACATGGATGGGAGAGTTTGGTGTGGATGAACTTGACTGGCCTGCACAGAGTCCTGACCTCAACCCGATAGAACACCTTTGGGATGAATTAGAGCGGAGACTGAGAGCCAGGCCTTCTCGTCCAACATCAGTGTGTGACCTCACAAATGCGCTTCGGGAAGAATGGTCAAAAATTCCCATAAACACACTCCTAAACCTTGTGGAAAGCCTTCCCAGAAGAGTTGAAGCTGTTATAGCTGCAAAGGGTGGACCGACGTCATATTAAACCCTATGGATTAAGAATGGGATGTCACTTAAGTTCATATGCGAGTCAAGGCAGGTGAGCCAATACTTTTGGCAATATAGTGTATGTTCATCTCAAGTGGCTTGCAGTTCAGAAAGAGCTGTATCCACAGCAGCAGCCCAGGGAACTACAGAGACTTAAGGATGTAAGGTAGGCATGCAGATACATGGCATGCCGTAATCTGAGGGACAGGCTTCCAGCAGTTCTGAGACTGCTACAGGATATCGTACTTGAAAATAGTGGTGATCGATCAGTGGAGGCAAGGGCCCTTCTTTCTCAGATAGATTTACACTTCATAGGGCTTTTGGTTACCTTTTGTAAAGTGCTTGGTGATGCCAAATGTCTTTCTGACATGCTCCAATCCAGCTCTCTTGACCTAGCAAGGGCTGTGGATCTAGTAGGTGCCCTTACAGACACATTACAGGACTACAGAAGTGAGGATTACTTTGGAGAGCTATGGAAAGAGGTTGAAGAGATTGGAGAGCACTGCAAAATAAGTGTACAAACAGTGTGTAAAAGACAGCCTAAAGCAAGCTCAAGATTTCACGACTCATTGATGACTGAGCACTGTAGGACAGAGAAATAGTGACCAAAGTGACGGTGAGAGCTTCCAAAGAGCTATCTTTTATCAGGTGCTTGACTCTCTCACAGCTGAGCTGCAGAGGCGTTTTTCAAAGAAGAATTGTGAGATAATGCAAGGGGTCCAGTCTCTCAACCCAGAGAGTACAACATTCTTGAATGAGGAGCCTCTGTTTGCCTTTGCTCAGACCTTTGAGTCATATTTAGAGGACCTCAAACATGAGGTTCATCAAACCAAGCGGCTTCTTGATAGGAGAGAGAAAAGTGGAATGGACAGACCGTCTACACTCCTTGACTTGGTTGTGTTTCTAGAACCTTATAAAGAGGTCTTCCATGAGCTATTTCGACTTTGTAAGATTTCTGTTGTTACACCAGTCAGCAGTGCTTCTTGCGAGAGAAGCTTCTCAGCTTTAAAACTGATTAAAACCCATCTTAGGACAACAATGGTTGATGACAGGTTAAGTCACATCGGAATTCTCAAGGAGGGCACGCTCCCTCAACATGGATGAGTTTGTGAAACATTTTGCCAGTTCTCACCAGAACCGCAGAATTATGCAATTTGGCACTTTGGCGGTCCCTCTGGTCATGATTAAAACCTGCACTGTGTTCTATCTAGTACACTGACATTCTAAAATGATAAATCCAAAGGGTCTCATGTCACACAGATTTAATTTGGTCTTGATTAGGCCAATTCCAAAACTAATAGCAAAGAAAAGTTAATATAATATATAATACTGTGCAAAAGTACTGCGCTTAAACCTTTTTTTTCATGACTAAAAATGCTTTAAACTGTATAAAGTTGTCTATACACATTTAATATTTCATTATATGATATGTGTCCTTGTTTTGTTTTTGGGCATTGTTTTGTTATTTAAATAAATTGGTACATACTGATGTTAATGCCTATATCTATCTTAGCAGGTGCTCCAGGACCTGTAGAATTTTTCATTTTGGTTTTCTCAACATTGTTTATGTTTATTATTTATTTTATTATTTATATTATTTATTTTATTATTATTATTATTATTTTCAAGTCCATTTCTGCTTTATAATATTTTGTGCAGGCATATCTTGTTTTCAGTCAGACAGAAAAAAACATGACTTGGGTGGATCTGTACAAGTTGGTCATACCTGGTATGTCAAATTTCTGTATTTTTTTATTTTATTTACTTCGATAAATAAACAATGCAAATTATGTCACACACAAATGCTGTCTTATCTCCTTGGTGCTTGAGCTTTATTTTCTGAAAATATTTTGGATGTTTAACACTTATAGACCCAGATTATATACCCAAGTCACTCTGTTTTCACTGGCACTGGCTATTCATAGTATGTTAAAGAATTGTAGTGAAGTAACCCTAGTGGACCACACTATCTGCCACATTGAAGAACTCCAGGTTAAGTGAATTATAATTTCTACCTCTAATCAGCAATCATAAGATTCATTCATGCTCCTTAGATGCCAGGTTAGGGTTACACACTAATTTTCTGTCATGGACTGTGGACCCCCTGAAGTAGCCTTGGCCACCCCCTGGCCACCCCATGTATAAAACTCTAGTTCCGCCACTGGATGGATGCTGCAGATATCTGTATATATAAGGGTGTGGCGGCTTGCCATTGGTTCCTCTGAAGGAGGACTGGGAGTGCCCTTGCTTAAAGGGCTGATTGAATAACTAGTGGGCCGGTGCGGAAGAGCACATGGAGTAGCGATGATAAATACATGAGGGATAGGTAGTCTTCCTGATTGAACTTACGCTAAGCTTCATTTAACCTGAACAAACTGCTAGCTAGCCAACTTGCCAGCAGGCTAATTTAACAAAGCAACTGACATTAACATACATCTACTAGCTGCTACTAACACTGGCTTCTACTAGATACGTTAGCCAGTGTGCTAATCAGACGTGTTAACAACAAGACAGTGATGGTTAGCTGACCAGATACTATGGTTAGCTAACATGCTGACATTATCTAAACACAAAATCAATCAGATATATAAGTGATGAAATGATCAGTTCCCAGTCAGAAACAACTCAGAAATTAACCATGTTAATTCATTTCTGTTGAGACATACAATTCATACATTTAGAATCACAATCAGCTGTTGGCCAAGACCTTTGACTCCGTAAAAGCAATCAAGCAGATTTCCTGCCAAAATTGACTTGGTGGCACACAATGTAAAATGCAGTGAAGAGGCTAGTAGAGGCTGCCAGTTTTCTCAGGGATGGTCTCGTTTATTTAAAATAATTATATTAATGTTTCAAAATCAATGTGATAATGATTTATTGGTGAGGAAATGATACACATGGCATCTTTAAGTATAGCATCTCCTGGCGGATTGTGACGAGTCAGAGCGAAGTGCTGCTGTTATCAAGCTCCTTTTGGATTCTATGAAAGGATGTTTTGACACAGTAGTTGACTGGAATACAATGGCATCCTTGCTGTCAGTCAAAGCTGAGATGACTGAGGAAGTCTTTGTTAGCTACTGTTTAGAGGTGTGTGTGCGTGTGCGTGTGCGTGTGCGCGTGTGTGTGTGTGTGTGTGTTGCTCCAGATGACTCAAGGCTTCATCTCTGGGGTCCAGTATGTTTCCAGCCACAGGTGAATCTCTGTTTGCTGGTGTAATTTGTTATCATATGACCACACTGTATCTCTGTCGCACACACACACACACACACACACACACACACACACACACACACACACACACACACACACACACACACACACAGGAGATTGGCCTAAATTCCTCCTTTCTGTCTGTCTGATGAAGGATAGTTCTCATTTGATCCCAGTGCAGATTATAGGCCACTATTAGAGAAGTCTGTCAAACACACACGCACACACCAGATGCTATCCCTAGTGCTGATATATTGGACTAATATTGTCCTTTGATTAAATAATGAATCAATACACAAGTCTATAGGAAGCCCTTAACTTGAATTGATTCTTATAAGACATTTTGATCAGACTCCATCAGTATGCATGAAAGTGTTTTATTATTATTACTGGGTTTCACTGGAGAGTTTTAGTGTCCCATGGCCTAAAAGAAATGGCATATTTTGCAGACATTTCAGAAGGTCCAGAAGACCTCTTTCGAAATGTTTTACAGTGAGTTTAAACCATACATTATGCCATACATTTTGGCAAATACATTTCCATTGCTATTTATCGCATAATAGCAAGCTTCAAAACTTGCGATGCCGAGGGTGTTTTTAAACTCAATCATTACCTGATGGTGGGCGTTTTGTCTTGCTGTTCCCAGGTCCCAGTCAGTGGTGGAGCCAGGTGTCCTGAAACGACCGGATAAAGTCAAGAGTGAAGAAGACAACATGCAGCCGCTGCTCTCGCTGGACTGAACACACACTGATAGCTTTGAAATGAAGCACACACACACGCACGCACACTCATCTCAAAAAAACATACCCACATTACAAGTTCACGACACAAACACACTAACGTACTTGTGCGCATAAGTGACATTTGCCCTGGATTGCCATTGGATTCTGCGACTAGTTTCTCTTGAACTTAAGGAAAGCAAACTGAGCTGAAACAAAGCGGACGGATGCGCTTCATGCAGCGACTCCTCAGACGACTCCTCAGACAGAGGGGCATCCCAAGAGCTACTGGTGGTGTTGCATATGGTATTTATTTAGTTATTTGTCAAGTGCCAATTCCAATCCTGTAAATTCACTCTTTTAAAAATAATGGGAGGTAAGGGATAGTTCCTAAACACATAGCGCATAGAGAAAGAGTTCTGAAGGTGCCACACATGCTGAAAATGATATTTTGTGGAAGCATTGTATAGGGGGGATGGGCGGGGGGGTTGGAAATCACAATTCAAAGGGGCTTGGGGCCGTGGTTCCTGTGCTGCACTTTGCTGGCTGGAGGTTTTTTTTGTACAGTATTAAGAAGAACATGAAAAGAAGCATGGCTCAGGATTAGCAGGAGCAATGATAATGAGCTTGTTCAAACTGGAGGCAAACCAGTGCTGACCGGCAGACAGGCCAGTTCGCGTGGGTTTACCGGCCATTTACCAGGGGGGTTTACTGAGGGTTTGAGCTTCTTGCACAAAAAAGAAGACTCAGTCTGTACTACTTTCCGGCTATCTCTTTGAAAAGCAACCCCCCCTTACTGTAAGACTTGACTGCATCAATTATGCGCTTTTATCTTTTTTGCTATTTTTCTTTTTTTCTGGCCCCGTACATACCAGTATACAGTATTTTTCGTGGTATTAGAAAAAAATGTTTTATTATAAAATCAGTTATGACACCTATTTATTTGGCTGAACGAATTTCATATGTGGTTTGAGACTTGTATGGACGGTAATAAGCACTGCACTACAGCTTCTATTCTGCGGTAGTTAGCTTGGTAAAAGGGAATCGCATGGGTGGGATAGGCTGAAATGGAAGATAAATTTAGGATTGTAGAGGTGGAGGGGGTGAAGTGAACCTCTGACATAGATGATCGCTACATGTTCATCATATTTTTAGCGATGATGTCATACTCCTGAATCGTCTCGTCAAGTATTACAGTCAGGCAAATTGCTCTCCGACTTTTTCCAGAGACAATAAAAAAAGTTCTGACTGTCCCTCAGACCAGGTAGTACTGCAGTCTCAATATGTGGCAACACAGGCATTAAGGCACTTAACACACACCGGTTATAATCCATTATGAATTAATTTTAGCATGAATTATTATATTCAGTGCAGATGTGTTCAGAAAGGATGGAAGTGTTATTTCAGAAAAGTACTTTACTTACTTTAATTTTCTCTTGAAATTGCAGAAGGATTTCAGTTTCAATATAGCAGGCGGAGAAGCTAGCTAAATTAACAGTATAGTACTTAAAAAGATAGATTTTTTCCACAAACAGTATCTTTTTTAAGCTGGCAAACATAAAAAAGAATGTATACTTCTATGGAATTGACACCAGCTGAAGGTGTTCAAAGTAGCCGAGGTATTACAAACCGTCACATCACTGTCATGTTTTCCCTCCAAAACAGAGAGGTCCAGATTCACGAAAGGTTTGTGCGGGGAAGAATGCGCTATATCCCTAAAATGACCACATCAGAAAGCCATGCTATTCACTAACCGAGCACAATGAGTGAAAAACTGCAAACAGTGTTGCTCCAAAAATAAAGCCTCTCCATGCCTGTTATGGTCATAGATATATCAATCAGGTGTAAATCTCATTATTTTGCCCACATTACGCCCAATTTGCCCAACACTCCGCAACACCAACTTCTTCCAACGTTTGACCAATCAGAATGGCTCATCATTGGTGTGCAAAAAAATGCCCTTGCAAGACAATCTTAGGGCACTTTCTCTCCTAATGGTTTGCTTAGTCCTAAACACCATGATTTTTTTTATCCAATTCCAATTATTTGTCCAATTCACTTTGACACTGATCCAAGCCAAATGGGCTACAATTTTTAAAAGCCAAATGTCTTTCGTTCATTGGTCAGAAAGTTAGCTGGTAAAAAGAAAAACAAACCTACTTAAACCTTAAATCATGGAGCCTGGTGATCAGGGTCCGAGATTAACCATTAATTTGTCTTTAGATGGATAAATAAGTAATATGATAACATTTGAATGCCTCGGTTATACTGAGCATGATGAATTACAAGGTTAGGGATAGGGTGGTCTATTGCTCTGAAATAATTATATATTGGTAAAATTCCGGACACTGCCAGTGATCCTCCTTTGATGCTCGTACCAAAGCAGGAGTTTTGATGATACCGCTGATTATGCTCTGGGTAGTAAACAATGTATTGATTCATATGTTCCAAAGAAGACATTGCCATCATGATGCCGATACCACTAAAGAAGGCTGAAAGAGAAGCAATGTTATCAAAACTGGCTCACAATTGCTTTACAAGAAAGACGATTGCGTAAGGCTAAAGCTTATATGCAGTCTGACCACTGAGCCAACCCACAATGCACAGTGTTTAGGGTGCAATGTCACCTATAGTTTGTTTTCTTTGGCCCGAACCATAGTTGAAAAATGTATGCATTTGGTACGTTTAGGTTCACGCTTCCCAATTACGAGTTCTGGTAACCTGTCACACCCGCCAGATTTTGGCAGCCGGGAGCGGGAGGTGTCAAATCCAATTCCATTCTCTGTAACTTATAACCTAAATATGATGCACTTGTCTCTGGTCTTTGCCAAAATATACCATCCCTGGTCTTCGTATCGGTTCAGAACACATGAATAAATATTTGAAAATGAGCATCAGTCCAGCCTGTTTGGCCTTCGCTCATTTTGTTAAAAACTGCTGGCTACAATTACATTCTCACTCCTAATGAACTGCACTTCAGTTAATTTGGAAGAGGAGCAAGACCTGCATTTTGAGGCGTCTCAATGCGGTTATTTGGTGTGCACCTCAGTTTTAAGAGTTCACTGTTCTCTTCACTGAATTCATTGTTCTTACCGGCCCAAACTTGCAGAACGAAATGAGGATGCACTGAACATTTCAGGTTGATGACATCTAACAGCGTAAGAGTATCTGAGGGTGGAATTTTCCTTTGAGAGTGCAATCCAATAATGTCTCCTAAACAGCAGCACTCCATCCAGAGAAAGCTGGACTCACCAACGTTAGATCTTTTTAGACTGGCTGTTGGCAGTTACCTTTTGCTGCCATTCAGAGCTGCCAACATTTGCAGTTACCTAGCGCAACTTTTAATTGTTCAACATTGTTTTTTTGTAAATAAATTCTTAAAGTAGTACAGGTTGTAATATAAAGATAGTAATATATCCCCTACCACATCGAAGAGCTGGGGTGGGTCACTCTGCCTTAAGGAGCTGCTATCCCTGAATTACATTAGTTTCAATGGAGAGTTTTAGCATCCCATGGTCGAAAACAGTGGTTTTCCAAAATGGGTCATGGAGTCTCTCAAGGTCTCTCAGGCAAACACTACAACAGCATTTCACTGATTTAAGAGAATCATTGAAACAAGCTCCTGTGGAGTTTGCCTGGAATAAAAACCTGCAGAATGAGGTCCAACATTCTTTTTCACCCCTGGCAAGAATACAATTCTGGGGGGAAACACTGAATACGTGTGATTTGTTTGGCATAAAAATGGTCAAATTTGAATTGAATATTGGCACAACATATTGGCTAATTGGCAGCTTCCGTACAAAAATATCAGGACCAATATTGACCTTCAAAAACAGTTGAACCCTGCTTGAAATCTTGCTTTGGGTTTCCCTAAAGCATCCCTTCCATGTCTTAACATACAGGACTGAGAAACAACATTGATCAGTCATTGTAGCCGTTTGTCTGACATGTCAGTACTTTTTCATTAAAAGGTTCTTTGTACTGATGTAAGTCAGTAAGATGCTTTAGGGAAAAGTAGAACTGCAGGTTATGTGTTCATTAAAGTGACTGCAATGAACTGGGGGTAAAAGTTAAAACCGGTGAGTGAGTTCTTAGTAATTCTGACTATATTGATTATATGGATTTCACAGTGATAACACACCTACAGCGGGACTCGACATTGGGGTTCAGACAAGCTTATATCGGGGTCATTTAGGCCCCTTCTAGAGTGGTTCTGGGGTAACGTAAAGGGAAAATCTCTAACATAAACAGGGACACACACAGCCACTGTAGATGCTTCCAGTTTTTAGGATAAGAAGTTTACATAAAATGAAACCTGTATCAAATTAAAAAAAACATTGCTTGAATAACTGATCCCCACTCAAAACTAGGTCAGTACCTCACTGGTTACTTACTTGGCTAATACTGTAGGCATTAGAGGCTACCTGAGTTCAGAAAGGCTTATCTGTTGCATTGTATAACTTATAGTATGTAGAAGAACGTCAACACCACTGGTGGAAATTTTTTATTATCAAATGTACTTTATCGGGTGATGCTTTTGTGCTTTGCCACACATTTAAGACCTTTTAAATGTTTTTTGTCAGTATTTTATTAAGACTGCTATTTAACTTATTACACAGCTGACAGATTGGTATATGTTGTATAAATTGTAAACAGAATTATGAAGTTAGATTTTTTTTTAAAGTAATTACGCATTCGGAATGTTCTTCCCTTGTGGGGGGTGTTCTCTGAGGTTCAGGTCTGATTTTTCCCAAATCCCAACCTGGAATACCTCGAAACTAAAGAACTGATTGCTGAACTGTCCCGAGGGCAATTTCTGATTTCACATAGTAGAAGACAGCACATTGCCATCATTCATGCAGGTAGGATACATGCGTTGTGTACATTTTCACTGATATGATCAATGTTTTTCACATTAAATTGGTATATAAATGTCAAATATTGACCCCGCTGTCTGGTTCCAGTGATGTCAATGTTTTTGGCTTCTGGCGATTAGTTTTACACTCCAGGGGCCAGATGTATAAAACTCTGTGTAGATTTAGGTGTAGAAATCTGTGTACGCACAAAACAGGAAACATGTATACGCTCAGATGTATAAAACCCCACGTACGTCTGTTCCCATGTGTTTTTTCTTCATACATCTCAATCATCCTTAAATTGTGTGCACGTGCACGAGCCTTCTGACCATGCCCACAATTTACTATGAATGCTTCCAACACACCCCCAACTGCCTGGTTTGCATATAAAGGGCCAGCATTTAATTTAGTTTTGAGGAGAAACGGCGGAAGCATTTAAGAAGAAATAGAAGAAAAGAAGCGCAATTTTACAACTGTGAACTTGAAATAATGGTTGATCAAAATGACAGAAGAAAACGCGTATTATTTAGAAGCCTAAGCTCTGGCATTACCAACCAAATGAAACAAGTTGAATGGCAGAAAGTAACCGAAACCATCTCCCTTTTAAAAGCCCAATGCAACGCTCTACCACAGAGCGCACCGCTGTACACCACATTACAGCGCGTCTGTTGTGCGATCTGGGGGTTTGTACATGGCATAACCATGGCTTCAATGCATACCCATTGTCACCTGAGGGTATAAATTATTATATACATATTATACAAAACAATATTATATACATATATTACATTTGGGAAACTGGACGCTGCAAATTGCATTTTGATGTTGGCCTGTTCAGCTGCTGTGTAAGGGAACCTGATGATCTATTATTCAAAGAAACGATGCCACCCCACGCCAGGGGCATGACCCGGCTCAGGGCAGCTCAGGATATCCTTGATCTGTCCGCAAGCTTCAGCTGAAACGTCCCCTGTCGCTAAAAACCCGATTGTTGTCAATACCTGTAGATGGACGGGGATGGCAGGGTTTCTCCGAGAGTGCCGCTCCAACACAGGGCCCACTTCAGTACACAATTCGAAGAGAACAGCTCTTGGAAATCCAAAGCAGCGCATTAGCCAGTCAACATCATGGACCAGAAAATTAGTACGGTCTCTGAAGACTCATTCTCACCTAAATTGCGCAATAGCAATATCTTCCAGCAACGCCAAAGCAGCCATTGTATCATTTGGCACAGCCATTACGTACGGCTACAGCCTTTATATAGTGTAGGTTATTCTTACTCCCCAATAATAGGCTACAGAATAATAATCTTGTATCATGTATTTATTTGTTTATTTATATAAAGATCATTATCATTATAATTATTATAATGCATAGTGACAAACATATTTACTCAAGATAGAACGAAAGGCTTGTCAAAAAAATAGGTTGTTAACCACTCACGCATCACTATGCAATCATAGTGGATGTTTTTTTTAAACTATAGATTACATCCTAACACAATGTACGATCCTTTTTTGGATAAAAACTCGAAAAATGCGTATGGTACGCATGGTGTTCAGGATGCGTACCGGTAAGCACATTCTCGTAGCCCGTGGATTTTTATACATTTGGAAACTTGCGTGGAAAGTGGCGGTGTGAAAGATGCGTACTGGTACGCACATTCTCGCCGGCTGTGGATTTTTATACATTTGAAACCTGTGTGGAAAGTGGCGTAAGTACACTATTCGTGCGTACGCATGGTTTATACATCTGGCCCCAGGCAGGCTAAACCACACACTGCTCAACAGAACTTAAGACATCTAACATGCAGGCAAAACTAACAAGCAATTACATTTAATTGGCGATGACGCTGTATAGAGTGGTTAGGAATCAATGTGCACATGAAGAGTTTTGGTCCAAAGTGAGGTGTTCATTTGAAAAAAGTAACATCTGCTCTTTGCAGATGATCCAGCCATCTATATTTCTGAACTACTCTGTGATGTATTCCAAGTGACAGTCTTCTTCTAAGTATGTATAGATAGCATTTTGGAATGAAACCCTTCATACGCACCATTCATTTTAATAAGCTTTGTCAATGTATTGCAGTCTTCATGGCGATCTCCATCCATGCAGGAGTTGGATAAACAAGGTTCTTTTTTATTTCTCACTGAATTTGACTAAGGTCTGGTTTATAGCTTCATCGTCTCAGCCAAAGCCACTTCTTTTGATACAAAATTCAGTGTATTATTTCTTAGTATTAAAATTCTGCTTTGAGGATCTTGACATTGAATGACGGTTATGACAAATGATCATCTTCTTTGATATTTAATACATAACTTTCTTTTTGTGTTTTTATTTTCATTTTTATATCAAAGTTATTTGATTGTATATTTATAGTAGGAGCTGAAGGGAGCCCAAACTCAAAATGGTATTGTACAATTACGGAAAGCCAAAATATTATACAGTAGGAGCAAAAAAACTGTCAAGTTAGAAGGTGTTAAATGTTTAAATGTCCTCAGAGACAATTTGCTGAAATTCATTATGTAACTGAGTCAAACGAGCAAAAATAAATATAGACACACAGTTTTTCTCACTGTTCACATTTGTCTCTTGTGTTTGTGTGTTGTCCCATCATTCCCACCACTTTCCCATCATTATGATCCTTTAATGATAATGCAATTGTAGTTATTCAATAAATTGATTCATTCTTAGATGATGTAAATACTAATACTCTAATACATTCTTGCACACTTGATTTTCTGTTGCTGAAGCTTGTTTCTGTAGGTGGTGCCCTTTTCTTTTTCTGTTCGGCCAAGGTGGCTATTGCTGCTCATGCTAATTACCCAGTTTTTCAATTTATTGCACAGAAACCGGAAACATAAAACGCATCACTTCTGGTGTGCCAGAGGATTTTTCCCAGGAAAGACCTACCTGATACCGGGGTGTTTACAACAATGTAAAAGCTTTCACAGGCTAGAGGCTAAATTCCTATTGTGTTATATAAATCAGTAATACTAGGAAAACAACAACTCACACTTAAGACCTTTAGGCATCCAACTGCTGCAAAGCTGTATTGAGTGAAAATGTCACCATACATGTCACCAACATCAATATTCAGGAGGAACAACACCTCTAGTTTATTTTATTTATCCAAAACAGCAATTTAAGTTGTGAATACTTTAGCATCTGCCTGTCTACTTGTCTCTCCCAGTTTGCCTGTCTCTCTCTCTTTGTGTCTTTGTGTGCGTTTGTGTGTGTGTATTGTCTAATATATGCATGTTGTGCAGCTCCTCCCACACCAGCTTATCATTAGGCGCCCTGTTGTCCGCATCAGAGTAATTCATAACTCTAATTGAATTAACTCGGAACAGGACGACACAGAAGGACAGAAATAGATCACAAGCCAAACTAGTCTGCTTTAATTCCCACTGGGGTTGTGCTATAATTTGCTTTTTTTATCTACAGCCTGTAGAAGCAGAGTGACAAACTTCCGTTCTTAATATAGAGTGACAAAGAGAAAATTACATCCATGACATAATAAAGTCACATTACATGATTGGCACCCATTTGACTGTGACAGCTGTCACGCATGTCACTAGCCAATGTTCCCGTGCAATGAGCCAGTGGACCATGGGGTCCAGGTGAAGGTGAGGTGAACCAACAGGACTTGTGTATCTCATAGGGCTCACACCGTGAACTCACATTGCAAGCAACACAATCAACGAGTCACCAGAAGTCTATTGTGTGTTCATTCAACAAGAAAGACTTCTGCTGGTCTTGCCGCGCCAAACCCAGTTCTGTCCTTATTGCTGCAGGGCCTCCTGGTGAGCCAAGGCAGACAGATGATCAGATGGGGACAGCTAGTGTTGCGCCCCTGTAAGGGGGAATAGAAAGAAATGAGATGCGGACACGATGTTGCTGCAGTCAAGTCCAATGTTGTATTGCCCGAACCAGAACTTTCATATTTACATATTCACCAAGCTTCTCAATAAACATTACATTGTCCCTATAAACAATTTGAAAAATATGTGCATTGTCTCGTATTGTCATTTGTCACAGTGAAACATACCAATATTTATCTTTGTTACCTTAAACAACACAGAAAAATGCATTGGATATAAACCAGAATACACAAAATACCTTTACAGCATCTGAAAACAGCATTAGAAAATACATACCTTTACAGTAGCTTTAAACAGCATTAGAAAATTACCCATTGCACCTTTAAAATAAACAGCATAATATACATGCATTGTACCAATACTAGATGCTACTGTTATGCATTTACCCTGAGAACATTTCAATATCAATTCAACTTAAACACAAATAAAAGTAATTTAGCTAGCATGCTACAGCAGAGCTACATTCTCAGGTTAGCCAAACTTATTTCACATGTTAAAGTTACTGCAGACACGGATATTTTACTCCCTGCATGTTCCTCCCTGCATGTTCCTTAGGGCGTAGAAAACATATATACACTGTGAACATATTACACCTTATCCTTCTTACCTGTAAGGGGGAATAGAAAGAAATGAGATGCGGACACGATGTTGCTGCAGTCAAGTCCAATGTTGTATTGACCGAACGCAGGCAACACGTTATCCCCCTACAGGTCTGAACAAGGCATTAGCAATCAACAACAGATCAGTTTATCACGGAAACACTGCAAAACGTAACTTCAAGTGTATTCAGAATCAACAACAGATCAGTTTATCACGGAAACACTGCAAAACGTAACTTCAAGTGTATTCAGAATTGCAGCATTTTAATAACCATTACACTAGCACCAATTGAGGGTAACAGAATGCTTCATGTGTTCATTATCTTGAAAATGGAAAAACAAAGCCGATACTGTCATCTAAAAAGTATTAAAGTTATTTCTAAAGTTCTGTTAATATTTTAGTGAAAGATTTTGCATACGACTCAGATATTGAGGTCTATGGAGACAGTAATTGTGTTGGGGGTTTTTGTGTAGCCCTTAATCAGTTACGATCTCAAAGGGCTTGAAACATCCAGATGTGGTGTGGGGCACCAATAGCAGCTATGTCAGCATTGTCATAACAGTGAGGGACCATGAGGACGCCAACACTGCCCAGCCAGAGCCACAACCTGGAGAGGCACATCCATACACACAAATGAACTAATTTATTCCCACTCACACAAATAGACAGGCATGAGTGGACAGGAGCGTATAGACCTTAGCAGGAACCTGAGCTAGTGCAGGCTAACTGGTCGAAACTTACTCTAAGAAGAGACACTCCTAGTAATTGTGCAAAGCTAACTTTGGCCAAATGATGGAAAATCAATACCTTGCCTCTCTAACTGCAACAGGAAGACAGTTCCAGAGATAGGGAGCACGTTGAGAAAAGATTCTACTACCTGCAGTTTTGGATTTATGATCAAAAGCAAGAATAAATCAGTGTCTGTTTAACTTGTAACCTACTTTGTTCATGGCAGAGTTGAAGCAGTCATTTAACTACAAGGATGACTGGAATGATACAGCTATGCACCAAGACTGACTTGTGATTGTAATCAGTAATATAAAAAACTAAAACAGAATTTCTGAACAAACTTATTAAGTGCTGTGAGATAAACGCAACAAGACAAATACAGAAATAGACCTTTTTTTAACCAGAAAACTAAAGTCTAGCTCAAGGAGAAGTCCTGCTCTGAAATGAACGGTGGACAAAGGTAGTCTATGGCGAGAGGGTTCACTTGTTCACTTCACCTTTGTCAAATTTCCAACAACAATGAACTCTCAACTCTGACAACGGTGATCTATGAAAGCAAGAGGGTTGACTTGTTGCAAGAAGAGGATGGTGTAAACAACCGTCCTCTTCCTGCAACAAGTGAACCCTCTCGCCCAGACTACCTTTGTCCACCATTCATTTCAGAGCAGGACTTCTCCTTGAGCTAGACTTTAGTTTTCTGATTAAAAAAAGGTCTATTTCTGTAGCGATCCTTTCAGTAACTGAAAGGATTGCTACAGAAATAGACCTTTTTTAACTCTCAACTCTCAACTCTGACAAAGGTGGTCTATGAAAGGGTTGACTTGTTGCAAGAAGAGGATCGTGTAAACAACCGTCCTCTTCCTGCAACAAGTGAATCCTCTTGCTTTCATAGACCACCTTTGTCAGAGTTCAGAGTTCAGAGTTGTTGTAAAAAAAAGGTCTATTTCTGGTTAAAAAAGGTCTATTTCTGTAGCGATCCTGTCAGACACACGAATAACAATCTGAGCCTGTCAGTGGCAAAATCAAGCACTTTTAGTGGACGTAGTTTGACCGCGTTTATATGCCCGTACAAGATTACGTTGCAGCCATTGAGCCCCCATTTTGCGACTGCCGGCTGAGACGATCTACTGGAGCAACTCCGAAACGTTTGGGATCTACTTAGCAGTATGATAGGCGATTTTGTGGATATAGAGGCCAGGTTGAAAAATCCCAGAATTACCCTTTAACCAACAGCTACAAAAAGGAAAGGCTATACTTAAGGCTCCATTAAGGCCTGCTCAGCAGCACAGAAATAAGACCATATCATCTAATAGTAATACTATAATAATATGAATTTACATAAAAATAACAATACAAGACCATTTGAGTCAAGAACATCATCAACTTGAAGCCAAAAAGGCAACTGCTATTGTGTGTGTGTGCATTGTGTTGAGCTGGAGCAGACACCTGACCCAACCAAACAATGGACAAAGGTGAAGGAAAACATTTTCAGTGAATTTCAGTGACATTGAAAAGAACCTCTTGAAGCAAAAACCACCATATTAAGAACAAGCAGCATGATTCAGGAACAGTAAACAAGAAAAATAATGCATGGGCTGCAATTTGTAATGAATTCAAGTCTAGTGAAAAAGTAACCAACAGAACACTCAAAACAACTTCAGGTAAGATTATTTATTGTTGGCCCACTTTGTATTAATTAGTCTGGCACTCTCTCTAGTCTAGAACTAAGGTAATAAAGGGCTAGTCAGTCAATCATTTTGAAGCCCAAATAGAATGGTGTGCACTTGGTGCTGAGTTGAAGATGCTGTAAAACCCAACATGAAATTGTGTGTGTGTGCATTGTGTGGAGCTGGAGTCGACACCTGACCCAACCAAACAATGGAAAAAGGTGAAGGAAAACATTTTCAGTGAATTTCAATGATATTGAAAAGTACCTTGAAGCAAATCAAGCAAAGTGTCTAACCACCATATTAAGAACAAGCAGCATGATTCAGGAACAGTAAACAAGAAAAATAATGCATGGGCTGCAATTTGTAATGAATTCAACTCTAATGAAAAAGTAACCAACAGGACACCCAAAACAACTTCAGGTAAGATTAAGTAATAAATAAGATTATTTATTACTTTTATAAATCAGTCACATTTGAAATGTTTTTCTTATGTAACTCATTATGTAACGTGTTTGTGTGACAGAAATGTAAAAAACAATACCATGCAGAATTACTAATATAATTTCTAGACTGTGTTGTTTGTCAAAAGTCCTGTGGAAAAACATAAAAATAAACTTAGACAAATCCTGTTACCCGTAGCATTTCAAGACAGGTGGCGGACCCCCAGTGAGAC
The DNA here is from genome assembly GCA_034670385.1 of Hoplostethus mediterraneus. Lineage (NCBI taxonomy): Eukaryota > Metazoa > Chordata > Actinopteri > Trachichthyiformes > Trachichthyidae > Hoplostethus > Hoplostethus mediterraneus. Next base: position 1,065,798 of record JAXDDW010000092.1, read on the forward strand.
CAGGGACTGACCTGACTACTTGACCCTGATCATTGATAGCCAGCAACCCTTGGAAGGTATCCCTGATGATGACCATTTGGACAGTTCAGATGGGTTAACAATCTGGACGTACCTTATTTGGTAGGACACATTCATTCAACGTGTGCCATCCCACTCAATATGTAATGTTAGTCATCTCTTGCACTCCCATAATAAAATCCCATAATCCCTTCAACTCTTGAAGAGATAGTCTTCTCAAATCCCAAGGATGGGGATCCCAATGGTCTGCACTTATATAGCCTTGTCTGACCACTCAAATGGCTTTACATTACACTCACACACACTGATGGCTACCATTTAATGTGCCAACATCAGGGGAATCTAACCATTCATACACACACTCATACACCAAAGACACAGCTTTGGGAGCAATTTGGGGTTCAGTATCTTGCCCAAGGACACTTTAACATGCAGACTGGAGGAGCAGGGGATTGAACTGCTGGTCTTCTGATTAGAGGACAACCCGCTCTACCTCCTGAGCCGCCCCTGTCTTCGACAATCACTTAAGATATCTTTGAGAAGTGCTGCAAAGCAAAGGCATCTCTGCAAGATAGTCCATTTCTGTTATTGGCTGCCTCAGACATGGGAACATGGTCATTGTTGGTCATTGTCTTCTTCAATATGAGCATCTGGGCAGCCATGCTGTCTGAGATTAAGAAGCACTGCTGTTGCAATAATGACAATGCAGCATCTTCGCGGTTCAAAGCGCAATGTGTTTCTGAGACCCTGGAAACAACTCTTCCATACACCAAACATGGACTCCACTAACCCTCTGGTGTGGTAAAAGAGCTTGGTTGTACCACTGTTGCTCAGGTCTGACTGGATGAAGATCCTGTCTGACCCACTGTCACCAAGTAGGATTCCACCATGTTGTCCTACTTTGAACTGAGCAGACAGAGGTTTTGTAAAATCCTTGAGTCATGAGTTGAACCTTTCTAACATGCAGTAATATTGGAGAACTGCATAGTGGGAGTGCACACACCTTGTTCATTTATTGAAAACCAGTTGTTACGATTCCTGAACTACTGAACGATTCCATCTGCTGTAGAGGGACACTTGATGGGAATATGACATGCATCAATACAGCCAATTACTCCAGGGAAGTTCCCATATTCATGGAGAACTGTGTACCTTACGTTCATTCTATTTGCTATTCTGAAATGAAAATCGTAAAATAAAATTAAAGTTTGTAAAAAAAAGTTTGTATCGCTCACTTTGAAAAATGGATATCCAAGCATTTTCTGACCCAAAATAGAGTTTGCGGGGAAAGGCTCGAATTTCTGTATTTTCATTCGCAATTTACATTTTTTACACTTTTCTGTCTGTGGCCCGTCCGCCTACACATGAACAGTTGTTATGCTGAGTTCTGCATGCACACCGCAGAACATTGGTGAGAGAATTCTTATTTTTATACTAGTACTAACCTTCACTGTTATTCATCAATGACCATATACAGTCAATATGAAACAAAAACTAATAAAAATTGAAACAAAAAATTGATACATACATACATATACATCACATCCATAGTGTTCTGTGGAAATATACAGGGTCACATGCATGAAATTTATGCATTCAACAATTCATAAGCCACGCTATTTAATCTGTATTGTTATTACATGTGTGCTGGGTTATAATCGAAGTTGTTGCAGATTATTTCTGGCTAAACACTCATCAAGTGCCACCCTTGTTTATTGTGTAGTTTATATAATTCTTCCATTAGCTTGGATCCAAGTGCAATATATAAATAAGTCTAGTATACAAATATAGCCGCAAGCGGCGATTCGCAGGTTCAAACCATTTTGTTACGGCAAACTGCATGCACAGTGACAGAAGAAGATAAATTCCACAAACAAATATATGCAGTGAACTGGATGTGTAAGTAAGCAAGGCTACCAGGACAGAGGCTTCCATTCTCAAACAACAAAGGCCAGTTTAAAAATAAAAGCCCCAGAATCTTGGCTCAAGGTCAGGAAGGTGAGGAGCGACCCATCCTATATCTGAGCCGCAAGCTTCAGCCCAGAGAGACAAGGTACTCCGCAATCGAGAAAGAATGTCTGGCAATTAAATGGGCACTTGACTCTCTTCTTTACTACTTACTTGGACGGACGTTTGATCTGCATACTGACCACAGAGCTCTCACCTGGATCAATTCAATGAAGGACAGGAATTCCAGAGTAACGAGATGGTATTTGGCACTTCAACCATACAGCTTTCATGTTAAACACAGATCAGGAAAGACAAACCTCCTTGCAGATTACCTGTCCAGACTACCAGAACTTTCTGTTCCTGGAGAAGGGGGAGGTAGTGTGACACTGGGCCCAATGTCACTCCTCCCTGCAACTAACCCTGCTGTGTAACAGCCCTCTCCCAACCAACTGAGGCCGGTTGCCCTGCCAGCTTGCTGAGGGTGCACACTCGGTGAGCATTGGCACCAAGAAACCATCGGGTAACTTGCCATCAGTTCTCCCCTAAAACCAACCCTGCCGTTCACAAAGGCATCACTCAACACCAAACAAAAGACAATAATGCTGAAACTCTCACCAAGCCATTTCCCTCCCGTCTCACCAGTACTTCCTGGGCATGCCAAACAGATGAGCATGTTCCTCCGACAGATATTGAGTGTGTTGGGGGTGGTACCTGAAACCACACCCTTAAGTGGCTCCAACCACAACCAAAACCAAAAGTAGCGAGTCTGAATAACCAATATGTACGGTCAAGTTAATGGCCTTGTCTCATAGTTACCATTTATGATTTAAAGACTAACATTGGGAAAATTGTTAGAGCAATGCTGGAGAGAGAACTGGTTGAATCCTTTTTCCCCCCCTGTGTCTTAAGAGTTGGTAGAGGCCAAAAGGGAGGGGTTAACCTTTAAAAATGCCTGTGTTTGTTTCCGTGGGCCATTCTGTCCTGGGCTACTGAGGTGCTGCAGAGGCTCACTATGCTACCTTAAGAGGTGATGTTTTGTTTTCTTACTTTACTTTTTATGCCATGGCTATGTTTATTTTCTATTAATGACTATTATTACTTGACTATTATGTGTTAATTTTCATATTGTTTATTTCAAATTTTGGGACTAGTTTATGTTTTGTTAACACATGATTATGTATTTATAAACATTTTTTTCCTGTTCACAGAGCCTGATCGTTGTCACTTTTCCTGTTTGTGAAAATAAACCCCCTTGCACCTTATATCTGCGTGCTGTGCCATCCATTCCACGGTGTTTGCCTCTTGATAGTCATTGGATAGTCATTGGTGTGACAGTCTATAATACATTGAAACGACATTAAACTAAGATAATACCACGGTTAGAATATTTAAAAAAAATCTTTATTAACGAAGAAAATACTACATCTGTGGTTTACTTTGATGGTAGTGTAGCGGTCGCCATGATCTTCTAGTTGATTCGCAGGTAATTCTGGGAGACTTCGGCCAAATCCCATTTCACCCCTTGGCCCTACCCCTTAGCCCTTCCCCTCCATTTTGCGCGTTCACGTGAAGGGGTAGGGGTGTCCCAATTCTCTTGTGATCGAGGGGTAGGGCGAAGTGCGAGGGATACATGGCCCTCCAAGCGGAGATTTTTCAGGGGCACGCTTCCAACCAAGGGCTAGGAGAAATCTCCCAGAATGACCTGCGAATCAACTGGAAGATCATGGGGACCGCTACACTACCATCCAAACTGAACCACAAATGTAGTATTTTCTTCGTTAATAAAGATTTTTAAAATATTCTAACCGTGGTATTATCTTAGTTTAATGTCGTTTCATTGTATTATAGACAGTTTCTTTATAACAAGCATAACAAAAAATCGCTAATATGCCGATGTCTCTACTTCGCTAGCTAGTTACGTTACAACATTGTTTTTAGGCTGATTTGTGCATGACAGTGCTGCATTTTGACATATTTCCATGTCGCATTTTCCCCCTTTGATAGCATATGACGCCCAAAATATAACTAAAGTCCAGCAGCGAAGTTGCTGCACTTGTTACGGCTCCTCTACCAGTGCAGACTGGCAGGGTAACGTTAGGAGCACGGCTTGCTAGACTACAGAGCACCGCTAACGCTATTCTGTCATGAAGTGGTCTGGTAATGAAGCGGTGGTCTTTTTTATTTGATGACTTGTTTGATCGATTGGTAGCGTGAAAAGTATAAATTGTGAACGAATTGCGAGCGTCCATGCTTTTCTATCTCCATCAGATGAACGGCAAATGTCACTGTGATAATACCATTATTGCCATAGTAATCTCCGATAATAAACTCGTCCCGTCTGGTCATGTAAACATCATCGATGACGTATCAGGGTCTTGAAGGGTTGTCCCATTTCTTAGGGAGAGATTTCTACCACTACCCCTTGTGACTCTATTCCGAGGGCCAAGCCGAAGCCATAGGGGTGAAAATGAGAAATGAGATTCGGCCTTCTCCTAGCCCTCGGTTTGTAGTGTGCCCTTGAAAAATCTTCATTTTGAGGGCCATGTAGCCCTCGCACTTGGCCCTACCCCTCGATCACAAGAGAATTGGGACACCCCTACCCCTTCACGTGAACGCGCAAAATGGAGGGGAAGGGCTAAGGGGTAGGGCCAAGGGGTGAATTGGGATTTGGCCTTAGACTCATTGTAGAGCAGCGTCCTCAGCAATGACATTCAATGGCTAGGTTTGGTAAATCGACTTATTTTAAATATTTAATTTTACAAGGTGACTCTGCCATTGGTGAGGGAGTGAGCCGACGTGCTCTCCACATTGATGGAATGCGTCCAATATGGGTTCCTTCTTGATGACGAGAAAGGTATGCATTTACTACAGGCTTGCCGTTTATGTTAAATTGTTTTTGAGTTCTTTTGTTTCTGGCCAATCAAAATGAAATGTATTTCCTCTCAGGAGTGAAGACCTTGCTTTTCGAGGGAGAGCGGGACCATCTCGTTCCCTCATCGTCACAGGCACTTGTGGAGAGTGACATGTTTGTGGTTGCTGGGCGCATGATTGGCCACTGTTTTTTAAATGGTGGCCCACGTCTTAATGGTCTGAGCCCCGCAATCACATGTTCTGTTCGGGGGGGAGCCAGAGATGGCAACAATAACAGTGTCCGACTGCGTGGACCAAGATGTCCAGGATGTCGTCCAATTGGTTTGGAGAAAAATATTTTTAAACTTTGTATATTTATATTTAAAATAATAAATACATGCATGACAATCCCTGGAACAATTGGGCAATAATTTACTGCATCAAACAGAGATGGTCCAGCCACATACAAGATTTACGTAGTCTTGTTTGTCTTCACCTTATGAAATAAGTGTGTGTACAATAATAAATACATGCATGACAATCCCTGGAATAATTGGGCAATAATTTACTGCATCAAACAGAGATGGTCCAGCCACATACAAGATTTACGTAGTCTTGTTTGTCTTCACCTTATAAAATAATTGTGTTTGCATTTGATCTTACTTGCGTACTACATTCTAAATAATTAAAGGTAAATTTACATTGTTGTCTCTGTTGATGTCATTGATCAGTTGGAAGGAACCCAGGACCTTTCTGAGGACCAGAAATCCCAGGTCCTCTGTCAGCCTGGCCTGGGACCTGCCTGGTGTCACATTGAATAGCAGGTGGTGGCTGAAGGAGAAAATCCTTCTCTATGCTGGAAGTTTTTCTTTTTTCCTGTATTAGTGTGGAATAATTTATTGTATTGTATATTGTATTTCCATATACTCTGGATGCACGCTTCATTATCTTTACTGTATGGATTGTGTTAATGGAAGGCCTGCCTTGTGAAGAGACAGAGGAAAGTCCTTCACCCATGTTCCTGATCAGAAGCCTCTCACACAGAACAGATTGTTCAGACTAGCAGTTAGCATGACCTTGTAGATGTTTAGAAACTAGCCCCCTTGTCCTCCCTTTGCTTTATAATCTCTGTTCAGACAGAGATCTGCAGACCCTACCTTCTGTCTGTACCTCTTTCCTGAGATCAGCTTTTTTAAAGTGAAATATACTTAATGTGGCAGGGAACACTGCCACTGATGTATTGACAGGAACAGGAAGCCCATGTATGGGCGTTGCCAATTGGTGCAGTCCAACCAGGAGGCCCATGTATGGGCATTGCCAATTGTGCGGTCCAATTAGTGAGGGTCACAGGTGCTACAAATAGGAGTTAGTATGTAGCCGCCTGTGCCTCCCACACTTGTCATGACCTCTCTTGGTGTCTGGCTGCTACCTGGATGGTACGTAGATGGCTTTGTATAGTGTGTTTTTATAGTTTTATATGGTCCTAATCTCAATGTGTTCCCATTGTAGCTTCCCCCTGACCCCCTGGTGTCTCATGGTGCCCTGGTCTAGTTGACTGCTGCCCTTCAATTGTGGTAATGTCTCATTTGTTCAGTTGGAGTCATACTAATGTGGGTGGAGTTTCTATTGATGCTGTATGTCTATTTGTTAGAGATGGGCGGATGAAGCCTTATGAAGCTTTTGAGGCTTCTTCCTGATTGTACCGAAAAAAGATTTGACGATTCAAAGCCTCAAAGAGAGACCCTACCAGTGACATCTAGTGGTCAGCTGCAATTATAGCAGCCACGAACTTCCAAATGATTCACACATCTTGTTGATTCCAGTTCCAACACAAAAGCAATAAAGTCAGTCTTAAGCAGCTGTCTTCATTCTGAGAATCATTGTCCACACATGAAAGTGTTACAACATTTTGAAATGTCAATTTACTAATAAAATGTTTAAATGTGTTGTGCTGTTATAATTACTTGAAACATGATTTAGATTAATATGGCAGGTTTGTGCTGTGAAGTGAGATGACAGGTATTTCAACATCAGTGTTTTGGAGGTATGACTGAAGGTTTGTGAGAAGTTCTTATGCAATTCAGTGGAAAGCACTTATGGTGGTAATAAGGTATTAAGGACATCCCTGGATTTGGATCATATACCTTTCCCTGATTTTCATTAAGAGAACATGATTGTAATGTAACACATAATATGAAAAGATTCAAATTCAACGCTGTAGAAGTACTTTTGTGGGAATGATTCTGAAGGACTTCCTTGTGCCACAGTGTGAAAATAAAGTGAATATGTGCATGAGGGGATTGTGCTTGTGGGATGTGCTTTATTCGCATTCTCCATCATTAATGTTCTCTCGCAATTGAAGGTCTCTCGCAACGCTATGAAGCAGGGAGGGAACACCGAGAATTTCGCGTCTCCTTATAACGAATGAAGCGCCAAAAATTCACCTCACTTCCGGTGTTTCATTGTGACGTATGACGCTTCAAACGTCATCGCTCACGTGATCACAGAGATTTGATACAAGCCTCGACATAGTGTTTCGAACCAGTCTGCTTCAATAGAGTGAAACAGGCTTCGGAGCCTCAGTGTCAAACGTCCCATCTCTACTATTTGTTGTTTTTAACTGTTTTTAATTGTTGTAGCTCGTCTGATGTGTCTGCTGGTGTGAGTCTGGTGCTGGTACTGAGCTGGGACTGGGTGATAGCCTCTTACTCTGTTAATTGGTAAGTAGGGTGCCTACGGCACCTGAGGTACATGTAACTGCACCACCCACCTGAAACCTTAGTAATACCATTATGCTTTCTTACAGGCTTCATGCTGGCTGCTGTTTTGCCCACCTTTTTATATTGATAAACGTGTTGCATATTGTGAGCCAACTGGCATTACTTTGTTAGCATATTTTAGGAGCTTCCACATTATTTCTACTCTGCAGCAGGTTGAGTGCCACCTGGTGGGGGGTTAGTTATTTTCCTCACCGTTTGCCGTACACCACCTCTTGAATTGCTGTGGTTTAAGTATGTTTGCCGTGGCTTGCTGTGTCCACTAGAGTGTATTGCACCCCCCCTGGGCTCAGCCCTCTTAGTTGCCCCCAACTCCAGTGTCCCTCTCCCTCGCAGAGTTAGTTATTCTTATTAGAGCTCTATATTAGCCGTTGTAGTTTTTAGTGTTTTATTACTTGTATTAAAATCATATCTTTGTATACTTGGAAACACGTCTTTGTCTTCACTAACAACTTAACTTGTGTGCTGTAATTAGTCCCGAGGACCTCCCCTCGTGTAACAAAAAAGGTGGCGTTGTCGATTATTTAGACCTGGTCACATTAAGTAAATCACGACTTGACTTGACTCTGAATCTTCAATTAAACATTTTTATTCAACAATTAGTACAGAACATGTAAGGGAGGGTTTGTTGTGGAAATTAACAATATTCTCAGACTCATCCTCTCAGGGAAGTCAGAATCTGCAAATCTGAAACTATCTTCCCTAGATTGATTTTTGAGTTTGCAAGAATATTAGGCCATGAAAAAAGGGAAATGGGATGTTCCCATTTGCTTCCATCTGCTTTGTGATTAAATAATTGGTACATAGTGGTCACATGGTTATAGTGATCGCCACTGATTCACCTGGCTTTTTAATGCATAGCTTTTGTTGCCTATCGAAACAAATAATCTGAATTTTAAATCTGTTTGAAATCATTACGTTACTTTCGATAGCCCATCAAAGTAGGTGCTTTTCTTTTGTAATATTTCACAGGTGCTCAGAAGGACGAAGATGCAGGTGAAACAAATCAGGAGAGGCCTGAAAGACACTGGTATCTTGGAGCTTTTCAGCTCCAGGCCTGACACTGCAAGTGTTATTTCCAAGGGCCTGTGACACAGAGAAAACACCAAGTAACTTGACACAGCATTACAGAGGACTATTTTTCTGTTTTATTATATAGCTTAGTATATAAACTTGGCCATGTTTCTAGTTCCAATGTTGACCGACAGCCTGCCCTATTACAATTGCAATGTTTGGCCCCATTTATAACTAAGATCATTTACACACTGCTGACTTATAAAGTATATTAACACTGTACTTAAAGTATGAACACATTTAGAGCTTAGCTGTTAATGTGAATGCAGGCAACTTAATTAGTGAATCCATTTATTTTCCAGATGATTCTGGACAAGATTATCTGGCCAAGGGAAGAGGACATTGATGAGGAAGTCCTCACCCTGGCGGACCTATGCAGAGCCCTAAGTTTCCTCCGGAAATTTATAGAAACTGGTATGAATATTTTTCCTGTGTTTTATGCACGAATAACCTTACCTTGATATGAGTCTTTACAGGAACATAAAATTTTCGCAAACAAATTATTTCCAACTTCATGTTTCATTACTCAATAGGGGTGTTTTTTGGAGTATGTCTCTATGCACAGTGTTCCATGTTGATGTGCTCTGGAGAAACAAGGGTGGCTAAACCCGTTTTTGGTTGGGGTCTTCTTTAGGTTCTATAGGGGTCCTGAAAAATCTGGTGACATTCTGGACTGGCTGGGATGTCCTTCCCCCACACCTGGAGGTGGAGGTTGTGGACTGTACCCTACCACAATCCTCTACATGCTTTTTTACCTTGACTCTCCAAAAGTCCAGAAATGAGGAGTTTAAACAAGGTATCATGGCAAGCATCTCCTCCTCCTACTCTGGGTTTGGACAGTTGTGAGCCAGACAAAGTATGTTTTTTGTGATTTTGTTTTATTTGCTTTTGAGGTAACATGTTACAAACAATTTTGGTAAATAAAAAAATCTCACTGGAATATTGCCTGTTTTACATTCACTGTGATGTATAGTGAGTGACCACAAAAATAAATCACATTTCCAGGTCTCTGGCTTTTAAAGCTCTCCTATTTAATCAGTTAATATGGTAACTGTCTCACTGTACACATGTAACAAATTTGAAAAAGAACCCCGTGGATCTGGAAGTCTCTGCACTTCCACTTCAGTCAGTGGCCTGTGGCAGCTGAACCTCAGGGACTATGACTCCTTGATGGTGACCATTTGGTCTGTCCCAGTCAATGCCATATTCCATGTCAACCTAATATGAGATTTAACATTCAAATATGGTGAGCATATCATTTTAAAAGCATATACTAACCAGTACAATAGAACATTTTTGAAGTATTTTGGTAATAGTGTGCTCCTATATTATGGCCAGTGAAAGGATATGCATGAAAATTAATAAACTACAATAGGTAATTTGAAATACGCTCTGATGTAACAATGTGATAAGGGGATGTATACACATCTCATACTGTTTAGTTGATTGTCAGGTAGAGATTACCGTGTTGGTGTTGAGTCCTTTTCGAACAGAATAATTGGCTCCGCCACAACAGAACGTCCGTGCAAGAAGGTTTATTTACAAAAGGATAAGTCCAAAACAAAACAGTGCAGCCAAAAATGTGAGAATTAAGAAAAATAAAGTATTTACAAAAAAAAAACATAAACCAAAAGAAAAATCCAAATGTATAGGTTTGCCACTTACAACTCAATTCTGGGGATGCTGCCACCTACACCGTCCTAGCACACTCCTCTCACCTGGCTTAGAGCTCACCTTTATGCCCATATCCCCTCCCATTGGAACAAACCAAATGCAATTATCATATAACATAAATTATAATAAGGTATGCATTTGGCCAGACTAGAACGAAATTAATGAAAATAATTAAGCATCTACATAATGCAATTAATTACAAAACCAAACAATACTAAGGCTACCCATTCCAACCCTTTACAATACATATAAACAATTAACTAGTAGTTTTGCCCATTGGATGGCACTTGTGCGCATGCGCACTATGGGTCAGGCACTACAAAGCCAGCCCATGCTGCATAGCCTCGGCTTGGACCCTTGAAATCGGCAGTAGCGACTTTCCACCCAACAGGATCCCTTCACTAGTCCGCAGTGACATATATGCAAGTAATTAATTAGTAATAAAGTTTAAAACCAAGTTACTGTGTGTGTGGGTGTTTCTTTCCCATAGCGCTATTATGGTGATAATGGGGATTTGGAGGTTGTGTGTGAGTATCTGTGTGCGAGTGTGTGATGGGTTAATTTTCGCTGTGGCCCGAGTGTGCACCCCCGGACTTAGCGTAACTGTTAGTGTTAGGTGAAATGATGTATAGGGATGAATTACTTGTGCTGCCCGCGGAGACTGACAGAGCCCTCTGTCACACTGATACATGAAGACAATGCTTGGCACTCTTGATTAGTGCGTCCAGCTATATTTATACTTCTCTAGAAATTTGGTGCGATAAAGGTTAGAAGTTTACTTCCAACATTGTTTCAAGTACAAACCTGGAGGGGGTCTTGAGAACCCTCACACTGGTTCTGAGTCCACAGCAATCCTTCTATCCTGGATAGAGAGACAATGAGCATGTAAGCAGGAGGTAGAGTGCTAACAACTCTTTAACAACTCACTTATTTTGGTCCTGAAGCGTGTTTAGTCAATCTTCTATTTAAGCTGCCTACCCCTGGAAACTTCTTTTTAGTTGGATGCTGCCAAGATCAATTGCTTGAGAACATACAAAATTAATACAAAGTGATAATACCTCTGGTTGTGAGTACTTCTTCCAGTGAGATGAGAGTTCCTGTCTGGGCCTCTGGTGGACACCATGAAGTGTGCCACTTGAACATTTTCTCCCCCTTTGTCAGACCTTAGACGTGATGGCACTCCGTAGTTGTTGACGGCTTCAAGGAAGCTGCTCATCACAGTTGAGGCCCGGTTATTGGTAGCGGCATTAAGGAACACAATTAGACGGCTAAAGCCGTCAATGCCACCATGAACAACAAATCGCCACCTGTAATTTAAGAAATTGTGAAGTGTTAAGGCAATATGCATGCCATCTCCTTTGTCTCTCGAATGTAAAAGAAAATGCATAGATGCATAGATGAAGCTGCACTCTAATTGATGAAAATCTTGATTGATTTAGATTGGAATTGAAAAGTGATCTTTGGCTTGAAAAGGTTGGTGACCACTGTGTAATTGTGTGTGCGCAAGTGTAGGTTATGTTTGGTTCTTAGATAGATTAACCACCAGCAACTAATGATGAGGATTGATCTATCAAAATATGCCATTGAGTAATTTTTCATATCATTTTTTGTCTGAAGTGGTGTAGCATAACTTTCATGAAATGTAGGCTATATGTTATTTTCCATGTGATCATTTTTTGGATCCTGAAGTGGCTTTAGGTCAGGTAAAGAGGGGAAACTGATGAAGCTCCTAGGCCTTTGACATCATGGGCCGTGCATACAAACAAAAGGTATTGTAAGGTTTTTGATTGCATTGAACTATATCATTCACAAATGCACAGCCTTACCTTATAAGTTTATGGTTGCCATCTATATGCCACAAACTGTTGGGAGCTAGCACAGAATATCTTCTGCGTCTCAATGTCTGCAGCTGGAGTGTGTGTACCCTTACTCCTTCTGGGTCTATGCGATGCATAGATTCTTGCACTCGACGTCCTTTATAAAAGCAGGGTAAGCTACGTTTATTGTAGGTTACTAAAAAGTTGTTTCAGAAAGAATGCATTTTGATGGACAAGCCTACATTAGATAACCTATATTATATAAAAGGGCATTGCTCTTCCCCATTGCACATACTAAAACAAAATCTACTAAGTAATGCCTACAGCAGAGCACTCATTACTTAAACCACATAGATTACACACAAGTAATTCACTTACTTTGAATCCGTACACCTCGAGCGTTGGGATGGCCCAGCATCATTCGGTATCCTGTATTAGGATGATGGATGATTAAGTCAGACATCCTTTTGAAAAAGATTACAGCAATGTGGTAGTTTGTTGTAAACAAACTTTGTGAGCACTTCATTAACCAAGGAATGGATTTTATTGGCCCAGACTTGAGTTGTGCGTCACAGGCTGAACTTTTCCTTGTGTTTATTATTACATATTGGGTCGGCTATTTTGATTTACCATGACAGCTTTTGTTTTAGGAAAGGAACAGAGGTGAAAGGTTTTGGGACGTAGCTAACTTACTCCAAGTAAACTAATTTACGCAATAGGTGGCGAGTTGCCAAAAGATCTCAGACTCACCGTATGCCATGCTCTGCCATTCGATGGTAGACGGTTCTCTCACCAACCCCAAGAAGAGCAGCAATGTCGCGGACATGCAAACCTGCTAATAAAAAACTTTTCACAGCTTCCACGGGGAGTACGACACAGGGGCATCCAACTAACGTGGCGTTATCGGCATTTTGGAGCGAAAGATTCAGGCGATGAGCCACTTCTTCCAAATTGTTCAACACTTCAGGGTCAACCTCTGTGTTCCTTGATGCAAATATGTGGAACAAATTGTAGTTAAACAACAGGTGAAGGTCTCGGAGCAAGGCCTGTGCAGTCGATCTAAGCACTCTGATATCGATCAACCAGTGGAAATAAGGTGACACCATGACATAGTGTGATTGACAGCCCCCTCATTATCATATGGACCAAGAAATCAAGAAAGAAAGAAATCCGGAAATAAATATATACATAAATAAATAAATGAATAAATAAATAAATATGGTCATGAATAAATACAGAAATGAATGCTAAAGGAAATAAATAAATGCATAAATACCCATTTATTAATTAATTTCATTTATTTATTTATTTATGTGTACATATATTTATTTTTGCATTTTTATTGAATTTATATTTATTTATTTAAGTATTAATTAATTAATTATTTTTTTATTTTAGCGGTTCTGGGCTTGCATAGCCACGTCATCACGTTATGAAGTATAAATATCACAATCTAAATGAATATTCTATCATCATCTGAATCACTTGAATATGCACTTATACCACAGGAAAACAATGCCATACCTTATTGCATTTGCACTAACTAGAGGTACAGTTGGTTACTAAACCTTAGACCTAGTCACTAGTGATGGAATGGTTAATGGTTCATCCCTTTGCTTTAGTCTGCATGTTAATTCAAATGAATGATCTGCTCTGTGTTTATTTGTCTAGTCAAGTTGCACCATGACTGTAGATATAAAGGGCTGTAGCTAGCTTGGTGAAGGAGGTGTGCATTGGCATGAAGCAATTCTTTTCAAATTCTGCAAAACAAAAAATGTGGGTTTGGCAACAAGCATGCATAATTGCATAATAATACATAATAATTAACATTAGCATCTTATTAACATTGCCACGCCAGCTAGCATGAGGTTGAGTTTATTTATTAATTAGTTAATTATAATTAGCTTGTCTGTTTCACTTTGCCAAAAGAGTTTCAGTATTTTGAGACGGTGAACATGCTGATGGTTTCAGTCTTTGTCTCTCCTGTTCTTTTTGTCCCATGGCAAGAAATATGAGGAAAAACACACAGATGACATTACAGACTTTTAAATATATTTATTCAAGTTACGACTCAAAAACTACAGTTTGGTGATTGCATACTATATATTACACAATGGATACTCCCAAAAGTGGACAACAGCCTAAAAATAGTATTGAGAGGATTGCTCAGGGTCTAAGAAAAGAAAGTATAGGGGAGACCAGGGCACTGTGGGACGGACAAAACACAAATGTTTCCTCCGGTGAAACATGCTGTGTGGTGCCATGAAATCTAAGCTAGGACCACCTCTAATCAGGTCTGTGAATAATTCACAGTATGTTTCACAAATGGAAACATACTTTTTAATCTGTCCCACAGTGCCTTTGTCCCACAGTGCCCTGGTCTCCCCTACACTTGTGACATTTCGCTGGCTAAGTGGATAAAAAAAAAAAACATTTCATTTTAAGTCGAATGTTTGCAAAAGTTGACTACTGATCTATAGCAACACCAACGTAAAGTAATACACATATCTTATTTTCAGTCTTAGTTTCAGTCATCAAACAAATGTTCTATTCCACATGACTTCATAAATTGTGTTTTCATCTCTTTCAGTAAACTCTTTGGTACGTGTACAAATGAGGTGATAAGTCTCCAGAGCGCAAAACAACTGAAATAAGCAGGGACGCAAGGAATTACAACTCAAAATGTGTTAGTTCAAATTACAACCATGCATAATACATAAGAAATCATTCACAAAATAACGGATCCTCCTTAAGGAACTAAACAACCCCAAGCCATATTTGTTCCGTGAATGATATTTCTTCCCAAAACAACATTTAATTCAGCTCCCACCTTCTGCAATTAATCAGCTCTTATTGCTGCAATTACACCATAATCATCATATTCCCCCAGGTCCATCACTGACTTCCTCTTGAAACATTTCCACACTATGAAAGAAATGCCAGCCAATATAAACTGAGCGGAAATTTTGAAATGACATTCCGTCCCTGTTGTGACTGTAAAAGCCTTAGGAACCTTTTAGGAAATCCTTAAAAAGGCCTTTATACCACATACTCCATTACGGTGCCATTACAGCAGATGTGAAACGTATATACACAGTGCCTAATATATTAGTTTCTATCCAACGCACACTTTTCAATAAAACTCTACTGACCAAAGCTATTCTGATAAGAAAAGAATGGTAAGAAGTATTTATGAGTAACTTCTTTGCTTCAAGAGCATTCAGAAATGCTACAGTTTGGAGGCAACATGCAGAATAAAAAATGTCATTGCTTGCTTATGACCCATATTTAGAATCAGGGATGTAGTGGAGAGTAAACCCACCAAAAACATCTGTTGACCACCAATTTAGGCAATCTTTATGATATAGTAATAGTATCAAACTGATGTATTAATAGGGTACATCAAAGAAGAATTGTTACATGAGGTAATGATTTAATACTTTATACTATTGGTAGTTTGCCTCATGATGATCACTGAGTGGAGGTCCTAGTTTACTTCTTCACCACTACATCACTGTTCATAATCATAAAAAAACGTAATTTATACCTTACGGTGTAGCATCGATGTAGAGCAGTTGGCGTGTACCTGGTTTCTCATTTAACATCAGTGTAGCTTAGCTTAGCTTTTAGATCCTCCAGGTAGTGCAGAGCAATAACTTCGCTGCTAGTGTATCTCCCTGCTGGAATAGGATTGCCGGAGTGGCAATTATTTTACTGCGGAAAGACATTAACGCCAGTCAGTTCCGACCTATTCTGACCGGCAGCATCGCTGACCAGCTGGCTGCTGGTGCTTCTGAAAGCCTTCCTAGCAGAATTCCATAATCTACAAATGTTATTGGATGGGTTTAGTTTTTTTTAAAACCCAAACTGCAAAAGCGTTCAACTCCTGCAGCCTGATACGATCATAGGTTGAGTTATGTAGCTCAAGCCATATTTTCAAGTAGCAGCCTTCTGTTGAGTGTGCTTTGTGTTTTCAAGCCATTGCAGGTTAATAAGGCACGCTTCAAACAAACACCCTCATTAACCGATCAAATACCTGTTGTCAAACCTCGTACGGCCATGCAACATCGGTTCTTTGCGCTTACATGAGGTTTCCATTTAGTAAGACAACAATAGGGAAATTGCTGGTAATGCTCGGTGGCACGTTTGCGGCAATAATAAGGCGGCGTACAAAAACCAGAGCAATTCATTAATCAATTTCATTCAATGAAAGAGTGAGGTCACTGGCAATATATAAACGCTGTGGCATAAAAGCCTCAATGGTACTGTATCTATCTCTTCCATCGTAGCAGTAACATGACAGAAATGATCTTTTCCCAACATCTCGAATCACAGTTGGTCGTGTCAAAGTTGGCTGGCTGGCCACAAGAAACTGGCAATCGTATGCGATAAAACAGGTAATTACATAACATTCAAAGCCATAAAAGAATCATCATTAAATAATCCACTGAATTTTTGTGATGTTTGAAAACATTGCATTGTTACCGCATTAAGGAAAGGCAACAACACGTTCAGAGTGATTTGCTCTCCTGAGTGCATTCCTCATGTTGTCAGAGTTGGTAGGTCTATCTGTTATTATCCAGACCCAGTAACTCCAGAGAAAGCAGGAAACCAGATTGGTTTCCAGCTGCAGTACGCCTCCTTTCCACCAGGCCTTAACATGCGGATTGTGTCTAGATCTGATGTCGCTGGATTATATTTACACCTGACATTAAAATGCATCTCTGGAACCAAAAAAGTTTCTTGCTAAAATGCATATTTCCATCTTTTAAAATGTTCCCGATCCACAACTATTCTGACAATCCATTTTTGACTATCCGAGCTGCCTGATGCCTGCTTGATTTGCGTCAACGTCCTGGTTGAATCCAAGTTTATTTCCATTTATGTCGCTACTACATGTGGATTGCATAATATGGATTGGAGTCACATTGCTTTTGCACTTTATTATTAATATGGCCAAATGGATCTCTGTCCACCTCCAGAGGTGACTTGGATGATTTTCAATGTGTTGAGAGTTTAGAACTTTCGCTCTATCCGATTAAAATGTGATTACCCAGGATGCATGTTAATGCCAGTTTAGAACGGGGGTCATAGGGACAAGGGTGTTGGAAGAGTGTTTTCCATCACTCATGCAAAACAAGGAATCTATAGACTTTTAAAGCACAGACTGTGTCACACTGGCGGTCTCTTCAAACCGCAAGTAGCCCTGAGGACAAAATACGCTGTAGCCACAGCATCCAGCTAAAGTAACCGTATGGCTTGACCACACTCATGGTCAGAGAGAGGGAGGCTGTTGAGATCAACAGTGGGAGCTCCTGGGATTCAACCGTCCATCATTTGTATTTTTATCTCCCCATAATCCTTTGCAGATGCAGGTGAAGCAACAAAAACACAAGCTGGTGCAGCTCATGATAATGAAATGGTACTGGTACTAAAGACAACGATGATTTGAATCCATGATTGGAAATAAAAGTAGATCCAAGTAGTCTCAATTCAATGTCTTTTTTTTAATGTAATGAAAAGGCCTTATTTTCAATGTTGGATTGAAGTATGAAACATTGCCCCAAATCAAGTCATGTTCTATGAATTTCCTTGGATTCATCAATCCTCAATGAACTGTCCAATTCTCATCTGGATGCATGATGGCAACAAACTTCAAGTCTTAGTCCAAATTGGGACTAATTTATTCTTTCCTACACCAAATCCGATATGCAGATCAAAGGATGAAGTTTCTTCAAAATCGACACATTAGATTTGAAGTTTCATCAATGCAATAACCATAAACGATTAATAGTGATGAGCACAGTATGCTTCATAGAGACCACACACATAAACAACTAAAATGTACATATATACATTTATCTTATAGGCTAAATGACAAAGATTTTGTTGATGACTAAACCTATGCATCGTGTATGTTGGAATTTGAGTTAGAATATGCAAGACCAGTGAAAGACAAACGGAGGCAAAACACTACAGCAAAGCAGCGACAAAGGGATGTAAGGTGGGGCGGGGAAATGCACATCGACGACGAACCCAGGACCTCAACCACTGAGAGGCAAAATAAATAGATAAATAAATAAAAATAGTTCTGTCCATTCACCAAACCCTAGTCTGATTGTCCTCGGATTTCGAGGATTTCACAGATTCTGACATCTCCCCCTGTTGGACTGGGATGGATGCAGTACTAGCAGAAATGAGGTAAGAGGTCAGAGGTCATCCTATTGCCCGGCGGCCCTGGCTGCTCTGTGCTGTTCCAACATGGACTTGAGGGCGGGGGACATCATGGCAGGGTTCATAGCTGGAGTCATCGCCGGGGTGAAAGGTCGCAAGGGGTACTGGGCATTTTTACCAGGCACGTAAATGCACTGGAAATATCTCTGGCCTGTGAAAACAATAAAAGGAAAATGGCATCCACGTCAACACTTACGGAATGACTGCAAGTCACTATAAATTCACTATTAAATACCATAGCCATAGATCCCATAGATACCATAAGTCCCTATAGTAATATTATTGAAATATTATAGTGATACCATGGTGAATAAAAATACCATAAATATGATGACATCACTATAAACTCACTATTGAGCACAACACTTTACTATAGGGAAATTATGTTCATACTATAGGCAATAAATACCATGAAGTACAATAAGGTCACTTTAGACTGTGGTGCCGCAGACATGCTTTAGGAAAACTATAGGAATATTATACCATTATATACAGAAAAATCTCAAAAATGTCTGAATTAAAATCTTTTTTCTCATCTTATGGATTTTATGGAAATCTTAAGGATTGTTATGGTAAGGCCTACAGGTCGGCATACCATGATGTTGACATTGGATTGGTGGATCGATAAACAAAAATTAATGAAGGCCAGGGGATGCTGGCTTAACAGACAGGTATGATGATGAGGTCCAGACTTGAACTCCATCTTGTACAGTGACTTCAACTGTCTCTACAATGAGCTGCTGCCACTATGGAGCACCTTTAACCTCCAGCTCAGCACCCCAAGATGAACCAAGAAGCGTTTTAAATGCTCATGCATGCCCACTGTAATCTGGCTATACACCAGCGTCAGCCTCTGTCAAATGGGAGGCTGCGGAAGCCAGGTTTTCTATGCATATGCTCAGGAATGCTCAGTATCTCAATCTCAATGGTCCTCAAATCTGGACCTCTGTGCCCAGAGTACTGCTGGCTTTTGTCGGGGGAGGAAGAGTCCTGGTCTGGGCCAGTGCAAAGGATCGGACCCCCTCGCCAACACTTACTCTTCTTCAAAATTCAGTCGTTACTGGAGTCTCACAACAGGTTCAAAGAATTCACTGGAGATGATCAGAGTTCGATGCAATACACTTTTATTCTTCAACAGAGACAAAACCCGAGTTGGTCCCGGAACCAGACTGAAGTACAACTGTCTGTGCTTGCTCTTATAAAGCCCAAGAACTGGGTGGAGAATATCACTTCCTCCGCCCAGGTTTCCCAAAATAATGTGTTACTGCCCCGGAAATAATGGTGTCATGACTTCCATATATGGTCCTTCTAGGTGGCCCTTACACACATGTCCAGGGGGATGTCCAACACATCATCATTTCATGCCCTGGGTAAATTGGGTATTTTTCCATTACATCATCTGCAGGTGATCTTGGGTACTTTCCCTGATCGCCCTCAATATCGCCCTCAATACCGCCCTCATCTGCAGGTGTTTTTTTTGCAGGCATGTAGGCGGTCACGATTGATTAAGACCTGGGATGCCGGGTGAATGCAATTAACTTCCTGGTAGTAGAGAAAACCAGCAGCACTCTAGACCCCGAGGCCCGGATTTGAGGAACTCTGCTTGCACAAATCTGTCTACAGCTGGTACATACTTCTGGATACATCTCTGTATGTATTCTACTTCCAGCGGCAAATGTTAATGTAGTGTAATGCACATTTGCACGTTACCTCTATCTGTAAATTTTTCAAGGTAACTGCTATCAATGCACCTCTGCACGTTCTGCACATACTACACATAATCTACCAATTCGATATTTATGTACATAATGCTAACTGCATATATTTCAGTACATGCTACATACACAATATCTTGATAATGACAATACAAATAGCTTACATGCATAGTTGCACATCTGGACACATTTCTGTATACATATTCTCCCATCTGTACAAGATAATGTATATATACACTGTTAACCCAAACAGTAGCCTACTGCTAACTCATAAACATTATGGGTACAGTAAACAAACAGTTATTCAGTTAACCTAACAAGAAACTACTTAAGAAAGTTTTCTTAACAAGTAATGTTGCTTTAATTTTATATGGATAAATGTTTCTGAATATCGATATCTATCTATCGATACATAAATTATAACTTCTGAGTGTACAGAAGGACGCAGTGTCTGACGTGATCAATGGCACAATGTTCAGGCTTGGTCTTTACGTTTCCTGAAAAATCAAGATGGCTACGAATTTAGCAAATAATGGAGCAAAACTAGCAATTAATTTACAAACCTCAAGAGAACCCAGATTTCTTGGCAGCGTTGTGAAAGAAATATTTGTTTTGTCTTCTTTAAATTTTATCTTACAATTTATTGTATTTGGATGATCATATCAGTGTGTGTAGGCAGTTTGGCACGTTAATGTTGGCTAAGGAAAAGTAATGTAACGTAACGTTATACCAGTAATTGAAACGTTAACGTTTAACATTAGTTTTACTGGTAGTTAAGAGTCCCTTGTCTCCAATTTGGGAGATTTTCAAGTTCTCAGATCAATTGGATAAAAGAGCACAATCCAGGTTCTGCTGCTGAGCCCGCTAAGCTGGTTGATATGTTCGTGGCTGCACGGAGAAAAGGACAGCCATGGAGTTACACCAAAGGGGGAATGAAGGACAGCCACAAGCCAGCCCCTCAGTACTACCAAAGGCCAACCACAAGTGTGGGTAAGCCTCCCATGAGGGAGAGCCAGCCAGCTAATATGTCCGCAAAGCCTCCTTCCAAAATGCTAATATGTGGAATGGAAGGCCATACCAAACCAATGTGTCCCCAAAACTCACCCAAGATAACCCAGAGTGTTGTAACTGAAGTTAAATTTGACCCATGTGCAAAAATGACTTGAGATTAATGGTAAAACACTAAAGGTGCTCATTGATACAGGCAGTGACCAGACCCTTGTACACAGACATTTTGTACCACCAAATATTATCAGCACTAATGAGACTATCCCTGTTTGCTGTGTGCACGGAGATGAAAAACCCTATCCAACAGCAGACATGTACATCAAGGTGCAAGGGCAAATGTACCTCCTAAACATTGGTGTTGCTGCCATTTCCTGCTGTGCTTGGTAGAGACCTGCCTGTGTTGTTTGCTTTATTGGATTCCAGCCACAGATGTAACGTGGCAGTGACCAGAGCTCAAGCTAAGAAATTGGAGGAGCCCTCTCAGACACTCAGTGCCCTGCCTTTCTATAATGCAGACCTGTAGACAGCACCCGGGAAGTCTCGTAAGTCCTGCCAACAGAGAAGGCAAGAGAAATTTCACCACACTGTTGTAACACCACCTTCTAGCTCTGAGCCTGAACTGCCCTTGGGTTTCAGAATCCCTACAATGTCACTGAAATGCAACAGAATGACCCAACGTTAGCACCTCTTTTGCAGAGAGCTGAGGAGAGGGGACAAGCAACTGACCCAGACTCCTGCAGCAGTGAGGACTTCTTCCTGAAAGGTAGGTTCCTAGAGCAGCCAGGGAAACTGTGCTGACCTTGGGGCACTCTGTTCTGTGGGCTGGCCATCTTGGAATGCACAGAACCTTTGCTTGCATTAAAAACAACTTCCACTGGCCCTGCTTACATGCAGATGTAGCCCTGTTCTGCAAAATTTGCCCTCAGTGCCAGAAGACCTCCCCCAAAATCCCCTTCAGAGCTCCACTCCAGCCCCTACCAATCATCAGTACCCCATTTGAGAGGTTAGGAATGGACATTGTTAGCCCTGTGGAAAGGAGCAAAGCAGGCAACCGTTACATGCTTGTAATAACTGACTATGCCACAAAATATCCTGATGTCCATAAAGGCAAAATCAGTGGCCTTTTGCCTTGTGCAGTCCTTTTGAATTGTTGTATGGTCATGTAGTAAGGGGCCCTCTCTCTTTACTGAGAGAGATTTGGGAGGGGGATCAGGCGGGGAGGGGGGCTGTTAACATCATCTCTCATGTTGTCTAGATGCGAGACTGGAAAGTTTGAGTGAGCTTGCCCAATGCCACATGGCGGAGTCCCAGCAGCATCAAAAGGCCTGATATGATCGGTCAGCCCGGCAGAGGTCCTTCAACCCTGGCCAAAAGGCCAAAACACCTCCCCAGTGATGATAGTAAGCTGCTGGCAAAATGGCCAGATCCAGCAGAAAATTGGACCAACCACCTACCAAGTGTCCACCCCAGGTCAGCCTCACTCCAGTAGGGTGCTGCATGTGAACCTACTTAAGTAGTGGGTGGAGAGACCTGATAAGAAAGCGGAGGTTTTACGGATCAAGAGGGTGAAATATTCCAGGAAAATCCTGGAAGGACAACCTTATCAAACGTGACATTGAGGGAGCTTCTGTGAGACGCGTGAGTTACAGAATACCTGAACGCCTGCTGACCTTGCTGAAGGAGGAAGTCAACTTAATGCTGTCACTGGGGATCACTGAACCATCGAAGAGTGTGTGGTACAACCCAGTAGTGTTGGTTCCAAAGAAGGACAGCAGAATCAAATCAAATCAAATCACATTTATTTATATAGCCCTTAATCACCGTTACAGTCTCTAAGGGCTTCACAGTGCCCAACATGTGAAACAATAAATGGTTAGTACACGACATCCCCCAGCCTTAGACCCTCACAGAGGACAAGGAAAAACTCCCACAAAACCTTTTAGGAAAAAATGGGAGAAACCTTGGGAGGGGCTACTCAGAGAGGGATCCCCCTATCAGGACGGTTGGGCGTGCAATAGATGCCGAGTTTAGGCAAGCAGCGTATACACAATGCATAAAAGTTATGGTTTGATGGTTTGAGTTATGGTTATTATGGTGGGACATCCAGATCTGATGTGGGGCATCACAGCAAACGGCAGCTCAGTCGGTGTCATCATAGGACTAGGGACCACTCAGTGCCAACATTGCCCAGATAGGAGAATGCAAACACCCGCTCAGTCAGCATCATCATAGGAGTGGGGGACCACGCAGACACCAACTCTGCCGAGCTGCAGCCAGGAACAGATAGGAGACACACCCACACACACCCATACACACACTCTCACTCACACAGACAAACATGACCAGCGTCAGTGGACAGGAGAGCCTGCCTCTCTAATTGAGACAGGCAGACTTCCAGAGATAGGGAGCCCGCTAAGAAAAGGCTCTGTTACCTGCAGTTTTCTTTTTGACTGCTGGGATAGACAGTTAGCCAGCGTCCTGTGATCTGAGGGTGCGTGGCGGTTTATATGGTTTAATCAGATCTGATAAGTAGGACGGCGCCATCCCATGTAATGATTTATATGTAAGTAGAAGCACCTTAAAGTCACACCTGGCCTGAATTGGTAGCCAGTGTAATGAGGATAGGATGGGAGTTATATGGTCGAAGTTCCTAGTTTTGGTCAGGATTCTGGCAGCAGCAATCTCACAATTTGACTCATATCCTACTCCCCGGATTGATGACCTGATCAAGCACCCGGGAAAGGTCAAGTACCTAACCACCCAAGATCTCTGCAAAGGATATTAGGTACCAGTCACTCAACGCTCCAGAGTGTTGACAGCCTTCTGGACACCATTGGGTATGTTCCAATCCATGGTCCTGCACAGTGGCCCAGCAACGTTCCAGAGGCTGATGGATCAGGTACTGTGTGATCTGTCAGACTTTGAAGCAGCATATCTTGATGACATTGTCATTTACAGTACCACCTGGGAGGAGCACCTCAAACATCTGGAGAGGGTGCTGGAGCGTGATAAAGCCACAAGTGGATAAGATCCATGCCACCGAGTCCTGCCCACTACCAGAGACAAGGAAGCAACTCAGGTCTTTTCTGTGCATGGCAGGATTTTACCATCGGTTTATCCCTAATTTCTCTGCCAGGGCAGCTCCCCTTGCCGATTTTACGTGATCTAGATGTCCCAACCAGGTCCAGTGGACAGAGGAGGCAGAGGCAGCCTGTCTCTGGATGTCCCATCCAACAGTCACTGAGTAAGAGCCCAGTCTTGTATGGTCCAGATTTTCAAAAACATTTCATCCTTCAAACTGATGCTTCAGAGAGGGGTCTGGGGGCTTTTCTCCTACAGGGACCTGCAGAAGGACGACACCCAGTGGCCTTCATCAGCTGTAAGCTGTTCCAGAGGGCGGTCCAATACTCAACGATGGAGAAGGAGGCACTAGCAATCAAGTGGGCCCTGGAATACTACCTCCTGGGACGAGAATTCACACTGGAGACAGACCACAAGGCTCTCCAGTGGCTTGAGAAAATCAAGGACATGAATGGAAGGATCACCCGATGGTACCTGGCAATGCAGCCATTCCGCTTCATCATCCATCACATTCCAGGAAAAGACAACTGCACAGAAGATTACCCCCTCCAAAGAAGGGGCAGAGTGTGATGGCCGTGGCCCCAGCCACACAAAATCAGGGTTTCTTTGCATTGAGTTTTAGTTATTGTCGATGTTTTCCCCCCCTGTGTGTGTTTATTGGTTTTATAGTATATATGTTTCATGTCTCATTCTGGGAGGTCTGTTAGTTGAGTTAACATCTTGTTTTTTTTCAGTAGTTATGTTTTGTTGACCTCTTTTAAGGGCCCTATAACTCTGTTAATTCACTCTGTTAAATTTGCCTTTGTTTATTTGTTTTGTTGAATCTTTTTTGGGGAAAATGAAGCCAACTTTTGCACTTTAAATCTGTGTTTCCTTGTGCCTTGACTGCTTGGTCCACAACATTTTAATTCTGTTGAGTAGGTTTCCATCAGTGTTTGAGTTTCGCACAATTTAATCTTTTGAGTAGATTTTCCCCAGGCTACATGTTGTGCACAATTAAATTTATTGAGGATTATTAAGGATTAGTTAGTGGAATTTAATTTTAATAAGCATCATTGAATCAATTTAGTATGCCGAAATAAAAATATTAGAAAATGTAAGTATTATATTTAAGTTCAGACAAATTGAAATTTATTTAAAAAAAACATAACAGAATTAAATTAACTAAAAATATATTTTTTACTCAATATTTTACTTGATCAAATTATTACTGTTACTTAAATATTCTTAGGTAATCAGTTAGGTAATTGACAAACATTTTGAATAATTCGGTTTTACAGTGTAGCAATGCACACTTGCACATCTGCTTCAACCTGCAATCTGTTAATGAAGACGCTGTATCTTCAACTCTATTTATTTGTTGTTTTTTCATTTATTATATTTGGTTTTTTGCAATTGTTTATTGTAACTTTTTGTTTTATTATCTTCAGTACTCACTTTTGATCTATTCTTATGTCTTATTCTCTTTCTGTTCTCCTCTGCTGCAATGAGCCAATTTCCTCATAGAGATCATTAAATGTGAATTTAATGTAATGTAATGTAGTGTAATCTAATGAATGAATGAATGGATTTCAGCCACTCTTACCCTGTTTCTTCTTATCAGTAGCGTTGTCTTCAGTCTGGGGCTCTTCTGCGAAGGGTAGGAAAGAAAGAGATTGAAATTGGTGTGTGTGTGTTTGTATGATGTGTTTGTGTGTGTGTGTGAGAGAGAGAGAGAGAGGACGAGATAATACATGCATACGTGTGGCAAACAGAAAAACACACTACAACAAAGACATGGAAAAGGAAAGATGGCCTGAATAAAGAAATGATGCAGTTTTTTTTAATGCAGATATTCTTCTTGTACAAACACACATTGTTATTTTACTCTCTTTCACTCTTTGTCTATTTCTATTTCTCCCTCTTGTTTTCATCTTCCCATTACCTATGCTTTATAAAGGGAATATGGGTATTTCAAGTGCTCGCCATGGGAACATCACCTCCTCTTGTGTCAGAAGTGAGGTGCAGAATATGAATGATACGGGTGACCTGCAAACACATCTCAGGATGGAGATGCCATCGGAAAGGCACCATGCAGAGAGTGAGGAGGCAAACGTAACAGTGGTGATGCCTCAAGACCAATGTTGCTAAAAGTATTGTATGATTAATTGTGAAAGTAAATTAGCACAGAATGCTAAAATGTATCATTTATCATTTAGTGTCTGTAGTACTGATGCTGGGTTGCCACAGACATGTGGTATGTGTGTCATGAACATGTACCTGAGTGTTGTAGAGTAAACTAGTGAGGCCTGGATTTGAGGCCCTATAAGGCAGTAAAACTGAACTTGACCAGACCACTACTATGTGGAGAGAGCCTATAGGATAAACGATGTTACACATGTTATCTAAGCATAAGTGAACCAATCATAAGAGACTTCTTTGTTTCCAAAGAAACTATAAAGATTATAGTGCACTGATTTTCAGAGAGAGAGAGCATAGAGAGACTTTGACTTTGACTTTCTGTGTGACCTGTGTCTTTCTCTCTCCAATATCTGGATACTTATACTTCAACCTGTCAATGTTTTGTGTGTTATTTAAAGAGTTCTGAGTGCTTACAGGCAATTTCCACGACATAACTCATACAACATCCTACCCAAATAGAAATACTAGTATCTTGGAGGAAATTCTAGGATTGGGTGCACTTTTTAGTCAGGACTAAATATAAGCCCTATTACTTTGCTAAAAATAAAATGAAAGCGTGACTTAAATAAAAGTAAAAAGTAGCTCATTTAAAATGATCTATAAAATGATGATCTTTTCCATGCAATTCAAAAACAGCACAGACCGTTCAAACCAGATTCTTTTAGGTAAAAAAACAAAAGAAAGTGCAGAAAGAAGGTACAGACTCTTCCCTTCTCTGCAGACTTCCCATTCACTGCTGTGGAACTACAGCTGGCCTTTACCAATTGGTCAGTTTCTGAAGCAATGCATATGGAAAGCCTGCAAAATTTGTACTCTGTAATTTAAAATGGAGCGAAGTACTATACTGCAGTCAAAACATACTTCAGTAAAAGTAAAATTACTGACTTCAAAACTAATTCTAAAAAGTACACCAAAACACTCCTCAGTTACTGTAACAAGAGTAAATGGAATTTGTTACTTCCACCCTTCCTTGTCGCTGCTGCAAACGAGGACAAAACAACTGGCCCAATGGCTGATATTTTTAGTACGAGTTAGCAGAAGTAAAGATAGGGACGAGGGTTTTCCAACAAGACTAAGGGTGCGTTCAAACCAAGCATGTTCTGAGTGGGTAATTTGAACTCTGGAGCATTTCTTTTGTTTGTTTTGGCCAGGTGAGAACAACGACATTCAAGTCAATAACCCTAACCCTCTTCCAAGAGAACTGTGGTATGGTTCGTTAGGAGTGACAACGTAATCCAAACCAGTCAGGAATTTACCCCAAAGCGCAAGGGTTTGTAGGTATACAGAGATGGACATTGATGTCTAATAGCCAGCATTTCCTCTTGGATTTGCTTGGAAAACCTAGTATATCAGAATGAAGCAAGGACAAACTTTTGTCATTTGTTCTTAACCGTTATGAACATCACTGAAAGTAAACAATGGCAAAGAGCACAGTAAAGTCTGTCGCACTTTGTTAAAGTTACAGGGACTGGAATCGGATTTGTTTCGACATCAAAACTGCCTACATGTGAGTTCATGCAACTTTTGTTTTCAAGGTCTGGTTCTCTTGCAGCTGGGCAGTGTGCACCTAAACGAATCAAAGTAACCTTCTCCAGTATGTTCTGGACCAAAGAAAACTAATTGTAGGTGTGATCATACCCTTTAGAAAAATGGGAACTACTGGGGTCAGACTTTGACGTCAGGAAAGTGGAGAATCACTCGGGGTAGAGGGGAAGTGTTGAAACTTCACTGGATAACTTAATAATAACGCCACACTAATTCCCCAAATGAATTCCCCAACAAAGTGTTATCGTTGCTACGTTTGTCAAAGGTCATAATCTCTTTCGATACCTCAAGGCTGCTCAAAAGGCTTTGCTAATCCCATCCTAATCAGCTTGCCTTATTAAATTTGAATCACTCATATTCCAAATGTCATTAGAGTGAACGTTTCTCCATATTGAGTTAACCAGTGGAGAGACAGGGATAACTAACGGTATACCTTAGGCCTTAAAGGAAGCGCTTTTCCCATTCTCTATGAACAACAAGCATATGGTATAGATGATTATTGTCTACAAATAAACAGTAAATATGACCTGATCCTAATTCAATAACATGTTACTTAACATTGAGATTACTGGATATCCGTTACAATGGTGATGTATATTCAGGACCATGGACAGCTGACAGCTTTCATACTCACTGGCTTCTGGTGAATGTTTCTCTTCTTTATCTAGAATGGGAGCGGGAGACAGAAAAGGAGAGCAAGCGATAGACTAGACAGATCAATATTAAATGTAGAAAGCACACATATTCATGTTTTAGCTCTGAATTCGTACCTTGAGCCTCCTTGACAGATTTCTTCACAACCTTCTCTGTATTACCTGTGCGAGGAGAGAGAAGCAACCGCATTACAGCCCGCCAAATAACCCAGTTGTGATCTACAGGCAATATCCCTGCTTTATTACCTTCTTGGTGTGATACACCTCGATGTTTTCCGAATTAGCATTTTATCATGCATAAAACAGACCATTTGATCAAGTTAGCTATGAGCAATTTCATTATTTCCATGAGGTGTGATTTATCCTGGGAGATGGCTATAGAGATTAAATATAACGAATACCTGAACACTTTCATCATGGTTATGTTCTGACATTTAAAGGACACCCTCAACCTGCCTTGTCTACTTCTACTTCGGTTAGTCGTTGGTGAATTGGTTTCTCATCTCTTTTACGATGGATGTCTCCCTGTATGATTGTTCAAATCCCTTTTGCCAAAGTTTGCTGCTCAGTAAACGTTAGGAAGTTAGTGATAACTGACACTTAATGAAGTGATTTGATGCACTTGAGTGCTCTAACCTCATTTGCATCCAATAAAACCAGAAATGGTTGGCAGGCATCAACAAAACCATAAGTTTGGAAAATAAGCTATAAATGTTTTATAGTTTAATGGCTTATATGAAAAGAATAGATATTAATACAAATCAACAGCCATCTGTTTCAGCTTTAGGCTCTTGAAAAAGATGACTTGAATGATGTGAATACATTCTGTTATGTATTAAAAAGGAATTTATTACGTATCACACATACATTCAAATAGTTTGTGTGTGTCATATAAGAATGTTATAAAAATGTTAATATTTCCTTTCACTTACGGGCTTTGGAAAGCTGACTTGTCTTAGCCCCATGTGTAGCTTTGGATTTGGCTGGAAATGAACAAATAAATAGCATTAATGTTATTAGTATAACTGTTTAACATTTAATTACCCAATCTAAGCAGCTTGTAAAGGAAACCCAATATAAGCGAAGCAACCATTGACAACACTTCAAAGCAGCATTGGACAAATATGAAGAAACTATCATCAGTCAATCAAACATGTTTTAGGTGCCTGGAGGGGAAATAGGAGCCTAGACCTAGAATCCAATGTCCAATGTCCAATCTTCATGAAAATAATAAACAATGACATTTTCCAGTCATAGTCAATGGAAAATAGGGCATCTTTAAACATTGGCTTCTTGCTTATGGAATTATCTCACAATTTTTTTTCTCCAAAAAAACACTTCCATATTGTCCAGATAAGGTATACCAATTATTAGAATTGTATCTTGAAAACTGTTTTTTTTGTTAATCTTTGAAACAAGCTCTACTCCACCCCTTGCTCAAAGGTTGTGAGTTGAATCCAGCAAAGAGCTGAAGAAACATAACACAATCTCATTTTGAGCAAATATGTACCGATATTTAAAGGTACATACAATCTGACAAATCCATTTGACAATATATTCGAGATTAGCTTACTAGCGAGCTAACATTACACAATCGAGAGTGACACCGAGTCTCAGGGCACTTTCGCGATGGAGACTTCGCGACACTTTCGTCTTCTGAAGTGGAGGATTCCTCTCCTCAATGTATCCACCCATCTCCAGCTGGGGGTGGCAACATTACATTTCTGCACAGTCGGGGGTGTCACACGACCCAGTAGAAAATGGCTGAATAAATTTTAGCTCCACTCTGATTAGTTCTTAATTACTGTTTTTCCCTCCTTATATTCTTTTGTATGCAGATTTTAAAAGTAAAAATGTCCCAGTCGCAAGAAATGTGAGAATTTTCACCATTTTCATCTTCAAGACCACAGCGAAATAAGAAAGAGAAGACCCTTATGTAACCTACCCATACGGAAATGTAATATATATACTATATGTACTATATGTAATATATACATATAGTAAATATTCCATATATGAAATATATGTACATATGAAGGAAAAACATATATGTACATGTATGTACAAACTATATATGAAACCTATTAGAAATTGGAACAATTACATATATGACATATATGTCTAGCCCATACAAATATATATGTTTACATATGTATAATGCATTTTGTGACATATATGTCACATATATAATTATTTATACATATAACATATATGTATTATATACAAATTACACATACACTATATTGCCAAAAGTATTCACTCACCCATCCAAATAATTGAAATCAGGTGTTCCAATCACTTCCATGGCCACGGGTGTATAAAATCAAGCACCAAGGCATGCAGACTGTTTCTACAAACATTTGTGAAAGAATGGGTCGCTTTCAGGAGCTCAGTGAATTCCAGCGTGGTACTGTGATAGGATGCCACCTGTGCAACAAGTCCAGTCATGAAATTTCCTTGCTCCTAAATATTCCACAGTCAACTGTCAGTGGTATTATAACAAAGTGGAAGCGATTGGGAACGACAGCAACTCAGCCACGAAGTGGTAGGCCACGTAAAATGACGGAGCGGGGTCAGCGGATGCTGAGGCGCACAGTGCGCAGAGGTCGCCAACTTTCTGCAGAGTCAATCGCTACAGACCTCCAAACTTCATGTGGCCTTCAGATTAGCTCAAGAACGAGTCTGGGTTTGGCGGTTGCCAGGAGAACGGTACTTGTCTGACTGCCTTGTGCCAAGTGTAAAGTTTGGTGGAGGGGGGATTATGGTGTGGGGTTGTTTTTCAGGAGCTGGGCTTGGCCCCTTAGTTCCAGTGAAAGGAACTCTGAATGCTTCAGCATACCAAGTGATTTTAGACAATTCCATGCTCCCAACTTTGTGGGAACAGTTTGGGGATGGCCCCTTCCTGTTCCAACATGACTGTGCACCAGTGCACAAAGCAAGGTCCATAAAGACATGGATGGGAGAGTTTGGTGTGGATGAACTTGACTGGCCTGCACAGAGTCCTGACCTCAACCCGATAGAACACCTTTGGGATGAATTAGAGCGGAGACTGAGAGCCAGGCCTTCTCGTCCAACATCAGTGTGTGACCTCACAAATGCGCTTCTGGAAGAATGGTCAAAAATTCCCATAAACACACTCCTAAACCTTGTGGAAAGCCTTCCCAGAAGAGTTGAAGCTATTATAGCTGCAAAGGGTGGACCGACGTCATATTAAACCCTATGGATTAAGAATGGGATGTCACTTAAGTTCATATGCGAGTCAAGGCAGGTGAGCCAATACTTTTGGCAATATAGTGTATATGCATAGCATGTACATATATGTCTAGCCCATACAAATGGATGGTAAATGGACTGCATGTCTCTCATTCACCCATTCACACTCACACACCGATGGTGAGTTACCATGCAAGGTGGGGTTCAGTGTCTTGCCCAAGGACACTTCGACATGTGGACTGGAGGAGCCGGGGATCAAACCTACGATCTCCTGATTGGAGGCCGACCCGCTCTACCTCCACAGCCACCCCATATAAGTAGAGAGTCCTCCCCGTCGGGGAATTGAACCCCGGTCTAATCAGTATACTAACCACTATACTAACGAGGAGAGGCATATGTTTATTCCATCCATCCATCCATTTTCTAGCCACTTATCCAGGGCCGGGTCGCGGAGGCAGTAGGCTCAGCAGGGATCTCCAGACGTCCTTCACCCCGGCCACGCCCTCCAGTTCCCCCTGGGGGATCCTGAGGCGTTCCCAGGCCAGAAGGGATATATAATCCCTCCAACGGGCTCTAGGTCTGCCCCGAGGTCTCCTCCCAGTTGGCCGTGCCCGGAACACCTCCAAGGGGAGGCGCCCGGGGGACATCCTAATCAGATGTCCGAACCACCTCAGCTGGCTCCTTTCGACGTGAAGGAGCAGCGGCTCTACTCCGAGCTCCTCCCGGATGTCCGTGCTCCTCACCCTATCTCTAAGGGTGAGGCCAGCCACCCTACAGAGGAAGCTCATTTCGGCCGCTTGTATCCGCGATTGTTCTTTCGGTCACTACCCAGAGCTTGTGACCATAGGTGAGATATGTTTATGTTTATGTTATATATGTTGTATATATGTTGTTTTAATAAACATATATAAATATATCAATTAAACATATATTGTTAACATATATGGTTGCAACATATAATACCATATACAAATTCATACAATACAAATTTTTAATATATGTACATATACAAATTTTACTATGGATATTTCATATATGTTAAAACCTATATCATCATACATTCAGAGGATGTATGTATGTGGTAATAATATATCGCCTTATATGTAACATATATGGCAGTATCGCTCGCTGATATAGGGGCATATATGTCATATATTACATTTCCGTATGGGTACACCCGCCACCTACATTACAGGCAGATCTAGTACTCACTGAAATCTGTGCTGTTGGCTCCCGTGTGGAGACTTTTGAGAGTCATTTGGACACCATTGCTAGTTCTATCACCCAGATGAAGGGTGACCAGCTTGGCCACGAAAGTGGGCGAAAATGAGGCCAACCAAGGCAGAGACTGGAATCTCTGCCACGGGAGATTGTACCCAATTTCATGAAGGAAAATTATCTTAATTCGGAAATACAGTTGAGAAACTGTAAATGGATGGAGGCAGAAAGCTGCCTCCATCCACAGACCTAAGATTCAGTACACTGTGACTGTTCTGTACACTCACTCACTCTGTAGCTCTCTCTCGCACTCTCTCTGCTGTTTAGTTTGTTTATAATATGGTAGGGCCAGAACACAAATAAAACATATTTGATGATAGGGGCACAAGAATCCAAACAAAAGAAAATTCCAATGCTTTGACAGCAGGCTGTCTACACATGCAATGTTCTGTAAATATATTAATGAATAATAACAGATAGACTCTTTCAGAGTTTCCCACCGAAAGGCAAGTCATAGATTACATACATATTTGAGCTAAATATGAGATTTCATGTCAAAGCATGTGTATTCAGATTTGTCCAAGGATGCCCAGAATCGGCAATTCTTACCTTCTGTCTTCACCTCCTTCACTCTCTCCTCTTCTCATGAAAAGAAGAGATAAGGGAAGAGTGTTTCAATACGATTTTGCAATGAAATAAACAGGAAAATAAGGCACACTAAACTACTGGACAATAAACCCGCTTTTATACTGCAAGCAACATGATCAACAAATTAATTAATTTCTTATAGAGCTGAGAGGCCAAGGAAACTGATGCGTGGACAGTCAACAAGCTTGTTGGCTAAGAAAAGTTGGCCACAGCTGAACTTTGACGATCATCAGCCATCGACAGTGAACCACATGCATGCATCTTTGTTTCCCTACCGATGTGATTTAGTTTCATGAATAGTTTCGCTTGGCAAATGCAAAATGAACAAAAAGTTGATTGCAGTTGATTCAAAGCTTCTCAGTTCTCTCCAACTTCTATTTAAAAGACTACAGGAATAAACAACTCAAAAACTATACTTGGAGAACAGTTGCATCCATTGTTGGGGTCAATGGTAAGCCCTGAAGTTATATTGTTGGGGTTTGTTTGGGGTTAATGTTGTTAATGTTGACTAATTAAAACTTAAGAAAGGTAATACCAAATCAATTTTTTTTTAATCACTTTTATCACATCTTCATTCACTCATCATGTGTTTCTTCATATCAGGTTCTATAAGTGAAATTTTTGCAATTTAAAAGTTATTTAATAAAGTCCAAGGGATCCTCTAGGATCCTCTAGGATCCTCTAGTGTTGATTGGCGAGCAGGCAGGCTTTTTATATTTTTGGATCAAATAGCCTGACCATAGGTGTGCAGTAAGTAATCATGGTATTCCATTGAAAATTGAGCCACCATTGTGAGACCGAAAAGCCCAAAGTTAGCTAGCTAACCCATTATTCTTCATGAGACAGTTCCCTGGGGGCTCAGCAGGCTGAAGCTTATACTATATCATGGTGACATCCTGGGTTTAAGTCCAGCTGATAACCTCTGCTACGTGTCCTTATCCCAACCTGTCTTCAGTCTTTCTGTTCTGTTGCTTTCTGCATTTTATCCACTAAAGCAGAAATGCTGCAAAAATAAAATGGCAATTGGAGGACTTTTAATTCCCACTCAATAAATGTACAGACTACTCTGCCGCTAAATATCCAAAGAAGGATTAAATAGTTATTTATGAATGTAGCATGCTCTAATCAATGTCTTTCATTCATTTGGGTGAGACCAATTTGGTTTACCAATATAATGGACCAATATTGGAAAGGTCCGACCGATACCCAAAAGTCACGTTCTTCATTATTGTATTATTGTACTGTACTTACCACTCTTCCCCACTGCTACTTTTGACCTTCTTGTGGCTGAAACGACAGCACAAATATTTCAAATTAGAGGAATTACATTTTACCAACTATATTGTTATATCTATTCGTTTAGGGGTTTGTGCTAAAATAAATGATAAATTCAATGTATTGCGCCCAGGTTTTACCTGGTTGAGTAGGAGATTTGGCAGGCTTCTCCTCCCGTAAGTAGTTCACTGTGACATTCCCTCTCTTCACAGCTACTGCTCTCGCCTTCAGTCTAATGGCCTCTGGTTCTGGCTCTGGATCTGAAAGAAGAGGGATCATTTAGTTTAGTTTAGGTCCATCCATACCTCCATTTTGCTGCTTATCTAGGTCAGAGCAGTGGTGGCAACAGGGCAAGCAGAGCAACCCAGAGGTCCTTTTCCCCAGCAACTTCCTCCAGCTCCTCCTGGGGGATCCCCAGGCGCTCCCAGGCATGCTTGGAGATCCTCCTCATAGGCATGTTGGAAAATCTAGCCTCTCCATCACCTCCTCCTAGGCATACTGGGAGATGTAGTCCCTCCGATCTCCAAAGGGATGGCATCCTTACCAGGTGCCTCTTCAACTGGCTCCTCTCAATGTGGAGGAGCAGTGGCTTGACTACAAGGTTGTATCTCAGTCTTTCAGTCACTACCCAGGGCTTGTGACCATAGGTGAGGGTTGAAAGGAAGATATACCGGTTAATTGAGAGCTTTGCTTTGTGGCTCAGCTCTCTCTTTACCACATTGGTCCAACACAATGCCCACATTACTGCAGCTGCTGCCCCTAACTGGCAATCAATCCCTTGCAGCCTAAAATATTCATGTGGTCGAAAAAGCAATTTCCCCACAGACAGGCACTGAAAAAGAAAGGTCTGGTGTAATGCTGTTAAGAAGATACCTTCAATGTCACACAAGTCCAAAGACTACTCTTTGAATTATGAACTTATTAATCATGAAGGCCGCGATTGCTTTGAAAAATCACTCAGAGCCATATAGAGGTTTATAATTTTGTATGACGTCATCCCAGGGCACAAGCAAAGCACTTCTGAGCTGTGCCTCGGGAACAAGCAGGCTTCCTCACTTCCCCTGCCTCCCTTATAAAGTCTGTTAGCTCTATCGGTGTAGAGTGACCTGTTCACTTTTATTTAAATACACATGAGGAATGTTCACAGGGATTTTAGAAGTGCAGACAAGAACAGAGCACCAAAAACAGAGGTTTCAGCTAGGTGTTTTCTGTGCTTGTTCATTGGCTGAAGTGGTGAAGGAAGCCAAGAGGAGGTACAGAGACAGAGTGGAGTCACAGATGGAGCAGCGCGATACCAGACGCCTATGGCAGGGGCTACGGACTATAACTGACTACCAGAGCAGACCCCCCACAATTGTGAGTGCCGACGCATCCCTAGCGGACAACCTGACAACTCGGACAACTCATTTTGTGCAAGTTTTGAGGCTAGCAATAACAGCGCCGGCTCGCCGGCTAACAACAACACTGTTAGCGTAGCCGAAATGAGTTCTACCGGTAGAGATGAACACACAGTCTCTGTGACTGAGCACAGTGTGAGGAGGGCTCTGACGAGGGTGAACACCAGGAAAGCTGCAGGTCCAGATGGCATATCCGGGCGAGTACTGAAGACCTGTGCTAATCAGCTAGCTCCAGTGTTCACCACAATATTCAACCTCTCCCTGGCTGAGTCCGTGGCCCCACATGCTTCAAGAGATCCACTATTGTCCCTGTGCCTAAGAATGCTTCTCCAGCATGCTTGAATGACTACCGACCTGTGGCCCTCACCTCGGTGACGGAATGCTTCGAGAGGCTGATTAAGGACTACATCTGCGCCTTCCTCCCTTGCTCCATGGACCCGCTGCAGTTCGCTTATCGTCCAAACAGATCCACGTGTAGCCCCTTTGTCCCCCTATCACTGTAAGGACAGAGCCCTAGGCTCTTCAAACAACTAAGTACCTCTTTAATATAACTAAAAGTATTATTATTGGGTTCACTATAACCTTCACTGACTGCTCCAACTTTCACACAGATAGACATAGAAACCTCTTAAATCATTAGTACTACCATAAACCGATAAATGAGAGTAATGTGAAGATTTATTTGAGTTTAAATCAAATACTAATTCTCCAAATTGGTTTATAGAAAGGAAAAAACTAACAACCAAATAACACAGGAACACACTTAGAAATTAGAGATTTGAAACAGCACTTCACATGATATTATAGCACTCTTATACACTACCCATATACTTTAATCTCAAACCGGCATAAACAAAACAAAACAAAACAAAACCCGATGCAGGCCTGATGTCCACTTTATTAATCGCAAGAGCAGTTCAAAGTCACTCACGGCAGTGGCGCGCACACACGAGAGGAGATGGAGGAAACTGCGTTAGCTTCCAATGTCCAGAAGGAGGTGTTGTGCAAAAATCCTGATCACTCACGCTGCTGTCCGTGTCCTAGGGAAGATCTCATCCACAGACGGACTAGTTAGCCGAGCTCGCTAGCAGAGTTCTCAGGGAGGATTAGTTAACTGAGTTAGCTAACAGCGTTCCCTGTGACACTAAGCTAACAAGCTAGTCTCTACTCATAGCCCACCGATAACTTGCAGAACAACAAATGGTAAACTTCTAGCAAAAGTATCACCACGTTTCCCAATACTTCTAGTGGGTTCACTGTAGATCACGCTGCTCGTTAGTCCTCTCCACCTTTTTGCGGGCCCAACTCCTACCCGTATCCAACTCACTTATTTTCCCTTCCCGGTGACTCCTCACCTCTCTCCTTATTCGCCAAACATCTCACAGGGGCGAACAAATAAAATGAAACAGTCATATTAATATAAAATCAGTAAAACAATAAACATGAGTAACATTTTATTCATTATAGCATTATAACCATGAATAAAGGTAAACCATTCCTATTTTTTAACCGGGTTACACACGGATGATGCTGTCTCCCAGGTACTGCACACCACACTCTCTGTTGACAACCAGAAGGGGGGCTATGTGAGACTGCTGTTCATTGATTATAGTTCAGCTTTCAACACCATAGTCCCCACCAGACTGGTTGGCAAGTTGATTGAGCTGGGACTGAACACCACCCTGTGTGCTTGGATCCTGGACTTCCTGACCACCAGGCCCCAGGTGGTCAGGGTGGGCAGACACACCTCCAACCCCCTCACCCTGAACACAGGATCCCCCCAGGGTTGCGTCCTCAGCCCCCTACTGTACTCCCTGTACACACATGACTGTGTGGCCAGGTTCAGCTCCAACTCCATCATCAAGTTTGTGGATGACACAGTGGTGGTGGGCCTGATCTCTGACAACGACGAGAAGGCCTACCTGGAGGAAGTCGCTGACCTGTCACTCTGGTGCCAGGACAACAGCCTCCTCCTCAAACTAAGGAGCTGATTGTGGACTTTAGGAGGACGCAACAACAGAGGACGTACTCACCACTGGGGATTAATGGGACTACTGTGGAGAGGGTGAGCAGGTATAAATACCTGGGAGTCCACATCACCGAAGATCTGACATGGTCCACACACAGACACTCTGGTGAAGAAGGCAAGGCAGCGCCTTTACCACCTCAGGCAGCTGAGGAAATTCAGAGTCTCTTGGAGGATCCTTCAGTCCTTCTACTCTGGAGCTGTAGAGAGCATCCTGACAGGAAGCATTAGTGCCTGGTTTGGCAACAGCTCTGCTCAGGATAGGAGGGCTCTGCAAAGAGTAGTGCGTTCGCCACAGTTTCCTATTTGTAACACTCATTGGGATCTTTTTGAATTGCTATTTCTGTGGCCCCTTGCCTGACACCAATTTGCCTTTGCACAAGGTTGCACAAGGCTCCTGATAATGTAACTCTCAGGGTCACTGGGGCCAAACCTTGAACCAAGTAATTTAAAGTAATTACTTTCATTTTAGTGCACCCATACAGATTGCATGTGTATGGCATTTTACCTTTCTTGGATGCAGATGCCTTTACTTTGCTTTTGATGCCAGATGGTTCTAAGAAAAGCAAAAACAATTAGTTTTTTTTATCATCTTTCATGTCACTGAGATGAATGGTGACTGACTTTATGCAAATGAGAACATTAGTATTGATACTATACATAACTACCTGTCTTTGCAGAGGCTGTTCGTCTTTTCTCTTGAGCAGTTGCAGGCTCTAACATTATGATAGACAATTCATGTTTACAGACACTATAATTTGTTGTGTCATGTATAGTATTAGTTGTATGGTCACATGGGAGGAGGAGCAGTTTCTTGGTGTCAGTTTCCATAGAATTTTTTTGAACTAGCAAAATTGTCTTACACAATCCTCTAGTGTATTACCTTTCGTAGTTGCTGCAGCAATTTTGATTTTCTCTTTGGTTTCTCTTTGGTGCTCTGTAACAACAAATATTGCAACAAACTGAAAGACATGAAAGATCTTCAAAACAAATCAAAAAAGAGAATTTTTGGACCTAGAGTAACTATACATCTTCCTGTTTATTAAATGGTCAGTCTTATTATAGCCTATTTTTTTTACTGTCTCTGTAGGCATTTGTTTTTAGTGACTTTCAATAATCTTTATACTTTATCAAAATGGCCCTTATGTCACAGCTCCAGCCCCGACCCCAGGTTTTCCCTGTGTTTTTACCTCCCTTGTGTCTCCACCTCCCCTGTCTGTCTGTCTGTGTGTGTGTGTGTGTGTGTGGCGTGGGTGTGGCTCCTTCTCCCGGCCCTGCCTTTCCTCCACACCTGCCGCCTATCAAGCCATCAGCCCAGCAGCATATATACCCTGGCTCTCCAACCACTCGTCACCAGATTGTTCTGCCAACTACCGTGGTAGTCGTGCTTTTGGCTGCTCTAGACCTACAGTCAGAGTTATATTCCCTTGTGTGCCTCCGGGCTGTTCTGTCTTTCTTGTCTCCCAAGATCCCCTGTATGCCTCATTCCTCGTGTCTCCTCGCCGTAACCCACCAGCCTGCCTGCTTCTCTCGCTCCTGCCTCACCTGCTTGACCCAGCTCCATCCAGCCCAGCCTCTGTACCCCCCACCTTCCCTTCACCAGCTTCACTATTAAAAAAACGCTTATTTTCTGATCCGTCGTCTTGGTCTGCATTCTGGGTCCTACACAAACTGCTACCTCTGACACCTTACCTTTCTTAGTAGCTGCAGTCGTTTTGGTTTTCTGTTTTGTTGCTGCCATTGCCATTGGTGCTGTAACAAAAAATTTGTGTGTGTATATATATATATATATATATATGTATGTTTTTGCATAAAATGAATTAAGTCAAGGTGGTTACACAGTTTATTATTCACCTTTCTCAGTGCCTGCCTTAGTCTTGTCTTTGGAAATAGCAGCATCTGGAATGGATAGAACGGTTAAACTATGTTACGTCTATTTTAGTCAAGTGCGTACAACTGTTATGTAGATGCTACAGCTACGCGCTGGTCAAATTGGTATCTTTTTACATTGGAATGTATGTCATTGAGAACATTACATTTCATCACCAAATTACCATGAATTTAACATGGATTACAAGTTGTCTTTGTTGTCTCCTTAACTGTTCCTGACTCTGGGGGCAAAATTGGTCATGCCGAGTTAATTTACATAATGAATGCATTTGTGCAAAACATGCTCAGCATGTGTGAGGTCCAGTCACATTCAATTAACACTGCATGCATAATGAGAACAATTGGTAAACGCTAACCTTAACCCTACATGAAGTACTTCAGTTGGCTTTTCTACTTGAAATAGTGAGAATAGTTAAGAAGCACTGAATCAATCTGTTTCATGCAGCTTTTATTCAAAACATTGTATTTGTTGTATTAGACATACTATACCTTTTTTTAGAACAGCAACTTTTGTTTTCTCCTTTGCAGCTAGAAATTACAAAATAATATTAATTATTGTTCACTGCAATAATTAACAATTGATTACACATAATTAATTTTGTGTATTTGTTTATTTTTAATTATTATGTAATTTCACTGTACCTTTCTTTTTGGTAGCAACCTTCAGATTTTCCTCAAGAGTCTCTGTTTTTTGAATGAAAATGAGTAGTAATGAAAACATTTTTTTTTTTTACTACAGATACATTTCTTCAAAAGTGAATGATCCTTTTGATGATACAGTTAATTTTGTTAATCCAGATGTTTAAATTACTGAAATACATCAAAATATCAGTGAAAAGCATTTTTAACATGAAAAACGTCCACCCAGATGTGTTCCAATTTAGATATCTGAGGGGAAAAGTCACTGTCATATTTTCCAATTGGTGGACATCTTGTTTTGTATAAAACTCATTATAAAATATCATATTATGTAACTTTGGTAAGTCCAGCTTTCTCTGGATGCTAATTACTCTTAAGTTTTATTTCGGCATTTCCGGTGTAGAGAAAATTTCCCACATGTGAATTTCAAATAAAGCAAATCTATGTCTCAATTCGGAGGGATGTGACACTTTCCTCTGTTGCAGCTGACTTCGTGATCTAAACGACTGGGTTTCTATAGAAAAACAATGCTTAGTGCAGTTTTAAAGTTCTTACTTTATGACTTCAGATGCATGAATATTATATTCCCGATGATGTTAAACAACTTAACAGAATAAGACTGGTTTTGAGTTGATTTTTATCTTCAGTACCAAATAATACAGACTGGAGTCTCAACCATGTGAAAACATCAACCAAATCTGCCTTACCTTGGGTTTGAGCTCCAGGCTGGGCTTCAGGAGCTGGAGCTGGGACGTCAGGCTGAACAAAAGGGGTGGGAGCTGGGACAGCTGGCTGGACTGGTTGGGCTGGTTCTGGTGGTGGTTGTACCATCGGCTGCACTGGTTGGGCCAGTTCTGGTGATGGTTGTGCCATCGGCTGCACGGGTTGGGCCGGTTCTGGTGGTGGTTGTACCATCGGCTGCACTGGCTGCTGATATTGATGATATTGATATTGTGGATAGAGCGGCTGCATTGGTTGGGGTGGTGGTTGCTGATAGAAGGGCTGCATTGGTGGCGCAGCAGGATGGATGGGGTGGGCAGTCAGAACAGGAGCTGACGGTCCTGTAAACAATGTACATTAAATACATAATTAAATTGATACCAAATATTGATATTCCCCTATTAGTTTGTCTGCATGGTGCTTACATTTCTGAGACTTTCCAATATACAATATGGAGCCTTATTGCAATAATATGCATTTGTCCTAGATCTGATGGGCCAACAAAAATAATGACGTTGTACAGCTGAGCAAGACAAGTGTCAAGGAAGAGGTTGAGTGACAAGACAGTTTACACCTCCTTTAACATCGATTCACAAGTATGGTATTTTGCGAAATATAGCAAAATACAAACTTTTATTTAAGTTGGGGTGATACTGTAAAAATTGAATTGGAGTAATATTACATGTGAAAGAAGGTGTAAATTACAAAAAAACTGACAAACCCACAGAGTAGAACCTCACTAATCCAAACCCCTTAACAATGGAGGCCATTCAAACCAGAGAAATATCAGGGCAATTTATGCTAAACATATCAAATGTGCACGTAAACAGAAAAGCCAGTAAAAGATAGATGATCTATTTACATTATAGCAACGAAAGAAGAAGAAACAAAATTCATTCAAAATTTGGATAAATGAGGTTCTACGGTACAAGGAATGGCAACATAAACATTGTCTCAGAATATTACATAGTCAGTATTTGCACACACAAAAGTAGGGCTGAACAATATAACCATATTGATATTGAAATTTGAGAGAATGCAATATCTAGAATTGATGTATCTATATTGCAAAAATATGGGCATTTTGTTATATTCATTTCTAAATTACATTAAATCAATAAACTAAATATGAATTGTGTAATAAATAAGGTTTTTACTGCCATATGACCATAATACATCAATGGGTGATGAGTCACTGTCAATCATATTTGTTTTCCACATTGTGCAGTCCTACACAAAAGCAGAGGACACATAATTGCATATTTTAACACATTACACAGGTCAACCCAAACACAGCAGCACACGTCATATATGTTGTTAATATCAGCATTATTTACCCCACTTCATATGACAATAGTGCCAAATACCTGTCATGGTTGGAGGTGGGTATGGATTGTCTGTGACTATGTGATGAACTGGAAGATAAATGGTTAATTTGACATTTCAACAGGTTAACATTATGCATACAACAATAATGTCAGTTACTAAAGGATGATGCGCCCATGTCTGATACGACATTACTCTTCAAATACAGATTTGTTTTTTATTTACTTCTTCGTTAATGGAAATTGTCCTGCACTACTTACCATACCAGCCAGGAGGGGACGGGCAATAGACCGGTGCAGGTCGGCAAGGGCCAACTACAATAGATAACCAACAATATGCATTAGTAGATGTTTTTACGGAAGATCATTCTATTCAGTGTAAAACTTTGTACGCTGTGTAATAAAATAAAGTATATATATATTATGTAAATATTTATGTAATAAATATGTAAGTATATGGATCAATACATTGATTAACATAAATTATCTTTACATATAATTAACTTCTTGTAATAAAATAATAAATATAATAGAATTAGAAAGAACTACCATAGAAATGTAGCTTAATTATTCATTTAATAATAATGAATCAAAAAAAATCAATTCCATGTGAATAAATCAAGATGCACAGTTCAAGAACTTACTTGAACAATTTCAAGTAAGTCGAATTATTAATATGTATTTAACCCATAGATTATGATTAGCCAATAAAGCGGGAATTGACTTAATGGTGGGTGATGAAAAGCACCCTGGGGAATTCCATCTGGAAGCCAGACTTGGACGGACTGAAGGCCATCCCTGATTGACATCTAGCGGCAGTGATACACACATTTGATCATTTTCTGCATCTATGACTTTACTATTTTTCTGTGGCGCAGCCCATGTTCAGTGACACAACCCATTTTCCCTGAAAGAAATCAGTGATGCGGAAAACCATGTATTTTTACTGTATTAAATAATCCAAATAATAGAAGAAACTCTTCAGAATAAACATGATTAAAAGTATAGATACTTTACCTTCTTGTCCAGATTCTGGGATCTCTGTTGGCTTCAGTGTCTCAGTGTCTGTTTCTGTTAAAGAGTCATGACCAACTTTAAAGATGGAAAAAGGGAAAAAATGGCCTTTACTTAGTTTTGTGTCCACTTTAACCTGGCTATTATCGTATCATTAAGCAAGTGTGAACGTGATTTGTGTCTGATTAACAGATTTACCTTTTTTAGAGGACTTGGCCTTCTCCTCTTTCTTGGCTTTTGAATGGGAATGGGAGGAGAGGAAGAGGAGAAGATCCCATTAATCTAAAAGTTTATTATACAGAAGAATGAAAGGGGATCTGCATCTGCACACATTCATAAAGAAAATCAACAGTCCATTCACCATCTTTCGACCCTAATTTGTCATAATTATTCATATGATCATTCTACAGCTGCAGAGCACTCAGCACAGAACCCCTTTCATTTACTTTTCTTGTAATTTACCCTTTATTCAACCATGCTATTCACTTTAGAACACATTCTTATATACAAGGACAGCCTGGCAGTTGCATACATAGAATTTCTCCATATATTTTCAAATTTGTCTTTACAATTTTACATTCATTCGTTTTCTCTCATAGTAAATATCTATTAGCTTTCTTCTCAAGTTCATTCTTCTTTGCTACAGTCCTGCAACTTCAGAGTTTATTATTACAATATGAACTAGTGTTTTTAAAGGTGCTATCATTGTTAAATCCATTACCACATACATTTTTGAGACATTAATACAATAACTGTAAGCAAACAAGATCACTAGAAGACAAGCAGCCTCTACCAAGCTCTACACTGCATTTTACACTGTGTGACACCGGGTCGGATTTGGAGGGAATCTGCTGGATTGCTTTACGGCACAAAACAGGAAGAGGGCGCTGTTCTTCCAGCGCTAACAGAGCTAAAACTTTCAGAGTTTCTGGCAATGGCAGATGGAGGACTAGTAGTGTGACTAGTAGTTCTCTTGCCTACCTATGTTGAATGCACTTATTGTAAGTCGCTTTGGATAAAGGCGTCTGATAAATGCCTGTAATGTA
The DNA here is from genome assembly GCA_034670385.1 of Hoplostethus mediterraneus. Taxonomy (NCBI): domain Eukaryota; kingdom Metazoa; phylum Chordata; class Actinopteri; order Trachichthyiformes; family Trachichthyidae; genus Hoplostethus; species Hoplostethus mediterraneus. The sequence goes on from JAXDDW010000092.1 coordinate 1,110,786, forward strand.
ATGAGGAAGGAGAGATTGAAAAATCACTTCCAACATGTTGATCCTCTTCAGTAAAGACAAAGATGCCAGGGAGGGGGAGGGGGACAGGAAGCAATGGGGTTTATAGGAAATGTGGTCTTAATTTGGAGAAATTAACACTAACAATAACACTAGGGTGAGATAGAGCCTACCAATCGTCTCCACCATGGTCTCATTTGATTCCACTACCAAGGTAGTGCAATTAATTTGACAACGATATATTGATGTTTAAAAATGATACACCTTGCACCTTTAATTCGATGGAGGCAAATGTAAGCCTGTGTACACAGTACCTTTGAGAATTCTCCTGACCCGCCTGATCCTCTCATCCACACCCAGAATTCTGGGAAGAGCTGCTTACAACATAAACATTTATTGTCATTTATTAGACCACCGCAGATAGAGGCAATATCGAATTAATTTTTTTAGTTCTTATCAATGACAAATAAGATGCTATGGCATCATTCATTTTTACCTTTCCTTTTTGGCTTCTCTTCCATCTTCACAGCTTCATGCTCTTTAAACCAGAAAAAACAACAGTGGGTAGTAAATAAATAAAAGCAACTTCACTCATGATTGTTCATCAGGGGCATGATTAGCTTTAAAGCATAGTCTCACAAATTAATGAGCCAGTTTCTATTTCTAGAGGCATTGATTAGACGGCCCTGATTTTTAAAGACTGGATTGGACACTGCAAAATTTCTTAACGCATTTAAAAGCATCAACATGGAATTGTTTAAGTTTTAGTTGTGGCCATATCGGGGCTCAATCTAGTCAAAAACTAGCTTTCATTCCCAGTACCTTTTCTCCTTGTCACAGCTGAAGCATCTTTTTCTGAAAACATAGACAGGCTAACATGAGATCATTGACTTACTGCAGAACTCAAATGTCAAAGATGTATTTTAATTTGAAAGCCCTTGCAGGATGTGTTCAAGGCACAACAGCTTTTTTGAAATTATATGAGTCCAGAATGTATTCTAATAAATCTTCACTTTCTCATCTTTGGTATGAGAATAAACGTGTTAGTTATTTTTAAGTGAAGCAACAAGCCTTCAAACACATCATTCAATCTGTCGTTCTCATCCTAACCTTGAACAAACCAGTGTCTGAATGCAAACACATGGATTATCTTTAGGATTTTAAGATTTTATATTCACTGTAGGTGCCTGTTGTGGAAATATTTTAATATCTCTGTGCACCAACCAAAAATCAGATTTCTGTTATCAATACTAGAGCCACTTCAGTATTACAATATATACTAATACAGTAGAAATTACAGCTACAAATAAATTAATCTCCCCTTTTTCCCAGGGTGATGTGTTATGAATAAAATGATTGGTTACATGTTTGTGTTATGGATAATTGATAAGTGCATTCCATAGAATTCCAGTCAGTTAGTTCATCGTTAGCGTATGTCGATTACCTTTAACCTTTCCTTTCTTGCCATGCTCTGTGAAGGTAATTCATTGCAAGTTGTAGTCAAGTATCTTTATACATGTGGAACTTCAGGTCATTGCAACACTCAAAAATATGGGCATAACTTGCATGGCAACATAAAATGCAAACATGTTTCCATAAAGAGTGCATTCTGTCACCAAAATAACCAAATCAGAAAGCCATACTATTCACTAACCATGCATGATGAGTGGAAAGTGTTTATTGTATTGTGTGTTTCTTTGGGCTTTAGGGCGCAAGGGTGCCATCCTTAGTGGATTCGTTTCACAGCTGAAGCACAATATTTGCTTTTAATCGGAGATTAAGGGGGCTATTTGCTTGTGCAGGGCTTGTTTATGCCATAATCTGATTTGCATTATTGAAGATGAAAAACGCTCTTAGCTCAAGCAACTGGAGGCTCAAAAAACTGGACAAATTGCCCTCGCAACGCATGTAAGTCCAAATTTGTAACGAGCAAATTTGTAGTTAGCATTAAAACACCAAGCACCCCTCTGAAATCTGTGCTACTGCGAACACCAGGTGCTAACTGGATCAGACCTACTAAATCTCTGGTGTAGCACAGCATTGTATAGTCTCATATTGACTGAGTAGCCTGAGTAGCCATAGCCCTGCATTCATCAGAGGCCATTTTTCTGTGCGACTATGTAAACTGCCTTGCTGTGACAGCAGAGAGGCTAGTAACACTTTCCTTGAAGTGAGCATTATGAGGATTCATAAGACTATGCTGTACTATATTGCTATGCTATACTTTAAGACTATGATGACTGCATTGTAATCACTATCCTAATGCATTTCATCCATTCATTCATTTTCTGTACGTGCTTATTCCTGTTCAGGGCGGCAGAGGGCTAGACCCTATCCCAGCTTGCATTGGGTCGAAGGCAGGGAAACAGGGAAGTCCAGAAGGAAACGGAGAGAACATGCAACTACACACAGAAAAGACTGTGAATCAAATCCCTAACCCTGTGACTGTGAGTCCACAGTACCAACCACTGAGACACTGTGTCACCCATAATGCATTATAATGCAGGTAAATTTCAATTTCAACAATCTAAGAATAGTAATTATGATGTGCTTATGGGGCCCTCACAATGTGCTTGAAGTGAAGTGTTGCTCAAAAGCTTTTATATGGGCGACTTGCCCAAAGTTCGACTATTTTGCAGATTTCGGCCTACCTTCTTTGGCTACTGTCATCTTGGCAGTTTTAGCTGTGACACACAGATCAGGGAAATTTTACATTACAACATTAAAGGGCCAAGTAAGGTTTTTATGCACAATATATATATATATATTACCATTATATATCATATAATGACTCAATAATTACTTGGCCAGGTGCTGGGACTTCTGGCTTCCAAAACTAAAATGACAAAGCAGTATTCCAGTAGCTTGCATGATGATATATGAACTCTTCACTAGATGCTAGACTTAGCTTTCTCCTCCCCATTGTGAAAATGTGACTTCATCATTTATATAATTTACAGGCCACCGTAAGCTGTGCCAGGAGCCCCGCCAATGTTGCAATTCCTTGGTGGCCAATAGAAGTTGATAAAAGTAGTAGGTTACTTAATGCCCCTTTAAATACACAAAAGTAGAGTGAATGAGAGTGAGTGACAACCATGTAAGCTATATGAAATACAATATGGCAGTATCAAACCTTTTTTGGCCACAGTTTCAGCAGCCTTAGCAGAATGCATACAGGGACACACTGAAATCACAAAGCATAAATGTAAACTTAAGATAAAAATACTGCTGTAATATTGCACGGATAGAACAATCTTCTGGTTATCGTCATCTCACTAACCTGTGGGTTCAGTCGCTGCCTCCTCAGGTTCAGGCACAGGTTTGATTACATCTACAGTTGCCTTTTCTTCGTCATCGGCCTCATCATCGTCCTCCTCCTCATCCTTCTCATCTTTCATGTCTTCATGTTCTTTGGTTTTCCGAGATTCAGCCAATGGCTCCTCATCTTTTTCCTTGTCATCCTCCACAGGAGCAGCAGGCTGACTTGTAACTGTTGGTGAAAGCAGCAAGTGGTTCTATATTTGCGTTGATTTATAGCGTGATTACCTTTTTCCTCATGGGGCACAAAAATAGCCACGGACAAACACATTGCCGGTGTCACCAGTGTAACAAAGCAATTAAACATGCAAGAAATGTGGGTTTTTTTTACGCATCCTGGTAGTGTCATGTCTATGTATGGTGTATGACATATATATTACAGCTATGTACAGTTTTTAACAAATCTTAATTTGTTTCATCTATTTCCTTTGTTGTTACAACTGGGGTAGGTAAGTATTTAAGAATTTTAAGCATTGTGCTATTATCGTTTTCTCATTTGCTCTGAAAATAATAAAAAATTAAATTTACAAAACAAAAACCCCTTACCTTTAGCTAAAACGATGTAGCTGGATGTATATGTTTTAATCATTTAGAAAAAGTACAAGTTTATTTTTATTTGTTGTATGACCAACTTAATAATTTGACAATATGTATTCTCACTGGTCCACCTGCTCTGAATACATGTTGAGCTATAATGGAGATGTGACATTCACCAAAGATCTCCTCTGTTTCAGTCTCCTCCTTCTGCTCATCAACATCTGCTTCTGTGAGGGTGTCTGCCTCAGTCTTTATTGCCTCCTTGTGGGCAGTTACTGCAGCTGCAAATAGAAACATGATTTAATGATTGTGTTATTATTGTGATAAACTGGGAAACATTTTGGGCAATGTACAGAAGCAGGGAAAATGTTAGCAACAAAAGAAAACTTGAATGAACTTGAATTTTTGAATGAATCACAGCGAGTCAAATTTGAATTATTATACAGTATATATATATTTTTTGTTTTTGTTATTATAGAGGTAGTAATAATAATTGCAATATACTAAATACAATATATATGAAATATACTATATAAATAATATTGTATAATTACCAAGTATACATATAATAGAATATAATGACATTACAGTACAGTAATTAAATTAAGTATAATAGCCAGTATGTTTAGGCAACTCCTGGGCGAAACATTTACCTGTTCATCAGCCAAACACATAAATATATAATATAAATCAAATATTTTCTTTACACTCAGCATTGCATAATGTGGACTTCATACTCACTCTATGTGTGAGCACAAAATAACATATTATTTATTATTAAGACTTCACTAGCTGTGTGTAAACAAGAAATAATAATGCAAAGTGACTCAAAAGGAAAGTGAGAAAGATATATCAATGATTTGATACCTGATAGCAAGTGGTTATCATCATCATCATCATCATCATCATCATCATCATCATCATCTGGCGTGGCACTGGCTAAGGACTCTGATGTGATTTCATCTTTAAAAACATCGTCATCTTTTTGGATGTCCACAAATGATTCTGTAATCTCCTTTTCGTCGTCTTGACCAAAGCTGAGCTCAAACGAGCTTGTGTCAGCATCATCATCAATGTCATCAGTTGAGTCATAGGAAAAGTCAGTGCTCAACACAGACTCTCCTTCAGATTCTTTGTCTATTTTGAAAGATTTATCATCATCATCATCATCATCATCATCATCATCGTCATCATCATCATCGTCATCATCATCATCATCGTCACCTAGAACTCCACTGTCCTCACTGTCAAAAGGATGGACTTTGAGTTCTTCTTCATCATCATCGTCATCATTGATGTCCAAGTCATCAGGTGTGTAATGAGCAATGTCTTCATCTTTGTCACCGTGGTCGTCTTTGACGTCAACATCGATGGGTTTGTCAAGGTCACCGTAAAAGTCATGGTCGTCTTTAAGGTCATCAACAGTATCAGTATCATCTTCCTCGCCATCTTCATCATCTGCAAAGTGGTCAGAGGAGGCAACGGAGGCGTCCTCGTCTGATTTGTCCAGAAGATCATCATCATCATCAGTGTCTACACTAGCTTTGATGTCTTCATCAAGGTTGTCATCATCATCAATGTCTCCAACAGGAGCAACAGGCAAAGGAGGAAGATCCATGATGAGGTCATCACTATCTGACGTTATGACACCTTTGTCATCAACACTGTCATCCTCATCATCAGCAGGCAGAGGAGGAAGATCAAGATCCAGGTCATCGTCGGTGTCTTTTACAATGTTTTCATCAGTGTCAGAAGTTGAAACATCCTCAGCTAATCTGTCATCTTCATCATCGTCCTCGTCCTGGTCCTCCTCTTCACTGGAAAGAATTGTAGACTCACTGACATCTGAGGTGTCAGTGACTGCATCATCACTAGTGTCATCATCTTCGTCATCATCTTCATCAGCAGTTTTAGGTATAGCTACGGCATCATCTTTATCCTCATCATCATCATCATCATCATCATCTTCCTTATCGTCCTTGGTGTCAACAGGTGCATCAGACTCGGTATCAGAAGAAACAGGGGACTCCTCCTCATCATCTCTCTCCTCTTCCTCAGAAGTGGAAATAGATTCAGGTGATACATCCTCAGCATCAGCAGGTTCTTCCGCAAACTCTTTTTCATCATCATCTTCATCACCGTCTTCTTCTTCCTCCTCTTTTCCTTCAGCCACTGCATCAGTTGCAGATGCCCTCTCTTCATCATCATCATCATCATCATCTTGGTCAACTCCTGTATCTTCCCCTTCCTTCTCGCCTCCTTTCTCTACCTCTTTTTCATCATGTTCCTCCACGTCAGAGGCAGATGCAGCAGGTTCCTCTTCATCTACCTTGCCTTCATCCTCATCATCCTCTTCATCACCTGCCACCACCTCAGCAGCTGCCTTTACCTCTTCCTCCTGTTCATCTTCCTCTGCTTCCTCAGCAGCTGCTTCCACTCTCTGCTCTTCCTCTTCATCCTCTTCTCCAGCCTCTATTTCTGCAGAATCATCCTCTTCCTCCTCATCATCAATGTTGTCTTCCTCTGCTTCAGCTGGTGCTTCCTCCTCCTCCTCCTCCTCCTCCTCCTCCTCCTCCAGTCTTCCCTCTTTCTCTTCTTCTTCTGCCTCCTCCTCCTCCTCCAGTCTTCCCTCTTCCTCCTCTTCTTCTGCCTCCTCCTCCACCTCCTCCTCCTCTAGTCTTCCCTCTTCCTCCTCTTCTTCTGCCTCCTCCTCCTCCTCCTCCTCTTCCTCCAGGCTTCCCTCTTCCTCCTCTTCTTCTGCCTCCTCCTCCTCCTCTCCTTCCTCTTCCTCCTCTTCATAATATTCATCCTCCTCCAATCCTTCCTCCTCCTCTTCCTCCAGTTCTTCCTCATCTTCATAATATTCTTCCTCCTCCTCCTCCTCCTCCTCCAGTCCTTCTTCCTCTTCATAATATTCTTCCTCCTCCTCCAGTCCTTCCTCCTCTTCCTTATACTCCTCTTCCTCCCCCTGTTCCTCAGCAGCCTCCGCGATGTCTCCCTCCTTTCCCTCTTCTTCAGCTAACTCCCCCTCTTCCTCCTCCTCCTCTTCCTCTGCAACATCAACCACTGGTGTTTTCTTCATGGCTTGCATTCCTACAACTGTAACATGAACCATAAGTGTCTTTATTAAGGATTAAGGATGTATTATACTAAGTAAACACTAAATCACAAATCAATCAACCATATCTGGTGTTTTTTCATTTATTTAGCAATCTAGTATGCAGTATGGCATGCAGAAATTATATTACATAACTTGATGTAGTAGCATTTGCACAAAGCTGACATCGACTTCATAAAGGAAAATTAACCACAGTTATGTACAGATTGATGATCTGATCTGCCTCAATGGATACCTCATTGCCCAAAAATCACAGGTATCACATTATTCCAGCCAAGAATAGAGATATGTTTCCCTGTCCATGCTATCTGTAAATTATCAAACTCTAAGAAATAGGATTATGCCAAACAAAACATACAAACCTTTACTTCGGGATGGTAGAAATTCTCCTAGAATATGGAAAGAGAATTTGAATTAGAATTGCAAACCAAAACAATAATATTTAATATTGAAATTGATGAAACAGCATGAATACCCATTCACATACATGGTACAGTAAATAAGCAAGTTTAGTAGTACTCCAATAGTTAAGCAGCAAGTGTTGACATGAAAAGTTAGTGCACTCACAAGATCTATCTTCTGTTGGTACTGTAAACTATCTTTGTTACCGCCATTGTACATTTTTGCAAGAAAAGGCAAACTCATTAGTGCTTCAGAATACAGTGATTGAAAATGAGAACACCCACAAGATCTACCTTGTGTTGGAACTGTAAACTATCTTTGTTACCGCCATTGTACCGCTGTCTGTAGTTACAGGGTCCGGGGACAAAGCTAATCTGTAATTATCCATCTCCACTCAGGCCGAATCTCAATTCTCATGTTCACCCCTACGGCTTCGGCTTCGCCCTTCGGCTTGGCCCTCGGAACAGAGTCACAAGGGGTAGTGGTAGAAATCTCTCCCTAAGAAATGGGACAACCCTGATACGTCATCGATGACGTTTACATAAGCAGACGGGACGAGTTTGTTATCGGAGATTACTATGGCAATAATGGTATTATCACAGTGACGTTTTGCCGTTCATCTGATGGAGATAGAAAAGCATGGACGCTCGTGATTCGTTCACAATTTATACTTTTCACTCTACCAATCGATCAAACAAGTCATCAAATAAAAAAGACCACTGCTTCATTACCAGACCACTTCTTGACAGAATAGCGTTAGCAGTGCTCTGTAGTCTAGCAAGCCGTGCTCCTAGCGTTACCCTGCCAGTCTGCACTGATATTACAGGAGCCGTAACAAGTGCAGCAACTTTGCTGCTGGACTTTAGTTATATTTCGGGCGTCATATGCCATCAAAGGGGGAAATGTGACATGGAAATATGTCAAAATGCGGGACTGTCATGCACAAATCAGCCTAAAAACAATGTTGTAACGTAACTAACTAGCGAAGTAGAGACATCGGCATATTAGCGATATTTTGTGATGCTTGTTATAAAGAAAAGGTCTGTAATACATTGAAATGACATTAAACTAAGATAATACCACGGTTAGAATATTTTTAAAATCTTTATTAACAAAGAAAATACTACATCTGTGGTTCACTTTGATGGTAGTGTAGCGGTCGCCATGATCTTCCAGTTGATTTGCAGGTCATTCTGGGAGATTTCTCATAGCCCTTGGTTTGTAGTGTGCCCCTGAAAAATCTCCGTTTGGAGGGCCATGTAGCCCTACCCCTCAATCCCAAGAGAATTGGGACACCCCTACCCCTTCACGCGAACGCGCAAAACGGAGGGGAAGGGCTAAGGGGTAGGGCCAAGGGGTGAATTGAGATTCGGCCTTAAATTCTGTTGAAGTGGAGAGACGGGGATCGTGTAAACAACCGTCCTCTATCTGACAACGAGTGAGTCCTCTTGCTTTCATACAACAGCTTTGTCAGAGTTGAGCGTTCAGAGTTCAGAGTTGTTGTTAAAAATGGTCTATTTCTGTAGCGATCCTTTGGGTAATGTTGTCAGACACTTCGCCTGTACATGCCCACATGATTACATTGGAGCCTTGAGCTGCCGTTACACGACTGCCGGTTGAACCGATGGACCGGAGAAACTCCGAAAGTTTTGGGATCTACTTAAAGGTATGAAAAGCGATTTTGTGGACATAGAGGCCAGGTTGAAAAATCCCGGAATTACCATTTAATCTTCAGTACCACTTACTCTTCCTCTTCCAACCATCCTGAATGTTTCAAATGGCTCATAGATCAGTGTCAGTCATCATTCAAGTCAAGCCTTTGGCCCTAGATTTATTTATTTAGATTTATTTGTCTTTCCATAGCTCCTAATCCAGATACTAGTTACTACCAATTGATTTTTATATTTAAGTAAGCGATTTCCATCAAGCAGGTGGAAACAGCAAGTATACTGTTGGCTCATAAAGATGGCATCATACTGACATGCACTGACATTTTCCATCCCACAATGTTGGTCCATAAGCTTCAAAAATTGAGAAGACAGCCACCAGACACATCCAAGGGTGGAAGTGACAAATTGCTTTTGTATTTTTAGACTTACTGTATTTGAGAAGCTTGTGTACTTGTAATTGAGGTCAGTAATTTTACTTTTACTGTACATTTTGACTGAAGTATTTTACTTACCTACATTTTAAATCATATCTATTACAGAGAACATATTTTGTAGTCTCTCCATAAGCATTGCACCAGGAACAAAAAAGTGAAATAACTTAAATGCTTAAATGTATCCATCATAGTAACTTAGTTAATATTGCTAACTACTACTAATTAACATATTGAAATATATCCATGATAGTAGCTTACTGCAGTTAACATCCAACCAGCTACAGTATTATTTGTATAAGTTTGTTAACATACCTAGCTAGTTGGATAGCTGGTAAAAGTATTGATTGAGTTACAGTTTTGTTTTTAATCACAATGCATCTTATTTTTATAACAATCAATATAAAAAAACATGTATAATAACATTGCATTTGTAGAGAGAACACAGTAATGGAAGATAATAGGGAGTCAAAGCAGAAGTTAACCAAGACTGCCCACTGGTTGACTAGCAGCTAGGTGGCTAGCATCATTTTCCATAGATACATCTTACATCAACTAACAAAACAAAGCAATAGATTGTGCTGAAAATCATCTTGCGGCACCCACCGATACATAAGCAAATACGAAACAAATACATTTTTGTAACCTTTGAGGGAAAATGATTGGGTACTTATAAGTGCAATTATGGAAATACATTTCCTATGAAATGGGCTCTCTTCACAGAGTGTACCAAAATTATTATATTATATTAAAATGATTGAGCCTTTTTTTTGTGTACAATAGCCAAAGACCTTAACTATCGCTGCTCTATAAATGTTTCATGGTGTAACGTTAGCTAGTGGGTGTAAGCAAGCTAAGTGATGTCTTGTTTTGTCATATCGCCATTTTATTGATTCAATTTCACCAAAATCAGACTGAGGAATAAACATAATTTCGGTATATAACATATTTCAGAAAGGAAACCGTATGGTTCGTAGCTTGCTTTTATCAAGTATTCTGCAATGTACTGGAAGAGACAAGAGTGAACCACAGCCGGGCAGGGATGACGGTGACTTCAGTTCCCTATACGGCACCCACAGTTGCATCCTGTGGGAGGAGGTTTTAATGCTCTGCATAGCACAGCACATGTGACCTCCCTAACACATCTCTAAACTGTTGTGCTGATGTTATTTACTGATTATGCATGTTTGACTTTTTTGTGCTAGTTTAAGACCAGATTTGGTGCTATGGTCAGAGGTGAGGCAGATTGTTTACAGTAGTTTACAGTACCATAGGAGAATGCAGTAGATGAGGCACATAAAGAGAAATTGTATATATTTAGTTAGTTAGTTATATTTAATTCTGAACTGGCATTGGAAGTTAGAGTTGGGTTGGCATGTTATGCTGCGCCCCGTGGAGGTTGGATGCCGAAGGTTTGTAGCAAAGTCTATTAGCGTTACTTAGTGAATGTGGGATTCGCTGGGGTTAACCCCAACCTTAACCTAAATAGGATTCGTACCATATCGCAATAGGAAGTTAATCCAAATGTTGTGCCAATACATACCTTTTTTTCTCACTGCATATAAGTTTCCTACAGAATCGGGAGAGGGAATGAGTTAGCAAGCACACTGTCATATAATTAATTACATCAGAGTATTGTTTCTGCAGTGTTTCTTTTGATTTATTCATCAACAAATCCAACATACTCATCAAACAATGTTATCTTGGATTTTTTTAACAATATGGCATGTAGAATCTATTGTGCGTATGCCTAATGTGTGTGTGTCCAACCTGTGCATGTTTGCATACCTTCATCTTCGTCAGGAGCAATAAGGTTGGCAGCAAAGTTTAATATTGCGTTGAGCATGTTTTCAGATTCCTCCACTGCATCATTCACCGCTTTCATTGGGTCTGAGCTGATCTTGCTGAGGCCTCCTGGAGGAAAATGTATAGGAATGTGAAGGTATATACTACATACACTCAGACACACATACACTTCATTGATACATTCATTAATTTCCATTTGTAATCATATAGTTTGTTTTCCTGAACACAGATCAAGCCAAATGCTGAATAAGTCCAATTTAAGGAAACCTGCTGCTTTATAATCGTGTATTATTTGTAAAGCCTTTGTTCATAGGCTTTGTCTGCATTCAGGCATTTACATAAAAGCATTAACTCAATAACAGGGGATTAAATTGTGGTGGGGCAACAAGACCTGAACTTCAACAACAAACATGTGAGGTCAGGGTAGGTAATTCCCATGTAGCCTAATTCAATGTCATATAAAGAGCAGGGCTGCACCACCTTCCAATTTAACCAGTGCAATGCCGTTCCGCATATCATGTTGCTGTACACAAAGCATATTACACATTTGAAAGCACTCTATGAAATGCAAAGGCAATTTAAATGCGGTTCACTTTAAATTAACAGAAAAGTAAGAGGGCATTGGGGCAGATTTGAATCCCTGGCACAGGTTCAGAGAGTACAGAGAATGTATAAGTGCAAAAGTATGTATAGTGTATCATTTTGTGCTAGAGCCATGGTACAATACACATTGTGTATTCATTGCATTTACCATACAGGAGTAGACATTTTAATAGTATTTTGATTGTTGTGTGTGTGTTTTATCTTGGCAACTATTATACACTCATCAGTAGGTTTTGCATAACCTGCAATATCAATCCAACCAGATTTATGCAAAACTAACAGACCTTGGAATGTTGAATGCGTATTAAATATCAAAAACTTCAGGACAGCTTAGTTTGCCGACGGTTTTGAGGCCATTCAAATATTTGGCAAAACAAACCAGGCATGTCTGACTTTTAAATGAATCTAAATAAATCTGAATACGATCAAGCATGGATGCAATATCTGCAAAAATAAAACATTCTATAGTCATCAGCCTTCTACTGTTTCGAACATGAATAGCTGATATTAGCGGTCCATGTTAGCTAATTAGTGGTTAATATAAGCAACCCTGTGTCTTTGTGGGCCTGGAAAGGCCTCTGGTCTGCGCGGCATTAGCGAGGAATTAGAAGCAAAGTAAGGTGGCTTGCCTCTACGCCCCGTTTCCTTTAAAGCTTTCCTGACGGCAGGAGGTGGGGCGGTACCTGGTGGGATGAGAGAGACACAGCGGCAAAGCAAAATCAGGAGGAAGGGAGGAAGAGGGAGTAAGGGAGGGCGATGAGGGCAATGAGGATGAAAGACAGCAGTGCTGCATTCACACGGTAGACAAACCGGATGTTTCAGCTGTTTTCAGCAGAATGACAGTAAACTCCATCAATGCTGGTGTAAAATGCCGCCTACTGCCTGCAACTTGGGAAGAACCCTTGAATTTTACCCAATTTTTACTTCCTGCTGTGTAGACAAAGCGAATGTTGACGTCTAGTAAAAATGGATTTAGCTCTTCATGTCTCCTCTTCCAAAGAAGATACAATAGAGAATAACTATAAGAACATTCTTTTGTCCTTTTGGAGTCTGGGAGGGAAAGAGTCACACCAAATTGAGTTTTGGCTGTGTTATTCCCATTCCCTGTTTGGCTCCACCATGGTCAAGGGTGCAAATTTGGTCTAGAAGGGGGGGCGGGGAATCAACATTGGCGATAGCCAGTCCTTCCCTAAAAAAAGATATATATTACACATCAGTTCAGATGCAAAACTAATTATGCTAAATCAAGCTGCCTGATGGTGGTGAATGATCTCTCGATCTCTCGTGGGCGATCTCATGTGGTCAGTGGGAAATAGTTATCTCTCCATTGATTTGTTCAGTTAATGTACATTAGTTCCACATGTTCTGCATAAAGTTCCTTGTTAGCCTGTAGAAGGCACTGAGTCCCCCATTTGGCTAAAACAGTACTTAGCGGTTGGGATGGGCAGAACGAGGCTTTCCGAAGCACTGAGACAATTGAAACAATTGAGTCAATGGTTTATGAAACGACAGTTTACTCGACAGTGACGTCTGGTGGTAGTCACAGTCAAAGCAGCTGAGAGAGTGTTGAGAGTCTTGTAAATGTATGTATAAATATGATCTAGTTTCTGTGGCTGAGCGGTAAGACGCCAGTCTTGATATCAATATGTGAAGATGTTTATGATCAAACCTGGCACCTTTTGCACATCAGTATTGAATGATTTGTATGAAACAATGAACAGAATGTAAAAATTGACACAACAACAGACAATAACAAATGTCTGTCTGAGGCCTAGTGTACATTTCACAAATACATGTTTGAGTGAGAGGATTTTGAGCAACAGGTTTCATATAGTTTGTTCAGATAACAGTGCAATTAGAAATCATGTGTTTCACGTGTTTTCAGGTGCATGTGCATGACTAATCCAAGCTACTACTAACTGGGCCAACTATAAATATATATTATTTTTATACACACACGCAACTAACCCCAAAAAACTATCACACAGCTCACAATATCTCAGTAATCTCTCCCAGGTCACTTGCAATAAACTCGCACCATCCATTCAAAGTTTTTTTATTCCCCCAACTCGTTTCATAGTGATGTGGTGTTTCGATAACAGGTGTCACGTGACCTGTAGTGTTTTGGAACATATATCGGGATGTCGTTCCGCCGCTGTGAGTGTCGAAAAGATCGAGACTGTATCAAGCGTGAGTCCCGAGCAGCTCATCCCTACTTAACGGCATATGAATGACATGATGTAATATTAACAGGGTGGGGGGCAAAATCAGGACTTTCAAAAAGTGGGGGGGTCAGGACCTCCCCATAATTTGTACCCTTGACCATGGTCTCATTTGTTTATGGTAATTACACCAAGGTTTCAAAATTCATTTGACAATGACATCTTGTTATTTAAAAATATGACACGTAGCACCTTTAAACAGGAAGATTGTAAAAGAGTAACAGAAGGATAAGGAGACAGAGGTTCAGAGATCGGTGAAGGAGGAAAGGAGAAGCAACTATATTAGGAAGAGACATAAGTAGAGTGGCGTAAAAATAGAGTAAAATGAGACGTAAGATGAGCTGGAGGGGTTGAAGATTGTCATCACAGTAGCCTGACACTAGTGTACAGTAAACTTCGAGTTTAATACACGGCAGCAGGTCTTGCCTCTAGACCTCCCTATCTTCCTTGCAAGATTTCCTGGTAGTGGATGGTCCTGATGGGTTGAGAGACAAGGTACAATCAAGTAGCAAACAGTTAAGCACAGTGGAAAAGCACATATGTTTCTCCTGCAGGGGGTGGCCAAAATGATGGAAACACCACATTCACCTTTTTTCCTCTAGACGGGTTTACATTCATTCAATATGAGCCCATTTTACAGGACCAGGAGTGTTCTGCACCCTAGGGTGCAAACACTGTTCCCTCATGATATTCCCATATTTCAGGATGATAATGTTCCCAAACACACTGCTGGTTTCATGAAGACCAAGATGTCCACTCCTTCCATGGCCTCCCCAATCAACAGACCTAAACATCACTGAACCTTGAAGGGAAGTGGATTTCCACCTCCTTCATCCCTCAAAGAACTTTGAGAAAGGGTCCAATATCCCACTACACACAGTTCAGGATGCAGTATGACATAAGGACGATTGAAGCTGTTCTGAATACAAAAGGTGGGGCCTACTCATTATAAGATAATTGATGGTCATATAGTGTTAGGTGTTTCACTTCTTTTGTCCACCCCCTGTAAGAAATGGTAGTAGTTAGGGGAGAAGAAAAGAAAGGACAAGTGGGATAGTGAAAGAAGTCGGTGATTTAGATGCACAGTGTAATCACAGTGTCACACAATCACAGTGTAAGTGTAAGGTGAGGCAAAGGTGCCAAAAACGTGATAGCGGAACAGTTTTGTAGTCACCAGGACAACATGTACAACAATGAGACAAAAACAGTTATAGACAGTTATCTGTGAGGAAGTTTTCTACAAAAGAATGCAAGTGAAAACAATGACGAGAAGAAGCTTCCCAAATTCAAGAAGATTCGCAAATTTGAAACGTCACCAGACTAATTAGGCTAAGGAATCACATGCACATAAATTAAGAGTTCCATTCCAAAATGACGTACAGTATCCGCCAATTGAAAAAAGTGGCACCTACTCACAAATTGCCTACTACAAAATGGAAATGCATTATAGTACTTCTTAAAGGATAATAGGCAATCTAAGCCCTTGATTGACAAAATTACATTTTCACAGGCTCAATCCATTTTAGAGGTATTGGAGGATAAAATCCTGGTAATTGTTGTATTTATTTTTCTACAATGGATATAGCATTGTCAAGTCAAGTTTATTTGTGTAGCCCTTAATCACAGTTACAGTCTCAATGGGCTTCACAATGCCCACATTATGAAAATAAAAAATGCAAAACGGACAGTGCTAATTCTCACTTCCTGATTTGCTGAGCCAATATTCCAAGCCAATGTAAAATATCTGATAAACTGATGAAACAGATAATTAATTTAAATATTATTCTTAAACACAACTGTTAGGCAAAATGTCAATATCAATTAATTAAACTAAAAAAAGTTGTGTATATCTCCCATTTTCCACACTTATATCCACACTATAATATGTACACGTTCGTCTACTATTTGACTTGATGGAAATTTTGTCTTGTGTTCCCTGGTACTCTCCCATACCACATTCACTGTCTGTTGTGCCACAGTTAGCTTTCAATAGGGGGATATTTTTAGCCAGAACACCAGACTAAGGCCACGATGAGATAGGAGCTTTTTCCCTTCTGCTCAAACACAAAGCTCAACTATGAGCGTCACTAGTAACAGAGAGCAAGAGGTCAAAGGCAGCAAGGAGTGTTACATCATCCTGGTTGCTATGCAACACAAACAAAAGTTTACAGGTCAAAGAAAGCAAGGGCGTTACATCATCCTGGCTGCTATGCAACACAAACAAAAAGTTGCAAAGTGGAGACTTAGGCCGAATCCCAATTCATCCTCCCCTCCGTTTTGCGCGTTCACGTGTAGGGGTAGGGGTGTCCCAATTCTCTTGGGATTGAGGGGTAGGGCGAAGTGCTAGGGCTACATGGCCCTCCAAATGGAGATTTTTCAGGGGCACACTACAAACCGAGGGTTACAAGAAGTAAGATCATGGCTAACGCTACACTACCATCCAAAGTGAACCACAAATGTAGTATTTTCTTCCTTAATAAAGATTTAAAAAATATTCTAACCGTGGTATTATCTTACTTTAATGTCGTTTCAATGTGTTATAGACCTTTTCTTTATAACAAGCATAACAAAAAATCACTAGTATGCCGATGTCTCTACCTCTCGAGTTAACATTACAACGTTGTTTTTAGGCTGATTTGTGCATGACAGTCCTGCATTTTGACATATTTCCATGTTGCATTTCCCCCCTTTGATGGCATATGATGCCTGAAATATAACTAAAGTCCAGTAGCGAAGTTGCTGCACTTGTTACGGCTCGTTATGGGAAATGAGCTATTGAAATTTGAATGTGTGTTTACAGAAGAAAAATATTTTCTCAAATATTGAAACCAGTGGTTGTAAATTTGTTCTTCCACTTCCAGTTATCATAAATATACTCTTCTATATGCTTTTACTCATTTGCTTCACAAGTTTATGAGGTGGAAAAACAAATATTCACTGAATATCCAATACAAAGCTAACTTCACCATGGTTTTATTCCGGTAGCATTAGCTGTTGCCAGTGGAGAAAGAAAGACCCCACAAAAGTCACAACCTATATGCAAAATGCAACATGTCTTGTCACTGCGTTGCATTGTGATCTATTGAGGCTACTGTTGGTGGAGAAATTGGTATTTGTGTCTATTCTACAATGAATTATTGACTGTCTAGAAAGAAGCCCTTGCTTTTTGAGGGTGAGGGGCTAACACCAAAACCTGACCTTTACCCATTGATATTTCTAGATAGCTGAACGTTTTTGATAATGTATTTAGCGATTAATGTATTCAGATTAGTATTAAGCCTCACAGCAAGAAGGTCTTTAAAATCTCAGCCCTGGTCCTTTCTGTGTGGAGATTGCATGGCGACCTGTCCTGGGTGTTTGCCTACCTTTCGCCTCATGTATGCTGGAATAGGCTCCAGCCCCCCCATGACCCTGAATAGGAATAAACAGGTATGGATAATGAATGAATTGCCGCATACCTATGATAACAATTTATGATAATTAAATTATCAAACCATTCACCAAAACGAACTGCATACCCTCAGAGAAGTTAATGCAGATTTGGAGCTCTGCCCTAACATTATTTACTTCTTTCATTTTTCTTTTCATTTTCTCATTTCTCTCCATGCCATGGTCATTATTGAAAATGGTCGTTCTGTGTGGGCATTGCTGCATGGAATGGAGACGATGTAAGCAGCCACTTTCCTTGGGTTTGTAAGAGGAACACTTTGGCGAACAACTTGAGGTAATGTTCCTGTGGCAATCTTATCTCAGAAGAGCCTCCACAATTCATATTCCTCATACAGCCCATCCGTGTCAATGTCCCTGAGGTTACAGACCTGGGGCCTCATTTATAAAGGTTGCTACACACAAAAAAGTGGCGTTAACAGGGGTGAAATTTACCACAAACGTCTGGATTTATAGAAAAATTCTATGAGGTAAAAGGTGCGCACTTCTACACATACTTTCACCCATGCGTAGAGCTCAAGTTTTTCAGACACGGGAATCAGGGACGAAATAATGCTCAGTCCTTTTTATAAGTGTGCTTTCACAGGGATTGTGGTCTGTTGTATCTGTTAAGCCACTAATTAAAACTTATTTTTATACAAAGGCATTCTCTTAACTCTTATTTTATTGATTATTTTACCGGCGCCAGGATGAAGTGACTGAAGGGGCAATTTTTCATAAAATTAAACTCATTGATTTAACCATGCAACAGCCTCAGAAAGGCTAAATAACAACAACATGAGGCTACTGTTCAAAATCAAAGAATACATTATTAATCAGAGACTCACATAAGAATGAAGCACTGCAGAGAATTTATGAACGATAACGATTCTGTCAAAAATCTCTCAAAATCTCTCAATCTCTCTCTCTCTCTCTCTCTCTCTCTCTCTCTCTCCACAATGGGGGGAATGGAATTAGGGCCAAAATTTGTATTTACCACCACGAAAAGCAAGCAGGCTGAGAAACCGAACTAATTGATGTGTCTGTCTTTCTATCGATCTCCTCTGCTCCGTTTCAGTGGGCTACTATGTATGCCTTAGCATACACCTATGGAAATATTTTTCTATAGATACATAAAGCTTAAACTGAGGGGGCAAAAATACAACTGAGGGGCTAAGCATATTTTACTCTCTCATATGTAGCTCCTTATGCTCAATGTTGTATAACTTTTAAACTGTTTTTAAATTATTTTTATAATTTTGTTCATCATCAGTTTGTCCACCATTTTTATTTTGTCTTCTAAAGCACTTTGTAACTTTGTTTTGAAAAGTGCTATATAACTAAAATTTTTATTATTATTAAGGTGTGCTGGATTATTAGAGCTTGTGCTGTTCTCCACAATGTGGCCCAGATGCCTCTACTGAGCACCCAAAAGAGTACACCTTTACGGCGCTCAACCTCAGTGATGAGCACCTCGATCTCGCACTCCGCAAATTTCGCCTTTCTTGCAGTTGGAGTCTCTCCATCTTTCCCTCATTGATAGTCCAACAAAGGCTCCTTAACAACGTCATGACCTATTTAGCATTGACCATTTATGGATGATTGTGGGACGACACTGGGAGGAGTAGTGGGAGGACACTGGGAGGAGTACACGAGCGCACAATTCACCGCAGGTGGGTATTTATAGAGAAGACTGCGTACAGGTGTGCGCCGCACGGTTTTATAGATCTGAATATTTTCTTGCATTAGTAGAATCTGAGGTTTGTGCATACGCAAAGTTTTATAAATGAGGCCCCTGGAATGCTTCACAGACCTCAAAAGTCACAGCACTTGAGAGACCCAATTTAGACACCCAGCTATGGAAGCTGCTGCCAGAGAAGTCATAACTGTTGGTCAAATACTTCCTAGCCCTTTCAAAGAAACTATTGAAATCATCATCACATTCCCTAGCCAGATCTGGAGTAAACAGTCAGAGCTTGGTGCACACTGCTAGAAGAAAAAGGTCAGTTTGCCAACTCTCAAGTTTGCTATGAAGCTCAGTCATCAACTTGGAGTGCTGGATGATTTCACCTTCAGTGTTTACAGTCACTAAATAACTTTAGGGTGTGAAGAGTCCTACCTACATCACATTTTTCATCTGCAAAACATTTCCATACCACTTTGTTGCAGCCCTCTTTACCTATACTTTGGAAGTAGCTTTTGAGGGGCACGCAGTACTTCAAGACTGATGATGTTTGACAGAATGGTACACCTTGAAAAGTAAGGCCACAGTGATTTGGTTCTCGGTCGGGGACCCTGTAGGATTCAAAGAATGATGTGAGGGAGGATCCACCTGCACTCCTACCCTTGCAGCTGATGTCGCAGTCGCACTTACACATGATTCAAAATGCGTGAAATTATTCTCTTCAACCGTTCCCTGTTAAACAATGCATTTCTCTTTGGCATAATAACCTCATCGCATCTAAAGACTTTGTCTTTTTGTGTTAACATTAGTCAGCGTGTCTTTGAAGACAAACTTCATTCAACTGCTGTGGTGTGTGAACCCGGCTTCCTCATCAACACTTATCATGATGTGTAGGGACATCCATACGTAGGCATTTCAATTGGATTTTTTGATTGTCAATAACAGAAATGCTGGACAAATCCGCGTCCGGCAACTTGGTGGATGGAGGACAGGAGGTCCAAAAACCAAAGTATCAAAGTAACCTAAATTTGTTTTTTTTAGCCTGGATGTTATATAGTCAGACATTATTTTCACACAGCCAAGTCTCCAATGGATCTCGATGATGGAACCAGCTGGGGTTGCTGGGAGATTTGTGATGCAACTGGAAACCCTCTATAACAGAGTTCCTCAAATCCGGGCCTCAGGGTCCAGAGTGCTGCTGGTTTTCTCTCCTACCAGGAAGTTAATTGCATTCACCTGGCATCCCAGGTCTTAATCAATCCCTGATTAGCTAGAATGGAAACTAACTGGCAGAATAGAAAAACAGCAGTACTCTGGACCCCGAGGCCCAGATTTGAGGACCACTGCTCTATAGGATGCATTCCTATTGGATAATTTTGGTATGTGCAAAAATAGTTTTGTCTACACTTGTAACCAGTGATGTAGTGGTAAATACTAATATGTTTGAACTATGGCCTCTATGAACTATTTTCTTCTAACTTGTTTCATTTTGATACTACCTATGATGTATAGTATGAATTTGATATCAGAAAGCTACATGTGAGCCTAAAACGTTGGTAAATTGTATTGGTTTTAACCCTGTAATACTGTTACAATCATTGCCTTCCAGATTGTGAAAAAAAATCCTCTTCCACTATAGTTCTTATTCTCTGGCCAATGCCAATGAAGACTTCCAACTCTGTTCCTGAAGACGCCAAAAAGCGAGAATGATTGGCAGATACCTCTCCTTACCTGAGAGGGTCTTGTAATCCATCAGATCAAAGATGATGATGAAAACACAAGACCAGGTGACGACAAGGGCTAACACCAAGATCCAGGCAAGGGGGGAGCTGAAAGTAGAGTAGAGGTCATCAGTAAAATGTTTCTTGGACACTCGGACAGGCGGCGACCCGGCATCTCCATTCCTGCTGTCGATGACCATGGTGGTTGTGGTGGACGATCGCACTGAGGAGGGGGAGAACAGAAAATGGGCACATTCATCAAATACAACTGCCCAGCACCACCATAGTTTTCTACTGTCGGCCACCAGGAGCTGCCCAGCACAACCACAGTCTTCTACTGTCAGACACTGGGAGCTGACCAGTACAATCACAATCATCTAGCTTTAAAGTACAACCACCATCTTCCCTACCTGACACATACACTGAGTGGGCAAAACAGGGCATTGCTCTTTCCATAGGCTGACTAGATGACTCCAGCTGTGATTCCTTATTGATTTAAAGACAGCTTTTAGTCCTCTTGACAATTATGGACATTGACTGTGCACAATAGAGTACAACTCAGGAAGGAAGGAGTTCCTAATATTTTGCACAATGAGTGTATGTGTGCACCCTTGCCTGTATTTTGTTTATGAATGTGAAAACATGCATTTGTGTTATGCATCATGGGTTATTAAGATTGGCTTTATTTGCAACATCGGACACAACACATGCAGGGGAAGTGGCCGCCGACACAACACACACACACACACACACACGCAGGGCAAGTGTCCAAGTTGAATGAGTTACTGCTTTTTATCCCAACCCCGTCGACCTTCCTCCAGTGCCAGCCAGGGAGCAGAGGGCAACCAACACAGCAGCGCCCAGGGACCAATTCCTTAGATGTATGTCGCGTCTTCGTCAGGGACAGGACAGGATGTTGCATGTTTTTAGATGGGGTTCTTTACAGGAGGAGACCCAAGTGAACACGGGGAGAACATGCAAACTCCACACAGAAAGGCCTGGGAGATAACCCACCTGGGCACCCCAGACTCACCAGCGCCCCAGGCGGGAATCGAACCCAGGACCTTCTTGCTGTGAGGCAGCAGTGCCAGCACTGTGCCACCGTGCCGTTATGTATGAATCATTATGAAGATTATGTGTATTTGCAGGTGTGTACTCCACCTGACCTGTATAATCTTACTTACAACTTACACATTTACCTGTAAATGTATACATTTTCCAAGCTAACTGGTAAATGTGTACATTTCCCTGTTAATGTGAGAGGAAAATGCTAGTCACCATAGCGCAAGGCTCTCTCAGTCCTGTCCCTGCGTTATGTTGTGTGCCAAAATATCTCTTCGGATTGGCCTCTGTGGTACATTGAGATATGACAGACTGGGAGATTCATTCATGTAACACTACAACATTGGAAAATTGGCCAAGGCAGACCAGCATTGGGTAGTTTGTCATGCATCCCCACCCGGCATCATGGGTGTCTCTTTACATTTGGTAGGCAGATAAGACATTGCTGTGTTGACAGCCTATGTATTCAACGTACTGTAGATGTACTTTTCCTAATATATTGATATGGCTGATTGATTTCATATTTTAGTCCAATAGTGGATACACTAGCCTACACAACTAATTTCCACCCATGTGTAAAAAGATGTGGATGCCAAAACATGCTTGCCTCTCAATTAAATTATTTAAATGTGATTTTAAAGAATCAAGTGTAACATAAAACCATGAGGCCAGTCATCTGTTAATAAGGCTCTACTATAAGAAATACTTTTCAGTTGATATCAGTGGCACAACTGGGCATAATGCACAATCAGCAGGACACACTGTGAGAGAGCCTCGCCACTTTGACTAGCCCACATTAACCGGGAAATGTACACATTTACCAGATTTACCTTGATAAATGTGTACATTTACCAACTCTGTGGGAAATATGCACATTTACCGAGTTCCCACATTTACCATAACATATATTATTGTTGTTGTTGTTGTTGTTATTTTAGTCACTTTCCTAATGACACCAGTGTAATCTGCTTTTATGTGGTCTAATTTGAAGGTTTTTGAAGGCTTTCTTCTTGACAAACTGAAAAGAAAATCCCAGGCAAAATCATATACCAGGTACATTTAAATACTGATTTTACTGCAATAGTTGTGGATGATTTTGTAATTTCTTTTTAATAATGTATACTGCATTACTCTCTTTAACCAAGATACAAGATTATGAAGTATTTTTCAAACCTAACCTTCAAATCTGTTGCAGTGCAGTTGCTGAAGTCACTGTGTATAACTGTGTGTGTGTGTGTGTGTGTGTGTGTGTGTGTGTGTGTGTGTGTTCGGAGGGAGACTCAGTCCACCTGTTGAGTCTCTTCAGCTCTCAGTTGGCAGCAGCTAGGATACTCTGTTACTGCTGACTCAGACAGCTTAGCAACACACATGCGCACATGCATGCATGCATGCACACACAAAACAATGGTCTGACTTTGATTCAAAACAGGTCATGGAAAATATATGACTGACTCAATATCACACGCATTGGTAAATTTCAAATTTTATCCAACTGAAACCTTAACTGGTCAATACAGCTTCCCAATGTCGACCAGTGGGAGAGAGAGGGATGACACTGGAGAGCTCCTATAAGTGTGTGAGTGTGAGCAGACCAATGAAAAATATATCAACCCCAGGAAAATAAACTAAATAATTCTTCAGGGCTTTTCTTGGAGGAAAGAATACCAAAACATCCTACTCAAGTAGTAGTACTGTTTGCTGAAGTTGTACTTGAGTAGAAAAAAAAATTGTTGTGGGGAAAAAAACAAGAAAAGAAAAAAGTTGCTCATTTAAAATGTAGAGATAAAAAAAAGAAAAAAAAAGATTATTCAATATGATCTTTCCCATGCAATGTAGGGAATTAGAAGAGTTCAATATGTGATAATGTAGATATCATATTACTGCTGAGTGAATTTCATGGCATTATTCAGTCTGTGATTAAAATACCTGAAAATGTCCTTCCCCAATATTTAATAAAGTTACTACATTAATGTTTCCTTTGCTATTAGCTACTCAACTAGCTAGCAAGGCTAATGAACTATAGGTAGACAACAACCAGGCTAACACTAACCATTAATACTGCAGCTACCTCCACCCTTGACTAAAATCCATTCAGCAGCACTCAACTCAATACGATCGAATCGAATGTAACCTAATTAGTGCTTGCTAGCCAGCTATGCTAAGTAATCAAAACAATGTAACATTACCAAAGCAGTGAAAAGTACATAATTTTCCTCAAAGGCTGCACCACACACCTGCGGAAGTTTTAGATAAAGAAGATCAAGTGATCAAATGTGCTTGACTACTTATTACTAAAACATCCAGAGTCTGTTAATATTTACTTCCTTTGCACTTGCATTTTTATGTCTGTCCACCTCTATGAAGACTAAACATATTTATTTCTAAATGGATTGACCATCCAACTGCGCAACATTCCTCCTTTTTAGACGGCCTGTCTCCAGACTGTGGATGACATTTCATGATATTACTCACACAAGTTATCCATGACAGCTAATCAGAGCTGTAATTAGCAACAAACGGGTGGTTATACCCAACACAGGGGATTTAAGCCTTCATATTTCATATTTAATGAGCCAGTAGAGCTGAACTAAGCAGAGCAGAGATCGTGTCCTATATGATACAGTTGGTTGAGCATGGTAGTACTGATAATCTGGTCAGGGGTTTGATTCCAGCAGCCGTGTCTGCAACTAGCAAGAGCGCCTATATCTGCTGTAATGTAGGAACTGCAGAATGCCCATTTGGGATACAGTAAAGAGTATGAATAAATGGATCACAAATACACATCCTCTACACTACACTCGATATGTTAGTACAAACATTGTTATTTGTCATATATATTTGGAAAACAACAATTTGGAAAAATACAAATCAACTGTCAATAATAATAATATCAATGCATCTAAAGCTCCACATCTTGTCAGAGCAAAGTCAAGCTTTGCAAAAGATTTTACACCTTTGATTATTCCTGGTTGCAACAGAACCCTTTCTCCATCATTCTTGGCCAAAACAGAAAAGTATGTCATTGATTCCACATCGCAACATCATTTGATAAGGTTGTATACAGCAGGCAGTGCAGTGTTGATGTGGACTGATCATAGAGCAATGTAGACGTCACAGAGGTCGCTAAGCTGCACAGCAAAGAGCCGATACATGATAGCGCCATATTTTTAGATACTTCCAATCATGAAATTCCTCTACAAAACTAGACTAGCACTACCCAACATCAGAAGGCCTCTGTGTCACACCTTATGTATTTGCGATTAGCAAAACATATCGAAAAAAGAGGCCTAGAAAAGCATCAGACTTTCTCAGTATATAGTCATTTAACACATTTTAAAAGTAAAAGTAATAAGATTAAACATACTTAGAGTGTTGATACTGTACCTTCAACTGCCTCGGTCATGGTTCGAAAATAAAAATGTTCTATTCCAACAGATAATCCTTTATGCAGATGACATCACCATGGAAATACTGTAAATATATACAGTAGATCCTCAACGTCCCTGTGCTGGTTTAATCCCAATTGCAGTCACTATTGAGCAACATCAAGCAGATGGCCGATGCTGAGAATTTGGAGCACACCTCCCTTTCGATTCTCAAGACTTGAATCTGAAATGTCCTTTTTCAGTTTCTCCTTTCAAAAAGTCAAAATGTCTTGATGGATAAAGGCGGCCCCAATTATTGCAGGGCAGTCCAGAGAGCACAGTTCAGTTGTTGTTGAGACAGAGACCAAGTTAAGGAGGTGAGCCTCAGTCAGTGTCTTTGCCCTTTGCCTGGCTGGGGTTAGAGTGGTGGAGAGAGCAGCCCAAAAGTTTTCCCCGTGGCCCTGATAGAATTAGATCGGTCATAGGAATTGAAGGAGGAGGGAGGAGAAGGGGGAGGGATAGATCATAGGAAGAGAGAAAGAGAGGCAAGTGAGAGAGCTTCAAGGTAACCTGATTCCACCGGCCAGTGTAAACCCTCCGGATTCACGTGATTACATTATGTACAGTGGTTGCTTTTTTTTTTTATTTAAAAAATATTACAAGTATTCTTGACACGATTACATTAGATTGACTAAATAGAAATGTCTGGCTTTAGGTACAATCACATTCACACCATGTTTCTGAGATACAGGCCCTGGGTTATTCTTAGAGCATTCTGCTTCGCCTTTTTAGGCCGGGGGCGTGCCCCCAGACTTCCACTACTCAGGACAGAGCTATCATCAAGTGGGGAGAGAGAGAGAGAGAGAGAGAGAGAGATGCAGAGGGAAATGATCCAAATGACTAAAGTGCACTTCGGTTTTTTGTTTGTTTTTATGACTGCTGTTACGTGCAATGCATATATAATTTCCCTCAGGTCCCACACCACTGGTTCACCAATCTACAAATCCCGGTTCCATGGTTCCCTGATTGGTTCCTTACCGGCTTCCCAACTCCCTGGCCTCCACCTCATATATATATATATATATATATATATATCCCTTGTTACCTGCATGGTGGCCCGCTTCCTTTTTCATTGAAGCCATTTTGTGAATGCCATTGTGACCTATGTATGCCATTTCTGGCTGGTAGCGTGAATTGTGTTCTGTCCTTGTTGTGCTCTCCACTTTTGGGAGAAAGGAGGGTACCCTTTACACCTACCCACATAGTTGAACTGTGTTATACACACTAAGTAAGAGGTGAGTGGCACTGCCTGTACTTTGGTTTGAGTTAGAGCAGGTAGGCTTCTTGTTAGTTAGTTAGTTTTGTTCTTAGACTATGATCTAGGAGATCAGCAGATAGAAATTTGGTTTTACTTACTTACTTTTTCTTTGATTTGGAACCACCTTCTGTCCTTCTTTCCCCCTCCCCTTTCCCTGTGTGTAGCTTGTCAGGTCTCAACCTGTGTGTGTGTGTATAGTTGTAACTGCTCGTCACTTGGTCACTTGCACATTGTACACATTGTAAATAGACACTTAGCACTACTGTTGGTTACTGCGTTGCTCCCCTCCTAGTCTGAATAACTGCTCTCGATTTGTCCCCTGTGCAACTGTTAGTTGCCTCATGTTGCTTTGAAAACTCACATGTAAAAGTGGTGATTGTGGTGTGTTGGTGGTGAGTTGATGCATACTGCTAATTGGCATTCAACTTAATATGGGCTTTGTAGCTTTCTTTGTAATTGTGATTTAGTCACTTAAAAGTTTAAAAAAACTGTACATATACACACTTTGCACATTTAGCTTTCTTTATGAATCCTGCTGCCTCTGAGAAACTGTCACATTCAGGGGTGTAGTGGAGGGGAAAGCCACCTAAACTCACTTTATTCATCTTTTTATTTGCAGAATAGTTTACCACCTTTTTAAGCTGACATCCACGACTATGTCTAATTGCAAAGGTCTTAGCCTTAAAAATCTGTAAAACAAATATTTGTTCAAAAATAATGAAATTAAGTTTCTAAATATCAAAATGTACTAAAGGTACATAAATACATAATACATACATATAAATACATCTAGGGTGCTTAAGACTTTTGCCCGGTAGTGTAAATCTTTGTGACATAATTCATGGTATACATAATAGTAAATAGCTTTTCTGAAAATGTAATTGATATAACTTGTATTAGTAGTTGTTTGCCTTGAAAACCAGAGGTCATAATTTACCCTCTTTATTTAACACAGCACTGGTCACAACACTGAGAAGACAAATAGATACACAGACTGAAGAACTGACCCTGATGCACACTTAAACATCACATAGATTAGTAGCCATAACTTTTTGTTTAGATTTGCCCTATGTTCCTTTTTAGGATTCCTCTAAACATTGTTCCGTATATTGTTCGATAGATTAAAGCTCTCTCTCAATGGCTTCTAGTGATAGTGCTCTTCTGTGTTAAGGTATCAGCAATAGCAAAAAGGAAAAGTAGTGAATCAACCACACAGGCTGTAGAAGGGCTTTTGATGCAAACTACAATAGAGGATACAGAACACAAAAATGTAATTACTACAATAAGTGTCCCTGAATGCTATGTTTGTGTTATTACTGACCTGTGTGACGAGACCAGAGTTTTAACTCTCGATCCTTGATCTCGATCATTTCTTGAGAAAAATGAAGTAGAAGAAAGAGAGGTTTAATAAAGCTTATTGCAGAGAAAGGGTCTAAACTCTTCAGTCCGTCTCAGCCTAATGGTTTTTCAGTGTTGTTGTGGACGAAGCACTATGGATCTGAATGACATCAGCAGCAGTCGGCAATTCTCTTGCTGATGTAGACATTAAAAGGGTATTCCACAAAGATATCTCTGACACGGTAGGTCTAAGCATTTTACCTATTATCAACAGTTCTCCACTGATACTTTCCACTCAGGTTTAGTTGAGTTTAGCTGACCGAGTTCTATAAGGAGGAGTGGGAGAAAATCCTTCTAGGAAGATGACAGAGACTGATCAGTGGCTATAGATGTTTAATCCAAGTCATCTCTGCTAAAGGAGGTGCCACGAGTTGTTGATTGAGTTCACATGTTTTTGCACACTGGGATATTTGTTTTTTTGTTAAATAAACACATTTTGTTGATTAAACGATGGAAGTATACCATATATTCTTGTGCATGTTAGTAATTTGGGATATCTTCATTATGATTTGAGGTTTAGATAAGGATTTTATAAGGTTACTTCTCTATAATAGGTCCACAAACGTTCAAGCATGATTGGATCAAAGAAAACTGTGTTTAAAAAAAACAACTGATGCCTGTCTTTGGCCTTGTCGTCACCAACTAGAAATAGTTCTAAGACAGTACAAGTTTAAAACTCCCACTATGGGCCTTACGCATTTATTTAAGGAGAATCTTTTAAATACACAGGTGGCCATGGCCATAGCCAATGAGCAATTTGCATTCTTATTGTTTGTTTGAGCGCGTGAAAACTGAATGATCTTTGCCAGAATTGTAAATGGGTGTCAAGGAAGGATTTATTGGGTTCCAGGAAGAGCTCTTGGAATATAAAAGGTCCCCAAAGTGAAACCCCCAATGAAGGTTCTAGAAAGAATTATTTAATCATAGAGGGGTTCAAGGGGAACCTTTCAATAAGGCTTCTATGAAAAACTTTGACAATAAAGGGTTCTAGGTGGCACCCTACAAAAAAACAAAAATAACGCTTCAACCCTCAATCAAGGGTTCTTGTAAGGACCCTCTACTGAAAGGAGGAACCCTCCATCAAGACTTTTTGGAAGAACCTTTAATTCGGGATGGATCTAGAGCCACACTTGCAACTGCAAATGGTAGAGCCTGAATCGGGCCTGAAATTTTGAACCTGAACTGAGCGTAGCCCGACAACATTCTGTCCAAACCCAACCCATTCCCACCACCAAATTTTGAACCTGACTTGACCGTACAGTCCCAGAAAATTCTGTCCGAATCGCATCACCACCAGAAGGAGCCCGAATAAAACACAACATTTCTAATATAGAAAATTATCAGCACTTCTTTATTAACCAGTGACGTGCGGTCTAGGCAAGGTAGGCAGTGAATACCCTGACTACCTTGTGTATCACATTTTCTAACCCAATAATATTTCATATAATAAACTTCTATTTGTATAGTTACTGTTTATTCTTGTGATTTCTATATTTCATTTGTGTATTACCTCAATAGTTTAGACGTTATGATGAGAAATGTAGCAGTTACGTGTCAATAATAGGGAATAAGCAGGGCTTTTATGCCCATTCATTGTGAATGCAAGCCGAAAAACCTGTTGCACATGCGCACTTCAATCCTGTATTCTAGAACATTAACGTCAAAAAGCAGAACTCGTCTGTGCCTTTTTACGTAAATATATTGTACAATGCCAGAAATGCTCTTTGTTACATATGAAATCGAAATTCCACTGGAAATGCGCATAGTTGGATGCAAACGTCACTACGTCAAGTAGCTAGCAAAAGGTTGATGAGATGTCACGCCACTTTGATGATAGCAAATTGGAGAAGCTGTCACTCTAAGTATGCTAAGTATTTTCATTTCGTCAGGTTGAAAACCGATCTTGTGGGATTGTATGGCTCGCAAGCAGTAAGGGGCAAATCGTCCCCACACAGCTCCTTGCCTTTTTGAATGAGCATGACTTGGAAGAAACAGTTGGTCCTGACAATACCAGCCCTTGCCATTCTGTCAATTGAGAGCTAAGTAAACTGAAGGCCCGTAAGGACAAGTTTTACAATGCAGTAATTAATGTGTTCACCAGGAAAGATCGATGGATGAATTTTATCTACAAGTAGCCTAGATCTACAGATTGGTAAGTCAGTGTACATTTGTACACATTTGGCTTCAAATTGAATTGACCACCTGTGTGTTTTAATTGTTGCTAACTGAACGCAAGACAGAAACATGATTGGTCGCTGTGCCATAATAAAGGATAAAGATGGTTTCATTGTCTATGAAGTCTAGAATAAAGTCTAGAAAAGACAATTCGAATGCACAAGTATGTGGCCATATGCATAGGTGTCATTTACATTGGGGACGCTGGGGACATGTCCCCACCACTTTTTGAAATGGCCGATTTTGGCCCCATCACTTTTTAAAAGCATAATTTGTTAAAAATGTTCTGAAAAATAGCTTGCACCAAGAAATGTTAACTAACAAATGGAGTTTGACAGGGGTGGTATTTGAGTTTAAATGTGTGAAATGTATGAATTGTGTGGAATTTCAAAAGAATGAATGAAAAAATCAAATCAATGATTTGAGTTTATTTTAAAATGAATATGGATAAATAGAAATAATCTAATCCCTGCTCCAGTTTAATTCCATTCTCACATATCGATATTTAAACCTTATGCTTAGAATGAGTCATGATTGGTTGAATTTGACTCATGAACTCTTGTGAACTCTGTTTCTCTAACGTTAAAAAGTACGCAGCATCGAAACAACAAGGCAGTTTAACTTAAAATCTAAAGGTTGATTTATTATTTTTAGCTAACGTTGTTAACGTTATTCCTTCAGTTGTTTCTGTTTGTCATATTTAAGGGCAGTGATATTGGATATTGTTGTCACTCGGCTGACTGACATGCTTTCTACAGTACATGTGATATTGGATATGGTGCTTTCTACAGTAGATATTGTGATATTGGCACTGTTGGATTGACATGGTGTTGCAGCTGTGGGTGTGATGCAAATGGTTGGTTGTTATTTGTGCGGAACCTGGAACTAAGAGAACCAGTCCTATCTGCCAAAAGGGTTTGCAAGCTCCCTATAGTTCCAGTAACAGTTAAATCAAAGAAGAGTGACAAGACCGTGGTAACGCTTTCTTGGACGCAGGCAGTACTGCAGTTTTCTGTACAGATGGCCTAATGAACAAACTTAATCTCACTGGTAGAAAAACACAGATTATTTTACGCACTATGTGTCAAGAGAAAGTTATGAGTAGCAACATTGTCTCAGGACTGGAAGTGGCTGGCTTAGATGGTGAAGACTACTGTGACCTGCCTAACATCTACACGCAGGAAAGTATGCCCGTCCATAGAGGGAACATTCCACAACTAAAGGATATTCAAGGATGGCCTCATCTGAGACATGTGCCTCTACCCGAGATTGGTTCAGATATTGAGCTGTTAATAGGAACAAATGTGCCTAAAGCTATGGAGCCATTACAGGTGATTCCCAGTGTTAATGAAGGACCATATACAATAAGAACAATGTTAGGTTGGACAGTGAATGGGCCACTGAAAGGGGCTATGGAAAGGATTATTCACAGCCAGAGCTAATGGTCAACAGGATCTCCATTGTAAACCTGGATGAGCTGTGGCAGCAGCAGTTTAAGTCTGACTTCCCCGAGTGCAGTCAAGACGAAGAATATGGTTTGTCGAGAGAAGACCAAATGTTCACGGAAGCTTGTGGATGGCTACTATCAGATTGGCTTGCCTTTGAGAAAGACTGAAGTTAAAATGCCAAATAACAAGGGAATTGCAGAACAACGTGCTTTAAAACAGAAAGATGTTCAATTTCACACTGAATATGATTATTTCATGAAGGATGTTATTGCCAAGGGTTATGCAGAGAGAATGCCAGTAGAAGATCTGGAATGCAGTGATGGTAAAGTGTGATATGTCCCGCACCATGGAGTTTACCATCCTAGAAAAGGGAAAATCCAGGTTGTGTTTGACTGCGCAGCAACATTCCATGGAACATCACTGAATGCTCTGCTCCTGCAGAGGCCAGACCTTGCTAGCTCACTCATTGGAGTGATGACCAGATTAAGGAAAGAACCAGTGGTGATCACGGCAGACACTGAATCCAAGACACAGATCTGCTGAGGTTTCTCTGGTGGTGACCTCAACCAAGACATGGGGGAACATAGAATGGTGGTACTCTCTTTGGAGTGACTTCATCACCAAGCTGTGCCAATTTTGCTACCAAGAAATGTGCAGAAGATAACAAAGGACAGTTCAGCCACGAGACGGTTGATAGTGTCTTGCACAGCTTCTATGTCTTGTTTTAGTGGCTACTGAGGATCAAGCAATATCTGCCTATCGTGACCTTGTGGCCATTTCTGCTAAAGGCGGCTTCCGGCTGACAAAGTGGATATTAGCAACAGATGCCGTGTGTTGGCCAAGATGCCTGAGGAACAAAGAGCAAAAGGATTTGGATCTTGACCAAGAATTGCTTGCTGTGGAGGGAGTACTGGATGTGCAGTGGTGTATTCAGTCTGACAGTTTCAAATTTAATATTGTGGTCCAGGATCGACCCCTCACCCTGTTAGATTGCCCAAGCGGTTTTTCACATAGCACCGTGCACACTGGTGCATATATTATGATACAATGGCTGCTTTGGCGTTGCTGGAAGATATTGCTATTGCGCAATTTAGGTCGAGAACGAGTCTTCAGAGACCGTACTGATTTTCTGGTCCATGATGATGACTGGCTAATGCGCCGCTTTGGATTTCCAACAGCTGTTCTCTTCGAATTGTGTGCTGAACTGGGCCCTGTGTTGGAACGGCACTCTCGGAGAAACCCTGCCATCCCCCTCCATCTACAGGTATTGACAACAATCAGGGTTTTTAGCGACGGGGACGTTTCAGCGGGAGCTTGCGGACAGATCAGGGATATCCTGAGCTGCCCTGAGCCGGGTCATGCCCATGGCGTGGGGTGGCATCATTTCTTTGAGTAATAGATACATCAGGTTCCCACACAGCAGCTGAACAGGCCAACAAAATGCAATTTGCAGTGATGTCCGGATTCCCAAATGTAATATATATATTGTTTATGTATATAATATTTTATACCCTCCGGTGACAATGGGTATGCCATTTACAAACCCCCAGAGCGCACAACACGCGCTATAATGTGGTGCACAGCAGTGGCGGAGCCAGGCAATTTTCAATGGGGTGGCCAGGATGGGACCAGGGGTCATTTTGGGGTGGCACAGAAAATGCATCTAACTAGAAAATAAGGGGCTATTTTAGGCACCTACATCTCATAACTCTACATTATTTGGAATTCAGGCAGTGGTGGAATAGATCAAATAATATTCTCAGAGCTCATTCTCTATCACTGTATCATACAGAGACACAGACAGATGCAGAATTCATTCATTCATTTCCTACTATGTTAGAGGGCTTCTGTATGCCAGATTTCACTTTCCTCTCTAGGATTCTTTTCATTTGGTGTATCTCATGTCGGAAGTCTTCTATGTTGCATTCATAGATGAATGAAAATGAAAATAGAGCCTCCTCTTGGCAAAATGTAGCACTTGCAGGAGGCTTGGATACCCATCATTATTTCACAATTTGGTTTTGAGAATTGTCTATTTAGCTCACTCAGCATGTTATCAAGGACAGGGTAGAATATTCTAGCACGAAAGGTGTCTGCTCAGAACGCTCACCTAATGGGGACATTACACTATGTCCATCTAGCCTTCTGGTCTGTTTTGTCTTTCTTTTTGGAATAGGTTCGGTCTCAACATTGCATTGTTCAGCAGTATTTAAGACTTCTTTCCAGAGTCCTGGAGTAGGATTCATCCCTGTAATCTTGAAAACGTTGCACAAGGGCTTCAACTAGATCCACAGCTGAACCTAAATCAAGAGATGGAGACTGAAGAATGTCAGAGAGACATCTTGCATCACCAAAAACCTTAGTGCATGTCACCAAAAGTCCAATGAACTGCAGGTCCGCTGTTTTCTGCAGCTATTTCCTCAAGGACACGGATAATAGCAGGTATTCTATTAAGTACAGTACGGCAAGCCATATGCCGGCAGGCCCACCATGTTTCACTTAATCTTTGAAGTTCTCTGGGTGCTCCGTCATACATTTCTTTCTGTATGTTAAGCCACTTGGTGTGAAGAGCCAGACATAAATACATAGTCTCTGCAAAAACGCAAAGAAGCATTCAGCTTGTGGGACTGCTTTGACTGTGTCAGCAAGAACCAGATTAATGCCACCTCCTTAATACGAGACTGAACGCCGGAGTGCTTGCCACTCATGACAGAAGCACCGTTGTAGGCTTGCCCAACCAGGTTACTTCTGTACTCCAGGCCATATCTCTCAAGGACCTGGATTATTTTTTCTGTCAGTCCTGCAGCATTGAGGCGGTCTGCAGCTTCAAAGTGCAAGAAGCTTTCTTTTACAGCTTGCCCTGTAATAACACCTAAGCACTAAAGAGATCTGTTCCTTCTTTTTTGTGTCTTTAGTTTCATCTGCCATAAGGGCAAAGACCTCACTTTCCTTGACCTCATTTATGATGGAGGAGCGTACCATTTCTGCTAAAGTATCCAAAATTTCATTCTGAATTTGGTGGCTTGTGTATTTTGCATTGCGAGCCCCTGTCAGTTTCTTTTTAACAATTGGGTCATGGTTACCAATCGCATCCAATATAGCCAAGAAGTTTCCCCTGTCTGCATCTCTTGTCTCTCTATGACCCCTTTGTGATATATTTTGGGTTGCAGTTAACAGTAAGACTTCAGCCACACTTTTTATATAGGTACGATTTTCCTGTATCTGCTTACTGTGTTCTTTAGTTAAGATACTCATTAAAGATGCATTAGCTTCTCCTTTCTCAAATTCCTTCCAAGCCATCATTGCATTTGTGTGTGCCTCTCCCTTTGCATGTATAGCAAACCCTCCATCTCTGAATGTTGCCTTTTTCCAGTTCTTATATCCCAAGGCTGAAGTAAACACTGACTCTGTGTTTGGGAGGCCAAAGTGCCGGCATGCGTAACAGTACACAGAGTCCTGGCTCTGTGAGTATTCTAGCCATGAGAGTATCGTGTACCACGAGGCTTGAAAGTTTCTTCGCCTGTCGCCCTGGAGTGTCCTGGGAAAGAGGCGTGGCTGGACTGGTCCATCGGCTCTTGATTTGGAAATCTCAAATCTCAAAGCAACTTCAATTATGCTACACAGCAGAGATTAATAACAATCAAGTAACAAAGTAATAGACTTGTGGCCATTCACCGTACTCTACTCCGATAGAGGTGTTTATATGAGGTAATTACAATCAGAGTGGCCTGTGAATCAGTCCTATTCATGAATTATTAAGCTGCATGTAAACATTGCCACTGTATCAGAGTGGGAAAAACTGAAGTACAATTCAAGTGTATGTGTGAGAGAGTTGGTATACCTGGAGGTCCACTTGGGCCAGCGATCATGGGGGGCTCCTCTCTCTCGCTCTTTGAGTCTGTCTGTTGAGGTCTTTGGAAAACACTTTTAAAAAGTGTCAGATTTTAAGGTGTTTAAACTATTTTCCAAAAGGTTTTATAATGCATTATTATTATTATTATTATTATTATTATTATTATTATTACCTGATTAACATATAGACAGAATAAACTAGTGGACAATATCAGAGAAGGTAACACTGGAGTAGCCAAGTGTATGTGTGAGAGAGTTGGTATATGAACTGAACTGCAGGAACACAACCAAGTAAAATTCCTAGAACATGTAATGTACCTTGGCGAATAAAGGTGATTGTGATTCTGATACCTGGAGGTCCACTTGAAGCAGTGCTCACTGGGGGCTCCTCTCTCTCTGAGTCTGTCTGTTCTTTATCCATCTCACCCTGTCTGTCACTCTCCTGTGCCTCAGCTGGCTTCTTGCTACGCTTATTGAAGAAGGATGCTATATCTGTGGTCTTTCTCTTCATTTGTATTTCTCTGAAATACACCTATGCAAAATGCAGAATATATCAACCTTATCACTATAACAAGTCCTAGCAAAGTTAACTAAATAAATATGTTTATGAAATTGCCTGCTCAACTTATCAAGCCATGACAGATGTCTCTCGTAAAAACAATTTAATTCTGAATTATTTCAATGTAGCTAACCTAATCAAGTTACTGACATGCTAGGGGCTAAACTTCGCTAAACTTCGCTAAATAGATACAGATGGAATAATTGCAAGCGTCGAAAAGCAATCTTCCTTCTGATATTATTAGCTTACCTGTAACCTGTAATCATTTGTAGGTTTACTAGACTTACCAAGTTGCCAGATGTAAAGTTGCTGATGTGATGTGTTGTGGCTGTACAGAAATCGTTCCGCCTGTAAAAAAAATTATTCTGCCCCAAAAAAAATGACGACTGGGGTGACCAATAGGGTGGCCAGGCTTCGGTCCAGGGTGGCCACGGCCACCCCTTGCCACCCCGCAAATCTGCGCTTGGTGCACAGCCGTGCGCTCTGTGGTAGAGCGTTGCATTGGGCTTTTAAAAGGGAGATGGTTTCGGTTACTTTCTGCCATTCAACTTGTTTCATTTGGTTGGTAATGTCAGAGCTTAGGCTTCCAAATAATACGCGTTTTCTTCTGTCATTTTGATCAACCATTATTTCAAGGTCACAGTCGGTTTCTTCTTCTATTTCTTTTTAAATGCTTCCGCCATTTCTCCTCAAAACTAAACTAAATGCTGGCCCTTTATATGCAAACCAGGCAATTGGGGGTGTGTTGGAAGCCATTTATAGTAAATTTGTTACGGTTCATTAGTATCTGGACCCAAACGCAGACTACTGAGACGGGAGTAGGGAAAACAGGAATTTAATGTAGAACAGGTGAAGAGCAGGTTAGTAGGATGAGGGGTGTGGTGGTCAGGCTGGGGGGAACCGGGGTAGTGGTGAGGCCGGGGCGGAGGAGGCAGGTCGGAGGGGAAGCGGGCAGGCGAGGCAGGGACGGGAGAGACCGGACGGGAGAGACCAGAGGGAGGACAGGGAGCCGGGGAGCAGGCTGGGACTGGAGCAGGCAGGCGAGGAGACACAAGGAAGGAGGCACACAGGGGAACACTGTAGACAAAGACAAAATAGTTAAACATGAATTTCACGAGAGTTGAATTAATGTGATATCAAGAGACCGAGAGGGTTTCTACCACAGTAGATGGCAAAACAATCTGGCGATGAGTGGATGGGAAGCCGGGGGTTTTATACAGCAGGGTTTGATGGGTTGATGGAAGACAGGTGTGGAGGAGAGGTAGGGCTGGGCGAGCGAGCCACGCCCAGGACACACACACACAACCACAAGAGACAGACAGAGACAAACAGGGGAGGTAAAAACAAGAGGAAACTCAGAGGTTAGGGCTGGGACCATGACAAAATTGTGGGCATGGTCAGAAGGCTCGTGCACATGCGCACAATTTCAGGATGATTGAGATGTATGAGGAAAAAACACGTGGGAACAGACGTACATGGGGTTTTATACATCTGAGCGTATGCATGTTTCCTGTTTTGTGCGTACACAGATTTCTACACCTAAATCTACACAGAGTTTTATACATTTGGCCCCTGTTGTGCTATTTGCCAAGAACATTCTACAAGACCTGTGCAGGGAAGAACTTGGGATGGGATGACAACATACCAGATTCAGTTGTTCAGGAGTAGACAAGTTTGCAACTTTCTCAGCTGGAAAACTTGTGGACTGTTGCTGCTGCACAGTTACACCACTTTGCAGATGCAAGTGAAGACTCCTATGGAACAGTGACCTGCTTACTGTTGCATAATGCACATTCTCGGGTGCACAGCAGATTTGTCATGGGGAAATCAAGAGTAGCTCCCTTGAAATCAGTTTCCATCCCTCATATGGAGCTTACAGCTGCTACTATGGCAAGCCGCATGGACGTGGAGAAAGGAGTTGCACATGTAGCTTCATTACTCAATTTTTTGGATCGATAGCACTTCTGTATTGAAGTATATCAAGAATGAAACCTCCAGATTCAAAATTTTTGTGGCGAATAGGATTGCGGATATTCTCAAAGTCTCGCAAGTGTGCAGGTAATCCAGCAGACGTGGCCTCTAGAGGGTTGAAGATGGAAGTGTTTCTGAGGGATGTGACCTGGGTGTCGGGGCCTCTTCTTCAGCCTGAGGATGAGTGGCCTATCAACACTGATGATTCTAGAGAACTCCTGGCAGATGATCCTGAAATCAAGTGGAGTTTTACAGTTAAGTAGGCAATAGTGCATGTAATAACTACAAGTAAAGTTCTGCTTGTTTTGCTGCTGGATTGACGTCGTTTTCCCCAAATGTGGTTAGCGGGTGATATTTTGTCTTTTTTTAAATTTATGAGTTCAGTCGTGGGTAAAACAAAGAATAAATAAATTTAAAAAATATATTTTTTACAATAGCTAACATCCTTTTGTCCAATCTGTAGTCACATTTGGTTGTGGACCGTACCATTGACACAATGTTTTCACAGAATATGCAGTCAATTAACACGTTTTTAAAAAGCTTACATTTTCTTTACATTCAAGCTTACCAAATACCAATACCAAAATTATGGATCTTTCTTATTTACAAATGCTTGCACACAGCATGCCAGAAATGAAAACCCAATGTTCAAAACCTTAAATATAGTATAAAGCTTCTACTGAAAAGCATTTACACATACTGTGCATGCCAAGCGTTTATTTCTAAGGTGCATAGCGAGAGACGACATAAGATGTGATGTGGCCAAATGCTGAAGATCATATAGATTAGAACAGGACTGTGCATTTTTGTGTTTTTTTCCCTTCTGTACCTTTTTTACTTTAAGGTGTATTTTATTTTTACACATTTGGAACCAAAGGCCATGTATGTTGGATTTTTTGTTCATCACTGGCAGCAATTTCATGTTGCTAATAAGGCTTTTACTGCAGCAATTCTGTCACAATTTTTTTCTTCTGTACATTCTATAACGTAAAGATGGCTCATTGATTTTTAGATAGTATGTTGCCAAAAATGCACACATAGCGAGAGACGACATAAGATGTGATGTGGCCAAATGCTGAAGATCATATAGATTAGAACAGGACAGTGCATTTTTGTGTTTTTAATTTTTTTTACATTCTATAAAGTAAAGATGGCTCATTGACTTTTAGATAGTGTGTTGCCAAAAATGCACACATTCAACACTCAACCAAGGCAGTGGTTTACAGTAAAAGGAAACTGAATTATAAAAAACAATGGATTTCATATTGTCTATTGTATGCAGGTAGAACTGAAACATGAAAAGTAATGCAGTTTTGGTAATGCCATCAACTGTATTTTGAAAGTTGTTGTGCTATGATTGACTATGTTCCTCTTGGATAGAAAATGTGCTAGTGTTTTGAAAGAATGATGTGATATTGAGTCGGGTTTGCCATGTTTTGATAGAGTTAGTGTATGTAGAGAAAGTTCTTTTGCATTTTGAAAAGTAGAGTTGGTGTTTAATTAACAAAAATGTTTTGAGCAGAAAATTAACTATTTGGCTAATTGTGTGATGTAGGTGTGTTGCTGTGTTAAGAGTTTAGAAAAAGTATCTTAAGTATAGGTAAACGCTTGTTGGCAGTTGTAAAAAAAACTGTATTACACATTGTGGTAGACCAAGGCATCTGCCAGCGAGGAAGGGACTACATCCCCCAGCATGCCTCAGCCAGACGGCCATCTTGCCCCAGCTGAACTGCATCCCAATCAGCCAGGTGGGAGCTGATTAGGTGGAATTTAAAAAGGGGAATTGGGAGTCCATGAGGGAAGGGAGAGAGGAGAAAGAAGAGACGGTACAGAGCGAGCAGCCAGGGAGGCTGCTGGAGAGTTCCACTCCAAGCTGACGTGTTAAGTTAATTCATGATTTGTCTTTTGTGTAATTTACACAGTAAACAATCTTTTCTGTTTGAAATCTGACTCCGGACTGTTCAATGCCATGAGTGTGCCCTCAGATTGGGCTTGTGGCACCCGGCTTTTCCCCCAGGGTGCCACAACATATATGGTATCGGGTTGGGTCCCGGGTGAGTAGGATCTGTATGTATCTGTATGTATAAGTTAAGGCTATTTTTTTAAAGACTAATTCTACCTATTTTTAACAGGTCCATGCATGGCTATGACATACAGTTAAGGAAATTATTAGGGAGGCCTGTAACCTATAATTTTTCTGTCCCAGTGATACTCCATGAAGGATAGATTTTTTTTTTTTTAGGCAAATTGAGAAGCTTAAGGTGTTTACTCACTCAAAAGATTGAACTCCCCTATATACACCGATCAGCCACAACATTAAAACCACTGACAGGTGAAGTGAATAACATTAATTATCTCGTTACAATGGCACCTGTAAAGGGCTGGGATATATTGGGAAGCAAGTGAACAGTCGGTTCTTGAAGATGATGTCTTGGAAGCAGGAAAAATGGGCAAGCGTAAGGATCTGAGCGACTTTGACAAGGGCCAAATTGTAATGGCTAGATGACTGGGTCAGAGCATCTCCAAAATGGCAGGTCTTGTGGGGTGTTCCTGGTATGCAGTGGTTAGTACCTACCAAAAGTGGTCCAAGGAAGGACAACTGGTGACAGGATCATGGGCGCCAAAGACTCATTGATGGGGAGCGAAGGCTAGCCCGTCTGGTCCGATCCCACAGAAGAGCTACTGTAGCACAAGAACACAATGCATCGCAGCTTGCTGCGCATAGGGCTGCGTAGCCGCAGTTAGAGTGCCCATGCTGACCCCTGTCCGCTGCCAAAAGCGCCTACAATGGGCACGTGAGCATCAGAACTGGACCATGGAGCAATGGAAGAAGGTGGTAGTAATAGGGGAGTAATTTGTATGAGTGTTAGTGCAAGGAGGGGTAATAAGGTGCAAATGATCAATGCATTTCTACACTCCAGTTTTGTGACTGGTGTGTGCCAAAAGGTGTTTCCCCTGTCAGTGCATCTTCAGGAAGTTGTCATGCTATACATTACTGTACAGGTTACTTGCAGTAATACAACAACAACCCACCGTCTGGGAAACACATTTTGTTGGGGTACATACATTTTAGCACACCAGTAAAACCTGGTCTTGACTTAGACAAGGTTTATCGATCTTGTTGGGATCCAGACACCAGTTAAACCAGTCTTTTCTTTTTATTTGGTTGTCGCTAAATTTGGCATCACTATATCCTTACTTTCTTACTGCTTACTACAAATTTTGGCGCAACAGGAGTGCATCAATTTGGTCT
This sequence comes from Hoplostethus mediterraneus, assembly GCA_034670385.1. NCBI lineage: Eukaryota > Metazoa > Chordata > Actinopteri > Trachichthyiformes > Trachichthyidae > Hoplostethus > Hoplostethus mediterraneus. The sequence continues at coordinate 1,152,122 of JAXDDW010000092.1, forward strand.
GGAACTATGGGAGGAATGTGTCCTGGGTACTGAACTCCAAGCAAAGTTGTCAGGTCTTTGTGACAAGAATAGCCCAATGGCCATTCAAACAAGCCCCAAAACCAGCCTAATGGCCCATCAAACAAGCCCCAAAAACAACCTAATGGTCAACAAAACAAGCCCAAAAATCAGCCCAATACCAGAACTCAAAATACCAAGCCAAACCTTAAACACTTCAAATAGACATTAAAAGTATCTACGCCTATGTATATTGAGTAGTTTTACAATTTGTTTCAGATACTATATTATCATAAATAAAAGAAAATAGTCTAATTCTGGTATTAACTATAATCACTGGTGCCATCTTGTGACGACTTCATAAATTACACAACACATTTTGCCTAGTTGAAGATATTGTTCAGTCTTACTAGATATGAATAATGATAATTAATATAATTCAGACACAGACACAACATCAAGCCTAATTCCACAGGAAAAGTGTGGACCTGGCCACAACAACATTGTGTGTAAAAGGCACTGCTGCTGTAAATAGAAAAACTCAGGTGTAAAAGTGTTAGTTTTGGCAATTGTGTAATTGTTTTTGTCTGTGAAATTTCTTGAGGACAATAAATTACTTGAGTAAATTACTAGCTAATTTACCCACCTTTTTAGGCTGACATAAATCTTTGAGGTAACTTTATAGTAGACATAATGGTAAGTGATATCAAACCGGTGTACTTTATATAATAATAGGACCTTTTAAGGAGGAAAAAGGTATAAATGTTTTCTGAAAATATAATTGATTTGTGTTCATATTGGTGGTTAACCCTTTTTATTTAACACTACATCACTGCTAAAAGTGTGCTTTTAAATTCAGGTGTGATGATGAATGATATAAGACAGAGTTTCGAGATCAGTAAACATCTTATTTATTACAATGAATTTAAACCATGCTGTATAGAGTAATCTGATCTAAGATCTGTCAATTCAATCCTTACTTACTCTGCCCCCAGGCCTGTACCAGGACCTGCCCCCTGTCCCAGTGCTGCTGAATGATGCTGCCCTCATGGTCTGTTAGTAGATTTCTACTTCCAAGCAGGGGACTCATCAATGGGTGATTCTACCGAAATGGTTCAAATTGAGGGTTGGATTAAAGTTCTGTATTCAACTTTTCCCCAAACTTTGTTACACTGTATCTAAAACAAACTTATCTACTAAAAGTGCAGTCAGATTTCATATGATATAATTCAGAATGTCCTCTCCTAAAATGTGGCACTACCAAAACATGCTGGAAACATTCACCGATTTAATATTTTTAAATATTTAATATTTTTTGCACATTTGTCAATTTTGAGCATAAATCCAAACAGCTAGCATCCACATGGCACAGCTACATGCAGTTGTACACTCATAAAAATGTAACTTTGCTTTAAAAAGAAAATATTTTACCTCATAGGTTAAATTATGTGTTTGGTAATGAAAGCTCTTAAAGCCGCACACTGATTTTCAGAATTTGGAGCATATATACTTTAAAATTTGGGACGTAAATGGACAGGGATGCTGTCTCATTTCCTGGTTAAATCATGTGACTAAAGAGCAGCGCAGACAAACTATTTGTATATATAACTAACTTCACTTCACAATTGACTGCAATATGAACCGTTTTGGTAGCAATTGCCTAAATACGTCTTGTTGGTGCATTCAAGTACTTTTCAACAGAAATCATACCAAAATGGGCCCTGTAACAAAAGTTTTTTTTTTTCTGGTGGCTGTTTTGTATAATTTTAGAAATCAAGCTACACAGGGTTATGTTGTGCTGCGGAGTCAGAATGATGAGGAGAAAATGTGGGTAAGGCATGTAGTTGTTTTAAGTACTTTAGACAAAAATGCATGAAAACTAAAAGTTAAACAAAGATGGAAAATAAATGGATATGACCATACTAATTATTTACATGGAATGAGAAACAGTAACATATAATACTCGGACACTCCGAAGTTGCAATTAAAAATCTAATCTCTAATAATGAAATAAATGAATTGGACCATCCACTGTTGACATGGTTTCCATGCTTCCTGACCCCTAATCGTCACGTCTCAGCAACTTGGGCATCATGGAATAGTTTTAGGTAGGTTGAGGTATTTCCCTTTTTTAATAGACACAATGTCGTGATGTTAAGACGACCAGAAGGCTGTTCTTAGTGTTCAAAACTGAATTACAGTGAAACCGTTCCAGTTAATTTAAATAAATGAGGGGAAAATGCTGTATCATTTTTTTTCTTTTCTTTCTTTACGTCCTTGTTTATTTATATATCATGTCGGAATTATTAGAATAACGTGATGTTTTTGGTACCAAAAAAACGTCTCAACGGATAATTGCCATATTTCCAACAGCACCCGAAGGCAGCAAGAGATGCGGCTCTTATTTGTTCTCCCCGCCAGGAGGGCGTTACGCCAAGGAAGGGTACAAATACAATATGGTGATATTTGCTGGTGTTTGTGTGCGCTGAGCCTTAAATATATCTTGACCAAGCTTAGTTTTAGTTTGTTTTTTTTGTTAGCCAGACTAGGCCTTCCTTTGGGTTAGCCTTCCCGATGGTATCACTGCCGGGGGAAAGGCGAAGGAGGAGGCCAGGCTGGAAGACATGGAGGCTAACCTTGCGGAGGGAGTGGACGGTAGGACGGTAGGCTCCCACATATTCTTCCTCCATAAGAAACAATGGAAAGCAGACAGGCTGCTCTATCCGTGTGTAAAAACACAGCTTGTCACCCCGGTTGTTACGCTGTAGCCGCTTTCCCCACACCAGTCAGATGTGTTTTCCTGTCTGTCGTGGTCTGAGACGAAAAAGCGAATGTCTATTTATTTTTTATCCACAGACGATTTGATGGTGGTTGCTAGGTTTGAAAATCCTTTTCGTCTCAGAACTGGAACGGGTTTGGGGTTCACGAGACCAGAAGAAAACACCGTATAGTTTGATAGCATCCATGTTAGACGTTTTCTACATTTATTGGCTGGGTTTAACATCTCTGTTTTTATTTTCCACCCATCAGAACAGTAAGCAGTGGTCTTCAGCACAACATCTCATGGAACCCTTCACATAGAAACACTGTGCAAATGACGAACATGATGGAAATACAACAGACATGCCACTCTTAACAATAGGGTGCTGTACAGTACCAGACGGTTCTTTAGGCTTGTCCCACAGTAGAACCCTTTATGCTGCTATAGAGAACTCTTTTGAAAGGTTCTCTATAACACCATGCTGAAATGGTATCACATAGACACTTTATGGTGCTGTAAAGAACCATTGAAGAACGCATGAAGGCAGCAGAATTAAAATAAGTTTTAAAGAACTACACTGGTGCCTTAATTCTGATTCTCACTTATTTTATTTTAACAAGTCAGAGGGTTTGTTTCCTTACAGTTCCATATATATAGAACCACTACCATAACCAAAGATCCCTTGAAGAACCCTCTCTTTTCTGTCTGAAGCTGTGTTATTACTATTAGTAGATGTGCTGGCTTCAGGCCCAAATACCTGTATTTTTGTAGTAATAACTACGACGATGACAATAATAATAAAAATCAGTTTTTGTTTCGATTTTTTACTACCAAAGTCAAAGTGCTCTAAAATAATTTTGAAGAAACAATACTGCTAAATGAATAAAGTTGGGACTTGACCTGCAGGCTCCATTAAGAGCTTATACTTTATGTATTTTGTTAAAAGATACATATTAAGCTGGAGCCAAGGCATTTATCCCTGGATTACATGGTAAAAACTTCAGAAACACTAATTGCAACTAATTGCAGATGACAAAGAGCTTTACAGTTGATGCAAAAATGCAGTTACAACCGTCAATACAGGATGAAATAAAGACCTTATCAAAGTTAAAGAGTAGATGTGACCTAGTTTTAGAGAGAACCTTTAACCAGTAAGACCACATTTTTAACCAACAAAACAAAAAAACTCTTGACTTGAATCTCAAATTGGATAAGAATGAAAAATGACAAATCAAGTCTAATAATTTTAGCCATTGTGTTGTACCTACAACCAACTCAGAATTCTTATCAAGTTGAAAGTCTTGAGACATCCAATATTTCAAGTACACTAAAACATCTTTAACACTAACTTTGATAATTGTATCACTGGGTCTTACAGATAAATACAACTGTTTATTGTTAACATAGTATTGAAAATATATATTCTATCTATGAATGATGTGACCAAGTGGAAGTATATAGAGAACAAAATAGGACTGAGAATGATACCGTGATGTACTCCACAGCTACATTGTGCTGTGAATGATATAGAACTACCCAGGACAAGATAAAACATTTTATATTACATTTTATAATGTTTTCTGTTCTATGTTTTCAGGGGTGATTTGTAAGGTGTGCTGCCACTCCTAGAATGGACCACACACACATTGGCGGGGATATGTCACCTTTGTATGTCCCAAGGAAGAGGAAGTCCGTCCATTCTCAACCAAAAAGTGGTGTGCCATGTCCAGGTAAAAAACGAAAAGCCTACTGTATTAGGGTGACCCTGTAACCCAGTGGGAGTGTGCCTTCTCCAGAATCTGACTACTAACTACTAATCCGACCTACTTTATTTGAAATTTTTCAGTGTCAATGTCATCTCTTCGGGCCATAGTTTAACTCATTCTATGTTTTAGCATAAATCTCTATTTTATTTCATGTCTGTTCTGTTCTGTCTGAGAAATAATAATGGGCTGCTGAGGGAGGATGGACTTCAGTCTCTCCTTTTAATAACAACTACATCCTTGTAATAACAACTATACAAGGACCCTGTCTCAGGGGGGCCCCAGAAAAATGAAGAACTGTATAATTTAATAATTTTTTTATTTACCAATTGCACTTCTGTATGGGGACTCTCAAGCATTTAAAAGTTTGTTTCAGCACACTGAAGTAGGCTTCATGCCAGTCGACAGTTTCTGAGGCAGTAGGTGTGTCCATTATATATGGGATAATACATGGTGAGGTGATCATCAAACAAGTCTAATGGCTGATGCAGTAAGGAATTGCACCTATAAACACAAAATTGTAATAATGATAATGTCATAAAATATAGCTACAAATTCATTAATACACTTCAGATTGTATCTCATCCTAAATGGTTGTTAGTCTCAATTAATGCTGTAAATACATTTTGTGTCTGTACTTTTTACTTTACTTCTTACGAAACTTTTTCATGATTTTATGTCACAATAGAGTCTTCCAAAAAATATTTTCAAAAGACAATGCATTGTGTATATTAACTACACTGTAATGTGGGTGCAGTACTGGGAAATATCTCCAATAGCCTCCCAATACAGTATGATTTAGAAACTACCTGAATAGAGGTGCAAATGCTCAAACAGTTTTTGAGTTAAGAAATAACACATGTCAAATGATTATTTGAAAGAAATTGCACCACATTATATTTTAGGGTTTGATTAATTTGTTAGTCTATAATATTTTGTTTTTATTACTTTTGCGTTCTTTCGCTGTTCATTGTCATTGGCAAAATGCTTTCAGACAATGCAGTCAACGTTCCCTGAGGGCGTTTGTACTGATTTGCATGTATCAAGCAACTACACAAGAGACATATTATAATATGATATGATAATTTAGAGAAAGGCGTTACAAGTCCATATGCTTCAAAAAAGGGAAGGAGAAAAAAGAAGGGAGGTGGAAGAAGATTTGAAGAAGTGTTTACAGTAGCTGGTTTATGACCATAAGCAGGCCATGAACTGAGTAAGAATAAGAAGTAGTTTACTTTTGAGGTTGTTTAGCATTATGAATAGTTTGGAAACTAACCACCAGGCTCAGAAAATGAGTACTTTCACAAACAATAAGGGCAGATATTTAAATAATTTTTGGATTCTAATATTATTTATCTGGACAAAATGTGAATGTTTAAAATGCACTAAGTTTGGTTACACTATAAGCAAGATACTGATTGCAGTTGCTGTAGTTGTATAAGACAGTAGACAGTATAAGAAGAGTTATTCAGAAGAAAGACGGATAGAAAGAAAGAACATGTACACTTGTGAGGAAACGTTTGTGGTTGACTTGTTGCGGAGGATCGTGTAAACAACCGTCCTCTTCCTGCAACAAGTGAATCCTCTTGCTTTCTTAGACCACCTTTGTCAGAGTTCAGAGTTCCTCAAAAAAGGTCTATTTCTGGTTTAAAAAAATTTCTATTTCTGTAGTGATCCTTTCAGTAATGTTGTCAGACACTTGTCAGACACACGAATAACAATCTGAGCCTGTCAGTGGCAAAATCAAGCACTTTTAGTGGACGTACTTTGACCGCATTGACATGCCCTTGATTACATTGCAGCCATTGAGCCCCCATTTCGCGACTGCCGGCTGAGCCGATCTACCGGAGCAACTCCGAAACATTTGGGATCTACTTAGCGGTATGATAGGTGATTTTGTGGATATAGAGGCCAGGTTGAAAAATCCCAGAATTACCCTTTAAGCTTCAGATCATGGACCCAAAATCCTGGAAAGAACAGTTGCCGCCCAACTCCAGCAATGTCCAATCAAACTGGTTTTAGAGCCCACCATAGCACAGAAACCGCCCTCATCAAGATCACCAATGACCTCCTCACTGCTGCTTACTCCGGCCATATCAATATCCTCATTCTTCTTGACCTCTCTGCTGCATTCGACACAGTCTGCCACACCATCCTCCTGGACCGCATGTCTGTACCTGTCGGACCTTCTCACCACTTACACCCCTCTCTGAAATCTCCATTCCTCCAACATGGGACTACTCACCACCCCTCACACCAGGTTGCGGACTCTCGGGAACAGAGCCTTCAGTGTGACTTCCCCCACCCTCTGGAACTCACTCCCTGTAGAGATCCGCAATGCTGGGTCCAACAGCGGCTGAAGACCTTCCTCTTGAGCCAGGCCTTTGGACCCAGCTACTGAATTGTGGCCCTCTGCTTTTTTGCCTTTTTGTCCTTTGTTTGTCGTATTGTCTTCCTCCTTGTTAGCAAGGTTGTTTTTGTTTTTCTCCTTATGTTGTTATTATTATTGTAATTCTACTCTTCCTACTCTCTCCTTCTATTGTTAAGTGCCTTGGGTACCTTGAAAGGCGCTAAAAAAATTAAAGTTATTATTATTGTTATTTCAAGTCATTGTACATGGAAGCAAGCTTATTAGTGGTGATGGAAATCTGAGAACATTGGTGGTGACTCCAGTTGAAATGGAATGGGTTAGAGGCAAAACCCGTGAATCTCTGAGGAGCAGGAAACCACCCCCCCTGTAGGCTGTTCTTAATGGCAGGGTAGACTCACTGAGGACCAACTCGAGCCCGACACTGGTGGTGGTGGGGAGGCGGTGGGGTGCAGCAGCAATGCACCTGAAATGACAGAGGTGCGGGTGGGGCAGGTATCTGTATATGTAGGGGAATGGCAGCTTGCCATTGGTTCCTCTGAGGGAGGACTGGGAGTGCCCTTGCTTAAAGGGCTGATTGAATAATGAGTGAGGCTGATACAGAGAGAACGCCTGGAGTAGCGATGGATAGATAAATGATGAATAGATACGTCTTCCTGATTGAACTTACGCTAAGCTTCATTTCAATTTAGGAGAGACTAGTTGTACATGGAAGCAAGCTTATTGGTGGTAATGGAAATCTGAGAACATTGGCGGTGACTCCAGTTGAAAAATGAATGGGTTGGAGGCAAAACCTATGAATCTCTGAGGAGCAGGAAACTCCCCCAAAGCAGTTAAATTTAGAGTTTGGTGATGAGGGGATGCTATGCTGAATTGCTTGCGGCTACATGCTGGCTGCTGTCAGGCAGTAACAGCTATAGGACGAGCACATAACAGACATGCTGACTGAGAGGAGTCGGCGCATCAACTAGCTGATAGAGGGCTAGTTGACGGCACATAAAATTGGACAAGCTGACGAATGGTCAGCAACAACAACTAGCAGAAAGGCGCTAGTTGAACGACACATGAACGACATAGACACACTGACAGAGGGATCAGCGCATCAACTAGCGAGTAGAGGGCTAGCACACTAATTAGACTTGCTGGCTGCTGGAGGATCAGAGATTAGCTGGTGTGCACTAAATGAGCGATAATGTAATGCCCCGCCCGGTTAGGTTGGGATAGAGGGCCTATCACCGATTAGCATTTACCAAATCTTTCAGGGTACAAACACGACCACCACCAGAGATATGCAAGTTGATCACCAAATGATCGAGGCAGAGTATTCTTCAGATAGCTGTGACGACTGGAGTAGCAGCACCAGTCTAGGAACCCCCAGAAGCCACAGCATTGGAGACAACGGAGGATAGGGTGGAAGAAGCTAAAAAATAAATACGAGCCCTTAACTGTTTGCATGGCAGAGAATTGATGGCCCAACGTGATAATGAGGTTGAGTGGTCGTGGGCAGCAGACGATTGGTCGCCGGCTATATTATGTGTATGATATGTGTTCTATGTGTATGGCCAGGCACCAGCTACGGTGTGGCCATTCCTTGTTGCACAGCTCAGCTCAAGCTGTGCACCAGAGCCGTCGTCGTCCGGGCCACTCAGGTGGGGCAGGCCCAGTCTGCTGACACACGCGTAACGCGGATGGACTCGAGGTATCGGAGGTCCCCCAGCCACCGCGCCCGACTAATGCGGGCTGGACGTGCACCGCACAAGCGAAGGGACCCTTCGGCATATAAAATGCCAACAAGGAATATACTATGTGAATGAAACTATGTGTATGGTGGAGCTATTTCCATGAGGACGCCCAAAACTGATGGCCTGAATGCTGAGCCACTGCATCCAGGCTGATTCAGGATCAGAACCTGGCAGTCTATTTTTAACCTTATAGTATGGACACGGCAGTCCCCCAAATATGCGGGAGTAGTGGAAACCAGCGAACGTAGCAGGCAACAGTGGGCATAGCAGCAGCTGGTGGGCATAGCAGCAGCTGGTGAGCATAGCGCAAACGGCGAACATGGCAGGCAGTGGCCACGGCAACATAGCAATTCACATAGCCTGTGAATGGCTGCTGCTAGCTTATTTAGTGAAACATAAGACATGCTTAGCTTAGGGATGCCAGTTGAAGGACCGGGACTGCAGTTCCCAGGGTCCCATGAGGCGTGATATCGCTTGGGAGGCCGGTGGGTTGCACTGCTGGTGATGGTGGTGAATTGGAGATTCCTCCCAATAGGATTGCCTCATCCCTGGAATCGGAGACAGTGAGTGACATGTTGATGGTGATAGCTAGCAGGTAATGTGTGTTCATGCATGAACGGCAATAACGCAGCACGGTGTGCGAAGTTGTAGTGTATGCAGGAGACATCATCTTCCTCTGGACCAGACAGAATACACAGCGACACCCAAAGACTAACACATTCCTCTCCCAAGGCCTTTTGATCAGGTCAGGACCCCCGCCGGGCTCCTAGGGACCCAAGGAACCCCCCTCTCTCGGCAAAAGGTGGATTTCCCCATAAAACCGTCAAAAGTAACACTTTGCAGGTTCGACTAGCCCGCTCTGGTGCCATTTGGAGATGGGACCATTGATAAGGGCTGGGGAAATGGACTTACTTTGCATTTCAAAGTGGGGGACAGACTAAGAGAACAAAGAGTTCTACAATACACTGCAAAAATATGATTTCTGTATGTTTTCTATTAAATTTGAATAACACATCCTGTGGCAGATGATGTACCCTACTCCCCAATGTATTATCTTGCTTATTCAAAGCACACAGCATGTGTTATTAAGATGTTTGGTTTACTCGCCAGCGCTTTGTGGGAAGACAGTGATGTTTGGTATCATCATCTCACGAAATCTCACGAACTAAGAACTACGAAACTAAGTTTGAACCTGGCGCCAAGCTCTTCTACAAGCTCAACTACCAGATCAGCTCTATGGTGAATATCGACGAGGCGCCCGTTCGAATTCACTCAACCTGATCCAGAAGACTACGCAACCAAATCAGAAGCCAGCCGCTCCCCTACTCTGCTACCTGAACGACGTGTGCCAACACATCGACCCTTCCCTCTATCTTCACTGAGGTGAACTGTTGGCACGACCACCCTGACGAACCACGGCCCCAGACCGCACTCCACACCGGCCCTCCTGACATCGACCGGCCCAGCCCAACACGTGCGTGTGTTTATCTGGCTACTGCGACTGCGCAGCGGTTACCCTGGAGACGAGGACGCCGCTGACACCCTGCAAACCAGACGGTAACCAGCTTTCTTGTTGATGCACGGGATGCAAAGGCAGTGTTGAACTGTGAAAGTGAGGTTAGAATACCCTCTCTCTCTGTCTTTCTCCACTCTTCGCTGTCCCTTTTCCTTTGGTCCCAAGTCTCTCAGAAACGGTCAGCTGTCCTCCAAGCCATCTTTCGCTGTTGCCACGGTATCACCATTAGACGCATTACAGCTCAGGTCGTCTTGTCTGTGCCAACTTCCTTGCCGTCTTTGATCCCAATATCATTTGCCATTCTTGTTTGGTATATCCTCTGCCACTGTTTAGCTTCCTACCTTGTTTGATATATCCTCTGCCACTGTTTATCTTGTATTCTTGTTTGCCAGTTTTATTGCCATTTTCTGTTTAGTTTAGTATACATTTATTCATTTTATTAGTATTTGGTTTACATAATTAATAAAAGCTTTGCATTTATAAAGAACTGGCTTCTGTGTGTCATTGATATATCCTGGATATGAAGGTAGAAAATCACTGAAATTGAGGGCTCATTACTTCTGATTATTAGACTGATATTATTATAAAGAGACTATTCCAGTGTAAACTGGTGGTGCGTGTTCACATATGAGGCCCAAGGCCCGTGAGTGTTAATTGATAAGATATTAATTACTAAGAATAACTTCAATAGTTGTCAATTGTTAAAATTTACCAAATAGTCTCATCGTTCATAACGAAGCACAACACACTACAAAGTGGTGGCAGCAGAGAATAAGCGGCAGGTGCAGCAGCGATGCAACCTGAAATGACAGTGGTGTGGATGCGGCAGGTATCTGTATATGTAGGGGTGTGATGGCTTGCCATTGGTTCCTCTGAGGGAGGACTGGGAGTGACCCTTGCTCAGAAAGGGCTGATTGAATAACGAGTGAGGCTGATACAGAGAGAACGCCTGGAGTAGCGATGGCTAGATAAATGATGAATAGATACGCCAGGTAGTCTTCCTGATTGAACTTAGGCTAAGCTTCATTATTATTATTCTCCTGTAGAATCTTCTGTTACAGTTTGGAATTAATTGTTCCCTCAATAAATGCAAGCCATCCAGGCCCTGAGGCAGCAAACCAACCCCAAACCATGATGCTCCCTCCACCATGCTTCACGGTTGGGATGAGGTTGTGCTCTTGGCATACAGTGTTTTCTTTTCCAAACATAGCTTTGTGCCCTTTTTCCAAAAAGTAAAATTTTTGTCTCATCTGTACAGAGAACCTTGTTCCAGTAGCTTTGTGGAACATCCAGGTGGTCTTTGGCAAATTTGGAGATGGGCAGCAATGTTTTTTGTGGAGAGTAGTGGTTTCCTCCTTGGTATTCTCCCATGAACACCACTCTTAAGTGTTTTTCTTGTTGTGGACTCGTGGACACAGATGTTAGTAAGTTCAAGAGATGCCTGTAGCAATGATTGATTTTTAGCAATGATTGAGTAGCAATGATTGATTTTTCTTGACCTAAATGAATATCAAACCATATTTTAGGAGCCATTTATGCAGGAATGCAGGTAATTCAAAAGGTTTCACAATTGTTTTCCCGCAACTGTACAAAAACAATAGGTGGTGTGGACCGACTCCTGTAGAGGTGCTTGGCCCCTGCGCCTAATAATGGACATCCTCCATTAGTTCACTTTTCATTGTATAGAAAGTAATGTACGCTCAAATTATCCTTCATAGATGCTGTTAAATGTATACCTGAATGTTTTTTTTAAACTATACAATACTGTGTTTTCAAGATTTTAAATTAACTTCAATTTTGATCTTTCCAACAGTTGTTCAGCGAATGCCAGAAAGAGCCTGTGAATTGAGTGTGATTGGACATCCTAAGGTGAGAATGAACACATACTATTTATATGCATGCAATCACACGTTTTATCCAGGCAAATTAGCAGGTTGTTTTTCTGCCATACATCAATTATCAGGATTTGCTAATAATAAAAAATGTTCAGATCTGTTAACTTTATGCACACCGCTGGATCTACTACTTTACAGTTCTTTACTTGAATGTTTTAGAATGACGAGTCTCAAGCGCAAGATGCTCTAAAGATGAAAAGAACCTATGGTAGAAAAAGGTAAGTGACTCCCATCAATCTATCAGAGTTGATTTATACATTGGGCCTCATATGTGAATGGATTTTCATGGCAGAATTCTCAGTATAGTAATAAATGTGTCTATTGAAATGATATACATGTCATTGTAATACAGCGGTTCCCAACCTTTTTTGTACTACGGACTGGCACATATAATTAAAAAATGTTGGCGGACCGGAGGAGTCAATTATTGAGAATTTTTAATGTATGATTGACAATATCAACATTTAGATTGACTAGCATATATAGCTATATGCGCCAGCAGGTGGCAACAGAAGGCTAATTTTAGAAAAATAATATTATTTGATGAGACATATGTCGATCGGACATAGAGCTTTTACTGTAATCAGAAATCACCATTTCCCCTTTAACGTTACGCACCCAACACCACATTAATATGCACATCTGTACACAATCAGCCTATCATTTTCAAAATGTATATTAAATGTATAGTTAGCCTGTCATTACAGGCTGGGGGTGCATTTCAAAAAACCTTTTAGTTTTGAAAAGAAATTCATACATAGGCATCAACTTCATTATTTATATTTGTCTAAGTAACGAATTTCAAGCATTTAAGCGTAAGCATTAAGATCCAAATGTCTTTAAGATCATGAGAAACAGGTGTGTCCAAACTTTGGACTGGTAGGTTGTGTTCGGAATGGTTCACTCGTTCACTCACTCACTATTCCCTATGGAGTGTTTGTCAGATAGTCAACTATATGGGCAACGACCAACCGAAGTTTCGGACACTACGCTGAACATCATTGCGTCAAAAAAATGCGCCGGATTTTCATGTGACACAAGCGGACGCACCCAGCATCACGTAAAGGCAGCTAGCTTACTTACATTTGTAAACGAAATTGCCGCCTTCTGCCATCTTCACGACTCTCTTCTTCTTTGGTAAGACACGAACGCTTTGCATTGTGGTATACGGGAGAAATTGTAGGGTACATTGTCTGTTCACTACAAATTGTTGTGCATTGTGGGTATTTTATAGTGAACTATATAGTGAATCAAATTAACCGTTGAGAATTTGGACACTAGTAGAAAATGGCGAACACACTATATAGTCCACTATTTCTGTAATAGGGAACAGTTTCGAACAGGGCCGTAGTGTAGGTTGTTGTGACGGCCCCTGCTTAGAGGAGCTGATTGCTGTGGCTGATCTGGAACACCTGGGCCCAGTGATCTACCGAGATATAAAAGTCCCAGCTTCCAGTCACTTGCTCTCTCGCTTCCCTGCTAGCACGCAACTCTTTTGTTTTGTTTAGCCTTTGTTTTGTTTCTACTCCACAACACCTTACCCTACACTATTCACATACATCCACATGAACACTACTGATGTCACTGACTACCACACCCCACATCAGTTATCTTTCAGTTTATTATTTTGTTAAATAAATAGTTTATCGGTATTCTGTGTCCTTTTCCCATTTTTGTCATGGCCTCTGAGCCGGGTTATGACAAAATGGGGGCTTGTCCGTTTCGTTCCCGTTTGTGCCGCGGGATCTAGTTAGATCATTTGTAGAGTGGTTAAAAATGGACATTTTGCATTTATTTGATTTTGGCTGTAGGTGCTTTCCTCCATCCCAGGTTTTGTGATATGGTATGCGGTGCCGGATTGGTGCATAAGTGCTTTAGAGCGCCGTGGGCGCAATCCCGGTTCTTTTATCCCTTTGTTTACTGTGGCGGTAAACATTTGTTTGCTCGTGGAGGAGCGTATGTTGTGACTGGGAGAAAGGGCGCAGTGCATTTTTGACTGGTGGAATAGGGTAAGTTGGATGATATGTGTGGAGGTTTTTGCATGGCTTGGTTTGGAATATAGGTCCGTAGATTATTTACCTTGGGCTTGGTGGGAAGAGTTCTAGTCCTAGTGGTGGTTTATGCTGGTAACAGGTGAGCCAGGTGACCGGTGTGGGTTCTCGTGTGTGTGTGTGTGTAGTATGCGTAAAGTGGGGCGGAGTTTTCCCTGGTAGGCTATAGCGGCGTTCCCCTTGGGGTTCGTGCAGCATCTTGATAGTGTTGTGGCCGATGTGGGTGAAGCTTTGCTTGGGAGCACATCCGTGGCTTCGGGAGGGTTGCTAGTTGTCTAGTCGCCCCCCTGACCCATCGGGCTTTAGTGCATAAATACCCACCGCAAGTAGCCGCATGAGGACTAGCTTAGGTAGTGGGGCTGGTTCAGGTAGCGGGGAAACTCCTAACCGATTGAGGATTAGTCCTCCTAGTGCGCACCGGGAAACTTCACTGTGTTTTGCTGGCCTGTTTCAGTGTGAAGTCTGTATAGTTGGGTGTAATTGTTAAACTTTGGAAATGGCTGAAAGTGAGGCGTTTATGGCTGCTCCGTCTGAGGAGGCTTTAGAAAAGTGCACAAAACAGTTGCTTAAAATCGCGGCGCATTCAGTAGTTGTGGGGGATAAACCTCTCAAAAAAGAAATTAAAGTGGCTTTGAAATCAAAACTAGTCGAAATGGGAGTTATGACAACAGACATAGAAGAGCTTTCTCCAGTTGCTACATCTGCTCAGACGCAGGGTTTAACTTTTGAACAACAAAAAGAGCTTCTCTTGATTCAAATGGAGCATGAGAAATGTAAACATGAAAAACAAATTGAGGTGGAGATGATTCGCCAGCAAATAGAAAAAAAGCAAAGTTAGATCTGGAGAAAGATCGGCTATCTCTAGGTAAAGATGGCAAGTGGTCCGGTGAGGATCAGGGTGAGCGAGTGCTTGTATCTGGTGTGTGTCCCTTTTGACATTAATAATTTGCGGTTGTTGCCACACTTTAATGAGAGGGACCCAGATGTTTTTTTTCATGCTGTTTGAGCGTGTCGCCAAAGCTAGGAACTGGCCTGACGCGGACTGCGCTCTAATGCTCCAGTGCGTTCTCACGGGAAAAGCGTAGGAAGTTTATTCGTGTTTGGAAGATGGCTCTAGCTATGCTAAAATAAAATCTGCTGTGCTGCTGTGTTAAAGCTTATGAACTTGTGCCAGAGGTGTATCGCCAGCGTTTTAGGTCTTGGAAAAAGAGAAACGGACAAACGTATGTTGAATTTGCTAGGGATTTAACAACCCATTTTAGACGCTGGTTAACTGCACTGGATATTACCACTTTTGAGGACTTGTGTGATTTGGTTGTTTTGGAGCAGGTTAAAAATGTGCTTCCAGGTCGAATCGCAACATAGATTAATGAGTAAAAGGTCACCACTGCTGCTGAAGCTGCTGTGTCAGCAGACGAATATGTGCTACTCCATAAGGGCAGTTTTAGAGAGTACGCCGTTGTGCGCGATAACATTGGCTGGAGAGGTAATAATTCTGCCGCTGCTTCATTTGATCAGATGCGTCCATGGAAAGCTGCTTCATTTAAGTCTGACCCCAAACTACGAGGCAACTTTGACAATAGTAAAAGCTGCAACTACTGTCACGAGAGAGGCCATTGGAAGACTGATTGTCCTGTGTTACAAACTAGAAATAAGGGAGGAAAGCATAATGTTAAGCCTGTTGCGACTGCTGCACCTGTTGGAACTGGCCGTGTTTCTGAGGTGTTTACCTCTAATTTCTGCGAGCCTGATGTTTTGGCTGCGTATGCTCCTTTCATTAGAGGTGGTTTTGTGTCACTGGTTGGAAGCCACGCAAAGGTCCCAATAACAATCCTGAGGGATACGGGGGCATATGATATTTATATAGTGGACTCAGTGTTGCCTTTATCAGTAGAGACTGATAAATCCTCAGTCGGGGGATGGGGTTAACCATTTTGCCTATTCCCTTACATAAAGTGGTCCTTAGCTGCGAGCTGGTGCAGGGTGAGGTAGCTGTAGGGGTGCGGCCGGCGTTGCCCATTGAAGGGGTTCACTTTATTTTGGGCAACGGCTTGGCTGGTAGCCGTGTTTGGTCTGATACTCCTCCATCACCCGTGGTTACACTTTGTCCAGTTGACGCTGTTCCTGGTGAGAGCTCCAGTGAGTTACCGGAGGTCTTTTCAACCTGTGTGGTCACACGCGCAATGGGTAGGTCTGAGTCGGATGGGTTATCTGACAGGAGGTGTGGTGACGTTGATTTGGAGGTTCCCTCTCTGTCTGATTTTCCGCTGACTGTGTCATATAGTGAGCTGTTGCAGGAGCAGCGGAGTGACTCATCCATCAAAGAGCTATTTAATTGTTTTGTCTACTACTGAGATAAACAGTGTGGCCACTGGCTACTTGTGGGAGATGCTGTTTTCCAGTTGGTGGTGTCTGTTAAATTTCGTCCCCTTGTACTAAAGGTGGCCCATGATGAAAGTGGACATTTCGGCATCAGAAAAACTTATCTCAACATCTTAAGGTATTTTTTTTGGCCGCAAGTAAAGAGAGACGTCTCATCATATATTAAAACCTGTCATGTGTGCCAGTTAACAGGAAAGCCGAACCAGTGCATCAAGCCTTCTCCACTGCAGCCTATCCCTGTTGTAAGCGAACCGTTTGGACATCTCATTGTGAACTGTGTGGGTCCTTTGCCGTCCGCCAAGTCTGGCTGTAAGTATCTTCTGACAGTTATGTGCCAAAGTACCAGGTATCCTGCTGCGTACCCGCTGAGGTACAACAATAACAACTAAGGCTGTGGTAAAGGCGTTGACCCAGTTTATTTCAGTGTTTGGCATCCCAAAAGTTATCCAGAGTGAACAGGGGTCAAATTTTTCATCGCACATGTTTGGACAAGTGTTAAAGCTCTTGCGGGTAAAACATAATCAGTCGTCGGCCTACCATGCGCAGAGCCAGGGCGCTTTGGAAAGGTTCCATCAGACTCTCCAAGTCTCTCCTGCGTGCTTATTGCACTGAGATGGATAGAGACTGGGAGGAGGGTCTTCCTTGGCTGATGTTGGCTGCAAGGGAGGCTGTGCAGGAGAGTACAGGTTTTAGTCCGAACGAGTTGGTGTTTGGACATACGGTGCGGGGCCCCTTGGCAGTGCTAAAGGATAACTGGGTGGATGCAGAGCCGCCAAAAAACTTGCTTGATTTTGTGAACAGGTTTAGACATCGTTTGTTCGTAGCAGGTGGTATGGGACGGGAGAAGTTGCAAGTGTCGCAAAATAAAATGAAAAAGATATATGATCGTCGCACAGAACGTCAGGAGTTTAGTCCAGGAGATCAGGTCCTTGTGCTCATGCCTGTCGTGGGTTCGCCGTTTCACTTACACTGTCTCAGAGAAGATGTCAGATTTGAATTATTTAATCGCAACACCAGGACGAAAAAAATCAAAACAACTCAGTCATGTTAACCTTCTAAAACCGAATTACCATCGTGTACCAGACGCTGAGCTAGGTCAGCCTGTTAAGGATGGTGTGCGCCCTGCTCTTGTTGTCAGTTCAATATCTGTGGCACATGAGGGAGATTGGGTGCCGCAGCCTGATGATGGTCTGTTATATGGTCGCTTGAAAAATTCTGAGTCGCTCTGTAACTTAAGTAAGTTAACTTCAGATAAGTTGTTGTCTCACTTGCCTGAACCCAAATGCAGTGAGCTGTTCGCTTTGATACAGAAATACCCCTGTTTGTTTGGTGACATCCCTTCTCGCACAGAGTGGATAGAGCAAGACATTGATGTCGGCGACGCGCAACCGATTAAACAGCGGTTTTATCGCATGTCACCGGATAAACTCAAATACTTAGACTCTGAAGTTGATTACATGCTCCAAAACAACATTGCTGTGCCGTCAGCGTCTAGTTGGGCCTCCCCTTGCATTCTGGTGCCGAAGCCGGACAAAACGCCTAGGTTCTGTACAGATTTGAGAAGAGTAAATTCTGTCACTAAATCAGACTCCTTTCCGTTGCCACGAATGATCAGATCAGGTGGGGTCCGCTAAATTCGTAAGTAAATTTGATCTGCGTAAGGGTCCCTCTGTCTAAGCGCGCCCAGGAAGTATCTGCGTTTGTTACACCGTCTGGTTTGTATTCATACAGTCATGCCATTTGGTTTGAGAAATGCTCCAGCAACATTCCAGCGGCTGATGAACCGAGTCATGTCAGGTTTGGAGGGCTGTTCAGTTTATCTGGACGACTTGGTAGTTTATAGTGACACATGGCACTCTCACCTTCGGCGCATCCGTGCACTGTTTGAGCAGTTGGCTGAGGCGCGACTTACTATCAACCTAGCCAAGTGTGAGTTTGCTATAGCAACGGTGACATATCTGGGCCGTGTGGTGGGGCAGGGCCGTGTGGCTCCTGTCCAGGCTAAAGTCATGGCAGTGGATAATTATCCACAGCCTACAACAAAAAAAGAACTTCAGCGGTTTCTGGGTTTAGTAGGGTACTATAGGAGTTTCTGTAAAAACTTTTCTACTGTGGTGTTTCCTCTAACTGAACTGTTGAAGGCCAAGGCAAAATTTGTTTGGTCATCCGAAGCTCAGGCAGCATTTGATAATGTAAGGTTTCTGTTATGCTCTTCTCCTGTGTTAGCGGCTCCATGTTTCGATCGGGCATTTATGCTGCAGGTAGATGCCAGCCAGGTGGGAGCAGGTGTCATATTGCTCCAGGGGGATGACCAGGGTGTGGTGAGGCCAGTCAGCTTCTTTTCAAAAAAATTCAATCGCTATCAATTTAACTATTCAGTGATAGATAAAGAAGCATTGGCACTCATTTGGGCCTTATAACATTTTGAGGTGTATGTAGTAGGGATGGGCATCTTAAGGAAAATCAATATTCGATTAATCTCCTTACCTTATGAACGATTATTCGATTACTCTAAAAAAAATTTTTTTTATAATTATTAAGTTATGGGGAGGTCCGTGGCCGACTGGAAACAAGTGAAAGCTTGCATTGCGCTTCATGCTGCGCTAAACGGCTATTAAACGGCTCGTTGGGCTGTAACATTACTAAGAACATATCTTACTATATCTACTTTCTATTAATGCAAATAAACAATGACAGAAAACAAGTTTATCATGTTCTCTTTATAGTTCACATTAGGGTTAATAAATACAAATTACGGGAGGTCCCTCGGTTGACTGGAAACAAGCGGAAACTTTGGTTCCGCTTCTTGCTAAGCTAAACAGATATTAAACAGCTCTTAGGCTTTAACGTTAACGTTAATAGCTAAGTAAGAACAGTTATTACTATTTCAGTCACATGTATGCATTGCATCTCATCTGTCTCCAAAGTTTTCTCCTTATGTTTTAAGCGCATGTGGTTCAGCATCGAGCTAGTACTTTTATGAAATACAAGTTTACCATTGCATAACTTGCACCGCACTGTCTCCTCGTCATCTTTTTCAAAGTATTTCCACACACCACTTCTCTTGGCCGCCGCCATTTATTTTTTTTAAACTTCTCTGTCCAAGAAAGTTAACTTAATAGCCTATTAAACTAAATTAAATGTTCCCTAGTCAATTAACGTTTATATTAATATTATGCATGTTGGGGAGAAAAAAAAAACGGGAAAAAAACGAATACCAAACGTTAATCGAATACTGACGTCAGTAACGAGTATTCGAATATTCAAATATTTGAGCCCATCCCTAGTATGTAGCAGGAGTGCCTTTTGTCTACACGGATCACAACCCTCTGACGTTTTTACAGTCCCTTAGAGGCCCAAATCAGAGACTAGTGAGATGGTCTTTGTTTTTGCAGGCCTACGACCTTGATATCAGACACATTAAAGGGACAGACAATGTAATAGCGGATGCATTGTCACGTGCCCCTTTGCCCTGAGTTCATGATTCTGATCTGAGCCTACTGTAATGCCATTTCATACTACCTTTTTGACTTGCTCTTGCTGTGCTCGTTTTCTTAATTCGCTCTTCAAGTACCGAAGTTGCTGAGGATGGGTGGGGGAAGCAGCAGGCCAAGGGGGCAGGGTGATAGACTGCCGGTGATTCCCCTTGGGTCACCGACTTTATGTGGCGGGGGGGGGTGACGGCCCCTGCTTAGAGGAGCTGATTGCTGTGGCTGATCTGGAACACCTGGGCCCAGTGATCTACCAGATATAAAAGTCCCAGCTTCCAGTCACTTGCTCTCTCGCTTCCCTGCTAGCACGCAACTCTTTTGTTTTGTTTAGCCTTTGTTTTGTTTCTACTCCACAACACCTTACCCTACACTATTCACACGCATCCACATGAACACTACTGATGTCACTGACTACCACACCCCACATCAGCAGTTATCTTTCAGTTTATTGTTTTGTTAAATAAATAGTTTATCGGTATTCTGTGTCCTTTTCCCATTTTTCTCATGGCCTCTGAGCTGGGTTATGACATTGTATAGAAAGAGATATATTTTTGGCCCATTATATATATTTTAACATTCTGAAAAAAAAAAGGTTATTGATAAATGTGGTAAGGTGTAGAAGAAAATAATCCATTGAGTTCAGTCACCAATGTGATAAAAGATGATCATGAAATTGCACGTATCTCCAACGAGATGATGACAAATGTCTCCAAAGTCTGTTGAGAAATATGTATTGTCAAAATCACTTTGGTTGCGCTTCCCTTTTCTGGATGCGTGTCATGGTATAAGCCATGATCAGATAGAAGGCATTTTGCTCCTGCTCAAATGTAAAGCGCAGCTTCAGATGGCATTAGTATTGTCAGTCAGCCATTTGATATTGCACATGCACACACAGTGATTTCAGTCAGTCTTCCGGACAGTAAGGGTGCATTCACACCAAGCATGTGGAGTGGTTTATTTGAACTTTGGAGCGTTTACTCCTTTCGTTCAGTTTGTTTGGCCAGAACAATGCCATTCGAACTTGACTTGCACCAAATAACCAGGGCCTGAGACTGTAATCTGAACCAACTGCAGGAAACAACCCCAAAATGCAAGATTTTTTTGGTATAAGGAGACTGATGTTGACATCTGATAACCAGTAGTTCCTCATGCTTGGAAAGCCTAGCATAACAAAATGTAAAACTGCAGTCTGGACTGATGCTCATATTCAGCTATTTCTTCATGTGTTCTTAACTGGTATGAGCACAGGAGAAGGTAAATTGTGGCAAAGAGCGCAGACAAAACAGGTAAAACTCTCTTCAAGTGGCTCCATATCGCTGTAAAGCCCCACCAATGGTTATATGGCCCTGGCAATGCAGATACTAGGTGAAGAAGTCGATAATTCCATGAAAGGCCAGATGTCGATCCAGACAGGATTCAAATTAGAGTTAACACAAAATTCTCCAAAAAAAAAGGTTGCTTTATTTTTTTTCCTTTTATCCGACCCTGTCAATTTTCACCAGCGTATTTTTAATCTCAGCCCCCGGCTTCCCTGTACAACCCGATCTAGTCTCCCAAACGTTACCTGCAAGGGTAAGCATGGCTTCTCATTTTAGAGAAGTTACCTCTATTAGAGAGACGTGTCCGTCAGATAGAAGCGGATAGGCTGATTACCGTAGACGAGACGGGCACCCCAGACAGTCTAGATACGTGGCCAGCTAGCCAGCTCACGAGGGTTAGCAGTAGCCACGAGTTTGTACCAGTCTCCGGGTGTCGGAGAGCTCGCCAGTTCCAGACTCGTGCAGCTCGATTTGCCACCGGTGCTCCCGGTGGCTAATCGTTTTACTGTTCTTGCTAGTCCCTGTGGCCGGCCCGTCTATCTCACACCCTAGTTATTGGCGACTCCATCACCCATAATATTAGGCCTGAGTCGCCGGCCAAGGTTTTCTGTTTACCCGGGGCCAGCACTACGAACGCAGAGGCTAACTTATGGGTGCTGGCGAACCATAGGATTAGACATAAGGGTAAGAAACAGGCACACGGTCCACGCATTGAGTACAGCAACATTGTAGTACACGTCGGCACCAGTGACATTAGGATGAGACAATTGGAGGTCACCAAGTACAACATAGCCAGGATCTGTGACCACGCTAGGAAGATGTCTCGGCATCGATTAATTGTCTCTGGCCCCTTACCTCTCGCGAGGGGTAATGATGAGAACTACAGTAGGTTAGGTCTCCCTCAACCACTGGATGGCTACGATTTGTGAAGAAAAGGGATTTTTAGATGAACTGGCGGTCCTTCTGGGGCAAACCCGGCTTGCTGAAACCTGATGGTCTCCACCCTAATGGGTTAGGTGCTACTTTATTATCTAGAAACAGATGTCTAAGAGAGAGGTGACACATGTCCCTAGAGCTCGCTGGGTTGCAGGCAATTAGAGAACCAGGCATATAGGTACAAGGGGTGTGGAGTCTGCCAGGTTAGAGTTTACAGTAGATCAGACTGAGACTGTGCCCCCACCCTCGCCACCGTCTGGTAAAATAGTCACCGTCTACTGTTTTACCAGTCTGCATTTATTTCATCCACTGGCAGCGGCATCTGTCGATCTGAAAATTACAGTACAGTCCTTCAAATTAAGACTGTATCTTTCTCCCGCCGCGCCACCCATCAATAAATTACAGCAACTTAATTGAAGTTCGACCCACGCATACTGCCATAAACATTGGCAACAATTCTGGCAGTACTGAACGCCTCACTGTGGGCTTCATAAATATAAGACCTTATCACAGAAGTGCTGCTGATCAATGAGTTTATTTCTGAACATAATCTGGATATGATGGGTCTCTGTGAAACCTGGCTAAGGGCCCTGTCACACTATTGCGTATGAGAGAAACGTATTAGTTGCGTATGAAAATTCATTTCATACGCACAAAAAGCCCTTGAAAATACCGTATTGAACCTATGAGTAGCGTATTGCCAGCGTATGTCCAGCGTATAGCCAACATAGTATGCGTATGGCTAGCGAATGAGTAGCGTATGAACTGCGCATGTCCAGCGCATGTCACGCTATCACGTGACATGGTGAACTGCCAAATCGATCAGATCATACTGGTGTTGGAGAAGAGCTGCTACTACTACAGGCCCTGTCACACTATTGCGTATCCCCAGCGCATTGCCAGCGTTTTGATAAAGTGTATATATAGGATCCCATTTCCTACTTCTTGCCCTTTTCTCGGCCCCGGGTAGACGATGTCTTCTTCTTGGGAGCCATGTTGATAGCTTTATGTCTACTGCAATAATGCTGCAATGTGCCGCTATCACGTGACAGTGGTACGCTGGACATGCGCAGTTCATACGCTACTCATTCGCTAGCCATACGCATACTACGCTGGACATACGCTGGCAATACACTACTCATTCGCTACGCATAGGTTCAATACGGTAAGTATAAGAAAAACTCTGTATTTTCAAGGGCTTTTTGTGCGTATGAAATGAATTTTCATACGCAACTAATACGTTTCTCTCATACGCAATAGTGTGACAGGGCCGCCAGCGTATGTCAGCGTATGACCAGTGTATTCCACCTATGAGTAACGTACCTCTAGCGTACCTCTAGCGTAACTCGAGCGTATCTCGAGCGTATTCAGCGTATACCTAGCGTATGCTTTGCATATAAACCATACGCTGGCATGTTCAGCGGATGCCAGCGTATGCCAGCGTATGCGACCGTGGTTGAAACGTATAAAACCTATGCCTAACGTACCCCTAGCGTATGTCAGCGTATACCAGCGTATACCAGCATATGAGTGTTTTTTTTCATACGATGGCATACGCTAGTCCGATACGCAATAGTGTGACAGGGCCTTAAACAAACAATTTACTCCCTCTAATCTAATAATCTAAATCTACTAATTTTTTAGTTCTCAGGTTGCCCAGGAGATGAAAAAAGGTGGGGGTGTTGCCCTGATATTTAACCCTATCCTTCATCTTAATCCCAACCCTAACAACAAATTTCTGTCCTGATTCTGTGCCCTACAGCTATGAATCTCCTGTCATTTTATTTAGCAGTAGGCTACACTGTAAAAATAATTCCGTTTTTACAGAAAGAATTTGGCAGCTGTGGTTGCCAGAATAATTTTGTAAAAATGTAAACAACTTTACAGAACAACCTGTACATTTTACAGTTTAAAATTGTAATTTACAAAAAAGAACCATTTGAAACCAGTAAATCCAACAGCCCTTTTCTGCTAAATTAGCATGACCACACTGCTGTTAAACTAAAAATTACATTTTAAACCAGTAAATTCAACAGCCCTTTTCTGCTAAATTAACATAACCACGTTGCTATTAAACAAAAAAATACATTTTAAACCGGTAACTTCAACAGTTAGGATTATTGCTCAGTGAAAAATAGAAACTGTTTCTATACATTAGATTGAACACTTGCCTTCTTATAGATGTTTGACTTTTACCAGAAATGTGAAAAATATAATCCGGTGTACAGAGACTAAGCATATAAAAATTAAAAAGCAACGCTAGATATACCATTAGAGTAACTGTATTGAAAGATGAAAAAAATCCAATAATAACTTTTCAAGAGTTTATTAAGCTCAAAGCAGTAAACATCTGTCATTTCTCAATACACATATTCGTAATATGTACTTTACAAACATTAGATAGCTTATTGTACATTGAATCCCATTCAATTTCACTGAAAAATAGCAAACAAGCATTGTTTAAAGGCATAAAATCCTGTTCTATGACTCAATCTCAAATATAAACTGTAAAACTGTATTTTTCATCGCCTCGAATTATTGCTCAGTGAAAAATAGAAACTTTCTATACATTACAGGCATATTGAACACTTCCATCTTAGACTTACAGTGCCTCTAGAAAGTCTTCATACCCCTTCACTTTTTCCAAACTTTGTGTTATAGACTCAATTTATAATGGATAAAATTCATTATGATTTATTGTGTGTAGATTGATGGGGGGGGGGATGCATTTTATCAATTTTAAATTGAGTCTATAACGCAACAAAGTTTGGAAAAAGTGAAGGGGTATGAAGACTTTCTATAGGCACTGTATTTTAGACTGCCTTCTTATACCAGTGCAGTTTAGTAGAAGAATAGAGAAACAGAGGACATATTTTTTATGAATGTAAGAATTTTTAACACCCTTTAAGGATTACTGCATTCCTTATTAGAATAAAGAGAAGAAATGTACCTCTACCTTCAAACAAGCTCTTCAAATTGAGGTAAAGGCATGCAAATGAGGAATTACAAGAGCAATAAAACTCAGTAACAATTGCATACAAACAAAAATTTTCATCTGAAACTTACTTGCTTCTTAAGCTTAAAGAACTGAGCAGATAAGCTGAAACAAACAAACAAAACTGTGATTGGTTGTACATCATCACATGCCATAAATCTTACTGAGTTTAGTCCATAGTCAGGCATCACGCCACTCATGATCCGAAAGTTCCTGCATCAAGGTACGGAGAAGGGGTTCAGGTGAAGACCGGATGTGTTTCTGTTCTCCACTTTAGTGCCCGTCTCTGGGTTGATGGAGAAAAAACACCTTGGGAAATAGAAGAGAAACAGACATCTGTATTAATAATAAAATAGCTTCATTAACAACAAAACACTTCAATCAATCATCATTTTTTAATTCAAGCTATTATTTTAAAGCCACTTAGAATAGTAAAAAGGTAAAATGACAAGTCCCAGGGTTCTTGCACCATTTTAAACTCAAATTCAATGCTTTTTAGGACCAACAAATATTAATAAGCTTAATAATAAAAGTCTTCAAAACTGAGAGAGAGAGAGAGAGGGCAGTAGAGAGAGAGAAGGAGGGCAAGAGAAAGAGAGGAGGCCTTTTAAGGCCACTTTGACTAACCTTAAGAGCTTACAGTAACAAAAAACATTGTGCAACATAAATTTGTATCCAAATAGACAGAAAAGAGATAAAGAAAATGAAGAAAGAAGAGAGAAATACAGAAGAGAGAATGAAAGAAAGAAAGAAAAAAATGTTAACTTACCACACACAACAATGGTGGGAGTCAAGTGAACTTGGTCCATCTGTACTTCCCCTCCCTATGTTCTGCTATGTGTCCTCCACATAGCAGAACATTGCGTCTTCCTTCTCATCAAAGTAGGACAGCAGAAGCAGCACCATCTCTTTGAGGTCTTCAGAGCAACCAGTCAGCTCTCCCCTCATCACTTTAAACTTTGTTACAGCCTGTAGGAACTTTTTGCTCTTTTACACACAAACTGTGTTCATGTAGTGCAGGAGCCGTTTCCCCTTCAGATCCACATTCCGCGTGAAAGTTTCTTTAAGCCCAATTCCGGTGAGTTCCTTGAAGTGGACTGCCATGCCAAGTTCGCCGAACCAAAACGGCCACTCTTTTTTATATTTTATATTTTTGCCCTGGTTAACTTGCTTACGCTGTGTGTAGAAAGTCGACTTCATTAGAAGTTTGACCTCCTCTCCATTAATATCAGTTTGCTGAGACATCACCTTCAGTTTTTCTTTCTTCTACTGCTGGCTCTCTGGGGTCTCTCCAAGGGGCAGGAATTTTAAATCCCAGTTAATGCACCCGTAAGTGTCCTGGATTGCTGCTATCTGTTCTGGAGGGATTTCGTCTGTGTCAGACTCATCAGTGCGACGCTTTCGTTTTCTTATTTTTGGGGTCGTAGATCGCTTCACATTCTCTATCCTATATTGGAATTGCTTGACTAGAGAGTGATAGCCTGGCCCAATCACGTCTCCCTCTATTACATCTTGCAAAGATTTTGGATATTGTGCCACCATCTTTTTGGCAACTTCAGTAGAGATCCTTTTACTTATGCAAGAACCTTTTCGCATCATCTCACAAGCCACAATCCGGACCATCTCCCTTCTCATTCGTGGACTTGGTCGTTTTCCTCTCTCCAATGACTGCATCAGTTCCTCTGGGAACTTTTCCCACGGTATCATAAAGGTATCCACCTAGTCTATATCAGGGCTTTGGCAGGTGTTGGAAGAGGTTGAGGATGAACTTCTGGGTGAAAGAGATTGTAAGGATGCGGGAGGTCCTGGTGAGGCACCAACAGATGAGCTGGTTTCAGGAGTCTGGCCTGCAAAAACACAAGCACATACAAACACACAAAAAGAGATATCAGGAACACGTGAATGTTTTTATATTTCCGATTGATCTGTTATGCTGGCTACTTTGGACACTGGTTACATTCTGTACTGCAATACTTGACTTACATCTCAGCTTCCAAGCAGCAAGGACCTTTCGGGCTTGAATTGGCCTCAATACTGACAGCAAATCAGCTTCCTCAATAAACTGAAAGTCCTCATATGTCTCCACCCCAAGGGATTGTAAGGTCTCTTCTAGAATGTCTTTCGTCATTTCTGGAAGGTCAGGCAAGACCTCAGTGATGGCGGTGTGTAGAAATGTTCGCTCCAAGTCAGTCATTTCTGGAATCAAGGAAGAATGGCACCAGCTTTCAAGATTACAAATGAAAGAACACAAAAGTAATTAGACATTGCAACCTTGTACTCCGTTTACAGATGGTATTCAGAATGATAGTCAGCTTTATGTATATCCATCACAAAATACACAGCTGCATCATTTTGAATTAGAATAATGAGAAGTTCTCCAAACTCCATATACTGTATTTCTGTAGAAACACTAGTGCTGTTTTCTGAAAAGCCAAACTCTCTCACTGCATGTTTAATTACATCACTGTAAAGGTTTGGGTAAAAAGTACAACTGTCTTTGACTTGCAGAAGCTGACTGCATCCTGGCCCAGCTGAAAGATATGCCTGAAACATCTGATGTCTTTCAGATAAAGTTAGGCAGATGTTTTTAAAGTTTTTCAAATGCCTGGCACATCTCTTGAAGTAGCTGTGTTTACTTTCAAAACGCATCGTCCATACTCTGATTAAGGGGCCAAATTTCAGAATTAGTGCCGGATAGTGCAGCAAGAAATGGTGTTTTGGTTTTAGTGGACTCTCAGGAAATAAACACTTTCTTGATTCCAAATATTCTTGGATTATATTGTCTAGATAGGCTACCTGTGACAATGAAATCTTTTGCACACAAATCAGATCCACAATATCTTTAAGCTGGAGAGTTAACTGCCACACATCATCTTCTGGATTTTGCACTTTGTCACCAAATAATACAGGCAGCAACCTTAACAAATTCCAGTTCTGGACATTCTGGACTGCACTAATTTGGAGGGAGGGCATGCTTTTGGAAAGAGGTGGAAGAAGATGGACCAAACCCAATGATGTGAATACTTTGGGGTTCTTATCCTTGCTGGTGTTTTCAGATCCAATGGCGAATCCACAGAATCCCTGGGATGCAGAAACTGGCAGATAACCTTTCTGTGCCACAATGTCTCTGGAAAACTTCCACATTATTCCCAGCATTATCTGCTTTGATAACCATACACCAGACCAGCTTGGTGGCAGACAGACCAGCTAGCTGCAATCAGTTCAGTGTAGGGCAAGTGGGGTTAGGGTTCCTCTGTAGGGACCGCCTTCCCCTGTTTTACAACCCTGGGCAACATTACTGTTGATGAGCAGCTTACACCATTTAGGGGCTGCTGCCCTTTCAGGCAGTACACACTGTCTAAACCCACAAAATATGGAATCAAGATCTGGGCTGCCTTTGATGCTGCCTCATCATATGCACATATGCACTGCAAGTGTATACAGGGAAGCCAGATGAAGAATCCCCTGAGAAGAACCAAGGGATGCGGGTTGTCCTGGACATGACATAGGGACTGGCCGCAACATCACATGTGCTAACTTTTATGCAGTTTCATTTATGTTTGTTTGAGATCAACATTATTTATTCCACCCACTTGGTGGCACTTGGTGACGTCAGCCTTGTATCATTTACGATTGATTAACAATTAAATATGATGCAAAAATAAAGAACTGGCGAATAGCTGTGGAACAGATGAGCAGTAGATAAAGATAAAGAAGACAAAGATAACATTTCTGCAATTAAATTACTAGTCATTATTACAAGTTCTACTTATTTTAGGAATTTATGGTGTATAGACCTCATTTATCTGAAATAATACCACTTGTTTTACAAATTTTCCCCTGTTTGAACTACAGTAATCAGTAAATTCTACAAAGAAATATGATTATTTTAACATATTCTTTACAGTATTTCACTGTTAATGTCACAGACATTTTTTATTTTAACACTGTCATGTTGTAATTTTAAATGTATTGATTTGTTTTTTGTTTTACAGTTTTTCTGTGTTTGAACTACAGCAATCAGTAAATTCTACAAAGAAATATGGTTATTTTAACATATTCTTACTTTAAACTTAACAATTGTGTTTGGTTAAGTATTTTACAAAATATTACCGTAAATTAAACACTGCTTCATTGTTTTTTATTTACTTTTTTGATGTCATGTTTACAGTTGTTTACAATATTTCACTGTTAATTTCACTGACATTTTTTACTGTGTTAACACCATGCAAGGAAATTTGCACTGTGGTTTACTAACAACACTCGTGCACTTAAACAATTCTGTAGAAAACTAGAGTGTAAATGGTGATTGACCAAACCCGAAGTCCTCCGGCTTGCCTGGAATGATAGCTTGCTAAATTATAAACGCGCACTCTCGTCAGCCAAAACTGCACACTTCTCTAGGTTAATCGGTGCAAATAAAAAAAACCTCTGATAGCTCTCTGTTTTCTCTGTCTTTTTTTACTCCGAAATTCACGCTGAATAGAGATGAGATCACCAGTATACTCTCCACTGGTGGTGCCGTCTCACCCCTGAAAAGTTCACTTGGTGTTTCCCGGGTCTTTTCTCACAGTTTGATTCAGTTTCCTTAGACACTCACCAAGTTAATTCTGTCGTCTAAACCCACAACCTGCATGCTTGACTCTCTGCTAAACTGAACAAACTTGAACAAACAGTAGCCAGCCAACTTATGGATTTTTTGTCAAAAAACAACCTGGCTTTCTTTCCACTTCACTGAAACTGCACTCACAAGAGTGGTCAATGATCTCCTGTTAGCTATTGACTCAACCTCAGCACTACTGCTGCTTGACTTGAGTGCAGCCTTCGACACAATTGATCATATGGTACTCTTGAACCGTCTTAAAAATGATACTGGTATCTGGGGATCAGCACTTTATTGGTCTAGGTCCTATCTACTCGATAGGTCACACCGTGTCTTTTACAACAACATGACCTCAGAGTGTTGCAATATGGACTTTGGTGTGCCACAAGGCTCTGTCCTAGGACCACTACTATTCTCTATCTATATGTTACCACTCGGTGACATCATTCGCAAATTTGGCATTAACTTCCACTGTTACGTGTGTTTTGTGTTCAGCGGCCACTTCCCCCCCTTGCATATGTTGTGTGTGTTGGTGCATGTGTGCACCACGAAATGCAAATAAACTAATCTTCTTCTTATCATCTTCGCAATATTGCCAAGATTCGACCCATGCTAACAGAGGCAGACGCAGAAATTTTAGTACATGGCTTTGTTACAATATCCTCTTTTCGGGCTTACCTAAAAAACTACAACTGGTCCAGAATGCTGCTGCCAAAATCCTGACCAAAACTAGGAAATTCGACCATATAACGCCCCTTCTGTCCTCATTACTCTGGCTACCAATTCAGGCCAGGTGTGACTTCAAGGTGTTTTTACTTACATACAAATACATCATTACATGGGATGGCACCGTCCTACTTATCAGATATGATTAAACCATACAAACCGCCTGTAGCAACTTGCTACGGTACCGGGTTCTGTGATGGGTTCAAGTGGCCAGCAGGGCTGTTTTATTTGCAACACCACCGCAACATAACAACGGCCCAGGTCTTGACGGCAGCTGTTCGTCAGCACTATCTCCCTCCACTGGTGTCCCTCCCTCAGTCCCGATGGGCCAGCAGCGGAGTCCCGCCCCAACCCCCACTGGTCAGTCATTGCAGGCTGCCCCTGACTGCGCCCTCCGTGGACCTCGGCTGGTCCCCTGGTCCTCCTCTGTTGGAGGACCTTTTTTATCCAAAGCGCTCACACACCGATGTCAGTGTCTTGCCCAAGATTAGAGGATGACCCGCTCTACCTCCTGAGCCACAGCCGCCCCATTGATTAAGGTCTATACAAATAAATGTGATTTGATTTGAAGTAGCCGGAGAAAATGATTTACTTGTTCGTCCCAGATGGGTTAAAATCCCTGGAGTCCTGAAGTTATAATTACCAATCTTTACATCTTTTGTAATACAGGAGAGGGCTTTTAAAAACTGGTAAAAGGTGAAAAACTGTACAATAATGCTGTCTTTGCTTCCCAAAAAAGACTCTCAATTCTAGATTCTGAACTCCTTAGGATAGAAAAGTGACATTTTGGTGTTATTACAGTTATGCATGTGTAGGGATGATATTGTACCTAGATTCTGCCATTAATAGGCATACCTTCTGAATGGAAAACAAATTCATACCATTATAAAGTAGAGTTCGATTGATATGAGTTTTTGTCCAGTACTGGTGTTTTTCAGATTGAAGCTGCTGATAGCTGATATATTGTGCTGGCATTCAATATCTTTAAATTGGACAATTTTCATGCAAAAACATATTCTGTGTTTCCCCCAGAAAGTTATTTTTGTGAAGGTAGGAAATCCTCTGAAACATTAAAATCCATAAAAATAATAATAATAATAAGCATGCAGCTTGTGTGGAATCTGATAAAAATGTCTCAGAATCAATTCAGGTTAAGGACTTCCCACAGACAACCAATGTAGTATTGATCAATTATCCAATAAATATGTAATCAGTCAAACTGCATCATATCCATCATGTCAGAGGTGGATGACGATCTGTGCAAGATCCCATAATAAAAGGACAAAAGTCTTTCATCTAAAGGACAAAAGGTCTTTCATCTACATGTATGTTTTATCTCTATGTATGGGTCTTCCTGCTACACCATCAACTTGTTTTATGGGCAATTTTTAAATACTCATTGTAGTATTTTGTTTTTAACCAATCAGGTACGAGGACCTCCAGAGTGTTTCCATAGGAACAGTAGAATACCCAACCACCAGCTGTTCGGTGATGTCGTCAGGCAGTCTCGCCAATGGGGCAGATCCAGGGTCCTTGGCTGCTCCCACTCCAAGGCTACCTCCGAGGCTGGTGGTGAAGGACGTCTGGCCTCAAGGCCCAGAGGCCGGCAGGGAGCGAGCCCAGCCTCAGGACCAGTCCTGGAACCCCGGCAGGGACCGAGGCCCTGAGGCCTGGGCATCGAGTAGAGACCGACCCCAGGAACAGATCTGGAACTCTGGCAGAGACCGAGGAGGACACTCCGGTCAGGACCAGACCTGGATTCCAGGCAGAGACAGGACCCATACTGGACCCGACCAGGGCTGGACGACGGGTCGGGACCGAGACCCTGAGCAGGCCTGGGCTACTGGTAGAGACCGAGTCCAGGATCAGGCTTGGAATCCAGGGAGGGATCCAGGGAGGGATCCAGGAAGAGATCGGGCCCCCTCAGGGCCGGAGCAGGCATGGAGCACCGGCCGACGCCAAGACCAAGCCTGGAGCACCACTAGCAGAGATAGAGGACAGGAACATGTCTGGAGGCCCGGTACTTATTCATACGAGTTGTATTGTATTATATGACAATCATTTTGTTAAGTTTAATAACTTTTTAATGTGTGTGCATCAGTGTTATGTTTGCATGCATTTGTGTGTGGGAGAGAAAGAACGTGCATGTATACAGAATGTCTATGTAGAGTGAGATGGGAATAAACCAGAAAGATATTTGCTGGATTTGTGTTTTGGAGATTGATTCTGTTCTTTACCTATCTTTGAAGACTTGGCTATGAAGAAGGTCCAGAGAGTGGAGATGGAGCGAAGCCCACCAGTTATTAGCTTTCCACAGCCACCAGAGGGTAGAGACTCTGGTAAGTTAGCATTACTCGACTGTAAACTGTCCAAAAATAAATGCTATGAAAATCATCTTTGTTAAAAATCCATTTTGCAAGGTCAACACATTACAAAATATGCATTACAACTGAAAAGCCACTTTCCAAGGTGGATATGGCGTGTTAACTCTTCAATTGGTGTTCAAACCTATGAACAATACGTTTGCATATGAATGATGGCAATGGATAAATTATGTTGATAAATCAGTGTTGGAAGACTTGTTTCACGGTGTGCCCACAGACATTGTGGAACAGGACTTTGCGTCTGACCTAATGAATCACTAATTGGATTGAGTTCTTATTGTGCTTACCCGCAATGCTGTCAAATACCAACAGGGTCTGAAATTACCACCCGCCAAGTGCCAAATGCCGGTAAACTTTGCACACACTGGCCGGTAAGCCGGTTTTGAGATGATAACATATGATTTCCTTGGTTATATGGTCCAAGGAAAGCAAAGCAATGGCTTGTTTCTCCACTGTCTAGATGGTTATCCAGCCTAGTATTAGATCAAACAAACTGGATCCATTGTCTAAATGAGTACACATACAAGTTTGAAACTTAAAACTCTCAATCTGCTGTCTCTTTGATTGAATGTTTCACCCAGTACCTGATTCTGTAGCTGAAATAGCATTGAAAATGGGTAGGGTGACATAACTGTTCAATCTGTCGTAGGCTTGGCATGATCGGCCCGGGAAATGATTCAGTTCCATTGTACAGACGTTTAAAGTCAGTGTCCCTGATTGAAGCCGTGACATGGTCTGTACCGTAGCCTGGAGGGTAGATGGGTTTATTTGGTGTAGGGCCTTGCTGTGTTCACATCCAGGAGTTGCCATTCATGGTTTTACTGGCCCGAACACCGAAACTACCGGCCCATTGATGTATAGAAGCACTCTATTGGTCTATCAAATATGCATATTTAAATTAAACATTAACATACATTTAACTGAAAAGTGCCATATAAATCAGGTTTATACTACTAGTAATATTATGCAACATTGATAAGCCAGGTTCAAAGAAGAAATCGATTCTCTCCTTGAAATCCACATTATCAGAACAGATTTGTGAAACCTATGGCAAAAATGTATGTGTAGGCCAATTTATTTACATTATACTTGATTTAATTATCAATGAATGGCTGCACCACACCACCTCGCACCTCTGACATTTGAGTCCTAGCTAACTAATGGAAGAGCTAATGAACTAACCTTGTTTTGCTTATCATTAGCACTGACAAATGACATGGATGATTAATTAATCAATAACCAACGACAGTGGTATCTTTTTGCATCTTTTTGTTGGTCCTCTCAGATTGATGGTCATCTGCTGGTCAACTGCTTTTTCATCTGCATAATCGAATCATGGTGTCAGTATAAAGTCAATAAAGGTAGCTGATTAGGAGCCAGTATAAAACTAACCACCTACTGTAAATGGTTCCACATTCTGATGCAGCCAGTGTTGGTGGTCTCCAGAGCAGTCCAGAGGCCTTGACGGCCCAGCCTACCGAGGATCTGAAGCCCCCGGTCCTCTCCACCAAAAAGGAACCACCTACCTACCCTCCAGGTGAGGGAGGCTGGTCATAGGAGGAGTTGTCAACCACTGGAGTTCATGTTCTATTAGAAAAACCCCATTCAGTTTTTCTGACCCAAAATAGTGAATTTTAGACCCCATTTACATTACATTCGGCAATGTGATCTGTATCTGGATACCTGAATAAAAAATGAGATCTGATCACAAAGTGGTCAGAATGCAGACAACCCTAACACATAAATACAAGATGTAAATGCAAGGGCTTGATTGATTGGTTGTTCATTATTTGGATAGCATCCAGATGCAGATCCCATTTTAATACCAGCCAAATGAGCTCTAAATGGCAAACTGTTTCTCCCTAGGCAAAAGATTGGATTAGAGGAAGGAAGCGTTTTTAGGAAATTCCAACATTTACAAAAAATATCCAATCTGTATTGACATAAAAAATGTAATGCTCCTGGTGTGGAAATTGGGTCATTGCAGCATTAAAATAGCAATACGATACAGCAGAAGAAATATTCTAAATTCCAATCAATGAATAGGACCTGTATTGGGAATGAATACTTTAAAGCTTACTGACCAATGGTGATATATTCTATACACCAGTTTTCTATGCACATCTATCAACAGCAATAAAGACTCCAACCCTGACCAAATAAATACAACATGCACAACGACTTCACACCGGCTGCTCCTCTGTTTAAGCAAAACTATCTGGCTCTGCATTAGCCCGTTTTTTGTGTTGACGTCCACTAGGCAGTCAAGAGGAGCGTTGGCAGCTCCAGATCGTGGCCAAAGGCAGAGTCACCTGTCCAAAATGTAAGAGTGTCAGCAGGAAGACTGTGGAGGGACTGAAGAAACACATGGAGAACTGCCGACTGGTGAGTACTCCGCATTATTATTATCATCATCATCATCATCATCATCATCATCCTTGGTTTCAGTGGAGATGGTTAAATGTCCCATGGTCTAAACGCTGTTTCAGAGGCTTTTCAACACAGAAAATATTAAACTGAGGGAGGCTTCTTGGCATGGGATTGGTCAAATTTAAGGAGCACAAAACGGCAGCAGCTTCAATCCAAAAATATCAGTTATAAATATCAGCCTTCAAAAACCCATTAGTCGAACTTTCTACTTACCTACTTGATTTAACTAATGCAAGAGAAGGTTCACTTATTTTTGCACCTGCACTTATTTCTTCTGAAACTATTTTAATTTTACCACATGCACAATTTCCTCTAAAAACATGTGAAATTTGTAAAAAAAAAAAAAAAAAAATTCCTTTATTTCAGTTCAGAAAAGGCTACATTTGATTAAATAAGGATTGCAGATAAAAACTCAAAATGTATATAATTGCACAAGGGGTTCACAAACTTTCAAGCATGACTGTATGTATAGCCTTCTGTAGTCCTGTATGTATAAGTGTAAATACTGTATATATGCAGTAAATTCAGTTGTTTTATTCATATTGTCATTTCTTATTTGTTATATATATCTTGATATTTTGATAATTCTTCTCTTTCATACTGCATATATTTTATTTTTTGTATATTTTTCATTTTTCAGTATGTTCTGCTGTTATTTTGCACACCCTCTTAATCATGTAATTGTTTCATACTTTAATTCCTACATTTCTACTGAACACATTGTTGCTGGTTGCATGTTTAATTCCCCTTATTTGCTCTATTCTTAGTGATATCCCATTTTTCTTTGCTGTTTTCTATTACTATTTACTGCTTCAAAATCCCAGTCGCCCCATGGGGATCAATAGTTTCATCTTAATTTATAGTATATCGTATCATATTCTGATTATAATGGTTTTAGTGTGCTTACGTACTTATGGGGTCTTAGAGTACCTTGTGAACAACAGGTTAAAGTTTTACATTAACAAACACAAGAAACTCCCAGGAGTGAGCTAATTAAGCGTTCAGGTCTATAATGATAGGTCAGACCATGTGCTTGGTGTGTATTATTATCCCACAAAAGGCCAAATGACTATCCACTGATGGTACTTGAAGCAGGGTTCCCGCAGTCATGAAAATCCTGGAAAAATCACGGAATTGGAATGGAATTAAATTTTGTTTTCCAGGCATGGATATGTTATGGAAAATTGTAAAATATCATTACACATTTGGAAAAGTCAGGACATTTTAAATGACGATGCTAAGTTTAGCATTTTTGTATAAGATTACATGAGTAATTTTGAAAAATATGTCAAAGATTAATAGGCTAAAATGCAATTGGTCAGGCTATTAGTCTTCAGTTATAGTCCTCAGTAAAACAAATTTTCAATGTCGTTTTTATTAAGTTCTGGATAAGTTTTGTATCCAGACTGTTTAAGGCAGTCTGGATAAAAGTACCCACCAAATGGCAATTTTAATCTTTTGTATGCAGCAACCCTTTACTTGTCAACACTGTGGGAAACAGCTGAAGTCTTCAACAGGGATGAAGTACCATATCATGGCCGACCACAGCCACTTGGTAAGACCATTCACACTTGTTGAATTGTTTTTTTCTTTTTTTCTAACTCTTAACAGATGGACAATTTGCCTATATTTTTCCAGTCAGATGTTCATCACAGTCTTGATGACAATTCTGTCTGTTTAATCTGACAACACACACTTACTTTGGTTGTGCATTTGTGGGTTCTGCTACTAGTTTGCATCTAATGCACACACAAATATGTTATGCTTTTATTTGACCCCATGGATGCTATGCCCATCTTTGTGTATGATATTTGTGTCAGGATGAGGTTTAATCTGGACCCAAACGCAGACCACGACTGGATATAAGAAAAGATGATTTATTTAGAAGGAGCAGGTGATGGGAAGGTGGGGGGTGCAGTGGCTGGGCTGGATGGAACTGGGGCAGCAGACGAGGCAGGAGCGGGGAGAGCAGACTGGAGCTGGAGCAGGCAGGTGAGGCAGGGACAGGGGAGACCGGAAGGCTGATGGGTATCGGTGAGGAGACAAGAGGAAGGTGGCACACAAAGGATCACTAGAGACAAGAACAAACAGTTAGACAAGCCTGAAGGCACACGAGAGATAACGCAGAGTAACAAGCAAGAGAGGCCGAGAGAGTGACTACCACTGTAGTTGGCGGAACAATCTGGCGAAGAGTGGTTGAAGAGCCGGGGTTAAAGTACTGCAGGGCTGATGGCTTGATAGAAGGCAGGTGTGGAGGAGAGGCAGGGCCGGGAGAGGAAGCCACACCCATGACACACACACACAACCACACAGAGACAGACATAGAGACAGAACATAGAGACAGACAGGTGTGGTAAAAACACAGGGGAACCCCGGGGCTGGGGCCATGACAATTTGCCTTTTTTTTGTAACCTCCCATGCTCCACTACAGCCATCTAATTTGAGGGTTAGTCTTTGGTGTTTGTCATTGGTTTTAGCTGCCTTTTTTCTCCCCTTAGCCCTCACCGGAAGATGCCTGTGACCTGGATGATCGTGCCATCAAAGAGAAATTGCGCAAAATTCTGAAGAGACTGGGCAAATTAAAATGTTCCAAAGAGGTAAGCTTTGCTCATTTGAGCTACGGTAGACCATTATATTGGATATATTTGTAGATGTTTGGGGCCGATATTTGCCATTTAGTAAAATGGGATCTGGTCTAGTCAGTTATGTCCACCTCTGATATGGTGGGTATGATGCAGTTTGATTTATTACATATTTATTGTAGAATTGAGCAATACCACACTGATTGCCTATGGGAGGCCCTTAACCTGAATTGATTCTAATGTGATATTTGGATCAAGTTTTCTTCTTCTATTTAATTATTGTGGGTTTTCAATGGCCTCCCCTGGGAACCGTCACCTTATCGCGGTGGGGAGGTTTGTGTGCCCCCGTGATCCTGGGGGCTGTGTTGTCTGGAGCATATGCTCCTGGTAGGGCCACCCTAGGCAAATTGGTTCCAGGTGAGGGGACAGACAAAGAACGGTTCAAAAGGACCCTATGATACAGCCACCAGAAGAATTAGAGACCTTGCCCGGAATAGGGAGACCAGGGGCACCCTCCTGGTGCCAGGCCTGGGAGGGGAGCTCGTAGGCGAGCTTCTGGTGGCTGGGCTTGCCGCGGAGCTCGGTCGGGCCCAGCCCGAAGAAGCCACGTGGGGCCGCCCCCCTGTGGGCCCACCACCTGCAAGGGGAGAAATAAGGGACGGGTGCGATGCCACATGGGTGGCAGGCAAAGGCAGAGGCCTTGGCGGACTGGACCTTGGCTACAGAAACTAGCTTTTGGTACGTGGAATGTCACCTCTCTGGGGGGGAAGGAGCCAGAGCTTGTGCAAGAGGTAGAGCGATACCAACTAGATATAGTTGGGCTCACCTCCACGCATAGCGTTGGCTCTGGAACCAAACTCCTAGGGGTTGGACTCGCCTTTTCTGGAGTTGCCCAGGGTGAGAGGCGTCGGGCGGGAGTGGGGATACTCACAAGCCCCCGGCTGAACGCTGCTGTGTTGGAGTTTGCCCCGGTGGACGAGAGGGTCGCCTCTCTGCGGCTGAGGATTGTGGAGGGGAAAGCTCTGACTGTCGTTTGTGCTTATGTACCTAATGGCAGGTCAGAGTACCCGGCCTTCTTGGAGACCGTGGATGGGGTCCTAGAGGGGGCACCATCTGGGGACTCTATAGTCCTACTGGGGGACTTCAATGCTCACGTGGGTGACGATGGAGAAACCTGGAGGGGAGTGATTGGGAGGAACGGCCTGCCCGATCTGAACCCGAGCGGTGTTTTGTTGTTGGACTTCTGTGCGAAGCATCGATTAGCCATAACAAACACCATGTTCGAGCATAAGGTTGCTCATAAGTGTACTTGGTACCAGAGTACCTTAGGCCAAAGGTCGATGATCGACTTTGTAGTAGTTTCATCAGATCTGCGGCCGCATGTCTTGGGCACTCGAGTGAAGAGAGGTGCAGAGCTGTCAACTGATCACCACCTGGTGGCGAGTTGGATCAGATGGCGGGGCAAGCTTCCGGACAGACCTGGTAAACCTAAACGGGTAGTGTGGGTGAACTGGGAATGTCTGGAGGAGGCACCTGTCCGGAAGATGTTCAACTCGCACCTCCGAAGGAACTTCTCACGTGTCCCGGAGGAGGAGGAGGGGGACATGGAGTCCGAATGGACCATGTTCAAATCCACCATCGTTGATGCGGCTGCGGCCTGAAGGCTGTCGGTGCCTGTCGCGGCAGCAACCCTAGTACCCGGTGGTGGACACCAGTGGTGAGGGAAGCTGTCAGGTGCTTTCAGGCCTGGTTGGCCAGGGGGACTCCTGATTCAGCTGAGAGGTACCGGCGGGCGTGGAGGGCAGTGGCTTTGGTAGTGGCAGAGGCGAAAAAACGTGCAGTTTTGCGGTCGTTGTACCGGACTGTCGTGGTGAAGAGGGAGCTGAGCCTGAAGGCGAAGCTCTCAATTTACCAGTCAATCTTTGTTCCAACCCTCACCTATGGCCACGAGCTCTGGCCGAAAGCGGCCGAAATGAGTTTCCTTCGTAGGATATCTGGACTCACCCTTAGGGATAGGGTGAGGAGCTCGGATGTCCTGGGAGGACTCGGAGTAGAGCCGATGCTGTGTTGAGAGGAGCCAGTTGAGGTGGTTCGGGCATCCCGGTCGCCTTCCTGTGGAGGATGGATGGATGGGTTTTCAATGGTCTAAATACTGCTTCAGAGGCTTTCCTATCCTGACATGGCTAAACTTCTGTGTGGAAACACTCAAAATTGTCAAAGTTGAAGATTTTGTATATTGGCACCAAATATCTGCTATTGGCAGCATGATTCCAGAAAGAAAGGTTTCGCCTTTCCCTGCTACAGTCAAACCATAGCAGGGTGGCCTGGTTTGAGCGACTGTAGCATGACTGCAAGGTCACATCTTTTCTGCAATAAAAAAGGACAAAAACAGACACATCCTGAACCCAATCCAGTGTGTGAATTCATGTATGCAAATCATTCTGTAGCCTACATTACATTTGTTATTATAGTCATATAATTCATGCTATATTTACAAGGCAAAACTACCTCGCCTTCTAGATATAACTTACAGATCAAATGGAATAAAACACTCTACACTCTGCACTCATGTATTGTTGAGTGTAATGAGCATGATTCAATATTCAAGAGGTTTATTTGTCACATACACACACGAGGTGTGCAGTGAAATGTAAAAGTGGCAATGCTCAGCAGGAATGTGCAAATGGCAAAATAACAGATTCACACTATTTACAATCAAAGAAAAAGACCAATACAATATTTACAATGTCATAGTAAGAGCTCTATAAAAAAAACAACACAATATAGGAGCACTTGGAAATAAGAATATAGTAGAAAAAAAAGGGGAAATTGTATATATGTAATATAATATAAATTATGTGTAGTCTTTACCTAAGTGTGTGAGTGTGTGTGTGTGTGTGTGTGTGTGTGTGTGTGTGTGTGTATAAGAGGGGCAGTGTGTGGGTCTTGGTGGGGGCCGTGGTGAGGTCAGAGTGCACAGTGCTGATGGCCTGAGGAAAGAAACTCCATCTCAGTCTCTCTGTTTTTGCTGCATGACTGCGGAGGTGCTTACCTGACCGCAGCAGCTGAAACAGTCTGTTGTTGAGGTGGTGAGGATCCTTCATGATCCTGCAGGCTCTGGTTCTGCACCTCCTGGTGTATAAGTCCTGCAGGGTGGGGAGTGTAGTTCCAATAGTGTGTTCAGCCGAACGCACTACTGCAGAGCCTTCCTGTCCTGAGCGGAGCTGTTGCCAAACCAGGCAGTGATGCTTCCAGTCAGGATGCTCTCTACAGCTCCAGAGTAGAAGGACTGAAGGATCCTCCGGGAGACTTTAAATTTCCTCAGTTGCCTGAGGTGATAGAGGCGCTGCCTCGCCTTCCTCAGCAGAGTGTCTGTGTGTGTTGTCCATGTCAGGTCTTCGGTGATGTGGACTCCCAGGTATTTATACCTGCTCACCCTCTCCACAGTAGTCCCATTAATCCACAGTGGTGAGTACGTCCTCTGTTGTGTCCTCCTAAAGTCCACAATCAGCTCCTTAGTTTTGGTGACATTCAAGAGGAGGATGTTGTCCTGGCACCAGAGTGACAGATCAGCAACTTCCTCCAGGTAGGCCTTCTCATCGTTGTCGGAGATCAGGCCCACCACCACTGTGTCATCTGCAAACTTAATGATGGAGTTGGAACTGAACCTGGCCACACAGTCATGTGTGTACAGGGAGTACAGTAGGGGGCTGAGGACGCAACCCTGGGGGGGATCCTGTGTTCAGGGTGAGGGGGATTGGAGGTCTGTCTACCCACTCTGACCACCTGGGGCCTGGCGGTCAGGAAGTCCAGGATCCAGGCATACAGGGGGGTGTTCAGTCCCAGCTCAATCAACTTGCCGGCCAGTCTGGAGGGGACTATGGTATTGAAAGCTGAACTATAATCAATGAACAGCAGTCTCACATAGCCCCCCCTCTGGCTGTCCAGATGAGAGAGTGTGGTGTGCAGTACCTGGGAGACAGCATCATCCGTGGATCTGTTTGGACGGTAGGCAAACTGCAGCGGGTCCATGGAGCAAGGGAGGAAGGCGCAGATGTAATCCTTTATCAGCCTCTCAAAGCATTTCATGACCACCGAGGTGAGGGCCACCGGTCGATAATCATTCAAGCATGCTGGAGAAGCATTCTTGGGCACAGGGACAATAGTGGATCTCTTGAAGCAGGCAGGGACCACAGACTCAGCCAGGGAGATGTTGAATATAGTGGTGAACACTGGAACTAGCTGATTAGCAGAGGCCTTCAGTACTCGCCCAGATATGCCATCCGGATCAGCAGCTTTCCTGGTGTTCACCCTCGTCAGAGCCCTCCTCACACTGTGCTCAGTCACAGAGAGTGTGTGTTCATCCCCAGCAGTAGAACTCACTCCGGCTGCGCTAACGGTGATGTTGTTAGCCGGCGAGCTAGTGCTGTTGTTGCTAGCCTCAAACCGTGCATAAAATGCGTTCAGGTCATCCGCTAGGGATGCGTCAGCACTCACAATTGCGGGGGGTCTGCCCTGGTAGTCCTTTATAGTCCGTAGCCCCTGTCAAAGGCGTCTGGTGTCGCGCTGCTCCATCTGCGACTCCACTCTGTCCCTATACCTCCTCTTGGCCTCCTTCACCGCCCTTCTCAGTCCATAGGACGCTGCCTTGTGCTCGTCCATGTTGCCGGATACAAGACCGGAGTTGTAGGCAGCAGTGCGGGTGTTCAAAGCGTCGTGGATGGATCTATCAACCCACGTTTTTTGGTTAGGAAAGGACCTAACTTTTACCGTGGGGACGATGGTGTCCACTAGCGTTGCTATGAAGCTCGTTACTACTTCCGTAAACTCACTGACGTCCCTGGAACTGGATTGGAACATTTCCCATTCGACGTCACACAGAGCGTCTTGTAGCTCAGTCCTCTGATTGGTCAGACCACCGCTTTATGTCCCTCGTCACTACCGCTTCCCGTGCTATCTTTTGTTTATACTCCGGTAGCAGGAAAATGGCGGTATGGTCTGATTTGCCGAACGGAGGGAGAGAGACAGCCTTGTAGCCTCTCTTGAATGGCGTATAGCAGTGGTCCAACGTTCTTTCCCCTCTGGTAGCACACGTATTGTGCTGGTGAAAGTTCGGCATGACTTTTTCTAGGTTTGCCCTATTAAAGTCCCCAGCCACCACCATAGCCGCGTCTGGATGCTTGTTCTGATGCCGACATAACACATCCTGTAGGTCCGATAGTGCTACGTCGGTGTCCGCTTGTGGTGGTGTGTAGACGGCTGTGGTGATGACCGAGCTGAACTCCCGGGGAAGATAGAATGGACGGCATGAGATAGTTAGATGTTCCCGGTTCGACGAGCAGGAACGAGAAAGAGTCTTAATGTCCTTGGGGTTGCACCACTTGTTGGTCATGAAGCAAACCCCTCCACCCTTGGATTTGCCAGACTCCTCCGTTCTGTCCGCACAGAAAACAGAGAAGGACTCGGTTGGGCATATGGCTCGATCCGGCCATGTTTCCATCAGACAAAAGATGTTACAATCCCTCATGTCCCGTTGGAATCTAAACCTCCCCCTAACATCATCCAACTTATTTTCCAGAGACTGGACGTTAGCAAGAAGGATGCTGGGCAGAGGTGGACGCTGGGCTTGAACTCTTAGTCTGTTCCGAATTCCGCTCCGTTTTCCCCAATGTTTTCTCCTTCTTCTCCCCGTAGATGCGTCTCCACTGTTGTTGTTGTTGCTCGCTCGTACTATCTCTGCCGGCCACGCTGGGTCGAT
This sequence comes from Hoplostethus mediterraneus, assembly GCA_034670385.1. Lineage (NCBI taxonomy): Eukaryota > Metazoa > Chordata > Actinopteri > Trachichthyiformes > Trachichthyidae > Hoplostethus > Hoplostethus mediterraneus. The sequence continues at coordinate 1,195,821 of JAXDDW010000092.1, forward strand.
GGAAAAAGTGGACAAAAACCTTTGTTTTGCGCAAAGGTTTATGTCCAAAAGTGTGCTGCGTTCGTATGTTGTTAGTGCCGATGTGTTTGAGCAGAAAAATATATTAAAAACAAACACAAAAACTAAAAAAATGCACAATCTCACATGGCCGCGCCATCTTAGAAACATGAGTATTCAGAGTGATGCTATTCACTTATTATTATCACACTGCATGGCCAAAAGTATGCGGACACCCCTTCTAATGTATATAATGGAATAATGGTCTGGGGCTGTTTTTTATGGTTCAGCCCCCTTAGTTACAGTGAAGGTAAATCTTAACGCTACAGCACACAATGACATTCTAGATCAGTGGTGCCCAACCAGTTGATCGCGATCTACTAGTCGATCGTGGGGTGCTCACAGGTCGATCACAAAATCCTTTTTGGATAATGACTGTATGTATCACTAACAATCCCCGACACATCCCCGAACTTTGTAGTGTCAGTGTCTCGCATTCAACCAGTCAGTCCGTGTATGTTTATTTTGTTGTCACATTACAGTGTTGCCAATTTAGCGACTTTGTCGCTATATTTAGCGAGTATTCAGACCCCTCTAGCGACTCTTTTTCAAAAAAGCGACTAGCGTCAAATCTAGCGACTTTTTCTGGTGTTATTGGAGACTTTTGGAGACTGACGTGAAAGCACGTATCGTTCTTACTCTTCTCAACAAGCAGCGGGTGCTGCCGTGGACCCCTGCCCCGTCCCAAAGCACTCACAGGCGGCCCAGTCCTCGCGCAGCAGTCCCTCCCAGCTGCAGTCCCTCCCAGCTGCAGTCAGAGCAGGAGATGTTCCGTCTTGACTTCTCTGACCCACTACGGCGATCAAATCGTCTGCATCTGTGACCACCGTCCGTCCGTGTGTTGACTTGATTCGACTTTTAAATACGGATTATAATTCTCGTTATTCTCTATTCTATACATGCCAACAATGCACTGTTGGCATGTTTTGTGTTTTGGGGATTTAGCTAATTGCATTTCTTCAAACTTTTTAAAAACGTGTCCTTGTTTTAAAATGCTTCATATGCCCAATTGTTTTTGTAATTGTAATTGTTCATTTCACTTTTCTATAGCTAAGTTAACAATGAGCCGTGTGCTTGTATTTACGGTTTTGATATAATAAAGCATGCGAGTTATTGAAGACACTTGTCTGTCCCATCTTTTTACTTTGTTTCAATTTCAGTATAGCGTTCTGTGTTGAGTTTGAGCGCTGAAGCAATACATTGTATTGGTTTCGAAATCCCACTTTCTGCTGCCTGCCACCTAGTAGACTAATTACCTTTATTTATTGTGATGGTGACGTCATACAATACTGCGCTCCGGCACTAAAAAAAATAGCACTACACCACTGGCTGTATAACAGTAGCTTTATGCAACTCATCATGGGACAGAGACTGGGATTTGGGACTGGTAGATCTTGTGATGTTGAAAAATGTAAAAGTAGATCTGAAGTGTAAAAACGTTGGGCACCCCTGTTCTAGATGATTCTGTGCTTCCAACTTTGTGGCAACAGTTTGGGGAAGGCCCTTTCCTGTTTCAGCCTCAGTGTTCCAGCGAAGATGGAACCAACTCCATATTAATGCCCATGATTTTGGAATGAGATGTTGGACGAGCAGGTTCCCACGTACTTTTGGTCATGTAATGTACCTTCAATGGGATTAGGGATACTTTGTCACAGACAACGGAAAGTAATACAGCATGTGTGACCTGATAATTGGTTGTTGGCAAACTGAACTCTCACAATTGCTGATACAAAATAGTTTACTTACCTTATTTAACTTTATATGAACTTTGTGCAAAGCTACAGTCATAGTTCAAAAGAAAAACATGAACTTACATCAGCTTACATTACTGTAGCTATATAAGGTAGCAATGTTGTATTAATTCATGCTATACTACATGCTAGCAAGGAGAAAAGTGAAAAGGGTAAATTTCTTTCATCAAATAATGTTCAAAGCAAAGCAAGACAGCTTTGTGTCTGTAACTGCTGGGATGTGTATTTCCATAGAATTCCAATTTCCAGAGACCAAATTATAGCTTCGGAATTTCTGGTGGAATTTGTTACTGATACCTCTAGTCTAGGTGAAAAGTGCTTCTGACAAGTTAAACACAGTTTATACACATTTCTCAGTTTCTCTGCTGTCAGTTAAGATGAAACTTGGGGAGGTTGGGTAAAATGTGCCTCGTTTTCCACCTCAGGGCTGCAGTGCTGGCTTCACTAGCATCATGGGCTACCTGTACCACATGAAGAAGTGTGGAAAGGAGGAGTCTGAGCTGGAGAAGATGGTCTTGAATTGCTCTCACTGTGGGAAGGCCTACAAGTCCAAGGCTGGTCTGGAGTACCACCTCAAATCAGAGCACGCTCCTGTGAGTGATGCATTGTATTTCATCTGCACATTTAGATTATAGAGGCACCGGATGTAGTTTGTGTGTCTTTTCCATGTTCACAGTGGAAAGCACAGTGAAATAACCAGTTTTAGGAGTTTTTATGGTCATAGATGACTCAACTCAACTAGCCAACTCAGTTGTCACCAGCTAAAAAGTTATCTTCCCTTGTCTCTTATGCTCTAGGTTCTTATTTCACCGGGATAGTCTACTCTAATGTTGAAGGCACAGAAAAATTTATGGTTGATCCCATAGTCTAGGAAAAAAATATACTAAAAATTAAAAACTGGCCTTGTCCTGTCCTTATCAAAGAGTGGATAGCTCAGTGTGATTTGAAAATGTTTAAGGTGAAACTGTTCAACTGATCATCTCTCCCCCCTATTTTTATCCAGACGCCCCAGCACAGTGAGGAAGAGGAGGCGCTGAAGGCCCAGAGGGAGGCCAACCCTGAGAGAACAGCCAGCGGCAGGGTGCAGCGAGCATCGGCCCAGGTGGCCAACTTCCACCTGGCAGAGATTGCCAACAACGATTTGCCCAAGGACTGGCCCAAGAGGAAGTTCCAGTCTGACCTGGTGCCCGATGACAAAAAGGTGAGAGGAGATTCAGTTTACCTTGAATTTGTATATATGAAGCCTCTATGATGAACAAAAGTAAGAGCCTTCTATGTACAGAAGAAACAAACACCAATAATTATGTCTTAACTACTTCTACTACAGTAGTAGTAGATTGTCCCAATAGCCCAATAGCCACACAGACATAAATGAAGATATATGAATATAATTAAGTATAAAACATCTCTTACACCTTAGCTTACCTCTTCTTTTTTCATGTTGCTTTTCCCAGCTGAAATATGCCCGACCTGGCCTGCCTGCCTTCAGCCAGGAGGTGCTCAGGAAATGGAAGAATGAAGTCAAACTGCAGAGGAAAGTTCAGTGTCCCAACCAGGTAGGAAACCAAACTGCAGTCGTTGTCTGCAGATATTGGCTAACGTACTATACGTTAGTATACTTGTCATTTATTAAGCACAAGTAACAGCAACATGGTGATGGTGACTGATATGATATCAGGTGAAGCCTATGTTTAGCCAGTTCATGACAGCTTTTCCATTTGCTGTTCTAAACACCTGGTGTCATGCTGGGGAAAACCCTCTGGCACACAGGAAGTGATGCATTTTATGTTTCTGGTTTGTTTGGAATAAATAGAAGAAGAACTGGATAGTTAGCATGAGGAGCAATAGCCACCATGGCTGAACGGACAACGAAAAGAGCACCACCTACAGAAACTCAAACTTCATCAACAGAAAATCCAAGGAGAAAGACATCACAGTACCGGACACACTGTTTGATTGACAGGTGATCTCTGGGAAGTGCAGTGTAGAAACACCACACCAATGAGGCTGAGCACCAAAGATGCAGGCAAAAAAACAAGGTTATCACAGATTACCACTTTAAGACCAATACCTCTGGAATGACATCAAGTCAAGAGGTTGAATCCCTCTATAATAGTGATTTTACTATCAGTGATAGTTGGGGTGTTTAATCTGTTTAGTTTTCATTTAATTTCAACCTTCTATGTGTTTTGTCAAAGTTCCATTTTAAACCTAAGAATCTGATTCTGTGACAGTTATATAATAGTTAGTCTAGTTAGTAAACTATTCTATCTTCCTCAGGGCTGTGGCTGTACCTACACCAGTGTGTCTGGACTGAAGGCTCATCTGGGACTCTGCACAAGGGTAGGTCTTGTTTATCCTTTTTCTCACAGTCATAATGAGAATCACTGATCAATTGCTAGGTCCAATAAATGTACAGAAAGGTATCTTATTGGCACTGGTGCTAAGACATGGATAACTTGCACAGTAATACAGTTCGTGCTGACACACAAGAGACATCAGGGCTTCACATACAGTGCAAGGGAACAGTGCAGGACCTGTGACAGTTTGACAGTAACTTGAATAAGACCTTAATCAACATATGACCAGTAGCCAGGTTACTCTGGCAAAGAGTAGCCATTAAGACAGGTAACTGTGTCCTTCTGGACACAGGAACGATGGTGGATGATGTTGACAGGAATTAGTAGATGAAGTTTGCGAGCCAGTCGGGTAGCTGATGGTTCCAGGTAAGACTCCGATAAAGCAGCTTTAAAGATCTTTTTCTATTGGAAACGTGTCTAAACGTTCTCCTCTGTGATAAGGAGGGGGTAGGCACTGGCCTCTGAAGTCTGAATACCATAGTTAGGTAGGGGGGTTGGTGCCCGAAGAAGAGGGAGGTCTTAAGGTTCAGACACACCAAGCCGACATCAAAGAACTAGTGGCGACCAAGGCCAACTGTCAGATCGCTATGCGTCGCCTGTAAAGGTTGCACTTGAACACACTGCAAAGACTACAGCCGACAGCCAGCTGAAGGCCAACATGCACGTACATTCTGTGCCTGCGTGAGAGGAAGTAACTCTCCATACCAGGAGGTGGCAGTGGTCGGTATTCGTAATTCAAAAAAAGGAAACCAGAAGACCGAGGATCGCGGAAATACAAACAAAGTAGCATTTTCTTGCCACTTAACAGTTATACTAATCGAGAATCTGTCTGATAAAAAGTTGCAACTGGCACTGGTGTTTTCAGTTGCCTCAGTGTGTGCCTTCTTGAGAGTGTCATTTGCTTTGCTTGCTTTTCTTACTTCTGTTTCTCTTCTCGTGCACTGATTCACTTAAGCTGAACAGCCATTCAGAGAGCTCTCTCTCACCAACGGCCTCCGCCGCCAATTCAACATGCTCAATCGGCCGAAAAGTCGGTGCGGGACACACTTTTCTTGTAATGGTTAGTGATTGAAGTGCCGTAATGTGTGAAAGTCTTTGCAAATCAACTGGTTTTCCAGTTTCCCAGTCAATAAGAGCTGATGGCCTTATTGTGCTGTGCTTCGACCAGGCGGTATTCATCTCCATTGCTTTTCACGTGGGCCTCATTTGGGCTCCTTGATTTCCCTGATTTTCCTTTTCACTGTGGCTTAGCATTTTTATAATAAGCAATGGTTTTCTTCAGTAGGTAGGCTTTCTCACAGAATGAGATACAGGAGCATGCAATGTTTGTGTGTCAAACCAGTGGACCTCCAGTCTGGCTCAGGTATTATAACATTAAACATTAGCCACTGATCATTCCATTTTTTTAATAGAAATATCTTATTCTACAGCCATTATTTTACAACACCAATGCTGATGCAGTGGATCACATTATAAGTATACCCTATTGCTTGATAATCAATACACTGCTCTTTCATTTCCTCTGCTCTCACTGCAGGGCGACTTTGAGGCTGGGAAATACAGATGTCTGATCTGCAATAAAGAGTTTAACTCTGAGAGTGGAGTGAAATATCACATAAATTCTGTCCACTCGCAGGTAATGACCTATTTTACAACAGGCCTTTCACTCAGTTCCGTGATGATAATTATTTTCTGCATTTATGTTGGTGTCTGTGTGAGAGAGAGAGAGCGTATGCCAGTGACATTGGAATAATAACCCAATAATTAATTTGTCAAATTTATTTTCTCAAAGCTCTGTGAAGAGTTCCCCTCCATAACTGCTTGACCTTGTTTTTCCTTTCCTGCTGACCTCGCTGGATGGGTCGCAACAGGACTGGTTTGTGACAAACAAAAAGGCCTCCAAGAAGTTTGAGAAGTTCCTTAAAAACCAGCCCAAGGAGTTCGTCCACAGCATGGACAAACAGATCATAGAGCAGTACCACCAACACCACGTCCACCACCACTTCCAGCATCATCAGCAGCATCATCAGCAGCATCACCTCCACCACCAACAGCAGCACCAGCTCCAACACCAACCCCTACAGCAGCCACTGCAGCCTCTGCATCACCTCCAACACCAAGCCCAGCTCCTCCACCCAGAGCACCAGAACCTCCCTCCACAGATAGATCCTCAGCTCCAGCAGCCACTGCTCCACTATGTCCCTCTAGAGCCACCTGTCGGACCCATGTGGGTGGACATGGACCGGAGAGGAGCTGTGACAGGAGCAGAACAGGCCCCGATGGAGATGGGAATTGCTGCTATGGACAAACCTGGGGAGAGCAGCGCATCGGTGGATGGGAAGAGGAGGGAGAAGGGGGAGAGGGGAGGGGAGAGAGGGAAGGCTGATGGGAAGAGGAAGGACTGCTTTGCTTTCAGTGGCAGTGGCGGTGGTGGCGGTGGTGGTGGCGGTGGTGGCGGTGGTGGCGGTGGTGGCGGCGGCAGCAGCAGCAGTAGCAGCAGTAATACTGGCAGCTCGTCCAGCGAATCAGAGGTGGAGCAGCAAGACAGACAGAGACAGATCTACCAATGGAATCTGAAGAGGCCCGGCATTATGGAGGCCAACCCTGAGGTTGGTAAGCGACGGAGGAACAACACCTAAAAGGACCCTTGGTTGCTAAGCAGCCGGAAAAAAGCACCTAAAAATTACTCACGTTTTAGTCACTTTCCTCAACTGTTCTCCTTCACCAGAACCTGATTTTAATGTACTGGTGGAAAAAGAAACTGCTGGGCATCTGTCGCACCCCGTCCACACCTGTTCAGTTTTGTCACATAGAGGAAAAACAAATTAATTTTAAATGAGACCCGAGAAAAACAAGACAGGGTGGCAACTTTAGATGGCAGAGCTCCAGTTTGTAAGTTCTAAGGAGAGCTTCAGTGTGAATGCGAGACTCATTGTACAGCTCTGGTTTAGAGTGCCAGGCTCTTTCTCTGTCCTAAAGTGGTTGTCCGTGTATAGCCTTGAGAAAATGTAGTATACTGTTTGTGTGTGTGTATCTGTAACACAGAGATTCTTTTCACCAACTTCTAAATGTGTCTCATTCTTTTAAGAACTTTGATAAGCCCTTTCTCTGTCGGACGCATTTACTTTGAGGGGAAAAACGATGTTACTTTAACCTTAACAATACTAGTATTTTTGGAGTGTTAGATTTGTCTAGTTGACTCTCTTTGAAAAGATTGTGTGCCTCTTGAGTATGATCTACATAATTGAATACTGATCATCATCCGTTCATCACCCTTCCGTTTTTATGTCCAATCGATGGGTTAAATAGGAATGTCAGATGTGTTCATTTCCCATTGGGAGCCAATGAAAATGATCGCCAACCTTGGATTACGTTTACCTTTTCCCTCCCTTTACCATATTGTCCTTAGTGGGGTTTTGATAAAGCTTTTCACAGGTTTATTCACTGGCGTTCACTCTGCGAGTGACTTGTTTTCAACAGGCAAATCATGCATTTTTCTGCTAGCTACTAGCTAGCAAGCCTTAATTAGCAAGCATCAATTGTGAAAACTGAATAAACTGAAAAACCTCTTCCAAATAACTTTGACTCCAAAGATAGACGCAACAACGCTTAAAGGGTAATTCCGGGATTTTTAAACCTGGCCTCTATATCAACAAAATCGCCTATCATACCGCTAAGTAGATCCCAAAAGTTTCGGAGTTGCTCCAGTAGATCGGCTCAGCCGGCAGTCGCGAGGGGCTCAATGGCTGCAATGTAATCCAGCGGGCATATCAATGTGGTCAAAGTACGTCCACTAAAAGTGCTTGATTTTGCCACTGACAGATTGTTATTCGTGTGTCTGACAAGTGTCTGACAACATTACTGAAAGGATCGCTACAGAAATAGACCTTTTTTAACCAGAAAACTAAAGTCTAGCTCAAGGAGAAGTCCCGCTCTGAAATGGACGGTGGACAGAGGTAGTCAATGGCGAGAGGGTTCACTTGTTGCAAGAGGAAGAGGACGGTTGTTTACACGATCCTCTTCTTGTCAACGCTCTTGCTTTCATAGACCACCTTTGTCATATTTACAACAACTCTCAACTCTGACAAATAGAAGTTGACTGGGAAGTTTTGAGCAGCTGCAATCAACTTCTCATCCATTTTTCATTTCCCAGGCAGAACATGGAAGTGGTTGTTGGCTGTTGACGGCTGATGACCGCTAAAAGTAAAAAAAACTGACTTTTTCTGTGACTCGCTGATCCCGTCACTCGCAATGTGAACGCACAGTCAGAATGGATGTTGGACGAAGTAGACGAGAGCATGCATCCTCTCCTTCCTTGCCTACAAGTAGAATTGCGAGTTACCATACATATACATCGGTAATTCACACTGATGAAGGAAAACATGCATTTAAAATAGATGGTGTATTTTTTTTTTTTTTGTCACATTCTGCCAGACGGACCTCGTCTCACAGCATATTTAACCAATAGCATGTAATGATTTTAATCTACTCTACATTTTGTATCTTTGATATAGTGATGTATGGTCATGGACGATCGTCAGTTGTATGTTTGTGACGTTTTAACACTAGTTTGTTTCCGTGCAGTTGAGATGGATATAGGAGCAGTTGTCACATTCTTTTACTCATTTGATCAGCCTCTCCGCATTTATGAATGTACTTTTGTTTATTCTTCTCTCTTATTGTTTTTTCCCCTCGTTTGTGCACTTCAGTTAAACCCATTTTGTTAGGAAAAGATATAAATTAATATATCGTATAATTTGATTTCATTTGAGACCTAGATCCAGTGATGATTACCCTTCAACTCTGTAAAATGGTCCATAACAAAATATGTTAAACTGTCAAAAATATTTATCTGATTCTGTTCAATGTGCATTACCCTCCATTAGATGCCTTTTTGGAAGAACAACCTGCGTTTAGAATAGTAACCCTAGTTCATGGGGAATATTTCGAAAAGCAGCTTTTTAATTAACAAAGTTGTTCAAGATTATTTTTGCATAGTTTTAGTTATCTTGCTAAATACTTAAAGTGATAATCTGCAAGTTCCTTTTTCTTTTAGTCTCCATCTTTGGTGCTCAGCGCTCATTGCTGTGGTGTTGCTGCGCTACACTTCCAAGAGATCACCTGTCAATCGAACAGTGTGTCCAGTACTGTGACGTCTTTTTTCTTGGATTTTCTGTTGATGGATTGAGTTCCTGTAGGTGGCGTTCTTTTCTTTGTTTGTTCAGCCGCAGTGGCTATCGCTGCTTATACTAACCACCCAGTTCTTCTGTTTATTCCAAACAAACTGGGCACCAGAGGATTTATTCCCCAGGAAAGACCTACCCAACACCGGGTGTGTAGAACAAAAAATATCGAGAGTAGCAAAATGGACATTATTTGAAAATGTTGCAGATTATTACTTTAACCTTGCTGTTGAAATATTCCCCATGTCTGTTTATGCTTGTGACCAAAATGATATCAACATGCATGCACTTTCAACTGTTTGAGTGGCACCAAGGAAAAGAATCGCTGCTCAGCATTAAGAGATTTTTCAATTATAGGCCAATTTAAGGAGGCACCATTGATCCTCGATCAGTGTTTTTTTCAGTTGCTATTCCCAAAAGCCCTAGATTCCTCTATGGCAGTGGTCCGCAAATCTGGTCTGCGCGGTCCAGAGTACTGCTGTTTTTTTATCCTACCAGGTAGTGAAGTGCATTCATCTGTTGTCCCGGGTCTAAATCAGTCCCTATTAGACAGCTAGAATGAATACTGCCTGGCAGAGTAGAAAACCATCAGTATTTAACACGATTTAACAGTTAATGCTAGTAAATACGTAACATTTCGGTCCAAATCAGATCAGTCATCTGAAGAAGGTCCAGATTTGGACTAACATGTTGTGTTTTTAAGATGCTTAACTAATAAAGTTTGGACCTTTTTTTTTTCACTGAGAAAGTGCTGTGCCCCGTCCTCCCTTACTTAATTTAATGTTGGACCTCCCCCTCTGGTTGCTGGAGCACAACTCTGTGCAATTTCTGTGATAATTTTTGTATTTGTATTGGGGGGGGGGGGGGGGGGGTTATTGAAATTGGGAGTGTATCTGGGTGGGGAGTTTTTTGTTCTAAAACCGAGTACAGCCAGAAAGTGCAGTTTTGAAAGCCAGAAATCTCAGCACCTGGCCAAGTAATAGTTGAGTCATTGATATTGAATCAACAATTACAGATATATTAGGGTCATTGTGTGCTGTGTGGCAGTAAAAACCTGATTTATTGTACCTTTAAAGGAGCAGTGGTTTCAATTCTACATCTAACTTTACTGTTAGTTGGACATGGCTTCCTTCATCCATTGGCCATAATGGATGTGATGCTGGAAAGGGAAGCCAGCAAGTAGATTTTGAAAGGAGTGTGTTCAAGTCAAGTCATATCACAAAACGAAACAAGTTCAACATATCTTCTTACCATTTGTGCCCTTGTCCCTTGATGTCTAATATTTGAAACTATACTCAAAATAATTGTGTAGTCTAGGCCATATTTAAATAAAGATTGAATTAATAGCCATGCACAATTTGTAAACGGGAAAAGAAAATGATTTCAAAAGCTATTAATTTCTCCATTTCGTGGGACATAATTTGTATTGTAAAAAATTGATTGTCTCAACCAACTATTCATTAGTAACCTGTATATTTAATGCATTATTACTTGTTGTTTTTTTAGAAGTTATGTGCTGCTACTTCATAGTACCAGCAGTGTTATAACAACAGATACAAATAAAAACTAATTCATGGTAATTTTGGGCTCTCGTCTTCAATAAAGCTGTTATTTTGTCTTTAACTAAATCATTGATAGAATTCAATTAAAGTTTTACCCACAGTCATCAAATCTTCAAATCTTAATGAAGATATCCCAAATGAAAAGCATGGACAAATAAATAAGACATACTTTCGTTGATCATATAAAAACTGGTTTATTTAACAAAAACGCAGATATCCTTGTGTGACAAAATGTGAACTCCTTCAAACCAGAATAACCAGCCACGTCCACCCCTTACAAAAATTAAATACATAAATCCTACAGTAAACTTTAGAATGATACTATGTATTATCACAACGCTACAAGTCCTTATAGGAATAGGAATATACAATGAATAACAAAACAAAACTAGAAATGCATTTCCCGCGGAAAATGCGTGGGATTGCTGTACGGACAAACCGCAAAGTATATATTACTCTGTTGTACTGGGTGGTCAGGGTTAGGGTGTATGAAGTTGAATGCAGTTGCATTACTACTAGTATCTCTTATAAAAGACATAGCACACCTCCCCCAATAATTCCGGACAGTTTGACATATGACAAGGGCATGTAGCTTGAAAACTGCGGGAGGAGATACACTTCAACCGCTTTTTTAAAAGTCGCGTTTATCTGTGATAACTCGTGAATCGTGCAAATTTCTGCATTGTTTCTAAAATGCAACCCGAGTCGCATAATTCCATTGATACCTGAGCTACATATGTGGCACAAGCGGATTTCGCGCTACAGGTGAGCCAAAAAAAAACCATAGGAATCAATGCAAACGCGCACGGAAAAATAATAATAAGCCTGCAAGATTACAATAGCGGGTTTGCTAATTAAAATACCAGATAAGGTGACTAGAAACTTACGTATGTGTCGTTTACGTGCATCTATGCAGAAGCATACTTAGGTCTTTAGTATTCAACAGAGTCGGGGATTTGACCCAGATAAACCTGCCTGCCACTTGATTTGCGAGCCCTGCTTATCCCTGCACGTGCCATTCTCCTGTATGGAGAGAGGTGTACGCAGAACTCTGTTTAAAAAATGGCAGTTTAATGCTGGCTTGCTTATTGTAAAGTATATGAATTTGTACAGCCTTTTGTTAAATTCGGCATGTAGGTTATCCACGAAGCAGCGCTTCATTAACATCTCAAGGTAAAAGTGGTTCGCACCGCACTGTTGAGAATTGTAGCGGAGGAAGATTGTGGGAATAACAGGCGAACTGGTTTTTAAAATTGTAAAAATTATAGAAATAAGTGCTGCTTGGTGTATTGGGCGCGTGCAGAATTGAATAGTGGATCCAACTGAGTAGTTGAAAGTCTTCGGCTGTATTCTACCAAGTACGTACATTTGTTGATAACCAAATTATTTTCCAGGTTATTAAAACATTTGCTTAGGGATTTGACCCCATTAGGCGTTAGAGTGACCGGAAACACTACCACTGGATTACATTCAAATATATCTTTGGCGTATATACTAGTGTTCATATTGTGATATTCGAAAGATTTTTAAGCAAATTTGTAAGTTTATTTAGCAGACCTTTAGCAGAGTTTGTTCAGCAATTAGCAGACCTTTACATTGAAGTAACATTGACTTTGTGATGCTAGGGGGCGGTCAGGCGCATTGTGTGGCGCTTTCTTATTACGCTGTGCTGCTGGCAAAATGAAGAACAGAAAATATATTGTGTAATTGATGTTTTAATAATGTTATTACAAGCATAATGTGTGACAACTAAAAGTTAAACAACGTGGGGAAATAGAGACATGAAAATTCTAATTATTTACATGGAATGCCAATCAGTAACGTTGTAATACATTACTTTTACAATCAGCTTTTGACACGGCTTCCATTTGTGAAACAATTGTGGAGGGTGAGCGACTCAAGTGTGTGCTGAAGCGGTACTTACGATATTTCCGACAGCACATGAGGGCAGCAAAGATATTCATGTTTGGAAATTATGGCAGGGTGAATGTTATTTTTTCAGAAACGATTATACAATAACTGGTCTGTTCATAGTATATTTGACAAGACACCATTTATTATGATATTGTAAGTATTTTCGTGATACGGTAGAAGTTGAGGGAAGTTGGGGATTCGATCCGGCGGCTGCTGAGGTAAATTGTCTGAGGGTAATTCCATAATTCCACCCCCTGTCGGTAGGTGGGGGTGTGGGGCACCATGCGTGTAGAGTAATGGCGGTCTAGAGCAAGTCTCTGCTTACGAAAGTACAGCAGTGGAAACAGGAATACATTTTGTTTTTTGCTGTCCGAGACAGACTATTTACTGGATCTATATGATGGGTAGGTGAACTGAGGCTCCTAGTATACTTAACGGTTTTATTCTCTTTAGCGAAGATTGGGATTCGATCCCGGCAGGCCTGGTTAGGTACGAGGTGCTTCAGCTTGAGCCACCAGGGGATGAATCCCATTAGCTCCCCGAGGTCTCTTTTCTCCTGGGCTGGCAGTCCAAATGTCACGGTGGCTCCGTTACAGGCGTGTTTGGAGAATGTTGTAATTATTCTGCTACAGTGTACAGCAATGGCACCAGAAGCCGCTTTAGCTAGTTAGCTTGGTAGCATTGCTACAGTAACGGTTTGAAGATGCCAGGTCTTGGGGCCAGCTAGCCACATAGTCTGCAATTTAATGTGGCTTCTCGATAAACGCCCACGCCTCTTATAACATGACTTGAGAACTTATCATTACGGTCTTATGGCAAATTCGGCATATAGTTGATCAACCGCGCAGCATTTAATTTCAATTAAATGTCAACTTTTGGAAATGCTCGCTGGCGCCCTCCATGGTGTGTTTTGCTGTAAGAAGATATTGAGAATAACAGACCAGCCAGTGATTAAAGGTGAAATTGTATTGAAATAAGTGTTGCTTCGTGTATGTCGAATTCAATTACACCTAACTATTCGTAAAACGTTAAATAATGTTCTGCAATGTGTGTATATTTGAAAATAAGCAACGCTACAATAAACCGCCAGAGTTGTTTGGTATGGAGACTCCACACTGCTGACGTAAACACTGCTAGTTCAAAATATCCATGTATCTCTCACACACTCTATTTAACTCTCTCTTTCACTCTGCCCCTGAACAATAAGCCTCCAGCTGATGCTATAAAAGTCTGCTGTCGTGTTGGTGGTTGACATTAACTCGACCAGGACAAACGAGGAGACATGGAGGTATTTGCAACGAATGTTATTCATTACATGTCTGTTTAAATGTCGTTTTGGGAAGTTGTGGTTTTACAGACGTGGTTAATAACATAGCATAAAAAAGTGTGGTCAATGAAATGTCTAACTGTTTTGTTTTGTTGTGTTTTTCTTGGTTTTTTTTTGGGGGGGGGGGGCAGGAAGACCAGAGGGAGAATGACAGCAACAAGATGACCACCACACAAGAAGCAAACCAAGAACCTATGGATGCCACTGACCCAGGACAAGGTAGGATGCAGTAGTAGTAGTAGTAGTAGTAGTAGGGTTTGACCCATACAGTACAACTGTTTTGTGGGTACATACAATATTTGACCAGACACAATTTATTATGATATTGTAAGCATTTTTGTGGTATGATAGAAATTGAGTGACGTTGGGGATTCCATTCCAAGGCTGTTGAGGTGAATAATAAATTGTGTGAGGGTAATTCTACCCCCTGTCGGTAGGGGTGTGGGGCACCGTGCATAGAGAGTAATGGCCTTCTAGAGTAAGTCTCTGCTTAGGAAAGTACAGCAGTGGAAACAGGAATACATTTTGTTTTTTGCTATCAGAGACAGACTATTTGCTGGATCTATATGATGGGTAGGTGAACTGCGGCTCCTAGTATACTTAACGGTTTTGTTCTCGGTAGCGAAGATTGGGATTCGATCCTGGCAGCTCTGGTTGGATATTTCTATTTTTGTTGAAATTGCTGATAGACAATATTTTTAAATCTTGAAATTGGACCATTCCCATGCCCAAAGAAAAATCCCCAAATGTCAAGTTCCAAGAATTGTATTCTTGTCAGGATGGAAAGCCTCTGAAACAGCATGGGACACTAAAACTCTCCATTGAAACCCAGGATAATAACAACAACAACAATAATAATAACATATGCATGCATACATGTGTGGAATCTAGTTAAAATGTCGCATTAAAACCAATTCAGGTTAAGGGCTTCCCACAGACGACCTGTGTAGTATTGATCAATTCTACGATAAATATGTAAACAAAGGGGACTCAAAGGGACATCTGTATGGACGGCTGGGTTGGAAAACACTGAGTTGGATGAAATATTATTGATTCCATGTCTGGGATACAGCAATGTGGCACTGGGGATTAATGGAATGAAGTGGGGTTAGCTAGTGGGAGCTTTCCTCTGTGAATAGAGTATGCTGACTGACTTGGGATAGGAATCATACAAGGGACCTGGCATCTTTGCAACCTCTCAGTAGGAAGTGGAAGGGACCCCTGGGAAGTTCAAGAGATGCCTGCAGATCCTTAGCTGTTAGCTTAGGGTTCTTTGTCACCTCCTTGACCATTATGCAGCATGCTCTTGCTGCGATCCTTGCTGGACACCCACCCAAATTTTCTCCATTTGTATACATTCTGTCTGACTGTAAATTGTTGGAGGCCCAAGTCTTTGGAAATGCTTTTGTAGCCTTTGCAGCCTGATGAGCCTCAACAACCTTTCTCCAGAAGTCCTCAGAAACTTCTTCTTTTTTTGAGAGCAGACTCTGTTGGTAACCAAACATTGGGGTTTTTATAGGACACCTCTACCCAACACCTGAATGTCATCTCATTCATTGGATCACCTGACTTCAAATTCCGTCTTATAGAAGTCATTATGCTAGAGGTTCACATTTTTTTTCAGCTTAGGCTGTTAATGTTTGAACAATATGTTCAATAAAAACATGTAAAAGTATTTTTTTGTGTGTGTTATTTGTTAATCATATTGTGTTTATCTATTTTTATCACTGAGATGACGATCAGATCTTATATTATTATATTAGATATTTTAGGAGCCATTTGGGCAGGGGTGCAGGTAATTCAAAAGGGTTCACAAACTTTTTCTGTAATCCTAGATCTATTTGTGTACTAGCTCGATGGTCTACTATGTTTGAGGAGAGAGCTTTGTCAGGATCTTCTGGAACAGCTGTGACCATTTGTTTACTTGTTGCTGTGGTTATTAGACAGCCGTTTTGCACTTTAATAACACTCTTTTGCTACAACTTCTGCAAAAATCTCACCGTGGGGAGTCAAAGCACATCTGTAGGGACAGCTGGTTTGAGAAGCACTGAGTTGGATGAAATATTATTGATTCTATGTCTGAGATAGAATCACTAATAAATCTATGTCAGTGAGCTTGCTGACTGACTCAAGATAGGAATCATACAAGTGACCTGGCATCTTTGGAACCTCTCAGTAGGAATGGGAAGGGACCCCTGTTTGGTCTGAAAGTTGGGTGGAGGGACCTGGCAATTCTGGCTCTGGGGTGGAAGGACCTCGAAACTCTGGAACTGGTGTGAGGGAGGGACTTGAGTTTTGGGGAAATTCGGAATTGGACAACCCTGGGAATAGGCTGGAGGAGGGACGTGACATCTTTGGACTAAATTGGGTGGAGGATGTAGGAACTCTGAATGAGGGAACGAAGAGGAATCTGGCTTGTTCGATGTAAAGGAGGAGGGGAACCCTATCATATCTAGGAAGAGAATGGAAGGAAATCTGTGTTGTTGTTTTTTTAGAGGGAGTTGGAAAAAGGTCATGATCCCTCTGCAAGAGAAGTGAAAATATATTGCTAACATCTCTTGGAAAGATCTGTATCCGTCTTTTGAAGAGGAGGATCAATTCTTACAGGTTTCGAAGTGGAGAAGACTGTGGCTTTCTGTGAGAAGACAATCTCAGGACATGGTCTTCCTGACTGCCACAACGCTTAATCTTATGCTGTTTGGCAACTTCACTTTTAAGCTGGGTGCCTCGGTGCCTTGGCAGTGTCTTCAGTGAGTTCTGAACCCCCTTCATTCAGATGTACATCCTCCTTCATATGATGAATATGAATATTCTTGTGGAGATTAGGCATAAATGCTTTTGCATAAATCACTGTTGTTCCCCATGATGATATGAAGAGGAACATCCAGACGTGCGAGCAAAGTAGAGATGAGTTCTGCTTCAAGAAACGTTTTAATCGTCCTTAAGCATGGCTGCTAATAATGCAAGTCCTTTCTTGGGCTTTAAACTATTTAGCAGAAGTCCTTGCAGGACTCAAATACTCAACCTTGGCTCTAGCATTTCATTGCACTAATTAAGTGAGATAATAGTGCTCAAAGTTGACTGTACCAGTTACAGTGATCAAACATCAAACAATTTTTGACAGTGTGTTAGATTAAATTGCGTTCAGTTTCTATTTTATTAAAACGCCAGGGAGATAATGTTCTTAAAAGGATATTTCATCCAAAGGTGCGCTAATGTTCTTCAGAGTTGTGCTTTTCCGTCTTTATTGTTTTGTATTTTTTTTGGTAGGAATTATGGAAGGGATACACCCTGTATGGGAAGACCAAAGAGAAGATATTGCTGTGATTTGATCTTAGGATAGACTCTAAATTATCTCTTGGCACACTGTTTGAATTGATTTCAACCCTTTATATAACTCAAATGATGTGGAATAATAATATCACACTCTCCTCGCAGGGCAAGAGCGGCCGTCCGAACAGTTGTCAAATTTAACTCCCAGGTCACCCTCAGGACGACAACGGAAGAAAAATCCCAAATTTCTGGACTATGAAACTGACACGCCAAGTCCCCAGCAGAAACAACCTAAAAAGAGCCCTGTTAAAAAGAGCTCCGTGGAGGGGGAAACTTCTGGAAAGAGTCCGGCAAAGAGAGGAAGACGCAAAAAGGCTGTGGAACCAAAGGCAGACGGGGACCAAGAAGCAATTGATAAAACAGCCCATGAGTCTGTTGGAGAAACCTCCCAGGAAACTCCTAAAAAGACCCTGGGAGCCAAGAAGACTCCAGCCAAAAAGATTCCTGCCAAAAAAAAACCTGCCATAGAGGATGACCTTGCAACAGCAGAGGGTGGAGGCACAGATGCTGAGAAGCAGGAAAAGGAGACACCAAAGCCAAAGAGAAAGTATGAAAGGAGGAAGCAGGTGATACAGGAAGTAGTGCCAGCTGAAACTCCGGCATTTCGGGAGAACCAGGGGGAAACCCCCATTGAACCTCGTGAAGATGATATCGTACCTGTTGGGCGCCCCAGGAGAGGTGCTGCTATAGCGTAGGTCAAATCTAGTCTGCCACTACATTTTCTGTATTTGTTTACAACATGGTTGTATTTTATACTCAGTTTCTGCAAACAATGTGTCCCGCAGATCTTATTGGAGAAAATAGAATTAATCAGAAAAAAAGTTATTCACAATGCTGCTAGTGATAATGAATCAAATAGAAATGCGAAATGTTTTACTCGTTCACTTTTAGCAATACAAAATCACGTCATGGTTGCAATGTCCTGTCGAGGTTATTTATGTTTATGCACTAGAGGCATAAAAATGGCAACCTCCTGTTTTGGCAACATCACCCTTCCACAGTGCACTGTGGACTAGGTTGGATTTGCCAAATGACGTCGCTCAAGAGGACATTCATTTTTACAGACCTGGCCCGTTGCTATTGAAGCTATTGTTATTGTTCATGTGTTGAGGATTAAGTCTACTTGCCTTGTCCTACATTTTGATGGAGGCAGTAGTGGGATGTTGGCAACTGCACTGATGAGAGAGGAGGAGAGACCAGAGAGAGTGAACAGCTGCCAGTTGTGGTCAGGGAAGGAATCTGAAGACACACAATGGCCCGTAGTCCAAAGCTATTCACCTTTTGAATAGCCCCTAACATACAGTACTCAACTTCACATCAGACTTCTATGATTAATTCTTACTCAGAAGTGTTCTTCATGCACACTGGTTGTGAAAAAGTCTTTCAATATAAAATATTGTCTAACAGTGTTCTAACAATCATTCTTCCAGGGCATTGAAGTACCTCCACTCCTTGGCGAAAGAGGCACTTGATCCCAACGAGGAGTTGGGATCCCAGCAAGAAGCCAGCAGTGGGAGGCCTAAACCAGACCTTGGCCGAGGGCAGAAAGGTCCCAAAGGTACAGTAGAAACCCTGCTGGAAATCTTTAGTCTGGGTTTGTACACAGGTCTGTTAAATCTAGAAAGGTATGTAAAATGTGTCATTTCAGGTCGTGAAAATGCACAAATTGCACAAAGGTCTACAAAAGTTTGGGAAAATATTGTTGTTCAGCTCTGTGAACATGAAGTGCGTAACATGACACTCTTATCCACCTTCATTTCACAAATTGTGATATTTGCTGTTGCAAAGAATAGTCTTCAGCTGTAGCATGAAAATGCATATAAAAAACATATATATGGACATACTATACATGCATATAAAAATCACATTAACCATCCACCATCATCTTATATATTATTTTACACTGATCAAAGGCTCCAAATCCTGTAAAGAAATTAAGGTTTGGAAAAAATCTACAATTTGAAAATGGAAAATGTGTAGGAACCCAACCATTACAATAGAATCTTGTTTAAACCCTGACTTCTGAATTGATCATTCAACCAATGAGAGTCAGTCGCAGTCACAATGACAAATAAAATGTGGAGATTCAAAAATACTGTATTGATTATGCATAAGTGTTTTGCCTTTCCTGAGTGATTAGTATCCAGCATTTTAACATCAAGTAAGATTGTATAGAGCATTTCATTAATTTGAACTGCAACAAGGTGCAATTGAATATTGCGGGGAAATTTGATATAAGCACGCACATACAGTGGGGGAAATAAGTATTTGATCCCCTGCCGATTTCACAATTTTGCCCACTTACAAAGAAATGAGTGGTCTATAATTTTAATGGTAGGTTTATTTGAACAGTGAGAGATAGAATATCAACAAAAAAATCCAGAAAAACGCATTAAATAATAGTTATAAGTTGATTTGCATTTCATCGAGGGAAATGTATTGGACCCCCTACTGACCAGCAAGAATTCTAGTTCCCAGGGGCGCACCGGTGGCTCACCACGTAGAGTGCTCAGTCCTTCCCGCAGCCATGTCTTCCCCTCTCTCCTATACCTTCCTGTCTCTCTCTCACTGTCTCTCTCAATAAAGGCATGAAAAGGACAAAAAATATACTTAAAAAAAAAAAAAAGAATTCTAGCTCCCACAGATGGGTCATGTGCCCACGAGGCACACAGATTAGTTCTCTCGGCTTTCCTCTCAGTTTAAGAAAGTACTCCTAATCTCAACTGGTTACGTTTATGCACAAAACCTGTCCAAAGAATCACACTTCGTATCTTCAACCTCACCACCATGGGCAAGACCAAAGATCTGTCTAAGGACGTCAGGGACAAGATTGTAGACCTGCACAAGGCTGGAATGGGCTACAAGACCATCGGCAAGCAGCTTGGTGAAAAGGAGACAACTGTTGGTGTGATTATTCTTAAAAATCGTAAATCCATTTCTTAAATTTCGTAAAATTGGGAAATCAGCAGGGGATCAAATACTTATTTGCTCCACTGTATAATGTATGTGTATGTGTTTGTGTATATGTCCAGCAAATCAGTATCAGTATCAGTAATCAGTATAAATCATTGTTATGATGGCAATGCAGATATCCAAATACTTGGATATAAATTATTCTATATTTTCAGCAAGAAGTAGAGGCCAAAAGAGGAAGCGCCCTGACTTTGACAGTGATGCGGCGGAAGATGAGGACTTTGTACCCGATGTTGAAAATGAGGAGGACGAGGATATGGAAGAGGCACAGGACGAGGACTTCGACTCAGACTTTGAGGCGGCTGGAAAATCAGCAGCTGCATCCCTCAACAGAAGCATTGTTAGTACTGTTCTCCTTTCCCATCACCGCTAGGCAATGGAAAGACTGATTGAACTTTAAGGGGCATTAAAGGATAGCACCATTGTTTTCAAGTTTGTACCAGTCGTCTAGGTTGCCCCTCGCCTTTCCATTAATCCCGGTAAAGCAAAAGGAATAAATATCAAACATGGCAATGATGTCAAGGATAAAAAATAGTTTTAAGAAAAGATGATACTGACTCTACCAGCCTGAGCTCCTCAGGCAAGTCTAGGAGCCCTGACAACACAAGCGTGGTCACCTTTAGTCATTAGCCGGGACACAGGAACAGTCAGAAGGGTCCTGTCTGAGGATCTCAGGCTGTGTGCAAAAGTTCAGAAAGATCACTGGGCGCCAGGCCATGCGCGGCTTTGAAATCAATCAGTAAAACCTTAAAATCAATTTTAAAACGGACAGGCAACCAGTGAAGAGATGGGGGAGATTTGATCCCATCTATTAGTTTTAGTTAAAATCTGCAGCATTTTGAACACCCTAACTCTAAATGACACCAGTATTCTCCTTCAAGAAATCTATGAACCTTTATTGACCTCTATCATTGATCAGTAAGAATTGCAACAACATTGGGTATGTGAGACCAAATTGACATTTAATAGACAGTTTATAGAGTAAAAGTAACTGAAAAGTGAGCATGGCCTAAAATACTTTCTCTTATCCTTTTCTCCTGCAGCAAGGTCAGGTGAAAAGGTGGGGCAAAGCCTCCAATGGACTCCACAACAACATCATGAACCCTGTCTGGGAATGCGCCGAGATAAACAAGAAGTTGTAAGTAGCTGCACTCAGTTTACTTCAAAGCCAGCCCTTTTGGCTGTTTCTAGTGATACAGGAATATGTTACAGCCATTTTTGGACACTGGAGTTGGACTGATGTGTCAGAACACCGACCCATTATGTACTTCCCTACACATTTTTAATCTGACATACACTTGCACATACACAAGCATCACACCCATACACCCAACAAACATACCCACATTCAGACCCCCACCCCACGTCCCCTCTAATCTATCCCTCTCTTCTGTTTTTATTATTTTTTTCCTCTTTTTTTCTCACTCTTTCCCTCTATTATTACTTATTAAGTACTTATTAATTAACTCAAATATTTGTTGTTGTTTTTGTTGTATTTGTTGTTGTCATTACTATCATTATTACTAGTATTACTGTTACTGTTGTTATTAAATAAAGCAATTACCTGTAAGTTTGCAAAAATCAGTTCAGCTTAAAGGCCTTCCATAAACAACCAGTGTAGTATTGATCAATTCTACTACGGCTGAAACAAACGGATGATTATAACAACAATTAATCACCTTTATATGCAAATTACTGACTTGCAGTTGAGAAGGGCTGATTCTTCTAGTAGTTGAGTACTAAGTCAAAATAATGAGAGAAAGAAACTGTGGGTTGATTCGGTTCATTCGGTTTTATGATGCTGCCTGTGTATATGATTGTATGTGTGGTTATTTCTGAAACAATATTGTCTGTGTATGTGTGTGTATACAGCCGGGAGGAACACTGCAGCAGCTGGGTGTTCCCAGAATGGGTTCCCTCTGTCAACTACTGGCACCGCGTACCACACAGGTAGTTCCTATTCTTTCTATGTACTTACAGAAGGTGGTCTTGTAAAATGATCCAAATAAAGTGGGACCAGGAAGGCATACTGTATTTCAACACTGGAAACGCCTTCAGTTGACTGCCGTTTTAGAATTGGTAACAACATGGATCATCCCTCCCAAGTTTATTCAATATCAGACTGGTGGTGTAGCAGTTATGGCCTTTCACATTATGAAATTTTGAGTCAGAGCAACTAGTATGCGTTAATAATCCATGCTAGAGCAAATAAAAAAGAACATACACAAATTGACACCTGTCACATTGAAACCTAGTGTATTGGTTAAAATAAAAGTCTTATATGTTATATATTGAGTTCTGCTGAAATAGCTGTTTTTTCAAAGATTTGTGACTCTACTACAAAACCTCTATTATGTAGTGTGTTGTGCTTCGTTATGAACGATGAGACTATTTGGTCAATTCTGACAATTGACAACTATTGAAGTTATTCTTAGTAATTAATATCTTATCAATTAACACTCGTGGGGCACCACCAGTTTACACTGGAATAGTCTCCTTATAATAATATCAGTCTAATAATCAGAAGTAATGAGCCCTCGATTTCAGTGATTTTCTACCTTCTCTTTCTATTGTTTGTTCGAGTTTGTGAGATTTCGTGTGTGATCTGAGCCAAAAGCCCAAGGGCTTTATGGTATGTCAGGAGTGGTAGGTGTTTCCCTCATTTGTGTAGCGTGTTGAGCTTCGTTATGAACGATGAGACTATTTAGTCAATTCTAACAATTGACAAATTAGTAATTAATATCTTATCAATTAACACTCTTGGGGCACCACCAGTTTACACTGGAATAGTCTCTTTATAAGGATATCAGTCTAATAATCAAAAGAAGTGAGCTCTAGATTACAGTGATTTTCTACCTTCATGTCCAGGATATATCAATGACACACAAAAGCCAGTTCTTTATAAATGCAAAGATTTTATTAATTATGTAAACCAAGATTAATAAAATGAATAGATGTTCTAAACTAAAACAGATAATGGCAGTAAAACTGACAAATAAAGTAGGAAGTTAAACAGTGGCAGAGGATATATTAAATAAGAGTGGCAAATGATATTGGGATCAAAGATGGCAAGGAAATTGGCACCAACAAAACGACCTGAGCTGTAATACGTCTAATTGCGACCATGTGGCAACAGCGAAAGATGGCTTGGAGGACAGCTGACAGTTTCTGGGAGACTTGGGACAGAAGGACAGAGAATAGTGGAGAGAGGGAGAGAGAGTATTCTAACCTCACTTTCACAGTTCAACACTGCCTTGGCATCACCCGTGCATCAACAAGAAAGTTGGTTACCGTCTGGTTTGCAGGGTGGTAACCGTGGTAACCGTTGCGCAGTCGCAGTAGCCAGGTAAACACGCGCACGTGTTGGGCTGGGCCGGTCGATGTCCGGAGGGCCGATGTGGAGAGCGGTCCGGGACCGTGGTTCGTCAGGGTAGTCATGCCAACAGTTCACCTCAGTGAAGATAGAGGGAAGGGTCGATGTGTTGGCACACGTCGTTCAGGTGGCAGAGTAGCGGAGCGGCTGGCTTCTGACGTGGTTACGTAGTCTTCTGGAACTACTAGTGAATTTGAGCGGGCGCCTTGTCGATATTCACCGTAGAGCTGATCTGGTAGTTGAGCTTGGAGAAGAGCTTGGAGCCAGGTTCAAACTTAGTTTCAGGACGGGCTGCGGGACGGGCTGCAGGACGGTGGAGTTCTGTTTCTTGATGTTTCTTGATGTCCTTCCGCCTGAGTTTTTGCCCGTCCGCCCGTTGCAGGAGTTGTCCTGCTTTCTTCGTTGGTGAGATTTCGAGAGAGAAGTGAGAGCGAGAGCCAAGGGCTCAGCAGGCTTTATAGCAAGTCGGGAACGTAGGTGTTTCCCTCATTTGCATGCATTCAGATTTATGGCCTGATGCTCAGTGATTAACATTCGCCAAAAACTGCATTTCCACCTAGGTTTGGAAACATTGTTTTTCTTGATCCTTTTTGGATGCAAGTGACATATTTAATCACCTTACCACAAATGTGTCAGTATGATACCAAACATTACCGTCTTACCACAAAACCCTGATGAGTAAAACAAACATCTTAATAACACATGCTGTGTGCTTTGAATAAGCAAGATAATACATTGGGACATAGGGTATATCATCTGCCACAGGATGTGTTATTCAAATCTAATAAAACATATAAGGAAAGTCCATTTTTGCTACACATCCCAGAGTTTCTTTGTTCTCTTAGTGTGTCCCCCACTTTGGGATGCAGGTTAAGTCCACTTCCCCGGCCCTTATCTTCCAAATGGCACCAGAGCGGCTACTCGGCCCTGCCAAGTGTTACTTTTGGCGGTTTCATGGGGAGAGCCACCCTTTTGTTGAGAGAGGGGGGTTCCTTGGGTCCCTAGGAGCCCGGCGGGGGTCCTGACCTGATCAAAAGCCCTTGGGGGAAGGAATGTGTTAGTCTTTGGGGTGTCGCTAGGTATCCTGTCTGGTCCAGAGAGGAAGAGTGAGGAAGATGATGTCTCCTGCACACACTACATTTGCATGCATCAGATTTAAAACTTGATGACCGGTGATCACCATCCCCTAAAACTACATTTCCAGCTCAGGTTTGGAAAACATAATTTTTCTTGATCCTTTGGGGATGCAAGTGACATATTTAATCACCTAACAACAAATGGGTTTGTATAACACTAAACATCACTGTTTTACCACAAAATACTGGCGAGTAAACCAAAAGTCCTGATAACACATTCTGTGTGCCTTGAATAACCAAGATACTATATTGGGGAGTAGGGTACATCATCTGCCACAGGATGTAAAGTTCAAATCTAATAAAACATATACAGAAAGCACATTTTGCAATACATTCCAGAGTTTCTTTGTTCTCTTATTCTGTGTCTCCCTTGGAAGGCAGATTAGGTACATTTCCTCGGCCCTTATCATCGGTCCCATCTCCTAATGGCACCAGAGCGGGCTAGTCGAACCTGCAAAGTGTTACTTTTGGCGGCTTTATGGGGAAAATCCCCCTTTTGCAAAGGGGGTTCCTTGGGTTCCTGGGAGCACAGCAGGGGTCTTGACCTCATAGGAAGACCCTAGGAGAGGATTGTGTTAGTCTTTGGGTGTTGCTGTGGTCTGAAGAGGGGGGGGGGGGGGGTGTCTCCTGCATACACTACAATTATATAAAAAAAATTTTTTTTAAAGTGTTTGGATGTCTTGTGTGTTCCTTAGTGATTTGGAGAAGTACCTGCCTCAGGAGCTGCAGTCGGCTGCTTTCAAAGTGTCCAGAGACGGCCTCAGCAAGGAGGAGATGCCTCTGCAAAGACTGAACCGGTACAGATGAGACTGAGGCCCTAACAAATGTAGTTCAAGGTTTAAACAATATCCCTCATCACTTTCTAACATAACAAAAACAAGGGATTTTCCTTGTGTATCTTACTGATATCCCCCAGAAAAATGGCCCAGGGCATTTTTGTTTCTCCATAAAACCTTTTTTTTCCACATTTCAATAAACCTGGAAAATGTTCTCTTATGCAGCTTCACTGTCATGACATATGACCCTCCTTCATTTCAGTGTTCCACCACTCATTTTTTTATATGCAACACATAGATATTTCTGAATACATTTGGGAGGTACCTGCCATTATTTCAGACATTATTCCAGACATCAGTGAAATTAATTTCTTTGTTTGTGAAAGGCAAGTAAGCAGAAAATCATATTTTTTTTTTTTCAGTGTGATCCCAGTGGTGAGTAATAGGATGTCTCCAATGTCTATTTAGATCATGCAAAGTGACACTTTCTTGGTGATATTGCAGGTTGATTTGAAACATAATCCAGAGAATTGCTTTTTTTGTTTTTGCTCATTTCCCATTTTAATTATGGTATTTTTTTCTGTGGAGGCCCATCAAAGCGGAATGAATTAAAATGAAATGCTGTACCTTGAAAACTTGTATGGCTGCCAGTGTAGCCTAGCGGTTAGAGAGACCATCCTGCAACCTTTAGGTCTCAGGTTCGAGCCCAGCAGTGTCCTTACCCTGAGTCCTATTCCTTCTTGCACATTGCATGTCAAGATAAGAGCGTGAGCTCAATCAAAATTTGTTGTTAAATGGAGTCAGAATTAGATTTGGTTGGCAGTAAGGTAACCTATCAAAGAAAATCGCTTGTTTACATTTATTTTTAAACTGACCAGGTTTGAGGCCGTGGCTGCCCACCCACAACGCTGGGACATGTCCCTGTATGCGGGCGGGCCAGTCTGGGCCATCGAATGGTGTCCATCACCCGACGGTGCCACAGCCACCCAGTATGTAGCTCTGGCCTGCCACAGAGGGATGGATGACCAGCACTTTGCCAATAAGACGTACACCGGGCCCGGACTCATCCAGCTGTGGGACCTGGGCAAGCTGGAGTACAACAGCAAGTAGGGATGAAGTGTGACAATTTTCATGCCATTGTGTATTTAGCTGTGTAGTTGACTACAAAAATAAACTGCACATTAAATAAGTCAGTACTGGTTAATCACTGGTTAATCTCTGGTTAATCTCTGGTTAATCTCTGGTTAATCTGGTTTGTTTTGAGCTCTCCAGGACTTTTCTTGTAACTTTGGAATCTGACTATTCAATCATCGCTTATTCACATTGTTGTGAAAATGGGCTTGTACATCTACTCTTATCTTTGCATTTTCAATGCATTCTCTCTCCCCGTCCCCACCTTTTTCTTCTATATTTCCTATGCCTTCTCTTCCATCCATCCCTCTCTCCGCAGACCAGAGTCCCAACCGGCCCTGGCCTATGGCTTGGCCCAGGACAAGGGCTTTGTCTGGCAGCTCAAGTGGTGTCCTGCAGGAGCATGGGAGCTACCCAGCTGCAGCAGAAAGGTAGGGGATGTCTCATCTCACTTTCATGACATGATATGAATTGTCATCATGTGGTAAACCCCAAACATCTGATTCACTAAGAAAGTTATAAACAAACGTGAAGAATTATTTGCGACTACTGTTGGACCCAGTCTTATTTCCTTCGCCCCCCCCCCCCCCTCCTACCAGGCTCCTTTCCTGCCCAGACTGGGTCTTCTGGCAGCAGCTACTTCCATCGGCGTTGTCACCATTTACAGCCTGCCTCATCCCGATGCTTTGCTCAGCACCAAGAAGCTCCATGACACAGGTATGTCTGGGACTAAAACTCAAACGTTCCGATGATGCTTTTTTTTTTTCCAGCAGAGGGTGCTGTTGCCTTTCTAAAGCTTGATGTCTGTGTGTTTTGGACCTCTACTGTAGGACACATCCCTCCCTCTCTCCTATCAGTTTTCAGGGTGTTGGCAAGGCCTGAAAATGTCCAACATCATATTATCTAAACCTAAGGTCTTAAATACAATTAAATAAAACAAATTGAAGTTTTAAATTAAGTTTTAAAGTCTTTAAAAATGCGGTGTATTTTGGTGGGTGCTGTTTATCCAGTGAGAAGTCAAATTCTGCGATAGCTGAGCAGGGCAGCCTCACACACAAACCAAACTCTGAGAACTATAAAGAAGCAAGGGAAGAGGTTTAAACCCTCACACTAGCACACTAGCATTCATCTTCCCTGTTGGTCGTCCGTTGATTCTCGATTCCCATCTAGGCTTTGTCCGATGTAGGTTTTTGAAGGCAGATACTGATGATGATGTATAAAAGATAATAATGAGGAAGATGTCACCCTAAGTGGAGGGAGGGAAGGGAGATGGAAAGCAGCCATTTGAGGATTAGATGTGTTTAATTATTGACAGACAGACAGACAGACAGAGAGAGTATAGATGGACTAGAGCTGCCCTTTAGAGAGAATGTGGTGGACGGAGAGTAAAAGCAGCTACAGATGATGGAGCTATGCCCTCTGGGATGGGATTATGGATGGGCAGTTCATGGGATAACACCAAAAACCAGAACGCCATTGGGTTTTGACTATGTTTTCGTCTGAAGGGGATGAATGGATTAGAAAGAGGAGGGGAAGAGAGACTGCCTTGAAAAGAGGAAAAGAAATAAACACAAGGACAATTTATAGTGATGAAGAGAAGAGATGGATGGATGGGCTTCAGTAAAGGAGAGGAAGGTGGCAGTAGTGGTGTTGACTCACCATATAACTACAGCTGAGTCATCCTAACTTAAAAAAACAGTACCAAAATGTTTGTATTGAAGCTGCAGTTAGATGGTTTTTTTTTAATGTCTTGATGTCAAAACATTTAAAGTATTCATTGTTTCCTCCAGAATGTATTCTTGTCAGGGTGGAAATTTTTTTTTGTTTTGTGGTGTGTTTTTCTTATTCCTGTGGAGAACTGGCCAAACGTAGATGATGTAACATCACATCAAGGTGTTTCCATCACACCTGTAATGCAGCGTGATAGCAGAAAATCATTCAGCTATCTAAAACATCCACAGTAAAGGTATAAGGTTTTGGTCAGTTCCTCAGAATCAAAGAGCAAGGGCTTCTTTCTAGACCGACGTTCAACAATCATACAGTTAGAAATCCATTGTAAAACTGGCAGAGGTACCAACGATAGTCCAGAATGCAATGCAGCTACAATGCTTTTTCTCAACTGGAAAACCTCTTGTCAGTCATTGCTGTCAGTATTATTATTGCTATTATTATTATTATTATTATTGCTCTCCCCACCTAGAGAGTAGATGAGGCAGGTTGAGGGAAAGTGGGTTCACCAAAAAAGTAAATCATGACACTTCATCACAAAAGCACTCTTAGAATGCATTGAACGTCTCAGATTGATGATATATAACTGTGTAAGAGTATGTGATTTTTAATAAAAGCCCAACATCAGCCCCATGTATTGGTCTCAACCTGGTTGTGATTAATCATGAGTATTTATGCTTCAGGACTCTGTGCGTGCGTGCGTGCGTGCGTGCGTGCGTGCGTGCGTGCGTGCGTGCGTGCGTGCGTGCGTGCGTGCGTGCGTGCGTGCGTGCGTGCGTGCGTGCGTGCGTGCGTGCGTGCGTGCGTGCGTGCGTGCGTGCGTGCGTGCGTGCGTGCGTGTGTGTGTCTGGGGAACTTCACTTCATCAAACTGTTTCTTGCAGCTTTAAAATGACAGTTGTTAACCATCCATTTTAAATGGCTTTAAACCACATACACACACACACACACACACACACACACACACACACACACACATAGTGCTCTCTAGAAGTGTCTGTATATGCTAACATTATGGTTGGTGGTGTGGTCCAGCCTATTCAGATCACCGTCACCAGCCTCTGGGGCTCTGCTGATAAAAGACTGTATGAATGAGATTAATGGCAACCTTAACTACCACATCTATCATACACAGAAACCTGGTTATGTTTGCTAGTGTGTGCGTCTGTCTCTGTTTCTGCCTAGCAGTAGAGGCTACTCCGATTAACCATTATGCCAGTGCAGGACTGTAATGAGCCGTTTCAGTACAGTAAACACACACACCATTATTACCTTCTGCAAAGTGGCATTACCCCAGCTGCTAGCACTAGGTCTAAATGCTCAACAAGTCAGTGAATTTCCTTCCTGTGTTTGTTCCCCTCGGATCAGCACTGGAAGGTATTTAACAAGAAAAAAGCCCTCGAGAGGAGGAGGAGGAGGAGGAGGAGGAGGAAAGCCAAAGGTAGATGCAAAACATGCAGGAAAAGCCCTAAACTCCACCAGTTGAAATTAATTCACTGCAGGAGTAGCTAAAACAATGTCCGTTACTATCACAATGGAAAGGGAATGCATCGGGCTAGAATCTTTAAGCCATAATGGTTCTT
Organism: Hoplostethus mediterraneus; assembly: GCA_034670385.1. Classification (NCBI taxonomy): domain Eukaryota; kingdom Metazoa; phylum Chordata; class Actinopteri; order Trachichthyiformes; family Trachichthyidae; genus Hoplostethus; species Hoplostethus mediterraneus. The sequence continues at coordinate 1,226,007 of JAXDDW010000092.1, forward strand.
TTTCTACATCCTGTTCTAAGCATCAGCGGTTCTGTCTTCTGCCGTTATGGTTAACCATATTATACGTGCCTTGACTTTACAATTCTAGAAACATTGCAGCCTTACAGTGTGTATATAGGAAGCCTGTCATTTCTGTTTTTTCTCATGGCCTGTGGTTTCCATTTTATTTCATGGCCATGGGCTATTGGATCCAGTTTCCTAGGCACTCCATTAGCCCCCCGCCTCCAACCGTTGCTCATAGTTATTGGACTGAAAGGTTACGGTGCACTCACATTTGAAGATATCTACTCCTAAACACACAGTGGATGTCCACCTGTGTTTCTGGCGGAGAGAGCTCTACGTTGTAGGTTCTAGTTCACTGATAACCAAACCGGTGAGCTCTCAATTTAACAATTGCCATCCGACTCGGTTGTCGACTCGTTTTTGGTCAGACAGCTTTTTTTTTTAGGTCAGACTGCCCTTGTCTGACCAGGTGATGTGAGATTAGTCTCTGGTTTGTGAGAGAGAACATAACCTGATGCATTAGAGATCCATTTAGATCGATTTCTATACATTTACCAACTTTCTGTGGCGGCCATGCCGATATTGTGGTGGATGACACTGGCCAGATCCCATATTTCATAAAAGGCCAATATTGGTCCAATCCCTGGTGTAAAACGACCAGTGAATTTCTATATAGCACCTAGCTTTTTTTTAAAGCCTGACATCATGACTACTAATTAAATGCAGACTGGGTATCAGCTGAAAGGGTTCACGGTGGAATCGGGGTGGAACAGGGTGCAACAGGGTTAAGCGAGAGTTTGAGTCTTATCTCGCCGTCCATCCACGAGCCGAAGACTATTTGCGTCACAGATGATTACAAATTGCTTTTGTCCGTCCGTCGGCAAGAAAGAATGACTGAATGAGGAAAAGGGAAGGTTGTTTAAAGAAGCAGAATGGGGGGACGAGGGAGAATTTGAGGCGGCAGGATGAACACACATAATTCACAGCACAGTTCTCCATCAGACGGGGAACTGTAATTGAAATGACAAAGAAGATGCATCGCCGAGCCAGTTGTTAGTGTTGAAAGCCATGACTTTTAGGTATAGTAGCTCACTCCTCCCGTCTCCCTGGGCCTGTCAATCATCAAAGACTTTTGGGGGGGGGGGGGTATAAGAGTGTGTGTGAGAGAGAAAGAGAGAGAACATGTAGTCAATAGAAGGATCCTCAAGAATATAAGTGTGATAGAGGCAGTGGGTAGGTGAAGGGAATGGGTGGAGAACAGGTTTAGATGGCTATTAATACCATATTGATATGAACTGGCACTAATCTAACATTTAACATCCAACTGGCATCTAGTCAGTTTACCACATTAGTTTAATATTGAATGTCAAAGAGATTGACCTGCATTAGAGGTCTTTTTTTTTTTTTTAAAGTGAAAAATCTGCTCGGCATTTGCAGAATTGATGACTTATCGGAAAGAATTAAATTGCAATGTATTGGCATATATTTTCTCTGCTTGTTTTTGTTCACCCAGCTTTATTCTCTACCTACCTTACTCGTCTGCTTTGCCTGCCCATTTCTCAATGCCTGCCAGCGGCTGAAAATTCATGGCTGCCCTCCCACCACATCACACACAGCTGGCAAATTCTACTCTGTCTCTACTCTGTCTCTGTCTCTCGCCTGCTTGCTCTTTTCTCTCCTGCATCACTACAAACACAGTATGACTCACCAATCCACCCCGATCCATCCTTGACTGCTTTTGCGTTCTCATCATTTCATCAGTGATGAGTAATGGAGTTGATGCATTTGATTCATGTTTCTCCCAGCAGGAGAGGCCAGCCATCTCCCACTCATATATCAGGTAGGCTCCTATTAGAGACTCTTCCCTGTGTGTGTGTGTGTGTGTGTGTGTGTGTGTGTGTGTGTGTGTGTGTGTGTGTGTGTGTATATGTATATGTGTCTGTCTCGTTCTCATTTTGTCTCATGTTGTTTTCCTCATGCTTTTCAGTACATTTGTGGATGTGTGTCTGTTGTTTTTGCACTGTCAAGCATGAGTCAGCTTCACAGAATGCTGCCCACCTACAAATTTCATGTGGAAATCAGTGGCAATGTTTACATATGCATTACATATGGTGACTTTTTGAGACAATAACTTTTAAATGTCTCAGATAGATTGTCTTTGTTGTTTTGTTCCCAAACGTTGTCTCTGCTGGCCACCGTACACTCTCTGACAGTCAAATCAAAGAAAATAAACGGGTTGCTGATTGGCTGCCTGTTACACTGCTCTACACAAAGCGCTAGAATCTAAACTTCTGTTTCTGCGCTGGCTGTATGGTTAACTGGCCTAACGTTAGCAGAAACGGAGCCAAAAAAAATATCCATCACTCAGGTTTTCTGCCAGGATTTTTCCAAGCCCCAAACTTTTAGGCTACCACCACTCCCATGTTCACATGCTGTGTAACACTCAAAAGCTCTTTCCGTTGTGGCTGTGGTGAAATTTGTTTGTTCCCCATTCTTGTTTTCTCCAGGCTGAAGGCGTGGCAACATTGAAGCTGGGTTCCTTCAAAGCCCCTCACCATGAAAGGAGTGGACAAGTCATGTCTATGGATTGGCTTCCTGACAAACCACACAATATAATGGCTATTGGATTCTATGACGGTATGAATTAATTTGTTGGTTGATTGGTTCATTGTTTGAACAAACAGATGAGTGGTCGATCCCTTTGTATTCACCTTCAGCTATTCAGCTTTCTTTGCATTAGAAATGATTCCTCTCTCCTTTTTTATCTGGTCTAATTGACCGGTTGCTTGAAACTCTTCTTTGGTATTGTCTCTGTGTCACATTCTGTCCTTCCCTCTCTCTGTAGGCATAGTAGGACTATGGGATCTGTCCACTAAGTCTTCGCTGTTGCGTTTGCGAGACCCGGACCGCTCGCTGACCCTGCTGCCCTACCGATGTTTCCTGGCCCATGACAATGCTGTCCGGGCCCTGGCCTTCTGTCCCACCTCCAGGTATGCCACCTTCACCCTGATCTCACCTGTGCACTTATGCTGCATTCACATCACATGGGGAAGACCATAGAGATGAGATTCCTAATATACTATTTGCCTCAGCTTTCAGTTGGAAAAGACTACTAGTAAAATTCCATTCAAATTCTGACATCGCCAACAAGGAATTAAATGTAGGGAATGTTATATTCATGGAACAACCAAGGTCTCCAGAAAACTACAATTGTACCATCTTGACGGCTTCAAATGAGTTTGAATCTGCGAACACTTCCAGGTTGTTGATTTTAACCATTAAGTCCTTCTGACAGTTATTCCCACATGATGTGAATTTCATCGATGGCAGGATTGCATTACATTTGTTTGTTTATTCTCTTCAAACCCATTTAGTTCCCTCTCCATCCACCTTGAGTAGGGAGTTGGGTAGGCCATGTACTCACAGCCAATCAAAAAGCATTCCAGCAACTTTAGCTAAGCATGATGGACTTGTCTGCTCTTCTCTGGTGTTCATACCAGTTAAGAACACGTGAAGAGGGAGGGGTCATTTACATTTCCAGTGCGCTACAGGGATTCGCTGACAGCGCTGATATGCAGCACAAGTCAACACTAGGGTTAGACCGATATATCAGGCCAATATTGGCCAGTAAATGTCATCCACTTGTGAAATGATAGAGGTTTCACGGGTGTGAAGCTGTAAAAACTGCATAGATTTGTATTCATATCGCATACCTGTGGCCCATATAATTCATAGTCGTTGGTTAATTAACATTGCCATTAACTTGACCGCAGCATCGTTCATCTCTGTGGCAGCTCTGCAGGTCCACACTGAAATCATTACATCCTGGATACAGAGGAGGAGCAGCCTTGTCTTTCCATGGGAGTCTGTTTATGCTTCACACTTTTGACTTAGACTCATGCTCTGGGCTGCAATCTAGACAACTGAGCAAGGAAAATGTGACCAAATGTAAAATGTGTCAACTTCCTGGTATGTGGATGTACAGCACACCAGCCTTCGAGTTGTGTGACTTCTACCGTACTGCCTGGTGTAGTAGCGCACACTTATCCCTTATGCAGGGTTCTTCATAGTGCATACCGTAATTCCCCTAAGCACATTGCAAAAAGTGTTTTTTGCATAAATGCACAAACGAACGTACACAGGTTTATTGCCCAGAGACGCTGTCTTGGCAGCAGAGGGACTAAAGGACATCTATCTTGTCCTGGATCACTGCATTTAATTGCATAGCCATGAAGACAAAGGACCTCTTTCTCTGTTCCTCTCCTTTCGCTATTTCCCCTATTTTTTTTTTCTTCCCTAGACAGTTTGTCATCTTTTCTCCTCCTCTTTGCCCTCTACATCTATCCTCCACTTTTTTGGCATGATGAATTCAGGGGGACGTTTCGTTTGGTAGTTTGTTCTTCCATTTTTCACACTCGATACCTCAGCCACCGCCCATCGGATTTTTATGAAACTTCGGGGGAATGATGTACCGTCAACAAATATGGGTTACCACAAACATTAATAACAAAAGACTAGCAGACAATGCAAATGGCCCTACAAAATGTCTGCATTGACTTTAAATATGAAGCTTAATGTCAGCATATTACTCATACTTGAGCTACAAGCTGTAAATGGGGATAAGTAATACGAATTATATCTAGTTGGTTTGGAGATAAATGTTACCTTAGCAACACGAAGGTTGCATTAAATATGGCTGCCGTGAGAATCAAGTGAATTGTTCCATAACAGACTTGAAACACATTTGTATGACTTACTGATTGGCCCACAGGGCAACTGAATCATACCTCGGCAGATGACACGTTGACTGCTGCCTTGTTGTCAAGTGGAACACTTTTTTTCTGTCTCTTGATCAGGTATCTGTTGGCAACAGCGGGAGACGACCGCATGATGAAGACATGGGATCTGAAGAAGATCTATGAGCCAATCATCACTCAGAAACGCCATCTGACCACGGAGGTCTATTGGCCTTTAAGGTCATCCGGCCTCTTTCTTTCAGACGAGAACACATACGCGACGTAAGACTGAACTTCTCAATTGTTTCCATACCCCCACATTAGACCACAGATTGATCAAATTTAGTGATTCAGAAGTCATGGAAATTTACATCAGGGCCATGGTGGGGACACTGAAGTTTCTTTTTAGTTTTCTTTTGGTCCTCTCTTCTCCTTTCATGTTTACTTCCAACTGATGTTTGTGTCTTATCTGCCTAGGCAAGGTTTACATGGAGTCCATTACTATGACATGGGCTACCAGAACATCCGCCCTGTGTTTTTGGTTCCCAGGACCGGCACTATGTGGGTGAGTGTAGCTGTTCAGTTAATGACTTTAGTTGCCTTGGAGCACAAGATGGGTATTCTGTGCTCTTTGGGAAGCATACAAGTCATTGACTTGTCTTGATTTATGAACTAAAGCGGAGAGAACAATGTCCAAACCAGAATGATGAGATTAAGATTAGATATAATTTATGGGTGGCTGCAGAAGCAAATAGTAATAGGGTACAGCAAAGAAAAAATAGGATATAAATGAGAGAAGAGCAAATGGGGATATTAAACATAATGGACAATTCTAACCTGTCAAGAACCTATTAAGTGGAAATGTTTGGATGAAGAAAAGTATGAAAGAAATAAAAGCTACATGAGGGTGTGCAAAGTAATTCTCAGTAAAGACTAGAGAGCTGAATTGAGTGAAATCTAGTCGAACTCACATGGGGAAAGAGCAGTCTGTTCTTGCTAACATCTCAATGTCGATTGGTCTGTTTGTGTGTCATTCCAGTCCATGTCTCTTACTGATTGGCTGAACAGCTTGGTGACATCAGACACCCTTGGCGAAGTGATGCTTGCCCTGTTGCCCCGGATGAACAATAATCCACAATACTTAAAACGGACAATAGAGAGACGCTTTGTAGGTTTCCTTTCTCCTCTTGTCTTCTTCTTTTCCTCTTCTCTTCTGTTAGTTTCAAGCTTCCTTTTTATTTTCTCCCTCAAGTATAATTGCAGTATATCCCTACATTGACTATTCATATAATAATAGACTTGATGTATTTTTCATATATCTAAGTAGTCTATATTTTGGCTGTATTGGTATTGACATTTTATTTTGCAAGCTGAATATGTTGTCTTTGTTCTGACACTGAAGTTTCCAACTATTTTTATATCATTAGCTTATTAACCGTAAACTAATGAGCTTATGAGCATTAGCTAATTTATTACTGCACCATTATCCAACTTTTATATTCCCATTTCATTATTGCTAGGTTTGTGAAGCTAATACATCACACAGGCTACGCTAACATTGTCTAGCTATTCAGACACAGCAGCACTCAAAGGTGTTTGACTTTGAAATAATTTACCATGCAATATATTTATGGGAAATGCTGGATTAAATGATGTAGGTTCCAAAGAAGTTGCAAAGGCAGAAGCAAGTATTTGCCCATAGGATCTGAGCCTAACACTTCCCAACAACTTACTGGTTTTCTTCCCCCTGCATTCTCAGCCGCTCTACTTCACAGATATGGTGCCTTACAACGCGAATACCACCGAAGAAGAAAACCAAGAGGTAGAAGGATCGAAGCAGGGAGGAGGAGAGCTCGAAGGAGCCGAAGGGGAGAAGGATGACAGAAGAGGAGGAGAGGATGAAGGCCTACCTCAGCCGGCCCAGACATACAGCGAGGCCGCAAAGAAATACTACCTCCACTATAGCGACAACGACGTGGTGGGTTAGATGCCATGGTTACGCTTTCATCCAACTAACAAATTTAGATATGTCAGCAAAAATAAAACAGAATTTAGTGTTAACTTACTAACCTCTGATAGCTGATATTTTGTGTCAATGTGGCTCTTCCAGCCAGGATCCTTCTTGACGTCAGTTCAATGACTGAGCGAGTGTTTCACCCATCATTAGATTAAGAGCACTTCTAGTCTATCTCCCCCTCTCTCTCTCTCTCCATCTGTTACTCTGCTTTCTAGTTCACTGACCCTGTCACTACCCTCTATACACCCCCCCCCCCCCCCAGTCACAGGCCAGCAAGCATGACTATTACCCAGCAGCTCCGTTCTGGTCTGTCATAAAATTCAACAATCACATAATAATATAATACATATAATAGATAATTACAATTCACATGTTTGTAGTGCAAAGAACATAACAGGTTTTTGGAGAGCAATATTGATATTTTCTGCTGAAGCTGTGTATCTTTTAAGCTCTCATTCCGAATAATTCCAAGTTGTCAGTATTTTCCTCAGAATTTTAATGTTATTTTTGTGAGGGCGGAAAAGCCTCTGAAACAGCAATTAGACCATTGGACCATTACTGCTGTTACTACTACTCTTATTCTTAATAATTATAACTATTTAAATCATTTATTTTATCAGGGTTGTTCAGTGCTCTCGCTAAATGAGTCTTGGGGCGATTAAGGGGTCCGTTTGCCTCGTCACCTCAGTTTACAGTATATTCTTATCGTATTGGAAACACCGTATGGTAAAAGTCACTAATAAATTGTGAATTAATTATTATTTAATATTTACAGTTAGCATTTAATGTTTAACCGAATTGATGATTAGTGAATTTCTGACATTGTTTGCTAAAGAATAATAAGTGATATAGTGTTGTTGTTGTTGTTGTTGTTGTTGTTGTTGTTGTTGTTATTATTATTATTATTATTATTATTATTATTATTATTTAATCATTAATTGATGACATGTTAAACATTTCTCTTGTTTCAGAACTGTAAGTGAATTATGTATATGTGTGTATGTGTATCATCTCTTCCGATTTCTAGCTGAACTTTAAGAATTACCAGATGCGGGCACCATGGAAACGTATGCAGGCCACAGAGGTCAAGACTAAGATCAACATGGACATAATGCCAATGGCTGCACTACATAAGGTATCTACACACACACACACACACACACAGTGTGTGTCAGACTCCTACTGCAGCACAACATGAAGAAGGGAACCGAGAGACACAATTATGATGTGAGAGAGATGTAGGCAAAAAGGTGGAAAGAGAAAGACACACATTCACAGGCCATAAAGAGACTGAAAGAAAGAAAAGGGGGAGGTGAGAGAGAGACTCTTCCTCCTCCTCTTCTATGATGGGCGGCTATAAAGACAGACCGAACATAATGATGTGTAAAATGAGGAAAATGTCACCCTGGGTGGAGGGAGGGAAGGGAAGGGAGATAGAAAGCAGCCATTTGATGTATTTAATTATAAAGGCCAGTGAGAGACAGACAGATTATAGATGGACTAGAGCTGCTCTTTAGAAAGATTGTGATGGAGATGATGATGGAGCTATGCCCTCTGGCATGGGATTATGGGTGGGCAGTTCATGGGATAACACCAAAAAGCAGAACGCCATTGGGTTTTGACTGTGTTTTCGTCTGAAGGGGATGGATGGATTAGAAAGAGGGAAAAAAGAGGAAAAGAAATACACAAGTTCTCTGTAAAGAGAACAGAAAGATGACTCACCTTAGAACTACAGCTGAGACATCCCAATTTAATAAAATCATCTATCTGCAGCTTCAACAGAAACTTTTTTTATCCCCAGAATTTTATTCTTGTCAAGGTGGAAAATATTTAGACCATGGGAGATTAAAAACGCATGGACCCAAACCTATATCGGCATACATTCTCAGTAAATTCACTCATACATTGTTTTCATTTTCAATATATTTTTTTTAATTTCCATTATTCAAACCTTCAGACCCCAGTAGAATTTCATCTCATCTTCTTCTTCTCCTCTTAATTTGTTATCAAATACACTCGGTGTACAAATACTAGGAACACTTTCCTACTGTTGAGTTGCACAGTACATACCTAGGCAGCACAGCCATTTTTAGGACTACAAATGATGGAGATATTGAACCCAGAACAGGGATGCATTATAGCGTGAACCAGTAATTGTTGTCTAACATTACTGGGATTTAGGCCCGGTTACAATGCTCATTTGCTGTTTAGAGCAGTTTGAAAACGTACTACTTATTGGCTTCTGACCTCAGTCAAGAAAAGTTATCAACTACTAACCATCCCCCCCTTCCCCTTCAGGTGCGTTTCAACCCCAACATGAGCTGCCATACCTGGGTAGTGTCAGGAGGCCAGGCGGGGCTGGTCAGAATCCACTGTCTGAGGGCTCTGCACAACTCCAACATCCAGAAGATAATCAGCGAAAACCAGGCGCAGTTCACTGCACTGTACTCACCAGAGGACCAGAGAGAGGCCATCCATACCAGCACCCACCCACTATAGCAAGAGTGAGATGGTTCTAAGTGCAAACTGGAACCATGTATTGACCATAGATTGCTGTTTTTGGGGCGGAAAAAAACCCTACCTAAGAAATCGTCACATTCACGCCTATGTATTTTTGCTGTTGTACGATGGGGTTTTAACAGGTTTTGAGGGCCCAAGGAAAGTCACACAAATGTCTACACAAATTTTCAATTGAAGAAAAACAAAGAAAATGACAACAGCAGCTCTACATTACCAATATATAGATCCCTCTTCCGGACTACAAGTCACCATTTTCAGGGCCGTGGCTGAGGAGCTTCCACGTTTCTCTATCGGGAACTCGTGGGGCAATAGGTGGAGTTTCCCACTGTAAACTCACTGCCAAATATGTCATCCCCATCTCGTCATCGTTCTTCAAATCTTTTTTTTTTTGCCACAGTCAAGCCAAACGATGACCAACAACGTTAACGGTGATCATTTTTTGTTTTTCACCACCAGAGTAGTTGGGGGTTCAGTGCCTAGCCCCAAGGGTTACCTCAGTTGTAGTTGTTGGCGCTCTTTGTCCCTCCCAGATTTTCCCACTTGGGGGGGGGGAGTCAGTCAAACCGACTGACTTCCGGTCGCAAAATAAAAGATTGAGTTACGAGATTTCAGAATTTGAGTAAACCTCAACCCTACAGCCTTTCTCATACATTAAGACAAACCCAACTTCGTTATACTTGGTGATACTTTCTCAGCGGTGTCAGCAGGATGCTTTGGTGCAGTGAATGTGAATTTCCATTGATTTATTTATAGGGAGACTGTGTTTATAGCCTGCAATTCCTTTATGGTTTTTACACTGAATTTTTGCTGCTATGCTCATATGATTGGTTTTATTTTTTCTCTTTTATCTTAAGAAAAATTCAGGTTATAACTGAGGGGAAATACTTGAACATTTTTACTGCAGTTCTGCTTGAAATGATGTTGATACAAATGTGAAGAATTTTGAAACAGGTGTTTGTTTTCTTTACTTTATCCAGTTTCACTTTTTTCATACTATTTCTTTTTGGGGTTTTTTTGTCTGTCCAACTGATTTGGGTTTAGGGCTGCACAATGTGGTCCAACATCCCAAATCCAATATTGTGAAATTGATTTTTCTACCTTAATTTCTTTTTTGTTGCCTAAAAAGAAATATTTGGAAAGTATGAACAGTGGGGCATGCTAACGCTTTGAATAAAAAGGAAGCAGAAGAAACATCTTTCCCTCCCAGAAAAAATAAAGGTTTGGAAAATTGTGGTAATCAGTATTCTGAAAAATTGGTCAACTTATTGTCTAGCTCTAATGGGGATTATTCATAAAACTCAGCGTTAGCATGATCAGCGACTGACAACATTGTGGTAGCATGTGAATCGTGAAAGGTGATTCACAACAGCACAGCTCATCAGTTTCTTTTAATTTCTTTGTTTTGCTATTTCACTGAAATGTTAAATATGAAAATGTTTTCATAATAAAAGTGTTTCAACAAATTATATTCCAAGGTGTCCTAAGATATGATGGCAACCAGTTCTAAACCATTGTGTCTCATATGTTCTGAAAGCGTGGCATTAATCAAAAGCGGCAACGTGAAGCGCCACTACGAGACAAAGCACAGATCTTTTGAACAAACGTATCCACAGAAGTCCGAAGTGAGGGCCCAGTATGGCAGATCTACCCGACTCATCACACATACATTTACAGCCCAGCAACGTGCAAACGAATGTTCACTAAAGATAGCGTGGATTTTGGGGCAACATAAAAAAACATTAAGTGATGGGACAGTTGTGAAGGAGTGCTTGAACACCGTTGCTGAGACGTTACTTGAGGGTAAACAAAAAGACGAATTGTGTGAAAAAATCAAGCAAATCCCAATGTCGGCTTCAACAGCAGCCAGAAAATCAGAATCTGATGATGTACTGGCACAGCTTGATGCAGATATTCAGAGTGCAGTATGCATATCCTTAGCCATTGATGAGTCTACAGATGTAACTGATAGTGCCCTGCTTTTGGTATATGTAAGATTTGTTCACAAAGAGAAGAAAGAGCTCTGTGAAGACCTGTTGGGTCTAACACCACTTGAGACATACAAGAGGAGGACAAAAATGAGGCAATAAAGGAGATGCTGGGAAAGAGGAGGATAGATCTGAAACAGGTGGTCTCAGTCACCACAGATGGCGCCCCTGCCATGGTAGGAAGAGAGGGGGGCTGTGCCACGGATGAAAGAGGATAACCCTGAACTCATAGCTTACCACTGTATCATCCATCAGACAGTTCTGTGTGCCATTCTGTCAGAGGAGTTTGCTGAAGTAATGAACACAATGATGAAGCTCATCAATTTCCTGAGGGCATCCTCATCCCATCAGCATCACCTGCTGAGAGAATTCCTGAAAGAAGTTGAGGCAAATCTAAATGACCTACTAGCACAACAATGTAAGATGGCTGAGCAAAGGCAGTGCATTGGGACGCTTCTGGTCCATTCGAAAGGAAATAACAGCTTTCTTAGAGTAGCTCAATAGTCAGAAAGCAACAGTTTTCACTTTTTTTGCAAGATGAGCACAAAATGGATATGGTTGCTTTTTTGGTTGACATCACATTAAATCTTAATGAGCTCAATTTAAAGCTGCAGGGCCAGAACAATTCAGTTTGAGATTTGATGACAGCTGTCCGCTCCTTCCAGACGAAGCTGGAAATTTTCAAGGACGATCTTCAAGGAGAGTGTGCACACTTTCCAAAAGTGCAAGAACAGATTCAGGGTGAGAGAGATGTTTCTCCTTATGTTGACTTCATTGACAAGCTGATTGAAAACTTCAGTAAACGATTTGACAGCTTCACCCTTGGATAGCAGTTCCTCTTGCTAATCCAGAATCCATTCCTCATCAGAGAAGTCAGAGGATTTTCAAACGAGGTGACACAGTCCTTCAAGTGGGCGCACACTGGATCTCTACAGCTAGAGCTCATTGATCTGCAAGCAAATGTTGCACTTAGAGAGCATTTTGAGGCAACTGACCCTGCTACTTTCTGGCTACAGACTGTGTCTGAGACGGTTTTCCCTGGTCTAACCAAAGTAGCACTACACACATTGACCATGTTTGGATCGACTTACAGCTGTGAGTCAGCTTTCTCCGCTATGAACATTATCAAAAGCAAGTACCATTCCAGGCTCACCAATGACCACCTACACATGTGCATGAGAATGGCACTAACTCCATTCAATCCAAGATTCAAACTACTGGCAGGGCAGCCACAGGCCCACTTCTCTCACTAAGGAAGTAGAAACAATGTAAAAAATAAAGAGAAAAGGGGCCGTTCAAGTCTCTGTTTACACTTTTTCTAAAGGAGGCACTTTTTATTTATTTTATTAAGAAGATTCTGTATTGTTTTCTTTTACTGAAAGGCCTTAAGGTAATTGTGCTAGGACTAATTTTATTTAAAGATAGCTTTCCATGACTTCCGGATTGGAACATTTTCGGTAGGCTTGTCTAAGTACATTGCCCAACTATGGCAGACTAAAGACGCCAGATACACAACAACAGCTACAAAAAAGGTGAACAACGACAGAAGATGTCCAAAAGCCGTTCGCTTTCTCGTAGCCCAAATCGCGGCCGCCATCACGGGCGCAGGGATGAAGGTAGTGACGTGCTGGAGGCCGTACGGGCCTTGCGGTCGGAGATGTCTGATTCGTTCTGCAGAATGGAAAGCTCCATCAACGACATAAAATCCACACTTGCTAAGAACGAGAAGAGGATAAATTCACTAGAAGAACGAGTCAAAGAGCATGATGAGAAAATGATCAGCCATGATGATGCAGTTGGTTATCTTGCAAAACAGGTAGAAACACTACAGGACAAAGTTGACCAGCTTGAGAACCACAGCCGCCGTGGCAACATACGGATTGTGGGAATACCAGAACAAGCGGAGAAGGGTCAAAAGATGCACGACTTTGTAGAAACAGTACTGAGAGCTACTTTGGACATTGAGTCGGAAACGCCTCTGACTGTGGAACGGGCGCACAGGACAGAGCCCGTGGCTCCTGCGCACGGGGCTGATAGGCAAAGATGGCCCCGTCCCATCATCGCTCGCCTGCTGAATTTCCAAACGAAACAGGATATAATGCAGAGAGCCTTTACCAAAGGTGAACTACGTTACATGGACAACCGCATCTCTATCTTCCATGACTACTCTGCTGAACTGCTCAGGAAGAGAAAGGAATATGACCCAGTGAAGAGAGCGCTTGCTGCCAAGAACATTAAATACTCTCTGATCTTCCCCGCAAAACTTGTTCCACAACAACCAGACTCATGACTTTGACAGTCCGAACAAGACGGAGCCATTCCTGCGTTCGGTCGGGATCACACCCCCTGAGAGACCCACAGATGCGACGAGAAGGTTCATGGTCAATAGATGGGAAACGGCTGGACCAAGAAGAAGCGAGAGGCAACGCCGCACTCTGACACACAAATAGACTCACTAGAGCCCGCGCACACTGCACGTGAATCAAGCTGACTTTTCTGTGCGCGTTTCTGTGGTGCCTCTCCCCTCTCCAAGTCATCAACATTGTACTAAAAGCAAAAGGTATACTATACTCTAAGATATTTATTGTGTGGGTAACTGAATGACTATAGCCTACAACAGGCAGCCGCTTGATTTGTCCCCCCCCCCCCCCCCCCCCTATTTCTTATTTGATAAGCCTTTTGTTCATAATTAACCTGTAGGCCCTGGGCATAGGCTACCATGGAGTTGAATTCAGTAGGCTATAAGCCCAATCAAGAGTAGGCCTATAACCTACAACAACCACTCGATTTTGTTGTTTTCATTTCTTATTTGGTAGGTCTATAGGCTGCTGTTCTATAGGTATACGGTGGAGTTGAATCCGGTTCTTTGATTTTAATAGAAGGGTAATAGTCTAGTCAAGTCAAGTCAAGAGTTTTATTTGTCACATACATATACATGCAGTGAAATGCAAAGTGGCAATGCTCACGGGAATGTGCAAAAGGGCTTATTACAAAATATTTAACATTAAAAAAAACAGCACAATATTTACAGTGCAAGAAATATAAAAAATACAATAATTACAGTAGAGCTCTTATATAAAACAACACACAATATGTACAATAAGAGCACTTAATAAAATATAAAATATGAAGTGTAAAATATAAAATAAGAGGTAGATGGGGGGACCTAACCTAAGTGTGTGTGTGTGTGTGTGTGTGTGTGTGTGTGTATGTGTATAAGAGGGGCAGTGTGTAGGTCTAGGTGGGGGCCCTGGTGAGGTCGGAGTTCACAGTCCTGATGGCCTGAGGAAAGAAACTCCGTCTCAGTCTCTCTGTTTTAGCAGTGTGACTACGGAGGCGCTTGCCTGACCGCAGCAGCTGAAACAGTCCGTTGTTGGGGTGGTGAGGATCCTTCATGATCCTGCAGGCTCTGGTTCTGCACCTCCTGGTGTATAAGTCCTGCAGGGTGGGGAGTGTAATTCCAATAGTACGTTCAGCCGAACGCACTACTCTCTGCAGAGCCTTCCTGTCCTGAGCGGAGCTGTTGCCAAACCAGGCAGTGATGCTCCCAGTCAGGATGCTCTCTACAGCCCCAGAGTAGAAGGACAGAAGGATCCTCCGGGAGACCTTGAATTTCCTCAGTTGCCTGAGGTGGTAAAGACGCTGCCTCGCCTTCCTCATCAGAGTGTCCGTGTATGAAGTCCATGTGAGATCCTCGGAGATGTGGACTCCCAGGTATTTATACCTGCTCACCCTCTTAATCCCCAGTGGTGAATACGTCCTCTGTAGATGTGGTGCCCTCCTAAAGTCCACGATCAGCTCCTTGGTTTTGCTGACGTTCAGGAGGAGGCTGTTGTCCTGGCACCAGAGTGTCAGATCGGCAACTTCCTCCAGGTAGGCCTTCTCGTCGCTGTCGGAGATCAGGCCCACCACCACTGTGTCATCAGCAAACTTCACGAGCACAACTCTTCCTTATCTGTTCATGCCTCTTCTCCCCGTTGTTTTATTTATTACCATTTGAGTGGCACATTTAATTCATGTCATGAACATTATGACCTTTATTTACGACAAATGCACGTGTACTGTATAGGCTGAGATTTTACACTGCTATCAAAGTCGCCTCCACTTTAAAGGAGCACCTGCTTGGATTTGTTGCTCGCTAGAGTAGCGGTCGTTCGTGCTCAGTTAGTAGTTGATTAGTGTTTGTTAGGTATACATCTCTAGTTGTTCTAGAAGAGATGTATGTGCCGTGTGTGTTTTTTTGTTAGCTTTGCTTTTTCGTTTTTTTTTCTGTTCCAAATGGGTAAACTGTGTGGTTGTGTTTTATATGGGCTTGGCCTATCCTTGGAAGTGCAGTACAGTGGGTGAGATACACAATCAGTTAGGCTACTACTATGACACAGCTTAATATTATAACATATAATGTGAATGGCTTGAACCATGTAATTAAGCATAAAAAGATATTAACCCAGCTAAAACAAATGGGGTGTGATATTGCTATATTACAGGAAACACACCTGTCAGACGTTGAACACAAGAAACTAAAACGTGGATGAGTGGGCCAAATCTTTTTTTCTTCGCACCCCACAGCTAAAAGAAATGGTGTCTGTATTCTGATCAATAAGAGGTTGTCTTTCGCTCTACAGACCAAAGTTACTGACTCTGAGGGTCGCTTTGTCGTTGTGCACTGTCTGTTATCTGGTATTGCATTTGCCAATTTATATGCGCCTAATAATGATTCGCCACAGTTCGTGGACAAATGTTTCCTAGAAATGACAAAAGCATCACATGTTCATACCATAATTGGTGGGGATTTTAACTGCACCTTGTCCCCCTCTCTGGACAAATCGCAACGAATGGGCCCTATTTTGAAAATGTCCAAGGCTATAAAATATCACTGTAAAGAACAGGGATTGGTTGATATTTGGAGGATATTGTACCCTGCAACAAGGGACTATACATTTTTTTCCAATCGTCATAATGCATATTCTAGGATAGATTTCTTTCTTGTTTCACAGGCTCTAATTGGTCAGGTTGATGACTGTAAGATAAACAATATTACTATTTCAGATCACAGCCCTGTTGCTTTAAAAGTAAGACTTCTAAATCGGTCAGTTGGTCCACCTAGATGGAGATTAAACTCATCACTGCTTGGTGATGCATACTTTCAGCAATTTATCAAAACTGAAATAAAAACATTTGTAGAACTTTACAGAAGGGGTTAGCCCAACACTATTATGGGAGAGTGCAAAGGCTTATCTCAGGGGCCAAATTATAGGACATTGTTCTTTGCTTAAAAAGGTTAGGAAGAAGAAACAGGATGAGCTTGAAGCTAAAATTGCCCTTTTGGAAGCCAAACATAAGGAATGTAAAAGAGAGGATGTATTATTTCAGTTGACTGCAGCGAAAGGTGAGCTTAATACTCTACTTACATACAAGGCTGAAGACTCTATCCGATTTGCTCGGAATAAATATTATATTGACGGAGATAAGCCTGGTAAGCTTCTTGCTTTACAACTTAAGAAAGATGCAGCTGATCGATGTATTCCAAGTATTAGGAATGCTCAGGGCCTAGTTACATCTTGCCCCAAAGAGGTGAATAGTACATTTGCAGAGTACTATAAAGCGCTTTATCAGAAACCTGAAGGTGTGTCTTCTCCAGAAAGCTTTCTTGAACAGCTAAACTTGCCAGAGTTGACGGATGAACAGAGGAATCGGATTGATGCACCCATCACCGATGTTGAAATAATGGAAGCTATTAGAAGTATGAAAAATGGAAAATCTCCGGGCCCAGATGGGTTTCCTTGTGAATTCTTTAAAACATTTATATTAGAACTAACTCCGTTGATTAAAGGACATGACATCATAGAAAATAATAAATTCCCGGACACCTGGTGTGAGGTGACCATTACGCTAATAATGAAACAGGATAAGGACCCCATGGAATGTGGATCATATAGGCCCATCAGTTTGATTAACTGTGATTCCAAGATTCTTACTAAGATACTGGCCAAAAGGATAGAAAATGTTGTTACCACTCTCGTACAATCAGATCAAACAGGTTTTATAAAGGGCTGACATTCCTCTTCCAATATAAGACGACTGCTGAATATTATCAATTACTCCAAGATACAGGACAAAGAAACGATTTTACTATCCTTAGACGCCGAAAAGGCGTTCGATCGCGTTGACTGGTCATTCTTGTATGCCACACTTAAGAGATTTGGCTTTGGGGAGAGGTTCTTGAAATGGATTGGGCTAATTTACTCCACACCTAAAGCGTCTGTCAGAACTAATAGTGAGATGTCGAATTATTTCCCGTTACAGAGAGGAACGCGACAGGGATGTCCTCTTTCCCCCCTCCTATTTGCGCTCAGCATAGAACCACTTGCGGAAGCCATCCGCTGCTCCTCAGGGGTCCATGGTCTACGCATTGGGCAAATGGAACATAAGATTTCTTTATATGCTGACGACGTGATCCTCTACATAACTGATGTGTTAATCTCTGTCCCAAATGTATTTAAGATAATAGATGAGTATGGTGCCACGTCAGGCTACAAAATAAACATGGGTAAAACTGTTGCCATGATGACGTTTGGTAAGGCTCCGTCCTGTATCAAAGACACATATTCTTTCAAATGGACCTCATCAACTTTGCGATATCTTGGTATTAATATTTCACCAGATTATGATAAATTATACACAGTAAATTACACACCTATTATTAATAAAATTACGGAAGATTTGGATCGATGGACGCCACTGCCTCTATCTCTGGCAGGCCATGTGGCTTCTATAAAGATGAATGTCCTGCCAAGACTATTGTACTTGTTTTCGATGCTTCCTGTTAAAGTTCTGATAAAAACATTCATACAACTAAACAAAGTGATGGGTCAATTCATATGGCAGAAAAAAAGGCCCCGTATAAGGTTGAAGAAGCTGCAGCTTTCCAGACACACAGGTGGTCTTGGTCTTCCTAACCTACAGTTATATTATTGGGCGGCTCAACTTAATCACATGACGTCATGGATTACATCACCTCTTGACCTTGCTTGGTTGGGTATCGAAAACCATTATTGTTCCCCGTGGCCATTACGCTGTCTGCCCTTTATACCATACGCAGTGGCTTATGACAGAATTAAACAGAATCCAATAACCAGCCACACGCTGAAGACATGGAGGGAAATCAGACAAAAATACTGGCTGATAGGACTGGTTAGAAATATTCCTATACTTTATAACCCAAATTTTACCCCAGCCACTATGTCTCAGGGATTTAGGGAATGGGAGGAGAAAGGGATTCGTAGAGTAGCAGATCTTTTTGACGGTCCCACTCTTAAAACGTTCCCAGATCTACAAAAGGAATTTGGTCTAGACAACAAACATGTATTCAGATACCTGCAAGTAAAGCAATATATGGTAAAGAACGGTATTACTCAAAGAATGACTGACCCCATTGAGCCCATAGAAGAGCTAATTGAGTCTATCTATAAAGATGGTGTGGGTGGTAGGGTTTCCACATTCTATCGTATTCTTCTTGAAATGGAAAAAGTGCCTCTTGACAGCCTTAAAGCCACATGGGAATACCAGAGGATGGCTGGGGGAAAGTGTGGGAAACCATCAGTAAAACTACAAGATGTAATCGGACTAGAAAATTCCAGTTTAAAATACTTCATCGTTATTTTATGACTCCTGAAAAGCTTAATAGAATATGGGATAGCGTACCTTCCTCATGTTGGAGGGATTGTGGACAAACTGGTTCCCTGGCACATATATTTTGGCATTGTCCTAAAATACAACATTTTTGGTCTGAAATACTTTGGACAATCTGTGATATTACTGGTCTCACGGTTCCTTCCGATCCCTGCTACGTAATCCTTGGTATTGTACCTGTAGATGTGCATCACCACCCAGCGCTTAGATTGATTAGTTATTTGTTGGCACCTGCTAGGAAGTGCATTACAAAATGTTGGAAGGAAAAGCTGGCCCCTTCAATGGTTATGTGGATTGGTCTGTGTGGAGAATTATCAGATATGGAAAGAATTACAGCAACCCTGCAACATAAACAACAGAGGTATAACAGAACTTGGATGGACAGAACATATCGTGTCATATCGTGCTAAAATACATGACTCTGTATCTTGAAGCTGTACTGTACGCCTTTTTGTCCCATTTTCCTCATTATTTGACTATTACTCAGAAAATGTTTCTTTTTCTTTTAGGCCTATAAACCTATAAACCTATAAACCCATTTGTATTTTTATTATTTTTTGTATTTATTTATTTTTATTTAGGTATATTCATTTTTTTTTTTAAATATTCATTTATATTTTTATTTAAGTTTTGATTTACTTAGTTTTTTGTGTGTCTGTTTATATGTGTATGATTGTAATGCTATGTTGAAAAATCAATAAAAATTATTGTTCAAAGAAAGATAGCTTTCCATACAAGTGACATACAAGTTCAATGTGTCTGTATGTTAAAAGTACTACTTTGAAAATTTACAATAAATATTGTTGGAATGATATGGAAATGTACGTTACTGATTTTATTTAATAGACATAGGGGTAGACTAGAGGACGCAACTTAGACATTATGAGGTTTGGACCTTTGCTGGGAGGAAATATTAGTAACTGGACCCCTTTTAATTTTAATTGAATACCCCTGCTATATACCAATTTTGGGTGCTTTTACGCAAGTCTGAACGATTCTCATGCATTTTACCTGGCCTCAAGATACCACTGTAATTGTCTTTACATGCACCCCACTGATGTCAGGACAGCAGAGTCACTGCCTATCTTTCACCGCAGACTGAAAACCCACCTCTTCAAGAAACACTACCCTGACCCTTCCTCTTAACAATTGCTTATTTGTTTCACTTACTTGTTTTAGCACTTGCTTATATGCTTCAGTTATATGTCTTGTGTTTAAATAAACAATAGGTATATAACTTATTGCACTTTTGCCTTAGCACTGCTCTTAGATGTTTGTTTAAGAATGAAATGCACTTACGATTTCTAGTGACTAGTAGTTCTCGTGCCTACCTATATTGAATGTATTTATTGTAAGTCGCTTTGGATAAAAGCATCTACGAAAGACTGAATCTGATGCGACGGCTTCCACCTTTTATACCCGACTTTATACCAGTCACTGTCCAATAAAGGCAAAAGTACCAAGAAATATTAATCTTAAATGCAGATGAACAACACCTGTTTGGGTTAGCCTGGCATTTTGGCTTTCAACTGCAATATAGGTTAAGTGGTTGCAATTAACAGTCTATAGTCTGTTACTGCTGTTTAATGAATAACTTCATAACCAGGCTTTTGCTTTAAAGTGGTTTCCCTAGTCCATATAATTCAAAACTAGAGATTTTCTTAATTAACTACAATGAAAGTTGATTATACGCCTGTTGAACAGAGCTTATCAGCTTGTCTCTGCTCAACAAATGTTGCAGCATGCTTAAAGATACACACAGCCTGGAATGATTTATTGATAATTGATTTGTTGATTGCTTTTTTTATTCCAGTTTTATGAAGCTACTATTCAGTAGCTTCTAGTCCTTAATTAACTACATTGCAAGTAAGGTCTGTGTAAACCTGCTCTGTATCGCACACAGAATTGTGATATGGAGTCATTAAAATTATTGCAGATGCTGCAGCCACCCTTGAACATTACTGGTCTGTCTTTTTTGTCAACTCTTTGGGGTAAAGGTAGCCTGGCTGAGGTACTTTGGCAGGAGGATACTGGAGTGATGAATGCTGGGGGAGCAGCTGGGGAAAGACAAGACAGGACTGAGGTTCTGGCTTGAAATTGAGGTGGGTTGGGGCAAAGCAGGATAGAAAAGGTTCATGCTGGATGGAAGGGGGCTCTGCATAAACTTCAGGAGAGAGCAGTCATGGTCTAGGGATCTCCAGTAGGTAACCATGTCAAACTGGAGGCATACGCGCCGATCACGTGGGTGCTCCGGTGCTCGAGCACCCATCGAAAATGGGGAACGGGGAAGGCCGATTAAAAAATAAATTAATAAATAAATGTATTTAAAAACTGCATCTTTTTTAAAAAACCATCTATTTATTCTATTATTACTTATTATTATCGGTGAATGTTTTAACTACAAATCGCATTATCCAATTAAACTTGTTACAGCTCTGTGCGTGTGTAGGCTACGTTAAGGGGCGTGGTCACGTAGCCAACTGCCAATGTAATGTTAGAGTCGGCTAAACCAACGTTGTTCCATCACATAGCTACTAGCTAGCAACACAGCAAGTGTGAAACACGGGTGATGATTGGATAAAAACTTACGAATTTGTAATTAAAAAACCGAGAGAGATAGCGAGTATAAAGACAGTCAAAGTGAGGAACCACCACCAGTGATGAATTTGTAGCAGAGTAGTGTTGCATGTCGTTTCGGTGTGTGTCTACGTCCGACAGATGACAGTAGCACCACGGTAATTACTAAAGCAAGCACAATAAAAGTGATTTTGTGACAATCTTCACATTGGTGGTATTCACTTAATTTGAGCACCCACTGGCAAAAACATAAATCGGTGCCTATGACTGGAGGCATATTTGGGGGGTTGGACAAGGTTGGAGTCCCCGTGCCAATAACCCCCACTGAAGAGTAGGATGAGAGTTGTAACACAAACTGGCATTCCGGTGCCAGATAATCTGGTCGGCTGCAGGTTGTCTGTTAGTCTGTTTACGCCCAGTTTACACTAAATTCGATTCCTTTATCTTTTAAGGCCTTTTGGAGTCCAACTCCATTCTGAGATTTTTGATGGGAGAGGACGCGAGGGAGCTCTGAGTGCGACTTGGCCCGTT
This sequence comes from Hoplostethus mediterraneus, assembly GCA_034670385.1. NCBI lineage: Eukaryota > Metazoa > Chordata > Actinopteri > Trachichthyiformes > Trachichthyidae > Hoplostethus > Hoplostethus mediterraneus. The sequence goes on from JAXDDW010000092.1 coordinate 1,248,068, forward strand.
GGAAGCATTTCCATTCTTACTGAGGTGTGCTCTGGAGTTGGGTAAGAGTGGCGACTATAAGGGGTGGATTGTCTGCGAGCAGCTCTTCCTTGGGCAGGCTTTCTTCTTAGGGACTGATTCCCGTGAGGTAGAGCATTCATCAGAATTGGTGATTGTGAATCTTGGAAGGAGGGTATAATGGATACAACTGACCATATGGATCGAAGACTTTGGACCCGTCTCTGCAGGGGAATGTCAGCGGGGTTGTCATGATCTGTCATGTCTGGCTGTTCTGAATTTGAGCACAGGGGATGGAATCCAATGGTTCTTTATAGAAGAGATCATCGTCTGACAGGTTGAGAGAAATGTGGTCCATGCCGAACTTGGAGGTGAAGAGAGGTGAGTGGACTTTGGTATTGCTTGTAAATTGAAATTGCAATTAGGTGCTTTTTAAGTTGGCTGTTGAGCGACCTGTCTCCTGTGAGCATAGAAGAACAAGAAAATGGGAAGGTAGGACAGTTAGGCATTTTAAAGGAAGTGGTAGGAAATGCTCTTCAGTTATTAAAGCTCCAAGGCAAGAATATGGTTCTGGGGGGGAATATTGAACACTTGAAATGTTTTGGCATAAAAATGGTGAATCGTGAAGATATTTTTCAATCCAACAATAAAGCTATCAGCCTTTGAAACTGCACTTGGTCACTTTGCCCGTTGGAAGCTCTGGCAGCAAAAAGTTAACTTAAATACCCAGAAATAATGTCAGTAAGCAGCAGATAGCATACTCATGTTAACCAACCCGACTGGTCTGCGATCATTTTATACCAAAGGATACCAGAGACAAGAGGCAAAAGATCTAATGTTGGCAAATATAGCTTTCTCTAAATGGAGTGCTCGCTGCTGTTTAGCAGACACTTTTTGATTTCACTCTTAAGTTCCAATTCATCACATCCCATGTGGAGACTTTCCACGATACCCGACACCAGGGCAAGGGTGAATCTGTGGTGTTTCAGGTAAGCAAGATGCAAGTAGCTATATAGTGAAGCAATTCATGAGATTTTGATCAGAATTGATCGGTATGATGGAAAATTATGGGAAAATAGGGTCCATGTCAGAAAGTAATACTTTAAATTGTTTGAAGTGCTGGGTAGAAAATAAATTCAGGGCGGACCAGGTGAAGAAAAAACATCTTTGAATAGGCGAGGAAAAGCAAATTCAACATCCAAGTGGCTGAGACTGCTTCATTGTCTCTCATTTGCAAAGGATTATCTCAAATAATTTAGCCTCTTTCCATCATCTGCATTCATTTATTTCACTTTAAAAAAAAATTCATTTATGCCACACATAAAAATGAAATATCAAACATCACAGATGTGATAATTGGATTTATATACAATATCACCAAACATTTAGACATTTAGACATTCTAGAGACTGATTGTACAATAAAACAGATGTATTTACATAAATATACACAAAATGATACACAGAAAATACATGATATTTGACATATTTACAATAGCCACACATTTTATTGACACATTTTATGACATCAATTGTCACAGACAGCAACAGTACAATAAATTGCATACTCAAACATTACACTTCCATTGTGAACAAATAGGAACAGTGTTTTTTTCAGGAATGAACTGGAATGCTATCAAACTGTAAAGAAGACTTTGGCTTCAGTTTAATACTGTAGCCTGCTGTAGGATGGGAACTCCAGTATGCTTGTATATCAAAAATAGACGGTAAAATAAATGCATTGGTCATTATTACATTCACGTTGTGTTAACTTGGTAATCAAAGCTGTTGGGTCTGTATTTGTTCTCGTTTGATAGAATTATTTCAAAAGGAAAAATAATCACATTTAGATATTTACATTTAAATACATCTCCCTAAAAAGTGGTGAAAATATAGAATTTTAGAGACAATACTTTTTTTTCAGTAATTAATACCCAGCATCAACATATTTTAATTGGCAGTGAACGTGTACCTCTGAACTGTACATGATGTGAATAACAGCTAACAACCATGCAAACGTTTGGTTCAGAATGGGCGTCCACTTGGCTTTTACAATGTACAACTGTTCCTTCTTTCCACAGTGGATCTGGAGAGCAGCTAAAAACATCAACACTTCACAGCAGCAGGAAAACACTACAGGCATGCCGACTGGCTGGTTGGCTTTTCATACGGCCAGTAATACAAACAGTAGTTTATGTATGATGAGGAAAAGTGGAAATGACCTGAATCGCTGTACGCTAGTGTACAGGGGTGTATCGTTACTTGCGTTTTATGGTATATTTCTTAAAGGTGCTACATGTATCATCTTAAAATCAATAAATCATTAACACATTCATTTTCAGACATTAGTATTAAGTACCGCACACAAATGAGACAGTCACTGAGAAGGTAGGTTAGCCTCTACCGGCCTCTACACTGCATTTTACATTTCTCAGGATTTGGCGAGAAATCTGCTGGATTGCTTTACGGCACAAAGGGATATTACGACACAAAACAGGAACATGTTTATCCTCTTCAGTAACGCCAAAGACACTATTGTGCGTGTGTTGGTGGGTCAGCTGCGTCAAGTACAACAAGCACCAAATTGTCCAAAAAAAAACCATTTTCTCATAATGTACTTTCTTTTGAACTAAATTTGTTGTCTCCCTATTCTGTGCAAATAAATCAAAAATACTCTGGGATGCACTACCCAGTGTGTATACAATGCATTTCTGACAGCTAAAGGTAAGCCTAACCTGAATTTATGCTAATGTGATATTTTCAGATTTAGTCAGATTCCACGCAAATCCGCATGTATATAATATACATGCAATAATAATATACACTATTATATACCCCCCCCCCCCCCAGATAGATAGATAGATAATAGTAAGCTGAGGGGGATAAAGAGACAGATAATACTGAAGCTACTGGGGGACTGAGAGATAGATGGATGGTGATACGAAGGCGAAGTTAATCATCCAACTCCAGAAGTAAATCATTTTCACCCCCAGATCTAAATCGTCTTTCAGCTGAGAAAGTTGACGGATTTGTCTGGACCCTTTCTTCAGTCTGACAATAATCCATTCCCATTCAGCTGTATAGTCCATCCATAACAATATATTGCCAATTATTTGGCAAAATGTCTCTCACTGAGACACACATTAAAGGGCAGAAACGACTAAACTCTAATAGGTTTTCAGAGCACTGGGGTCAATACCAATGAATAACAGGGAAATAGACACCCACGACAAGCTATTAGGATCTCTAACAATCTTAGCATCTGTAATGCTCAGTAATGCCCAGCAGACCAGGGAAACTGCACTGCTGAGTTAGAAAGCAGTGGTAACATTCATCAAGGTATTCTTAGAGCTCTTTAACACTGTTAAAAACAGATATCGGCGATGCACCTTGCATTTCTGGGTCCATTTTGTTGTTCGGTGGTGTATTTTTCTTATTCCCCTGGATAACTGCCCAAACGTAGATGACGTGACATCATGTCAAGATATTTCCAGCACAGCTACAATGGAATTTGATAGCACTTCATTACAAAATAACTCCTGGACTGCATTGAGCATCACCAATTGATGATTTCTGAGTGTAAGACTATCAGAGGATGGAGTTTTCATTTTTACCCAAAGATATACTGTGTTTCATCAACAATGGCAGTTTGCAGACATCATCCACCAAAGTGTGTTAAATAAAATGAATAATACTGGATAATACCCCTATCTGAAAAGGGGAGCAATAAATACTCATCCTTGGCATGATGCAATAACATGAAACACGGTACAGTACAGTAGAGAGTTTGGTCAAGTCCAGAATGAGTTGAATAATTTGATATAACACATAGACTAAAATATTACAGTTCAGAGGGAATGCTAGCATGGTACAGGTCAGGTCAGGTTACATGACCAGTGTGAACGGTTGTGCTAACTTTCCTCAAAAGCATCTCAACATTAAGCTCTTCTGTCTTAGTTTGAAAAAACATTGGTGTTGTTGGACAAAAAAACATCTGCAAAAGGTACATTTTTCAGGAATAAAGAAAACATCCCTTACTTTCTCATTGGCTCCTATGTCATTTTAAAATGACCAATGGAGTTTCAACAGGTTCCAAGACCCTAAGGTCCATAATCAACCATTAATGACCCCGTAAACCTTCTGTTCAGGTAAAAAAAAACACCAAAATTGCCTTTTGATTGGTTGGTTATAGCTAGTGATGTAGTGGTAAATAAAATGGTGGGTAATCTATGTCCTCCAGTTGCTGATGATCATAAAGCAACAACCACCAATGTGAACAAAAATCAACCAACTACAGAGAAGTGTTTACTTTTTCTAACTTAAAAGACTGTATCCACATATAACTTATGTTTGATATTACGTACTAAGATGTAGCTATACTATGAATTTATTATATTTATATTAAGATTAATGTCAACTTAAAAGGTGGATAAACTCTTTTCCTCAGACAAAAAGGTGGTTAAACTGGGTTAACTAAACCTGCCTTTTCCATTACAGCAGCAACATTTTGTTTTGTTAGATAAAAGAGCCCTGTTTGGCCCTTTAGTAGAAAGCAGGCTAATGGAACAAAGATGCCCTTAAAGGAATACAGCGAATCTTTGGTAGATTGATCAGCTTAGCTGTTAAGTGCTGAGAACACAGACAGCAAAATCATCCATGAGTCCCTGGTTAGTCTGACCTACAGGAACAGACAATTGGCACAGCCTCCTCATTGGTGCTGCTGAATTTCAGCAGGCCCAATGAGATTATTCTAGAATTCCCCGCCTTTTCTGCTTCCTTTTTGTTAGTTTTACACAATCCCCTGCTGTAGTGCAACAACAACATAGCCAGCAAGCTAGCTATAGAGGTAGTGATTAAAACAAAACACACTGATGGAAAACTTCTAAGATGACTTGGATCATGTAATATGGCAGGCCTGTGCAATTCATTCTGTAGGAAAAAACTACAAAAAAACAAGTGTGGCCATGTGTGTTCCACCAACAAAACATTTCTACCCGACACTATTTGGGAAGGGAACAGTTGCTGTGTCTTCAGTTAAGCCCTGTTCTGTCCTAGTTTTAGAAAAACAAACAGCAGGGCATTTCTTTCCTCTATGCCAGAATGATCAAGTTCACTGCCAGACCTTTCTCCTAAAACAAAGTTTTAGGAGGAAGTTCTCACACTTTCACACTTGGGAGAGCGTTTTCGGAAAGCTCTGTTTTTGTGGGGCGAAAACGCTGGTGTGGTGAGGACGGAAGGCAGGCAAAAACAGAGAAATAAGTATACGTTTTCAAATTTAAACGGCTTAGTGTGGACGTGGTCTTAGTTAGTATGTCTGTCAGCAGGATATCTCAACAACTTGGAACAATTGGTTAGATTTTGGTGGTGATCTGGATCTGCAATTTCCATGATTATATGATATATTTTTAGCCATAACTATGAAACTAATGGAGATAGAGACTTGATTCCAAATCCTATGGGTAGGTTTGCAGGGCCCAAATATCAATTAAATCAATTTATCAATCTAAAATTGATAGCGATAGGAATGATGTGGGTGTAACAGCAAGTTGGAGAATTGTTCACCACTGGTGCAGGTTTGCACTTTCCAAGTGCCTTCTGGTTTTCATAAAAAGTGAAGGTGGTAGGCAACGGGAGGCTGTGTACAGCTAAACATCACTCACCTGAAATAGTTCCAAAAATAAGCCTGGCTACATCAGACTTTGAGATGTATGAATTAACACACCATACAATAAAACCACTAACTACTTTTTATGATTGAAAGGTCAGTTTTTCCTACTTTGGATAATGCTAGTGGCTAGAGCTATCACTCAACATAGTGTATCCTAGTGTTAGCATGACACTCCGGAGACCTACGGGGGGCACATGGATGATTTTGGCTAAATTGACCAATAGGATAATCTACCAAAAACTTACTGTATTCCTATAACAGGAAGATGCTTTGGGAACATAGTTCAGACCAGTCGACTCCACCCAATGAGAATGGCAATGGGTCTGAGCCGAGCCAGTCCAGTCCAGTCCAGCCCAGCCCAGCTCAGTCGCTGGGGTCCTGGCAGTGAGAGCAGTGGCTCATGTCTTCAGAGTAGTGCTCTACCTGGATAGTGATGCTGTAGAAACCAAACTTGTTGTGGAGGAGCTCAGTCGCCTCCTGCAGCACAGACTGGGGGTCAATACCTTCCTCTGGAGGGAGCACACGGCATCATGGGGAAATAGATAACAGCATAGTTAGTGTATTCTACTCTACTTTACTACTATAGTATTCTCTACTTTACTACTATAGTATACTGTACTTTTCTCTACTGTACACTACTCTAGTACCAAAGATTATACATGAATTACATACATTTGAATTTGTCATGCTCATATTAAAGCAATGAATTAAAAGAATGGATTTGTTGAATTCAAGTGACTTCAAAATTGAATTTGCAAGGTACAATTTTAAATTGAATGCACTAATGAACTTGAATGTGATTATTAATTTAACTTTTAACTTTAATTTAAAATTTGCTTTTCCAAATTCACGTTAAATTTTCTTAAATCAGATTAAGCTCTCTTAGACACATTTGGGCATAAGGGAAATTTATTCCCTGAACATTGACGGTAGCTACCTTCCAGTCTCTACAGCTGTCTACAGGCTGGTCCGCCCCACTCTTGATTTAGCCAACCACAAGCCATGTGGCACTGTGCCTTGCTCATCTCCTCAGTCAGTGATTGAACCTTCTTCTCCCCATTTGATGAAAGAGCAAATCGTGTCCTAACTACTAGCACTGGGCTGGCTGGCAGACTCAACACATTGTTTCCTACTTTGCCAACAACTAGTATTGTTTAAAAGGAGTATATTGTAGTCCCCTCCTGGAATTGAAACCGTATTGTGGTGGAGGGGTTTGTCAACTTCAGTGACCTTGGGCGCAATGTTGTTGTTGAGCCCTGAGCTCCTGGTAGGCACACCAAAGGGAAACTGGTCTCAGGTGAGAAGCTAGGCAAATAGCAATTCAAGAAGACTCCTATTAGTGGCTCAGGAAGATCATAAAGAGGTACACCAGGGCCGATTCCTAGAGCCAGGCCTGGGAGAGGTGGTTGTAGGTGAGCACATGGTGGCCCATTAGCTCGGCCAGGCACTGACTGTTTGCGCAAACCCGTCTAACAAGAGGTCGGCATACTCTGCCTTCGTGGAGACCACCAACTCACCATCACCATCTGGTGGTGAGTTGGATCAGACGGCAGGGGAGGCTGCCAAACAGATCTGGTAAGCCCAAACATGTAGAGAGAGAGGAATTGCTGGGAACATCTGGTGGAGGACTCTGCTGGGATGCATGAGATGCTCATTTGACAGTGAGAGTTGATCACCCCAGACAGGTTGGGAGGTTGGGGACATCAGAATGGACCCTGTTCAAAACCTCTGTCATGGAAGCGATTGCTTTGCCTGGAACCAGTCCTTGAATCGCTAGTCCTACCTACTCAGGAATTAATTTGCGATTCAGGGAGACTACCAGACAGACCTGAGGATGTCCACATTTTCAAAAAAATCCTCCCTCAGAAATGCTAAGGTGCCGGAAACAAGACTTCCACCCTGGTCGCGGAATAGTGGACATACTTTTTACCCTCACAAATAAGTGAGGGGTCATGGGAGTTTGCTAAACCTGTCTACATGTGCTTAGTGGACTTGGACAAGGTGTACAACAATGTTCCATAGGGTATCTTGTGAAAGGTACTGCAGGAGGGTGCTGGGGCCACTGCTGCAAGCCATTCAGTCCCTATACACTATACACAAAAGCTGTGTTCATGCAGGTCAAGTTCATAAAAGGTGGGCATCAGACTGTGACATTAGGGTGGCCTCTCTGCTGTTTGTGGATATCATCATCCTTCTAGATTCACCAGACTATGATCTCCAACTAGAGCTGTGACGCAGTCTGGACAAGGATCAGTAGCTTCAAGCCTGAGGCCATGGTTCTCTCCTGGAAAACGTTGGCTTCTTCTCAATGAGGGGTGAGCAGCTACCCCAAGTGGAGGAGTTCAGGTATCTTGCAATCTTATTGATGGGTGAGGGTAACAAGTTTGTGAGATTTACCGCAGGTTAAGTGCAGTGGCTGCAGTAATGCGCGGGTTGTACCACTGGGGTGGTAAAGAGTAAGCTAAGCCACAAAAGCTCTAGGTGTTTCGACCCTCACCTATGATCACAAACTCTTAAGAATGAGAGTGTAGATACTGGAAAATGATACCGAAAGATATTGAAATTACGTTTTTCCAAAGGGTGGCTGGCTTCATTCTTCAGGAGAAGGTGAGGAGCCCAACTGTCCGAAAGGACCTCGAAGTCAAGCCAGTGCTCCTCTACATTGAAAGGAGTAAGGATACCCCCTGGGTGCTTCTCTCTGGAGTTGTACTGGGCATGACCCTGGAGTAGACCCAGGACACGCTGGAGAGACTACATCTCTGAGGTGGCTTGGGAGTGCCTGGGGATCCCCCAGCTGAAGGAAATTGCTGGGATGTCTGGGGTGCTCTGCTTGCCCTGTTGCCACAAGACAAGCAGTTAGAAAATGGATAGATGGATGGTATTACAGCATGGCAGGCCTATAGTTGTTTGCAGCGTCAAATTTGCAGACATCTGTTTTACAGAAATCATCTAACTTTTTCCAAACATTTAGCTGTCCATCATGCTAGTTAGCCATTAGCCACTACCTAGCCAACAGCTGGGAGCTAACTAGGCCATATAATCACATATTTTTAGACAACAGTCAATTTTAGTTTGATTTATCAAGTTGATACGAAATCTGAAATGACAAGATTTGAAACTCTTTCAGCAACTGGGGAGAATAAAGCTCAACCGTTGGTTGAGGAGTTGAGCGAGACACAGTGCCACATGGCTTGTGATTAACTAAGTGAAGAGTGGGGCGGGGGCAATTTTGGAGGCCCTGGAGGATGTCTGGCTCTGCTGGAATCCATCTCTTTCCACAGTATTCTGCTCAACTGTGCTCCACTCTACTCCACTACTCTTCTCTGCTCTAACCTATGTTGCCCTACTCTATTATAGTATACTCTGCTCTGTTCTGCTGTACTCAACTATCTTCTACTCTACTTTGTGCTGCTCTGCTGTACTCTACTTTGATCTGCTAACTCAACTGTATTCTACTCTGCTCAACTCCACTCTACCCTGTTCTTATCTACTTTACTCTGCTGTACTCAACTATATTCTCATCTACTATACACTATATGACCATCACACCTATATGAGCTTGCTGGACATCCCATTCTAAAACCATGGGCATTAATATGGAGTTGGAGCCCCCTCTGCGGCTATAACAGCCGGCACTCTTCTGGGAAGGCTTTCCACAAGCTTTTGGAGTGTGTCTGTGGGAATTTGTGCCCATTCAGCCAAAAGAGCATTTGTGAGGTCAGGCAGTGATGTTGGACGAGAAGGCCTGGCTCACAATCGGCGTTCTAATTCCTTCCAAAGGTGCTCAATGGGGTTGAGGTCAGGGCTCTGTGCAGGCCAATCGAGTTCCTCCACACCAAACTTGTCTAACCATGTCTTTATGGACCTCACTTTGTGCACAGGGGCACAGTCATGCTGGAACAGCAAAGAGTCTTCCCCAAACTGTTGCCACAAAGTTGGAAGCGCCCAATTGGCTAAAATGTCTTCGTAGCATTAAGATTAAGAGCATTAAGAGGCTGGCATGCATCTGCTCGGCCATGGAATCCCATTTCATGAAGCTCCCGATGCACAGTTCTTGTGCTGATGTTGCTTCCAGAGGCAGTTTGGAACTCTGTAGTGAGTACTGCAACAGATGACTGGCGATTTTTACGCACTACGCTCTTCAGCACTCGTTGGCCCAGCTGTGTGAGATTGCGTGGCCTACCACTTTCGTGGCTGAGTTGTTGTTGCTCCGAGGCACTTCGGGGCGGCTGTGGCTCAGGAGGTAGAGCGGGTCGTCCGCTAATCGGAAGATCGGCGGTTCGATCCTAGGCTCCTCCAGTCCGCATGTCGAAGTGTCCTTGGGCAAGACACTGAACCTTACATGGTAGCGCCTTGCCATCAGTGTATGAATGTGTGTGATTGGGTGAATGTGGATGTAGTGTAAAGCGCTTTGAGTGGTCGGAAATGACTAGAAAAGCGCTATATAAGTACAGACCATTTACCATTTACATCTAGTAGGGCAAAAATTTCACGAACTGACTTGTGGCATGTTTAAAGTCACTGAGCTCTTTACGACCCATTCTAAATTCTAAAAGTTTGTCTATGGAGATTTCATGGCTATGTGCTGGATTTTATGCACACCTGAACACCTGAACTCAATAATTAGTGGGGGTGTCCACTGACGTTTGGCCATCTAGTGTACCTTGGTCTACTTTGCTATAGCATACTCAGCTCTACTGTTTTCTGTTCTACTCTACTTTACTGTAGTCAATTCTCTCCTACTCTGCTGTATTTAGCTCTACTCTATTCTACTTTGCTGCTCTAGTCCACTAGAGTTTTTTCTACTCTACTCAACTGTACTCTACTACATCATACTCCTCTCATCAACTCTTCCCTTCTTTCTAACTGTTCTCTACTGTACTCCATTCAACTCCATTCTACTCTACTGTATTCTCTACTACTTTGCTCTGCTCTGGTATTTCTCTACTCAACTCCCTAGAATACTCTGCCCTTCATTCTTCTCTAGTCTGCTCCTCTATAATCTTATGTATTCTACTGTACTCTACTATAGTGGTTGTAGATCAGTATGCTATGTTACCTATGGCCAGGTGAACAGAGACCAGTGCCTGGCCAACAGTCAGACCCCAAAGGTGCAGACAGTGCATGGACTTCACAGCCTTCAGAGACAACAGCACCTCCTTCACAGAGTTGAACTCTATTCCCTTTGGAGCCCCTGGAAAATAACAATGACACAATATTTCACATTTTTAAAAAAAGATTTCATTGTACTCTTCTTGGGCGGCTGTGGCTCAGGAGGTAGAGCGGGTCGTCCACTAATCGGAAGATCGGTGGTTCCTCCAGTCCGCATGTCGAAGTGTCCTTGGGCAAGACACTGAACCCCAAATTGCCCCCGAAGCTGCGCCTTCGGTGTATGAATGTGTATGAATGGTTAGATTCCCCTGATGTGCAGGTTGGCACCTTACATGGTAGCGCCTTGCCATCAGTGTATGAATGTGTGTGATTGGGTGAATGTGGATGTAGTGTAAAGCGCTTTGAGTGGTCGGAAATGACTAGAAAAGCGCTGTATAAGTACAGACCATTTACCATTCTCTAAAATAAATTAAAAAAGAAAAATACGGCCATTAGTGGAGTCCAACTCATGGAGCTAATGATTTGACAGTGACAATATAAGCTTGATTCATCAGTTTGGAAAAGTTAGTACATGTCAAAAATAGTACATTTTGGCAAAAGTCCTGCAACTGCAGGTGAAATAGTGCCTGGCATATGGCCATTTGAAAAATCATGAATTTTGGCCTCATGGTAAAGCTATAGAGCTATCTATATCTACCTATAGAATTATGCATTCTTTCCCATTTGTGTCTCTTTACCATCAGCTTTGTTTGTTCTTCATGGTCAAATGGTAACAAGTAACAAAATTATGTGATGATGTAGGCAGTTGAAATATGCTGTGTGTAAAATTTGATGGAGATTGAGTCAACTTTGAGGAGAAATTTAAAAACACAGTTACTATTGCAAGGTTGGCCTGATGGTAGTGCTATGGAGCGCAACCAATTGTGGTCAGTCACACTTTGGGGTGCATGGTGGGTTTCCACTAGTATCAAGCGTTTAGAAATTATGCCTCACTTCATGTTTGTGCATCTTTGCTGTCAGCTTTGTTTGTGCACCACGGCCATTTTGGATTTTCAAACCCTGGGTAATAGCTGTAATCTAGGTCCACATATTCTGAGTGCAAGATTTTGTTGAAATTGGATACATTTTGCAGGAAAAATTGCAAAAACAAGTTTATATGATTCAAAATGGAAAAGCTATCATGGCAGAAATGACTGCCAGTACGTGCAATAGATTTGTCTCAAGCCTAGGAATCGGAGCGAAAAAATAGACCCCAACCTTGGCTTGGAGTGGGTCATAAGCAATGATGTAGTGTTAAATACTAATGGTAAACTATGACCTCCAGTTGGTGATCATCATAAAATGAACAACTACCAATATAAACAAAAATCAGCCATCAGTGAACATGTTGTGCCCCACGAATGGTTCGGGTACCCTTTTGGCCAATTAGTAACACGATCAGTAACAACAGTTATGTCCTTTAACAGTTTCAAATTTTGACATTTAAATATAGCATCCCCATCAAGGCAATTAGTGTAAACTTTTAAACACCAAAGCACAATGCCAAAATGCATCATCCCTCTGAGATTCATCAAAACGCACCAGTGGTGTTTGATATTACATTTGAGTTTGAAATTCTTACCTTTAATTCTAGTGCCCCCATTTTTTCAAATTCTAGAACACACAAACATGCGAAGATGCATCACCCCTCTACGTTTTGCCCAAATGGTCCAAATACAATTGGAGCTATCACCTGAAATATCATGTTTAATGGCTGGAGTAACACGGCCAGATCCCCAATTTTTCCAGCACAAGAAATAAATGCCAATCCCCATGGTCATTACCTTCCATGAGTATCCTGAAGACATCTCTGAGGATGGTGACAGTAGTGCAGAGGACAAAGACCGAGAACAGGAAGGTACAAATGGGATCTGCAACTTTATATTCCGGCTGAAAGAGAGAGGGAAGTTTTAAGAGGGAGGTGATGGAGGAATTACGGGAAGAATATGGGAGAGGAGAAAGGAGAGAGGGGATGTCAGATGGTGTTTTCCACAGAGTGTCATACAGCATTTAAGTGCTCAGAGCAGCGTTAAAGATGGCCAACTGAGCAGGAACATCTTGCACAATGATGGGGAAAGTTAATTCTTGAATATTGAATATCTGTGCAGCCTCCAGCATCGCTCATAATAAACCTGAAGATTCAAGAGACTGCTACTGCTCTCCATGTTTTTTTGGCCAAGTCAAGATGATAGCACTTTCCTCCGCTTCATATACACTGACAGACATTAAAATGCATTTGGATTAGTGAAGGATGGCATTACACATTTCAAATAAATAACAAGCAAGTGACATTTTATGCTTAATATGCTATAATGCATAATAAATAAATAAATAAATAAAACTAGCATACAGTTGATATCAAGTCTACACACCCTTCCATTTAAATCAGACTTTTTCTCACTTTCAGTTCAATATACAGGCAACATCAATGTAAAAACAAAAGGCTACCAATTTCTGACCACGTACAGTATTAAAAATGGAAAAATATGCACAGTATGCACACCCCTTATAATTGGGGGTTATAATTGTGCTAATCAAAGCTAAATTGACTTAATCTGAATTGGCATGCTTGTAATTAGATAAAGTAAAATCATAGGCAACAAGGAGCTAACACAAGAGCTTCAAGATTTTATTATTGAAAGGGTTCAGATTAGTGGAGGGATATAAAAAGATCTATCCTTGAACACAATGAAGAACATACTGAAGAAGTAGAGCAGAGTCTTGTCTACATTAACTGTCCCTCCAAGATGGACGGCCGTACTCATCACGAAGCTACCAGGAGGCTCACATCAACCATAAAACAACTGCAGGACTGGGTGGTCCATCCATTTAACATTTAGCCTGGGAAGATGGAAGCCACTTCTCACTAAAAGCACCCAGTCCATCTTTAAAGCAGAGCTAGGCTTAGAGATAACTGTGATGGCCTTCAATAACCAGAAATCCTGCAAGGTGGACTTAATTCCTACAGATAATCTGTGAACTGACCTAAAGGGGAGTTGCATAGGATGTTCCCTTGCCATTTGAGTGAGCTTGAACTATTCTGCAAAGACAAATAGTAGAAGAACTTTCTGGAACATCTGGATTTAGGAATTTTCAATCAAACTGCATCATATCCACGACGACACTGACTGGACTATATTTGATTTTTATTAAAAGGTATTGGAACTGGTGTTATTGGCAAAATGATACATCGGTCTCGGATAGTGTGTGTGTGCTTGCATACAGGGTGCTTGCACACAGGGCGTGTATGATGCAGTAGTTTTGTGGTAGTAGTGCTTGTAGTAGTGCTTGTAGTTAGTGCATGTTGCATGCTGCTTCTGCTTGCTACTTTCTGCTTCCAGCTACTGCTGCCGGCTAGCCCTCTTTGCAGGGGGTGAAAAGAGGAACCGAGTGCGTAAGTCTCCTTCTGCCGGTATACAGCCTCTCTACCACCAAGACTCCTGCAGTGCCTCCTCGTGGCCACACATGGCAACTGGGTACCGGCTAAACTGTTGGGGATCTCGGAGCAGCAGTGGGCCCCAGAGACAAGGCGCGCAGGCCCACCGGTGTGTGGACACGCCCTGGCGCCTTTCAACCACTGTCCCAGCTATGGGCAAATAGCTAGGAGAAGGTCACTCCGAACAAAAACCATAGGAACTGCTCGCACCTGGCTCCGTGCTGCATGCCACCTGAAGGTATTGGAGTAAAGGGCGGATAAGGGTTTATGCCTAAAACGGACAGAGTAGCGCCGCGAGGAGTTGCGCCCCACAGCCCTTACATAGCATTGTAAAGCCTAACAATGGAGAATCCAGTTATTGAGAATCCTATACTTCCAGCGGCGGGAGTCCGCAGGAATCACACAGCAGACAGTGGGGCTGGTCCTGCCTCCAGGGGATAGCATGACGATTGGACCCCAAACCCGAAGGGGGGGGGGTCCAAGGTTGGCGGAGCTTGCACACTGTGCCAAAGAAAGGGGAGTGGAGATCCTCGGAGTCCAGGAGCACAGGAGAGTACATGCTGATGGTCCGATTGTGTATCATAGAGTGGGGAGATGCTCGTCCATCACCTCATCTGCATGGCGAAACGAGGCCCAGGCTGCTACAGGTGGCGTGGGGCTAATGCTGAGATCCTGGGGGTGTAAGGCTCTCCATAGGGTTTTCCATCACACCGAGAGGATCCTTATTGCAGATTTCGATGGCAACCCAGTTACAACCATCATGGTTGTGTACTCACCTACCAACGTAGCACCAGTTGAGGAAGTAGAGAAGTTCTATGAGGACCTAACAACAGCAGTCTGTGATGTCCTGGCTCACAACTTCCTAGCAATTCTGGGTGACTTCAATGCGACGCTCAGACCAGAGGATGCACCCTTCGCATACCACTAACCACAATGGTGAATATCTTGCTGCCCTACTTATGGAACACGAGCTACTGGCTGCAAACACCCTGTTCCAGAAAAGAATGGGTAAGAGATGGACCTTCCAGGACCGGGCTACTGGTATGTTACGCCAGCTGGACTACATACTGATAAGGTGCAGGTGGAGGAACTCAGTCCTGAATGCTGAACCTTACAGCACTTTCGACTCTGTGGGCTCTGATCATCGAGTGGTCTCCATGAGGGTGCGGCTGAGCCTGAGTGACCTCCTGGTTCACTCACGTCCGGAATCTCCTAGGCACACACCTGACAGTGGATGGAGCTGAGGAAGAAATACCAGCGGTCCTCAAATCTCAATATTGATGATGGTCCCTTTACTGTCGGGGAGTTCACCAAAGTGAAATCCACTTTGAAGCTGGGGAAAAGTGCAGGGCCGGACGGCATTGCCCCAGAGGTCTTTAAGAACTGCGATCTTGATGACATCATCCTGGAGATTTGTAACCTTGCTCTGATGGAAAATAACAAGCCTGATATGTGGTCTCTCTCTAACATCATCCCAGTGCCAAAATCTGGAGATCTCTCAAAACCAGACAACTATCGTGGCATCAGTCTGACATGTATCTTTGCTAAGATATACAACCGCATGATACTAAACCGGATATGGCGAGCCATCGACCCCCACCTGAGAAAGAACCAAAATGGTTTTCGAGAGGGGAGAACCACCGTAGTCCAGATCTTAGCCTTAAGGAGGATCATCGAGGAGGTGAAAAAAACAACCTGACAGCGGTGCTGGGTTTTATTGATTTCAAAAAGGCATTTGACTCAATACACAGATACCTTCAGGGGACGGGAGCAGGAACTCGGCTTCACGATTACTCCTAGGAGGTCTAGACATCTCCCTGCTGTAGTATTAACAGATCTAGACTATGCGGATGCCATCAGCCTGCTATCGGACCATGTAGAGCAGGCACAGGAGCTCTTGACCAGAGTGGAGACCGAGTATGCCAAGGTTGGTCTTAGGCTTAATGCCAAGAAAACCAAGGTTATCACCTACAACATCCTCCCGGACCATCCACCTCTAACAACAACAGGAGGCACTGAGTAGTAGTCTCACCCTAACGTGAATGTGATCTATAACTGACCCGGAAGTAGATGATGATTGCTGCCACCATGACTCCGACACTCTGCAGCAGGTCACCGACCACGTGGATGAATGCTGCGCGAACACTGGTGTTGCCGTGGCCACCAAGGAGTGTGTGGGTGTGGCCATGGGCGACAGGACTCTGGCCGTTCTCATCTATCTGGTGATAGCCAGCACCGTGAGTGTGGAAAGTGGTAGAATGGTGGAGGATATAGGCCATACTAGAGAGAGAGAGAGAGAGAAAGAGAGATTTGACTTGCTGTGTATGTTGGATCGTGCAGCTTTAAATTTAATTTTGGCCATGATTCAAGCAATGTGCTTTTGAAACTGAATCACAAACTCTAATGTAATATACAGTATTCATGAAAACTGATGAACACCCAGAATGCTGAGAACCACTCACATGATGTTGACGATGACGGCACAGCCAGAGGTGACTAGCATCACATGGCCATTGATCTCATAGTCGTTGCGTACAATCCTCTCAATGGCTAAATAGACCAAAACCCCTGTAACGATCCAGATGGACATGACGGAGACTAGTGCCCCAAGGATCTCTGTCAATACAATAGAATAGAATACAATAGAATATAAAGACATTGACCTCCAACAGACTAACATAGTAGTACAGTAGCTATTGACACACATGGTACATGGTACTGCTGACCATTTTCTTTCTTTCATTCATTCATTCATTCTTCTATCCAATCTGAGGTATCTTCACACTATCCAAATAAACACAGTTTAAAAAAAATATGAATAATGAAATGAAACTAACACAGCAGTTAGTTAATAAAATTAACTATATAACCAGATAAGATTTACTGTTTTGTTTTGTGTAACTTTTTTTAGTTTGATGGAATTGGTCATTTAGACACTGATAAACCCCCATGTCTCTTGCAGGTGGTAGAACCTGTGTGAATTCTTTTTGTGTTTTTTTTTTTTTACTATGGGCTGTGAGGACTCTTGATGCTACCACTAAGTGCGAGTTGTTTTCTAGATATGTTGTTGTCACATGGCCTCTGTAAAGTAAAAACCTGTGACTTTAATTTGCTTTTGGACTGATGCTGCCTTTTGTTCTACCACTCCACACGCCCCAGAACTGATTGTGTCTACCATCAAAACCTTACAAAAAGGTTTTTTTTTGGGAATGTTGGCATTGGTCCTGACCTGTCCCAGTCATTCATTTATTGATGAATCCATCTGCCGAACCATCCATCCGTTCATCTATCCATCCATCATCTATCAATCCACTCCTTATTCATCCATCCCTCCGTCCATTCTGAGGTATCTAACCTCTGGTCCTGACCTGATCTGTGCCAGCCGTAGTTCATGGTTTTGGTGGGTGGTCTGGAGGAGATCCACAGGGAGAACAGGCTCACCATCATGCTGCCAAAGTCTGTCAGGAGGTGAGCTGCATCTGTCATGATGGCCAGGCTGTGGGCCAGGTAGCCTCCTGTAGGAAATCGTAAAAAACGCCACACAGATCGGTACAGTGGTGCAGACATTCCTGTTGTCCTGACCAGTCCCACAACACTGTTTATGCCTGGTAACAACTGCAGGCTTGTCCAGGCCTTGGTGACCAGTTCTACCAGTGCTAAAACAAAAAATTAAGCTAAAAATTGCATCAAGTATTTTGAGTTTGATGATTTGAGTAGGCTATCACAGAGCAGGGAAGATGAATGTGGCCTTAAAAAAAAGCCAGTTGGCATGACAGGATGTCACTCAACCCCAACAGCAACCTATACCTTCTTAGTGCCAAGATCATTTTAATACAGGTTAATTCATTCCTTTAAAAAAACGATCTGTTAAACTGTATTGTGTGACTGTTTCAATATTTCTTTTCAAAAGAGGTCATATTTGGCATAGATAAATAGGATTCCCACTGTAAATTAATAGAATTTGGCTTCACATCTTTTTCTCCCAGACTCCAAAATGGACAATCATTGATTTGGTGGACATCACTTTACACCAACGACCTGCTTTACCATCGACAGCATACTAACACAATGTGAGTGCACCAAAATCCACCGCCACTCTTCACCACTAATTGCGCAATAGAGTGGTGTAGGGATGACGTATTTTTGTAGGCCAACCTGAAAGTTAGCATCACCCTGGTTCCCTCGACAAAATGCCAATGGGAGTTTTGCATTGGATTTTGGATTATTCCAGAAAATAAGCTATGTGGCAAACAAACGTTTATGATACTTACACATTTTGTTCAGTAAGATAATCTTCACAAATGAACACCACTTTTATGATTTTTGAAGCATAATTGCAATCGCCAGAGGTAAAAAGCTAACATTAGGCTATAAACGAACTACACCACAGTCGCATGACGTCACCGCCACTAAAAATACTAAAAATACTATAAACTGATAAATCTACAAGTTGGAAAGTTTGAGTTAGAATAGTTTGGTAGAGCGCGAGTATAAACACAACTAGAGGCTAGGCGGACTAGTGAGTAGATGAGTTTGATGAATTTCCGCATTCAGCGTGATGGCGTTTAATGTCCCTAACAACCTCTGTAGTCTCATTTAGCCACTTGTTAGCAACTGCCTTTTTTAAGAGACATGTAAAAGCTTCAGAATTCATGAGTGGGATATTTACTGACGTATTTTATGTTGTAGAACAAAACGTGAAAACGTCTTAAGCTTGTGTTAACCACAGACCTTATTTCAGGCATCTAACCAAAAAACCCATAGACTTCAAGACGAGGGAACCAGAAGTACAAAAATGCTAACTCGTTTCCTGGTTTTAGAACTCATTCCTGCACCACTCTATAATCTCTAGATGCACACCCCAGAACAAAGAGCAACACAAATCTGTCAGTTTAGTAAAGGTCTGTGGTGATTTCATTAGCACTATTGATCCAGTGAATACGACCTGCTGTAATGCATGTTCACTGTCTGCAATGAGAAAGTTGACAAATCTATAAATACCGTCAACCTTAATTACGCCTGTCTCAGCCAGTGCATTGTAATGGCCGTTGGGAAGTTTTATGAAACCTATAGGTGACTACAGCCACAGGCCATGAGATGCATTTAATACTGAAATCTGGGCAATCAGTTAATGAATGTGAGGCAACATTTTTATACATCATGGAATAAAGACTTTTGTGTTTCTTGAAGCGCCTCTCCGTCAAATGTTTTGTAGTTCATTCCTTTCACAGAGAAATTCAGAGGTATTCAGGCATTCAGCATCGCAGCCAAGCCTATTAGTTTGCGTGTAGTAGTTAGTTGTGTTTCCATTAAGATGATATCAGTCGCTGTGATACCACTTCTCCTGGGCTTTCATTCCCACGGCAGATATATTTCCCATATCCATGAACTGTGCGACTGATTTTTTTTTCTTATCTAACTGTGCCATTGCATGAGTATGATCCAAAGCATGTAGACCAAAGCATGTTTTGGGAAGATTAGTGTTGATCACATCATCTGTGTTGGCCTTGTGCACAAATCTTGTAGTGACATAAACCAAAGTACAAGGAAGAGACACTTCAGGATAGGGGATAGATTATTGGGACACAGAAACGTTTTTTTAGTTTACATTGCACTCAATTCTGTTTCACAGGTGGAGCAAAAAATATAGATCAATTTTACTACCACTACTACTGGGTTATTGATCGATTGGGGTGCCATTTGTCCATCAGAGCTTTTATAAAAACTAAGTTTCTATTTCCCATTGCTTTTTTTATATATCACTTAAATCACGTTAGACTTTTAGAAGTGGTGATTGGTCAAGCTCAAGCATCTAAATCCTAATGAATATAGGTATATTTTTAACACGTCAACCATAAGATTTTCAGTACAAATCTACTTTTATAATTATATTTTTTTGGAGATCTTGTGTCCCTTACACTAACCAGTTCATTTATTACTGTTAAAAATAGTGGGTATTTGGCAAAACATGTGCTTGTTACAAGGACATTAAATGTATGTATAATTAACCCCTTCTTACTATAGTAAACACATACCTATGCTTGATATATGGAAATATCAATCAAATTAAGATCACCAATACCACAGGGTGGTCGTAAGCATAACAGCATTAATGGACAGCATTAACAGGGTGGACAAAACACCAATAATTGGCTATTTGTTTGATGTATTTGGCATTCAAACTACTAATAAGGGCGAAGCTCTACAATGTCTGATTGTGCTTGTTCATTTTAAAATCAGTCTATTATGAGAACATTTATATAGCAGTAAAGCAGGTAGTGTAAAAGAGTAGATTTTACAATCTAGAATACCACTGTCAGCATGAATACTGAAGTAAAACAAAGAAAATGACTAGGACAACACTTGTAATAACTTGGCAACTACCTAGTAACACCCTAGCAACTGCTAGTAATCACATAGCAACCACCTAGTAACAAACTGAACTTGTAATAGCTGAATTTGTTGAATTGCATGTGTTGTCCTCATATGAAGCAATATTCATTTTCATTACAAAACAATCATTCTGTGGTACCATCTCAATTGCACCTGAAATAAATGAATAGTATGCATCATAGTAAATAGGATCAAACTGATAGAAGTTATGTTAGGATAGTGCAAGGTGCTTTTACTTACATATAAATCATTACATGGAATGGCACCATCCTATTTATCCGATTTGATTAAACCATATAAACTGCCACGTGCCCTCAGATCTCAGGACGCTGGCTACCTGTCTATCCCAGCAGTCAAAAAGAAAACTGCAGGTAACAGAGCCTTTTCTTACCGGGCTCCCTATCTATGGAACAGTCTGCCCGCCTCAGTCAGAGAGGCAGGTTCTATCGAAGTCTTTAAGTCAAGGCTAAAAACCCATTTATTCTCTCTGTCATTTGACCAGCCTTGAGGGAGTGGCTCAGTCTCTTCTCAGAGTAAGGCTAGACCAGTTAGCTTATCCTAGCTCAGAGTCCTGCCGATGGATATTAGCATCCTGTCTACATGTCCTATTCTCCTGGTCTACCTGCTCCTGTCCACTGACGCTGGTCATGTTTGTCTGTGTGAGTGAGAGTGTGTGTATGGGTGTGTGTGGGTGTGTCTCCTATCTGTTTCAGGCTGCAGCCCGGAAGAGTTGGCGTCTGCGTGGTCCCGCCTCCTAGGACGATGCTGACTGAGCAGGTGTTGCGTTCTCCTATCTGGGCAAAGTTGGCGCCTGCGTGGTGCCGTTGCTGTGATGCCGCCCCATCAGATCTGGATGTCCCACCAAAATGAACTTTCATATATTGTGTATACGCTGCTTGCCCAAACTCGGCATCTATTGCACGCCCAACCGTCCTGGTAGGGGGATCCCTCTCTGAGTAGCCCCTCCCAAGGTTTCTCCCAATTTACCAATAAGGTTTTGTGGGAGTTTTTCCTTGTCCTTTGTGAGGGTCTAAGGCTGGGGGATGTCATGTACTAATCATTTATTATCTTCACATATTAGGCACTGTGAAGCCCTTAGAGACTGTAACGGTGGGGCTATACAAATAAATGTGATTTGATTTGATTTGATTTGAGTCTTTTAAGGGGAAAAAACATGAATGCTGTCCTGAAAATATGACTGATTTTGATTTAAATTGGTGGTTGTTTGCCTTGTGATGATCACCAAATGGATGTCCTAGTTCACTTTCCTTTTTATTTAACACTACATCGCTGGTCGTACTGAATGAGATTCCTTTGAAACATCGGAAAATGGCCTGGCATGTCGTCATCATCATCTTTAACCTCTGCTGGTTGAACTTTCACTTTTACCTATGACCTCGCCAATCATGAAGACGAGGCAGATGGCTGAGGCGATGTAGAGTTTCTTCTTGGCCAGCAGCTTGTCCACACTCTCCTCGCACACAGAGACCTTGGTACCGTGGCAATGGGCGCCGACAGGTCGCTTCAGCTCGATGGCGCCGCACATGCCTCCATTCTCGAAAGGGAAGTTGGGATACTTCTCTTTGGAGTCTGGAAAGGAACTGTAGGTATACAGAAAATAGGATGTATTAACGAATCAGTTAATAAAATAATTTATTTTCCTCTCATGCTATACAAATGGCCCTGAGACTACTATATGAGACAGATTTAAACACAGACTTGATTGATAATGTTGTTAAAGGTGAATCAGGTTCAATCAATATGGGTTATATTTTACAGATATTTTTGGCTAGTATTCAGTGTTTTTCCCAGAATTTTATGCTTTTCAGGGTGGAAACGTGTCAGTATTTAGACCATGGGACACTAAAACTCTCCAGTGAAACCCAGGATAATACTGCTGCTACTACTACTACGTTCCCATTGATTGATGTAATCAATCAAACTGCATCATATCCATCATATCAGAGCTTAACAGCACTGACTGGACCAGGGGCCTCATTTATAAAACTTTGTGTAGATTCGATCTAAAACATTGCGTAAGCACAAACCTCAGAATCTACTAACAAGAAAATATTCAGATCTATAAAACCGTGCGGTGCACACCTGTACGCAGTCTTCTCTTTATAAATACCCACCTGCGGTGAATTGTGCACTTGTGTCCTCCCAGTGTCCTCCCACAATCATCCATAAATTGTCAATGCTAAATAGCTCATGAATATGCCGACGTTGTTAAGTATTCTTTGTTGGACTATCAATGAGGGAAAGACGGAGAGACGCCAACTGCAAGAAATGAGTGCGAGATCGAGGTGCTCATCACTGAGGTTGAGCGCCGTAAATGTGTACTGTTTGGGGCACAAGCCCTAATAATCCGGCACACCTTATTATTATTAATAATAACAATAATAATAATAATAATAATAATAATAAACTTTAGTTATATAGCACTTTCTAGATGCTAGATGATAAACAAAATTACAAGTTGTATATCTCTATTTAATAGAGGTTTTCGTGGTGGTAAATACAACTTTCACGGCCCTAATTCCATTTCCCCCCATTGTAGAGGGAGAGAGAGAGAGAGAGAGATGCAAGCCGCAAACTATCCTGCTGATTTTGACAGAGAATCGTTATCGTTCATAAATTGCTGTGCTCCGTTCTTATGTGAGTCTCTGATTAATAAATGTATCCTTTGATTTTGAACAGTAGCCTTATGTTGTTGTTATTTAGTCTTTCTGAGGCTATTGCATATTGTATTGGTTAAATCACTGAGTTTTATTTTATGAAAAATGTATTTTAACAGCCCCCTCAGTCACTTCATCCTGGCGCCGGTAAAATAATCAATAAAATAAATTAAGAGAATGCCTTTTATAAAAATAGGTTTTAAGTAGTGGCTTAACAGATACAACAGACCACACTCCCTGTGAAAGCACACTTATAAAACTATGTTTTTAAGAGGACTGAGCTTTATTTTGTGATCTCCCCATCGGGCGTCGCTGATTCCCGTGTCTGAAAAACTTTGCGGTGAACTCTACGCATGGGTGAAAGGATGCGTAGAAGTGCGCACCTTTTACCACATAGAATTTTTCTATAAATCCCGACGTTTGCGGTAAAATATGCGTATGCACATTTCACCCCCGTTAACGCCACTTTTTTGTGCGTAGCAACCTTTATGAATGAGGCCCCTGATTACTTAATAAAAGGACAATATTAGACCCATATATAGGTCTGACTCTAGTTTCAATAGCTATGCATATTGCACAGTGCTTAATGGTTTAATGAAACACTATTCAGTGTTTCACCTTCACCTGAGAATTACACATGCATCTCCTTCACATGGGACAACACCACATTAGACTGGAAGTTAATCAACAGTGAATGAAACTAATCCTAAATTCTTAACACAGAGACACACAAACACACACCCAGGCTGGCATTCTCGCTGTGTGCAGTGAGGAGATGATGTGGCTAATGAGGTGGAAAAAAAATAATTTGGGCTCACTGGAGATAACCAACCACACACACGCTTGCTCTTACTCACTATCTCTATACATATGCTTTCACATAAGAGATTGCCAATGCGCCCTGATCAGGCTTAATCAACACACACACACACACACACACACACACACACACACACACACACACACACACACACACACACACACACACACACACACACACACACACACTCTCTCTCAGGGGATGTCCGAGATGAAAAGAATCAGCCAAATGGAAAAGAGATTCTGTTCAATCACACCACTGGGACTCAGGAGCAAACACCCCCCAAGCGTACACACACACACACATAGAAGCTGTAGGGTATGTTCAAATGTGAGCATTGGCAGCATATGTTGCAATCATACATGCAGATATCTGTCAGAGATTTGTACAAAATGTTCTCAACCAAACACACATGTATGCACACACACTAAGGAAAACAGTTACTGAATGGCATGGCAGAAACATGTGTTTTAAGGTAATTATTTAAGAAAATAATTACCTTAAAACACATCAAGGGATGGTTAACCAGATATTATGTTTACGTAGCTAACAAACTAATACATCTAAACACAAAATCGATAAGATGTAGCAGTGATGAAATGGTCAGCTCCCAGTCAATAACACAGCACAGAAATCAACCATGTCTTTTCAATTGTATTGAGATGGCCAGGATTTACGTTGAGAAACACAGCTGTTCACAGCCACTGTTGAGGACCTCCAGAGAGTGCATTACTTCACCTAAAAGCACTATATACTTATAGAAAATGAATTTCTGTTAACCAAGTGTAGAGCATTTTGTGCATCAATGAGGACTGTGTTCACAACCAAGTGAACCACATTGGCCTAGTTTACTGGCTTCTAGTCCACTGTGAGGGCCTGTCTCTCTGAATCCATAATGTCTTTAATCTGCAGTCCCTGTGCACTGCAGATCCCATTACCACTATCTATGATAGTCTATCCATGCAGATTGCTCTCTGGTAGAGAACCTGCCTACCAGTGTACCACACTATCCTGTCATCCTTTATTTTGATTAATTACACAATCCAGATGAAAAATGGGGACGGAAATTTGCTTTGTGTTCTGAGTCAGCCAGTGATGTAAAAAGGAGACTGAACCATGACCTCCAGTCAGTGATCATAAGAAACAACCACCAAGATCAACCCACTTTCCGAAAATCATTAATATCCGCCATTTTCCCTTAAAATAGCCATATTCTAATTATTTTAAAGGGGCAATAAGCAATGTTTTAGAGGCAGTAGTAAGAATCATAGATCAATCAGAGCCATCATCGAGAATTGCATACGTTTACTTACTATGACTGGGACAACTTTTAGAAGTACCTTGGACGAGTGGCTAACTCTGAATCTGATTATGCTGATTCACCTCATGTAAAATGCATGGGTGTTTACCTTGGCACCTCTGTGGGGTTCGCCACATCTCCAGCAGTGGATTTGGCCCTTTATCCACTTTGCAACTTGGACTGAATTGAAGGATTTGATTTCACTACAATATGGAACTTTACAATAGATCTTTTGAAATGGCAAAATTAGCTAGGCACTAGGGGAAGTATGATTCCCATTTAGGCTGGACTCAAATTGAAAGGTCACTGGCAGAGCCATTTAGACCTATTGAAGCTCTATCACAGAAAGTATCAGTGAGGCAGATAGCTGAGGAGGTCAAACTAATAATACATCACTCCCAATGGGTGTGGGCAAATACGCACAACATGATTGGAGGATTTCTCAAAACAAAACCAAATACTCAACTATATGGAACACCCCTTCTATCTGTATAGGAAAGCAGCCATTTATGTGGGAAAGATGGCTTGGATGTGGTCTTCATTCAGTGGACGATATGTATGATGATGCAGCATTATTTAACCTGAGAGAGAGGTGCCTTCTGGAAATATTTACAAATGAGAAGTAGCGTGGGGTCGCTTCTGGGTCTTAACAGACTGGGTGCATATCGATGGCTCAAGGGGCGAATTGGGAAATTTGAGAGTGATTTGGCAAAAAGATCTACATAGTGACATTGATGAGAAGGCGTGGGATAATATAATTTCCAAAATTGGATGGTCCACACAGGACATATGTAGTAGGTTTACACACTACAAGATTGTTCATCGATATTACTGGACCCCAGTTAGACTATATAGAATGGGTCTGGGGCAATGCTGGAAATGCAACACCTAGATTGGTACCTTCCTCCATGCTATGTGGGAATGTCCCCTGGTTCTTTCTTTTTGGAAGGAGGTTCTACAAACAATTCAAGAATGGCTCGGACAGCCTATACTCCGGTATCTCCCCAGCTCTGCCTATTAGGAGATGGCACAATACTACCAGCAGGGGGTCTTTAAAGCAGAGTTTGGCCTGGCCTTGGCTGGATTTATTATTGCAATCAGACTCAGCCAGACTGATTCTTCGCAATTGGAAGAGCAATGGTAAACCCAAATATTCTGATTGGCTCAAACGTATGGCAGAAACCGCTTCATTTGAATTAATGTTAGCCAGAATTCATAATCATAAAAGTAAATTGTATCAGGTATGGGATCATTTTCTGAGGTTTATAAAGGATGGGCAAAGGGAGGGGAATGTGTGAAAGTGGTTATTGGTAAGAGGTCTAAATGCTGTCATCATATTTTATTTTGATTTATTGTATATGTGGGGATTGGTTTTGTTTTTATTCTATGAATTTACTTTGTATTTGTATAATTACTATTACTAATTATGATTTGGTTTTGTTATATATGGTATGACATAAATTGTTGTACATGTCATTGTGATTTAATATGCAGTAAGCACAGGAAAGTTGGGAACTGCTCTTGCTCTTTTCCTTGCAAGTGGGTTTAACAGAATCAGCACCATAGAGTCTAGTAGCGGTGCTGACAGGTGACTTGTGAGGTGGATGCTAAGATTTGAAAGGTTGTCTTGAAGCAAGACATACTCTGGTAGCTTGTGCAGCCACAGCCTGACACTCTGCTTCATCTTTAAGCCAAATTGAGAAATCCGTAAGATTGTAAAGCACTCCAGAATGATGATTACATGCATATGGCACATAGCTGGCTACTTGCTCAACAGTGAGTTTACTCAGGAGTTGTTGCACATGAGAAACACAAGCCCTGCACCGTGCTGAAAAGCTTGAAGCATCTCCACTAGGTAGGCAACGGATATGAACAGCAAAGTCACTGAAAGCACTGGTGTCCCCAGGAGAATAGGAGGAAGGCTCAAAATGGCTACAATCTCTTGAAGAACAAGCTGGTGGGATTGGTCATATTTCTAGAGCAGCCAGCCACCTAGAGTAGGTGTTTGGGTCATTGACATATGCGAATGCCAAGTTATGGGCAGAGGGCAGATGCAGATGATCGAGGAGCATATGGTACTTATACTTTCAGATTGGTCCTCTGGCAGAAGATTATCAAGAGCCATCTTGAGCATTACGAATTCTTCAGGATCATCTTTAGAAAAACTGGGAAAAGGGCTTCAACAGAAAGGTAGGACTTTTGCAGTTGGTGAGAAAGCCACTGATGTGCAAGGATCTGAATGATGAACGAAGAGTGGAGAAATTCATCTCCTTGGAGCTTGGAGCTAACAGATGGTAAGTACCGGTGAAAGCTAGGATTAGTCCCAAACTGATACAGAGCATTGGAATAGGACAAAGTCTAGGGCTAAGGCTGAAAAATGGGCTGGTGGTACCTCTACTGTCTACTGGCCCCTGGATGCTGCTCTCAGAAAATTCCTCCTCATATTCTAGTTCTCACCATTTACAGTTTCTCAACAAACAAAAAAAATCCTCTCTCCTCTTTCTCTGCTCTCTCCTGCTCCATCTCCTTTAATGGAGAGGATTTAGTAGGAGGTTGTTCTTGATCTTGTTCATAACATTCCTGCTGAATATCTATTATGCTGATGGTACTCCACTTTGTGATCAGCCATGTGACCTGACATTTTCGGCTTATGAAGACTTCTGAACTCTCTGCCCCAATGGCCTATTGGAGGTGGATTTTCTTTGCTGTCCATCCTACCAGAATAGTTCATCCATCCGGTTTGAAGAAGCATTGAAAATATTGGAGGCTGAGGACTTTTAAATTTGTCTGGACTAGCTATTTGTCGATAAAAACACCAAAAGAGATGGATAATCTTTAGGCCTTAGCAATATTTATTCAGCAGCACTGGCAAACATGAATAAAGGATGGTTTATCTTGAAAAACTAATGCAAATGGAATTGAATCAAACATTATATTTCAAACAAACAATATCATATAGAAATATTCTAGATTCAAAAAAGCTATTGGAATTGAATCAAACATTATATTTCAAACAAACAATATCATATAGAAATATTCTAGATTCAAAAAAGCTATACCAATGAAGAAATCATTCCAAATAATTAAACTGTAAGATCATAATTAGAAATTGTCAATAACTTACATTAAATAATGCATGCTTGTGTCCTTTAACTTAATATATACTGGGTCTCTCATTTTAGAAATATTGGATTATCATCCTTTTGGAATAGAGCTCATCCGGTAGTCAGTATACCACAGGGCAGTTGTGTAACAGTCAATGTACAGCATCAACACTGTAGGGACCTGAGGGAATATGCAGTGGTCTGTGAAATTATATAATATGAAGAGCCCTCAGAAGAGCTGTCCTCTGAGATATTAACCATCAAGCACTTAATTGCCACTTCAATCTGCTATGTAAGAGCACCATACAATGTTTTCTGATTGATATGAGTATGCCTTGAGCAAAAGAGTATTGCTAGAGAGCAGAAATGGGCATGCTGACTGAGCGGGCGTTCGCGTTATCCTATCTGGGCAGTGTTGGCGTGTGGTCCCCTAGTCCTATGATGACACTGAGCTGTCGTTTGCTGTGATGCCCCACATCAGATCTGGATATACCACCATAATAAACTTTAATGCATTGTGTATACGCTGCTTGTCCAAACTCGGCATCTATTGCACACCCAACCGTCCTGGTAGGGGGATCCCTCTCTGAGTAGCCCCTCCGAAGTTTCTTTGAATTTTTTGAGGGTCCAAGGCTGGAGGATGTTGTGTACTAACCATTTATTGTTTAACATGTTGGGCACTGTGAAACCCTTAGAGGCTGTAACGGTGATTAAGGGCTATACAAATAAATATGATTTGATTTGAAAGTAATGTTATTATCATCATCATCATCTTCAAGGGAGTTTCATGGGAGAGTTTTAGTGTGCAATGGTCTAAATGCTGTTTCAGAGGCTTTTGCACCCTGATCAGAATACAACTCTGGGGGAAACACTGAATACTTGGAATACTGAATAGTGACACAAAATATGTAGTAATAATACTAATTTAAAAAACAACTTTATTATTATTATTATTTCATTTTTTGTTAATTAGTAATTCTTTTTTTATCTTTTTAATTTTTTTGCTATGTTGTCAATCGGTCTCTCACAAGCAAGAAAAATCCACCTCCAAAAGAAGCAACACTTAGAACAATGCAGGACAAAGGCCTAGGTTACCTCTTTCTAAGTGCAAGTGTAAAACGCATGGGCGTTTATTGCATATGGCAAAATATGGGCACTCCTAATTCCTTGACCTAGGAAAGTCCAAATTTGATCTTGTAGTTTTTAATCACTATAATAGAGAGCAAAGAACAAACAAAAATCACCAGGAATCTATTTGGAAGCCAAATTTCAGGGAGCATTCAGGACCAATGTTCTCTGTAAGCTATGACTAATAATTTATCACACTGAGAACATCAGTCAGACATCTAGTGGATATTAGTGGGTTTGGAAGTTTGGATGGTAAATGAGATTAGATACATGGACTTTGCCATTGTTTAGGGTTTACTGAATTAATGCTCCTGCTAAAATGCAATAAATAGGTAAATAATAGATATCTGATTTGACCCAGTTTTATTGAGCCCCAGCTGTCGGGTGAAGATAAGGGTAATGAAGCTGAGAGGATCCTGACAGGGAACTTTAATGTGATCCTTTAAAGGGGTACTATTTTAGGAATTTAAAAATGTATTATTTATCAAAGATGTTTAATGTAGACATTGCTAAAATATCATTTGGTTTCAGCAGTTAAATTTCATTTTCAACATTTTTTACAGGCAGTTTCTGACTAACTCCAGTAAACGCATCACGACTGGACTTGGTCTTGATTGACTCCCCTCATTAGATAATTACTGCAATCCTTCCAATCAGGTAAATTTGCAGCATTTTAACTGGAAACCCTCCACTCAGCAGGTTTGCCTCAGTTGAAGCAGCTGGTGCTGCCAATTAAGGTCCAGTATTGTGACTGTGAGGACTTAGTCTTGAACTTCGTGATCATCATGAAGGACATTACTCGAATCATATAAACAAAATCATGAAAACTGAATAACATGCGCTCTTTAATGTCTAGAAACAAGGTCTGTCAGAGGGCCCATGGAGAGCCAGACTAGCTTCATTTGTCATTAATCAGATGGGTTTTCTAGGAGCTGCAGCAGACCCAACGACCCTGCCAGTCATTAACCTACGGCTAATTATGCTGCCTTAAGTGCTGTCTGAAATATCACTACAACTTGAGCAAACATGAACATTACAATTACAGGATGTAACAAATATATGATGGGAAAAGTGGGAATTTCCTATGATACCAGAATTGTGAGGAAGTGACCTTTAGGGGACAGAGAGCATGGAAACATGGTTACCTTTCATTATAATTTTGTTTGGCATTCTATAGCAATAACTATTGTTGAAAGATTCTATTGTCACTCATTGCATAGCTTTTAGTTGTCACACATATGCAAAAGTTTGGTATATAAATACATTAAAATATTAATTACATAACTGATGCGCATTTTCTGCAGCAAAAGGGAGCTCTGTGCTGTTTGATTTTTAAAAGAAAATGCCACCAAAAATGACTTTTGTTACAGGCGCCATTTAGTTATTTCCCACCAAAACCACTTGAATGCACCAAAAGTCTTATTTACGACCTGCGACATTGAAAATAGAAGCTTGCGTGGAGCACTTCAAGGCACCATTAGGCTATCTAACAAGCTAATTTTGTTTTATTCTTTTTTAATTGCATTTGTTGTAAAAACAAACAAACAAAAAAAAACATCGCGTTTAAACGTTGTTTGTGGATTCTGAGAAGTAGAATAAAACAACTTGTACACACTCTGTCAACTGGAAAATGCTGAATGACACACGCACGCACGCACGCGCGCGCGCGCACACACACACACACACACACACACACACACACACACACACACACACACCAAATGGTGCATGAAATCCCAAATGCAGTGCCATACACACTTTCATACACAGGGGAATAAACAGACCGCATGCTAAATCATTTTTCTTTCCAGGGGAGACGATATTTATTTACAAATTGGTAAATTTTTATAAATGCCCTGTAATTATAACTACTTATAAATGGTTGGTTTCATTTAACTATAACTGTCGTACATTATTAAATTGGGTTTCCCCTCCTTTCTGTCCAGTACTGAGTGAATGCTCTTCTTCTTGCTGGCAGCGTTGGTAATACGCCATAATATGCAAGGTTTCTGTCAGTCTGTGTCCTAATAAAGAGCCGCATGCTGTGTTGGCAAATTGGGTGGAAAAGTGCAAAACGGAACTGCTTTGGGATATCATTTCATCGCATTCTGCACTGCAATTAAAGGCTCTTTTGTTAGAAATATGTTTCTCTATTTCCAGTATAGGCTAACATAAAAAAAAATCACACGCCTGTGTTTTGCTGACCCACGCGTTTACGAAGGATGTGGAAGAAATAATCTGCAGCTGGGATGGATTTTGTGGTAAATGAACCGTGTAGGACCAGTAATACCCTGATCAGCGATGAGAAATTGGGATTCATTGCATTGCGGTACATTACATGAATCAATAGTAAATTGTTTTTTTTTGTAGTGGGATAATCTGCTTGAAGTAAAACTATAGGCCTATGTATTAGCTCGCAAGACAATCTTTGGTGACGAGCAAGACCCTAAATGAATTTATTCGACTAGTTTAATTGGGATAACCATGCCTGTATTTTGTTTTGGATAACCAGGTCCATATTTTATATTTTTGGATAACCAGGTCCATATTTTATATTTTTGGATAAACAGGTCCATATTTGCAGATTTATAGTATCTATGAGATAAATCTGCTTCTATCGGTTTATTGGGCCACGCATTTCACGTGTTTCATTATAATCAGCATTTTTGAAAATCCTTGTACCTGCTGGTATTTAAAAACAATTATTTCGTTAAAAGATTATAAACAATTTTAGGTAGGCTATATAGTCTATGCTAAACAGATTCCGAATGTATTATTTTTGGAATAACCAGTGTTTTTTTTCCCTTTTCTTTCTTTCTGCTAATGACAGATGATGAGTTTCTAGCATTGCTCAGTGGTCTGGCCCCGGAGGGCCATTTGTCACGGGGCTGTCCAGAAACCAGCCGAGCGTGAAAATTAATTTGTTCATTCACATAAAGAGAGCGGCAGCCTGCTTCATATGCACGCGCGCTAACAACTGGCACCGTGCTTTCAACGTCACTCCTAACAAATCAGTCCCTCTCCAGACTTTGCTCACAGGTGATTTCAATCATGTTCCAATAAATATTTTCACACTGCTTTCAACGTTAAAAACAACTGGCAAACGACAAGTGTTGCAGCATTCCACACTTTCTGCAAAAGTTCACACGATTAACTCTCTCAGTCTTTGTCCTATTTTACTATTCATTTAAAAAAAAAAAATATATATATATAGGATTAATTTAACAATTAATCTATTCAGGTAACTTTGAATGGGTATGCGAACATGCAGCAAAAAGCCTAGGAATTCTCCATTCATGACCATGCAGCTGAAATATTAAACATGACATTCCCCCACCTTTTCACTTTTAGAGAATACATTTTTGCATTCTTCTCATGTATGAGTTGAGATTTCTCCGAATTTGCAGTGTTATTATCCATTTTTTGCGCGTGCAGTCGGTCGGCGTCCAGTCTATTCATGAAAAAAATTAGGCTAATTAAAAACAATAAAGGTGATATATATTTTTTGAGGATTTAGGCAAATCTTAAGTCCGGTTTCCTTATCTTTAAACGACGCTGCAAAAAGTCAGCCAAGACATCGCGTGTGTGTCTTCAAAGCGAGTAAATTCTTCCATTACAGCACG
The DNA here is from genome assembly GCA_034670385.1 of Hoplostethus mediterraneus. Taxonomy (NCBI): domain Eukaryota; kingdom Metazoa; phylum Chordata; class Actinopteri; order Trachichthyiformes; family Trachichthyidae; genus Hoplostethus; species Hoplostethus mediterraneus. Next base: position 1,281,365 of record JAXDDW010000092.1, read on the forward strand.
GAGCGAGGTGTGAAGGAGTGCGGTGCCGGAGGAAACCGCTGGTTTCTGTGAGGGGAGGTTTAACTTTGCCGGAATTAAAAGATGATGCTGCAGCAGCAAGTCACACCACAGACAGGACTGCGGCACCTATTAGAGAAGTGCACTGAAAATCATCAAAAGGCAAACAATCACCTATAGAATCAAAAATCAATTTTCACAAAAGCGCTCGATTTGTCCCTCAAAAAACCATATCCTCATATAAATCTCACGTCATATGAGATGTATCCAAAAAGGTGGTGAAACTCAAACTGTTCACTCAAATTCATTCTGCAAATGATTGCGCGGGAACTGAGTTAATGTTGCAGAAAATTGGATTAAACAAAAATTAAGTTTGATTTATGTCATTATTTAAGGATACACAGCTTGATGTAATTCTAAAAAGAAGGAGATTTAACTTGGTCGCAACTTTACTGAGAACTGTATGGCTTATAAGTAAAGCAGGGAAATAATAGGCTGCACTGAAACCCTTCAGTCTTAATTTAAAATACTGCCTTTTGATCAGCTACCGTATTACTTAAATGTTGTCAGGAGAAGCTCATGAAGGCCTATAGTCTAATGCCAAACAATATTAAGTAGTATAACATCCTATTGAAAATATATTTTGTTGTTATGGGTTATTATATAATAATTAGGAAATATAAAACTGTTCAAGGCAGCTTGGCTCGGACCTAGAGCGATGATATTTATATATATATATAATATATATCAGGTACACAAACAGGATGTCACATAGGCTACAGTAATGTAGACGATTGTCTACTTGCGTTCACGTCGTGTGGGAATAAATCGTTTTTCGTTTTGTTTAGATTAATGTAGCCTATTATTCCTTACAATTGTCTACAGGTATTTCCGTGTTGTTGACGTCCGAATTCATGGATTTCCCAATTAGTTTTTACCAGTTGAAGTAAACAGTATTTACTGGTGGTGTTTACCAGCTCAAAATATGAGATTAACGGTATTGTCTAATTTTGTAGTTGAAATTTGAGTTGAACAGTGTTATCTAGTATTGGTTACTAGCTCAAAGCTGAGGTGAACAGTATTATGTAGCTGTAGTAGGTGAAGGGTATTCCCAAGCAGGAACTTCGCATCTACCTCTTCCCCTTGAATGCAGCATGCACACGCGTTGCAAGACGTCATGACGGTCCATCCGTGGGTTTGTTTTCCGCGCCACGGACAGAGATGGAAACATGGCAACGACAAGCAGCAACACGGGACAGTTCCAGCATCACAAAGATGAAGGCGTGGAAGCTGACGGGTCTATGTCCAGATCCGACAGGTAGCGAGTAGAGGATGAGTGTTTCTGGCATGGAGCAAACACTAAAACGCTCTAACGGAGCACTGCAGAGGATACAGCTAATAAATGTTAGCTGGCCGACTATCGTACCCAACGCGTTGTCAGCGTGGCTAGCATGATCAAAAGCGAACGCTAGCCCCGATTTGAAAGAAACGAGCACGTTTTTCATTAACGTAAGATTACACTTACAACAGAGCAGCCGTGGCCACACACAACCTGTCTAATAGCGAGTCGTTTGTAATGTTACGGTGGCATTTGAACACAAGGCTAGCTGGTTGCTCTGCTAATCACAAAGCTAGCTTATGCTACTTTATGTCTAACGTAGCCCCAATTTAACTATGGCTAGGTTCTTCTGGTAAATTGGACATGCAAGTAATTTACCGAGGAGCAATGTTTTGAATATATTTTCAGCTTTTAGAATTGGTTCACTGCTCGTTCCACCCTCTATGGTATATTTTGGTTGAATAAGATTGAGGATTAACAGACAACTAACGTTGAAGTTTTATTGAAATTGTATGCCGAATTAAAGAGTGGATCCTAGTGATTCATAAACTGCCTTTACGTCACGTTCTGCCAGGTGTATAGCTTGCTGATAATCAATACATTATTAAACTGCCGGATTTTTGAATGCACTTCAGCGTGCCGTTCGCGTCTAGCTGGCTGGATTCCCTGCTAACAACAAAGCGAGCCTCTTTCTGGCTGCCCAGGGACTGACCGGATGTTCTCTGATTCATAAGACGTGGCGTTGAGGAGGTGGGATCAGGTGTCTGTTTGGAAACCATGCTATCCCTAACTGCGGGATTCGGGATATGCTACAGCTTTGCGTGGGAAGGCTATGTGAATACCTTCCGTTCAGTTTTTCCCCCCTCTGCGTATTTTATTCACATACATAACATAAGGTTAGTGCTGAAATAGAATAAAATGTAACAGAATGCCACAAGTAGTCTGCAACTAATACTACAGTTGTGAGAAAGTTTGCGAACCCTTTTGAATTACCTGCATTCCTGTATGAGGCTCCTGAAATTTTGTCTGATCTTCATATAAGTTATAACAGATAAATACTATGATTTAACAAATACAATTGTACTTTTATGTCTTTATTGAACATATTGTTGAACCATGAGATTTAGTAACTCCTTTAGCAGCAATAACTGCATCCAAACGTTTCCTATAGTTGCCGATCAGACTTGCACAACAGTTAGGAGGTATTTCATAAACCATGATTCTCCACCTCTAACCCACACCTGAATGTCATCTCATTGATTGGATCACCTGACTTCAATTACCCCCTTAAATAGAAGTCATTAGAAGTGAGTCTCATGCTGTTAATGTTTGAACAATATGTAAAAACATGTAAAAGTATTATGTGTGTTATATTTTTAATCACATTGTGTTTATCTATTATCATGACTTAGATGAAGATCAGACCATATGTTTATGCAGGTAATTATAGACAAATGTTTGTCTGTGTTATGTTAGGTCTGATATGTGCTATTCTCTCACCAAACGGTGTCTCTTGGTGGATCACTTGTATGCCAAATTTACCCTAATGACCCTAATGATGTCTAAAAGCTCATTGTGAAAAAGTTATCTTAATGTTTTAACGTGAGTTTAGTGCTTTAATTTTCTTTCCATACGAAAGACAATGGAATGTATCAGGGCTGTCGGTCAGGGACTAGCCGCAAAAATTTCAAGCCAAGTGATGACAGCCTTACTCATGCGAGTGGCGACCCCATCTGATGACATGCTGCATCCAGGGCACTGGTGTGATTTCCTGGGGAGGGTCGGCAAGTCACCCCCCTCCCCCTCAACCACACAGACAGCAGAGTTTCCACTATGGAGAGATGTGAACAGAGGGAGATACTCAAGTCAACACACTCACTCTCACCTCTCTGCAGGACAGTGACGGTATCTGCAGGTCGTGAAAAAGTCTTTAAATTATCTAAATTTGAGGCCTTAAAATGCCTTAAGAATGTCCCTTAATAATTAATTTTCTAATACTGCCCATTTATGTTCAAGCAGATACAGGTTGTTGTTTCTTTATTTTGGTTTATAAATTTCAAGTAGCATTAAGGATGTCTTAAATTAAGCTTTGTGAAACCTGCAGATACCCTGGAGTGACTGAAATGCCTGTCGGAGCAGCAGCATAGGGGCAACTGTGAGCTTACAAGGCATCTCTGATGGCAACCAGTAAATACACAACTTCAATTAGTGAACATGCAGGGAATCACCCACAGGGCCTAGATGGAGAGATTCATTCCAAAGCATGTTTACACCTACGATAGGCAGTCAGTTCCTGTTCAATATTATTAGCAGGTTAGACTGATGTGTTGGTTTGCTGATATTGGCCTTTCATTAAAAATTGTCCAGTCAGTGTCATCCACCTCTGATTAGATGGAAGGTCCTCCCTGACCACCGCTACATAAAAACAGTCTAACACAAGCAATCATTCATTTAAATGTTCAGTAACATATTTATGTGAATTAATTCTTCATTTAAAGACAGTTTTCAACCCTGACAAGAATACAATTCTGGGGAAAACACTCAAGCCTTTTGATTGTTTTGGCACAAAAATGGTAATTATTAAAATCTGCAAAAAAGCTTAGCTATTGGCAGTTTGAATACACACATCTGTATACGCCTTCAAAAACCCATATTGGTTGAATACTAATTAGTTGCAGGGAGTGGGTTGAACATTGTCCAACAATGCTTATAAGTAAAGTGAAAGGAGACTTGTGGGCTGAAAATCTCTGTTGTCTTCATATCTGCTACTCCAGCACGAGTGGAGACGATTCTTTGGATGGCCTCCCAAGCCATGCCCCCCGGTGCCCTTTGACCCCCTCACTATCCCCACGGAAACGGACCACCAGCCAATCAAAAACAGAGCCTCCACTGCTGAGGACCAATAAGAGGACCATCTACACCGCTGGCAGACCCCCATGGTATAACGTCACCGGGACTACCTTCAAAGAGGCCTTCGTCATCGGTGAGAGAACAGGCAGTGTTCACCTTTCCCAGTGCAATGAGGCTCATTTTAAGAGTGCCCGGCACCTTTTCTGGTCATGTGACAGGTGGACTTCGATAAGGGTGGTGTGTACTGGCAACAATGTGCCTTGGAATGCCGAGAGTATGCAGGTTTTCTGCATACTCCAGGTGCTACACCAGGTTTCATTGGTTAGCACACCATCAACCAGAGAATCAAATGTTGTCGTCTTTGGTTGGAAACCTGCTGTCTGACAAAAACCTGATATGGACTTGACAGCGGAAGTTAATTAATTTATTTTTCCAATATTGAACTTGGGATTTTACTGTGAAGTGACATTACCCCAGCTTCTAGCGGAGTCTATATATTCAAGTCACGTAATCATCATAATTTTCTTCCATGTATTGAACATCTGTTCCCTCAGATGAGCTATGAAAAGTAGAACTATGATAAAACATTTTAATGCAAGTACAAAATAAGTTCCTATGTCAAATTTAAATACACTATCATTAACATCACAATGCCCCCAAACTTCGCAGTGGGTGTCACACATCGTCAACCCTGAACCTAAATATGACGGCTCCAGTAAGAAGAGGAGCATCACTTATGCTCTGTGCAGTTTAATTTAGCCTAGTGTAGTTAATCTAGTTCAGATAGACTAGAACTTTACCCACTCTAAGAATTCATGAATGTAGTTTAAACTAGTCACCTAGCAGCTTGTGAACCAGTGGGTGGTTTTGGTTAACTTCCGCTTCGGCTCCCTATTACGGCTGTACACACCACCCTTAGTGGCATTTGCCCTCATGTATGGGAGGTTACTGGGTCCCATTAAACAAGTGCACCCGGGTACAGTACGTACAGTAATTACAAATGTTTTTTGTCCTTAATAGAGATGTCCCCATACCACTTTTTCACTACCGATACCGCAGCTTTGGCCGGTACCGATATCAATCCGATACTTTTTCTGTTTTACTCTTGAACAAATAATAATAAAATATATGGAAGCACTTTGCTCATGATGGCCAATTAGCCACCTACAAACATCTCACTTAAATGGAGAACAAACAAATACTTACCCAGTATATAGTCTACAACAACAGTTGGTTATGAAAGACTGTCACCCTTTATTCAAACACTACAAAAAAAACAGGTACTGCAGTATTAAAGCGACCAACAGGTTTAAAGGGGTCATATTATGGAAAAATGTCTTATTCCTGGCCCTTATACATGTTCCACAGGTTATCGTTGACCTAAGTAGCCGAGAAAATATGAAATCTGGAAGTCATCCCCTTTTTCTGTATTTTCCTTTTTCCAAAAACGGTACCAAATCGGACCAAAAACAGGCCGTTTCAGAAAGTAGCCCCTTTAGACGTCATAATGGGCGCTTCTTAACATAATCCATCCCCTCTCAGACCATGCCCATGCCCAGGTGAACAACCAATCCCATTTACCTCGTCTTAAAATGCAGCTCTCAGCAGCGCTGCAAGCCGTTGCTTATGGTGCATTCCATTGTACTCAGAAATCGATAATTCCGAGTCGGTATTCCTAACTTCCAATCTAAATTTGGAAGTTTAAAAATATATAAAAATATCACATTCGGACGCCATTTTTTCCGAGTACACTGGAATGTACCATTACTTTGCAACCAGTGACGCTTAAACAACAACATATCTACGGCGATATATATCAACTCTAGTTATTATTTTGTAGGATGCAGGCAGCAACATAGATCCCTGCACAGTCTCCCAACACGTGAAAATGCCAGGACAGAGTGGATTAATTTTATTTTTAACGGCAACGGCTATAGTTAGCTCATTTTTTAACTCCTCGGACTGCTTGAGCAATGGCAGGATTAGCATCTAAATTGAAGCTTAAAGATGGAGCAATACATAAGGTACATGACCCATCTGGCATCTGTAAGTGTCACCATGTTTTGATTTAATTTACAAATTAGTCTGGTTAGTATATTCGACTGCTGGTTAGCTAACGAGCTAGTGGGGCTAGCCACGGGCTTGTTGGGTGTGGAAGAAGTAAGAAAACTAAAGCTGGAGTCATAAAGTAAAAGTAAAGTTATTGGTTGGAGTCAGGACTCATCTTAAAGTTACCCATTCTGGGTCAGGCTCCGGCCCAAACATGTACGGTCTCAGTGTTGGTTCTGGAGCGTCCGCCATGGTTATGGTAAATTTCTGCGTCAAGCTTATTTGTTTACCTTGAGCAGCATGAGCGTTCTGCTCTCCGCCTCCGCCAGGCGATTGTGTGGAGGTTGAGGACTGAAACACACACCACAGAAGCTGGTTTTAGGATTTTTTTTGATATCGACTTCAAAAACATCTTGTCAAGACCCCTGGAAACAGTTTTAAATAGCCCAAAATGAGTAAAATACCCTCCTTTTAAAGTTAAAACAATTTAAACAGCAGCATTCAGCATTGTAAAAAAAACTAATACAAAACTATCCCTAAGGGTGCTTTCACACCTACCTTGTTTGGTCCGGACCTTGGGACTTTTCAGTTTAGTCCGAACCAAAATAGCAGGTGTGAAAGGTGCCTCGGACCAAAGGACCAGAATTTGGTCCGACCAAAAGAGGTGGAAACGGAACCATGGTTCGGTTCGTTTGCAGTGTGAAAACACTTTTTTGGATGGTTCGAACTTTCGGACCAATTACAGGAAGTTGAGGCAGGCTATAGTCGGCGACGATATAATTTTTGCATGACGAGGACGTTCATTTGGCGGATTCGAACTAGTCTCGAGTACTGCGCTTGAAGTTGGTGCTGCTGGTAGTGGTAATGCCATAATAATAATAATAATAGTCAGTCCCACCAGGATTTCGCAGAGTTTTTTCTGATTATTGCAGCCCAAAATGATTGAATTTGCAGCGGCTTGTATCAAAGTTTTTCGTGTTATCTTGTGGTAAAACAGCAGGAATTGATGAAAATCTTGAGCCCCCCATCCTCCCCAAAACATTGTAAACTGCCCACTGTGTTTTTTTTCATTTTTTCATTTTTTTTTTTTTAAAGTAGTAGAGTAATCGTCCCGGGGCCGCCGGCTGAAAACTAGTTTTACTACACATGATCTCTGTCTAGTGCCTTTCTTTGTCTTTATTTGTCCGGTAGAAAGCTACTTTTAGGCTCTTTGAATGTAAAAATACTTTTTCACATTTACAAATGTAACACACAGAGCTAGCAAACTGCGCGTTGCCATTTAAAGATAATGAACTAGTTTGTGGAAAAAGACGATGTGAAAAAGTGAGTAGTGTAACGTGAACTTCGACGTAAACAGATGCATGCTTTCTGAAGATGCATGGTGAAATGGAAGGCAGCGAGCATGATGCGGGAGCTCCCGTTCCCGATGCAAACAAAGAAGAATTAGTTAGAAAGAAAGGTGCTTCATCCATCATCTGATCATTTGGGTTTAAAAAGTCGGACCTTGAGCAGAAAACTATTATCTGCAAGCAATGTCGAGCAAGAGTTGTTGCCGGCAGTGGTAACACGAGCAATCTCTTTTATCACCTCAAAACAAAATATGTCCACGAGTATGAAGAGAGTACTAGGATGCGCGCAGACACAAGCAGTCCCTCTGCAAGTGGTGCTAAACGAAAAACCACAACGCAGACGTCGCTAGCCGAGTCATTTTCCAGTGGCTCTCCGTATGACGAAAAAAAGCAAGCGGAAGGAAATTACACATTCCATAACGGAGTACCTATGTAAGGACATGGTTCCTATACAAACAGGTTTAAGGCATTGATCAAAACACTGGATCCAAGGTATGTGATGCCAGGTCGAAAATACTTCAGCCAAACTGGAAAAAGGTTTGCATATAATGTGCTATTTATCTTTAGAGTTATTTTCTTGGCATGTTGCCTAACCTTTGAAGGTTTTGTTATATACAATAGAAGTTATTTGAAGTATTTATATGTTTATTTTGAAAAAAAATATTTCTTTGTATTGTTCAGAACCTATTTTGGAAAACGTTTGCATATATTTAATACAGTGCAGTTTTGCACAATAAACAATTAAGTTCAATGTCAATTTTGTCATAATATACAGATTACAGAATACTAATGGAAGAGCCCAGTAGAAACCTCATAGTTAACCCCCCGGGAATAAATTGTTACCATCCCAGAGTCTTGTACTGCTAAATAATTTTTTATTATTATTATAAGAAAAACAAATATACCGTGATATATACCGTTACCGTCCAAAAATTCTAAATATACCGTGATATAAATTTTAGGCCATACCGCCCACCCCTACGCCAACGTCAGACGCACGCCCATCTACAAACCAGTCAGTGTCAAGTATAAGGAGACGCAGCCCACGTAGGTTATGACGACAGGACATAGGTATGTCATCCAAAGGTCTTCAGTGCGCTTGCAAAATTGCAATGTGAAACCAAAGCTAACCGGATCAAATGAATACAATGTAACAAAAAATGAACCTTGGTTCGGACCTTAGTCTGGACTTTCAGGTGTGAAAACGCCCTAATAGTGCAGCTATGTGCAAATCACAGTAGTAAAAACAAAAGGGCACTGTAAAATATAACTTAAATATGTAAAACATTCCAAATAAATAACATAATAACAACATTAACAAACACAGTTTAAACTGACCATACTGACCTAGCTGCTTTATTTTTAACAATTGTAAAAATAAAATAAATCACTTTCACAGGTGCCGTTTCTCTGTAACAAAGCTCTTGAACATATTAAGTTTGCACACATAACCATGAGGGGCTGATTCTTATTTAGGAAGATTAGCTTTTCAGCGGTCTCCGCCATCAGCCTGCTCCTTCTTTCATCAATAATAATTGAGGCTGTGCTAAAGAACCTCTCACTCTCTACACTTATGCAGGGAGCACAGATACATTTCGCTGCCGTGGCTGCCAGGGAGGGCAGTCGAGGTTGGTTGACTTTCCTGTAAAGCAAGGGATTGTCCGACCGTGGAATATTTGCCTCACTGAGGTAGATCTGCACTTGAAAAACGCTGCCAAGCCTGCTGGTACTCCATCCGTCTTGTCTTGTCTGCTGGCTCGGAGGCTGTATTTTCAGATGTAGTCTTCAACACTTCCTCCATCTTCCCTACCTCTGCCATTAATGCTTCCTTTCCAAGTCTCAAAATGTCTGCATTTGTGAAGTACCTGGTATGATAAAATATATGAAATATTAATAGTCAAATAATTTCCTTAATATCAAGTTATTTGTCTGCCCTGAAGGCTTATACTTGACATGTGGTTTGTGAAATGGTAGTGAAAATTCCATACAGAGATGTGAGGGATTCTCATTCTCTCTCACACACACACGCAACGTTGAATCAGATTAGGCTAAATAAAGTTAACAGAAATTCCCTTACCTGTCTTTGTAACATGGATCCAGCAGAATTGCAACCAAGTATAATGGCTCAGTTTCCACGTCGTTAAAACGTCTCTTGACTGCGTCAAGGTGGGTACTTTTCATTGTCTTAATCCCCTGGTCAGCCTCGTTTCCCGACTGAGAACATGTTTCAGGACACACACAATGGGGATGACATCAGCTACAGATGCGGAGGAGGCACTCACCTCTCTTTTCATCTCCTCAAAGGGCCAGAATCGTGAAAGCCGTCTCCAACAGCCCCCACTGGTTTGCTGTTAGTGTGGCTGGCAGGTCGTATTCAGCCGTATACGCAGATGACGTCCGTTTCTGCGCAATGAGGCTTTCAATCATGTACTGTGTGCTGTTCCACCTAGTTTGGATATCCTGCTGCAGACGCTTAGGCTGCATATTTAGCTCTACTTGGATGTCTTCTAACTGAATAAGCAAGGGGCGAATGTTTGAAGTGGCCTACAATTTTTCTCCCGTTGGCCAGAGCGTCACTTGCACTGCACTGCGACAACAGTCCCTCATGCACAATTTGCTGTGTGTGTGCGCAAAGCATTCAAACTCGCCACGCCAAGTTGATCCATGGCCTTCTTCATATTCTTTGCACTATCCCTTTAAAAATACATGGACTTTGTTTTTATGAATCTAACATTCACGCAACATCTCCTCAATGGCTGCCGTAATGGAATCCCCTGTGTGTGAACCACGAAACTCTCGGGCATGCAACACCGCTTTTTTCAAGGTAAAATCCGAGTCTATCCAATGCGCGGTCAGACTCAACAATGACATTGGACTCACGTCTGAGCTCCAGATGTCTGTTGTGAAACTAACCGTGCCTACATTCTCCAAGAGTTGGGAGAGGAAATTGCAAACTTGGTTGGGATGGCCTTTTCCGCTATATAATGAGAGGTGGGAGGTGAGGTGCTCAATTAAGCGTCAAAACCCCACACCGAAAGGGGTTGGTCGTACAGGACAATAAACTGACCTAGTTTCTCTATCGATTTCGCCATGTTGCTGTCTGGGGGGAGTTTCTCTTGCCTTCAGTGGCACGGCGGCGCAGTGCTTGCACTGCTGCCTCACAGCAAAAAGGTCCTGGGTTCACCTGGGGCGCTGTTGACTCTGGGGTGCCTAGGTGGGTTATCTCCGGGGCCTTTCTGTGTGGAGTTTGCATGTTCTCGCCGTGCTCACATGGGTCTCCTATAAAGAACCCGATCTAAAAACATGCAACATCCTGCCCTGTCCCTGACCAAGATGAGGACCTACATCTGGAATTGGTCCCCGGGCGCTGGTATTGGAGGCTGCCCACTGCTCCCTGGCTGTCCCTGGAGGAAGGTCGGCCGGGATGGGGAAAAAGCAGAGAACTCATTCAATTCGGACACCCTACCCCGCATGTGTGTGTGTGTGTTGTGTTCGGCGGCCACCTCCCCCCCTTGCATGTGTTGTGTGTGTGTGTTGGTGCATGTGTGTGCACCCTGAATTGCGAATAAAGTAATCTTCTATCTTCTTCACCCCTCGAAACATTTGCGTTGCCAATTTTGTATTCCACTGTTGGATTTTTTTCCTCTTTTAAGGTTGAAATACTTCCACACCGCTGACATGACTATTCTACATGTAGCTAACTCTACAGTTTGCTGCTTTGTTTGGCTAGCGCTTGCCTGGCTAGCTAGCTGCTGCTGTTTGGCTGTGATGAAGTCCTCATGCTTTTTAGGGTGACATGACTCCCAGCAATGAAATTAACTTGTGTGTGTGTCATTTGCCAAACCAATGTCTCGTATCTTAAACTCATCAGATAGGCATGAGTGGGACTACGTGGCGGGAGAGGGCATTATCTTTAGCAGGCAATCTGTTATTGACTAGTTACGATTTCACACTGCTGTGCTGTGGTCGATGGGGTTCTAGTAAAAAAAAAGAAATGCCTGTGTAACTGGGGGAAATGGGAGTGCACTCACCCGAGTGGGAAAAATCACCCTACATCAAAGGTCAGTGGAAGACAAAGAGAGGACAGGAAGAAGGATAGAGGTAAAACGGAGAGAGCTGCATGGCTTAAAAAAGAGATTGAGGATGATATAGCGGTAGGCTAGGAGATGAAGGGATGGAAAGAAGGGTGAATAGGCGTGAACAGAATGGCTCTGAGTGTAATTGGAGCCAGAGGTTGTGCGCTATCTTTACAGTCAGGTTTTTATTACTAATAGAAAGGGCTATTTTATCAGCTGGAACAGGCAGTCGCAGTAGCCAGGCTTTATTGTTGTGTGACACAAAACCTTTGTAATCTTTGTTGAATCAATATGGAATGCTGTTAATAGGCTTTGGAATTTTGTTAAAACTTCAATTTGCAAGTCGCAGCTAATATTTCTGTAGCTTCTCCAAATCCATAACCACATCTAGAAACGAAGAGTAGGGCAGTTTTTCGTCACAGATCTGAGACTCTCAGCGTCCCAGTCAGCAGTTTTCACCTTGATGGCTCTTATCTGAACAAAAAACCCAAACCATTCCACCACTCTGAGTTGTTTATATCAAAGAAATAGCTCTGTAGGCTATTCCTGTTACTGCTGACACACACACACACACACACACACACACACACACACACACACACACACACACACCCCGGGAAATGTATTGTGTTTTTGTCCTCTGTAGCTGCCAGTTAGCATGTATTTTTGGCCCGGTTCCCTGAATTGTTGTGTCCTGATGTGGGCTTTAACCCAGGTATTTGAGGGTAAAATGAAATTTGGGGTGAGCTGGTACAACAACTTTTTAAAATAAAAAATGGGATATGATTCAGCCAGTGTCATCCACATAATACTACACCGGTTGTCTATGGGAAGCCCTTAACCTGAATTCGTTCTAATGAGATATTCAGATTCCACACAAGCTTCAGAGGCCAAGGGGGCCAGGCCTCCGTGGATGTATTAAAAAGTTGATAGTCAGACTGGTAGCCTTTTTATGGGGCTATCATATGTAATTTACAGATTACATTGTATGGAACTCAAAAAATAAATTTTATTATTAGTATTGTTTTAATTATTATACAGAAATCTTTTAAGAAAAGTGCATTCTTGATTAGATTATTTGAAAATGAACATATAGTTGCAACTCTAATGAACATGAAAAATATATTGTTTAAACGTGTCTACATAATCCAGCCCTGCACATTTTTCTTCACTGTTGTTGAGGTTTCTTCTGCTTTGCTCTCTTAGGTCTGTGTGGAGGAAGTGCCTCTGGGAAAACCACAGTAGCCAATAAGATCATTGAGGCGCTGGACGTTCCCTGGGTGGTTTTGCTCTCCATGGACTCTTTCTACAAGGTACAGAACCCACACATTGAGGAATGATGATGCGACGTGTTGAATATATACTCCTCTAGCAGCTGGAGTAATGTCACTTTGCGGACGATAACAGCCCAAGTTCAGTGTTGAACTTCAGGTTTTTGTCATACAGCTTTGTGAGGTCAGACTGCGCCCTTGTCTTTCTCCATGACTTCCAGCCTCACGAGATTAGGCTCTGGGATGACAGAGAACATAACGTGATGTGTCAGATCGATTTAGATCGATTTCTATACATTGACCAACTTTTTGTTTTGTGGTGGCCATGCCGATATTATGGCGTTGCGCTACAGATAAGCCTATGTATAAGAAACACTGCATTTAGAGCAACTGAATAAGCAATTTGTAAGAGCTGTATATCACATACTGATGAATGAACATTGGTGTATTGAGCTATTCCATTTTGAGATGAGATGCCTGAGGAAAGAAACTCCATCTCAGTCTCTCTGTTTTGGCAGCATGACTACGGAGGTGCTTTCCTGACCGCAGCAGCTGAAACAGTCCGTTGTTGGGGTGGTGTTGATCCTTCATGATCCTACAGGCTCTGGTTCTGCACCTCCTGGTGTACAAGTCCTGCAGGGTGGGGAGTGTAGTTCCAATAGTGCGTTTGCCGAACCAGGCAGTGATGCTTCCAGTCAGGATGCTCTCTACAGCTCCAGACTAGAAGGACTGAAGGATCTTCCGGGAGACTTTAAAATTCCTCAGTTACCTGAGGTGGTAGAGGCACTGCCTCGCCTTCCTCACCAGAGTGTGTGTGTGTGTGTAGTCCATGTCAGATCTTCGGTGATGTGGACTCCCAGGTATTTATACCTGCTCACCCTCTCCACAGTAGTCCCATTAATCCCCAATGGTGAATACGTCCTTTGTTATTGTGTCCTCCTAAAGTCCACAATCAGCTCCTTAGTTTTGGTGACATTCAAGAGGAGGCTGTTGTCCTGGCACCAGAGTGACAGATCAACAACTTCCTCCAGGTAGGCCTTCTCGTCGTTGCCGGAGATCAGGCCCACCACCACTGTGTCATCCGCAAACTTGACGATGGAGTTGGAGCTGAACCTGGCCACACAGTCATGTGTGTACAGGGAGTACAGTAGGGGGCTGAGGACGCAACCCTGGGGGGATCCTGTGTTCAGGGTGAGGGGGTTGGAGATGTGTCTACCCACCCTGACCACCTGGGGCCTGGCGGTCAGGAAGTCCAGGATCCAGGCACACAGGGGGATGTTCATTCCCAGCTCAATCAACTTTCCAGCCAGTCTGGAGGGGACTATGGTGTTGAAAGCTGAACTATAATCAATGAACAGCAGTCTCACATAGCCCCCCTTCCGGCTGTCCAGATGAGAGAGTGTGGTGTGCAGTACCTGGGAGACAGCATCATCCGTGGATCTGTTTGGACGATAGGCAAACTGCAGCGGGTCCATGGAGTAAGGGAGGAAGGCGCAGATGTAATCCTTTATCAGGCTCTCGAAGCATTTCATGACCACCAGGGTGAGGGCCACCGGTCGGTAGTCATTCAAGCATGCTGGAGAAGCATTCTTGGGCACAGGAACAATAGTGGATCTCTTGAAGCAGGCGGGGACCACAGACTCAGCCAGGGAGATGTTGAATATAGTGGTGAACACTGGAGCTAGCTGATTAGCACAGGTCTTCAGTACTCGCCCAGGTATGCCATCCGGACCAGCAGCTTTCCTGGTGTTCACCCTCGTCAGAGCCCTCCTCACACTGTGCTGGGTCACAGAGAGTGTGTGTTCATCCGGCTGCGCTAATGGTGATGTTGTTAGCCGGCGACCTAGCGCTGTTGTTGCTAGCCTCAAACCGTGCGTAGAATGCGTTCAGGTCGTCCGCTAGGGATGCGCCGGCACTCACAATTGCAGGGGGTCTGCCCTGGTAGTCTGTTATAGTCCGTAGCCCCTGCCAAAGGCATCTGGTGTCGCGCTGCTCCATCTGCGACTCCACTCTGTCCCTATACCTCCTCTTGGCCTCCTTCACCGCCCTTCTCAGTCCATAACACGCTGCCTTGTGCTCGTCCATGTTGCCGGATACAAGACCGGAGTTGTAGGCAGCAGTGCGGGCGTTCAAAGCGTCGCGGATGGATCTATCAACCCACGGTTTTTGGTTAGGAAAGGACCTAACTTTTACCGTGGGGACGATGGTGTCCAATAGCGTTGCTATGAAGCTCGTTACTACTTTCGTAAACTCACTGACGTCCCTGGAACTGGATTGGAACATGTCCCAGTCAATGTCACACAGAGCGTCTTGTAGCTCAGCCTCTGATTGGTCAGACCACCGCTTTACGTCCCATGTCACTTCCGCTTCCCGTGCTATCCTTTTGTTTATACTCCGGTAGCAGGAAAATGGCGGCATGGCCTGATTTGCCGAACGGAGGGAGAGAGACAGCCTTGTAGCCTCTCTTGAATGGCGTATAGCAGTGGTCCAACGTTCTTTCCCCTCTGGTAGCACACGTAATGTGCTGGTGAAAGTTCGGCATGACTTTTTTTAGGTTCGCCCTATTAAAGTCTCAAGCCACCACCATAGCCGCGTCGGGATGCTTGTTCTGATGCCGACATAACACATCCTGTAGGTCCGATAGTGCTACGTTGGTGTCCGCTTGTGGTGGTATGTAGACGGCTGTGGTGATGACCAAGCTGAACTCCCGGGGAAGATAGAATGGACGGTATGAGATCCAGGTTCGACGACCAGGAACGAGAAAGAGTCTTAATGTCCTTGGGGTTGCACCACTTGATGTTGGTCATGAAGCAAACCCCTCCACCCTTGGATTTGCCAGACTCTTCCGTTCTATCCGCACGGAAAACAGAGAAGGACTCGGTTGGGCATATGGCTTGATCCGGCACCAGCGGGGTCAGCCATGTTTCCATCAGACAAAAGATGTTACAATCCCTCATGTCCCGTTGGAATCTAAACCTCACCCTAACATCATCCAACTTATTTTCCAGAGAGGTGGACAGTGGGCTTGAACTCTTAGTCTGTTCCGAATTCCGCTCCGTTTTCCCCGATGTTTCCTCCTTCGTCTCCCCGTAGATGCCTCTCCACTGTTGTTGTTGTGGCTCGCGCTTACTATCTCTGCCGGCCATGCTGGTTCGATGGAAAAAGTGGACAAAAACCTTTGTTTTGCGCAAAAGTTTAAGTCCAAAAATGTGCTGCGTTCGTATGTTGTTAGTGCCGATGTGTTTGAGCACAAAAAGATATTAAAAACAAACACAAAAACTAAAAAAATGCACAATCTCTGTGGAGCTACCACGACGGCGTCTAGACACGACCGCGCCATCTTGGGTCATGATGGCTAGACGACTGGGACAGAGCATCTCCAAAACGGCAGGTCTGGGATGTTCCCAGTATGCAGTGGTTAGTACCTAAGTGGTCCAAAGAAGGACAACCGGTGATTCGGCGACAGGGTCATAGGCACCCAAGGCTCATTGATGCGCGTGGGGAGCGAAGGCTAGCCCGTCTGGTCCGATCCCCCAGAACAGCTGCACAAATTGAAACTGAAAACGTTAATGCTGGCTATGATAGAAAGGTGTCAGAACACACAATAGAGACAATGTGTCTGGTTTTTCAAATTACAAAAAAGCCAGAGTCTGAGGTGCCATGCTTTCAGCCGTAGGACTCTGCTTTCAATCAAAGGTAATGGTGTGATGGTATTGGTTGTAGGGGTGGGCGATATGACTAAAAATCAATATTGTGATTATTTCAAACTTTTACCTCGATTACGATTAATGAACGATTATTTTATTTGTTTTGTTTATTTATTTTGAAATTGACCCGATGCTCTATGCCGTTCCTGTATTTGACTTCCTGACCGGCTTGACACATTTGCTCGCGGCTCGCAAAACGAATAGTCAAAACCTGTCTGAACACGGCATTATTGGACGGGGCGGAGGGACGTGACTGAATACGACGTAGTATTTTTTTAAGGGGACAGTCCATGAACGCACGCATTGGGGAAAGTATTTGGCCCATTCATTCGCGGGAAAGTGATGTTACATCTGATGCACACACACACACACAGACACTCACACTGGTTGCTTTGCTAACTGGCGCTTCTAGACGTTCCTCATTCTTGTAGCCTAAATAACAATCGAAAACAACGATTTTGAAAATTTGCCATGATTACGATTATAAACACGATAATCGCCCACCCCTAAGTGGTTGTAAATGCCAAATTTTGATTGGATTCCACACAAGAATGCATGAATGGTTTATTAATAATAGTTTATTAGTTTCAATGTCGTGTCCTGTGGTCTAAATACTGTTTCAATGGCTTTTCCACCCTGACAAGAAAAAAACTGCTGTATACCACCAAGTCCTTGTATATCTCCTAGTCCCCTATCCATCTTATGCTTGGATGACTTTGCTGTCATTTTCAACATTGTTTTTATTGTTTTCTGTTTCCTTTTGCAGACTGCTAGCCGCCTTGTTTTGTCTCCCAGTTTTTTCCCCCTCTTCTTTCCCCCAATTTCATATGAAGAGGCATTTTGCCTCTTGCCAATTGACTTAACGGACTTGCCTGGTTAAATAAACAATGAATAAAAACCACTGAATATGGGCATAACATATCAGCTATTGGCAGTTTTAAAACAATAATAATCAGTAACAGTGAAACTGTTTAGGTGCCCTAAAAGAAAAGGCCAAGGCTCTGGGTTATCAACCAGCTTTGGACTTTCATGTTCAAGAGTATGGGTAGACTGATATATAAATGTGTTTGTCTGTAAAACCTGCAATGAAACCTGCCTCACCCTGGGGCTGCTAACCCACCTCAAAGACTTTTAGTATGTCTTTCAATTTTATGATGGCCTACTGTGTGTGTGTGTGTGTGTGTGTGTGTGTGTGTGTGTGTGTGTGTGTGTGTGTGTGTGTGTGTGTGTGTGTGTGTGTGTGTGTGTGTGTGTGTGTGTGTGTGTGTGTGTGTGTGTGTGTGTGTGTGTGTGTGTGTGTGTGTGTGTGTGTGTGTGTGTGTGTGTGTGTGTGCACCAGGTGTTGAATAAAGAAGAGCAGGAGCTAGCAGCCAGAAATGAGTACAACTTTGACCACCCTGATGCCTTTGACTTTGAGCTGTTGGTCACCGTCCTCAGGAAGCTGAAGAAAGGCAAGAGCATCAAAGTCCCGGTGTATGACTTCACCTCCCACTGCAGACGCAAAGAATGGGTAAGACCTAATGACTGACTGATTGTGTGTGTGTCCCATCAGTTCCAGAAAGTGTTCATACCTGGGGGAATAGCCCCATTCAGTCAGGATTAGTTTTTCCAGGGTAGATGGGTATAGTGTAATTATTACTTGAGCTGTTCATTAATTTTAATCTGGTCTGGAGTGACCATGTTGGTGATTTTCTCCCTTGACTATAGTATTGATTTCTGCTGTTTTTCAGCAGCACTGATAGGTGATAGCACTGATTGCAGAGTGGGTGACAGTGGTGTTACTTCCTAATTTCCAAAGTGCAATTTCATCTCTGTCTGTGAAAGTGAAGACGGCCGACATGGAAGTGTTTTAGGATGCTTCTGCTAATTTAGCTGGTAGGAACACCTAAAACCACACATTTCTTCTGGGAAGCCAATAACTTGGTGACAGAAGTTAATGTTTTTCAGGAGAATTAGAAGCTACTGTGATGGACCATTGTAATACAACCTATGTGTAGGTTAACCAGGATTTAATTAATGGAACCACAGTGACAGTACTCTTACTTTGAACTTTTGAGTGCTGTTTGTATGGGGATCAAATAGCAGGATTTACTTTGCAGTTGACAAGCTTGCACCGCTGTAGTGTGGCTAAAAAGCATTCATGAGTAAATGGATGACTGGATGGATGAATTACCCCTCAACCTCTATGTTTCATAAAAGGCATTCGCATAGGAAACAATTCTAAGGTCAAGTTTTTACTCCTACCACTCGATCTTCATGATCGTCCAGTAACGTGATGTTAGGTTTGTGCAGAAAAATGCATTTAAAGCCTCCATTTCTTAGGACAAGAGGAACATCATCTTCATCTAAAGAAGAAACATTACATCCCTGGACATCCCCAAGTAATATTAGTCCCGGGTGAATAGGGGTTTAGAACTGATCAGAGGCCTGCTAAACTGCTAATTATCAAGGATTTAGTGTACAATACCCAAGCAACAAACACAAATTCCCTCCCCAAAGCAGTGTAAAGAATCAATCTGGCAGCGTAGCACTTTGAGAACTGCTCTCTCTATCTCCTCACAATGTAATTTCATGGCTGAAAGACACGGCACCACCCAGGGGAAACCATCTGACAGGACTTGTAACTCAGAAATCATTTTATGGCCCTTTTTGTATGGTTGTGAATATAATTACCCCTTAGGGCCCAAGGGATGCCTTGTGTGTGTGTGTGTGTGCGTGTGCGTCAAAGTTTAGTGTCTAATTAAGCATCCACAAAAATCTTCTTTCAGAAATATTAGAAAACCTAGTTCAAAAACAGCTCATTTTGCTGTTTAGACCATTTCTCAGGACTGTGTAGGCGTGTCAGATCAGGATTTGATTGACATCCTGACACGATTGATAGCTCCGCCCATGTCAAACTGTCAAGCTGTTGCACCTGTTGGGGGAGGGACAACTGACGTGCATTGTTTAATGATTGGCTGAATGAATTCTCTGCATCATAAATCTCAGAAAATACCACGCCCAATTCAACCCCACTGTTCTGAACCCCCCACTCATTTGAACTAGGTTTTCTAATATTTCTGAACGTTTATTTTCACTCAGATTTTTGTAGGTGCTTAATTAGACACTAAACTTTGATATCATATATTCATTTTTACTATT
This sequence comes from Hoplostethus mediterraneus, assembly GCA_034670385.1. Lineage (NCBI taxonomy): Eukaryota > Metazoa > Chordata > Actinopteri > Trachichthyiformes > Trachichthyidae > Hoplostethus > Hoplostethus mediterraneus. The sequence goes on from JAXDDW010000092.1 coordinate 1,301,144, forward strand.
TCAAGCCAAGTTTCCTGGGGCTTTAAAGGTTTCTCTCGCTCTCTCTGTCTCGCTCTCACATTTAAGGATGTCAAGGACTCCTGTGTGTGTGTGTGCGCAAACAAAGATATGAAATGGAACATAAACAAGGATAAACACAATCGTACACACATCCGGCTCTGGTGTGGGCTGTCAACAGCAACTCCGTTAGGCTTTGTTTTGGTCATGATTCTGGTAGCAGCATTCTGTACAAGCTGGAGGTTTTTAATGCACATTTATTGTTAATATGGGTCAAATCTTACCAATATTGCAAAGGTGTTAAAGCGCTTTATCCATTTTGTTGGCATTGAGAAGCAAGAAATTTAGGGACATCCAGAGTTTGACTTTGGTTAGATTCTCTAAGTTTAGGAATTGGGATTGGTAGTGCGGTTTAATGGGTACATAAAGTTGAGTATTGTCAGCGTAGCAATGACAATTAATGACGATTATGCGGTCATTTCCCAGAGCGGTAGCATATAGATAGAGAATAGCTGTGGGTCCAAGTCTTGTGTCACATCAAAGTCCTGAGGTCATATTGTTGTGGAAGATGCAGTGCGTTCTATCGAATAGAGACTGTTGGAAGGAGGGAAGTCTGGCTGAAATAGGCACGATGGTCCTATGCCTTGGTCAGATCTCACAAGGATCCTGACTCATTGCAGTACATTTTAGAGCGATCATTCACATAGCCAAGATGTTGTTCATTAACAGGATCCTAGGAGGATCTTGAAATATGTATATTCTATGCATCCATTTTGAATGGTTGCTTGTGAGATTAACTGTTGTGTAAATAAGATGTGTTAGCAACAACACAGTGATAGCTAACCAGCTACTATGGTTAGTTAGCTAACCATAGCTGATATTATATAAATACAGATTTATCTGTGATGTGAAATGCTCAGTTTCCAGTCGAAAGCAGTACAGCATATCTATTCCATACTATTGAGACGGCAGACTTGTACATTTAGAAATGTTGTTGCCAAGAGCAGAGGACCTCCAATGTGCCTGCTAGAGTGAGCATTATGTCACCTGAAAGCCCTCTTATGTCTTGTCTTCCTTGACAGAAAACGGTGTACGGGGCGAATGTTGTCATCTTCGAGGGCATTCTGGCCTTTGCCAACAAGGAGCTACTAAAGGTATGATCACTTTTAGAAACAGTCTTTTCTCTCATCTCTTCTCTATTCTCTCTTCAGATCTGGGTAGAGCAGTAGTTAAATAGTTGAAACACACCAGGGTTCACTTCAATCAAATCACATTCATTTGTATAGCCCTTAATCACGGTTACAGTCTCAAAGGGCTTCATAATGCCCATAGTGTGAAAACAATAAATGGTGGCACACGACACCGCCCAACCGTGGACCCTCACAGAGGTCAAGGAAAAACTCCAACAAAACCTTTTTAGGGGGGGGGGGGGGGGGAATGGAAGAAAACTTGTGAGGGTCTACTCAGAGAGGGATCCCCCTACCAGGACGGTCGGGGGTATAATAGATGCAGAGTCTATTCTATAGACATATGTTTCGTGTCAGTAAGCAGCTCAGCCTTGAAACAGATAGGAAACACACCCATACACCCAAGCAGACTCATTCATGTACTCTCACTCACTAACTCGTTGAACCTTACTCTAAGAACAGGCTGAGCCAGCCATGTTTTCTAAAATGATGAAGAGAATAAATAAATATATTAGGGCTGTCAAACGATTAACATTTTTAATCAGATTAATCATGATTAATACCCATTCATTATTAATTGTTTCATTTTGTGGGGGCAAAAAGACTCATGACAGAAGGCGATATATACACTTAACATGTGTTTTATTTAAACTATAGAACAGATATGGTGTCCAGATTTTAAACAAAATTTAAAAAAATAAAACATACCAACCACATTTTTTCTTTCTTTTTTTTTAATCAAACAAATATCCATATTAATGTGGCCCTCTTACTCATCTTTTAGCCAGCTGCTGAGACAGACTAACTTGTTTACATTACTGGAGAGTAGAGCTGACCGCTTCTTATGTACGTTACCTGCGACTGAGAACAGTCTCTCACACGGAACGGTGGTTGCAGGAGTGGCGAGATATTTGCGAGCCAGCAGTGCTCGCAAATATCCTTCCTGCAGAGTGTGCAAACTACTTTATGTCGGTCGATTGTCCCGTCTTGGGTTTTTTTGTACTCAAACTTCCCATCGAGAGGGCCAATATGTTGTTTACAGTCGTCCATCTTTATCGAGTTGGTTCTGCCGCCAGATAGCGTTGGAGCACCAATCCGCGGCAGTGAGTGAAATTGTGGGATTTTGAGTCATTGTGTGCCGCGCGTTAATTGCGTTAAAATTTTTAATCAAATTAATCATGCAAATTAATTAATCTGGATTAACGCGTTAATTTTGACAGCCCTAATATATATATATATATCTGAGATCTGATAAGTAGGACGGTGCCATCCCATTCAATTATTTATATGTAAGTAGAAGCTCCTTGAAGTCACATCTGGCCTGAATGAAGACAGAAGTGGTCGAATTTTCTAGTTTTGGTCAGGATTCTGGCAGCAGCAAATTTTAGCCAGAAATAATCTATAACAACTTTGATTTAGCAACCAGCACACATGTAATAACAATACACATTAAATAGCGTGGCTTATGAATTGTTGAAAGTGTAAATTTCATGCATGTGAGCCTTTATATTTCCACAGAACGCAATGGATGTGATGTATGATCGATTGTTATTAGTTTTTGTTTCATATTGACTATATATCGTCATTGATGAATAACAATAGTGAAGGTTAGTAATAGTATAAAAATAAGAATTCTCTTCACAAAATATTAACATTATAGCTTACAGTATGGCTTGTAGTTAAACCAATGTTCCGCTCGGCAGAACTCATAACACCGGTCTGTCGCAGAGGACCGAGTTGAGTATGTCGAAATAGGTTTTTGAAACATGAAGAACTCGTTCGAGATTAGGCACCGGTTCCGAACCAGCCCTCTAAATTCTTTGGTCGAAAAGGAGTAATTGAGACCTTCTTTCCCATATAATATGAATGCTGCATAAAAACCATTTTGGGATCTGGTTTTCCCCAGGTCTGCTCCTTCTCCCTTTCTCTGTGCCAGGTGTGATTAATCACTCTGCCAGCTCAGAGGCGACCAGCAAGCTGATTAATGGAGCATTGATGCACTGATTCTGAGTAGGGAAATTAGATCAGCTAGCTACTTCTTTCTCAAGCTCTGTGTATGTGGTAGGGTTAGACTTATATATCAGCTTACAGAAGCCCTTCTTAGCACATTTTATTTATTTATTGTTTAATTGAATGTATTTTTGTAAATTAATACTTCAAGTAAAGGCAGTAATGTATCATCTTCCCAACCATTAAATGGGTGTGGTGGGTCACCATGCCTTTTTAAAGAGCTACTAACCCACCTAAACTCAGTAATTTCTAGAGCCCGAACAATATATCGGTTTGGACGATTTTTTGACGACATCGGGATCGGTAGTTATACAACGGATGTGTCCCGATTTTTAAATAAGTATAATAAACAAAAAAACAGATTATTTTTATCCTGTACTTGTCTGTTTGAACATTGAAATTGCTATTTACTAGAATTATCCAGTAGAGGGAGCTCTAATACTGAGCTGCAGTACTAGTAGAGAACAGCTAATGGTGCCTGAGCTGTCAGACTGCTAAAATAGCAGTTAAAAAAAAAAGTTCAGTTCATGTGTGTATTTTATATTTACTTGTTCTTTTTTTTTTTTTTTACAACTTTTACATTTGTTATCTATCAAAAAGTTATTTCTGTGTTTATTTTTATTTATTTGTTTGCTTATAAGTTTAACGTTCTCAAATATAGAAAATTTAATAAAATATAAGTTTTTCAAATTGATTTGAAAATTTTGCACTTTTTGACAAAATATCGGTCCAAACATCGGTAATCGGTGGGCTAGGACTCTCCTAAATCGGGATCAGCATCGGACCCAAAAATCTGGCATCGGTCAGGCTCTAGTAATTTCATTATTCTGTGTTTACATGGAGAGTTTTAGTGTCCCACAATAGTCTTAATTCTGAGTCTTAAAAGACATAATAAATGATATTAATATGGGCATAAATCATATGCAGCTTCAATCCAAAAAATATCAGTATCAGCCTTGACAAACTAATTATGGTTTAACCCTTGTATGTGTCTGTGTGTAAGTAAAAGAGGGGACAGTATTTGTGTGGAGGAAATCGATTCAGGGGTTTATTAATGATGCTGTGAAAGGCCCTTTTCTTCACATCGATCTGTTTTTGTGTGTGTGTGTGTGTGTGTGTGTGTGTGTTGCCTTTCTGTGCACTGGCCAATCCATACCAATGAAAAGCGGAGCGTTTGTATTTTCATTGGCAAAGCAGTCCTCCTGCTGATTTATCCCATTAGCTTTTTGTAATAGGAGGCCTGGTGTGTGCCGATAAGGCATTCAGCCTGCCCAGAAACCAGACTGTGGAGTTGATTACCCTCCAATTCGGTTAATAATTGTCCATTGTGATTAATCGTTTGTATTATGTGTACATCCATGTAATTGAAATCAGTTATAGCTGCGTATTGGATATGCTGATGGTGAGGTTTGTTTTAGCAGTGCATCTGTGATACGGCTCACATACATTTGTTTGGTCTTAGTTTCCTTTGGTGTCAGATTACCAAGATACACTCATAAAGGCTCTCACTATCAATGGCTCAGTCAAGTGGTCCAGTCATGCATACAGGCTAGATGCAAGGGGAGCTCAGACTCACAAATTGAGGAAAAGTGTTAGTTTGACTGCAGTTTCCATTTTTATTCTACATCTGACTAATAATGTAATGTGCTTAGACTGAAAAAGTGCAAAACATTTTTGCCCCTTTATCAGTGTGAATGATCCATTAAACCTCAAAAGCTAAATAAGCAAAGCTGCTACCCCAGGGAAGAGGTATGGCAATGATGATACTGGACATTTTAAAGAAAATAAAAAGATTTTAGGCGTGGTATGAGCTGATTTAGGGGTAGAATGAGCTGAGTGGGCAGACATTTAAAAAACTAAAATAAAAATGTTGACGCCTCCAACTGTAGATGATACAGATACATTGAGGAGAGAAACCCTCCACCTCAAAAGACCTGAAACTGCGTCACTCTCCATTGTGTGTTTACTAGTTAGTCGGCTAATCTTGAAACATTTTTGTCAAACAAATCTGTCAGAGCTGCGCAGCCCCCCGCACCCCCCGGTTTTACAGACGCACCCTTCTTCCCTCGCTCTCTGCCACTCAATTTGTCATTTTTAAAAAAAAGTATTGCTGGGCAGAGACAGGCTGAAACCATGTATTTCATTTCTCTTTAAAGGTACAGTGCATAAAATTGGCAGTACTTTTTTAAGCAATTGTGTACTGCTGAAAAAGTGCTACAACACAAGTTTTCCTATTTCTAAGCAATTGAACAGTTTCACAAATTTCAATTAGAGATGTTCAATCAGAAATAGGTATGGTTTTGCCAGCTTTGTTTTATTTTGTTTTTTATATTCTGAAATTCAGTTCTAGGCAGCATTAAAACATCTTAAATTTGGCTTTCTGAAACCTGAATACTCTGAATTAGGTAATCATATATTTCCCAATAATTAGGAAAATGTGCGAAAATGTTCAAGAACAGACTGACCCTTCCTCCCAGACAGGTGAACAGACCAGTCTTAAATAGATGGCAATGTTCAGCGTAAAGTAGCAGATCACTGAAAACAATGGCCGCTGTATTGGAAGAAGGTAGTTACAAATAAATCTTGTTCATATCACACCATGAAAATTACAACTCAACTTCTGAGAGAAGTGGGGATAGTTGTTTTGTCCAGCAGGCAAACTAATGAACAGTATTACTTAGATTACATTGCAAAAGAACAATGTAGTGGTGTCATTGAGGTGACTCAAAATTACATTGATTTGCCCAAGAGGGTGCTACAATTACAGATCAAAATTATAAATCATATCTCCCACACCACAACCTTGCCTTTGTCATATTAGATTTTCCACCATTTTGAGTGTTTTGCCCCATGGAGGCTGCATAATTTCTGCTTCCAACGATGTAGGGGGCACCACAAATGCCAAAAAGATAAGACTAGCAGACAATGCAAATGGCCCTACAAAATGTATTTGCATAACAGAGTTAAACGTGGACCTTTTTCTCTCCGGTGAATAAAACTTGACTTGACATCTACTCACTTGTTACTGACTGCCCCAAATGGGAGCTGCATCATTGGTGCAGAGAGACATGTTGACTATTGCCTTGTTAAAGGTGCATTAAGTAAGATTTACTGCCAGAGTTAATAGTGTTGCTCAATGTCAATTACTCAATGATTGGCCAGATGCTGAGATTTCTGGCCCTACTCCCCACCCATTGAAATTTGAAGAGACTTCCAACAACTGTTGATATTGTTGCGTTTCCTTTGTTACTGATAGAGGTCCCCATAGGATAAATTGGATGAAAGACAGTTGTTAAAACAATTTGTTAAAAAGGCCAAAGTTTCAGTTCCCTGTTTTACTGTAGGTGACAAAAAAATGTGAGTTGATCCATGGCCTTGGCTGTAGATCACACTTTTAACCTGCTCCTATATCAGAACTCACCGCTCCTCATTCACTTCCTCCCATAGGCTGACAGCTCTGCTGACCTGGCAATATGGCCTCTCCTGGTTGGTTGGCTCTGCAGATTAAACCACCGGTTTGTTGGGCAATTGAGTTATGCCAGTACTCCCTGTGTCATTCTCATTTAAATCACTTACTCAGGCTTTTTCATTTAAAAGTCTGTAGCGGAGTCTATAGTCCTGCTTCCAGCCCATGCCGCATTCTGGGAAATGCAAGAAATCATTAACCTGAATTTGAAGCGGACAAGGCAAGTGGGTAGTTGAGGGGAAAGTGGGTACACCAAAAAAGTAAATTACAAGACTTCATCAGAACATAACTCCCGGAATAATATGGGTTTCCATGGAGAGTTTTAGTGTCCCATAGTGGAAATGCGGTTTCAGAGGCTTTTCCTGCCTGAAAAGAATACAATTCTAGGGGAGAGTAGGGTTAGCATCTAAAACCTACCATCAGGGATGGTACCTGCTTTTCTGGAAGTGGTGGTGTGTGGAAGAACACTGCATCAAAACCATAAGTTAGAGCACTCTTATTTTACTTTTTAAGCTTCATGGCAACCACAAGATGATACATAGAATTTTCAATTGCTGAAAATGGCACAGCCTGAACATACCCGACCAAAGATGTTAAGGGTCCCCCTACCATCAGCAAAAAAAAGAGACCTTCCATTGCCCAGTCCTAGGCTAAAATACTGTATGGAAGAATCCATTATCATTAACAGCAGGGGAGCTTGAATTAATATGCAAATAACATAGCATGAATAACATACAGATATATTGGCCTGGCTCCTCCTGGCTACACAGTCTCTTCACAAAATCAACATTAACTAGACAAGCAACAAAGAAACTCAACTATCATGATAGAAAGACAAAAGAAAATAAACTATATAAACCAAACCCATTCTAACCCCCCTCCCAATTCAGCCCACATGGTAAAGTCCAATGAGACCAATCAGCAGCAGCATCCACACATTGCGCGCTAGGGTGTTGATGCTGCCACAAAGCATGGCCTCAATCAGGAACTGGACCTCAGAGGAAAACAAGATTAAAACAAACCAAAAACATGTACAAAGTAGATACAGTACTATTAATCTGAATAACAATAAAGTACATTGTTCAACTGAAATGGGCCCCTTTCAGTAGAAACATCAAAATGGGTATATCAAATAAGCCATAATAATTAAACTATATAGCTTAAAAATATGTGTAGTGGCTGTTCACCTGAGAGTTGAGGGGGCAGATTCCTCACCCTCACAGGGAGACACTGAACACTTGGAATAATTTTGCATGGAAATGGTCAAATTTAAAGATATTGAATATCATCAAAAAATATTGGCCATCAGCACCTTTTTGATCCAGATCTTTTTGATCTATTTGTATTGGCACTAAGAAACTGATGGCAGTCTAACCCTTGTACATAACAGCTGCTTTATACATGGAATGAACAAACAAAAGACATTGTAATGCAACCCTGCCATGTATCCCCCCCACCCCCCCCCCACCCCCCAAAATCATTCTCAAGTTGTTGGACATGAAGGTGTTTGTGGACACGGACTCAGACATCCGGCTGGTACGGAGACTGAAGAGGGACATTTCAGAGCGCGGGCGGGACATCAGCGGCGTTATCAAACAGTACAATAAGTTTGTAAAACCGGCGTTTGAGCAGTACATTGAGCCCACGGTTCAGGTGGCCGACATCGTGGTGCCCCGAGGTCAGTGGAGTTTGGTTGATTGGTACTACTTACTTAGATAAATTAACTTTACACTTTAGTTTGCTGATATATTGGACCGATATTGGCCTTTAATTAAATGTGCTACGTGTATCATTTTTCACATCAATATATCATTGTCATATTAACTGTAGGTACCTTGTTACAATTATCATGAACATTGATAGCTGCTATTTCACCCTAGTGAGACTAAAATTAAGACCACTTTCCATAAACCCAGTTGCTTCCTCTACCAAAGAGGACCTTTGACTCTTCCAACAAATGTTAGAAGTGATTTTTTTTCTTCTGCCAATCGTCTCGGTGATGGTCTCTTTTATTTACATTGTCTCAAAATAAATGTAGCCTAATAATTTGACATTAAAATGCTACATGTAGCACCTTTTTAAAAAATCTGATATTGTCAGTGTCATCCATCTCTAATAAGATGGATATATGACATTTATGAAGAATATAGGCACAAAATATCTTCTATCCAACAGCTTCAATCCAAAAATACTGGTATTGGCCAAAAACCCATATTGGTTGAACCCTAGTGTATTCCTTGGTGTTCCTTGGTGTTCTGTGTGTTGACCTTGTTTCATTTCCAGGCGGCGAGAACTTTGTAGCACTGGATCTGATCGTCCAACACGTCCACAGTCAGCTAGAGAAGGTAAGGATGGATGTCAGCCGTCATACTGTGAAAACCTGCCTCTGCCGCTGTGAATGATCGGTTCACGGAAAATGCCGTTCACGTCATGGGCACGTGTCAAAAAAGCTGAACTTTCCTAAATCCGAAAGTGTGCCGCTCTGTTTAAAAGCATATCAGGTGCAATGTTTTTTTCCAGAGCAACTGCTTTCTATCCACCATGTGGCCATTCCATTTAATGTAAATAAAGGCACTGGCAGTTTAAAAAATGATACTCATATACTCATGACCTAAGTGCTGAGGTGCTTTGAGTGCAAGCCAGTCCTGCATGCAAGCCTGACGTAACACAATGTACTGTAAAATGACCAGACTCTAAACAGTCATTAGGATGGCTTGGGCCAGGTGCATAATGATGGAAACCTTCTCTTTTGAGATCAGTCAGTCCTAAAGACTATTTTAACTTGTATTGCCTTGGACATCGGTGGATTCACTTGTGCAATCTGTGACACGAAGTGAGAGATATCAGAGCCCACAAAAATCCCCACATCCTGCTTATACACATCCCACAAGAACTTGCTGACATTTTTTTCCCCCAATTGGCAGCACGTACTTGAAAGTCAGTCTTTCCCAATGGAAAAGAGATGTCTACTGTTAAGGATGTGTAATAACATCAAACTAGGAGGCTTCCATCTTGATGCAGCTGTTTCATTGCTTTTGTCAGCCTGGATTTAGCTCGGGCTTGAGGTAACCTTGAAGAGCCTGAATCTGTTTCACATGGTGAATTTGCCTCCAATCTGGACATGAAACGCTGCATCCCTCTCCCCTTTGCCTATCAACCTCTACCCTTCCATTATTGGTCTGTGGCAAGCACTGCCGGATAATAATAGGGTCGGACTTGCCTCCATTTCACTTTAGGCTCTTCAAAGATTGATTGATATTGTCAGACGTAAAAATGTCCATTACTCCTCTCCCTGTAGCTGAGAGTGGACTGGAGTGAAAATAGTTAGCCTGATCTTTCTTTAATATTCTTTATGAGATTTCAGCTTTATTTAGATCATACACGGTGAAGTGAGGCAGGCATGATGTGAGAGGGGGGGAATGATGTCTTCTGGTTCAAACTTTTCTTTAAGTGGTCAGAAAGAATGGTATTGCCTAGTAATATTTGAAGCTGAAAGCTGAGGTGAGCTGTATTTCCCTGTAGGAAACATGTGTCTACTCTGAGATCAATGCAGCATCAGGCCATTTTCCCTATGTTGAACCCTGCATTGTCCCTGACCACTGCCCCCCTCTGCTGGTTGAACACGGTAAATGCCGGCCAGGTTTTCCTGCTGTTCTCTGCAGGTTAAAGCCTGGATTCAGCCACTGCATTTCAGTGGATCCGTTTGGTGGCTATGTGTCTACACAAAGACAGGAGTCGTGCCCTCCATCTTTCAGTTGGTTTATGAGCTCTACCAAACTATGATCTGTTAGACATTCAACATATCCATCACCACAAGCAGACCACTTAATCGCGTGCGTGCGCGCGCGCCTGCCTGCCTGCCTGCAGACATGGGGTAATGAACGGCTTTCATTGACGACTGACCGTTAGATTTCAGTGCCAGTCAATCTGTCACTTCCACCGAGTAATAATGAGGGTCTGTAGGGATTAGGAGTCTCATTACGTCTCCTGGATTTGACTTTTTTTAAAATCTTATCTGGCACGCTAAATGCAGAGCAGCACAGTAACTGATTTGTAGCTATGACCAGGTATAGACAGAGCACCTCGTTGCCTGCCTTTTATTAACCTAGATGATATGTAAATTTCCAATTGAATGTCTGCAGTGTGCACTGGGCCTTGCTATTCATTCAGGCCCATATTATAGATTGAGGCAAGATGTGGGACAAAACCCTGCATTACAATGAGAATCTAGCTTCTTGTTTCTTTTAAATGGTTGAAATTGAGAAATGGGATGAGCCTTTCCCATGAAATGGTGGTTTGTTCTGATTTGAGGCAAAATGGGAGGGCAGGGGTGTCATCAGCACTGGATTTCTATCCATTTTTATTTGTAACAAGTTTCATTTTGCTTTCAATGTTTGGCTTTGCCTTGTGGTGTTGTTTCTTGGATTTATGTTTTTTGTTTTCTTATGTTTCTCATGCACATTTGTGTGTGCGCATATGCACGAACCCCTCCTCCCTCCCTGACTGGAATGCTGTCTAACCATTCCAGCGTGAGATCACAGTGAGGTATGCCTGTTTCTCCCTCCTCCTCCTCTTCCTCCTCCTCCTGCCGCCTTTGCTCTGTCAGTTGTTCTTTCTTTTCATTTTATTTTCAACCGTAGTTGCTGTGACAACAAAGACAAAATGATGAACAAATGTCTTTGTTTTTTTGTATTTATATATTAAATTGTATACATTTGCTATTAAGGAAAAATCCCCCATTGGATACTTTCCCACTATTGGATATCATCAGTTTGTGATGATCAATGCATTCCAGGAGTTATTTTGTGATGTAGTGTAAGTGTAAATGTTGTAATGTACCTTTTTGTTATACCCACGTTCCCTCAACTTGCCTCATGTACTTATACTTCAGTTAGTGAATTCTTACATTTCCCAGAATGCCTTTTGACAACCTCCAGAGAGTGGGTGTGAACCTCTTGCTTTCAATCAAAGTTGGGCATATGAATATAGCTAGCTAGCCAACTAATTTCTGAGCTTTGTGGCGTGTGTACGATTACAGCCACACCCATTACTCAAACAACAACATGCAGCATGTCTTTTGCTTTCTGGTCCATCTTGAGAAATTGGTATTTCTGCCTCTTCTTCGATGGATTTCTCCCTGTATGATTGTTGGTGGGTCTAGAAAGAAGCCCTGCTCTTTGATTCTGAGCGGCTGATACCAAAACTTTAGAAACGTATCCATAAGAATAAGAAAAATACACCACCAAACCAAAAACTGGACCCAGAAATGCAAGGTACATTTCCAATAGCTGTTTTTTTAACTGTTTTAGGGTGGATTTTTCCTGTAGTATGTGTTTGATTAGGCCGTTTCAGGTCATGTATGTGTAAATGATGCTTCAAGGCAATGTGTTTCCTTTTGTCTTTGTTGCAGCTCTGCTAAGCTCTGCTATATCAGCTGGTATCAGTCTGTCTTGTAACAGTCTCATAAGACAGGCAAAAATATTCTTGAATATTTTATATATATTATATATATTTCAGAGCTCTGAACCCAATAAATATCCTCACTGTCTGTGACATTGGGTGGCCATTTTTACAGTCACACCAACACATAACTATACTGTGCAGCCCTGTGTAAAATTCCAATAATTGTATTGGATGGGTAACCAGGCCAGCATAGTCGATGCCTATTTACACTGATGAAAATGGGACTTTTCACATCTGGTTTTGACCTCAAGTCAAAGAGAGATGCTTTTGGTGATATAAATGGACATAATATTGCTTTAAATCTAGCTTCATATCCACCACCTTTTAGAAGAAGCAGGTGAAAGCTAGAAGCAGATCCACACACATTGCTTTAACACTTCAAAAATATCTCTGCTTTGCCGAAAAGCTAGATATGAAAATCCACTTTAATCATAAAGTGTAAATGGGTTTAATCTGGTATGGTTCAGCACTGTGAAAATGGCCCTCAGTATGTTGCTGGACAAGCTCATCTCTAGAAACACTGGAGATCTCTTTCTAGACGCTTCTGCAGCAATCCTGGGCAGAAAACAACGGCAAAACCGGATTCAAATCATTTAGAGCAGCCTACCTTGTGTGTGAATGTATTGATGTGCCATTATCTCGGATCGAGTTGCTAGAAGTGAATCCACTTGTAAGATAAGACGATACCAAGATGAATCGATCAAGCTGGCTGCTCATTTTTGGCCAAATATCTGGAAGCCATATGCCCAAGGTTGCACTGCAGCGATGTAGGAGAGGTCTGTCCACTTTCAATGCTCTAATGGTGTTCTTTATCTTTTTTCTCTTTCTATCGTTTTCTTTTTGTTTATTTCTTTTCGCCATGTATCTTTTCCTACTTTGTGTTTGTATTTCTTCCTCATCCCCTTTGCCTTCTCACCAAATGAACATCCGTCGCCTTCTTCAGAGGAAGCTCCGTTGGGATATGTGAGGGTCAACTTGTGCATCTTCCTCCATTTTTGTAGTTTTGAAAGCATGGTTTTATAGTTTTGATACTCCCAAGACTTTTATGATATGTTAACTTGCTAACATATATGCTTTTTTTTTTTTAATGAACGCTTTCCCCATAGTGAAAGCTAACATTCTTGTTTGCTGTTTGCTTTTGGTGGCTAAAGTTTTTTAACTTTGTAAGCAACTGTATGGCAGTTTGTTTCCCCCCTTTTTTGTAATGGTGTTTCCTGTGTGTTTTCTTTTCTTTCTTTTTTTTTTTTGAAACACACTGCATTGATTAGTCTTATTCTTAAGCTTTTAACTAGCCTGGCAACAACCAAAAAATATGAAGAAATTAAGTTCCAAAGATATATCCTTTGGGCTATACATGTGAGATGTATAGAGACTTATATACAACTTGGCCATCTTCGCATAATTCAACAGACATGTTAATTTCTATGCTATTTTTGACTGGCAACTGTAAAACTGTTACATCACTGTGACGGTCCTTTGGTTACAGTTGGGACCGGAGGGATGGAAACAGAGACCGTGGGTAGGAGGAGACAAGCAGCTTTATTAATGAACACAAAACTGGCCAACGTGCCAAAGCAAACAGTCACTTTTCAGTGTAATCTCTACCGTCCTCTGGCAGAGCGTGCCGCTGTCTCGAGTACGTTCCTTCTTGACCCAGCTTCACTGTGAGGGATTTTAAACACAAGTTAATTGCGGGACAATCAGCCTAACCTCTCACAGGTGCGTCTACCTCCCCACTGAGCCTCTGCCCCTTCCCTCCGCCCACAGCTGCTGGCAGAACCACACCCCCCTGCCACAATCACCTACTTTCCTTAACATCGAGGCCCTGTTCGAAACTGTTCCCTATTACAGAAATAGTGGACTATATAGTGTGTTCGCCATTTTCTACTAGTGTCCGAATTCTCAACGGTTAATTTGGTTCACTATATAGTTCACTATGAAATACCCACAATGCACAACAATTTGTAGTGAACAGACAATGTACCCTACAATTTCTCCCGTATACCACAATGCAATGCGTTCGTGTCTTACCAAAGAAGAAGAGAGTCGTGAAGATGGCAGAAGGCAATTTTTTACTTTATTATTATTTGATTGAATATTCAATACTGCAAAATCGATACTACCCGAGTACATTTCAACCTGCTGCCGCGAGTGCTCGGTTTGTGTCCGAAACTTCAGTTGGTCATTGCCCATATAGTTGACTATCTGACAAACACTACATAGGGAATAGTGAGTGAGTGAACCATTCCGAACACAGCCCGAGTGTGTCGTCGGCGACACGTTGCGCAAGTGCACTTTGGATTACCATAATTACGTCACGGTTTGCGCTATCGGAAAAATTCCAACGGTTTCTGAAAGCTGAGACGTTGTGCTTTACAGCCAAAATGGTGTCATTACGGTAATTTCACTCGTGCCTCTCGCGGAACTCCGCAAACTGTTATTACACTCTTATAACTTGCAGTAAATTGTAAATAACTGCCAGATATTGAAAGTTCCAAGTTTTCTGGAAAAACGGGAAAAAGCACTTACTCGCAGGACATTTTCTGACCCTTTTATAGTCAAGATAAGCAAAAAAGTCCAGGCGGACATTTTGAGTCTTAGGTGTTTTAAGTAACATAATTCTAATTTTATACTACCTACTGTTACTCATTTTGTGACAAATTAAAATCATGCTTATCTCATATTGGAACACAACTCAAGTGAGGGTAGTGAATTTAATATTGAATAATTTGGCTTGTGACACCAGTGCAGCTGACACTGTTTTGCAGTGACCAGGTTGTCTAGACTAACCAATGGAGAGTTTGTGAACCATGGTCAAAATCCTTTCCCAATGGTTTTTCTACCTGGTCGAGAAGAAAATTCTGAAGAGGGGGGCAAATCACTGAATACTTTTTGCATGAAAATGGTCAAATTTAAAGATATTGAATACTGGTAGAAAATATTGTTTATTGGAATCTTCAGTCCAAAATTATCTGTATTGATATTGTCAACCCCTTGAGGCTGATGGTTAAAGGTGGAAAAGTAAAATCTCACACTTTTTGCCTCCTCGCTGTTCCTCTTTCCGGGTCCCAAAGGGTTGGATACCAAATTCAATTAAGTCTTAATTGAAGTCAAGTCTTCCTCCTGTGCATTTAAAAGTTCAAGTAAGGGTTCAGTTGTTAAAGGCAAAGTTGACGAATCGCTGGACAGAATCATGCTTGAAGGGCCGAAGCCTTGCCTTGCTCTGTGCAGCAGGGCAGCCCCAGCTAATCGGTTAGTTGACTAATCAGATCAAGGGTTAGGATATATCAGATATATCAGATATCTGCTAGTCAGTGTCCACCTCTGATATGGAGGTTCCTCCCTGACCACAGCTACTTGTAACAGTGTAAACATTTGAATCTGGTCACATTTAAAGATATTGAATTTTGGCACAAAATATCAGCTAACAGCAACTTCAATACAAAAATATCAGTATGGACAAAACCCTGTACTGGGTTTTGTACTGGCCAAACCCTAGTATGTAGATTTTTGCTGGAAAAATGTAAGTAAATCTCTGGTATGATTAAAGTATTTACAAATGTATATTGCCATATATAGTATAATTTGCAGCAGGACAACACGAGCACTGAAGAAAATGAGCTGATCAGTCGACAAACCACCATTTGTTGATGGAGAATGTCTTTAGTTGGGGGCGGCCCTGATCTGCTGTAACTTCATATTACTGCATTATTCCACTAGCTGTCGGGGTTGTCACTCACTGTGTGTATGTGTGTATCTATGTGTGTGTGCACGGATGTGCTGCAGATCGGCCTTGGCCTCGGCCCACCAGGGTCAACCCTTACCCAAGACCCTAAGTGTGATGGAAAGCACAGCACAGGTCCGCGGGATGCACACGATCATCAGGTCAGAACCCACGCAGCATTCACCCTCAGCCTCAAGATGTCGGTGCGATGCATTTGCATGTACTTGCATCTTGAGTCTGAATGTGACCCATTCACAAGCCTTGGAGGAAATTTCTACTATATACATCAGGTAGCAGCTCATGGAAGATGGGATCTGAACACTTTGCATTTTCAGATTCTCAGATTCTGACTTCAACAATAAAATCCAACTTTTGAGTGTCTATTTTTCATATCTATCTGTATTGTGTATATAGTCAAGGAAACCCATAATGTAACAATTTCAAAGATTTTACTTTTCACACAAGGCTCATATTCAGAGTTGACTTCAGCGCACACAGTGGGGATGTGTGGAGGGGAGTCAGCCCCATCTGTGCTCTCAAGCAGCTACACAAGCAGGGCGGAGTTTCTCCAAAAAGATGTTTTCCCCCCAACATCTCTGGGATTCTGACTTGTAACTTATGTTCTCATGTTATTTCTACTACACAATGTGTGCTCTGGAGCAAAGGTGGTATAAGTACTGCGTCAGTTTTGTTTAGACTTTCGGCTTTCAATACCCACTCTAAAGACGATAGCTTTGTTTTATTTAGCCTAACTGATACTGTATTCCATATTGGCAACCTCAAGGCATCAAGCCATTTCTAATCCAAAAAGCACTTGATATTCAAATTAAATTCAGATTTTTTTTATTTATTTATTTTTTAATAAACATTAGTGGACATCTGTGGCTATGTCATGTGTTTGCAGAAAATATTTACTGTTAAAAAAAATAAAAAAAATAATTTGTTTTAACAATTTCTCAAAGTTTGGGACCTCCATAAGGAAATTAGAAGGTTCGGGCAGTTCATGCTGGGTAAGATGATACATATACCAACTTGTTTGGGTATATTGATATATAAGGATGAGACATTAAGCCCGTCACTAGCCCGTTGAGACAGACACACACGCGACAGAGCAAGAGACAAAGTTAAAAGAAAGTGTGTGTGTCTGTGTCTGCGTGTGTAGGAACAAGGAGACTAACCGTGATGAGTTTATCTTCTACTCCAAGAGATTAATGAGGCTACTGATAGAGCATGCCCTCTCCTTCCTACCGCTCAAGGTGAGTGTGTGTGTGTGTGTGTGTGTGTGTGTGTGTGTGTGTGTGTGTGTGTGTGTGTGTGTGTGTGTGTGTGTGTGTGTGTGTGTGTGTGTGTGTGTGTGTGTGTGTGTGTGTGTGTGTGTGTGTGTGTGTGTGAGAATTATTAATTGACTTCTTGCTTGGATTCCACTTGGAGGTCGAACCTTATTGTAGTAAACATGGTGTCTATTCAGTGCTGGTAAAATAGTAAAAGTGGCTACAGTGTACAGATAAGCAACCATCATTTGGAGTGCTATTCTGAACATCTAGTTGGCTGGTAAAATTTGGGATGTACCAGGCATGGTGGCAAGTTTCCTGCCCTGTTTTTAATTATTTCCATTAATTTCCCTACCTCTCTATCTCTCTTTCTAGCCAGTATCTGTGGAGACGCCCCAGGGTGGCTTCTATGAGGGCAAGAGGCTCAGCGGTAAAAGAGTAAGTCTGCTTTTATGGCAATCACTAACATAGTGGCAGCTGATCACAAGTTGGACTGACTCAGCTCTTTTGGTCATAATTTGGACCTGGGAACAACTGTGCCTTGAAGATGTGATAGTTCATTGTCATTTACAGATATTTTCATTTTTGTAGCAATTTTTCCTAGCAGACTTAAATGTTTGCTACAGGTTTACTTCATTACAAAAGTTGTCCCTTATCATCCTAGGCGATTTTAAATGACAATGGGCTTAAGGTGCAATATGAAAAACTACTTTAGGCCAGGAAAATTACGCTGAGTAGGTCTAGGAGCATCTCTATTGGGAAAGGGGAAACTGGCAAACAAAAGTTTTTACATAGATGAGAAAGCACTTTCAAGTTTTAGAGGAGCCTGTCAAAAGCTTAAGAAGGTGGTGTGACCCTAAATGATGAGGGCCAGATTCAAAAATTAGGCACGAGGTAGTTAGAGGCATTAAGGCCATAGAGAGGTCAGGACTACCAGGCAAGTTAAAGCTGTGGCGCCTGCAATTTGGTGTGTTGCAGGTGCAAATCAAATTCAGCCACACTTGGGTGGACAACAGCAAGTTTGCTAATTGGTTGAAGCCAGTGGAGTCAAATCAGCACAAAGCCCGCTGCTTCATTTGAACTTTAAAATTAGGCACAATGGGAATCAAAGCTTTGGAATCGCATATGCAAAGTAAAAAACATAAATCAGCTGTCAAATACTGCTGTTTGGGTTTTTTTGCATTCATTTTTGTCGCAAAATTGGTCTTAAATTGCATTTTTAGTGGCATTAAAAAGGTCTTAAAATGTAACTTGCTGAAACCTGCATAAACCCTAACTAGCGAAGTAGAGACATCGGCATATTAGCGATTTTTTTGTTATGCTTGTTATAAAGAAACGGTCCATAATACATTGAAACGACATTAAACTAAGATAATACCACGGTTAGAATATTTTTTAAATCTTTATTAACGAAGAAAATACTACATTTGTGGTTCACTTCGGATGGTAGTGTAGCGGTCCCCATGATCTTCCTGTTACTTCCAGAGATTCGCAGGGCATTCTGGGTAGCCCTTGTGAAGTGTGCCTCTGAAAAATCTCCGTTTCGAGGGCTATGTAGCCCTCGATCTTGGCCCTACCCCTTGATCACTAGAGTATTGGGACAGCCCTATCCCTTCACGTGAACACGCAAAACGGAGGGGTATTATGGACCGTTTCTTTATAACAAGCATAACTAAAAAATCGCTAATATGCCGATGTTTCTACTTCGCTAGTTAGTTACGTTACAACATTGTTTTAGGCTGATTTGTGCATGACAGTCCCGCATTTTGACATATTTCCATGTCGCATTTCCCCCTTTGCTGGCATATGACGCCCGAAATATAACTAAAGTCCAGCAGCGAAGTTGCTGCACGGCTCCTCTAATATCAGTGCAGACTGGCAGGGTAACGTTAGGAGCACGGCTTGCTAGACTACAGAGCACCGCTAACGCTATTCTGTCATGAAGCAGTGGTCTTTTTTATTTGATGACTTGTTTGATCGATTGGTAGCGTGAAAGGTATAAATTGTGAACGAATCGCGAGCGTCCATGCTTTTCTATCTCCATCAGATGAACGGCAAATGTCACTGTGATAATGCCATTGTTGCCATAGTAATCTCCGACAACAAACTCGTCCCGTCTGCTTATCGATGACGTATCAGCGTCTAAGGGTTGTCCCAATACTTAGGGAGATATTTTCTAGCCCTACCCCTTGGCCCTCGGTTAGGGCCAAGCTGAAGCCGTAGGGGTGAAAATAAGCATTGGGATTGGGCCTTAGACATATTTTGTGAGGAAAGAATCTCTTGGCAGGCATATTGTAGGTCAGCTAATGGTGGGCAGAGTTTGGCAAATTGCAGTACATGTGGGGGGAAAGTTGATAATCCCGCAGCAAATAGTGCCCTAACTTAAAGCCAGACATGGTGTTGTGGTCAGAGATACAGCAGTGTATTGTATTGAGCTTACAGTGCCAGGATGCAGTAGCTGAGGCATATTAAAGGAAAATACTTAAGTATACTGTGTTGGTAGCAGAGGTGGAGCAATGTACCAGGCATGGTACAATATCCTTTGCTTCTCCCCTCAGCAGGGTTCGGCTGGGCAGAATAGATGACCTTGAATCAAAGCTTGCTTGCAGCAACAGGTGTCTCTCTCTGAGGTCAGGAAATACAATATCAAAGTGACAAAAATTGAGCTTAATTCCCTCTTTAGACAAAGAGCTGAATTTTTAATCCATAAAACCAGAAGTAATTATTATTTAACGGCCCAAGACCTAGCCATTTTGTGGCTCTCAGACTAACACAGAATGAGAAATTCTCCAGTATAACAGCTATTCGATCTGCATCATCTCAGAATATTTTATCAGAGCCCAAGGATATCAACACAGAGTTCTGTAATTTCTATTCTAATCTCTACTCCTCTGAAGTTACTTAGACAGCGACAGAAGTAACAATTTTTTACAGAATTTAAAACTTAAAAGATTCCATTCAAAGGATGAAAAAGGGCAAATCTCATGGGTGGGATGGAATACCTCCTGAATTTTACTTTTACTTGGGAGGAGCTAGGTCAATTCATGTTAGACATGATCCTTACATCTGTGGATAGGGGCTCTTTTGATAGAGATGCAAATTGGGCCATCTTGACTGTCCTAGCCTCGTGGATCGAGACGCACATAACCAAAGTCGTACACCATGACCAAACCGGTTTTATAAAATATGCCAAGCAGTGGATAACATCCGCAGACTTCTCCATGTGCTGCACTTCTCGAGAGATATTGATTCCCCATGTGCTGTCCTATCATTAGCCGCCGAAAAGGCTTTTGATAGACTGGATTGAGATTATTTTAAGGGCCTAAACCAAATTTGCCCAGAACTGACCAAACTACATTGAGATGATCAAAGTATTGTACTCAAACCCCACAGCTATGGTCATCTCAAGCAACACTGTTTCCTCCCCTTTCTTAATATCAAGAGGCTCGCGTCAAGGATGCCCTCTCTCCCCTCTTTTTTTTGCCCTCTCCCTCGAGCCTCTTGCCCTAACAATTAGACAGCACTCCTCAATCTCTGGACTAAGTCTTTACTGATGCCCCTTAACTTATCCCTTGACCCGTCCACACTCCCGACCCATATACCTGTGGTTAGGAGCTTCAAATACTTGGCCGTGGATGTTTTCCCCTCCCTGTTTTCTGTTATTACTAAGAACTTCCAAGGTATTCTAAGACAGACATGGAAAGGTGGTCATGTCCCTACAATTCCCTACAAGCACATGTCTCAATGATTAAAATGGACATCCTTCCTAGGGTGAACTTTTATTCTAATATGTTACCCCTTTCACCACCCAAGGGTTACTGGGACAAGATACATCTAATATGTCTAATACGTTTAATGTCAAGGTTTATCTGGGGGTGGGGGTTGGGGTCCACGCATTAAATGAACCACTCTACAGCAAAGTACACGTAATGGAGGTCTAGCTGTTCCCAATTTTAAATTGTACTTTTGTACAATTGTACTCATATCTGTTGCGACTTAACTTGATCCCCTGGTACTGGTATCATGGAGACCTACAGAGGAAAACATGGCCTCTCCCCACCGACTATAAGATTTTGTATATTCAGGTCTTCCACTTAAATGCTCCAAACTTAAACTGGGCCCTATTATGTCTTTCCTTTTATCTGTATGGTGCTCAGTGGAGAGCGTGACTGGTTCCTTGTTAAAATGGCACAAGTCCTATCTATCATAATTTTGCCCTTCTCACTGGGGGAATATCTTTCTACTCCACTGAGTGGGGTGGGAGAGGTGTTAATGTCCTGTCTGATGTCTGTGATGACAAAGGCCTTTAGAATTTTTAATGATTTGCGTGCTGTTTATAATTTGCCAGGTACTTCTTTTTTCTTTTATCTGCACCTTAGGTCTGCCCTGGGACTCTCCCCTCCCAACCCATAAGCTCCACACGCTGCTGGATGTAAGGGTTCAGTCGAGAGGCTTAGTTTCTGCTCTATATATATATCTATTAAAATCCTCTTGTGGGCCCCTTGCTGTCCAACAGGTGTGGAGCAGGGATCTTAGTTTCTCAGGTGATGAAATTTGTTGGCTAACTGTCAGGGACAATTTGGATGGCGCAGCGAAGAACGCTAACCACCAACTGATACACTTTAACCTTTACATAGAGTGTATCTCACTCGGAGAAGGCGGCACCTCATGAAGCTTACACCCTCTCCTGTTTGTGATCTATGCTCTCTGGGACATGTAGGATCTCTCTTACATATGTTCGGGGAGTGTCCTGGTGTGGTGTCTTTTTGGAGGTTGGTATCTTTTTCATTATCTGATATATTGGAGACAGGCATACCTTGTTGTCCCAAAGTGCTGCTTTTGAATGACACCTCATCATTGAACCTAACGTCTTCCCAAGTTCACACTGTACTTGCCGGGTTAACTGCAGCTAAAAAAAAATGCTAGCCTTGCATTGGAAGCCTCCACACGCACTCACCTGTACCCAGTGGCTACAATCATTCTTGAGTATCCTCTATATGGAGCTATCTTTAGCCAGAATGCATGGTGCTAGTCAGAAAACGATCCAAGCTTTTTTTAAATTTAATCTCCTTTCATACGTATATGCCTACATCAATGAAGATCTGGATGGGGAGGGGTGGTCGCGGGTGGTCGCTACTTAGGGAGGGAGGGAGGTTACGATGGGTGGGGGTGGGGGGGAGTGTATACTGTTTGAATGCTGTATGGTAGTATTGTAACTGTTGACTGTTGTACTTCCTTCTCTTTTGGGAAATAAAAAAAAAAAGAAATAAAAAAATTGGTTGCATAGGCCATATTGTATTGGGTTGGTTTCTTTGGTCCACATATCATGCTTATTTTTAAATTTGGTCTTGGCATGCTAGAGGGAGCATGGGATTGTGCCACAGGGTTGTGATGAATGGAGTGATTTATTTCTGAGATGTTTAAAGTGGATTTTAACAATGCCATTGCACCTGAAAGATTTTTTTCTCCCCTGTAACATTCCCAAGGCTCCTAATTCTCTGTGTGTGTGTGTGTGTGTGTGTGTGTGTGTGTGTGTGTGTGTGTGTGTGTGTGTGTGTGTGTGTGTGTGTGTGTGTGTGTGTGTGTGTGTGTGTGTGTGTGTGTGTGTGTGTGTGTGTGTGTGTGTTGTGTAGATCACGGGTGTGTCCATCCTGAGAGCAGGGGAGACCATGGAGCAGGCTCTGATGGCTGTGTGTAAAGACATCCGACTGGGAAAGATCCTCATCCAGACCAACCACGACACAGGAGAACCAGAGGTGCTTTCCTCTTGTGTGCCATGTTTTTGTACCTGCACTAATTCCTTTTAAACTATTTTCATTTTAATATAACTATAGATCCTTTATTTCAGTTAAGAAAAAGGCTAATTCTGATTAAATTACGATTGCATGGTAAAAAGACCTCAAAAAATCTGTAATTGCACAAGTGGTTCACAAACTTAACATAACTGTATAACAGTGTAAGAGTATCTGAGGGTGGATTTTTCCTTTTTAAAGATATTGAATACCTGTAAAAAAATATTGGACATCAGTCTGTAGTTATTGGCTAAGAACATATTCAACCTATATCTTTTCTACAGTTACTGACTTGTCTCCTTTCTCCAGCTTCACTACCTTCGTCTGCCCAAAGATATCAGCGAAGACTATGTCATTCTGATGGACAGTACTGTGTCCACGGGAGCTGCTGCTCTCATGGCTGTCAGAGTACTGCTGGTAGGCTACACCACTATGTCTGTCATTTTACTGGCAGGGGCATCGCGCAAGCTCATGCATTGTGACCTGGAGATATCAGATTGAATTCAATTATTCTGGGAACTCCAACCTGTGATCTTTGGAGGGGGGGGGGGGGATGTAACATTTCCATATCTGAGAGTAGTCCGATATCAAAAATCTGAGGGGGCACATTAGGGGCACCCCTTAGTTTGAATGGGCCGGTAAATAACCCAGATTTTTTCTGTCTGAGAAAGGCCACCGATTGGGTCCCAGATAACTTTCAATGCTGAAGTGGCTTAATCATATTTAGGCTATCATAGGAAAATAGTAAACAGGTGGTTGACAAAATTAAGTAAAGCATAATACACATAATAATAATAATAATAATAATAATAATAATAATAATAATAATAATAATAAAATCTTAATAATTCTGACCCTATGCTATTGATTTTACACTTTTTGATTAACTATGATTTTAAATGGTTAATTTGGCCTTTCCTCTATTCTGATTCAGGCTTTTTAAGCCTGTTACTTTGGTTGCAGGTCATTGTGCATGTTACCAATGAGTTTGTCTCAATGAGAGGATGCCTTATTTTTCACAGAACTCTATCCAGAAAGGCCACAACTGGGTATAATGCCTCAATATTTATGGGGCCGTTTAGGCCTGTGACATTAGTTGTAGGTCACTGTACACCATTTAATTTGTCTCAATCAGTAGATGGAATTCATCCTTTGTCTATTAACTCACTGGGAAAGGCAAAATATAGCTCCATAGAGTTGTCTAGAGGGACTTTCCTGCATTGCTAGCCCAAAACCGTGCACCCTCTCCTGGGTAAATTTGAAAGCAAAGTTGGGATTCTTAGGAAGGTGCTAGAGACTCTAAATGTTGCATGCTTGGTCCAGTGAGTGTCTGAGATTTTAGAACTACAGCTGTAGCTCATTTAAAAAAAAAAAAAAAAAAGGTTTGCGCGCTAACCAGAGCTTCAGATCCTCTGTCAAGGTATAAGTCCAAGACTCCTTAAGCAAGTACACTAATATGTATGAGTAATGGTAGTAGTGGACCTTTCCTACAGAAAGCACACTAATAATAAGAAGAAAGGAAGGTCTTTACAGCCATCTCTGCTGCCATCTTATGGTGTACCAGTCAAATGACCATTCAGTGATTCATTAGGTATGGCCAGTCGAATCATTCCAGTTCTGTCTTAACCAGTGCTCGCTCGCTCTCTCCCTCCCTCCATATAGGACCATGATGTACCAGAGGATAAGATCTTCCTGTTGTCCCTGCTGATGGCAGAGATGGGTGTCCACTCGGTGGCCTATGCCTTCCCTAAGGTCTGCATCATCACCACCGCCGTGGACAAGGGGGTCAACGACCAGTTCCACATCATACCAGGCATCGGTGAGTCCGTTTTTGTGACAACCTGTGATCAGTGCTCCAATAAATATGTAATCAGTCAAACTGCATTATATCCATCATATCAGAGGTGGATGACACTGACTGGACCAGAGCCCATTTTTAATAAAAAGGCCAATATGAGCCCCATATAATAGTCTATTCATACCACAGAGTGGTTTCAGTATGCTTCGATGCTCCGTGCGATGTATAGGTTGTAAATAATGTGATTCAGATGTTCTGTCACCAACATGTCTGTTGTTGGCAGAGCATTGCTTAGAGGATTTTAATCAAGAATAAATGACTGCCTCTTCTCTTTTCTAATTTCATCTTATCTTCTCTCCATCCAGGTAATTTTGGAGATCGCTATTTTGGCACCGACGCTCCCTCCGACTGGTATGAAAGCGATGAAGGGATGGACTACTAACGACTAAAGACAGAAGAGAGGATAAATGAGGGAAGTAGAGGGTTGTCATACAAGCACTTGAATTCCATGAAGAGGCTCTCTTCCCCTCGATCGCCATCCTGCCTCTATCTAGGACGGGATGACATATGAATCGTTGCCCCTTCAAATAAGTGGAAAGCAAATGGACTAGGTCATTGCATTTTCTGTTGAGGTTCGTAAGGATTTGAATGGAGATTTCCATTCAAGCCAGCCAGAATTCAGTGGTTATTCCCATTAAAAGCATTTAAATATATGGAAATGTGATGAATTGTGATCGAATGGACATCTCAGTTTGAGTCAATGGCAACTGAGGAAGATGGTGGATGTTGATTACACGTACTGTCCGATTATTGACAAAGCCTTGGCTAACCCAGGTTTTTCCAGATTTTAGTGCAGTGCTGGTCTTTACCTTGATCGGGGGAAACTACTGATGGGAGTTAAAGAGTTACTAAGGCAGCATTAAATGTCACCCAGAAGTCAAATCAAATTAATAAATTCTTTTTTTTCTGTTTAGGTGACCATAATTGGGTGAGGTTTTAGTCCTTTAATGTATTGAGTGTTCAGCATCCTGTAAGTTTACACCAAGCACTGTATACTACAATAACATATAGCATATGATTGTGATGGTAACGTCGTACTGCGATGGGCCATAATTTGTTACGTAGCGTCACTATATAATTACCTCCTTGCCAATCAAAAGGTGTGGTTGAAACTACCTGTTTTAGAATTGGACACTTTGGTTCAGGGTTCACGTAGTAAGTGTAGCTAATTAGTTAGCGGTGTAATGCATTGTTTTCTTTGCTTTCGGTTCAGTGTAAGAATTAGCATATCACAGAAGATACCTGCCGCTCTGCTCACATACTGATGTCTGCCCTGTGAAAAGGTTAATGTTCACTGAAAGGCAAAACAGCATTGCTCTATAGTGGAAGGAGAGAAATGACTGAAAATCAAGGGAAATGGTCAAATGTTTGATTTGTACAGGTCATTGTCTGTTATGTCCACCCTTTTGAATTCCTCTCATCTTGGAATTTTTGAGGGCCATGATCTCATTGGGTTCTTTTTGTAGGTGCCTGTGGCTTTTTGTTCAGTTATTTTGAATGCATGGTGCAAGGCGCACATATCCAAACTCATGTGACTGATGTTTTGGACACGGTGCGTTTTTGGGTGCTGCCCTGGGCTCCATGTTGAACATGTCTTAACTTTACCTGCACCACACAAACAGGCCCTATATAGGCTGTGCTCTTGTATGAGCTGATAAAGCTCATTTTTATTTTCAATGTTACCCCCTTCAGGTTAACAAGCTAATGCTAATTAGATGGCTTTCAAGTCATTGTCAGACTTGGTGTAGATGTAGCACTCCTTGCGCCCTCTTAGCTCTTGCTCTCTCCATTACTAGCTGCACTCACAGCTGCACCTTCCATTTGAGCAGGAGAACTATGAAACATGCGTCCAAATGACACCAAATATTCAGAGAGGCCACTAGGCACACCTCAATACTAGGTGACATTGCTAAAAAAAATAGATTTACAAACTTAAATTGACAGAACGTGGTAAGAAACAGCCCAAAACATAGCCCTAAAATTGTCTTAGCATAAGTTCTAATAATAAAATGCATTCAAAATGACTTTTTCCTGAAGTGAAGGTTTCATAAGCCTCTAGCTTGGGGTGAATTTCATTTTCTTTATTTTGAGATTGTTTTTCTTGATCCATTGACCCATATGGAGCAATCTGAGATAACCTTGTTGGTTGCTACTTGCAGCTATTCTTTTTTTCTTTCTGATTTTCTTTTCTTTCTGATTTTCTTTCTTTATATATTTTACGCCACAGCCAATTATCCAGGTTAAATACTTGAAATGTTTTTTTTATGTGTAACTTATTACCTTTTAAGTGTTTTCCTAACTGTACACCCCCACCCCCACCCCACCCCCGTTTCACAAAGATGGTTGGAGTTGAGATGATCTTGACAAAAATGGCCACAAACCCGAAAGCTGCAATAAAAGTCTTTTCTTGTGATTATATTTACCATGTAATCGTGGCTAGATTGGTGCAACAAGGCCATTTCAGCATTCATAACACATCAAAGGTACAATATTATAAAATTGGAGAAACCTTCAGGGACTGTTGTGTGTGCTTTATTTGTTACTGCCAATACCATTTCAAAAGATGTTTTGTCGTGCAATTTAATCCCAACACAGAGCCAAGTCATGTGTTGTACAAGCAGAGTGATGAATGAAAACTAAAACAGAACAAAGTGTGGACCACTATTGAGAAATGTCCACTGTCCAGGCCATATTAGTCTAACGGTCTGTACTGGAAGCTGGTTAACCAAGTGCTGATTTTAATTAAAACAAGGTTGCTTAATGGTTAAGTTGCTTTAAAAGTTGCAATGTGTGATGTACACACTGGTTGGTTACTGTTGATTTATTTAGTTGCTGGGTCATCCTCAAGAAATCCTTACAACACGGCTGTGCAATACAATGGTGATCGTTTCATGTTGACAGAATAAAAACAAACTTGGTAAGCTTTGGTTTAAACTGTGTGTGTAGTCAATTGTTGAATGTTTGGGTTGGACCACTAGGTGGCAGCATACATGCATTCCACCAACTTTATTTACACATTTGATATACAAAGTGTACAATTATATCAGTGTCAATATCTATAATCTATGTAATATGAACCTTAATCCACAAGAAAGTGATGGACAACAGAAATTAAGGCAAAATAATTAAAAGAAAAAATCCAGCAAAGAATATGTAAAAAATAACTATACTTTATTTATATAAATATAGTTGCATTTAGTAATTATAAAATAAAATATATTTAAATTTAACAAAAAGAATGGTAGTGATTTAAGTTATTCTATGACAGAATAAATGTATGACAGATTTGCTGTCATTGTTTACAGCGGAAGTGATGTAGACTGCAGTTCTTAAACGGACTTTGAGTGTTGACGGAAATGTGGTAACATTTAGCGCTGTCATAAACGAGCCACCAAAGCAGTCAATCGGACTGTGAAAGTATACATTTTCTTGAATATAAAAAAGTACAGAAACGTAGTAGTACATAATGCAATTACAAGAAGACTTTAGACACATTTCACAATATGTCTAGGGTAGTATTCAAATATCCAATGTCCTTATAGAATATTGAGAATTAGGGAATTGTATCTGGACATTCACATGATTGAACAGTGGGAATTGTCTACAATGATACCAAATTTGCCGAAATGTGGCGTTTATGGAGCGGAAAACATGGAATAAAACAATCTTCATAATTGTTACAGGGTGAATTTTGTTATTTTCCACCAAAACTACTTAAGATCACTGGTAGATCAAGAGTTAGTGACATGTCGGATTTACGACATTACGAAGGATAGAAGACGGAGCTTTTTACGAGGCCGTAAAGGCAACATCAGTGTCGTCCAAACATTGGAGCCGGGCAACAGAAGGCATGAAACCATTTCTTACATTGATAGTAGTAAATGTTCTTTTCCATTGATAGTTAAGGAGCGAGTGTTGTGAATACATGGTTGTCTCAGTTTCCCGAAGTAGGTAGTAGTAACGTACAAAATTAGTTTTATAGTGGTTGCTTTTGGTCACCATGCTAATCACACAGTAAATTATTTCAGAGGGTTGTAATAAGGAATGCTGTTTAACGACGCTAGAGAAATTACGTACTCGTTTATAGATTAAATTGGTAATATAGATGTTTAATTTATATGTATATATTATATGTTTATATTCTAACGAAATACACTGTGACGGTAGCGAGCAGAGCGAACTAAACTCTAAACGTTGACATTTTGTTGAAATAAAATGTTGCTCGATGAATTATCGACATGCACACTTCACAAGAAGACCCCACCGAGCCATATAGAGCCATGTTACTGTCATTAAGCATGAAAATAACTAAAGTTTAGCGTAACGGTCTCTACAAGAGAACAGCAAGTACAAGTTAAACTAATGAGCTGTAACGGCAAGCTGCGTGGGACTTATTGGCGTTTGATTTGAGTCACGTTTCGTGTATGCGGGAGGGCGGGGCCAGGTTGCTCAGATGCACGTCACCGTCACTCTAATATTGCACACACTCTACTACACTAAAACGTTTAAAAAACGAATAGTGACGTGTGTGTGTGTGTGTGTGTGTTCCATAGGGGGGGGGCAATGGCAGGCATGTGGAGATCCTACCAGGCCTTGATGACCAAATACCCATGGACTGTCCAGATAGTGACCGCAGGTAGGAATCACACACTCACAAACACACCCACGAGTTGCATATCCACACACAGAGTCAAATTTGATATAATGGGGGCCGCAGAAATCTCTCTTTACCTTCAGCTTGCCTGGATGTGTAGATAAATTGATCCGGAGGTCAGCTAGAATGGTCATACCAGAGGAGGCGGAGTCCCAAATATTGAACTGTTGGCAACACATGACCTTTGATCCAGTTTACAGAGTACACTTCATTCAACAAAGAGAGGCCTTCGAACGCCACAACTACCGTCACACCTTTAACCCATAAGGACCCACGGTGACACAGGTGTCATATGTCCTTTAAATGTTGGAAAATTCCTTATACAGCTTTATCCTTGATTTTAACTCATGAAGTCCCTAAGTGACGACAACGTTCATGAGTTCATGACTTCATGAGTATAAGGAATTCCAGAACATTTAAGGGACGTGTGACACCTGTGTCACCGTGGGTCCTTATGGGTTAAGGCTATTCCTGATCACTAGGAAGTTAATAGAAAATTAAAGTGGCATTAAAGGAGAATTCCGGGATTTTTAAACCTGGCCTCTATATCCACAAAATCTGCAAAAATACTGCAAAATAGGTCCAAAAAGTTTCAGAATTGCTCCGGTAGATCGGCTCAGTTGGCAGTCGCGAAACGGGTTCAATGGCTGCAACGTAATCTGTAGGGGCATGTTCGCACGGTCAAATACGTCCACTAAAAGTGCTTGATTTTGCCACTGACAGGCTCAGATTGTTATTCGTGTGTCTGACAACATTACTGAAAGGATCGCTACAGAAATGTAAAACTTTTTTTAACCAGAAAACTAAAGTCTAGCGCAAGGAGAAGTCCCGCTCTGAAATGGACGGTGGACAAAGGGAGTCTATAGCGATATATATTTGCTATTCGGTAGCGATATATTCACTTGTTGCAGGTAGAGGACGGTAGAAACCTGACAAAGGTATTCTATGAAAGCTGCGCGAAGTCTTCCTCAACATTTTGTTGGCACAGTTCGGAAATGCGCAAAAACAAACCGTTGTTTGTTTTTTTTATCTTTGGGAAAAAACAAATACTCTAAACTAGGCTTTCTGTACTCCAACACATGTCTCCAATGCTGATTTACGTTTCCACCATCCTCTTCCTGCAACAAGTCAACCCTCTTGCTTTCATAGACCACATTTGTCACATTTCCACGTCCTTTTCCTGCAACAACTCTGAACTCTCAACTCTGAAATCTCGCGAGAGTTGTTGCAGGAAGAGGACGTGGAAACGTGACAAAGTTAGTCTATGAAAGCAAGAGGGTTGACTTGTTACAGGAAGAGGATGGTGGAAACAAATCAGCGTTGGAGACGTGTTGGAGTATAGAAAGCGTAGTTTAGAGTATGGTTCGTTTTTAGTTAAGTTACTTTAGTTTTCTGGTTTAAAAAAAGCTCTATTTCTGTAGCGATCCTTTCAGTAATGTTGTCAGACGATTGTCAGACACACAAATAACAATCTGAGCCTGTCAGTGGCAAAATCAAGCACTTTTAGTGGACGTACTTTGACCACGCACACATGCCCCTACAGATTATGTTGCAGCCATTGAGCCCGTTTCACGACTGCGACTGAGCCGATCTACCAGAGCAATTCCGAAACGTTTTGGACCTATTTTGCGGTATAATAGGCAATTTTGTGGATATAGAGGTCAGGTTTAAAAATCCCGGAATTCTCCTTTAAGTAATCTATGAATAATCAGTAGGTATTGCAACAACATTGATATAACTGATCTCCTGTTCAAGTCTCTGGCACCATACACCCACTTATCACTCCCATTGCCATCCAGTCTCTGTAAACAGATCCTGACCAATCAGATTAGGCCTTGTGTGCATATGACATAGACTAGGTAGGAGAGAGTGAGGACCAGAAGTATTTAAAAAACAGATTCAGTTCAGGTTAAGGTCTTCCCATAGACAACCAGTGTAGTATTGATGAATTCTGCAATAAATATGCAGTCAATCAAACTGCATCATATCGATCATGCCAGAGGTGGACAACACTGACCGTCATGTGATGTGTGATGGTATAATACAGATCCTGTTTCTTGTAGTCTAGTATGGCCTTATTACCACTAGATGGAGAGACAGTAAACATCACACGTGATGCAGATCTGGTCTTCTCAAGGTGAGATCCGAGGGAACTCGGGTGCTTGAGGGCCTCCCCATGCCTAAATGATATTTTTTGTATGTACAGTGGTGGCCAAAATTATTAGAACACCTGACAGATCTGAAAATATTGACCTTTTCTTGCCTCCAAAACATGATTTAATTTCATAATGTTCATGAAACATGCAGATGGTTGCTCTGAGCACAACAAATATCAGATGAAGTGAATCCTACTGTTTTTATCCACTTTTAACTTGAATATTTGGTATGTCCACCTTTTGCAGCATTCAAAAGAATCACACAGCTGTGTCCTAAGACTCTTGCATCACCATCAATTTAACCACGATCACACCTGACAATGATTACACAAGTAATTTGGCTTCTTCTGTGAAGGAACATGATTGTGTGACATTGACAGTGAAATAGGCCTAGCTTGTTTTTTTGTAAGGAAAATGACGTAAATCTCCTTATGATGGCTCTATTCTATGGTTTATAGAGCATAATGATGACTTTGTATATACAGTATTTCATTCGTTTTATGGGTATTTTAATGGCCAATTGAACAAAAACAACTGAAACTTCTTAAATATGCCAAGTGTTCTAATAATTTTGGCCACCACTGTATATTCATATGGATTTGTGAGGAGTCAGCCTCAAACATGAAGAATAAGCTCCTGAGAAATTCAATTACAGATTGAGGTTTTAAGTTCAACTCTTTCCACTGGGATCATTTTTCATTCATCTTTTATTTAATCAGATATTCTCAATTCTATTTCAACAGAAACCTGACAACAACAAAAAGCATTCCACAATCAAACATTTAGCAACATACAGGGATGTAGGCAAGTCAAGTTCATTTGTATATCCCTTAATCACAGTTACCGTCTCAGAGGGCTTCACAACCACTGATCTAGAACATACATACCGTATTTGAATTATCTCAAGTATCTAGTCAAATCTAGATAATCAGTATTAAAAAAAAGTTGGTGCTGCTGTGTGTGAGAGAGAGCGTACACACTGGTTTTCAGGCTCTACATTTATGTAATGAAACTTACTGATTAGAATGACTCATCAGTGTTGTCTTCACTGTGTGTGTGTGTGTGTGTGTGTGTGTGTGTGTGTGTGTGTGAGAGAGTGAGCTAGAGAGAGTGACTGAGCAAATAATTCATTGTCATGTGTAATTCATTTTAACGTATAGTATATAGTAGTATATCGTTTCTAGTGATGCTGCATTCAAGTCATGGGAATAACCATATGAATGTTTTCTGATGTTAAAAGCAACATGGTGGAAGTGTTTAAAGGGGGGGTATTTTACTAATTTTGGGCTATTTAAAACTGTTCCTGGGGGTCTTTACGAGACGTTTGTGAAGTCTATATCCCAAAAAATCCTAAAACCAGCTTCTGTAGTGTGTGTTTCAGTCTCTCATTTTCTCCATTGTAAAGAACAGGCTATTTTGAGGGCGTGGATGTAATGAATGTA
Source organism: Hoplostethus mediterraneus (assembly GCA_034670385.1). Taxonomy (NCBI): domain Eukaryota; kingdom Metazoa; phylum Chordata; class Actinopteri; order Trachichthyiformes; family Trachichthyidae; genus Hoplostethus; species Hoplostethus mediterraneus. The sequence goes on from JAXDDW010000092.1 coordinate 1,334,164, forward strand.
ATGAGCACTGCTCTGATTGGCCGCCTCACTCACGGCGTGAGGCGGCCAATTGCCTGTAGCCAGTCTGTAGCCAGGCTCATGTCCATAAGCTTATTGAATGCAACTTGCAGACAAGCTAGGATTGACGATTTTATTGCGCTAGTTAGCCAATATATTATTTGATGCAACCTATTTGCATCCAAACAGCACAGCCAAACAACCAAACGTGATTGTACTAATGGTGGCTAAAGTTTACCGAGCCGGATAACTTCGACAGACTTATAAAACAAACACTGGTCCCAACAAATAACTTTAAGATGAGTCCTGACTCCAACAAATAACTTTAAAAGATGTGTCCTGACTCCAGCTTTAGTTTTCTTATTGCTTCCACGCCCAACAAGCCCGTAGCTAGCCCCGCTAGCTCGTTAGCTAACAAGTAGTCGAATATACTAACGAGACTGACTTGCAAATAATATCAAAACATGGTGACACTTACAGATTCCAAGTTTGCAGATGGGTCACGTACTGTATGAATTGCTCCATCTTTAAGCTTCAATTTAGATGCTAATCCTGCTGTGAACGGGCCCTCGTTGCTCAAGCAGTCCGATGTGAAGTGATTATCAGACACATAGGCTACAATGAGCTAACTGTAGCCCGGGACGTTGCCATTAAAAATAAAATGAATCTGCTCTGTCCTGGCATTTTTGCGTGTTGGGAGACTGTGCAGGGATCTATATTGCTGCCTGCATCCTACAACAGAACAACTGGAGAGTTGGGATCTGGCCCTAGACATGTCGTGTCGTTGTAGCTCCAATGCTCGCAAAGTAATGGTGCATTCCATTGTATTCGGAAAAAACGACCTCCGACACGGAAAGACGCAATAGAACAGTCATTCAACTCGGAATTCCCAATCGGAAACTAGGGCAAAATCCAACTTTGTAGTTTACAAAGTTGGAGCTCAATGTTACGAGTCTTTATTTGCGTGCGGTTTAGTGATATGCTCCGATTCTCTTCACTAATGGCGCTGTAGTAGTTGATGTATGTCCTCTTTAGATGCTTGTAACATTCTGAGACTTGCCATACAAACATGAGTTCACTGCGGGCATCCATGTTTTCCCGAGCAGATGCACTGGAACACATTTAGATTGGAAGTTGGGAATACCAACTCGGAATTATCGACTTCCGAGTACAATGGAATGCACCATAAGCAACGGCTTGTGGCTCAAGCCGAGCAGGACTGTTTCATGCTATTCAGTGATTTCAGTTGTTTGACTCTGACTGCTGCAGTGCCCTGTCAAGAGCAAGATCGACGCTCTGTCCATTTCAATCTCTTCTTCTTTTAAACTACTCCAAACCACATGCCATCTGCATGTATACTCCCTTTCGGATGTGACAATAAAATGGTCAAAAGCTTTCATGAACCTCGTATCGATTGAATTACTATTGTGTTCTATCAATAAGGCAATAGAGAGTAGCAAAATGGGCATTTATATGTGTGAAAATGCCACAGATAGATTATTACTTAAGCTTTCGATTTGTCACTTCCTTTGTGGAGAAGATTTGCAATTAATGGGGATGGGGCCTTCTTCTCTGTTGCAGCCCCACTTTGTGATTTAGTTTGATAAAATGGCTGTTTCTTCCCGTTAGTGAGGGGAAGGTAGGATCTGATGGTTTATGTGTGGTTTTAAAGAGTTGGGTGAAGGGCCGAAGCCCGAGCTTCAAATGGAATCAGTCCACTCACCTAGTGCTTTACTGCCAGTCAATGTGTCTCAGGCAACGTGACAGAGGAAATACAGTATATGTATTTATTGTGTCCCAAGGTGTAGGGCTGTCAAAATTGGCCAAAAATGACTTTTGATTATTCCTAAGAAAACACATCGGTTCGAGCCATTCGAATATCTATTTTTGCACATTATGTCCATAAGAGGGCAAACCAATACAACAAGAGACATAATTACTTGTATGGGTATATTTATTTCAACATAAACATGTCTTTTCCAAGATCTACATACCTACACATTACAAAATGAACTAATAAAATAATGTCCTTGTCCTATACTGTAAAACGTCATTCAAAGACCATAGACCGAGTTGGGTTGTGAACTCTCTGCCATCATCACCACATGGTTGTTGTTGAATTATTTGCTTGTTTCAGCTTGACCTACATTTCATTTTCAATCAATGAAAGTGACGTTGTGTGACTCCTGTCCGTCTTGCAGTACATACGATTGGGCTGCTGCACTGTCGATTTTCACAATAGATTGTCTCTTTGTTTTTTTACAATTTGATTATATAATCGATGATATAAACAAGGTGTACAATTGACATTTGTTCTGCTGTGTGTGTGTGTGTGTGTGTGTGTGTGTGTGTGTGTGTGTGTGTGTGTGTGTGTGTGTGTGTGTGTGTGTGTGTGTGTGTGTGTGTGTGTGTGTGTGTGTGTGTGTGTGTGTGTGTGTGTGTGAGAGAGAGATAGAGAGAATAGCTGAGAATAACTACCTTTTATATGCTCTCCCTTGACATTTTAAAGAAAGGGTAGCTCCTTCCCAGCTGGGTTCAGTCTATGTTATTACACAGTGGTATCTTATTTTTTAACAGTGGTATGTGGGCTGGTGAGTTGGTGACAGTATATCTGTATTTTTACCAGCTAGTACCCAGCAGCCTGTTGCACCTGCTGATCGTGAGTTGGATTGTTAGGGTGTAAAGTCTATACTAAACGTTGAAACTAGTTCGTTTTACACTACAGCTGTGTCCGTGGTGACTTAAGGTACATCATAACTAGTAGCGCCTAAAGGGACTACTAACCAAAACATTGTCACAGACAGTGACATTTTCACCTTCTGTGGCCAATAACGTCCAAGCCAAAATCGATTTCACCTGCACCAATTAATGGTAGCCTAAGTTAATATTAGCCAACACGATAACAAGAAAAAGAGGATAAACATAGCTAATTTAATCATCACCTAACGTCAACAAATAGGTACATTGTCTTGCAGGGTCAGAAATGAACAGAGGAAGCAGCAGTGGGAAAGAAGTTAAAGCAAATCTTAGTGGTACAAATTGAGTGTTTATATTCCAATATGCAATCTGCCTTGGTGAGTTGGTGCACATAAAGTTCAAAGAAAAAGTGAACCTTTTGGAATTATCTGGATTTCGACATTAATTGGTCCTAAAATGGGATCTGCTTCATCTAAGTCATAATAGATCAACACAATCTGAATAAACAAATAACACTCAAACAATTGTACTTTTTTATGTCTATACTGAAGTCATTGTTTAAGCATTCAAAGTCTAGGCTGGAAAAGTATCTGAACCTCTAGTATAATGACTTCTATGAAAGGTAGTACTGCAGATAAGTGAAACAATCGTTCAAATGATGATGCAAGCATGAAATTTGGCACAAGTACCCTAAAAGACCTATATTTTTCAAAAATGGTCCTGGCCATGAAAAATTCCAAGATAGCGGCCATTTTTTCAAGATGGCCGCCAATCGGTACATCCAAATCGCTTTTCTATCCATATAATATTTAGTGCTGTCAAGAGATTTAAAAAATTGAGAGATTAATTAATTATGATCTGTAATTAATTGATCTAATTAATCTCTTTTTTAATCTCACCTAAAAATTGCTGAGAAAAGCCCTCAACTTGAGGTATTTTCATTTAAATTCATTATTACATTATTGTGGCAGATCAAAAGATTGATATATAACAAAAAAGTGGCTTTATAAAGTCATTTATTGTTTAACAAACTTGAACAGATGCAGCCATTTACATTCTGCTGTGTTCTTTTGTCAAACTCCAAATAATTAGAAAATACAAATAAAATAAAACATCAGGTCCATATAAAGTGCTGTAAGTTAACATCAAAAAACAGTAAGAACACTTTTCTGAGCAATACAACACTGAACTTGTTGCTTTTCCTCTGCTTCAGATAATAAAAAATAAATAAAACAGACCCATCGATCACAGTGCTGTAAGTTAGCACATCAAAAGTAACATTGTTCATCACAAAATAAAATGCTGAAATAACATCAAGCAATCACTTCTAGTAGGCTACAGAGGACATAGCAGCTATGCTGACCTCATGCCTCTTATTTCTTCTTCAGCCAGTCGCTGAGACAGACCAGCTTGGTCACATTTTCTGGGAGCAAGGCTGCCCTTTTCTTCTGCACTATGTGGCCTGCGAGGCTAAACAGTCTCTCACGGAGGTTGCCGGGGAGGCCAGGTACTTGCGTGCTAGGACTGACAGCTTTTCATAGGCTCCTGAGTGAGCATACCACCACTGCAGGGGACAGTCATCAATACTGATGCTGGGCTCTGCTCTGTAGCGCTGCAGCTCTCCAGACTCCATTCCATCTTCTGAGTCAGTCGGACCCCAGCAGGAGAGTGCTCCTCCTCTTCAATTCCCCAGTCATTTGCCACCTTGAGGAACTGTTCGGCGCATTTATCAGCAAAGTGCCTGGTTTCTGTTTTCATGACGGTCAGTGCAAATGAGTTGAGGTTCCACTCACCATCAATAAAATGTCCGGTCACCCCCAAATAGCTGTGGTTGCCAGCTGAGGTCCAGTGATCTCCGGTTATAGCAACACAGTTGGGCGAATCCTCCACCAAAATCTCAAGTTTGTTTTTCTTTTTGCCGTAGTACATCTTGCTGATTTTGGTCGTCACTGTAGTCCTGCACGGTGGCTTGTATGATGGGTCATTGGACGCAGTTTGCAACACCTCTGTTAACCCCTCGTCTTCCACTATGTTTATCGGCCTGCAGTTCATCGCTATCCACTTGGCAAGAACATTCGTCAGCCTGTTGGTCGCAGACTTGCTCATACGCGGGGTGTTTGGCGAAGAGCTTTGCTATGGCTCGCTAAATTGCTAGCGTCTTCGCTGCTAACGTTAGCTGTGGCTGCACTCGCGACTGGGTGCTTTGCATTGATGTGGTAGGCTAAACTTGAGCTGCTTCGGTGGTAAGCAAACTCCTTCTTACACAGAAGGCATATCACTTTACCTTTATTAATGGTGCCATCGGGGCGTTTTTGAAATGTAAATTTCCCGTTCATTGGGCCGACAACTCTCACATGCTCCTCCATTTTCACGTCTCCTCTCTGTAATCACCGCTCCTCACCTTGCCCTCCAAACACAATGACAGCCAATCAATGTCCACTTCAGGGTGTGACTGACCATTGTTTTCCACCCCCAACAACTCAAGCACAAGAAGCCCAACACATAAAGACGTATTTTATAAAAAGGCAACTCGCATACAGAAACAGTAAAGTTACAGATTAAAAATTAGATTAACGCGATTAAAAAACATAACGCGCTAAATATGACTGTAATTAATTAATCGCAATTAACGCGATAATTTGACACCCCTAATAATATTGCCATGAGAATCAGCAATACCCTGCTGCATTAAGTGATGGTGGAAAACTGCATACTTGCCAGAAATCCCAATTGGCTTCCATTCTTGAGACACACATCACAACTGAACCAGAGACTGATGTCATCATCCTGGATGGTTCAGCTTTGGTCCATACCCTGACACCACGGAGCTCAAAGACCTTTGAGGACTAGTATTGGATGTCCTTCCAAGAATACATACATTGGCCACCAAATATAAGAGAACAGATGTTGTCTTTGATGTCTACAATCAAGCCTCAAGGCAGAAACTCCAGAAACTCAAGGAGTAAAACTCCTTCCAACTGGCGAAACTTCCTGAGACACAATGATAACAAAACAGAACTTTTCCACTTCCTGGCTGACAAGATTGCACAGATGTCAGCTCCAAACGTAGTCATTGTGACCAAAGAAGTTGAGGCTCTCAGCACCTGCATGTTAAGCCTGGATGGGGTGGACCAATGTACTCATGAGGAAGCTGATACCAGGATCTTTGTACATGTCAGGCATGCCACAGAACAGGGCAGCACATCTGTTATGATCAAGGCCAATGATACTGATGTGCAGTGTTGTGCTAGTTACTGAAAAATAGTAACTAGTTACCATACTGATTACTTACACCAAAAAGTAATGCGTTACTGTGAAAAGTAACTTTTTAGTTACTTCAAAAACAACAAAAACAACAACATTATTTCAATTGCTCCCATTAATGCCCTTACAGCCTTCATTTCAGTACCATTACTGCATTGGAGAATAATAAAATCTGTTGATCAGCTCGACAGTTTCCATTAATTTGCATTCACATCACTGAACTCTGCTAAGCAATAAACACAAACCTGACACAAACACAGGTTAAAATCCAGCCGCTGTTGCTTGGGTGGAGTGGCTTCGGATGAGTCGGATGAGTCCGGGTCTTTACACTCTTTAGTTACTAGCTTCGTTGAAGCATGTTGTTTCTCCAGGTGATTCAACAGATTTGAATTGCTGTTTTGGGCAGTAGATAGGATCTTTGAGCCAAGACACAATTTACATTTAACTACAACGTTCTTTTCTTTGTGCTCGACAAAAGAGAAATAGTGAGAATATCTCCATGTGAAAAAACTCGACTTAGTGGGCGCCGCCATGACAGTCTAGACTAGAGTAAACAGTAAACACAAACACGCCCACAACGTGTCTCCGCATGTGACACAGGAGTCAGGACTGCACTGCAGCTCGCTACCAATCTACATAAAAATAACGCAGTAACGAACCATTTAGTAACGGTAAATGAGTTACTGAATTTAAAAAGTAATGCGTTAGAGTACTAGTTACTGCCAAAAGTAATGGCGTTACTGTAACGCGTTAGTCCCAACACTGCTGATGTGCTTGTCATAGCAGTCAGTGTTTTCTCATCCCTTCAGAACATAGGTCTGCAGCAGCTGTGGGTTGCTTTTGGGCAAGCACAGAATGTAAGATGGATTCCTGTGCATGATCTTCATCACTCTTTGGCGCCAGAGAAGAGCAGAGGAATCCTCTTTTTTCATGCCTTCACTGGTTGCGACATTGTGTCAGCCTTCCGTGGGAAAGCAAAGAAGACTGCTTGGCAAACTTGGAACATCTGTCCTGAGGCTTCAGATATCTTCATCAAACTGAGTCAGTACCCTCCAATACTGAGTGATGATGAATTGGAGATCCTTGAGAAGTTTGTGATCTTGATGTATGACAGATCAAGTATGGCCCTCAGCGTTGATGAAGCAAGACTGGACATGTTTGCTCGAAAGCAGAGGCCGTATGAAGGGATCCCTCCCACCAAAGCTGCTCTGCTTCAACATGCCAAACGTGCTGCATACCAGGCAGGCTGTGTTTGGGACCAGTCAACCAAGAGCCAACCAGAAACACAGAGTCCTGCTGAATGGGGATGGCGGAAGACAGGTGATGAATGGCAGATCTTCTGGACAGCACGTTCACCCATTGCAGAAAGTTGTCAACAATTAACCAAGTGTGGATGCAAGTCAGGCTGCAGTGGGAGGTGCAAATGTTATAGATTGGGGCTTACCTGTACAGCGTTGTGTAGCTGTATATTTGAGAGTTAAGCTTGTTTCCAACAAATTTGAGTGGCAGAGGCTATGATCATTGCTGCATTCTCCCAGTCATCCATAGAGCTCTATGTACAAATACTTATGATATAGCAATATCATAAAATGAGGCAATCAAATATTCCTTTTTGCACATAACATGGGATGATGAATTGAGTGAAATGGGCTTTATGTTCCTTATTCACAGATGTTCTGCTGAATAGGACAGGCAGGTGCTAAGGCATGAAGCAAAAGATGAAACAGCCTTTGAAACTAGGCTCGAGGAATCAAACTCGGGACCCTGCAATTGGCAGCCCAGCATGCTACCACTGAGCTGAGCCCCTGGCTCACACATGATACAGGACAAGAGGTCCTTGTATTAGTACAAAATATAAGTCTGCCCATGAAATCAAGAGCAGTCATGGTTTGGCATTCAGCTTAAGTACGATAATGTGTAATATACACCTTGAGATAGGTGTTTATATGTATTATATGGTTGTTATTTAAATAAAGAAGTTATGTAGGAGAATGAAAATTAAAAATGTGGCTTCCTCATATCCCAAAACATATATTTCCATGCCCAAATCACCAAGTGTGTGCAATTATATGGATAGAAAAGCGATTTGGATGTACCGATTGGCGGCCATCTTGAAAAAATGGCCGCCTTCTTGGAATTTTTCATGGCCAGGACCATTTTTGAAAAATATAGGTCTTTTAGGGTACTTGTGCCAAATTTCATGCTTGCATCATCATTTGAACGATTCTTATGAAATATACAGTTATCTGCTGCACTAAGGGGGTAATTAGATAATCCAATCAATCTGATAACATTCACATATGGGTTAGAGATACCCTGACCTATTAAAACATCCACAAATTGTGCCCCGATAAAAAGAGATTTCAGAGGACCTCAGTTGTTAAAGCTCATAAGGCTGGAAAGGGCTACAAAACATCTCTAAAGACGGTCAGGCAGGTAAAATGGAACAAATGGAAGAAACTCCCTAAGAGTGGGTGTTCTGCAAAGATCCCAGCATCTCAAGGAGGTGACAAAGAACTCTAGATTAACAACTAAGCATTTGCAGGCTTCTCTTGTATGTGCTAATGTCTGTTTTGATGAGTCAACGTTAAAAGAATCACTGTACAAGAGTTGTGTTCATGAATGGATACCACAGAGGAAACCACCGCTCTCCAAAAAAATGTTGGCTGTCCGTCACAAGTTTGCTAAAAACCACCTGGACGTTCCACAACACTACGAGAACAATGTTCTGTGGACAGATAAGGCAAAAAGACACATCTTTATGTTTGCAAGGGAAAACACACTGCATACACCAGAACCTTATCCTAGACATGAAGCATGGTGAAGGGAGCATCATGATTTGGGACTGCTTTGCTGCCTCAACAACAACTACAATCAATCAACTTGCAATCAATCTGTTTTTCAAGGGAGAACTGGCCAAGACAGCAGCAGCACAGAAAGTTATAGTATAATTAATGTATAATATAAAATATTAATGTATAAATAATAAAAAGATTCTGATACATTCATCTTACCTAGATCTGACAATTGCTTTAAACTCATTTCAGGCAACAACTCACATATTGATTGACATTTTATATGAGAATAAAATGTAAATGCGATTTAGTTTGGCGCCCTGTTGCACAGCCCTCCTCTTAACTCACTTAGCCAGCCGAGTGAGGCAGAGAGCGATCGGCAGTAATCCCCCCTAGGGGGACTAGAAGACAGAGCCCGCAGGTGGATGCTGGGGTGATGGTGGGGCGAGCTTCATTGGCAAGCATGACTGCCGTAGGGAAGCACCGTGTGCAGGGTGGCGGCAGCAGAGAGTGAGCAGTGAGTGTGGCAGCTTAAATAGACCGCAAAATTATGATAGCTATGCGGGTGATATCAGCTGACGGATCAGCTGACTGCTGTACCCCTCGAGTGTGTTGCCAGAAATAGCTCCGCAGGCTTCGCTCCATTTAGAGTCATCAATCCCTTTAGTTTCAAGTCTTTCTGCAGGGTGTACCGTGCAGTGGAGGCAGAGATCATGCGTAGGCGGAGTTGAACCGGCTGGGTCTTTCTGATTATTCTTTAGTTTATTTGATGTGATATAACCATAGTGGTATGGTTGCCAGTCAAGCGCGGATTTGCGGGGTGGCAAGGACTGAAGCCTGGCCACCCCTATTGGCATTTTTCTTGGGCAGAATAATGTTTTTTTTTTAGAGGCGGAACCATTTCTGTACAGCCGCAACACACCTGGGATGCATCTTAGTGCGCACCCACGAGTGCCTCTGGAGACTTGACTTACAACTGGCAAGTCCAGTAAACCAACCAATGATAAGTGTTGGGCAGTAGCGTCACTACGGCGTTACTAGTTTAACTACATCTCTCAGTCACGTGGTGGTAGCGTCGCTGTTTTCTGAATAAAATAGCTTTTCAGTAGCAAAGCTTTTTTATTGATCAAGTAGTGCGGTAGCGTCCACACAAGCTACATTTCCCCAAGCATTCTGAAGCTCAAGCGCAGCGGAGCTTTCTGCTGCGGTCTGAAATAAAACTGCTAAGGATCAGTAAGTGATGCCACCGCCATACACGGACCAGTATGTGTAGCCGACAGAAGCACTTCCGTATGACGGTGACATCACCAATCCTTGGGCTGATGCCTGCGACTTGTCTGCTGCAGGCGAATATAGACCTGCGAGTGTGAGTTTACTTGATGGAAAGATGGCAGAGGGTGAAGACATAGAGGAATTGATCCCGAGGGAGTCGCCGTGGCCGTACCTCGAGCTAATACATGAGTTTAAGTGAAACAACAGAGAAGAATTATGTGTTCAGGTGCTTACTGTGCAACCCTAAGAATAAGCTGCTCTCAACTTCCAACACTAATTTAATAAACAATTGAACTGAACATTTTTTGCCTGCCTATCTGTTTGATTGACAGTTTTATTGATCACTGAGATAGTATTGACTGAAGTTGGTTCAGTGTAAAAAAAAAAAAAAAAAATAGCTTTGATGTAGTAAACTACTTTTGCCATGTTGCTGTAGCTTAGCTTGCTACATTTCTCTGGGGGGTAGCTTCAGTTTAGTGAAGCTTAATTTAATGTAGAGTAACTGGTAGCTTAGCTCACTACACTTCCAAGTAGCTTGCCCAACATTGCAAATGATTACATGTAAGCTAATAATATCAGAAGGAAGATTGCTTTTCGACGCTTTTAATTATTCCGTCCGTGACTGTATCTATTTAGCAAAGTTTAAGTGTGGAGTCTCGACGAGCACAGTCCCTGGCCTTAGATGATTTTGTGAATCGCTTTGCTACAAACCACAATAATAATAACAATAATAAATGCAGAATACAGCTGTTGTAAGCTGAATGCGTGACAGTCATGTCATATGTATGTTGCAGACAGGGGGCCTAATGCCTTTGAGCATTAGTTTGAGACAGGTGGGTCAAAAAGAAAATACATTATTGCCTTTGTAATAAGTATAATGTTGGCATTATAGAGTTTTTGCAATTATATAATTTGTCTTTTGACAATGAATAATAAGTGAAGTTTACTTTTTTAGTGCTAGCTCAGAGGGCCACAGTTTGTGAAACAGACCTCACATGTAAAAGATGATGAATATATGCTCTCAGAACAGTAGTAATACTCTGTAGCTTGGGACACTTGTACTTTGTCTCTATAGTGTAAGCTTCTTTGTTACTTTACCTGCAGGAATAAGAAAACAATGTTGGATACACTGAATATTATTTGATCTATTCCACCACTGCCTGAATTCCAAATAATTTAGAGTTATGTGTTGTAGGTGCCTAAAATAGCCCTTTATTTTCTAGTTAGACGCATTTTTATGTTCATATAATAGTGATTTCTGTGCAACCCCAAAATGACCACTGGTCCCATCCTGGCCACCCCGTTGAAAATTGCCTGGCTCCGCCACTGTTGCCAGTATGCTGCCTATATCATATATACCTGTGTGCGCGTTTGTCAGAGCAAAATACACGCCCTTGTATGTGTGGTATAGGACGAGGTGGTCTAGGTTTGGTCTAGGTTTGGTGGTACGTTTTTAGATGTGCTGTGTTTTATTGTGTTTTATGGCCTTGTGGCAAACTTGGCTGATCATATTGTCTTCTATTACCGCACGCACCGTGCTGCTCTATCGTTGGCCAGTGTATTGATGACACGATAAAATTGCATTTTCCTGGTTCGTCTGCCCCCCCCCCCCAGCTCCAATGTCAAACTCCATCTATGAGATCATGAAGGCTTTTTTTTCACAAACTCAGTTTGAGCTTTGGGGACAGCAAAGATAAATCCTGGGACGTCCGACTATACTGAGCTCCACATTTCAGACCAATATAGTCAGATAGGTATGAAGGAACCTTTCCCAGAATGGCCTTATAAATAAAGATATAATAAGCCTATGCATGTACAGAGATGGCCAACCTGCCATAGCATACAAGGTACAATGAGTCTGAGATTTACAATTAAGAAATCTCAAAGCACCATGAAAAACTTTGGGTCATATAGAATGACGATGACACCAAAGGACTTAAACTGATGAAAATTAACATTCTGGAATGGCCAAGTCTCTATTCAAGACTGTAGATGCTTAAATCAATAAAGACATTAAAAAGACATTGTGTGTTGTTTGTTAGATCAGATTGTGTTTATCTATTGTTGTGACGATCAGACCACATTTTGGGAGCAATTACACATCGGTCAAAGCCTAATTGACAGGGTCTGACACACTTTCCAGATAACGAGAAGGAAAAACTAAGTAATACGTTTAGAGGCATCACTCTAAACAGCAATGACGCAGGAATATTAAATGTCTCCATCAGCTCTCCCTCACCATGCTATCCCATCAGCCACCTGCTCTCCTTCTGTCCCAAGAGCTCCTTTTGACAAATTTTGCCATGATAAAAAGAGATTTCAGAGGACCTCAGTTGTTGAAGCTCATAAGGCTGGAAAGGGCTACAAAACAAAACAAAAAAAGTACTTCCTCAAAGTTAACAACTGCGGTGATAAACCTACACAGAGTTACATGCAACCACACACACCCATGTACACACAGACATTCCCTTTAAACGGGAAATGTTCTTTAAGAAACAAAGAAAAAGTAATTTTCAACATCTCTGGGTGTGTAGTACGGGACAAAATACATTTCTACTTCTTTTCAGCTCTTCAGCATCAGTAAATTCCATTACAGTTTTTGCTGATTGCTTACACACTAAAAGTACATCAGTGTGTTGTTGCTGCTTTGAAAGAGCAATTCAAATGGTGCATGTGTGTATAAGTCTGTTGCAAACATGCCATTTAAAAAAAGGATTGTTAGGTTTTGATTGCAGAAGTGAGATGTTTGTCTCCAAGTGGTGTGTCTTAGGCTGGGCTCACACCACAGGTTTTTAAAATCCTAACCGATTTTGAAATTGGGTTGCATCACGCACATGAGGAGAATCTTCACAGATGTTCTTCTCTCTAATCTCAAACATGCACAGACTACAAGATCTGAAAATAATGGTGCATCACACACTAGAGCAGGGGTGGCCAACCAGTCAGAGACTAAGAGCCACATTTTTTTACTGTGTTACTGCAAAGAGCCACATCATACACATGGGCACACATGAACATCCCCCCATCCCTTCCTCTCACACACTCTCTCTCTCTCTCACACACACACAGACCTCTGCTCAGCCAGATTTACTGTAAATGTCACACACCAACATGATAATGACAGAAATTGACTCCTACAGTACTAAGACCACAGGCCAGTCATTTTCAACAATGAACATTGTGTGCACTGTCTCACACACAAACTCTCAGTTCAACCAAGTCCACAAACAAAAATATAATAATTTACAATAGCGTTTTTCTCTTATTATGCATGTTGCTTAGTGGGACTTCTGGCATTCCTTGCCTTGAACAATCCTATTCAAATCTGGCTTGTATTCCGTTGTTGCCACTCGAAGCAATTCTTTCACGTGTGTCAGTCAGAACAGATCGATGCTTTGATTTCACGTGTTTCAGGGTAGAAAACACAGACTCGCAGACGTATGTTGACCCAAACATTGACAGTATGTTAAACGCAGCCCGTTTTACATTGGGGTATTTTCCCATTGGCACACTTTTCCAGAACTCAATGGTCCCTTCCCTTAAAGCAGGTTTCAGTTGGTCCTCCTCACAAAGATCGATCATCTCCAACTCAGCCGCAGCCTCATCTGTGACTAGCGGGGCTTTCAAACAGTCCGTCTCCGCATTAAATGGGTCGACGAGGAAAGTAATCTGTGGCCTTTTCAGTTGTAGATCACGGAACCGGGTCACAAAGCTTTCGTGCAGGTTTTCAACCAGTGTTGCATATCTGTCTGTTTGCTTATTCAGGGCGGCGCTGGTGACTTGCCCGCTGGCTTTTAATACCGTATTGAACTCAAGCGAAGCGAACACGCATACACATACACATTAAAAAAAAACACAAACACAAACTTTGATATGAACGTAAGAGCCGCATGAAACCAGGCAAAGAGCCGCATACGGCTCGGGAGCCGCGGGTTGGCCAGGCCTGCACTAGAGGGTATTACTAAGATTATCGTGCCAGAGGGAGCCTGAATGCACCGCCTCGCGTGATCTCACGTGATCTCATGGGGAAGTAAATGTAAACAAAATGTAGACTGACATGGTGAAACCGGTGCAACCTGCTTTACTTATGCTTTGCAGTGAGGAAGAATCACTGTATCCCCTCAAATGCCCCTATATTGCAACACGTAAGGTAAAAGACGTTTCATTCATGCCCGCCCACATTAGGTAAAATAAAGCATAGACATAAAACGGGAAGAATATTTACATTTTAATCCAATCAAAGAGGACAGAATCAAATGCATACAGTTTACATTGCAACGAATAAAATAGTGTAAATGCTGTGATGTGTGTTACCTTGTTTACAGTGAGCCGTTAAACTAGCTGAACTAACCTTAACTATCAATTTTGCAAATATGCTTCTGCAAACATGTCAAAAGAACCAGTGCATCAGAAAGGAAAATACAGTCAAACAAAACTGAACTTCAACGTTAATAATGTTACATCCCTGACGTCCACAACTCCGTTGGAGCCTGGCCCTCCACTAGAACCAGCGCAGCAGCAGCCAGAAGAACCCCAAAGCAGCAGCCCTGTGCCCGCTGAGACTGTCAAACCGCCGGCATTGAACCAAAACAGGCTAGTGCTGGCTCCAACTGCCTGGAGGGTTGTTGTCGGGACATAGAGATGGATAAAGCTGCACAGCTAATTGTAGACAAAAAGGAGACCGTTTGGCCAAAGAGAAAGGTACTTTAATGCAGATTGGTACAAAAATAGAGAGCAGTTAATTCTTTGCTGCTGTCAAACAGTTTGTAACTTTCTCCAAATGTGGAGATGACGGCGTCCGCCAGCCTGTGGTGCAAGCAAACTATAGTTACTCCGCAGAAGTTTAGTGCAAGTCTCCGGTCTATATACGGCTACACATACACAGTTACACATAGGCCGTGGTTACACCTGTCGTTTCATGCAATCTCGGTAATCGGAATCTGCTAATTGGAACACACAAGTGGTGCGTCTACACTTGACAGTTAAATGCGAGCTCTTTGGCCAGATATGTGTTTGGATTTCGGGTTCCTGCGCAGTATTTAAATAACCATAACAACAATCCCTGAAAATGGTGCTGGGTGTGCGGGAGATTATGCTCCTTTACTTTATGTTAAAAATTGTGTGTAGTCGTGGTAGGGCCCGTACAAGGCGGTTGCTATTGAGGAGACAACAGCGGCGGCGCGCAATGTGCTCATTCATTGACGGGCTGGGGTGCGAAGCGGGGCTGGGCTCGAGCCACAGCTGGGGGAGCAGTCGCCCTGCCGCCCTGCTTTCTCTGCCGCTGGAAGGGCGGTCTGCGACCCGTCTCGCGGGGTCCTTTGGGTTTTCGCGGGACGGTGTCTGTGTCAGAAGGCAGGCCGGTGGAGGGGATCGGGTACGGCGGTCGGTGGCGGCGACTCTGGACGTGCGCCAGGCCCTTCTCACGGATCTGCCCAGCAGGGAAATGGGCGTGATTTGATGACTTGTCCCCGCTGTATGCGTTTTGAGGTGCCTAGACTATTCAGAGTTCCGAACACAAAGCGAGCTCGTCCACCTCGCGAGGTGGCCTGGCTGATCCGAACACAATGCGAGCACAAAGTGACCTCTGTGCGTCTACACCTGTCACTTCATGCAGCCTGGCGTGATCGGATGACCGAGATCGCATTGAAAAGACAGGTGTAACCACGGCCATACACTCTTTTTGGCCCCTGCACTTCTGAAATTAATCCGGCTTGGAAGACACATTATATAGGCGTCGTGTTCTTGCCACATATCTACAAGCCTTTCCTCCATCTCAGCTGTCCAACGCACCAGTACAACAGTTTGTTGTTGTTTCTTCATTCACTTCCGTGTCCTTGTAGATTGTCTCTCTCATTGGCTATTGTGGTCCCGCTCGGAAAGCAGTGACGTAATAATCCCGATTTTAAATCCTAGATATCAATCATGTTTGATATTATCGGGCCGGCCCCGATGCGTCCCCGAGCAGATCTGGAGGTTTACGATTGGATCTGTAAACCCCTCACATTACCATATAATCGGTGCCGAACATTGGTGCTGAACAAGGTCCCGTCCAGATCACTCCGCCGATTGTCGGGAGGGCTGAATCGGGGATAAATCGGCCCAATTATCCTCTAGTGTGAGCCCGGCCTTACTTGACTTGTGTGTAGAGTTTTGACACAATGAGCCAAATTTTGCAACACGTGTGTAAGCAATCGGCAATCGGTCCTCGGGGCCCACAGCACTTCTGGTGTTCTTTCCTACCAAGTAGTTAATTGCATTCACCTGGTGTGCCAGGTGTAAATCAGTCCCTGATGAGACGGCTGCAACGAAAACCAGCAGGCCTGTGGGCCCGAAGACCAGGATTGAGAACCACTGCCATAGAGGGCTTTCTGGTTATGTAACTCACCCTCTGGCATCCATATTGAGCTACTCAGGTCTTGGACAATAATGGCTGAGAACAGCTGATTGCACTTCTAAACATAAGACTTGGCTGTCTCAACAGAATTCAGTAGACATGCTTAGTTTCTTTGCTGTTTTTGCCTGTGAACTAATCTTTTCATGACACATGATACATCCGATCAATTTTGTGTTGACTTTGTGTCTCAACCTGACAATGTTAAAGGAAAATTCCACCCTCAGATACTCTTATTTGGATACTGTTAAATATCATCAATCTGTCCAATGCATTCCACAAGTTATTTTGTGATGAACTACTTTTTGGTGTGCCCATTTCCCTCAACCTGCCATGCCTAATTCTACATGAGTTAGTGATTTCCTACATTACTCAGAATGCCTTTCAACAACTCTCAGAAAAGGGGTGTGAAGTTGTTGCTTTCAGTCAAAGGTGGGAATATGGCCATATAAATATAGTTAACTAGCCAAATAGTGTGGGAAAATTGGGCATGTCTATGATTGCGGCTACGCTTCATACATGTCCTGTGGCTGTAGTGCATTATAGACTACTGAGGCTACTGTTGGTGGAGAAATTGGTATCATCTATGATGGATTTCCCCCTGTATAACTGTTGAACATCAGTGCAAAATGGTGGGTCTAGGAAGAATCCCTTGCTCTTTAATTTTGAGGGCCACTGAAACCTGATGTTTACTACTGTTAATTATACTGTAGATACAGTATATAGACTAGAAAGATTTTCTACTTGCAAAATCCATTGTAGCTGCGCTGGAAAACTCTATGTGATGTCACATCGTCTACATTTGGCCAGTCATCACACTCTTATCTTCTCTCTCCTCCAGGGTCATTGGTTGGTGTTGGTGATGTCATCTCCCAGCAGCTGATTGAGAGGAGGGGTTTGGCCAATCACAGCATACAACGGACGGCCAAGATGATGAGTATTGGTTTCTTTTTTGTGGTGAGTCTCATCTCTTCTCTCAGCCAGTGTTTGGATGTATGAAGAATGGACATTATAGATAACTGTGGAGCCAACCACAGCCCCTTGCTCTAAAATTCCCTCCAAATAAAGGTCACAGAAAGGCAGCAACGAGTAATAGGATACAACAGTGATGACGGTGACGCTGACGGAGCTGCTGTTTGCTGTGCTGCCCCACAGCAGATCTGGATTTCCCACCCAAATAAACTTTTATGCACTGTGTGCTGCTTGCCCAAACTCTGCATCTATTGCACGCCCAACCGCCCTGATCCTATCCTGGTCTGTCTTGAAGAGGATAGGGGCCAGTAATAGGCTTATGATATGTGGTTTCTGTCCAACCCAGGGTCCAGTAATAGGCGGCTGGTACAAGGTGCTGGACAGACTGGTGGTGGGAAGAACTAAAAGTGTTGCCATGAAGAAAATGCTGGTTGACCAGGTGAGAGAATAAGAGGCACCCACCCTACAGTCTGGAACAATTCAGTTGAAAAAAACACAATCTCATAAGTACAAACCAAATAGCTGATAGTCTAATAAGAGTTTAACTGAACCTAGGCTAAATTTCTTTGCTGTTCCAAGTTACGCTAGGCTTGGTTGAGTCCAGTCTCAAATAATAATAAAGTTGGTTAACTATGTCTTCTATGAATTTGCTCTAATTTACAGCTGTACAAACTCAACACTTTGGCGAAATAGGGTCTGCTTGATTCAGCAGCCATCGCTAAATTGCTATCATGTCCATTAAATCTTCTCATATAAAAACTGGAAACAGGTTAACCCGTTCACCAGCAATTGAACCAACTGAACCAATAAATCACACTTCTACCGTGTCTTTATACCTGCCCATCTGAATGATTTGTTCAGCATACATACAGCATACATACAGCAACTGAACAGTTTGTTCAGTCAGAACAAAATATCTCAATTCAGCAACTGGTGTGACTTGTTTAATTTAAAGTATGGTCAAATGAATGATTGATTTGTGAGTCAACCCATCACTATAGCTCAATAAGCTAGTTAATTTAGCTGAACTAACCTAGCAGTAGTTGGCAAGAATACCTAGAAACCTTAAATAAAAACTGAACATGACCGTCCTTTGCTCAGTGCCCAGTTGCAACAAAAGAGTTGTACACAAAGCACAGAAAAGTGCATACAATTACACACACATGCACAGCGCACAGGCCAAATAATGCATAACAGCTTATTATAGCCAATGTTATATTTGTTTAGCCAAATGAAGGGACTTGCCCACTCGGTCCCACTCCGTCGAGCTGGTGTGTTTCTCTGTTTTATCCTGTTGGTTGTGTGGGGTAATGTTTCTAAAACACCACTGCCCACGTTTACATTGAAACTTTGATGTCTAGTAAGCAAGCAAGCAAGCACTGACACTCTTATATTTGCCTATGGATCTACTATTTGACCTACCTACCTATTAGATGCATGTTGTTTTGTGGTGTTGCCTCCCTTTCACAACTAATGTTACTGCTAATATACACTAAGCAAAGCCTACTATACTAATGTTACATCCTCTACAAAGGATTGTGAGCAGGCATGTGGTGGTGTGAAGCCAGTCCGCAGTACCACAGACAGTACCCTTTTTCCACCCCAGGGCAGCCTAGACTTTAAGTGGCTGGTGAAGAATATCCAGGCCCTTGCTAATGGCCCATGCCCAGCGGCAACCACAGACCTGCCCCCACCTGAGCCAGTAACCTGAGCCAGACAACTGTCACAGAGGATGACAGCAGACAAGGTCATCATTGGCCACCTTTGAACATACTATTGAGTGTGACAGATATCCTGACCCCTCTCCTCACTGTAGAAGCTCAGAGGGCTACCTGGACCTGCCGGTAGAGGAAGGGAGGAAGTATCCCTCTCTCAAGGCTGGACTACGGGTACATACTTGGGAGTTCACACCCAGTATTCCTCCATGAGTGCAATGACATAACGTATCCAACTCTGTCGGGCCTGGCTAGAGCCAGGCTGTTCCGCTATGTCAGATGTTATTGACATGCCATGGATCAGTTTCTATGGTCACTGCCCCATGGAATGTGAAGGGTGGTTGGCCAGCACATGGCTGCTAATCCCATGGAAATAGTTGAGTTGGTTGAACGGATGGATGCCTCTGCTGACCTCCCCCAGGCCCTATGCACAGGGACCAGAGGAAAGAAATAAGGAAAGGGCCCCAGGAAGAAAACCTGAGCCTCTGTGTGCCAAAACTAGGGGGCCCGAGATGAAGGACCGAAGCTGCCAGGAACAACGGGGGTGCCGCAAATGTGGCAATCCAACCCTTCCTACATGGAGGTGTTGCCTCACAACTGAATCCGTGCCTACAGAATCTACAGTTCCCACTGAACCATGCCAGCATGGAGAACTCCAGGGAGGGCCTGACATGCCCAGCTTCTCAAATTCAGGACTGTATCCTGGCCATCTTCCCCCTGGTTCAAGAGCACGTAACAAGAGCAGTGTAACTGCTGTCATGGCAGGGCCCATAAACAATCATTGAGAAGGGAAGAAATGTAAACAAGGTCAAGGTCAGCCAACCGGCTAAAAGGAAGGCAGTTCACTTGAATCATGTCAACTTTTCCTTCAGGTCCAAGTAAACTTGCCTGAGATGTTGTAGCCCTAGGACTGGACGTTATGCCTGGACCTGGTGGCACTGCTGCATTCTCAGATTGGCTTTTCACAATATCTATACACTCTCAGGTAAAAGGGTCCACTTACAGCCCTACTGGGTGCCCAAAGCCAAGCAGGAAGCCATCTTGGAGGAGGTACAGAAGATGCTGGACCTTGGGGTGATTGAGGAGTCCCAAGCTGCCTGGTCAAGCTTGGGACTGCCAGCCCTATTGTCACCCTGCCCAAGCGGGATTGTCACCCTGCCCAAGCGGGATGGTACCACAAGGTTTTGCAAAGACACTCAGTGACATTTCTGAATTTGATGCTTATCTTATGAGCCATGCAGATGAGTGTATCGAATGCCTGGACACTCCATCTCCACGTTGGACCTGACAAAAGGCTACTCCCACTTGCCAGAGGCCAAGGAGAAGACTGCGTTTGCCACCCCTAGGGCCTCTAACAATATATTTTTCCTGCCCTTTAGGCTATGGAGCATCAGCCACTTTTCAACTCCTGGTTGACCCCATCAAGCCTTTGAAGCTGCCTACCTGGATGATATGATTATCTGTAGTGACGATTGGTACACTGATATGGTCTACCTGTGGAGGGTCCTGGGAGCATTATGAGCTGCTGGGCTGCAAGCGAATACAAAAAAGTATTGGCCACAGGCATCCAAAGTACAAGCTCTAAAAGAGTGGTCCCAACCCAAAACAAATATTTTTTAGGAAATTAGGAATTGAATTGCCTACTGGCAGCAGGGCAAATATGGGACTAACTGAGGCCACAACAGAGCAGGACTTCAGAGCATTATTTTCAGAGTTGGATGAGCAGCAATATTTCCACCCACTAAAATATTTACTAGAGCAAAGTGTCCACTCCTACGCTTGAATAGTCGTCATGCTGTATGCTGCTCCTTCTGGCTAAGTATGGTGACTGACCTGCCTTTTGGTGACTTGAAATATTTAAAATAATGCAGCTGCAGGGTCTACCTGCGTCATACCTGAGTAACAGATGGAACTCAAGTGACTGTATTTATGTTTTACGTGTGGGGAGGAGTGTCATTGTGTCACTTAGCAGCAGTCCCAAAAGCTGAATTGAAAATGCCACATTTACTAGCACAGATTATGCCCTCTTGAATGGTTTAGCAAAGTAAAGTGAATACGTTTTCTTTGACCACTATGCAGAAAGGTATCTCTGGTTTCTAGTACACCTACACAGCATATGTTAAAGGTCCCATATTATGGAAAACGGTTTATTCCTGGCGCTTATACTTACTATTACTTCCCTAAGCAGCTGAGAACATTTGAAATCTGGAAGTCAACCCATTTTTCTGTATTTTCCTTTTTCCCAAAATGGTGCCAAAGATAGGAGAAAAACAGCCCGTTTCAGAAAATGGTTCTTTTGGACGTCATAAGGTGCAAGTCCAGCCCCTCTCAGAGCATGCCCACGCCCAGGTGAACAACCAATCCCATTTACGTCGTTGCAAAATGCAGCTCACGGCAGTGCCGTAAGCCGTTGCTTATGGTGCATTCCATTGTACTCGGAAATCGGTAATTCCCAGTCGGTATTCCTAACTTCCAATCTAAATGTGTTCCAGTGCATCTGCTCGGGAAAACATAATCGCCCGCAGCAAACTCATGTTTGTATGGCAAGTCTCAGAATGTTACAAGCATCTAAACTCATCAACTACTACAGCGCCATTAGTGAAGAGAATCGGCGCATTCCACATTCGAACGCCGTTTTTTCCGAGTACACTGGAATGCACCATTCCAGGGCGGCACGGTGGTGCAGTGGTTAGCACTGTCGCCTCACAGCAAAAAGGTTCTGGGTTCAATTCCATCTCCGGGGCCTTTCTGTGTGGAGTTTGCATGTTCTCCCTGTGCCTGCGTGGGTTCCCTCTGGGTTCTCCGGCTTCCTCCCACAGTCCAAAAACATGCGGCTTAGGATAATTGGTGACCCTAAATTGCCCGTAGGTATGAATGTGAGTGTGAAGGGTTGTTTGTCTCTATGTGTTGGCCCTGTGATGGACTGGCGACCTGTCCAGGGTGTACCCCGCCTTTCGCCCAAATGGCGGCTGGGATAGGCTCCAGCCCCCCGCGACCCTGAACAGGATAAGCGGTGATAGATAATGGATGGATGGATGGATGGAATGCACCATTACTTTCTGAGGAGTGAAGCTAAAACAACATATCTGGAGATATATCAACGCTCCAGTTATTATTTTGTAGGATGCAGGCAGCAACATAGATCCCTACACAGTCTCCCAACACGTGAAAATGCCAGGACAGAGTGGATTAATTTTATTTTTAATGACAACGGCTACAGTGTTTTCTGTGTGTGATGATCAGTCCTCAGACTGCTTGAGCAACGGCAGAATTAGCATCTAAATTGAAGCTTAAAGATGGAGCAATTTATAAGGTACGTGACCCATCTGCAAAATTGGAATCTGTAAGTGTCACCATGTTTTGATTTAATTAACCAAATTAGTCTGGTTAGTATATTCACTGCTGGTTAGCTAACGAGCTAGCGGGGCTAGCCACAGGCTTGTTGGGCGTAAAAGAAGTAAGAAAACTAAAGCTGGAGTCATTAAAAGTAAAGTAAAGTAAAAGTAGAGTTATTGGTTGGAGTCAGGACTCATCTTAAAGTTATTTGTTGGGACCAGTGTCTGTTTTATAAGTCTGTTGAACGTGTCAGGCTTGGTAAACTTTAGCCACCATTAGTACAATCGTGTTTGGTTGTTTGGCTGCGCTGTTTGGATGCAAATAGACTGCATCCAATAATATATAGGTTAAGTAGCTCAACAAAATTGTCCATCCTAGCTTGTCTGCAAGTTGTATTCAATAAGCTTATGGACATGAGCCATAAACAGACCGGCTACAGCAGAGAGTGTTGCTCACACATCCACATTGCTTGTAGGTTGCTCTCTGCCAGGCGATTCCGTGTAGGTTGTATGTAATGAGCAGTGCTCATTACATACAACCTCCACGCCCTCAGAACAGCCTGTTCTTTACAATGGAGAAAATTAGAGACTGAAACACACACCACAGAAGCTGGTTTTAGGATTTCTTTTTTATATACACTGTGTTCCAAATTATTATGCAAGTAGGATTTCAGTTAAATAAACATTTGTTTTTTTGTTTTTCAATGAAACGTTTCGCTTGTGTTGTTTCTCCTGTCTGTTTAAAACACTGACACCAATTTCAGATAGGTTTGATGATTAATTTGGCAGGTGAGCCTAATTAAAGGGAAACTACTTAAGGAGGTTGTTCCACATTATTAAGCAAGTCACAGGTTTCATGCAATATGGGGAGAAAGAAAAATCTTTCTGCAGATGAAAAGCGTGAAATATTGCAATGCCTTGCAAAAAGTATGAAAACACTGGAAATTTCACGAAAACTTAAGAGAGATCATCGTACTGTGAAGAGATTCTTCAGAGGCTTGCAGTTGTGCATAAAGCTGTATTTCGGCCACCCCTAACCAATGCTCACAAGGAGAAACGTTTGCAGTGGGCCCAGAAATACATCAAGACCAATTTTCAAACAGTTTTATTCACTGATGAATGCCGTGCTACACTGGATGGTCCAGATGGATGGAGTTCTGGATGGCTGGTGGATGCCACCATGTCCCAACAAGGCTGCGACGTCAGCAAGGAGGTGGTGGAGTGATGTTTTGGGCTGGAATAATGGGAAGTGAGCTGGTAGGCCCCTTTAGGGTGCCCGAAGGTGTCAAAATGACCTCTGCAAAATATGTGGAGTTCCTAACTGATAATTTCCTGCCATGGTATGAAAAGAAGAACCGTGCCTTCCGGAGTAAAATCATTTTCATGCAAGACAATGCACCAACCCATGCTGCAAAAAATACCATTGAGTCCTTGGCTGCTATGGGCATAAAGGGAGAGAAAATCATGGTTTGGCCACCATCATCCCCTGACCTCAACCCTATTGAGAACCTGTGGAGCATCCTTAAAAGGAAGATCTATGAGGGTGGGCGGCAGTATACCTCAAAACAGCAGCTCTGGGAGGCAATTGTGGCACACGCAAATGAAATCCAGGCAGAAACGAGGAACTGGACTCACAAGTTCAATGGATGGGAGAGTTGTGAAGGTGATATCCAAGAAGGGCTCCTATGTTTACATGTAACTTGACCTGTAAAGATGTTTTTGATTGAAATACCATTTATTTTGAGAAAGAAATATCTCCTAATGCAGAAAATACAACATATTTCCGTTTTCAATTCTTTATAACCTATTGAATGCTTTGAAACTCTGTTGTGCATAATAATTTGGAACACTGTATTTTGAGTTATTAAAAAAAAAATACTGTTGTCATCATCTGAAGTTTTGTTTAATAAAAATGCTGATTATAATATAATTGCTGAGGATTCAAAAAAAATCGTACCGACTGTCATTTGTATTGTATTAAAACGAACAAAAACAGCAGTTGCATAATAATTTGGAACACAGTGTAGACTTCACAAACGTCTTGTAAAGACCCCCAGGAACAGTTTAAATAGCCCAAAATGAGTATAATACCCCGCCTTTAAGTAAAATGTAGAACCTATGTAGATCTACTGTAATTTCAAGATTATTTTCCTTTCTACTTTGCTTCCTGTACACAAACTTTTTTTTAACTTTAGGCACCCGTAGACACCTTACTTTTGTTGGAATTTTGTATTTGGTTCACGCTGCCCAATTACAAGCAAAGCAGGGCTTGTAAACAACAACAAAAGTCACAAGAAGCTTGTTTACTGGACAAACTTTTGGCATTCTGTCATTCCATAAGATTAGCTCCTGTAACTTTAACTAAGACTTGTCTTTGCTGTTTGCCATATTTTACCTTCTCCAGTGTTCATACCATTCACATGAATACATGAAGAATTGCTAAATATGAGCATCAATCCAGACTGCTGGCTATCTCCTCTTGTTTGGTCATTTTCTGTAGTTGGATCATTCCTAAGGAATATAGTAGTTCATAGTTCATCCTATCTCTTCTTATTTCTCTGTATCTTTCTAGTTGTGTTTCGCTCCATGCTTCCTGGGATCTTTCCTCTGTATCTCTGGTACTCTGAATGGACTGACGGTGGAGCAAAACATCACCAAGCTCAAGAGGGTGAGATATTACAGTAATAATTGCTGGGGCATCACAGTGTCTCACTGGTTAGCACTAGTTTGCATTCTTCTCGTTGGTTTCCTCCTTCCCATCAGGTGGATTGGAGACTCTGAATAGACCATAGGTATGAATGTAAATGTCTATCTTTGTTAGCCCTGTGATGGACTGGTAACCTGTTCAGGGTGTCTTCCTGACTTCCTTTCAGATAAAGAAAATTAATGAATGATAACAACTGCTGCTGTCAGGATAAAATTAATTAGTAATGCCATTTTGGTGTTACTCTTTTTCTTTGTTGAATTCAAAGCCTCAAAGCCTCAAAGCCTTCTTATAGCAGACTAGTGACCCAGGAAATGTGTGGGTTTCAGGATTGACCTGGGTAAATTGAACCACTCTGGTCAAAATCAGGGCCAATTGGCTCATTGTGCCAGTATGAGTGTGATGTAAAACATGCAACATACAGTATACTATACTCTATACTAGGGTTATAACAGTATTTCTGTTTTCTGATTTTTTTTAATTTATTTTTTTTAATATTGTCTTTTTATTAAAAATCACATATCGGCCTGTCAGTGTCGTCCATTTCTGATATGATGGGCAGAACTGTATAGTAGGGTACTACACACCACAGGACTGAAGCTTTTGATAGACTAAGTAGTCTAGTCTACAGCTGCTGAATTTTAAAGCTGCACTATGTAGTTTTAAGAGCAAAATAGCTCATAGAAAAATCTTTTGCAAAGGCTTAGTAGTGATTTCAAATGTCATTACATACAGAGTAAAATTACCTTATGAAGCAAAGTGAACCAGTAATAATCTGGAAGATGCTTCTTTGTATCCTAACTGTGGTTTGAGGGTAGGACAGCTCGTTTCTAGCTTCAAACAGCAATCCAACTTTTAGAATGTTTAATTGATTCAGTAGTAAAGCTATATTGTAATCTACTTTGACATTTACAGGGTTAATATTTCCTTCCTAAAATACACAGTATGACTTTAAATAATGGTGAACTATAGTGGTTCTGATATAACTTATAGACTATAAATAGAGAACTCAAAATCATCTTTCACATTGCTTGAGCTATATTTATGCTACTGTAATGGCGCTATTAGACATATATATATCGATTATGAGTGTCTATTGATTCTACAAGGCATTGTCATTAAGTTCATTTCCCCCCATGATTACAGTGGTGGCCAAAATTATTAGAACACTTGGCATATTTAAGAGGTTTCAGTTGTTTTTGTTCAATTGGCCATTAAAATACCTATAAAACGAATGAAATATATACAAAGTCATCATTATGCTCTATAAACCATAGAATAGAGCCATCATAAGGAGATTTACGTCATTTTCCTTACAAAAAACAAGCTAGGCCTATTTCACTGTCAATGTCACACAATCATGTTCCATTCAAAGGAAAGCCTTTGACTTGAGTTGCAGAAGGCATGGGATAACATTAGTGTTCAAGTTCTCAGGAAATATATTGACACTATGCCAGAGAGATGTGCTGCTGTAATTGCTGCAAAAGGTGGACATACCAAATATTAAAGTTAAAAGTGGATAAAAACAGTAGGACTCACTTCATCTGATATTTGTTGTGCTCAGAGCAACCATCTGCATGTTTCATGAACATTATGAAATGAAATCATGTTTTGGAGGCAAGAAAAGGTCAATATTTTCAGATCTGTCAGGTGTTCTAATAATTTTGGCCACCACTGTATATCCTTAACACACACTGAGGACAAAGTGGCCTCAAAAGAACCTGTACACCTGTGCCTGCCCCCCCAATACACAAACAAACACCCCCATCCCCCTCCTGTGCTCGCACTATTTAGGGCATTGTTTTGCCGGGAGTGTGCTCTGTGAACGCAGCCCAGGTGAATGAAAGTACAAAAAGAGGATGGCACGGTTTTCCCTGAAGCTGGCTGACTTCTGACTCTGACCCCTATTATTATTATTATTATTATTAGAAGCTATTTCCTGATGGAGGGAGAGAAGAGAGAGGAAAGGAAGGACTGTGGAAATAGCGA
Source organism: Hoplostethus mediterraneus (assembly GCA_034670385.1). Classification (NCBI taxonomy): domain Eukaryota; kingdom Metazoa; phylum Chordata; class Actinopteri; order Trachichthyiformes; family Trachichthyidae; genus Hoplostethus; species Hoplostethus mediterraneus. The sequence goes on from JAXDDW010000092.1 coordinate 1,361,295, forward strand.
TGCCTGGATGACTCATTCTGTATTTCTATGTCAGAGAGAGAGAGAGAGAGAGAGAGAGAGAGAGATGTTGAAGTGTGTATTTGCTTTATTTGTGTGTTTGTAGGGCCAGGTCAGAGCTAGCCGGTATCTTCTGCTAGTTGTCTGTCACTGCCTTGCTTGCCCACCGTTCCATTGCTCACTATCAATTATTCACAAAAGGAAACGCAAGGGCCTGCAGTTAAAGTGAGGGCCCAAAAGGCCAAGCAGGTAAATGTCAGAAAAGACAGAAAACAAATAACAAACATGTTTGTTACAGCAGCCCTGGCGCTGAGGAACTGTGAGAGGAAAAGCAATGGCGTGACCAACCAACCAAACAGCAGCTCTGTCTGGAAAACCTAGCCAGGGCTGGTGGTGACGTCAAATAGATGTTTACTAGCGCTAGTGAACCGGCAATGGAGTAGAATGCATTTGGCTGAGCTCCTTTTGAACTTAATTTAAATGAATGTTTAAACTGAGCTTTTCATACTGAACTTTTACAGTACTATTTAGGGTTCAAACCCTGAAGGGGTAGAACCCTATTGTTTTTCACCTTGGTTTATTAGGGTTCAAACCCCAGAGAGGTAGAACCCTATTGTTTTCCTATTGGTTTATTATTCTTTCTTGTCTTATGCCGTTTCTCAAATTCCCGTGAGCTGGAATGAGCTAAAACCATGAAACGTGGCCCAATAATTGGAAATAATGTGCAAATGCTTCCCAAGAAACATGAGCCCCAGATGGTGGCGCTGTAATTAAGGCCCAAAAGCGCAATTTTGGAAAGGCCACACCCCTCACACAGTGACTCCGATTGACTTGAAATTTGACACACAAGTCCAGCTCAAGGTGCTCTACAAAAAAGCCTCAAGAACCACTAAAGTCCGCCTGACTAGATTTTCCGCCATTTTGAATTTTTGGATCAAAAGTTATATAAAGCTTGCTGATATCTTATTTAGTTTTCAAAATATTGACCAATGAATTTCAAAAGGGCGTGGCTCATAATTAGTCCAAAGTCAACAACGGTAGGGCCAATCATCACAAAACTTGCAGGATATGTCCACATAAGTACCTGAAACATACCCTGAAAGTTTCATTAAAATCGACCACTAGCGGGCGCTACAAATGCCAAGAAATGGGCGTGGTATAACACAAATCAGACTACAAATCAGAAATTGTTTGTCCAATCTCTCCAATTTCTCTGTAATAGGCATTCAAAGGTAATCATATCAAATTATATTCAAAATTCCACACATTAATGTATGTAGCAACTCTAACACACATATATACAATAATTCATAGGCTACACGATTACATTTATTTTAAACTAAAAGATGGCTATAACTTAAAACTTAAGCTAAGTTTTAGCTAAAACTAAAAATATATAGCCATAACACACAATGCAATTCTATCATGAATATCAGAAATATACTACTCCTTAAGCATACCTTTTTAAATCAGATACAACTCTCTTTTTGGTTTTTTTACATTCCATTAACTGTCTCTTTATCAGTCCATAAGCCTTGAAAAGGCAAAAATAAAATCTTCATTCTTCATCCATAGGATCCAAAAACAACAAAAATATATGCATGCATAGCACACATTGTATGCAGGGGTATGTGCGTTATGAGAAAATGTATTGTGTATAAATGTAGTGAATGCAAGCATAATGGAGTGGGTGGGTTTGTCAGTGTACATGTAGAGCCAGAGATTCCAGACTCCAACAGCAGGCTCAGCAGGCACAGCATGCATTTATGAAGCTACACCCCCTCCAATAGAAGGCATAGCTTGGTGATAGGTCGTTCCAGCTCAGTTGCTTGTGTCCTGAGACGAACACGACGAACGAATCCCTTGGAGTCTGCGATGGCTTCCGTGGCCCGTCCTAATGGCCACGAATTTCTGCGTGCTGAATCATCCATGACAAGCACAAGGTCTCCAACTGCAAAGCTTTTTCGTGCTCTGTTCCACTTTTGACGTGCCTGCATCAGTGGAAGATATTCTTTCACCCACCTCTTCTAGAACAAGTCTGCGATGTATTGGACCTGCCTCCACCGCCTGCAAGTGTATTGGTCCTCCTTCCTCAACAAGCCAGTTTGTGGAAGTGGTTTTGCTTTGAGCTGCAAGAGATGATTTGGGGTTAGTGCCTCAAGGTCATTAGGATCTTCAATAGATGGCGTAATAGGACGGTCATTCAAAATAGCCTCAACTTCACATAAGGCAGTATGTAAGGCCTCGTCGTCCAGCACTTGCTGCCTTACCACTGTGCAAAGCACTTTCTTGACCTGCTGCACTAATCGCTCCCTTCACGATGAGCTCCATGTGGGGGGTTGAAGGTCCATTTGATTCCATCCTGCACGAGAGAACTTTGTATTTTGTTTAGATTAAATTCTCTTACAGCTTGCTTCAACTCACGATTAGAACTGACAAAGTTTGTTCCATTATCAGACCTCTCTGACTTGACCGCTACGACAGACGAATCTTCTGATGGCATTTATGCATGAATCAGTGTCTCACGTATGTGCCACTTCTAGATGGACTGCACGAGATGTTAAGCCTGTGAATATGACACCATACCTCTTCACAGTGTTCCTACCTCTTCTCACTTCCATTGGGCCGAAGTAATCTACTTCAACATCTGTGAATGGCAGCGATTCGGTCAGCAGGGAGATCTGACATCTTTTGCTCACCAGGTCTTTGCCATTGTCGTTGGCACGTTATACATTCTCTGATGACTGTTCTGGCAGCGGAGTTGGCATGCGATATCCAGTAGCGGCGTCGAAGAGTCGACAGCATGTGATTTCTACCACCATGACCAACCTTTTGATGGATATGACGCAGGATGAGCGTTGAGATATGGCTGTTCTTTGGCAAAATCATTGGGTGTTTTTGTCTCTTCTGGAAGAGCAGACCTGCTCAACATACCACCAATTCTCAAAACTCCATCCACCATCACAGGGTCAAGCTTGAACAGATGGCTTGCTTTCTTCAGAGTGCCTTTCTGTAAAGCCAGGATTTCTTCTGGATAGAACTGCCTCTGCTGTTTTGGTTTGCGTTCCTGCTTGACCTGACCCTGGGGTTCAGGAAGTGTATTCTTTCTTTGTTCTCACCGCTGAAGTAGTAGCTCTTTGAACTTCAGAATCCAGGCCACAGCTCTTATGAGGTCTGTCCACTTGGAGAAGTAGTTCAGGAGCATACTTGTGGGACATTCCTTCTGTTTCAGTACTACAGCACAGGCAGAGATCCCACTTTTCACCTCTGGATCATCATCAGGAACTCCATTTCTATTGCTCCTGCCCAAAGTTGACTGAGGTTTGGAGAGAAAGTATGGGCCGTTGATCCATGATTTAGACTGAAGAAAAACATCCGCCCACACACCACATGATGCTGCATCTGCTGGATTCAGCTTGGAACTGATGTGCCACCATTGTGCCACTTTTGACAGCTCTCGGATGATAGCAACTCAATTTGCCACATATGTTTTGAATCTCTTTGTATGGCTGGCAATGTATTGAAGAACTGTCATGCTGTCTGACCAGAAGACAGACTCTTCCATGTTGATTTCCAGTTCTGTTTTCAGCATCTTGTCCATGCGTACAGCTAAGAATGCAGCTGCAAGTTCCAGCCTGTGTATGGTCGTTTGCTTCAGCGGCGCCACTCTGGCTTTTCCCATGACGAAGGTGACACTCACCTCTTTCCTGAGGTTTGATAGCCAGAGGTAAGATACCAAGCCATACCCAACTTCGCTGGCATCACAGAAATGATGCAACTGAGCTGCTGTTATCTCTCCAAAGTCTTTGGTTGCAAAGCTCCTGTTGATGTTGAATGTATCCAGTAGAACTAACTCATCCAGCCATCTCTGCCACGCTTGAGCTGTTTCTTGTGGGATTTGGTCATCCCACCCCAGCGATGTCTTACACAAGCCTTGCAGGATTTGTTTTGAAGGGAGAATAACTGGTGCCAGGAATCCTAGAGGGTCATGCATTGAACTAACAATGGATAGAATGCCACGTCTGGTCACAGAGTGAGGTTTTACCTGATGTTTTACATGATAAAAGTAAAGGTATCCTGCTCCACATTTCATTGAACTCCAAGCCCTCTGATGTTCAGGGATGGTGGTCAGGACAGAGCGATGATTGCTCACCCATTTGTTGAGTCGAAATCCCCCTTTGGCACACAGGTCTGTCAGTTCTTTGTTCAGTTCCACCATATGCTGACGCACAATCAAACACCACACGTATGATCTTATTACATGGGTGATAGACTCCATGATGTGGTATAAACCACACTTTTCCACTTGTATGTTCCAATTGGTCTTGAGGCACAACGTCTCCATATCCCTTTGCAATGACATCCTTCATGAAATCTTTGTACTCACGAATTTCTGATCTCTCTTGAACCTTTTTAGGAGGTGTTGTGCTCTTTGCAGGGCTACAGCTTTGTTGTTGGGCAAGCTCACATTAGCCTTGCGGAAAGGCAACTTCAAGCTGTAATGGTCATTCTCCAGCACAGCTGAGCTTGACACTATGTCCATAAACTGTTAGTCTTAAACAGACATCTCTTTCTTGTCATCATAGTGCTGCTCGACAAAGTCTTGATTATACTGCTGGACTAACAGATCCTCAATGGATATTCGATTAACCTGCACTGCACTAGCACTTTCATCACCACTCACGCTGAGTGGACCATTAATGACCCACCCAAGTAGAGTCTTCACAGCGTTAGGGCGCATTACCCTCACTGTTAATCACTCTCCATGGTTCCATGGCCTTTGGGGCATTGACACCTATAAGCAGCCCAATGCTGGCATCGATGGGTGTCAAGTCAACATCCTCAAGATAAGGCCACTTTCTGATGTCCTCCTCTTTAGGAATGTTTTCTTTGGTGACTGGGATGGATCTGTGCGTATAGACATCAGGCAGTTTAAGGAATGCATTTTCTTTCAAAGCAGCAACTTCCAATCCAGATATTTTGTAGCTAGACACTGGCTTCTTTTGACCCATGGTTTTCAGCAATATGTCCAGCTTCTTTCCATTAGCATTTAGTTGATGCATCAATGCCTCTGTGCAGAATGTTGCCGAACTTCCTCCATCAAGGAATGCATATGTCTGCACAGTTTTGGTTCCCTTGTCCAATTTTACCTTGACTGGGACTATTGCGAGCGCACACTCTTTTGTGCCGGCCCCAGTGTGGCTACCAGCATTCAAGGACACCAAAGCACTGGATATGGATGCTTCTGCTTTAGCTGAATATTCTCTTTGATTTTCTTTTGTTTCTATATGCAAGATGGTCGGATGACTTTTGTTGCAGATTTGACATGACATTTGCCTTTTACAGGCTTTGCTCATGTGTCCCTTTTCCAGGCATCCAAAGCACAATCCATTGGCTTTCATAAATTCCACCTTTTCCTTGTTGGGCTTGTGCTTAAGCACTCCACACATTTCCATTGTGTGGTCCTTGCCACAAAACATGCAGGGCTTTTTAAATGCATTGTTTAATCTTTGTTTGTGCTCCACTTCCACTACTACTTATGTCTGACTAGTTATGTCTGACTTCCTATACACAGAGCGTGATTCAGATTGTCTCAATACTTTTGCTTTGGCTTCTGCTGCTGCCAGTTCAGCTGCTAATGCAAGCTTTTCTTGCTTGGCCTTTAGCTGGGCCTCCTCCATATCCAAAGCATGCTTCTGTTCCAATGTTGAACTTTTGCGCTCAAAGCAGCACACAGCCTCAGCCTCTAAGCAGGCAGCTGACACCCTGGTCAATCTAGAGCCCTTACTGGTGTGTGATGCCATAGTGGCCTGCTTGGACACGTGAGATACACTAGGGCCAATCTCACCATTATCATCCTCATCATCTTCACGCATCCATGTTTCATCAGTGTTCAGAAATTCTCTGAAGTCAATTAATTTTGGCTCATACCAGTAAGCATGGTCAGCTTCTCTCTAGTCTGAATCTAACAGGGTTTGCACAGCCACTTGCAGCTCCATAAAGTTAGACAACAGTTCATTAAACGAGTCTACATGTTTCCTTACGGTTCCTTTATCTTCATTTGTTTTAATCATATGAATTACTTCATTGTTTTTTCTTGTCAATGCGCTGAGCTTTCCTCGGCATGTTTTAATTGCTTGCAACAATCTCCTTTCTTCCTCGATAGCTTGATCAGAAAAGCTTTCCATTTTCCAACGCAAAATATTCTTTACTTTTATACAAATGTTCTCATAACAAAAAACCAGTGAGCAGGGCCTATTTCAAACAAGAGGTTCAGCAACCAGCGTGGGAGGGCGGCAGCCCGGTTTTACTCACGGCACTTCTCGTAAACGTTGTCCATTTCCATCAAATAAAAAGTCCATTATCCTTTTGCATTGTATTCTTGTCCATTCCAAAATCCAGTCAGTCCAGTATCGAAGCTATTTTGACTTAATGTCACGGCATCCGAATGTAATGTAATGTGATGCCTTGAACAGGTGGTTTTCTAGACGCACTCCAAACGCCACTTGTTGCTACTTTGAATAATTTATTTCTATAAAAAAAAGGGTTACAAACGTTGACAAAAAGGTCCCATATTATGGAAAACGGTTTATTCCTGGTGCTTATACATGTTCCACAGGAAATTACTTCCCTAAGCAGCTGAGAAAATTTGAAATCTGGAAGTCAACCCGTTTTTCTGTATTTTCCTTTTTCCCAAATCTAAGATAGGAGAAAAACATCCCGTTTCAGAAAATGGTTCCTTTGGACATCATAAGGTGCAAATCTAGCCCCTCTCAGAGCATGCCCACGCCCAGTTGAACAACCAATCTAATTTACGTCGTCGCAAAATGCAGCTCACGGCAGTGCCGCAAGCCGTTGCTTATGGTGCATTCCATTGTACTCGGAAATTGATATTTCCGAGTCGGTATTCCTAACTTCCAATCTAAATGTGTTCCAGTGCATCTGCTCGGGAAAACATAATCGCCCGCAACAAACTCATGTTTGTATGGTAAGTCTCAGAATGTTACAAGAATCTAAACTCAACATCAACTACTTCGGCACCATTAGTAAAGAGAAGCATATCACATTCGGACGCCGTTTTTTCCGAGTACACTGGAATGCATCATTACTTTCTGACGAGTGAAGCTAAAACAACAATATATCTAGGAGATATATCAACTCTCCAGTTATTATTTGGTAGGATGCAGGCAGCAACATAGATCCCTGCACAGTCTCCCAACATGCGAAAATGCCAGGACAAAGTGGATTAATTTTATTTTTAATGGTAACGGCTACAGTTTTTTTCTGTGTGATGATCAGTCCTCAGACTGCTTGAGCAATGGCAGGATTAGCATCTAAATTGAAGCTTAAAGATGGAGCAATTCATAAGGTACCTGACCCATCTGCAAAATTGGAATCTGTAAGTGTCACCATGTTTTGATTTAATTTACCAAATTAGTCTGGTTAGTATATTCACTGCTGGTTAGCTAACAAGCTAGCGGGGCTAGCCACAGGCTTGTGGAAGAAGTAAGAAAACTAAAGCTGGAGTCATAAAATGTAAAGTAAAGTAAAAGTAAAGTTATTGGTTGGAGTCAGGACTCATCTTAAAGTTATTTGTTGGGACCAGTGTCTGTTTTATAAGTCTGTCGAATGTGTCAGGCTTGGTAAACTTTAGCCACCATTAGTACAATCCCGTTTGGTTGTTTGGCTTTGCTGTTTGGATGCAAATAGATTGCATCCAATAATATATTGGTTAATTAGTGCAACAAAATTGTCAATCCTAGCTTGTCTGCAAGTTGTATTCAATAAGCTTATGGACATGAGCCATAAACAGACCGGCTACAGCAGAGAGTGTCGCTCACACATCCACATCCACAAACACAAGGCACGAAAGTACAATATTACACAGAATTGTTATCAGTGAGAAACTAAGTGGAACTGCCTCAGCTGCCTCTTCCAATTCTGGGTCAGACTCCGGCTCAAACATGTACGGTCTCAGTGTTGGTTCTGGAGCGGCTGCCATGGTTATGGTAGATTTCTGCATCAAGCTTTTTTATTTACCTTGAGCAGCATGGGCGCTCTGCTCTCTGCCAGGCGATTCCGTGTAGGTTTTATGTAATGAGCAGTGCTCATTACATACAACCTCCACACCCTCAAAACAGCCTGTTCAAACAGCCAATGGAGAAAATGAGAGACTGAAACACACACCACAGAAGCTGGTTTTAGGATTTTTATTTATATAGACTTCACAAACGTCTTGTAAAGACAGTTTAACAGTTTAAATAGTCCAAAATTAGTACAATACCCCCCCTTTAAACTCAAAAGATATTGAACAAACAACTAAAAGTTATAGTGCACAGCGACAAAGTGGTCAAAATAGGCATTAAACCACAGCCTCCACCCGTCCGACACTGCCAGACTGAACCACCAGCAGCCATGACTGGGGGAGTATATGGTAGCTATTCAGTAGTGATGGCCGATTCGTGAACGAATCGTTCAAAAGAACCGATTCAGTTAAGTGAGTGAGTTGATTCGACTCGCACATGCGACTGAATTGATTCAGCAGCAGTTATAGCAGCGCCAGAAAAAAAATAAGTTAAAAATCACCAGTTAATTTATTTGAACAATCACCAGTTAATTTATCAAACAACATCTTGAACATGTATATAGAATGTAATAGATCGCTACATTATTACATTGGCCTTTTTCATAATCCAATATGGCTCCTTGATCCGGCGGGTAAGCGGAAGTAGTCTCTCTCGTTTATCGGACAAGAACCGCTGATCCGACTGAGCGGCTCGCGAACGAGTCGAGAGAGACTGAGCGGCTCGCGAACGAGAGTGCAGATGAACGAGAGAGACTGAGCGGCTCGCGAATGAGTCGAGAGAGCAGATGAACGAGAGAGACTAAGTGGCTCGCGAACGAGTCGAGAGAGCAGATGAACGAGAGAGCAGATGAATATCGGACTTCTCAGACTCAATCGGACATCTTGCAAACCGAGAGAGCAGATGTCCGAGATGTCCGAGACTACTTCTGCATACCTGCCGGATCAAGGAGCCACATTGGATCGTGAAAAAGGCCAATATAATAATGTAGCGATCTATTCTGCACACATTGCCAACAGTTTTTGTTGTTTAAGATGTTTAATAAATTAACTGGTAATTGGGTAAACTATAAGCCATTTAACATTTAACATTGGTCAACAAATGTCTATTAGAAAAATAAAGTTCAGCACACGAAAGCACACAAAATAAAATGAAATCAATAGCAATACTCTGTGTAAATACTATAAATATTATTATTATCATTAACCTGTATTTTAGTTGGTGTTTTACAGTTGGTTACACATCTGGTTTGAAAGGGGTGGCGCTCATGTGACTCCATTACTAGTATAGCTCAGTTAATAGAGCATCAGACTCTCATGCTGAGGATTGTAGGTTCAAACCTCTCCTGGGATGGTATGTTTTTGTTGGTGAATCATAATGAATCGATTCAGAATCGATGCACTTCTATCGGACGGCTCGAAAGAATCGAGTTATTTAAAAGAGTCGGTCTTCCCATCACTACTATTCAGTCACCTGACTAAACAATTACTGTAATAGGCAATCAAAGGTAATCATATGAAATTATATTCAAAATTCCACACGTTAATGTATGTAGCAACTCTAATACACATATATCCAATAATTCATAGGCTACACAATTACATTTACTTTAAACAAAAAAATGGCTATAACACAATCATTACAAAACTTTCAGGATATGTTTGATAACAATGTTGTACCGCGTGTGTAAAATTATTTTGAAATCGCTCAATAGGGGGCACCACCAGTTCCAAACATGTGCATGTGCGTGCCTTAAATCAATGACAGTTTGTCCAAACATCACCAAACTTGGTGGACATTTTTAATTAAGCTGTTGAAACATGTTTTCCCCCAAAATGTTTTCAAAATTGATCAATAGGGGGTGACAGCGTTGTCGAACAAGTGCGTGGGCCTGCCGCAAATTGTGCTGTAATTGTGCTGTAACCCACATTAAAATATGGTTATAAAATAAATACATTTTTATAAATTAAGTTACAAATGAATTAGACTACAATTAAAAATGTTGACACTAAATAATTTGTAAGAAGAAACAATTAAAACGTATACATTCATAGTGAAACATTCCCCTTTAATTAGAGAATATCCCTTTAAGAAAGACGTATTTTTTCCTCTCTTGGAAAAAAATGTACAGCACAGGTGCAGAGTTAGAACCGTGCACTGCAGCGAGAGAAACGGAGAGAAAGAGATAGATAATTTACTTTGTAAAAGACATGAATAACTACTTTTTTTTACCACTTTATGCAAGCATGCAAATACCTAAACACACAAACTGTTCCGGTAATGTTTTTGTTGTTATTTTTTTGAGAGGCTTGTTTCATGGAGTTGGACACTCTTCTTCCTCGTGGTGTGATATTGTGTGCGCTGTACACGTCTGATGACTGCTGAATACATCCCTGCCAGTGTGGTAGGAGTGTTGTGGATCTGAAAACAGAACAAAGAACTAGAACTGAGTTTGAAAAGAATATACCACTTTGGTACTACATTACATTTATTTCAAGAATTTCCATTGTTATGTTGTTGTGATGATGTAATGTTCATTTGATGTTTAGATTGAAGAAAGGTGAATTTTATTCTATCTTATCTGTTGGGGAAGAAAGGAAAATAGTTAAACCCAAAAGGTTATATCTCTGATTTACCTGTCATGGATTTTAAGGTTTACTTACCTGTTTACCTGTGAAGGAAAAATAATAAGACTTAACTCAGGGAATAAAATAAGACATAACCTACTAACCTAAAAAAAAGTTTGTTAGAAATACTAAGCTGTAATCTAATAAATGACTTAAAATGACTAAAGGGGTCATTCCCCAAATTTCCCCCCCCCCCCCCCCCCCCCCCCCCAAACCCCCCCCCCCCCCCCCCCCCCCCCCAAAACCCCCTTTTTTAAAAAAAAAGGGGGGTGGCCCAATTTGAAACCCTATTTGGCACCCCTTTTTAAAAAAGGACCCGTTTTGGAAAGGGGGGGGAAAAAAGGAAAATTGGGCAAACCAAGGGGCCAAATTTGACTTTTACCACCATTTGGGCATTTAAAAGAAATCCCTTACAATTTTGGCTAAAAAAAATATCCCAAACTTTTATTTTGTTTTAGTTAACATGTGGGTGATTAAATTCCAGGAAATGTAATCTCAAGGTCACGTGATCCACAAGGTCAATTTCAAGGTCATAGCAAAGGTCAAGAGGTCAATGTACCCCAATATACCCGAATCTGAAAAACAATGACTGTTTTTATGACACAATGACCAACACTACCATTTTTTTGAAGATTGGCCCAGTAGTTCCTGAGATATGAGGGTTCAAAGGTTGGCGGCCATGCCCCTTTTTGCACAAAAGCTCAAACTTTGGGGGTCCGTATCTCCCAAACCCAAATTTGAGATTTGGTGTTGTGGGATCCAAATCAACAAGAATACCAAATTTCATGTTTATATATATATATACATATATATATTATATATATATATATATGAGTATATTATATATATATAATATACTCATATGATGCTCTGTTATGTTAATTGGGATCTGCATGAGCTAACCCTAACCCCAAATGTGCATATCATATATGTAGTAATTTAACAGTAACAGATAATTTCTCTCACTTGAAATGTTGAGAGACAATTGTTTAATAATAAATAATAAAATATGGCTGTCATAAGCCCAAAGAATAAGAATAAGAATACTAAAATGACCCTTTCTCCTCAGACTCCATATTTAAGATGTCATTTCAGAGCACGTTTAGAATGAGATAATCCTTCCTTAATTCCTAAAGGCAAAATTATCAATGGAAATGACAAAAGCGGCTCTACAACCAGTATAAATTCCCTAGGGAAGGCGAAAGTCCTGTGTTCTCCAGAGTGTTGGAGGAATAATTGTGACGTTCCTCTGATGCAGTGATCTCCATGCAATTTCACCTCAGGTGGCAAAGTAGCTTGTTTGGCCATAATTAGAAAACAGTTACGCCCAAGAAAACCATAAAACAGGAAAAAAGAAAAGATTGTTGTTGGAACATTGGCTTTCTGTTTTTATATGTCGAGACATGTTGGGCTGACCTTTAAGTAGATGACACAGGGAATTTTGTGAGGTAGAGTGGTTGGTGTGTGTGTGTGTGTGTGTGTGTGTATAAACCTTTATTTATCCTTTTACTCATATATATGTGGCATAGATAAAGGGTAAAGGCACAAAGCTTGTTGACCCATTGCTGTAAGGCTGAAATTGTTGGTGTTAAATCATTACTAACAGACCGTTAAAGGAATCAGTACAGCTCTCATTAGCATTTTTTTTTCTCATCACAGGACTATACAGATGCCTTGATCTCAAATTACTGTGTAAGTACTACCTATACGGTTTGTCATTTTATTCATATTTCCATATAAACTGACTCCAATTGGATTGTGCATAGTCACAAAAGAATCAGTTAATTGCCTCAAACAGTCACTTCATTTGCAATACATTTTTAATGTGAATTGTATGAGTGAGTCCACTGAACGTTGTTTGTTTGTGTTTCAGTTATGGCCACCAGTCCAGATCGCCAATTTCTATTTCATTCCACTACACCACAGGTAAGGGCCTATAGGCTGATTATAAACGTAGTAACAATTAGCTGCAATGTTCAAGGAATGTTCCATTTGTACTCAAAGCATTTTTACACTATGTAAAGCAGCTGAAAATTACACAGTAATGAGTCTTAAAAACATTTGGCAACCATGCTTCATTTACTAAAATATTTTCATCCAGTATTTAGCATTTGTTACACATACAGAAACCTGGACAAATGAGCTGCAATATGACCTCAGTGTATTTCAGACAGGGAAAGACATGGAATTTGATAAATTCTCTGGGGAAGTCAGGGAATATCAATGAATTTTACAAATCGGTCACTTTACAGGAATATAGCAGAATGTATTTTCCAACTTGTTTGACACATTCCTTGCATCAGATGGTGATTTTCAGCCCAACTGGAGTAGAAACCAAACTGAAAAACAACATTGACAAACCAGGAAGGAATACAAATGTTTTAAGCACTCCTACTTACTAATGGTTGTCATGGAAAAATCATGGAATTTTACATCAGCGCCACTGTGGGAATCCCGGTTTATATATAACAAGCTAACACACTGCACTTACACAGTCAGCTAACCTGTATTGCACAGATCTGATGTTACTGTTCTCTAAATAGGTGAAGTCTGATTTTTATGATTTTGTAACATAGAACCGTGTGATTTTTGTCACAAAGGTGTAAAAAGGAGCTCAGCATCATCAGTCTTTCTAACTAGCATTGAAAGTGTCTTAAAAAACCTTGATTTTATCTTGATGAATATAAAGTAAAGGTGTCAAATTTGTCATGCTTGCAGATTGGCTGTTGTCCAGATCGTTGCTGTTGCCTGGAACTCCTACCTGTCCTGGAAGGCCAATAAGATGTGAAGAATTATCACTGTCCTGCCTCAAACCCCTCAGAACTGTCAGTGTTGACGATAACTTTGCACTCACTTCTAGTGATATGGACTGTTCTGGTCTGAAGATAACTTACATTAGACTACTTAGTCTTTTGATATTTCCAATGTGTAAAACTGTGATTGAGTCACTCATAAAGGTCAGGAGAAAGAGCTTCTTCTACTCTGAATGATGAATTCACACTTGAAAGTCAAACTTGCATTTGCAGAAATGCCTGTGAAAGTTTATTATTTCTGGAAATAGGATTTGGCACCGGTACCGCAGTGTAGTCACACGTACAAACACACGCATACATGTACACACACTGATGTCATAGGAAACTACTAATCCGACTACTAATTGATAATATATCATGAATTACCAGACATTATTTTGTTAAAGGATAATTTGTTAAAGGATAACAGTATGCTGAGTATGAATAGCATACAGTATATTAAAGGAAAAGTCCACCATCGGCCATAGCCTTACACTGTTATATATCATCAACTTGAGAAATTGGTATCTCTTCTGCTTCTTTGATGGGTTTCTCCCTGTATGATTGTTGAATATTGGTGCAAAATGGTGGGTCTAGAAAGAAGCTCTTGATTTTTGATTCTGAGGGACTGACACACAAATCAGATTTTTAGGCAGATCAAACTGCTATCAAACTCCATTGTAGCTGTGCTGGAAATATCTTGACATGACATGACGTCTACATTTGGTCAGTTATCCACAGGCATACAAAAAATGGGCCCAAAAATGCAAGGTACATTGCCAATAGCTGTGTTTTTTTTAACAGTGTTAGTGTTTTAGGGTGGATTAATCGATATTACAATGTACATGGAAACTATACTTTTTAAAATGTGCCCATTTTTAATATTAAATGCCGTATTTCTAGCATATGTCCTAAAGTTGTACATGAGGTTTTATTGGTGTGTTGACCTAGCAAACTTTTTTTGGCTTAGTTAGTTTGGATAGACAACGTTGTTTTGGAGAGAGACATGGATGTTGCTGAGTTGGGCTGTCAACCAAATTAACTCCAGACATTATTTCCACACAAACACACTTGGGCTATATCAGGGAGATAGCAAAGAGGAAGAGTTTGACAAATCCATTGAAAATCTGCCAAACAGCCTGTTCCCTTAGGGATATGAGCCTCTCCCCAGAAAGTTGGAATTCATTTTGTATGCAGCATCCAGTCTTGCAGTGCTTTATATGTGTGCCAAGGTAATTTGAAGACAGTATTATTAGGCATGATGCATGGTATAGCTTATGTGTTTGAAATGCTCAGAGTTGGAGTTGTTGCAATCTTACAGTCTGAGGGTAAATCTAGGTTTCAATATGACTGATATGAGTTTTTGAAGGCCAATACTGATATTGTTGGATTGAAGCTGCCGGTATTCACTATTTTAAAATTTGACCATTTTCATGCCTAAAACAAAAATCCCCAAAGCTCACAAGTAACTCACAGTGTTTCCCCCAGAATTGTATTCTTGTCAGGTTGGAAAATCCTTTGAGGAACTGTGTAGATCATGGGACACTAAAACTCTCCACTGAAACCCATAATAATGAAATTCTTTAGGGGTGTTAGCAGCTCAGTGAGATTTAACACCCCTAAATCCTCCTAGTCCACACTGGAATGATTTCTCTGGTCAGACATCGGATATACAAATAATAATAATACAAACATATTGACTAGCTGTGGTCAGGGAGGAACCTCCATCATATCAGAGGTGGACAACACTGACTGGACCATATCTGATGATGTGATCAAAGTGGGAAAAAAAGAAAAGTTTCACGCCTTGAGGATTTAAATGTAACTGCAATAATAGCGTATACTCCTACACAAAAACTGGTAGTGCATATATGTGGCTAGGCAGGCTATAGTATACACTCCTCAGACATTATGTCACATCAAAATGGGGAATAGATTAATTTTGAGGAGGTTCCAGAAGTCCTTGAGGGGATTCCAGGGGTGTTTGAGGGAGTTCCAGGGGGTCAATGCTCACCACTAGTGTCTCCCCATGTACAGTGTAGACAGTTCTACAATTCAACTACTAAATCAACAGCAACTAAAATCCTCCCATCTAGGACTAAATCTGATCAAATTATGTTTGTTTGGGGGGCGGGGGGTGCTGTGTGTGATATGAAAACATTTGAGAACCCCTGGTATAGTTAGTTCATATGACCAATCAGTAAGTGTAAAAGTGTTTTAGACATTGTGTGCTCACACATCAGGGTTATCAGTCTGCACTGGTTTCAGCACCATGGACAGCTCCTGCAGCCTGGACCCATTCATTCTAGAGGCCTCAGCCTAACCGATCACTCCATGTTTCTGTCCAGCAGCACATTTCCCAGTGTCATATGATGTGTTGGTTTTTCAGTAACAATTATTTGGAGTTTATCAATTAATTCTGATGGGTGTGGACTGATAGAAAGACTGGCCCAGTGTTGAGTTTTACAGAGTTAAATGAACACTAACGGCTTTGCTGTGTTTTAGCTTTATAAGGTCCTCAAACATTTCCATGTGAATCCCCACTTGATGAGATTCAGTCCCAGTGACCTATAGGGGAAGATTTCAGCTGTTGTAATAATACAGTGAAACCTATGAATGAGGTTTAAGTGATATTAAACTATTCCTCATTGTTCTGGGGACTGCAACACTCAAGACCCCTGTAATCCCCTCAAGGAACGGTGGAGCTCTATTGAGGACCCCTGGAACCCCCTCAAGTGCCTCTGGGATCCCGCCACTTTTGAGAACCACTGGGCTTAGATAACTGGAAATAAAAATAGAAAATAGACGTGTCCTTTATTTTCTGTCTATCCTCAGCTGTCCCTCAAAATAATATTGTCTTCCATCCCGATACTCATCTAATTTCCAAACTGGTATGCGCACTTGCATTGACGTCAAAGGGGCAGCCTGGATGTATAAAACCCTCCGTCCTCTCCAGTCGCCGTTCACAGGGACATTCCAGACCGGGCTCCGGCTTGATATCTCACCGCCCGACTCCCAAAGTTTTGTCGCAGCATCTTGAGAAAATAGTAAGTGTTCTCGATTTCAACTTCACTTTGTTTTCAACTTAAATGTTTGGTTATATAGTGTTTGTGCAACTAAGGGCATATCATGTGGCAAATAGTCTTACAGAATAAAAAGATGCAGCCAGATTATCATCATCTGACTTTTAGATAGTGTAAATTGAATATATATAGCCAATAGCCTATACGGATGGTAGGCTACTTTTCCCGGTAATGTTATTGCGCCCCTCTGGCGGATCTAAACTTCTCACAACTTTTTGAAATTTGGCCAAATATTGCAACATCTTGAAAGTTGCAGTAATCTTGTAAATAAGACCACATAAGACGAAACATAATTGAACCCCGTGGGGAAATTGGGTCATTGCAGCAGCAAAAGTAATAGAATTCAGCAGGGGAACGAAAGAAAAACAGAATATGAGCACTCGAGTAGAGTAGAATAGAATAGGAACACCATCTGCAACCCAACTCCACCTACTGTCGTGGTTAATGAAAAGGAGGGTAAACTATGACCTCCAGTCACTGATCATCATAAGGCAAATAGCTACCGAGTATAAGTAGTATTTTCAGAAAAAGAAAAAAAAATCATGTTTTGAATACTTACTATGATGTATATTGTAAATTCATCTCCACTACGTTCCTGTTTATAGGCTAGTGTGTGTGTTTTTAAGCGTAACGCTACTGATTGCAGGATATGAAGCCTGTCCCCCTGGTCCTGCTCCTCTCCTCGGTCCTCCTCTCGTCACACCTCCGCCCCGCCGCCGGCAGACCACGGATCCACCCCGGCTGGTTGGACGGCAGCGGCCGCTTCCAGTCTCGGCAGCTGGACGAGGTGCTCCTCAGAGCCGCTGCTGCCGGAGACAGCGCCGCTTCCTCTCTGCTCGGTGGCAACCTCCTGAGGCTTCTCCAGAGGCGGAACACGGATCCTCTCCACTTGCTTCCCCCGGAGGATGAGGTGGAGGCGGAGGAGGAAGAAGAAGAAGTGAGGGCGGCGACGCAGCTGTGGAAGCGGAGCGAAGAGCCGCCGCTGTCCATCGACCTGACCTTCCACCTGTTGAGAAACATGATCCACATGGCTAAGATGGAGAACCAGAGGGAGCAGGCTCTGCTCAACCGCAAGGTCCTGGACGAGGTCGGGAAGTGAAGCTCTTAAGAAAATACCTCCTTAACAAATCCCCTCCGCCGTCTCGGTGTCTCCGACATGTGACATTAGTTTTATTTTTGTTTGTGCGCCTGCCTTCCTCTCCATACCACTTTTACGCACAGCCGGTGCCTACGCATCACAGTCTCCTAGTAAAAGTAAGTAAATAAAGGTAATTCGTTGGAAAATAGCTGTTGGAATGAAAACGGACTGTCCACCCCCCCCAAAAAAAACACCCATCACTCAACACTGGACTCCTGGCGGACTTTTTTGGGGTGTTTTCTCATTACTCATTACTAAGTGTCATTTTCACATTCTAATGTTGAGAAGTAGTTTTGAGCTGGAAGCTAAAATAACAGGTCTTTGTATGGACTTTAAAAAAAGTGAAACAAACCTTAATTACATTACCCCCATTTCTTTGTAAGCCAGCTACAATGTTCATGTTATCGATCTGATATTTGCCCCTTCTGTACTTGTCAGCAGTCAAATATTTCTGAGAAGGAAAGGTGCTTAACAATACCAATTTGTGGTTCTTTGGCTTGTAACTACCAGATAACTGTATTGTGTGCTATGTAGAACCCCTTTTTAAGACACTACGTAGAACCCAAATTGTCAAAAGAAAAGAACCTCAAAGAACTAGCAGAAGTATTAAAGAACTGTCCCAGAGCTACAAATAGGACCTAATGCTCCCCACCTGAACCCATAACTGTTCCACGAAGAACCATTTGTGTTGCACCATTTGTGCATGGTGGTATAGAGAACCTTTCTAACCGTAAAGGGTTCTGCCATGGTACAAGTCTAAAGAACCAGCCTAAACAACCCAAATGCCCTGTTAAAGTGGGGCAACCAAGCGTTAAACCAAACTTTTAATTATACAAAGAACCATTTAGGTCGGACCATTCTTCTGAAGAGAAAGAGTCCTAATGTAATTGTACAGGATGTCAGGTTGTGTAATGACACTTGATTTCTGTGACGCTGCAACAAATAATGTGGGTTGGTTACCAAAAGGTCATGAAGCATCTTAAGACCAATCCAATTTGAGGAAATTTGTGTAGGACGGATGAATAAATAAATGATGCTCACAATATTATAAAAATTCATATTTAAGCAGCTTTGGAAAGATATTTAGGTCCAGAAAACGACGTAGGTAGCAGCTATGGACAAGTACAGACAACCTTCATTTTGGCTCTATATTTAGACGGCTTTTCAACGTTGTATCAACATCTAAAATGTTTGTTCTCTGTGGTTCTCTGACTCTCATCCCCTGTCTCCTTGGCATGTTAAAGGTTGGACTTGAATGGATTGATTTGGATTTGTTTGAAGAAAGCATGCATCAAGTGAGTTTGGGAGGAAGGCAGGCCCAAAATTGACCATCCAACAAAACCGATTCCCGCGCTGTCTAAACCATCAGCTCTTCCCCTCCCCGTCATCCTCTTTCCTGTATCTTAGTTTGAGCGAGTGCACTATCAGATGTACTGTACCCAACTGTAGCATGCTAACCCTTAAAAAAAGAAGAAAAGAAACAAAAAACAAGCAAAAGAACAAACCAAATGCTTTGTTTTGTCGTAAACTGTTTTGTCTGACTCATATACATCTTGTTTTAGCAGTAAAGAAAAAGCTTTTTTTGCCATTTATATTTTGTAATAAAAAAGTTCTGAGTAAAAAAAAAGATTGTCATTGTAGTGATTATACATAAGTAGGCCAGCGTTTGATCAGTAATAAAAATGCAATGTTTTTCTGACCGCTATAATGTCAAGGTGATGTCCTATGTTGTTTGTAATAAGACCCATATGCCCGAGGGTATCCCTCTCATTAGTGAATTTTAACTGGAGTTAGTGGGTTTTTTTTATGTTTACTTGTGGTGGTGGTGTGGTGGTAAATGCTCCATTGGGATCATATCCGTTTTTCAGCATGGCTAAAACCACGACGGCTAACACTGCTGGTTGAATAGCAATGCTTCGTGGAGTGCAATGCGTCTCAATGACACGAAGACACTGCAAACCTGCTTGTTGAATGAATGAAATTTACACCGTAAAAGCTGCAGAAGCACGGACGGACACCTCTTGGTCACACACTGTCTGGTTGAGACCACGGATATATAGGCACTGCTGAATTGCAGAATGCCATCGGACTTTGTCAAGTGCAGCTGCATCCGAGTAAACATTTTGTTTATCCCCCCCCGTTGAATCTTATCACCGCGGCAGATAAGCATTTGAAGATCCATTAAGTGTGGAGGCCCAGACGTGATGGAAATGACGGCTAATGGTGTCTTGTCCAACTTGTTGAAAGAGATAAGAGGGGAGGAAGAGAAGGAGAAAAAAAAACAAGTCAAAATGGCCCCTGGGCCCTTTGTTTCTATGACTCAGCTCAAACTGTGGGTGTATTAGAGCCTCTGCTGCTTTATCACCCCCAGTGTGTGTGTGTGTGTGTGTTAGTGTTAGCAGTGCTTCATCTCCCTCTTTGTGCAATACAAATGCCATTGCACATCACTTTGTAGATCAAAGCAATTACAAGCAGGCGTGTCACCATACTTTTAACTCTGCTAATCTGCATTACTCAAACACGAAGAGCAGAGAGGTTCATGTTTAAGTGGGTGTTTTTTTTTGTTTTTGTTTTTTTAAATGAGACATCATGAAGTAAAAGCAAAAACGTGCTAGTAAATGCCACAGTTGGGTGAAAACCTGGAATATGAAAATATCAACCTTTCAGAAATTAGGGGAAAAAACAGCCTTATTGTCAAATAGACTGTGCATTGTTGAAATTATAAAATAGGTTTTGACAGGGTTCAACATTATCTCAACCATCACCAATCATGAAAATCATGAAAAATATGAAAATCACCAAACTTTGTTAAAGTGATGAATTCTCTGTGGTGTCCCATTTCTAAGTGGGTATATATATATGGGACACTAAAACTCTCCACTGAAACCCATAACAACAATAATAGAACATATACAAATGCCTCATTGACTCAATTCAGGTTAAAGGCTTCCCATAGACGACCAGTGTAGTATTGATCATCATATCCATCATATCAGAGGTGGATGACACTGACTGGACCATATTGAGCCAAACCGGACTGGATCAGATATTTTACTAAAAGACCAATATCGGCTCCATATATTGGCAAACTGATATATCGGTCTAGTTCTGAATCAACTTTCCTGGCAAAAAAAAACATGTATCCACTCTTAAAGAGTGTATTTCGATTTTACGGACCTGAATCCCACACTGTTCCTCAATGTGCCTTTTCAAATGCCTTTTCAAATGACAACACTGACAAAATGCACAAACTATAGTTTCTTTATGGAAGGCTTTAGAGGTTATTGTGGTATAATGCTATATAAAGGGTTTTAATCCTAAAGAAAATGCGCCATGGACAAATCTTTCCTCCTCTCCTCCCACAACACAGGATGCAGTGCAGTGCTCAATACATACTATGTATTTCCATTGAGCTATACATAGGTTGATACACAATACACAGGGTTTTTACTGAACAAAAGGCATCAACGTGGGAGGCAAAAACCTACCCGGTCATTCTGCATCAAGGCCGGTGAGGGAGACAGATAATGTAGATAAATGTGCAGTTTACATCATTTTTCCGTATTTCACCGCCATCTCTTCTCTGTTGCTACATGACCGTCACAGCTGAATAGAGGTACATCAGTTGGCAGGACAATGGTTGATGAAGGCTTCAAACTTCAGTGCTGTGTGATAGGATTACGGTAAACCTCTCTCTGGCTCTTTTTTTCCACATTTTCTCAGGACTGGAGGGACCTTGAGCGAGGGACAAAAATATGTATATCGTGAGATCAGTGTCATCCTCCCACGTCTTCACAATCACCGATGAGTCTCCAACCGCTTGGTATAAAGTGCCTGCTCCACACAATGCAGCATGGAGGAGGCCACTGTTGTTGATGCCTTTCAGTCAACATGAATGCACTCTGATGCTGTCCCCTTTCATCATGAGTGGTGAGGGGAATCCGTTTAGAAGATATCACACGTTGCTCTGTCCCAGACCTGATGGCAGACGACTCCAGGCCAAAGATGGCAGGCAATGTGGGCCGAAAGTGGCCCAACTGTAACCAGACATATGTAACATTTATGCAGTGTTTTGATTTTGGGCCAACTGTAACCAGCTAATTTGGGTTTGTCACAGCATTTGGATTCTGAAGAGCATGTAGCCAGCCACATGTAATGGCCCAAGTTATGCCTGAGTCATGGTCTCATCAAGGTTGAGTTGTGACTATGGCTCAATCTAGAAAGTGATGGCCCACTGCTGGCCCACACTACCACTGTCATTCGGCCCACATACTACTGTGGAATGACGGCAATGAACTTATCCGATTCTGGCTGCCAGAACACAGCCACAACTCAAACTCAGATATCCCTGTGTGCAGAAATATGTGAAGTCCTTGCATTCTTTTTATTCTTCTTATTGTTGACAGATGCACAATGGCATCAGATGCAGTAGTGGAGGCTTCTAGATGTTTGAAAGTTGTTCTTGGGTTATTTACTAATTTTAATATGTGTCTTGTGGCTCTTGTTGATATTTTAGAAAGATGTCCCGTTCTAGTGGCTGACTTTCTAACCTTCCCCAGACACAATCATTACTCTCTTCCTGAGCTCCTCTGAGTTCTCCTTAGATCACATGCATGGTAACACCAAACTGAGCAGGTTTTTCACCTGTATTTATGGGAGTGCCACACAAACTCCTCCCCAAAGATCTGACCCTCGATTGGTTAACGTCACACCCAATTATTTAACCATTTAACTAATACAAGAGGAGGTTCACTTTTTTGTACCTGCATTAATTCCCTTTAAACTAGTTGCATTTCACTACATACACAATTTCATAGTAAAAAATGAAAATTGCTGTCATTGCACAAGGGGTTCACAAACTTTCAAGTGTGATTGGCATCTCCCCACATACAGCGTAGATGGTTCTACAATCCAATACTAGTCAACTTAAATCAACATAAATCTTTCTATATAGGTCCCTAAGACTACATCTGATTAAATGGGGATCTGGGGCCTAATAAGGGTCTATTTGTTGATCCTTGATATGAAAGCAAAGCATGGGAGGCAAGGGGTTCTCAACCCCTTGCCTCCCATGAAGAGAAGTCATGATCGGGCTTGCACACTCCTGACCCAGGGTGCACTGTGAGCTGAATAGATTAATGTGAGGAGCCGGACACCTTCTCAACTAAAATCAAATGTCCCTAAACCCTCCCCAAGCACAGCCTGATCAATTCATCAATACAGGGAGATAAGAGCAGCAACAAACAGCCTGTATCCCCCTTAAATCATCCTACTCTCTCGTCTCTCACAATTATACTTAGGAGTAGACTGATATGTTGGTTTGCTAATATATGAGGCCGATATTGGACTTTTTTTAAAGATCACATCTGGTCCTACATTGGTTGCCTATGGGAAGCCCTTTACCTGATTACATCCTGGGTCTCTTCAACCCTGACAAGAATAACATTCTGGAGGAAACACTTTATACTTGGGGATTTTTTGTAATTTATTAGCACAGAAATGGTCCAATTGGTGCAGATTTTGAATATTGGCACAAAATAACAGCTATTGGCAGCTTCAAGAAGATAGGTCAAGAAGGTAAATGATGGATAACAGCATTTTGAGGTAGAATAGAATAAGGCCAATGAAGTTAGAAAGTCATTCTTAATTGTACACAAGAAACTACAAGTAACACACAATTCTAAGAAGGGACCCCTGCTCCGGTGCTCTATGGCATTGGTTTATGCTTCATAAAGAAAAGTTTAACTTGAAGGAAAGATCCACCCTCAGATACACTTGGAAGGTTCTATATCAATCAATTTGTGATGTTCAGTGCATTTTTTTGTGTTGTAATTTTCCTTTACGGTGTACCCACTTGTACCCCTCAACCTGCCTTGTCTACTTCTACTTCAGTTAGTGATTTACTACTTTCCCCAGAATACCTTTCAACAGGCCCCAGAGAAGGGGACCAGGGATGGAAAATTAACTTGCCCACTCTTCTCTGAATGTATAAAAAAAAAACAATTTACGGTTCACGTGCAAGACACAGTCACAGGCCATTTTTGTTCTGTTGTGTCTCTTTGTTGTTCAGTCACCAGATCCTGAGGGGGTGAATCAAGTCGCAGGGCCAAGGAGTTATGGTAATGTTCAGCTGCCTAGTCCACCTCAACAGCCTGTCCAGAACTCTACAGAGGACAACTCTAACACTGACAGATGTCTGCAGCTGCCTAACTACCGCTTAGGTTGTGTTGAAGAAGCAAAGGAGTGGCATGGGGATACGCCGGCAGGCATAGACAGACACACACACACGGTATCGTTTGGTGAACAAAGCCCTTTTCAGGGTGGTTTATTAACCAGTGAGGGAACTTGGGTGGCTGTGCTTGGGTTGTCCCGGTGGGGCAGGTAGGTCCGACGGCCTTGTTCAGTCACCCTCTGTTGCGTCTGGGGAAACAGATAACGAGCGTTAGTACAGAGGTCTCTCTTTGTGGGTTTGCTATTCCTCTGGATCGTGTGCACTTTTGAGGTTGCCTGGGGATGAGGTGAGCGGGGACAGCTGCCAGTGCTGATCAGGTGGCGATCGGCCTTCACACAAGCAACACCTATGAGGGTGTAAAATCGGACTATCTGTTTTTGAAGGCCTGTTCTGGAAATCCTGGATCTCACCACTTTCGACTGCACCTCTCTCCCCAGGGAGAAAGGACATAACTTAATTTATGATTTCTCAAGTACTAATTAATTGTTTCTGAGTTATTAAATCCATCTAAGCACTGTATGTGTGTGGATTAAAGTGAATAAATGAATAAGGAGGGGAAAATAACAGCATCCTGCAAAAGAGGAAAAATTTGTAATTGATAGCAATGACATGCCAAGTGTTGATACATATATGTTGGCTGATCAAATGTATCCAAAATAACAGGCTTGCAGAATTATAATTTATTAGTATGTTATTATCTGCACAGAAATCATACTTAAGCCATACTTAAGATGGTATGTCATTTTTGCAGTTTCAGATTGGTTTTAAATTACCCTGCCTTATGTAGCAGGTACTACCCCTTTAAGGGGCAGTGACCAATTTGAGGCAGGTGGCCTTTAAAAGCAGCTGTGTTGCCGGAACCGGCAAGCCATTCGGTTTCGCCTTGGGTTTTGGCAACCAGCTGCGCAGGTAGGACTGCATTCCCCCTTTTTTTTTTTTTTTAAATTAAAGTTTAAACTTCATTACGCTTATCTATGCTCTGGTCGGTGGTGTCGGTGCCCTGGGTTTCTCCATTTCCGTTTCCGTAGCCTTCGCCGTAGAGTGTCGAGGTAGGACAGGGTTGGCATCCTAAGAGGTGCGTATTTTTAATGTGGCTGTAGCGTGTGTGTGCGTGTGCGTGTGTGTGTGCGTGTGAATAGATTGTTTCTTTGCTTTCAAGGGCCTGTCAGCTGCAGGGATAGTAGTGTGGGACAAGTGCTGTCCTTTTCTCTTTTCACTGCATGTGGTATAGGCCGGGAGCCAGGTCCAGCCCTCAGGATGTTTTCTCCTACCTTTTTTTCATTATTATTTCCTGTTAGCCTATACCTTGGGCCATCACAAGTTGATAACGAGCACCCCCAACTCGGGGCCGTTTGGTCTCAGGGGGCCAAAAAACCCTTTTTTGGGACATGTTTCTGGCGAAATTATGTAAATGCAAATATTAAGGTACTACAATTGCATAAATAGTCATACAAGTAAGAAATTTGGCAGGGAGTATCCTGAAACAAAGGGGAAAGTAGCAAAATAAGATTCTGGGGCTTGCTGCCATTCAATTTTAAAATATCACCCATAACATCCCCAAAAAGACAAAAAAATCACTGTCCGCTTGACAAATTATCATCAGAAAAGATTATTTTCCAGCACTTTATGGTGAATACCACTGCCTCACTTGTATATAGAAAACTTCCCAAGTTCATAAGCTTCAATTTGAGCCCAAGATGACCTTTGTATCTTGAAAATTACACTTGCTGTGGCCGAAAGTCTTCACTATACCTCAAATCAGAGAAAACAGAATTTTCAGTCACTAAAAGCATATTTCTTGCATCTAACAATATGTTCATATGTACTGCTAATACCGCTATCTGAAGTGAAGAACATGAAAAGTGAATACTACAGTAGGAAAACAAATGCTTTTAAAAGGTATTCAAAATATTTTTATTTTGTATATGCACACATAGCTTGTCCAAACCAATACACTCAAGTAGTGTACAGTCTAAATACAGGCTAGCATGACTACCATGTGATCAAGAAGCCAACATTCAATAGGTATGAATAGTGCACCTAAGTACTTAACATTTAACAACAGACCTACTTTAAATACAGCCAAAGGGAGAAACAACAACAGAAAAGTCAAAAACAAGGGAGCATCAAAGTCCCTGGTGTCCACCTTTTAACCCCTTTAAAATCACCTTTTTCTTTTTTTTTTTAAATTTCGTCATTGGCATACCCAAACCTTAACCCTGATCCGGTGCACTGCCGATCAGGTGGAACAGGTTAATCATCATCATATGCATCATTTTCATCTTCATCTTCCTCATCATCATCCATATTTGTATGGATTTCATCAAGTATGTCATCCTCATCTGTCCCCTCTTCAGCCAAGACATCAACTAGGGCTTTGGGGATGACGTCACCCTCAAACCATATTGGTTCTAGCTTGCCATTTTCAGAGTTGACATGAAACCCATGGTTAAGAGGGGATGGGATTTCTGGGAAGTGTTAATGAGCCCTTTTCCAGGGCAACTTGGAAGTTGACTCTTTTCATGTGCTGTAAGAGGACCCTCTTGCAAGGTGGAAAGGTTGAAAGATCAATTGAGAGACCAGGTCGAAGCTCAAGGCTTGAGCCACAAATTTTCTTGACCTTAATCTCTCTTGCCTCATCAACTTGCTTGACTCGAGGACCAAAGCCATAGAGGCGACAGGTGAACTCTTCAGCACCACTGAGCACAAACTCATCAAGCTCCCAAGAGTTCCCCACTGCAGCAAAGATCTGCATGAACTTTGAATTCCGATTCATAAACTTCATCGGTCGCACCTTTCCTTTGCCTTTGAATGCTGAACTGCAGTCGGCACCAGTGAAGGCATGCAGGGCCAGCAGAGCTGAAATGTGTTCTTGGGAATAATTTTCAGCCAGCTGGTTGATGTTGATCAGCTTATCTCCCATGTCAAAGATGATGTCAACTGTGAATGATTTGGCGTAATAGAGGAGAATGAAGAAAATGTCAGTCTTTTGCTCTGACTCTGACAGTTTTGATGTGAGGCATTTTGGTTTGGATGTACTTTATGTAGATGATCAGCCTCACATCAGTTTCTTCATGGTTTGAACAGATCTCAGGTAGAAGTTCTTTTGACATCACTCCAGCATGAAATTCTATCTTGAAAGCTTGACCAGCCTCTATGAAGATCACAGGCCTTCGGAGGATCTCTTCCATCATATCTGGAGAGCTCCAGTGCTCAACAAGTAAATGAATGAGTGATTTTTTGTTTTCATCACTTGTGAGGAAAGCTTTCCAATCTGCAGGTCGATGAACATTCAGACCATTAACTATAAACCGTTCACCACAACCTCTACGATCCCTCTCAGCTGATTTTGGTGAATAAAGACGGTCAACATAAGTGTCTGTGCTGAATACTGTTTCAGCTGCAGCAGGTAGACTTTTGAAGATGCGCTCTGATACAGTCTTCATTGTCTGGGGCACATCGTTCATGTAGAATGAGGAGTTCCCATCTTGAATGAGACCACATTGGCTAGGAGAAGGGAGCTGCGCATTCTCAGCATCTTTGATCATGTAGTTCATCCCTTGTGCTTTGTTGTTTTTTGCAAAGAAGCCATCAATTGTTGAGATGGAATATGGTGTCAGAGTCAGGGGATAGCACATCAGGTCAGAGATGCTGATTTGTGACCTTAGTAGCTGTGATTTGATGAAGATCTGAAAGATAAATCCGCTTGTGGCCTTATACTGGATCACTTTCTGGTTTGATGCCACAAGCTTCCTTTTAGGTGTGGTGGAAGACATCGTCTTGAATTTGTTCCTCTTGATGGGTTCGAAAAAAAGGACCTTTTTTGTAAGAAGTCGATCACGGATGAACTCTTCTTTTTGAGTTTGGCCATTGTTCAGAGCATTCAGTACATCATAGCGCACCTCTTCTGGCATAGCTGCTCCTGAAGACAATCTTGTCAAGGCCCGAGATGTCTCAAGCTGAAATGGGTTGATGAAACTCTGAAATGCTTCCATTGTTTGCTGCACTTGCTCCTCGGACCGAGTGATTTCACGTGGTCTTAGATCTCTTTGCTGCTTATCTGAATGCTCACTTCGGCCGCTAATCATATTCCACATGGCCTCTACAAACTCTCCCTTAGCATGGGCAGTCAGGATGTGACGTTGGCTGGCTTCATAATTACTGGTGATTCCACAGATTCCAGTAGAATATGTCCCAGAACCTGATTTTGACTTAAGCCATTTCATAGCTGTCTCCTCTATTGTTTTGTCGGTGTGGCAGCGGTTGCCTGGGATATGTGATCTGGCTACACTGATTGCTCCAGCGCGCAAAAGTTTCTCTGAACCAGGATGTGTTTCCTCAATGTGTTCAAGAAAGTATCCAAAGTATGTGAGGAATCTAGCATAATTCTGCTGATCTGAGCAGAAAAAGAGGTCTGGCATGTTGTTGATGGCAGCTTTGTACCCATCGTAGTCATTCATTTTGATTGCGCTATTCATTGACAGGACGAGCCAGATGCAGTCCATGTATTGCATCCAAAACCGGTCAGTTTCTCCCAGCTCCCCATTTCACACTGTTTCTCTGAATGAATGATATTCTGCTATGTGGTGAGATACATCAGCTGATGATAGAACTTCAGTGAGAGTAGATTCATTCATGGTAAGCTTTTCCAGAAAAGCAGTACCTTCAGGAGAAAGTGGTTCATGAGTTTCCAGATACTTGTCATAGAGGAGTCTCTCAAGAGCTTCTAGCATGGACTTGTGTGTGTTCATAGCTCTGTCCCAATTCTTCCCATCAGTGACCCCAGCCACGGAGCTTGTGGTGATCAGTTTTGCTTCCAAAGCCACTTCTACCCATCCACTCCCCTGACAGTATCTTTTGCCTATGCCTTTCAGGTATGCTCCACAGCAATGGAATGTACCAATGAGGATGATGTGTTTTTTGTATTTTTCAGGTTCATTCCATATTAGAGGGTAGGCTTTCATGCAAACCCCTAGGTCGAATGTACTGATGGTGTACTCTTGTCCAGCTTCAGAAGATGCAGCTTGGCTGCATCTAAGGCATTCTTGAATGGTTTTCAAGTCGGTTATGGGAGCATTGATCATGGGATAATACCCAATTGTGGTGAGGCATTTTGGAGAATGGCCAGTAACAGACACCCAGCCTGACAAACCAGGGATGTGCTGATCCCTGGAGTTCATTTTACGAGCAATGAACCAAATTAGATCAGTATCTGATGATTTTGAGTGGCTGCAGGTGGATAAGTTATTTGAATTGGATGACGCCAAGTTAGCTGGTTCAGATAATTTCCGCTTGTAGTAAGTTGGCAACTCCTGAGCAGGACTTTTAAATGATTGTTGTTTTTTTGTAGGTTGAGTGTTAGGATTAGACTCCCGTGTAGGCTGTGCTGAGGTAAGGGCTGCTGCATCTGCACAGGATCCTAGATCTTGCAGGTAGATCCCTACGGCGGTATGAATGGAACCTGCACCATATACATTTGATACTAGCTGATCAAAATTGTCCCAGTCACTATGGAAGACTGCTCCATCAGGTTGTCTCTTGATAATATCAGAGTTGCTGAATAATGAAGCACTTTCCACTATTGAATTGGCCAGAGCCGTTTCAAGTTCAATTGAGTATGTGTATGACTCACAGTGGCCAAGCTTATTTATCAGAGTGGTGATGCTCTTGGATCTGAAGAGATGGCGTAGTGTCATACATAGCAAGATGTGTTTTTTCATCTTCCATTGACCTGATGTAACTGCTCTGCAGATGTCTTGAGAAATGGATGTTGCCAGACTTTCCTCCCGATATGATGGATTCCTTTCACCGCAGATTAGGTTTAAAACAAATTGTAAAACCTCAGAAGGAATCTCCTCATTTGGATCAGGGAGATCATGAGCTGTAGGGGGCCAAGGGAGTGGTTCAGAATTTTTGAAGGCTTTTAGCATTGTCTTGTGAAGATCATGGCTGATCTCTTTACTCCAATCAGTAATTCCCATCTCATAAGCTGAACGCACTGTCGTCTTCATAGCTTCTTGGGATTTACAAAACACTAATGTGTCTTTGTATGGGCAAGATGAGAAGTCGATACTATCTTTGAGATCAGGACAGCATTCGATTTTTAGTCTCAGGTTATGGCTTGTTATCTTGGAGCAGCAACTGCTTCTCCAAATTGTCTCAAGGTTTCATTATACAAAACTGTATAATGATAGATAAGCAAGTTTGACAACCTGACCCTTTTGAATAACTTCAGTTTTTATATGATCATACACCGGAGTGAAAGCTTTATTGATCATTGCCTTCTTTGTAGATAATTCAGCCGCTGCAGCTGTAGTGTCAGGCTGAGGTGCTCGCTTTACTAAGTACTGCTTGCGACAGCAGTCATGAAATTGTGCCTCCTTAGCAAAAAGATCAACTCCCCGGATTTTGCACAACAAATCTTCATCACCTAGTTCCATAGCTTTTTTCTCAATATTTTTGTATGCATTTGATTGGAATTTCTGCAAGCTATATCTATTGCCATAAACTTTCTTCACTGTGCCACTTTTGCAGAATATGCAATAATTGCCGAACAAAACTGAAGAATCCACATGCTCACGTGTTGGTCTAATAAAATAATTTTCTGCTTGACACTTTCTTGCTAAAGCATGGCTAGCATTAGAGAAAAATGTGCGTCGACAGTTTTCATGATACCCACAATCAGAAGACAATTCATCAGGAATTGATTCACAAACATCTTGCATACCACCACAGTCAGACGTTTGTTTCAAAAGTTTGTTTTTCATATCATGGATTGCAGTAAATGCACTCAGTGGATCAGCCTTAGAAGAAAAAAATATAAAGTTATCAATTACTGTCCCCTTGCAACCATGCAAAATGCAATTTCCCAGAGGTGACTGGGGCGGTGGCTGATTCTTCTGCTTTGAAGAACTCTGGCAAGGTGTCCAGTCTTCATCATCTTGTCGTCTCTTTGGCATCTTGACTGGTTTATATACTGTAGCAATTCACCCGTCTGAAAATTAGTATATTCATTACAACAATGAAATAGGGAGTATTATTCAGTGTGCCAATTCACATGAATTCAAATCTAATGTTTGGCATTTCATTGATTTCTCTTTTTTCACCTCAAATCCACACAGACTGATGGTATTCCAGCTGTAGCTACAATCAATACATCCTTCAGTCCTACAAAAGAAAAAAGGCAAAATGCTCATATTTATTTCCACTTCCAATCACAGATGAAAACAATCAAGAGTGTAGGAAGATTTATCTTACCTTTTTATAAAAGAATAGCTTAACTTCCAGCATCTCTTCTAGGAGGGTAAAGCAGCATATACTTTGTTCAGCACATCCCAGAAACACCTAATATCGCGCACGCATGCGCGCGCACACACACACATAACTAGCTCGATAGCAAGTTAATTGTGCTAGCTAGCTAAAACATTATTTCAATATATATATTATATATGAATATATATATATATATATATAGTAATTACACTGTTATGTCATTTTGTTAGATGATAGTGTTCTTACCCACATCTGTGGCTCCTAGAGATTATAAGTATTGTTAAATATCAGTTTAATAAATCATCTAATCATTGTTAAAATGGTTAGTCACTGATCTAAAACCTAATACATACCTTCAATCTGTGGTGGCCTTGTGGTATTCGGGTTTCTTCTGATACAGCCGACAGTTACCATGGCAGTGAAACTGATACATATCACGGCATCTGGAAGGCTAGTGACTGAAAATTCTGTTTTCTCTGATTTGAGGTATAGTGAAGACTTTCGGCCACAGCAAGTGTAATTTTCAAGATACAAAGGTCATCTTGGGCTCAAATTGAAGCTTTTGAACTTGGGACGTTTTCTATATACAAGTGAGGCAGTGGTATTCACCATAAAGTGCTGGAAAATAATCTTTTTTGATGATAATTTGTCAAGCGGACAGTGATTTTTTTGTCTTTTTGGGGATGTTATGGGTGATATTTTAAAATTGAATGGCAGCAAGCCCCAGAATCTTATTTTGCTACTTTCCCCTTTGTTTCAGGATACTCCCTGCCAAATTTCATACTTGTATGACTATTTATGCAATTGTAATACCTTAATATTTGCATTTACATAATTTCGCCAGAAACATGTCCCAAAAAAGGGTTTTTTGGCCCCCTGAGACCAAACAGCCCCGAGTTGGGGGTGCTCGTTATCAACTTGTGATGGCCCAAGGTATAGGCTAACAGGAAATAATAGTGAAAAAAAGGTAGCAGAAAACATCCTGAGGGCTGGACCTGGCTCCTGGCCTAGTAAGGTTAAATTTTATTCAACTTTACTTGTGTTTCAGGTTTTTTTGCAGTGTTTTGTATTTGGCGCATCACGTGTGGTGTGATTCCCAGAGGAAGACGGAGACTAGCTCCATAAGTATCTCCCTCGCAGTTGCGGTCCTGCTGTTTTATGATTATTCTCCTCCCTGTTATTGGTATTATTTGATACTTCTTTGTCTTAAGTTTAAGTTGATCAATAAAAACCCTGTTATGATTTACACTTGAACGACGGTCTGTGTACTTCATTTGATTGGAGCCCAAGCACACACAAGCTGATCTATTTCCCTGGGCGTAATTCCCAGGGTGGCGTAGTCTATTCCGCGTCACAAATTGGCGTAGTCGGCAGGATCAAACGCAGACTGTATATTTTATTTTTGTTATTTTGGTTTGGTTGTGTTTTTTTGACCAGTTGGGTTTTCATTTGTGTGGGCCGACTTATTTTGTATTGTAGTTGTTCCACACAGTTGTGTGTTATTTGTTTGTTTGAGGCAAAAACAGCAACTAGCACTGAGTACACCAGAACTACAGAAAAGAGGTGACTGCCGAGGGATTGGGGTATTTTTCTACAATTTCTGCTTTCCTGATTCTTCTCTCCCATGACCATGGACGCTGAGTTGCAGGAGCTGAAAGAGATGGTGCAACAACTGAGAACTGAAAATGAACGTCTGCGGAAAGCAGCATCAAGCCCTGGCCCGTCTTCAGCATCTACTGCACCTCCTAGTGAGATCCAGCCTCCCAACTATGTGCCTCTAACTCCTAGGGATCCCCCGCCCGTAGTAGAGTGGGTAGTCTATGTTCCCCGTGACAGGAAGTGCCCCACCTTCTTTGGACGGGGTGGCATCAGTGTCCAAGATTGGGTTGAAGAGGTAAAGTCTATCCTTAGGACTAGGAATTTGTCTACTGCTGACCAAGCCTATTTTATTTATGACCATTTAGTGGGTGATGCCAGGGGTGAGATTAAATATAGGCCAATTCAGGTACAGCAGGACCCTGAGAATATGAACCAAAACAAATATGGTTGGTCAACATCTTACATCCTCTCCAAAGAGACATTTTATGGCAACTTGAGGGGGAGACCCCCCTATGTTGTTACGTGACCAGTTTATTGAGTATGTTTGTGACGATAATCTTAGCAGGTATTTAAAGGAACTAGTCCAGGCCAACCTACAGTATGACCTGCATAATGTTCGAGACGCAGCCCTTCCCAGAGCGAGCGCCCAACCCAGGAGCCATTGGGCGCTCTGAGGCCATAACCATGAATCCCACTCTTAGGTGTGAGTTGAATGAATTGTGTGAAATGGTGATGAAGCAGCAAGAACCGTTTAATCACTTTTCCCAGACATCCGTGTCATTGCAGCACCCTCACCAGTGCCACCCACCAAGAAATAATGGCCCAGTTATTTGCAGGCATTGTCAGCAACCGGGGCACTTTGCTAAAGACTGTGACAACCCCCCAGGGTTGCGTCCTCAGCCCCCTACTGTACTCCCTGTACACACATGACTGTGTGGCCAGGTACAGCTCCAACTCCATCGTGAAGTTTGCTGATGACACAGTGGTGGTGGGCCTGATCTCCGACAACGACGAGAAGGCCTACCTGGAGGAAGTTGCCGATCTGACACTCTGGTGCCGGGACAACAGCCTCTTCCTGAACGTCAGCAAAACTAAGGAGCTGATTGTGGACTTTAGGAGGGCACAACATCTACAGAGGACGTACTCACCATTGGGGATTAATGGGACTACTGTGGAGAGGGTGAGCAGGTATAAATACCTGGGAGTCCACATCTCCGAGGATCTCACATGGACTTCATACACGGACACTCTGGTGAGGAAGGCGAGGCAGCGCCTTTACCACCTCAGGCAACTGAGGAAATTCAAGGTCTCCCGGAGGATCCTTCTGTCCTTCTACTCTGGGGCTGTAGAGAGCATCCTGACTGGGAGCATCACTGCCTGGTTTGGCAACAGCTCCGCTCAGGACAGGAAGGCTCTGCAGAGAGTAGTGCGTTCGGCTGAACGTACTATTGGAATCACACTCCCCACCCTGCAGGACTTGTACACCAGGAGGTGCAGAACCAGAGCCTGCAGGATCATGAAGGATCCTCACCACCCCAACAACGGACTGTTTCAGCTGCTGCGGTCTGGCAAGCGCCTCTGTAGTCACGCTGCTAAAACAGAGACTAAGACGGAGTTTCTTTCCGCCATCAGGACTGTGAACTCCAACCTCACCAGGGCCCCCACCTAGACCTACACACTGCCCCTCTTATACACACACACACACTTAGGTTAACGAATTC
This sequence comes from Hoplostethus mediterraneus, assembly GCA_034670385.1. NCBI lineage: Eukaryota > Metazoa > Chordata > Actinopteri > Trachichthyiformes > Trachichthyidae > Hoplostethus > Hoplostethus mediterraneus. Next base: position 1,395,840 of record JAXDDW010000092.1, read on the forward strand.
ACATAGTTCACAGCGCATTACATTCACACATTTCCCCCATCTACCTCTTATTTTATATTTTACACTTCATATTTTATATTGTATTAAGTGCTCTTATTGTACATATTCTGTGTTGCTTTATATAAGAGCTCTACTGTAATTATTGTATTTTTATATTTCTTTCGCACTGTAAATATTGTGCTGTTTTGTTTTTTTTTACTGTTAAATATTTTGTACCATGCCCTTTAGCACATTCCCGTGAGCATTGCCACTTTGCATTTCACTGCATGTATATGTATGTGACGAATAAAACTCTTGAACTTGAACTTGAACAATAAGCGAGTTGTACCAGGACAGTTTTCCCACACTGTACATCCCTCTAGGGGGGGACTACCAGCCAGCCGCCTGTTACCGGAAAACTAACTCCCTCTGATTCACAGAGCCATGAGTCAGATGGGAACACTACAGGCTCAAGTAGTGCAGTTCAGGCAGGCCCTTTATCTGTTTCTAAACTATTGGGGGTCTGCCTGCGGGTGTCTGTATGTATGGAGGGGGTTGATGTTTCCTGTTTATTAGATACGGGTTCCATGGTGTCGACTATCACTGAAAGTTTCTTTTCCCAACATTTCCAGCCGTGGGGCCACAAGAAACTCCAGTCGTGCCACTGGCTACAGCTCCGGGCAGCCAATGGCCTGGACATCCCCTATGTGGGTTATCTGGAGTTGGACATCAAAGTACTGGGCAAGGTAATTCACAAGCGTGGTGTCCTGGTAGTGAAGGACCCCCCGCCCCAGGTAAGCCCAACCCAGATAACCTCGGGGTGTTAGGGATGAATGTCATTCGCGAGTGCTACGTTGAGTTGTTTGGCCAACATGGCGTAGACCTCTTTGATCTCCCCTCTGTAAAGCAAGCTGCTAACTTTTGGCAGCAAGCACTGATGCATTGTCACCAAGCACAGCTGCAGCCAGAGCCAGTAAAAGCTGGAGTGGTAAAGGTTTGTGGAAATAAAGGTGTATGCATCCCAGGGGGCACCCTTAAATTAGTGGCCGCTACCTGTAACCAGCATTTCTCACATAATTCTGTTTTGTTTGAACCCCCAAGCAACAGCACACTTCCTAGCGGGTTGCTGCTGCCTCCTGCTATGGTCCAAGTAGTTCAAGGCATAGCTTATATCCCGGTTACCAATGTAGGGGTCACTGACATTATGCTCTTCCCTCGTGCTGTTCTCGGTACCTTCTGTCAGGCTGAGCTTGTGAGTCTACCAGAGGGGATCACAGAGGTGGAGGGCCAGGACCCTGACTTTGTTCCAGCCTCTTCATCAGCGCAGACTGTAGACGTGAGGTTGGCCCAGGAGGGTGTTGAGGCTGTTGAGTTGTCTGCATTGACCGTGGAAGACCAGGGAAAGGTGAGGTCCTTGCTAAGAAAATATGACTGTTCTCAGAGGATGATAGTGACATAGGGTGTACACACCTCATATCCCACAGTATTCCATTGCTTGATGACACACCGATTAGGCAGAGGTATAGACGTATTCTCCCTTCAGAGTATGATGCAGTTAAAGCCCATCTACATCAGCTCCTAGATACTCAGATTATTAGGGAGAGTAGTAGTCCCTATGCCTCTCCGGTTGTCCTGGTGAGGCAAAAAAGATGGCAGCCTCCGCATGTGCGTAGATTATCGAC